>JAJEKV010000208.1:0-1429559 GCA_021234155.1 Isoetes taiwanensis | reverse complement strand
AGGTTGGGTGGTCTTACGGCCTGAACTTAGTCCCGAGGGCAATGGTTCGAGTCCCGTGGCGGTCGGTCAGCGATTCAGGAAGGGAGGTCGCCGTCGAGTCCCACGGGGCCTTAGGAGGAAATTAGAACCCGGCCTCAGGAGGTGGGGTCAGCTAAAGGCGTCAGCTTTTAACTCCGCTAAGGCCGTGGGTGGCTTTGGTCGACGAGACTTTCCAGAAGCCTGTGGGTTGCAGAGACTCTAGAAGGGTTTACACTGCGTTTTGGCCGGTATCACTGAATACGGTACGCAGGACTGGGGTAGAAAACGGCGGCCAGAATCACGGGCAAAGAGGGAAGCGGCCAGGCAGGAGTTTGGGCCTTCCTCCTCAGATGTGGCAAAAGAGTAGAAATTAGGAGCTTTTCTGCGATGTGAAGGCTTGTTAAGTAAATTAACAATTTAATGCATTTTTGCAATAAATTCGGTTTTGCAGTAGATCCTAATTCATCTCCGGCCTACGGCCCAATTTTTCAGAATTTTTGGGAGAAGGTCTAGGTCAAAGGGTTAGCGCGTGGGAGCAGTGGGCCGGCAGATTTCTTGGGGCTGTAGGGCAGCACCCGCCCTAGAATCAAACAGGCCAGAACCTTATGGGGATCCCTCACAAGGAAGTCAGGACCCGAAGGGAGGCGGCGACCCTTCTGGCCGAGGCCGCTCCCATTTGCTGCATGACCACCCTCGGGCGGTTCCCCTATCGGCCGTCGGATCCTCGGATTCGAGGGGCCCCTCTTAGGGAAGGTCAAAAGATTCAGTCGGTCGGGAGAACTTGTCAAACCAGCGGTGATCTGGCCCGTCGGCCTTGTAGAAACGCCTTGTTTTGTCGTTCGAGACGCAGGGATGCTGGAATGGCGATGACCACCTTAAATCGTCAGACGGCGAAATTACCCTAAGGGAGCAAAGTTACCGCGATGGGTTTTCGCGAAGAAGGAAACACTCCGCGCCCTCCACGGCGGTATCGCCGCACATCTGTAGGCCAGTGTGAAGGTGTGATGGAAGTGGCTGCGCAAACCATGAGTTGGTGGTCTTCGGCCACGGGCACTTGGTCCCAAGGGCAATGTCGGCGTTCGGGATCGTATTCGTAGTCAGTCCTTGGGTCAGGAGAGGGAGGTTACCCGTCGTCCCAGGAGCCTTAGGGAAGAAGAGAACTTTAGGTAAGAATTGGCGCTCACGGCGTCCAGCACCCCAACTCCACTTCAAGACACGGCATAAAGGTCGTGCGAATCGGCAAAGGAGAGGGAACAGAAACTGTCGCTCCCTGGCGGGTTTGCCGGGCTCTAGAAGGGTTTACGTTTTGGTAGAGTCTGATCTTCGGCCTGGAACTTGATCGGGGCAATGTCGGCATTGAGTCCATTAGCGAGCCAAATCCTTGATTCCGGTGAGGGGAGGTTGCGGGTGCTACAGGGCCTTGGGGAGAGAGAATTGAAGGCTTAGCGGCTTCAGGAGGGATTTTTAGTGTCCGCTCACGGCGTCAGCACCCCAACTCCACTTCAAGACATGGCGAAAAGTCCCGCCGACCGGACATGAGAGGGCCTCCGGCGAAACCACAGTGGGTTGCCGGGGCTCTAAGAAGGGTTTACGTTTGGGGGCGAAGTCCCGGTCTTCTAGCCCGAACTTGGTTTGGCAATGTCAACGTTAGAGTCCATTGGCGCAGAAAGCCAAATGGATTCCGGAGGGGAGGAGGCTGCCCGTTCTTCCCCGCCTTGGGAGGTGAGGAAATTTGGGGAAAGCAGCCTCGAGGGATTTTAGGTCCGCGCTGCGGCGTCAACACCCCAACTCCACTTCAAGACACGTCAGTAGGTCCGTCAATTCGCATATATAGAGGGCCTCAAAGCGTAAACCACAGCGAGTTGCGGGCTCTAGAAGTGTTTCGTTTGGGAGGACCATCCCCTGAATCTGTTGGGCGATTGGAAGCGTAGGCGGCCCGGTAGAAGCACCCATAGCAAAAAGGCCCGGCGGGCGCGGAGTTTGGACGTCCTCCTCCTCGATGTGGCAATTAGAAGTGGGGGCTTTCAGAGATGGCAACACCGCGATTAAATTCGTAATTAATGCATTGCAAAATAAATTCTGATTTTTTGCCAGCTGGATCCTAATTCATCTCCGGCCACCGGCCCAATTTTCGGAATTTTGGAGAAGGTCTGAGTCAAAAGGGTTAGCATTAGAACGTCGGGCAGCGGATTTTGAGCTAGCCGAAGGCTGATTTGGAAGATTTGGAAGATGGGTTGACTTCCAAGCCACAAAGAAACATAAATTTAGTGGCTGCTTTTTATCGGTCCGGAGGTTGGAGAAAAATCCAAAAGGCATTTTGTCCATCTAAACTTCTAGAATGTGCATTTGAAAAGATTTAGAACATGGAAGTGTCCCATTTGTAAGAGCTACGGGGAGAGTCCAAACCACAAATAATCTCGGGGTTCTTCTACCAATCCAAGTCGAATGTCCTTGAAAACCTCAGGCTCAAAATGGCAATCGAATCGGCGATATCCAACGAAGAATGCAAAATTATCTTCAAGAATCCTTGGATCATGTTCATGCATATGTATCAATGCTAGATTGTACCCAAGAGAAAATATAACAATGTACAAAACATAGGTTTATTGAACAAAGATCACTTGAACAATTCAAAGATACTCCTCGAGCTTGGCTTATGGTTTCTATCGTGAAGTCCTCCCACTTGTCCATCCCCTTTGAACCATAGCTCCATGTCAAAAATAAACCGGCGTCGACCATGCATATGTCGGCCGCTAGTATCATGTTAATGCTGTTTTTCTGTGGTGCTTCCAAACCCCGACCATCTTTTCAAGCACCCTCATCATGCTAGGGTGACTCCATTGGTTCCTAGTAATTTGGTCGCAAACCTTCTCACCAATCACATTTAACACTTTCATCCTGATGGATCTTCTCCTCCAAGGAGGGTTCACATGGATTCCCTTCCTTCTCATGCCCTCGGACTCCTACACCAAGCTATAGGATTAGAAAATAGATAAAAATACAATAAAGTGTATAAACTACGAGTGTAGCCTTACTTGTGAAGACGAGGTTCCATATCTCTCTCTATTTGAATCCTCATCTCCTCTCGAATGGGTTCAAAGCGTGAAGCATACCTTCCATGGCCATGTATCCCAAAGCAATAAAGAAAAAAAACTCACAATAACTTTACAATGAAAAAACTAGGATCCGAGGATCGTTCAAGTATACTCAAATCATAAAGAAATGGGAAAAAATGAAAGCCCGGTGATGACTTTTAAAGAAGCGAGCGTCGTTTTAGAGGCGATATAGGCGTCGTTTCAACGTTTAAAGTCGTTCCGGCGTCTACTCCCGACATTCCCGGCTATATACGGCGTCGTCGCGAAATTTGTTTTTTTTTAGGTATCTTGAGATGCCATATATATTGCCCTATTAGTCCTCCGGCTTCTCCGTAGCCCTCAGTCCTACTGCTCTGCGCCCTCCGGCTTCCTCCTCCTCCTCCTTAGTCAGACTCCTCACCTACATCACGCCATGGCGCTTCTCGATGCATGCGGCGATCTCGCACGAGCGTCGTGCGGCGGCTGGCGAGCACACGAACCGCCTCGGTCGAGGTGGCTAGAGGCGAACCTAACCCAAGAAGGCGGGAGTTCAAGCGAAGCCATGACAAAGGCTGCGTGATAGGGGGCAAAGAAAGACCTTTCGCTCGCGTGCGGGGCCAGACTACCTTCCCTCAATCACAGGCTCGAGTGCTGAAGAAATGCATGGTGAGCTCGTTGTGCTTGGCCCATATCTTAGAGGATAGGGAGCCTTTGGGAAAGAGAAACATTTCTTGAAGCCCTACTTTCAAAAGTTGCACCGGACCAACCCGGGCATGCGGGGAAGTGCTTTTACATGAATTCCTTGGGAAGCAGACACCACGTGGGGAGGCTTGGATTCCATGCCGGGAGGCTTGTTACGACGAGTGGAGGAAATCACTTGTCGAGCACCTTCCCGCTGCGAATGGATCCCTGCTTGGATGCTGATATATACCACTAGATGTTGACGGCATCCACTTTGTTTTGTGTATTTGAATTGTGTATGGGTTTTTATATGAATTTTTGTATTTTGGAAGGGAATACATATATGATTTTGTATATGAATCTTGCATTTTGAAGGAATCTTCACATTTTATGATTAATTAAACATAAAGCGTGTACTCAAGCGTATGTAGAACTACCGGATCGGCTTGCAAACCATAGGTCTATACTAGGATGCCAATTAACTTGGCATAAATGTCTATGATAACCAGAAGTTGCAATACTAATGTTGCCTAATATGGTTTGTAGTATACACAAATTAGCATGCCAAAGTATTTTCTTATTCATATGTGGGAAGAAAATATAATAATCATAATAAAAGTAATGAAGGTTCAATCGATGGTAGTCTTCTATCATGACAATAGTCTGCCCCCCCCCCCAACCTCCCTATTCGTATGCATCTCTTCTTCACCTTCAAATATGCGGGGAGGGAAGCCTTACATGGAACCACTTTTAACCACCACGATCTTGCAAAGGATCGGAGCGAAGGTGACCTACAAAACCTCTATTACATTAGTTCCTTTGTTAATGACATATATAAATTTTATTGCATCCAAGTAAACATACTTGTTCACATTGCTCAACCCTCAAGGTGTGTCTTGACCCACGATACCCGAGTTGAATCTAGTGAATATCTGGGCTACTTTCCGGATCTTTTGCGTTATCGTGGCATGAGCACCAGTACACACAAGATCAAACCATTAGGCATCAAACAACATTGTTTTGAATGCACTACAGACATCAACCTCCATGATAGTCTTTATAGTACCAATCCATTCCAACATTGCCTCGATTGGGTTTGGGTGCACACTACCGGTCACGGCAAAAGCGTACTAAACTTTGCTGATATACCACAATCATAAGTGCGTTTGCCATGATCCACACTTTGTCGTCAGTGAGCACCAGAAGACCATATTGATGCATATGAATTATACTACAAAGTAAAGGAACAAATGTTCAAAATAACAAACGAAACTTCGTGGAATTATATGCTATTAAGTTGCACTTACAAATAGTGGCACGCCTTTAGCATATGCAAATTCTTCGCTAGAAACATGTTAAGCACGTTGCCTTGCCATCTCTAGTTGTTCGAAAGCAGCCATTTATTGTTTATCTCACTTGGCGGGACCCTAGATGATCCGGAAGTGGTTGTTTTACATTCTTTTGTCGATAGCGTCTTCTCTCCTCATCTCTCTTTATTTTTTTCTTCCTCATTATTTTTTATCCATTTCTCCATGGGGTGGAGTTGTAGATGAAAACTTATTGACTTTTGCCCTTGTTCTTCTAGTGTGAACAATTTCTTCGTGGTCTTCCTTCTGAACTTCTCCAATTATAGTTGGAGTGTCTTCATCGATCCCATAATCGTGGAGCATTGGGGTGTAGATCGCCAAGAACTTCGGTGACATAGAATAATGACTCTCGTGCTAACCAACCCTCGGCCATGCAACCCTCGGGCCTTGCCTTCCTCGACGTCATTTAAGTCCTTGAGGGACCTTGAAAGCGTTATAAAAACATCCATCTAGGATTTGTTGTGCTGCAAGCTCTACTTCGTCCACTAAATGCACTAGTAAGTGAGTTTGTATGTCCGTAAAACTTGTTGGGAATTCTTTCTCTAAGCATACAACATGCCTCAACGACCTTAGTTCGCATGTCCGCAATTTCATTTGTCGGTATCTCCTTCCTTGTAATCCATCTAAATATCATTTAAGAAAGAAAAAAAAAGTTAAGTGAGAGTTCAAAGATCGAAAGTTTTCTAAATCCGTCATTTTACACGGAAAACTCGATAGGAGACATATTGCATGTAGTGGGCCGTCGGTGAGGCGACCCCTCAGAACAATAGGCATAACAAAGCGCAACATCTTATGCCAATCATGAGATTTCAACCCAGTTAACTCCCCTTTAGAGAAACAATTACGCTGACGAATGCATATATCCTATCAATCTTTATTGCCTTGATAAGCTTCTCGAGCGGGTTTCATACATTTTCTAGACACGATCCAATCCACTTGTGGCCTTATTCCTTCTTCGACATTTAACCATGCTTTAGATTTTGATCCAACTTCTTGTAGATCTTCTCGTCTTTGCATACATGTCCTTCGTCCCGGTGACATGCTTCCAAATAGGCGCGAAAACGTTTTTAAAGATGTGCATGGGATCAAGAAGATGATGGATCTTCAATTCTGTCCAATAGGGTAGAAGGAAGAAGGATGCTTTCCACTTCATTCCCTTAACCTTATTTCCTTGATGACATCCCACATGTTACCCCCAATCTCTCATTGTCAACCTTTTGGGAGGCTCTTCGATTGCAATGTTTTTCTTGGACCTACGTGTCGAAGTCGATTTTCCATTGGCAGATATCTCTTGAAGTTTGCATAGACATTTTTGTGCAATGCCGGATTGACCGGCCGAGAGTTCAACTGTTCAAACCCACACAAGTGACATGCCGCATATCCGGACACTTGGAGTCCGGAGAGTTCATACAAACCAGGCCAATGGCCAAGTTGTCCACATTAAGATTGCTCTCAAGGTAAATCTTCGTTCAACACGAAGTTCTCTTGAACATCGTAAACTTCAATACCTTCACTCCACAATGTCAAAAGCTCATCAATAACTATTTTCAGATATGGATCTAGACTTTTCCGGCTTCTTCGGTCCTGGAACTAATAGTACTACCATTAAATGGCTAGTCTTCATGAGTAACCCGCGGTGGTAAATTATAGTTGATCAACACTCTTGGCCAAGTTGACCCGCGGCGGCTGATTGGCGTCCATAAGGATTAACACCATCCGTTGCCAACCCTAATCTGAGATTTCGTGGCTCTCTTCCAAATTCGGCCATGTTTCATCAATATGCTTCCATTGCTTGCAGTCACTAACCACGCGAGTACATTGTCACTTTCGACGCATTAGCGGCACACCAACCCATGGCGAAAGCTAGAGATTCACATCAAACAATAGCCTTATCGCGGGGATCAATGGAAAATAGCGAACCACCTTCATCGGGAATGGTCTTTCCCTTGGCATCTGCATTGTACCTAGAGGCACCACATTTAGGGCATGTTTGCGTTTCTTGTAGATGTCATCCGGATAATATACCATGCAATCATTTGGACAAGCGTGAATCTTATGGTAGCCTAAACCCGGAGTCGCCAATATATTTTTATTTCAGTGCGACTTTTGGGCATAGTGTTCCCTTATTGGGAGTATTTTCTCTTGCAATAACCTGTATAAAACAGACCTTTACGTATACATTCAACTACAAATTCAATAAGTCAAGTGATTGCAATTGTACTTACTCTAACAAAGCCGTAACACTGGCATTGCTCCATTTGAATTTGGCTTGAAGGTTTAATATCAATAAAGATGTCGTCAATCTAGATATGCTTGCACCTGGATATAATGCTTTATCGCCTCCTCCAATAAAGCGTGATCTTCATGACCATCGTTAGGAGTATTTATATCGTCATCTAGGTGGTTTTAATGGAAGATTGGGCCAAATGCATCTAACATGTCGGCTATGGGTTCCTCAACTTCCATGAAGTCGTCCATAGGGGCATTGTCATCATCTTCATCATCGTATTCCTGTTCATCTTCATCATTGTACTCTTCATTATGCGTTGTGCCCATGTTTGTACCATACTGCTCAATGTATTCTAATTCTGCTATCCGCGATGACTTTTGATGTCGCCAATTCAGTACGCTTGGATGTGGTCTTATATCCACTTGCCTACCCCCGCATCGTCATTAAAATATAAATATATTGATACATACATTGCAGCCCGTGTTTGTTAAATTTTAAGCATTTAATAAATCTAACGAAATATAAAAATTTTATGTCATAATCAAAGCATATATTGAAGATATAATACATTTATCTTCAATATGTGCAATCTCATTCCAAGAGAAGAAGAAGAAGAATTCAAGAAGAAGAAGAAAAATGGTGCATTCGACAAAAATTATATGAGTAATTTGAGTACATCATCAAAGGACCTCCGGTATTGGTCTCACCAGATTCATATTCAATGAACAATTCATCACCAATACACAAAGTTTTATAGCATAAACCATGATATATCTCGGGTCAATTTTACTACTAAAAAAATCTTCTTGGTCTTTGTTTGCCTCGACAAATTCACAATTGGTAGCTTCAGGATTCTCGATAGAGCTATTAATAAAAGCAGCAAAGGTTTCCATGCAACCGGGGCGACCATCAATATATGTGAAGCTTGCGTGATCACCTGGCTTGGATATTGTTCGTGCATTTGAATTTAGGCCATAGATGAGCATGCCACTGATGCTTACTCAATTTATGCCAAGTTAATACGAGTTATATTCGGGACCTACATATGGCATTAAAGGAACAGTCATACCATCTTTGACTTTCACACTAGTCATAATATATAATCCCGCCAGCACCGGGGACCCGACTATTTTTTAATCATGTCTTTCTACCCCAATATGTAAATTGCTCCCCATAAATAATTGGCTTGCCTCTAGGCCATGCATTGAATTTCTTCACGATCTTTATCTGTAAAGGGCTGGACCAAATGGACTAGTGAAGGTGGAAGATTATTTTCTTGACATGATCTAGTACATTCCAATTTTGATGAACATTGTCATTCCCTCCAATCTTGGCAACGGCCATTGCACTCCATCGAGTTCTATCAATGTAATGGGATACTCTTTGAGAGGAAGTTGATGGCTTTCTTTTTGTAGGGTTTTCTATGAACGCATTCATAGTATCAACATCATCTACTTCCAATGACAACATAACCCCAAAATCTATATACGCTTCAGCTCACTTCATTCTCAATTTCTTCCTAACAAAATACAAGCAAACTAAGTTAAGACATCGATTCAAGTACATGAGAGTAGTTGATTCGAAGTTCATAAGATTCGTGTATTATACCTCGTTGGAATACCCCACATGTGCGTCCAGAGCACTTTCGGTTTGTCGGGCATTCACCATATTTCTCAACATGGTCGAGGGGCAGTCTTTCTCATCCGTTTTTATTTGTCCTTTGCACATCGAACAATTGCAATATAACCGCTCTTCATCAAGTACAACCGCAAAAAAAGTAACATCAAGATATAAAGTTAACTAATCATTGAAACATGTTTATGGTACATACATCTACGACATTCATTTCATGCACACCACCCCAGCCTCTAGGAAGACTAGGTCCACTGGGTCTAATTGGACTATTTGTGGCAATTGTTGGGGTAACATTCTTGCGCAAGTCGCCATGTAACTTTCTCAAAGCTTTCTGTCTCACTTTACGTTCAAATTCCTTTCGACGTTAGGTCCATGTTGTTTTCTAGTAAACAATAAAAATATTAATAAAAACCATGTAATAATATAATAATTATAAATATCCATGTTTTTTCATGATTTTTATCAAATGTTTATTCTTAAGATTGATTCATACAACGTTTATGATATTTAGAAAGCATTTGATTGAAGGGTTTGAACCCCGATACATCTAGTCCTCTCCATTTGAAATGGAGTCGACCAGTACCTTATATTCACGCAACCTTTCAAATCTTTTGTAATCTATGAAGATTGAAACTTCTGTTCTGAGGTGCATAAACCCGATACATTTAGTCTTCTCCATTCGGGATGGAACCGGCCCGATTACCTTGATCATGCATCCCTCAAGTTTTAACATACTTTCAAGATTCAATCTTCTAATCTATTAGCATTTGGAGGTGTTTAACTCTAACACAAAGATTAAAGCGTAGATCTTACCTTATGAAGACCCACGGCGCAAAAAATCCGAAAACAAACGAGTGAAAATAACAAGTAAATAACCCGAAGCGGGTTCCGCCATATTTGACGTCGTTTATCGGCGTCCTGTATGGCGTCGTTTAACGACGCCAAGCCGACGTCGTCGACACCTAGGCATGCCACATCGCCTTCTTGCCGCCGATGCCCCCTCATATGCCACGTCGATGATCATGACGCCGTTTAACGACGTCAAATGATCATAACGCCGTCGTTAAACGACCAACCGTGATTGTTTAACATAACGTAAAACAACATACAATACAAATAACACAAATAAATAAAAATATCGATTGTTCCCATTCATAAAATAAAAGCTTATACAACGACAACACAAATAGATAAAAAACTTATTGTTTCCATTCATAAAAAAAAAAAGCTTATACATTACTTATGTCCATCCCGAGGACGTGACAGTTTGATGCAACCATTTGCATCATTATCTGCACCATTAATGTCGTTTTCTCTTTGTTTGGCTCGGTGAGCCATTCTACCAGTCGTTCCCCGCATGGAACGCCAGATGTTAGTGCAATCAGAAGCTCCTTTTCACTCATCTTTGCCACGATGGTGAAGGGAGGGTTCTCGGGAGAAGCGGGGGGTTCTTTGGAGTTGTCTTCCCTTGGAGGAGGAGGATTCTTGCTAGAAGGAACATATCGCTACGAAGGTGGTCTTCAACTCTTAGGACCATTATAGCAAGATAGGGAAGAACACTCAAAAATAAGAATAACAAAGACTCTTGATGGATCCACTTATAACGTGGATGTAGGGTTAGGGTTAGGGTTAGGGTTTTTATTTGGCAAAAAAAAAAATTCTTCAGGTCGTTTACGCCGCTTAACGACGCTTAAGCTTGACGTTCGACACGCCAGCAGTGGCCTGGCACCATACCCTCATGCCACGCAGTGACGCGACACGTTAAGCAGTAACGTCGTTCAACGACGGCACGCTGGCGCGTCTTGACACGCAGGCTGCCAGCTTGGCAACTGCCCATTTCCACGCATGACGCGCGCCGACGTCGCTGGTGAAACGCCGTTGAACGACGCTTAGCCGACGTGGTTTGACACGCAGCTCGCCGCCTGGCGCCAGCATCTATGCCACGCAGTAAAGTCCGACATCGCCACCGATGACCGCCGCTGTTGAACGACGCCGAACGACGCTTGTCGCCGTTGAACGACGATGTCGCCGATCAACGACGACGCATCCTTTTAGAGTCTCCCCGCGGCTCGAAGTGTGGTCATCTCCATTGCACCTACCATAGCTCCTTCGGTCGCCTTTGGCGGATTTGTACCTGTTGGCATAGGTCGCCTCCTCCGCCACTTGGGGTCTTATCCATTCGAAGTCTCGCGCACTCCTTTGGTCGACGTAGTAAAGTCGTCTTCCTTTTGTTCTAGATGTTTCGGTCGTGAATTGTTCGAAAGCGGAATATTCTCCTTTTTGATCTTGCCCCTAATGTCGATAGAGGCCTTCAAGCTCTGAGATGTTCCTTCCCCAGATGTCTCCTCTCCCTCATGGTCTCCTACTTTTTGGAACCGATGAAAGTTCTCCTATTTGGTGCAAGGGAGCCGGAAGCTCGTCCGGTCAGCCTTTTAGGTGTTTTGTGGTTGCCTAGCTTGGTTGCTCCTTTTGTTGACGTTGCATGACATTCGCTTTGAGCTGCTGGGCATAAGGTCGTAGTTGTCTTCCCTCCGGTTTCTATACGCCTCCAGGTCGCCATGACTTCTCTCCTCGACGAAAGATTATGCCCTCTGGCCTTAACTCGTGATGCCAATGTGGCATCGATGTTTGACGTCTTCCTGCACCTGTATTTTGCTGCCTTGCGTTCTTCCATTTGAAACTCATGTACGTCGAGTTGGTGAAGGCGTCGAAATCCTCTTTCTGATGTGAGCTCGTGGACGTGGTAGCCGGGGGGTTGACATCTAGAAGAAATTCTTGATGTCGTTGGTTACCAATATTCTTCCCATTCGATGAAGATTGATGATAGGCCGGTGGTGTCCTGTTCTACTCGTTTGTCGATTGAGGTGTTTGTCGTTGTGCTTCCCTCTCTTGGGTTTGCCTTTTCGGTCTCCTCTCCGTACATCGGCTGGGACCTTGATGTCTTCAAGAAGTTGCGCCCTTAGCTCGTCTGTGGCTCTGGCCCCGTCCTTCGAAAGTAACCCTCGTATATCCTAGAGTCTAAGAGTCTACTTGAAGGGCTCTCCTACGATATTCTGGGCTCTATAAGCAAGCAAGATGGCTCGAGCAGCATTACTGGAGGTATATCTATAATCTACAAGTCTATGGACATTAGGACGTGTGGTATGGCATGAAATAAGGGTTGTTTTGCAAAACCTCCATGATGTTTGAGGCATACTCTAAGGTCCTAGCAAAGTTGGTTTGGGGGAGTCCAATCTCTACACCTGGAGTGACTTGGGCAGCTCTAGACTCTAGCTCCTTTCTAGGTATGTTGGCAATAGGGAGTGTCAATGTGGCGGCTATATAAGTCAAACTCTATTAGAAGGACACAGAATTAGGTCAAGGTTTATGCCTCTGGCTCGAGCAGAGGTGATGTACAAACAGTTGGACTTGGGTTGCTATGCTGAGGTCTAGATGACTATAACAAAGGGGTGTTCTTGGGCACTTCTATCTAGGAGTAAGGCACCAGCTTCGAGCTGAGAGCAATACTTGCGAGGTACTAATGGGATATGCTTCTATTCACAGATAGACCACAGTTTGGGAAAACAATTCAAGGGTTTGAGCAATTCTGGTCATTTTGAGCTGGGGTTTGACATTTCTAGCCTAATTTGAGGTCACAAATGGATTCTAGGCTGTCTAACGGTCCTATTGCAACAAATTTCAGGCGATTTGGAGCTCTGTAGCTCAAGTTATGGAGGTTCAAAGTTTGGAGGCCTCACACATTGCGCCCAGACCAATAATGAACTTTTCATTTTCTGTCCTGGCGCAACGTGTGAGACATTGGCTCTAAATGGGTTAAACTTGTCCAATTTGGGTGATATAAGGATCTAATCCTGCTTATCTCATCGAGTAGGCAGAATGGACCCCTTATTCGGTCGATTTGGAGCAGTTTTGGGCACTTTTGGGGCATGGTCTCATAGCGATCTCACACGCTGCGTTGCGCAATCCGATAATGAACTTTTTATTTTCTGTCCTGGCGCGACGTGTGAGACATCCTCTCAAATTGGCCTATGATGTCTGTTTTGACAAACAAAAGCTAAAACTTACTAAATCAACTTAATTAAGTAACTTTATACACTTATAATTTACTCTAAAACACTTTGTATTAAACCAAATTTTATCATTTACGAAATTAATAAGGCTCTCCTTTGATATGACTGGCTAAGTGCATATCTTTCTTTATTAGAGTTACTCCCTTGGCGTGTACTCTGCAGGCTGTTGAGTCTTCAAAAATGTTGGACCCGCCTTCGCTTTCTGCTACTTCTTGACCCTTTGGCCTCCCGCTCTCGTTTCGCCCTCTCCTCTTCTTGTTTCCTTTCGGCCTCCTTGGCCTCTTTTACTGTTTGTCGAGGAAGTCGAGCATTCTGTTTGGTGCGCGTCATGTCGATCGGAGTCTTGGTGTCTATCGAGATGCTGTCTCTATCTAGCTTAAGGGTCTTGGTTCTAAGTCTAAGGCTTGGCAATTAATATTATCCAACATTATTAAAGCTTAAATCTAATTAAGAATTATAATTCAAACACAAACGATGCCCGCCCTCAGTGGTTGGCACGGGGGGGGTTTGGGGGGTTCAACCTTGTGGGTGGGAGGTTCAATTCCCGCTACTGTGGGAATTCTTTTAAGATGAGGTTTAAATAGATTGGGAAGCTAATCTAGCTAATTCCTAGGCTGAAATTCGAATTACCAAGTTACTTTTCTAAAATTTTTGACTTTTTAAACTGTTTTCAGATTAAAATTTTTGACTTTTTAAACTGTTTTCAGATCAATGTCTCACACGTTGCGCCCAAGCATGTTTTGACATGTTCAAAATCTGTCCTGGCGCGACGTGTGAGACCATCCCGTCGAGACCATCCTATTTGGCTCACTAATTTTTTGTCTTTAACTGTTACTAATTCACTTTAATTGTTACTAGTTCACTTTAACTGTTACTAGCTTAGCATATACTACAAAAATGAGAAAAAATTTCCCATTTCTCGAGGTTTGAGGATCCTATCAAGTTAGTACTCTTTTGGGAGCATGGTCGATTTTTTGCTCTTGATCTCCAAGAACATTGCTCGATACCACCGTGGCGTCCCCTTACTTATATACAGGTGCCGCACCGGTACAAACAGAGTTCATCCCCATACCAGCTCCATACGCGATATGTGGGGCCCTCCACGTATCACGCGAACCTTGAGGAGTTCCATTGGGAAGAATGAAGGGGTCATTTTCCCCTGCTCCCTCGGGGCCTACCTAGTCTGCGGAAGCGTAAACATACATGTCGATAGTACATCCATCAACATCATATGACCATCACGAAGGATGGTCCTCCACATATCTCAAGCATAGACAAAGATCAGCACATCACATAGGGAATCCTACCCAAGGCTCGGTTCACGTGGATGGACCGACAAGCTTGGGTCTCCGTGAGGTCATTGCGGGCATGCATTCATGGCAATGGATTTGGGCGGCATAAGAACATGGCATTGGGTTGTCCACTCCATCCGCCCCTCCCCATGCACACTTTGCGAGTAGGTTGACAAGTGTTGGGACCTCGATCAGAGCCACCGGATGCATAGCCGAGGGGCTATATCCCGGGTTACATCTCCCCCGCCCTGATGGGGCGGTAGGGATCTCTCCCTCCGAGAGATCTACATGCTGACTCAAGGTGACTAGAGGGCCACTTGCCCTTATTCGAACCGAACCCACCGAAGGTGAACCCCACCCCACGGGTGTCGAGCCCATGCCTTGCACGCACTCAGTGGCAAGCCATTAGACCTAGTCACAATGATCCCCGTAGACTTTACACACCAGAGGGATCGCTCAAGAGTCAGAACATGAACCTCCTTCTTAGCCACCACGCCCCTTCACCCACAACTGTGTGTGGTTCTTGTACATACAGTCAATCTATATGGTGCTAGAGAGGCTAATCTAGGAGCATCTACTACCAAGCTTTATGTCTCTACCCCCTTCCCAATACAAGGAGTTCATAGAGATACATCATCCATATACATCACAGAAGAACTAAAGAACAAGATCTAATCTACATCATAGAGTTAGGTTCTTTAGTTAGAGTCTGGTATCTAGAGATCTAGAAGGCTGCTATGGGCAATTTAATAGGCTAAACCTACTGGTTCGATGACTAAAAGAGGGTTTAAGCTATTAAATTGCCTAAATACCCGATCCTTGAGTTCCTCCTCCCTCGACTGAAGTTCGACCATCCCACTGAAATGCTCGAACCAAGGGAAACTAATGGTGCAATTCTCTCGCAGAGAGTCGGGATGCGGTTTTGGCTCTTGAGGCGGCCAAAAAACAGCTCTAAAACCCTAGAAACGAAAATGGGCAAGTTAGGGCTCTCCTACTTAAATAGGCAAGGGGGGTGGGCTAGGGTTTCCAATTATCCCCTTTAGGCATGTGGGATAATTGGGGATGGCCCCACTTGCCTTTAATGACTATGTGGCCAACAAGTGCCCACATGGAAAGGTGTGCCCATATTAATGTGCATATTGGCAAATGTGCACATTAATTGCACACTTGGGTATGGCCCACTTGGCACCAAGTGTCCACATGGGAAAATGTGCACCTAGATAAATGTGCACATGGTTAAATGTGCACATTAATTAATGCACACTCCTTGCGAGTTGCCCCCTAGGGGCTACCCACTTGGCTACACGCCTGGCAGCACACGCCACGGATGGCGGTACGCTGACGTGGCAAAGATCAAGATACGCCCCGGGACCAGATATTTGTCTTTGGAAACGCCACATAACATGTCCAGGACAGGATAATAGACAAGGCAAGGATTATAAAGGAGATGGTGGAAGTTGGGGTGGACCCTGCTATAATTTCCCAGGAAAGGGGCATGGATGTGGGCTTTGTAAGTACTTGGAGGGCTGAGATGGGTCATAAAATGTAGTCAACCCCAAGGTTTGAGGAGCGTACCAGAATTCATACAGCATCACTCCAAGCCATGCATGTTAATGTATCAATCTTGTATGCATGTCTCGGTTTGGGTTGGCATCCTTCCTAACCATTGTTGTTGACAGATATGTGAAAATGCTCAAAAATGTTTTGGAGCATGAAAATGTGTGCATTTAAAGATTGTAGGAGCAACAGTGGTTGAATTCTTGCCACATGTATTTCATGTATACAAGTTTGGGCATTTCCACTGCAACAACTGGCTTGAAGCTTAGAACGTACACATGTTTCAACATGCCAAGAATAAACCACTTCACAGAGAATAAACCACTTCACAGCCTCCTACTTCTTTTCCTGGACAAGCTCAAGGCCACCTCCTTCATGCTTTATCAATAGCATAAACTTTCTACTGGGCAAAATTCTAAGTCCATTTGGCCAGCAAGGAGGCAGAACTCCAACAACACGCAGACATTGGTCATGGCAATTCCTTGAGACTGGGCACACAGTGCTGGATGAATTATGCTGCAACCAATTCAAGACCCTAACATGACCAGGACAAGATAATAGACAAGGCAACGATTATAAAGGAGATGGAGGAAATTGGGGTGGACCCTGTTATTATTTCCTAGGCAAGGGGCATGGACGTGGCTTTGTAAGTACTTGGAGGGTTGAGACGGGTCGTGAAATGCAGCCAACCCAAGGTTTGAGGGGGGTATCACATTCATATCAGCAACCACTCCAAGCCAGGCATGTTAATGTATCAATCTTGAATGCATGTCTCCATTTTGGTTGGCATCCTTTTTAACCATTGTTGTCGACAAATATATGAAGATAGTGATAAAATCCAAGATGATTAAAGCGCGAATTAGTGCCTGCACTGTACCTTAGGTGATTGTTTGCAAATTGAATCCAAATGCAAGAGTGTTTTTGTTGTGCCTCATTTGTGTACATTAGATTGGAATTTCCTTTATTCGTTTAAGACACAATGTAAACAAAACAAGTGATAATCAACCAAAAAAAAAAAAAAAAAGACACAAAAACAAAGCACACAAAAAGACGCAACTTTGCAATGCCTGTTATATGAAGATCGGTCGAGATGAAGAAGAAAGAACTTGATCACTCAATTTAAACCCAGAATTGGAATGATATCACTGTCGCATTCCTAATCGGATTTCAAAAAATCTGGGTTTTAATGGCAAGTTGCCTCTGTTGCAGTTGAGATAGAGAATGTTTGGGCCAATTTGGATGTTCCAGAGAGCGGAATTGGAAATGTTTTAGAGAGGTTGGCTTGTTTTTTGGTGAAGGCCTGCCAAACTGGAAATGGTAACCATTGGCGAGTACCTCGATGGCTTGCGGTATAGGTCCCGTACCAGGTATCTAGATCCGCGACCAGGTATTGGTGTGAAGCGATATTAATAAACTGTGGCTCGTTCGTGGCAGGCTGCCAGACGTACAATACCATTAAGGTGCATGTCAGGTGGCACACACTGCGTGTTCAAGAGCTAATAGGCCCGATGAAATGTGGCCATAAGTACCACGATGGGGGCTAGGGGTATCGCAAAGGGTCGTTGGACCCCCTAACTTTGGCCGACCTTAACTTTCTAGCCCCATTCCCTTTTTTTCTCGGGATTAGTTTTCTCTAAGAAGTTGTTGTCTACGACATTAGGTATCCGAAATGGCTGGTGGTTTTAGGGCAATTTGCCTCTTAAGTGCGCGAAACACGGGGACCATACTCTATGATGTTTCAAAATTTCATATTCTCCCAATCATATCAAAATACCTCAAATGGACTGAAGATTTGAAATTCATTCTCACATCTCCATTTTCCAACAATCCTGCTTGCACCTGTCAACCCAATATTTCTTCATTTGAATTACATCATTCTCATTAGTTTGTAGCTTACATAATTTGCTTGAGGGTGGCAATTCAATGGGCTTCAAGCTCAATCTCCTAACCTTTAATGTTTAATCGTGACCGTAAAATCAGATGCACATACCATGCAAGGTGACAACATTCATACCTTGAAAAAACTCAAGCCCGATGTCATAGACAACAAGAACAATAGTAATACTTTCCACTAGGACCAAATCCACAACCTCTGATAAACAAACCTTCACAAACAAGGATTCGTCCAAATAATGCGATGAAAATAAATAGAAACAAACAAGGATCACATGGTGTGAATTTGATCCTTCCACTCACATAGCGAGCAAACAATTTGTGTCATGTGATCCACCTAAAAGGTTAAAATTGGAGGCCAATTGCATCGATCCGAGCCATCGGATCGCCATTCTGGGGAGGGACGAGCCATTATATAAGGCTCTTTCCCCTTCAGGACCGGTTATCGGCGTCTTCTCACAGCAGCTTCCTTCCTTCTCCGAGCTTCCCCCCCTTCCCGCCCTGCTCCGTGGGGACGCGTTTGTTTCATATTGTTCACTTTGCATTTACTATAATAATGTTTTTTGCATCATTATCATGTCATTTTTCATATGTTATTTTCCACCCGTTGGGTGATGCTTTCTCCACTTTTCAGGTGATGCTATCTCCACCTGGAAGTGATGCTGTTTAGTTCCACCTTGAGGGCGATGCTATTTATTTCCACCTTGAGGGTGATGCTATTTTTTCCACCTTGAGGGTGATGCTATTTTTTCTACCTTGAGGGTGATGCTATTTATTTCCACCACGCATAATTATTTTCCACCCGCTGGGTGATCCTTTTCCACCTTCTGGATGTTGCTTTTTATGTTCTAATTTGCTCTTCTTTGCAGGGTTTGATTGTGCGGCTTGCCTTGTCCATGCCATGCATGTTAGTTCTTTCTAACCATTTACGGGTATTTTTAGGGTTTTTTTTTTTTTGAGTTGCTGCAGGGTTTCTGCGGTCGTTTGGGGTCCTGCTTTTTTGGCTTTGCCATCGACATGTCTCCTTCGTATTTCCGGCTTCCGCCATCTTCTGGGGTCGTGCTAGATTTGTGTTCGCCATCACACCACCTTTTTCGGCTCTCCAGGCAACACATTCGGGGCATCTGCCGTCTTCTGGGGTCCTGCTATTTTTGGGTTCGCCGTCGAGCCATCTTCTTCGGTTTTCCGGGCATCACATTCAAGGTTGTTGGCGACCATTTCTCATTAGGGTTTTCCTCGAAAACCCGAAAGGACGGGGTTTTTTATCCCGGTGAGAAGTTGTCGCCATTACCCTTCTATATTGCCTGTGCACATTTCTTTTTATGGGGTAGTCCGATATTGTTCCTATGGTCGGCTACCCCTCTCTATTCTTCAAACCATTGTATACTGCTGCTGTGATGAATGACAAGCCTATCTATGGCCGGTTTTGTGTCTATTGCGAGTCCCTTTCCAGAATAGTGGGGATGTTCTTTTTGTTGAAATATGCTACATTGCCATATCCGAATGAGTATATAATGTTCTTTTCCAATTTTTGTTTTGAATAAAGCATTCATTGCTTGATGTTTCTAATTTGTTGTCCCCTTCCCATGCGAAATAAGATGCTAATCTATCCACTTCGTAAGATTGATACTCTCATGAAGAGAAGCATGCATGCATACAGTCTTGGACCTTTGGTTTAGCTTTTTATAGCAGGAGTCTTCTTCAGCTTCTCAAATCGGCATTTCTTCTTCGTCTCAGCAGTTTCTTTTCTCTTCCTCTTGAACCATGCAGGGGAGGGGCTTCTTCCTATATGGATAGACAATTTTTGGCGTTTTTCATTCTCCTCTTTCCATTCCAACTTGATTGTTTGGATTAAGGCAATTCTCTTTCGTCCTTTGCAATTCTTAAAAGTTAAGCAGAGTTCTCTTCTTATCGGCGGCTTGGATGCATGATGCGAGTCCTCATGAGAATGCTAATCGATCAACTCCGTAAGATCGGTATTCTCATGAGGAGGAGCATGCATGCAGTTTTGGACCTCTGGTTTAGCTTTTTATAGCAGGAGTCTTCTTCAGCTTCTCAAATCGGCATTTTTTCTTTGTTTCAGCAGTTTCCTCTCTCTTCCTCTTGAACTCCATCCCCCCCCCCCTTTTAATTATGTATAAATAATTAATTCTCTTTTTCTCTCTCTATTTGTTCCGCATGGCACGCATGACCAGACCCTTTTTATTTTGAAGGTTTTTATCTCATGTATGTGTTTTAGTGTTCATGTTGTGCAAGGATTCAGTTAACATGTGCTTTTTGGCTTCGTCGATATTCATATTTTTTGGGGATCATTATAGTTGCCTGACGATTATCCAAGACCCTTGCCAAGGGCTTATCACTAGGGGCTTTCTTCGAAAACCCAAAAGGGTGGGGGGTTTTTTAGTCTAGTTGATAAGCCCTCAGCAGGTACATCATTCAACATCTCATCACACTTCGTTATTTTAACAACTCCATCGAGAGTTGTTCTTAGCTACACTAGTAACGGGTGCTCAGCGTTGCCATGCATAAATATATTCTACAAACCTTGCTAATTTGGAAGGTGCCTAAGAGAGAAAGGAATGTAAATAAGCTGATGATGTCGAATTAGTTTGGCATTAGTGGTATTAAGTTTTTAATTTTGAAAACTTTGAAAGTTTTATAGAATATGAATTTTACTTATAGTGGTGGAAAATGTGTGCTAGGCATGGATGTCCAACGTAACTGACTAAAGGTGTATTTGATTTAATACAATGTATACGTCCATCATAATTGACTTGGAGTGTGTCGATGGATGTTATTTGAATACCACTATAAATGGAACAACAATATTAGAACACAAAACACAATAATGCAACTATCCAACTATTCTTGCAAAAGAAAGCAATTTATAGTTACAGATATCATAGTACATGACGTATTTGCCATGACGTCACTTAGTATGGTAAGGGACTCGCAAAGAACACAAAAACCGGCCATAGATAGGCTTGTCATTCATCACAGCAGCAGTATACAATGGGTGGTAAAATCCGAATGGGGAGCTGGCCATAGGAACAATGTCTAGCTACCCCATAATGAAATAAGAAAATATGCAGAGGCAAAAGAGAGGACAATGGCGACAACTTCTCATCGGGATAAAAAACCCCGCCCTTTCGGGTTTTCGAGGAAAACTCTAATGAGAAATGGTCGGCAACGGCCTCGAGGATGCCCTGAAGAGCAAGGTAGGAAATCGTGAAGTCAACCCAAATGCGCATCAACGCCATGGAATGTGTGAAACCTGGAAAAGGGGAGAAATGCCTAGAAAGTACCTGATAATAATTACATTCCTCTTCTAATCATTAGAAAAGGATCTGGGTCCTAAATCCTGTTCCTGCGTCTGATTTTTGGCGTTTCATTCTTAAACAAACAAGTTCATTCTGACAATGGTAGGGATGTTCAGAGATCACTACGGCCTACCCCGGGTGAGCGAGGAGGGCCTTCGGCATATGTTAGGGCTCGTGACCAATCTCTGAAGGTGGATATGCCTAAAGCCATACAGCAGATTGGATGCTGGGCCTTTAATGGCTATGTTTGGGGTCGGATTGACAGGAAGTGAGCTCTTAGACAAAGTCCATGACCTTATGTTACATGTTTTGCCGCAAAAAGCAGCCCGGTTTATTTGTTATCCATCACTTGCCCGCCTGAGTCGCCAAATCAGGAATTATCGCGTGGTTGCGTTCTTACCACCGGGGGATGCGGGAAGGAAGCACCGGCAAACCTGATCCTTAAATTGGGGATGACTGCAGAAAGCTTAGATGCTTTAGTGCGTAAAATGTAATTTTGGATGCACCGTAAGTCGAGCCACCATACCAAAGATTTCTTGCTGCTTAGGAAATGCATGTAAATTTAGTTCTCGGGTACAGATCTTTCAATGGAAAGCCAAATTTTGTAAAGCCAAATTTTGTAAGATATGCTCCTTTTTTTAATATATTATACTTTCCAACAGAACTGTGCTTGAATCTGACAAAAATTTATTTTTATTCAACAAAAATTTGTACTTCTTAGGATCAGTTAGTTATCTGTCATTCTCAAATATTTTTAGACTGTACACACAACCAGTAAAGGAATACTCAATTCTGTCATGTTCTAATATTCCAAACATTAAATATTGCATTTCAGACTAGAATCAACTACACACAATTCACATGCTGCATACAGTACACCACAATCACTGTACAACACTATGACGCTCCCTGCAAAATATACGGCACTCGGCCGTACACTCCGTAGGAAATCCCCCATTTGGTCCTCCGACCGCACGGGCCCTCCGTCTATCCCGCACTCTGGGACTACCTAAGTGCGGGAAGGGGACACGAAGGTGTCTTGCGCGCCCTTCCCCTATAGGCTCCTATCACAGCGGAAGCATAAACAACATCAGAACTAGCAATAACAACACATCATACTACCTCAAAGGGTAGTCCATCCCATATCCATAGCTACAAAGAAGATAAACATATGCCATAAAACATGAGAGCTCCTACCCATGGCTCCGACTCATAAGGAAGATGACTGACTGGCTAGGCCTCAAGATAGAGCATACTACGTAATGGCTACTAGGTCTCTACCCCCCTTCCCAATACAAGAGGAGCAAACATGATCAACCAACATCACATAACATCATATCATGATAATCATCATAAGAACATCTTAACCTAATCATACATATTTAACTTACAGTTAGGGTTCCTTGATTAGGGTTCAAGATGTTCAACAAGGGTTCTAGGATGGCTCTACTCTAGATACGAAATACTAACCCATCTGGAGTGCTAACTTCCAGATGAACTACCATGACTCTACTCCACATACCTGCTCCAGAAGCACTTCCTCCCATCCCTGGCGTCTCTATTGCTCCTTGACGTGGTCGAAGTCGTGCTCCCTCCACGATCATGCACACACTTCGGGGGCTGCTGCACCATGCTATACTATGACGAACGATGCTCGAAACGGGGTTTCGAGCGCGTAGATGAGTGTTCAGGTCCTAGAGTCAGAAAAAGGGGTCTAGGGTTAGGGTTTGAGCCAATATAGGTTAGGGTCCACATGGGATGCCACGTGGCACCAATAGGATGGGGCCGTGTGGCAGTTGCCCAATAGGATAAGGCCGTGTGGAAGTGGGCCTTATCCTAAGGTTATCTAAGTTAAACATCTAACTTAGATATGTGCCCCTTGCCACTTCTAAAGGTATACAAAGCTACATGGGTAGACTTATATAGTGACGGGTCCAGGAATATACGTATTTATGGCGTATATTCCTCTGGAACGTCAAAAACACAATAACCACCACATGCACCACCACACTAAGCACCACAACTAAGAAAACATGAATAACAGAAATAAACTAACCTGTGATTCCTCCAGATAGTGAGCAACATGTTCTTCTCTTACATTTCTCTCCAATCTTCTAGTTCTAACATCCTTTGTGTTAGGAGATACTCTGGTGTTCTCAATCCAAAAATTTTGAATCTTTTCTATATGTTCATCTGAAATTGCATCGAATCTTTTAGCCCTCTTGTAAGAAACCCATTTCCCACCATTGTAATCGATCTCTTCCCTCTTTTTCTTTGCCTTTTGCAGGTTTCTTGGATGAACACCTAATACCTTTCCAAGATCTCGCTGGCTGATTTTGTCACTTGTTTCAGAATCTGCACGGCGTGGTACAGACATTGCAAGGCAGCTATTCTTGGCTGCTAGACAGTCATTGCTGGTAGAGAGTTTGACAGTCTGCATGGAGTCCTAGAGGCTCCTTATAACGATGCTCTTCGCTTCCAAATCTTTTAATTCTTCACCTATGAATTTTTTCAATGTTTTATCCCTCAAAAACTCAAGTAAAAAATTTTTCTTCATGCTATCCTCAATTTTTTTGGTCTGTTTATGGAAAGACGTTAGCAAATTAAGGACAATACGGCATTTACTGCTTACACTTCTTGATGAACCGGATCCTTCTGCCAATACTGCAAGCTCCAATTTTTCTTCTCTTCTTCTTTTCCTCTGGTGTCTTTTCTTCAACATTTCTTCTTCCTTGGTTCTTCTTCGTTTTCTCCGGCTGTCTGAAATGCCGGTTTGTGGACAGATTACCTCGTTGACATCCATGTCCACAATGGATTGGAGCTTGCAGCAGGGAGGGAGCCAAAGAATAGGACGTAGGCAAAGAACAGGAAGGGACCAAAGAATAGGAATTTGAATTTTAGTTTTTGAAATTAGAATTTCCCCCACAAATTGGGACTCCATTCTTAAATAACGGTAGTTGAGCGGTGCCATAATTATACTTTCATACCATAAAAGTGGCGGATGCAACGCCACATTTTGGGGCGACAGGGGGACAACCGAATTGGAACACCACAGCGTGCTTTTCCTACTCCTACTGCTACCATGCCACTTTAAGATTCTCCTCTTGCACCTTCTACCAATGCTTTCTCATTTAAAGATGAATGTTCGGTGATTCCTTCATCTAAAGTTGAGTGTCCTGTGATTTCTTCTTCTGCGAATACTTGTAGTACTAGTTTGTCCACTATTACCTCCTCAATTATTGTACCTCCTGCTATAGCTTCATCTTCCACTGTCATGCCTGAGGCTCTTCCATCTCAAGGGCCCTCTCTTGGTATTGTGTCTTTCAATATGTGATATGAATGTGATAGAACCGTCTTCCTTAAATCTAGGTATGGCAAGGCTACAGGAAGTGATAGTTCATCCAGATGTAAGGGAAGCTACTTTGGCTCCATCTATGACATCTTATTTTGTATTTTAGTCATCTCTAGAAATTCCTAAGACTATAATGGAGCATTCTGATAGTCGAAAAAGTATTATTACACTCAAGAAGATAGCTAGAAAGAAGCGGTCTTCAACACCCATGGGTGAGAGGAGAGTCATACTAAATGAGATTTTGAGATGTGTAGGTAGTCTTACATAAAGGGACATTTTCTCCCTTTGAGTTTCAAACCCGTCTCTCATCTTATTGTACCATTTTCCTGATTGATAATGAAATTTATCTCTCGTCCTTCAATAAAAGACACTGGGGATAGCATCGCTTGACCCATCCTCCTTACGATCTCTCACCCCCATGTGTCTCATATTAATGATGTTGAGCTAGCTCTTTGTGAGTGTGGCTTCATAGGTGTCTTATGAGGTTTCAAAGTAATTATCATTTAGATTTCTAAGCCTGCGTATAAGAGACACATTAGAAAGTTAATATGGTGTTCTTCTTCTACATGCTCTTTATAGAGACTCCCTCTGTCACAATATGATGAGGTTTCTTTGTGGAGTACAATATTCTCTTCAGTTCATTCAGTATTTTCTATGTGTGTCTTGATGCACTTTCTAAATGATCTTCTACGTATCCATATGTTTTGCTTTTGATCTACATGTATTCTTATATGTTACATCTATAGCGCAATTGTTTCCATCGTCGGCTGAGATAGAAGAGATAATGACTTAGGGGCAGCGATTATGCCTTTTAAGAGGTTATTATGCAATGCAACAAGCTATAGAGGCAGCAAATAGCATTGCCCATCATGCTCCCATCATCATCGTAAAAGGCATAATGGATATAAAACCATTTTCTTATATTGGTGGGGCCTTGCTAAGGTTGTGACGACATTGGACATATGTAGAGAGCGCAACAAGTGAAGGGGCGCACATGTTAGAATTGGGTGTCTCCTCCTTTGTCTGTACTCAAATTACAAACTAATCAGGTTAGTTTTAAAGTAAGTCCTCTTGAGTTTTATTTCCAATGCATCCAAGCACAGAACTCGAGCTAAATAAAACAACAAACATTTGCACAGTATTCAAGTCAATTTGTTAAAATTTAAATTCATCTCTCACCCTCCCTACCTACTACTAGAGCTTCTTGATTATGAATTGTCGTTATCAACCACGTATATTTTGTTATGGCTAAATTTGCATTACTCATGTGTTTTGACTCAAGTCCATGGTTGGTAAAAGGAGGACAAAGTCATTGGATGAAACAAACACTTGACATTGAGAGCATACAATACGTCAAAAAATAATGGGAGCAGCCAAATGGGGTGTTGGGGAATAGAATAATTGTCTAGAGTGGGGTGATCTTTATCTTCTCGTGGCTCCCACATCAAATATAAATCCTTTTTGCGGGTGTGAACTATGATGTTGCAAGCTTCTGCTAACAAGATGTTGCATATTTATAATGCTCCGACATAGATTACAGCAAAGTTCACATCCCAAATGTGGGGGCGTCATTTGAAACAATTTCAAAAGAACAACCTTAAAGAGCATTTCCTCTAATAAAGTACATATATAGTGCTTGAAGGACAGAACATGATTAAGCACATTAACACTGAACAATGAGAAAACAATTATCTTAAAGCATCTTAGCTCTCATAAAGTAAGCTTATGACAACTTTAATACTAGATGTGGGGGCAAGTACAAAACAGTTCCTAAAGCATCTAGTCTCTAACAAGCTACCTTTCAATGAACATCCCCAAAGACACAATGTACACGAGGATCAACACCGTTTCCAAAGTTCCAAACATGTCTTTTCAACAACATAAGGATTCCAAAGTTCCAAACATGGCTTTTCAAAAAACATAAATATTTTTTGTAATTATTATGTCTTCTTACAACTATATGTCGATAAGTACTCTTGTAAATAATTTAGGATATACAAGAAATTTATCGCGGCGGCCAAGGCCGCCGCGAACATTTCTTTGGTTCCAAACCTGTGTGAATAGATCCGCTGTTAATGTCCAACATTTGATTATGGTTCTTTGCGTAGTAATGAATTTGTATTAGTTTGAAACATTACAAAATATGTTCCTAAGCATGTGACAAAGATCTTTTTTCATTAAGTTTGTTTTAGATATGTTTGTTTCTAGCAACATTGTTCATACATGTTGCAACTGGCAATAGCATGGATGATTAAACCACACTAAAAAATTATCTGCAAATATCAGAAGTATCTGCGATCTTGATTTGTGCTATGGACATTGATCTACGACATTAATAAATGATACTATGATTATGGCCACGCAAGTTATAATAGAAGCATTGGACATGGGTTTGTAAGCCAAAAAAATAAAAAGCAACAGAAGAGTCAATGGAAGAAGGGATGTTAAAGAGGAGAGACTCCAAGGTTCCAAGGATGCGAAGAATGGGAAAAAATAGAGGACTAGTGTGCATTCTTTTGCCATAGACACAGCCATAAAATCTCTACGAAGATTAACTTGCAAGGAAGGAGAAATGAAAAATAAGGGGTTTTTTTTTTTTTTAATGTATCCATATGAGTTGACATTGCAAAACAAAACCATAATTTAAATGGCATAATAGTTAATTGCGCATATATGTTGTGGGCCAACAATGAATTGGATAAATTGACAAATAATATTATAGCCCAAGGGGTGTGAGGTGGCAGTTTAAGATTGGCCCATGAAATTTTGTTAATAAAAAATGAAGGCATAGTAGATCAAGTGGTTGGTGATTTTCTTTGCAGTATGTAGGAAGAAAAACATTCATATGTTGAATAAGAAGGCAATTCAAATGTGGAATAGGCCTCGCTATGCGACATGTTTCATGTCTTAGAATCTAGTCTTCAATGTTAAAATGTTATGTCATCCCATCCCAAGTGGATAATCTAATACCTAATATATATGAACGAAAACTTTGACTAGTCTAAGACCATAGATAGGAAGAAAACAATGAATATTCAATCTCTTTGGTTAAAGCACGTAGGAGAAGACAGCCTGGAAAACTGTGAGAAAAATGGCAGCCGCGGTCTCCAACTAAGCCTGCGGTCGCATCTTATCTGTCGGTGGTGCTATCCCCTGTTACTTATATACATCTACCTTCCCTGCTCTATAGATCTACCTGCATAATTTCCATTTTAGATCGTCTCATGACTATCAGCATGGTGCCTGCTTGCTTGCTAATCGGATTGGTTTTACTGGCGAATAATAGAACAGCTCAAGAGAGGTGTCAATGTAAGAGTGGCCCATAAAATCTCGTGTAAAAAAAATGAAGGTTTACAGGGTTATTTGATCTGCCGAACCAACGGGTTTCTGATTCGAAAGTGTGATTCCAGTATGGGCTCAAAATGAGATGAATGGAGGCAGCAACATCAAGACCACAGCAAAATTTAGAACGGATTTGCTGTGTTGGCAGACGATCTTTCCCCCTTTTTGGCCACTGCGCTGTGCCGGATTTGGGCAAATTCCCATACGCTTACAAAAAGCCGGATCTTGCAAACGCAGATGCCGCTACAGGCAGCGGCTACAATTGCAGATTTGTAGCAGGCCGCTTGGATTTGATTATGGCTCTAGCTCCATGAACCCACTCCATTGCAGAAGGATGTCGCTGGACAATCTATTTATGCTTCTCCTGTGGAGAGTTTATCCCATTCGTTTTTTATTTGAGCTTTTGGCCTTGGAGAGCTTAATGGTGGAGTTACTGGAGCAGATGAAGCTCCTCCATGCAGCCCTAAAACTACCGGAATGCCTACGCTGTTGCTTGTGCTTGCTGTTCCGGCAGAAAGCCCCTTTAGCCATGGAATCAGAGACGCCGGAGAATCACATCTAAAAACCCCTGTACCCAGGAAAAAGAACCGGAAAATATGCATATGTGTCATTTAAATAAAAAAGAACAAAAGAATCGAATCTTTGGAGAATGACTTATATATGTGTAGATAGTTGTTGAATAACTTCCAAGAATGACCTTTATGACTTAATAATACGGTTGTTAGTTGGATTTAGAGTTATTTGTGTATGTCTTTTCTTGCTGGAAACTTTGAAGTTTTCCTTAGTGTTGTAGCTATAAGGTTGAAATAAATTCATATGGTGAAATCACAGCCCGAAATAACATAGATATTTTAGATGGTGATTAACGCGTGTCTATATTTGGGCAACCTTCTATGTCATGTTACTGTTTCCTTCTTGCTATTTTTTACAATTTTTGGGCATGCACCTTGAGTGCGTTGTCAATGTGTTTGTGTTGGAGCATAAATTATACGAGTTGGTCATTTCTTCCATCTAAGTGATTGACATGGAGGTTAGCATGATCAACTCTGTAAGTAATTGAATTGAGTCGAATCGTACACCCATGGAGACCAAATCAACCTATGGGACAAGTGAAGGTTTTGCAAGGGAAAAACTTTCGTAGCACTGAAGTGGTGTTGTTACCTGGCAATAAGAATATGCTTTTAAAATGCTATGAAAGTAGTTGCAAAATATATAAGGGAGGATAACGGGAGAGCCCATTAAGCAGATTACTAGATTACAGACAAAGTGAGAGATCGCAATGGAAAACTCGTGGCATAATAAACTTCATATTGTTCAGTTGATAGAGAAAGCTGTAGGTTGTACCTTTCAGAAAAAAAAAAAAATTTCCAGGTGGTACTAGCTTGCGAGGAGAATGTGGAAAACTGGATAAGGAAGATGAGGAGGAAGGTGACTCTTGACCGGGGCAAAGAAAAAGAAAGAAAGAAATATAGATAGATAGATTGATAGATAGATAGATAGATAGTTAGTTTTACATCACACGCATTAAATTTAGTTAGGGGCAAAAGAATGCCAAAATTCGTCGGGTTTGATCAAATATAGGAGTTGGGTGTTGGGCAAACAATGCTAAATTATGTTTTTGGGTTTGTCGGCTGGGTGGAAACTGGATTCTTCAAATGGGCCAATGGGCCCTGAAAAAAGAGAGGTCTTTTTCTAAAATGCAAGCATATTGTTCCATCTTCACGTCCTGGCCGCAGTTTTGAGCTCCTGGAAATGGCGGCGGCGGCTACTGTTCATCCTCGAATTCTCCTTCCTTTTAAAACTGCTTCATCCCTCTCAAATCAGGTGCATTCTAACTATAGATTTTTGTTTTCAATCCTTTGTCTTCATCCAACATCTCTTTGCCGGATCTTTTTGAAGTTATAAATGTATGTAAACGACCTTTTCAAGCTCTTGAATCTGTCTTCCTTTTTCTGGTCTTAGATTTTGTGTTCTTGCGTTTCTTTGTCAGGTTTAGTTTAAGCTCGGCATCTAGATCTGCCGGAGATAGTGTCGGCATGATTTTGACGCCTGAAGAATCAAGAAGCATTAGAAGAGGCCGAAATAAACAAAGATTAAAGACTAAAGCGGGCAGAAGAAAGGCATTACAGATGGTTTGGGATCATAGCAAAACAGCGGTACAGATTCTTTATGACAGATGCAAAACAACTTTTACCTCTGATGTAGAATCCACGCAAGCAGTAGAATCTGTCATGTCCGTTGTAGGTAAGCCTTTCTTAAGACCTAAAACAATTCTTTTGCATTGTAGCAAATAAGTTTTTCCCTTTTGCAGAGCGCTTTTCCCTGAAAGACTTGAAAAGATTAGAGCTTTAGCTGTCCCCAGACTCTTCAACAAAAATGCATAGGGATCCAAACCTTTCACTTTTTTCATGTGGAATACCGCATTATGCAGATAGAATCAAAGCCTGCGATGTCGGACTGGATGAAGGAGTTGCACAAGACAGGGAAAGAAATGCTTTATCTTCTTTACCAATTTATTATCAGCATATGTACGAGTGTAAATTCTTTACGGTGAGATAAGATAGAGATAAATTAAATACAAGTAATTTAAGCTGAAAATCTTCGTCTTTTCTTCTCAGATAGGTATATTTTGTTTGCCAACATCTGCAGTGATGCCGCTACATGATCATCCGGGCATGACAGTAATCAGCAAGTTGCTCTATGGATCTATAAAAATCAAGGCATATGACTGGGCTGATCCTTTGGAGGATGATCTGCATCTAGATGAATCACAACGTAAGCCTATTTGGATCATGAACAAAACTATAAAGCCATGGGACAAAAAACTGGATCAAATGGTTAGATCAGAAAAACTTATTAATGGTATTGACATGTGCAGCTAGGTTAGCAAGAGTTGTTAGAGACCAAGTTCTGACAGCACCATGTGAACCCTGGGTATTGTATGCTTCAAGCAGTGGTAACATGCACTCCTTCCAGGCATTGAGCCCCTGTGCTCTGCTAGATGTTCTAGCTCCACCCTATTCGGATGAAAGACAATGCTCATATTTTCGAGAGTTTGAGTTTGAAAGTATGTGCATCTTGTATGCGATTCTACAATTTCTTATAGATTTGAGATGAATCAATGATCTACTATGGGCTGTAAATTTTAAATCAAAAGATTCACAACCCATTGCAGATAATTGATTCATTTATGAACCTATATTGTAAATTCAATTCTAAAAGTGTTTTCTGATAAATTCATGCTTGCTAGCAGATTCTCAATCCTTGACTAACTTTGGAGTAGATATGGAAGAAGGAGGAAGATATGTTTGGCTGCAGAAGTGTGGCGAGGATTTTGCCATGCAATCTATGCAACCTGAACCTTACAGAGGTCCTAAGCCGACCACTTACTAGTTCATTTAAGATCCCTACAGCATTTGTAAAAACTTGTACATAACTGTTTTTCATTCTTGTGTGAATTAATATCATTGGATTGGGTTTGGTTTTATGTCTATGTCCTCTGCACCTTTCGTTTATCCCCGCACTTTGGAAGTCAACATAACCATGATAGTTATAATATCACCTTGGAAGTGCAAAAAATAAGCTTAAAAAATGCTAAGTCAATGTGGGAATAGAGGTTAGGACCCACATGCATCTAATGTTAGGACCACATATTATCACGATAAGCATTCAAGAGAGGCACTTTGCACCAAGTGATTGGCTAGGAAGCTACAACAGATTTGCCAAAGATAATGCGTACTTCTACTTGTCAATTTGTTCCCTCTCAATTCTGGGTACATAACACATGAAATTATTGCATGTGCATGAAGATAAGGTGGCAAGCATGCAAGTTCCTAACATGAATGAGCAACATTTCATGTTCTTGGAAGTAGCATAACTGGTGTACTTGACTAAACAACTTTCTATCCATGAGAATGAAGGTTAATAGGAATGGTTGCAAATCCTTAGAAAGCCAAGTGTAGAAAGAGTGCACAGATTGTTTCACTACCAACAAAAGGAAGAAGAAAGCATAAATATTTTGATGGACTATTGTACATAGGAACAGAGCTTGGGACTTAGTTTTGGCAACAGCAGCAGGGGAACAGAGTTTGGAGCTCCCTCTCCGCTATAGTGGTAGGGGCCTCGTGATTGGTGGCAGCTGGGAGGGTCTGTCATTGTTGTGGAAAGGGAGCCCCAGCTCCGTTCCCCTACAAAATGGTGAGTGGGGAGACAAGAAAATCACATGCTGTCAACACGCGTTGTCACGACAAAAATCACCTGTTGTTGACTGGTTTAACAGAATTGATCCCCTTTTTCCTGATTATAAGGCAATGCCACTTGGCATCATGAAAATCATATTCCGGGTTAACGTCGATCCACTTTCCATTATTTATGGCCACAAGCTCTAAGGAATAGCTACACCATTGTTTACCTAATATTTTGATGGTTGTGTGTTCTTTAGAGAAGGATGAAGAAGAAGCTTTGGATTCAAAATAATGATCAAGGAATCTCTCTTTTAATCTAGATTAGTTGATTGGGGACATGTAATTTATAGTGAATAGTAAGGACCAATGGAGTTTATTTGGTATTGTTTGTGTGTCTATTTTTGTCACCAGGTGATATGGTCGCCAATTCCGTCGATACAAACCTCCATAAAAAAAACAATATTTTTTAGCAGTCCTCTAACCAGCACCTTTAACACCTTTACATGCTTGAGAAGGGAGATAATTTCCTACCCTTTTTTTGTGATCTTAATCCCCTTTTAGGTCAATGGCATAGGACCATAGTGTATCCCACCGTATTCATTTTCCCCAGTTATGCTTATTTAATTCAACAGTTGATAAAATTCTAAAATTTCAAGAAACTCTTACTCGAGCCATAATCCATTTTCTAGCCTCGGCTTCTTCTTCGCTTTGCATGGCCATAGCAAGGCCTTCAATAATTTTGTATAGAGGCAGCTGAAACACAGTCCATTCCAATGTGATATAGAAGCGTCAATTTTTTCTTCGAGTGTTCTTTTTCCAAGCCCTTACCAGGCCCAACGAGCTGCTGAAGTCATGAAGCTGGAGCACCAATACATTTTTGGCTCCACTAAGTAATTTAGTTATTGCATGCTTTCTAGAAATATCTCTAGAAATATGACTCTTGTTTCAGCGTTTTCCTTGTTAACCCAATTCATCATTTCTATTTTGTTAGAAATGGAGATTTGAATGAGCTCAAATAATGCTCATCTCCAGTTTCGGTGATGGAATTTGAAGCTCAAATGGAAGAGAAGTCGGAGTCTAGTGCCGCTCGCAGATATCATCATTCCATATGCCGTTGAGGACATATATGGTCTCCCATTACAACTGGTATGTCTGTGTTTCTTGGTTGGACACTATAGAGAATCACAATTGTCCTTTTTATTTTGGAGAATGGTAAATTGCCCTCCTTTTTGTTTGAAATGCAAGATCAAAAGATACTTATAAACTAAAAAATAGAATAGAATAGAATAAAGTTTTTATCGTCCGTCGAGACCAATTGACCTATGGGACCTAAATAGGAGGCGCAGTAAGCGTATTACTGTCCGGGTTAAAAAACCCCTTCCTCCGCCCCGAAGGGTTGTTGGAGGAAAAACCTTGACAGAAATAGGTTTCCTGCCAAACTGTACAAATACAAATACAAATATATATATATGATGGGGAAGATATAAATGTACATGTATCAAGTAAGTGCCCGAGGACCGAGATGATTTTGGCAATCCTTGATCTCTTGAAGGTATGATCCCAACCTTTGGACCGAGTTCATGCTCAGCATCTCATGCAAGGGCTGGCCAGGGCGGACCAGCTCAGCATAGCATATCCGAATGTCATCATATGCCGGGCAACTCTAAAAGGTGTGGCATTCGTCTTCCACAGCTCCAACCTGACAGTGTTGGCAAAGCCTCTCCTGACGCGGCTCCCCAATCCATTTCTCCGTCTCAATCCGGAAATGGTGTGCGCCTGTACAAATAGAGGCAATGGATCTGCGCTTTTTCATGGGTAGATGAGTGCGCAGGTAGCATTGCAGGCCCCGCTCCAACATGGGATTTATGTAGCATTGATAATGTGCCGTCTTGACCTGTTCAAAGGTGTTGGCATCCCATAGCTTGCTGAGGAAGCATGTCTCAAGGTACTGTCTGAGAGTGTGGCGATCTACCTTCATTTGCACTCAGATGCACCTGTGCTCCTGCACATTCCATCTGGCCAACCACTGGGCTCTCTTTTCCCGCCAGCATGCTTTTAGGCGTTGATGCCCCATTGCCACAGTGTAAGCGAGGTTGGAGAAACGAGTATCGTCCATGCTGACTACCTTCTGGAAGTAAATGATGTGGCTCTCAAGGGCCCCCCTTTGAAGAGACAAGAAACATGTTTCCTACAACAGTATCTGGTATGGGACTGTGGACTTCACCCCCAGGGTCCGTGCCAAGAAAGCTTTCTACACCTGCTCCAAGTTATTCCAAGTGGCGAGGGAAATCACCGGGCCCCAAACCTCGAATCTATACAGAAGCACAGGTTCTACTAGCACCTTGAATAGGTGTGATTGGTGGGTCCAATCATACAGCTCTGCCTTGTGGGTATTGTTCTGCATTGCATGGAGTGCCCTCCAACCTGCTTCGGCTCGCAGCCGAATAGAATTGTCCCAGTTCATGGACGACAGAAACTCTGCCCCCAAATATTTGTAAGCGGATACCACTTCAACATTTTGGCCACGATAAGTTAGGGTTGGGGCCCTTAGCTGGCGTGCAGACGATACGAGAACTATCTTGGTCTTGGCTAACTTGAAGCGTCATCTGGAAAAATGTGTCCAGGGCATCGAGATGGCGTTGCATGTCTGCCTGAGTGTGTGCTAGGAGGTCTACATCATCAGCATAGATCAGCTGCCTGGTGATCTGGTGTAGGAGTTGAGCCAAGTGCCTTCATTATCAGCGAGCCATCTCTCCAGCTGATCAATATACATGCCAAATAGTGTGGAAGAGAGGGGCATCCCTGGCGGACCCCGATACTGCTCTCAAATGCTTGGCCCGCTGTTTGCAGTCGGCCTGTGCATGTCTCATATAGCCTTCACACCACGTTCTATAGTTCGGCAGGGACATCTAGCTGTTGCAGTCTTGTCCACAGCTTTTCCCGAGGCAGTGTCAAAAGCCTTGGCGAAGTCTACGAAGCAACAATACAGATCTTGCCGATGGTTCCTGTTGTCCTCGACCAGAGTCCGCAGCGTGAAGATATGATCTATGGTTGAGTGTTTCGGCCTGAATCCCGCCTGTGTGAGTGCCCGCACTTCTGCTGCCTCTGCCCATCCTATCAACTGCTGCTCGAGGATCCCGGCGAGGAGCTTTGCAAACACTGAGCTGATCATGATGGTTCAGTAATTGGCCGGGCAATGCGGGTCTCCTGCCTTGTAGATTGGGACAACCCTGCTAGTAGTCCAAGCAATGGCAAAACTGACGACTAGCATGCAATACCCCACTTTTAAGCTCAAGTAAGCTTTGAGTATTTTGCATTTGATTTATAAAGTGGGGCCGTGTTTCCTATCTTCCTTTGAAACTTTACTTGAAGCATTAGGATATTCCCATAAGGCATGCCACAATGCCTGTAGTCTTTTTTCATGATTTGCAGGTTGTCATCAAGGCATCAACTTTAGACCAAAAAGAACTCGCTCGTTAGTCGATAGCCTTTTATTCTTATTCTTATTCTTATTCTTATTCTTATTCTTATTCTTATTCTTATTCTTTTAAATGTTTGTGTAGAATGTTCTATCATTTAAAGACATATGCTTTTGGTAGGGCATCCCAAACAAAAGATAATTAAGTTTATTGCACTTGGAGATGTTATGCCAGCAAGATAGTGTTTGGTCCATCTGAAGATGTTATGCCAGCTTCAACTGCAACTGGACATGTATTAGTGCGCCTTCCTTGTGTGTTTTTTTTTTTTTTTTTTTTGAAGGACGAAAGCCAAAAAGTTTATTAATCAGAGAAAAAGTACAAAATTTACATGTCTCATCTAACTGCGTAAGCACACAGAAATGCCACAGGAGCACGAGCCTGGAGCACAATGTACTTACTCCAGAATAGGAGAGTAATGATAAGAATCAATTCGAAGATACTGAATCCAGATGCGTTCCACCAGTTCTGAGTCAAGGGAAGAACACTCGTAGGGCTGCCAATATCTTTTCTCGGGCCATTTGTAATAACACTATGTGCGGATGAATAAATGCCCGAAGATGTGGTGTCAAGCGACGCCCCCCATATCGACCATAGGAGCCAACCGAACCAAGGTGAAATGCCCTTTGTTTTTGCCGAGGCCATGCATTGAGATAGGGACGCCAAAAGGATGCATCGGGTCCAATGTACCGTTAAACAAACCTTGTAGCCAGACCACGCCGGGTTGAACCTCGTGACAATCAAAGAGACAATGCTCAAGAGTCTCAACGCTCGAGAGGCGAGCGGCATACCGCAGATATCGCGAGGATCATAGCGATGTCGAACATTAACCCGCAGCACTTGTGGATAACCCGCCACCACAAAGATGTAGACTTTGGGGTGGAGCAACCTATCCCAAAGCCATCGCCATGTAATTTTACACACAAAGTGGGTTTTGTGGAACATGTAGGTGCCACCCATCCGCAACCGGAGGGGTTGTGGTGCTAAAAGAAGGCGATATAATCGATCTGACAAATTGCTTGCCTTTGTGAATATTTTCATGACAGTCCCATGGCACCCTTTCAGCAACACCAACTTGCACTATGAGAGGCAAATTTTCTGCAACCTTCTCCCATAGAGATACATCCCAACGAGAGAGCAGAACTTTGCCCGAAATTCAGCCAAGACAAGAGGGCTTACCCTCCTCATACCATGCTTGAATAGAGACAACACCCGCAAGAACCCATCGCCTCTCGTGGTAGGGGGATGAACCGAGGCTGCCAATGGAGGTGCTGAGGGGTCTGGAGGCAGTGGTGCCCACCACCATGGAGTCTCCAATAAGGTGTGGATAGAGAGGCATGGCCAGAAAAGATGTCTGACTGCCTCCCATGCTGCCAACAAGCCACGCAAAAATGGAGAAGCGCTTGGAAAAGGCTGCAGAGTCTGAAGTAAAGCCCAAGGTAGGACTGGTTTGACAGCCTTCTTGCCTAGAGGGATACAATGACCAAGAGCTTGTCTAAGAAGGTGTGAACCAGGAGAGTCATCCTCACCATTCAGGAGTCTCCAAATGAACTTTGAAATAAGCACTTTGCTCTGCAGTAAGAAGTCCATCATACCCAGCCCACCTGCCCATTTTGAAAGGATGCACTTCGACCAAGCCACCTTAGTCACAACACCTTCCTCAGTACCTGCCCAAATAAAGTTCCGAACTATTGCAGTGAGCTCACGCACTTTGATCTGTGATGTTAGCAGTAAGGATGTCATATAAACATGGGTACTACTAAGGACCCGACTTGGCCACCGTGTCACGACCTCGCAAGAGACAACTTAGCAAAGGACCACCGTAACAAGTGCTTCTCCAAACCCCTAATGATCTCCTCCCATGCAGCTCCCATAGTAACATGGATGCCAACTGGAATCCCCAACAACTTGATGGCCTGTCCATGCGCAAGTAATTTCCATGGATAATCGTGAACACATGTCGGAGCCGGACTATCCAATGTCTGTACACTTCTGCCACCCCACAAGAACACCGGAAGCCAGTGAAAAAGTGTCTAAAAGCATTTTGGCAGCAGCAAGATTCTCAACATTAGCGACTAGGAAGAGGAACGTGTCGTCTGCATATTGATTGCAAACCTCTTGTGTGCCGTCCTCCATTGCAAGACCATGGAGAAGTCCCTCTGTCGTTGCAATGGTGAATAACTGTGACAACGCCTCTGCAACAATTGTGAAAAGCAATGGTGCTAAAGGGCATCCCTGGCGAATACCACGACCGAGTGAAAAGGCATGTGACGGCTCACCATGGAACATGACAACCGCCTGAGCAGAGATATGCAGCTTCATAATATCTGATATGAATTGTTCCCCAAATCCCAGTCTTAGCATACAACGACGCATGTGTTTTTAGCTAGGTTCAAATATCCAGGAGTACATGCTTTAAAAAATCATTGGCATTGGAAGGGAATCCAGGAGGTTTAGATTGTTATGCAAGGAGATGAAATGCATAAATTTGGTCAATCGTACATTTCTTCTATGTTTGCCCTCTGATCAAATAAATTTGATCTTTGTGCAGTTTGTGAACTTTGTCTCAACTTTAATTAGTGGCATCACATGATGCATTTATTGCAGGAGCTTTCCTACAACCAACCAACCTTGCATTACAACCTATAATTTCTCATTGAAATACATTAACAGGATCATGTTCCCAATAATTTGATGGCAGGGTCACGTTCTCAATATGGCCAATTATTTGATGTCAGAGATGAAGAAGAAACGACGACTTGAGAAGCTGAAGAAGACTCCTGCTATAAAAAGCTAGACCAAAGGTCCAAAACTATATGCATGCATGCTCCTCTTCATGAAAATATAGCATCTTAACAACCACCTCTTCAAATTATCACTAAGCCCACCGTTGCCATAACTAGTATATATTCATTCAGATATGGCAATGTAGCATATTTCAACAAAAAGAACATTCCCAATATTGGCCTCTAGTTGTAACCTTTTAGTTGGATCACATGACGCAAATTGTCTGCTAGCTATATGAATGGAAGGATCAAATTCACACCATGTGATCCTTGTTTGTTTCTATTTATTTTCATTGCATTATTTGGACGAATCCATGTTTGTGAAGGTTTATGTTTATCAGAGGTTGGGGATTTGGTTCTAGTGGAAAGTATTACTATTGTTGTTGTTGTCTATGACATCAGGCTTGAGTTTTTCCAAGGTATAAATGTTGTCACCTTGCATGGTATGGGCATCTGATTTTATAGTCACGATTAAACATTAAAGATTAGGAGATTGAGCTTGAAGCCCATTGAATTGCCTCGTTCAAGCGAATTATATAAGCTACAAACTAATGAGAATGATGTAATTCAAATGACGAAATATTGGGTTGATGAGGTGCAAGCAGGATTGTTGGAAAATGGAGATGTGAGAATGAATTTCAAATCTTCAGTCCATTTGAGGTATTTTGATATGATTGGGAGAATCTGAACTTTTGAAACATCATAGGGTATGGTCCCCATGTTTCGCGCACTTAAGAGGCAAATTGCCCTAAGTGAGCCAAAATTAATGCGCTCGTCAAACCACTGGCCATTTTGGATACCTAATGTTGACAACAACTTCGTTGAAAAAAAAAAGAAAGAAAAAAAAGAAAAAGCAAAAAAACTGAGGCTAGAAAGTTGTCGGCCAAAGTAAGGGGGTCCAGCGACCCTCGTTGTGATATCCCTAGCCCCTCGTCGTGGTACCTATGGCCACATTTCATCGGGTCTATTGGCTCGTGAACACGCAGTGTGTGCCATCTAATGTGCACCTTAATGGTACTGCACGCCTGGAAGCCTGCCACGAACGGGCCACAGTCATTAATATCGCTTCACACCAATGCCTGTTCGCGGGTCTAGATGCCTGATACAGGACCTATGGCGTCAGCTATCGATGTACCCGCCAACGGTTACCGTTACCAGTTTGGTAGGGCTTCACCAAAAAACAAGTTGATCTCTCTAAAACATTCCCAATTTCGCTCTCAAGAACATTTGAATTGGCCCAAACATTCTCTATCACAACTGCAACAAAGGTAACTTGCCATTAAAACCCAAATTTTTGGAAATCCGATCAGGAATATGACAATGATATCATTCCAATTCTGGGTTTAAATTGAGTGATCGAGTTCCTTATTCTTCATCCCGACCCATCTTCTAAGAACGCTGAGCGCCACAGGATACGGCTCTGTTTTGCCTCATTGTTTGTCTTCAATTGTCATACATTATCATAAATATCCCGAGAGAGCTTTCCAATGCAATAAAAGACATACAAAACAGAGTCCTAATTCAAAAGTTGTGATTAAAAAAAAAATTACCATCAAACCTACACTTTGCAAAAAGCTATTGGTCTGAAAAGTACAAAAAGCAAGTATATATCTTGATAAATCTGGATCAAATCATATGCCAATGGAAAGCTCTCGATATAAGCTTTCCAATGAGGCCAGGATCATCTGAATCTGACCTCTGTAGCTCACGTTATGAGTGTAGAAACAATTTTGACATTCTCTCTCTAACGCTTCTCCTCATCTATTTTTAGTGACTTAGATATTACATATAGTGGTTTGGTTATTCCCAACTAAAAATTTGTAAAAAGCATTTGCAAACGTAATGGGATATAACTGAGCAATGTACAATTGATTTCAACACCTAGAAAACACTTGAGAAAACTATTGGATTATGTTCATTTAAATGTCTCCATCTCATACACAACATTGTTACACCATCTTTATGAGACCATTATATAACATTGTGCAACATCCTTCATCCACGTCAAATACAAAAGTAGAGCATAGTACCACATATTCGAAACCCCTAGCTACATAAAACCATAAATTAACACTATCCCATACATTCCAAACCCTTAATTTCATACATAACACTACCTTATCATTGGCCCTGCCATATTGTTTATGTTGTAACAACATCCTCTTTAAACGCGATTGCTAAAATCTAAATGCCATAACATTTTATAGATTGATTGTGCTTCTTTAGTTCCAATTTAGAGCCCAAATGCCATGACATGTACAAATTTATTGTGCATCTTTAGAGTGGGTAGCCTCACATCGCAAGCTACCCACCAAATTAATTATTACAATTATTTATTTTTTAAATTTGGTTTCCTGGCTGGTAAAAAAATTTTAGGATTTTTTTTAAGGTGATTTCCCTAGGTTTTAAGAGTTTTGGCAGCCGGGAAAACTTTTCGATAGTCCAAAAATTGAGAAATCATTTTTGAATGATTTTGGATGCTGGCCGGATTAGAAATTTTTCTTTGGGTAAAGCTTCCCATCACTCCGGGAGCATGCAACACGGTGTGGATGGCACGATTGCTATGGTTAGGGTTCGTGGTTTGTGCATTCTAAACACATGTTCTATCTCTTATTCAGAGCTATAGCTTGCCGCAAAGGATTATTGTTCCTTATTTCAATACCCCCTAGTCTATTATGCAACACATCAATTCTAGAATGGAAAGGAGCAAGCCGTTATCACGAACCATTGAATTGATTGCATTCAACAGTGAAAAGGAGCATAACAAGACCATATATCATTGGTGCCTTAGCTAGAGTGCCTGGAATAATAATACCACCTCCACCTTCCGCTTATTCCTTTTATCCCGCATTTGACTCAGTGCAAAATTTATAGCAGCTAGTAAGAGCTTCTTCTTTCGAACTCCTTGATGAAATGGATCTGGTATTTCTAATAAGCTTTAAATATAAGGTGTATTTACTCTCCATATACTTCCGATACTCGATTCTAGAATGGAAAGGAGCAAGCTGTTATCACGAACCATTGAATTGATTGCATTCAACAGTGAAAAGGAGCATAACAAGACCATATATCATTGGTGTCTTAGCTAGAGTGCCTGGAATAATAATACCACCTCCAACTTCCGCTTATTCCTTTTATCCCGCATTTGACTCAGTGCAAAATTTCTAGCAGCTAGTAAGAGCTTCTTCTTTCGAACTCCTTGGTGAAATGGATCTGGTATTTCTAATAAGCTTTAAATATAAGGTGTATTTACTCTCCATATACTTCCGATACTTTTACTTTGAGCTATGCATATGCTTCCGATACTTTTACTTTGAGCTATGCATATGTACTGTATCATAAGATGGTGGAGCACAAGATCTTATGTAGAACTCTTTACATGTACAGATCGCAGATCTGCATCTCTGGCATCCTTATTTTATCCATGAATTAAAGACAGATTTGGTATGTTCTTTGTTGCAGCCTGCCTATTCAATTTTTACATGTACAAGCAATAGCATTCTCTTTGAATTAGGAAAATGCCATTTCGGTTGTTCATAACATGATGCTTCCTGTGCGATATGGCATTTTTGAAACTTGAGAAGATTAGGGATACTTATAGAATTTTACATGTTATAATAACATTGCCATCTAAGGAACGAACCGTGATAAGATCTTTAGAAATGATCCATGGCATTGTGCTGTTGACAGGATGGGAATATCCAATTCAAACCAACTATGAGGGAGAAAAACAAGCATGGAATAAATTACTACTCCTATATTTTTAGTATAGCCAAATAGGTTTAGCTAAACTACCTTCAAATTGGAGCTAGAAGTTTCTAACACTTGGCTAAACGAAATGGTTTTTCTCCCTCATGGTTTCTTGCCTTTGGCTAAACTTTCACAAAATGTAGAGTCAAATATTAGCCAACACACTATCCTTATTTTAATAGATCCAAGCCTTTGGACAAAGACATTGAACTTATTATTGTTACAAATGTAATTCAATATAGAAAAATAAATGGTGCACAATGTAGTATAAATGGCACAATTATAATCATTGTTATAACTTCCTTAATATAAAAATAAAACAAACACATAAATTAAGACATAAACATATACGCATATGTTCAAAGCTCAAAGAAAAAGTACAATATTCCTTCTAGATGTGATCCTCCCTTTGAGAATTCAACTAAATACTTGAAATAAGAAGTTCCCACTTCAACTTCGTACGTGATTTCTCAAAGTTTCTATATATCTTGGTGTCGGCTACTAGGCTAATCCATCTATTTTTCCAAGTCCACTCTTTTTTAGGTTTGGCTAATTGTTGTTTTGGTGGAGTTGTCTGGAGGTGGAGGTTTGGCTATTCAATCTAGAAACCCACTTAGCCGGCAAAAAAATTGGGCTAAAATTTTCTTTTTTTGGGTAATTTTTTCCATATACTTTAGCCATTTTTCTTGGCAAAAATGCTACAAAATAGCCATTTGGCTAACCTTAGCCGTTATTTTATTCCATGAAAACAAGGTTCAAAGCATTTAAGTTTAGTTGTCATGGCTATTGTTGTTTGTGTAACTTTGAGGCTCTGTGCTATTAGCACGGAATTCTCAAGGGACTAGAGGTAAGTAAAGAAGACATTTTCTTTTACTTTTTTCCAGCAGAGTGTCTGATATAAAGCAATGATTCAGGACACATATAGTAGATTTGTATGATGCATTTCTCTACTATGTTTTTCTTCATTATGTTGTTAAATTGGTGAACAAAGATGGATATAGCCAACGATAAGTACAAAGGCCTCTCTGCTCAGGCTCTTCAACACAATATTTTTTATACAAGCTCTTTTGATCATGGTGATGGGTAACTACTAGATATTTTAATACATCTCTAGACGGATCCAAGAAAGCAGCAAGCTTGAAGGCATTGAGTATATATTTTTGCTTTGAGCAGGGTACAGATTAACATTTGAGGTATGTAGGTCGTTTTTCCAATTCCACTTCCCATCTTTCATGTGATTGGTGTACATCTAATGCTATTCTATTCTATTGTTATTCTACTTCTTGAATGTGTATATTTGCAATCATTCTTTAGCCATTCTATTTATTGGAGATAATGTACTAAACTTCTTTTTGCTTTGCTACATGCCGCCACTTTTCTTCAAATTCCAATAATAAACTGATCATAGCGAGATGAGAAAGATCACAAAGATACAACTACAATAAGAGCTTGAAATCAAATGGAGATGGAGACAGATCACAAAGACACAAGTATAACAAAGAGCTTGCAATCTCATGACCCTACTTTGTGATTTTTCCATGTTTCCATCATTCATTGCAAAAGCGTAGCAGAGGACCACTTTTTTATTCAATAGCAAAATACAATGTAATGTGCTTATTAGCTTAGATGTTTGTGAAATGTGATTCTAAGATAAATTTCTGTTGTATTATTGTATTGCTCCGTTATGATATCAAAATCAATTCTGCCTTTGTGTCCGTCGTTACATGCAGGGTACAAAAGCAACACAAGTTGAATATAAAATTAAAAAAATCGATTCAAGAAGCTTCAATGGAACTAGGACTTCAGGCCCCTTAAATGCAGGATTTGTTTTCCATGATAGATGCGATGTACTTAGAAATGGTGATATTTATGGCTGCACTTCTTCCGTGGCAGAAAAGTAGTCACCAGCAGTTCAAGGATCTCCTATGGATGTCTGCTTTTGCAAGAGAATTGTCTTCCTATCTTCTATCAATAGGGGCAGATAAGTTTGCTGGAGGTCAATTTCAGATACATGCCTAAACAAGGTATTTTCTTAACTCATTTTGCAGGCATTGGACAATGTTTTATTGACAACAAGTTTGTCCATTGAAAAATCATTTGTAATGTCCTGTCAATTAAATAGCAGTGGCAATACAATATTATTTGGTCCAATAGTCATGCCCCTGACGCAATGGATAAATTCAAGCTCCACGACCCGCAATTAAGGGAGGCAGTTGTGTTCTTTGTTTACTCATTGAATCTCTTGCTATATTGCTTAACCATTATTTCTTTGCAAAATCAAGCTTCCATTTTGTTTTATTTAGAACTTTTGCATTGTTCTATGCCCACCCTCTTACATGCATTCACCTAGGTAATATTTATGGCAGATTATACATATGACTATTATTTGCTCGACTTGCCTTCCACCTTCACTATTGCACCTTTATAATAAAGGACGTGCAAACCCCTGTGCAGGCTGACATATAAATGCTTCTATGTTTACAGTAATTCTTCTATGTTGTATGCTTAAGGGAACATATGTCCAACAAGGCCATGCAATCCATGTAGTTACTCAAAAGTGTGCTTCCTTATATACCTTAACACTACCTGAGGTTAGTGAACCAATACCTAGAGCTTATGACATGCATAATATGTCATTGTTCTTTGCTGATAGGAAAGGCTAATATTAGATGAGGTCCTGATAGTAATCACACATATTAAGAAAGTTGCCAAGAGCAACATACCAACACCTAGAGCTTATGACATGTTTCTTTAGCCTCACCATCTCAACATGTATGGTATGTCATTGATTTTTGCTGATAGGAAAGGCTAATATCAGATGAGGTCCTGATAGTAATCGTACATGTTAAACAAGTTGCCAAGAGCAATACCAACATCTAGAGCTTATGACATGTTTCTTCGGCCTCACCACCTCTACATGTATGGTATGTCATTGTTCTTTGTTGATAGGAAAGGCTAATATTAGATGAGGTCCTGATAGTAATCGTACATGTTAAGCAAGTTGCCAAGAGCAACATATCATCAATGTTATCTGCGTACTGTGTTGTGCCAACATGGATGTACAACACATGGATATGTGATTACTGTAAGTTATTTATTGTTTGGCAGCACTAGCTTTGCACATGAATGCTTCAATAGCTCTTGGCACAAGGCATCTAAATTTGAAACTATATGATATTGATGTCTTCATATATGTTACATGTTAAACAAACTATCTCATCAAAAATGTAAAATGTTTTTTTTTTTTTTTTTTTTTTTTTTATAAATATGTAGAGATCTAGTCATGCACTAAGTGGTAAAATGTAGTATAAACACCTTTTAAAAGCCAAGGGGAACATTATTTATCCCTGTAGCAATATCTGAAACATGCTGGCTCTATAAGAAATAGGAAGGAAAGAATAATTGGCCCATTTAGGATGCCCAAAATTTAGGATATGACCCTAATTGTTCAATATTTCTTCAAGGCATGGCACATTGCTTCACGTATATACTCCAGCATATCCAATAGGCAAAGGGTATGCATGCAATGGGGCTCCTTTGACCCAATTTTATGCAAGCATGTTGCATGTACTCCAACAACTATTGTACCTACTTGTTCACCAAACTAGCATATTTGCATATGCCATAGCAACCATTAGGAGTATAGAATTATAAACACATCTAGTGCAGAATACCAAGACGGGGAAAGGAAAAAAAAGAGATGTGGTATTGTAAAAGATATCATACTATCTACATGGTATAGCTGAGTAAATATACGTGAGATAATACAAGTATGTATGTATGGAATAAGCCCTTACCTAACTCGGCATCAAAACTGCACGAAATCAAAAGAGCAGTTAAGGGAAATCCGGCGCCACCAGATTCGTGCTATGGATTGGGACGTCTGGCAACTTTCCTGGCAACCACATGCTGGAAACCTCTGGGTATAAAGGATCTGGCACGCATGACAGTCCGGAGGCAAAACAAAAGGTAAGCAAAATCGTCCTTATGGATACTGCTTTAGGAAATCATAGGTCAAAACCTAAGGCAGAGCATGAATAGTTAGCTTTAGAATATGATATTCGTCACATGAAAAAGCAGATATATGATTTACTGAAGAAATACTATTAAAGCCATAAAATCCCTAATTGGTATGGAGGGAGAATTTGACTCAGACGGCTGCCCTTGTGACTCCAATACAGAGGAGGAATCCCTGGAAGAAAAGTGGCTGGAGGAGGAGTTCCAAGCCTGTTTATCTTTGCCTGATTACAATCTTTTATCCAAAAGAATGGTGGACCACAGAAAAGATCCAAACTTTAAAAAGGGAAGCGAGATCATTCTAAAGGATCTTTGGCAAACAAGAAAGGAAGTTATGGAGGTAGAACGCATACGGCAGCCCATTCCGGTGGTATTGATAAAGGGGAAGCCAGCATACCTGAAACACAGCAAGCTGAAGGATACACTTCAGATCAAGACGAAATTCAGGTACAACTGATCTCAAATGGACAAAAAAACAGTGATAGGCTGATTTAATATACACAAAATGACCTTGAGGCCATTTACAGCAGGTTTGAGAACATTATATGCAATCAATATTTACAGTTTTGTATATTAAACTACAGATCTATTATCTTGTACTAACAGGGCAGAAGGATACAAGGGCTGATCGGTTATAAACCGAGAGGCTCCATTGTACCTTTTGGCCCTTCAATCTTTACCATTATTATGCTAAAGTTTTGTTGATTGGCTGCAGGTACCGGACCTCTCCTGCCCTTGTGTCTTTTTTCTCGCTTTATGTTGGATGAGTATAGTAGATCTGGACATGGACATGTGCAAAGTACCCAAAGATAAGCAAGCTGAAGGATTCTCTGAGTTAAAAACAGAGCCAAACACCTCACGGATAAGAACAGGTTGTATAAGATTAGAATTTTTGTGAAAAACATTTGTGAAGGAAACTCTATACAAAATAGAGGTAAATATCTACCCATCAGTTTACTAGTTTCTTTTTCAAGCTCATCCAATGGTAAAATACTTTATACAAGGCATGAGGAAAATCTGAACATGTTTCATTAATTTGAAGGCAAGTTTATTATGTAAAATTGTCGGTCTGATAGCCACATTTCATGCTAAGTTTTTATGGAAACATTATGCTGCATCTTACATTTAACAAAACCAGACAAAGAAAAGCTGGTCTGATAGCCAAGTGTCATGCGTAGGTAAAAATTTGAGGCAAGATCTGATGTATGTCTGAAAACGAATTTATAATGAGAAAATGGGTCTATTTTGGGATATTTTCTGTCTGATAGCCATGCTTAAACAAAAAATGTTGCATAAGGTGTTCGTTTTATAGATCTCATCATGCTGCATCTTATAGTGTATGCAACACAAAAAAGAAAAGGTGAAAGGAATATAGGAATGGAAAATGACAAAGTCTGGTAGAGAATGTGCAATGGCACTTGCACTGGACCGAATACTCCTTGTGGTTTTTTTTAAAGATGAAAGGATGAATTTCCAGAAAAAGAATAAAAACAGGGAGATATCTAAGATGATGACCAGATGTAAAATCCCTTTACCTAGCCTGTAAAAGTAAAAGCCTTTAATAAAACAAAAAGAATAAAAAGACAAGAAGCATATGGATAAATCGAAAAAGGAACAACGCATATTGTTTGTGCTGTAAAAGAAAAAATAGAGCGCAGTAATTAATGTTTCAGGGATGGTTTATGAACTGGCTAGAGTATCATGAACCTTGGATAACCAAGTATAACCAAACGCATGTTTAAAAGGCTAAAAGAACAAAATTAACACAAGCATGTAAAAAGAAGGAAGGCAGAGTAACTAGCAGTTCATCATGCAGTAACTAGCACTTCTGCATGCAAACCCTTTTTTTTAAAAAGACATGTTAACCCGATCTAGAGGATAGATATTTGTAAAGCCTTAGATATTGGGATTATGTTTAAACGTTTAAAGACAGTTTGGTCCACACTGACACATATAAGCAAGGACATCTGATTTTTTTTAAAGATATAAAAGTCAAATGCCGCCACGAGGTCCAGAAACACATAGATCCGAAATTTGGTTTAAAAAGTTTAAAGACATAAAAGTCTAGACAGGCACATATATACAAAAGTGTCTAGGTCTTGTATTTTAAAGCAGGGCAAGTATGCAAAGATCAAAAGCTAAGGGACTTTAAGTACCAATGATTCTCATGAAAATGAAATCAGGATTGATAATACAGCCCATGGGATTGACCACGGGTTGATGTCAGACCTAGGATCCTAGGTCTGGCTGGGTTTTTTTTAGACACTTCAATTCCTTGGTACAACCTGGGAGACTTAATTCCCCTAGCTTTGATCTTATATGTGAAGTAATTATTTTAAAAAAAACAGATCACTAATATGTGCTTGACAAACATGTGCAGGAGGAAAACAAGTATATTGACGAAGTGGAATTTGAAATCAATCCACCTACATGGAACAAGGAATTAACTGATCTGGGATATGCTGCAAGCAAAATGGAGTGTCCGAATAGGGCCGTGCAAACCATTCTCAGCTGTGTCAAAAACATGATTGCACATGAACTTATACATGAAAAGGAAGCACTTCGAAAACCAGGTGAATACTCTGCTGTGTCACATATGGGCTGCAGTGAATGGATCAAGATATTTCCATGTATTAACAAAGCAAAAGATGAGGAGATTGGGTCAGTGATCAACAACATCTATGAGACTTTGCCAGAGAAAATCTATCAATGGACTATGGAAGAGGATAAATGCAGAACAGAATATTTAAAAGGAATAGTAGCCCTCAAAGCTGCAAACAATGTCAAAGATGACAATGGGGAGGAAAATGCTGTACAATTTGCACAGGAAAGCAAGGAAGATGATCCATTTGGGGATGCCCTTCTCTCAGAACAAGACAAGGAGGCACTAAAATGCAAAACCAGCATACTAGAAAGTAATGAGGGTGAATTTCAATTCACTCTCAACAACTGTCTACTATATCCAGTCATTCCAGAAAGGCTTGTTGAATGCCAAAGTCTGCTATACAACCAAGGAATATGGCGCTCCAAAAATTTCGGTGCTCTAGCACCAATTAGCAAAGAAGTATGGATAATGCTGGGTGATATTACACCAGCCCAACTATCTGCCACAAAAATAGCAGCTGAAAAAATGGAAAAATTGGTGAAGAAGGACAAGATAAAAGTCATGATAGATTGCAGGTTCTTTGACAAAACATGCAGCAGGGAGCCTTTCATCTATGTCAGTCAAAAAAGCCATATGGCTTATCCGACAGAAACACGGGATGATTTCTACCTTAAAAAGATATGGAGGACAATGTGCCCATATCTAAAGTGTGCATGTGAAAAGCCGAGAGGAGGCAATAAAGCTAGCAGAAACAGGGAAAATGTGTGCAATGATAATATGACCTGGCTGGACCACGCCGTATGGTACATGTTTAACAACCTTGAATCTTTATATCCTAACATGTCTTGTGCTATGCAAATGTACTCTTTTAGAAACATGCTCAAGACTACTTTTAAGAAAGGCATTATGGCTTATCTTTCCTATCTAGAAATCAGAAGCTCTCTAATGGATATGGCAGTATGCTTGGCAGCAGACCCATGGGCAGACTTCATGGTGACAAAGACAAGAAATAAAATGAATGACATTTGTGAGAAAACTATCAAACCAGTCAATTTCATGAAGAATCCAAGAGTTGCATACAGCAACCACAGCAGGTCGACAAGGAAAACAAATACAAGTATGGGCAGCAGCTCACAGAGCAGAGCCGTGCAACCACCTAGGCTCACTGTTGACCCAAATACAAGCTTTTTTAAGGCAAGCGAAAGCGCAACTGTGGAAAGCCTGAGCACACCAGATCCAGTCGGGCATTCTGTTACAAAAGGAGCTACTAATATCGACCGAAAGGGCCTGACGGAAGGACAATCACTAAAATTCAACACTTGAAAAAGGTTAGCAGATTTTGAGATGCTTTTAAAGAAAATTTACTTTTCAGTATCAAATTCTTTACTATATGTGTTCAAAATCTAATTATATACTTAAAAATAAAAGAGTAGTGGCTAGGGAAAGCTATGACTACAATCCATTTATGGATAAAAGGAAAAAAAAGAGGTTTGAAACCTCAAATGCCATTTGGCCAGGAAAAGCAAAAAGCAAAAGTAATTGCTTCAAGTCCAATGTCCGTAACACTGGATAAACCTGCTGGAATATGAAATAATTTGAGTGTTGTTTATTTATCACAGATTAGAAAAATCATTAGCAAGGACAGCCTGGGTCGTGTTCATTTGGGATACATTGGAAAGAAGGACAAGAAGAAAATAATCCATGGGACCTTTCTGTCAAAAATCTTGGACTGTATCTGTCTCCCTAAGATCATTTCTGATTCTTTTAGTGCAGTACTTGGGGATATTGGAAAGAACATAATGGAAGATACTATGTTCAGCTGGAAATACACTGAAAATCTTCGGGACATGTGCTATAAGCCATACCTCATATTTGCCACTGACCGTGAGGTTAAATGCCCATGTAAAAACCCATCACTCAATCAATTTGTAGACTGCCAAATGGGACATATATGCACAACGGATCTGAGCATTATTCATAATACAACAGTGAGAGGAATGTTCAAAAAAGGATTAAACCATATCCCAAATAGACTGCTGGAATGTGATGCATTCAAGGAGGAAATTATCTCAATCTGTGATATACTTTTTGAGGTGCACAGATACATGTACATAGTGCATGAAAATGACAGAGAGGACATCAAAAACAAGATCATAGACAGAGCTGTGACAGAAATCAAAGAAGCTTACAGTAAGGATCGAATTAGAAAGTTTGAGCTTAAAGACAAAGCTGTTACTAGCAACCTGGAGTGGCTATGCAAGAATTTTTACATATCTGGTATTGATAAAGCATCCAACAACCCGGCATTTATATGCCCATGCTTCATTAGGAATCTGGCCCTCAAAAGGCTATCTAGCAAAGACTTTCTCATGATGGAAACTGCACCTGAGAAAATCAAATACAAAATAAAAGAAAAAATTCAGGAAATTATAGGGAACGAAGACTTTGAATTTGATAGTCTCCCATACCTTCTCGGCATCTTTAAAGCCCATAAAAAGGATTTCCGATGGATAACTAATGCACACGGCACGATATATACAGAGATCTCCCATATAATTACAGCAGTGCTTAATAATATCCTGGAACTGTGGCCTGATGTATCTAAAAGGATTTGTGCAAAAGTATGCACTTTATTCCCTGGAAAAACGATGCCCTGCTGGGTAGTTCAATCAGTTTATGACGTGGTGTTGAACTTACCAGCAAAAATTGAGCAAGTGTTCGTGGCTGATATTACACGTTGCTACGAAAACATTCCACTCTATGGTCATAACGGAATATGCCAGATCATGAAGCAAATTTGCAGAGCGACATGGGAACACATGAAAGGGGTTAATCAACACCATGAACTGTGGGTTAAAAAAGAGAAAGGAAACGTATACTCTGCCAAATGGTTCAAGTACAACCCCCAAGGAAAGTGCTGGAGCAGAATGGACCTGAACAGATTCTCCACCATCAATGAATGGCTTCTAACTAACTGCTACATATTTATGGGTAGCTGCGCATGGCAACAAGTCTGTGGAATCCCTATGGGATTCTCGTGCAGCCCATGCTGGTGTAATCTGTATCTAGCATGGTTTGAGGTATCCTTCATAAAAGACCTTGCAAAACAAGGTAAATACAAAGACATCGAAATGTTTAAACATGTTTTTCGATACATGGATGATCTGCTGGCAGTCAACTGCCCTATTATCAGGAATTATCTAAACCTACTACAAGATACTAACACAGGAATGCTACAGATATATGATATGCAGACTTTAGGAATCAAAGAGGAAACCGTGTATAAGTTCACGGATGATCCAAAAAAATGTTATGGCTACAAAGCAAACTTCTTAAATATGACAATTGAGGTAATGAATAAAGAAATGGGGCTGTACAGAACCTACAAGTTTGACAAAAGGGACCATTTGCCCTTTAAAGTAATGAGATATGTACATGCGGACAGCTGCAGGCCTTATTATCAAGCCAGAAACGTGATTTTGTCTCAAATCATGCCCTATTTATACATAAATTCCTGCCCCATAATGGCTGCAAAGGATATTATTAGCATCATTAACAAATTCGTTAAAAACGGCTTTGACAGCTATGGTCTCAAAAAGAAAGTGTTGCAGTATTTAAGAAATGGTGATTTCCCAGCACTCAAGTATGATGTGCAGACTCTCATTCAAGTGATCAGCAACCAGTATTAAAAGTGGTACGTTTTTAAATCTGCATATTTTACAAGTTTGAAAATATCAATAGGGTTTAATAGTAAAAAATAGGATGGGCAAGACCTCTGTTGTACAGTAGGGGTCTGCCCTCCCCTATGGTACAGAACATCTAAATGAGGTCAGCCCAATCCTACGGTAGGAGGCAGGCTTTTTTTAAAATATGTAGAGATCTAGTCATGCACTAAGTGGTAAAATGTAGTATAAACACCTTTTAAAAGCCAAGGGGAACATTATTTATCCCTGTAGCAATATCTGAAACATGCTGGCTCTATAAGAAATAGGAAGGAAAGAATAATTGGCCCATTTAGGATGCCCAAAATTTAGGATATGACCCTAATTGTTCAATATTTCTTCAAGGCATGGCACATTGCTTCACGTATATACTCCAGCATATCCAATAGGCAAAGGGTATGCATGCAATGGGGCTCCTTTGACCCAATTTTATGCAAGCATGTTGCATGTACTCCAACAACTATTGTACCTACTTGTTCACCAAACTAGCATATTTGCATATGCCATAGCAACCATTAGGAGTATAGAATTATAAACACATCTAGTGCAGAATACCAAGACGGGGAAAGGAAAAAAAAGAGATGTGGTATTGTAAAAGATATCATACTATCTACATGGTATAGCTGAGTAAATATACGTGAGATAATACAAGTATGTATGTATGGAATAAGCCCTTACCTAACTCGGCATCAAAACTGCACGAAATCAAAAGAGCAGTTAAGGGAAATCCGGCGCCACCAGATTATTGGGACGTCTGGCAACTTTCCTGGCAACCACATGCTGGAAACCTCTGGGTATAAAGGATCTGGCACGCATGACAGTCCGGAGGCAAAACAAAAGGTAAGCAAAATCGTCCTTATGGATACTGCTTTAGGAAATCATAGGTCAAAACCTAAGGCAGAGCATGAATAGTTAGCTTTAGAATATGATATTCGTCACATGAAAAAGCAGATATATGATTTACTGAAGAAATACTATTAAAGCCATAAAATCCCTAATTGGTATGGAGGGAGAATTTGACTCAGACGGCTGCCCTTGTGACTCCAATACAGAGGAGGAATCCCTGGAAGAAAAGTGGCTGGAGGAGGAGTTCCAAGCCTGTTTATCTTTGCCTGATTACAATCTTTTATCCAAAAGAATGGGGGACCACAGAAAAGATCCAAACTTTAAAAGGGAAGCAGATCATTCTAAAGGATCTTTGGCAAACAAGAAAGGAAGTTATGGAGGTAGAACTGCATACAGCAGCCATTCTGGTGGTATTGATAAAGGGGAAGCCAGCATACCTGAAACACAGCAAGCTGAAGGATACACTTCAGATCAAGACGAAATTCAGGTACAACTGATCTCAAATGGACAAAAAAACAGTGATAGGCTGATTTAATATACACAAAATGACCTTGAGGCCATTTACAGCAGGTTTGAGAACATTATATGCAATCAATATTTACAGTTTTGTATATTAAACTACAGATCTATTATCTTGTACTAACAGGGCAGAAGGATACAAGGGCTGATCGGTTATAAACCGAGAGGCTCCATTGTACCTTTTGGCCCTTCAATCTTTACCATTATTATGCTAAAGTTTTGTTGATTGGCTGCAGGTACCGGACCTCTCCTGCCCTTGTGTCTTTTTTCTCGCTTTATGTTGGATGAGTATAGTAGATCTGGACATGGACATGTGCAAAGTACCCAAAGATAAGCAAGCTGAAGGATTCTCTGAGTTAAAAACAGAGCCAAACACCTCACGGATAAGAACAGGTTGTATAAGATTAGAATTTTTGTGAAAAACATTTGTGAAGGAAACTCTATACAAAATAGAGGTAAATATCTACCCATCAGTTTACTAGTTTCTTTTTCAAGCTCATCCAATGGTAAAATACTTTATACAAGGCATGAGGAAAATCTGAACATGTTTCATTAATTTGAAGGCAGTTTATTATGTAAAATTGTCGGTCTGATAGCCACATTTCATGCTAAGTTTTTATGGAAACATTATGCTGCATCTTACATTTAACAAAACCAGACAAAGAAAAGCTGGTCTGATAGCCAAGTGTCATGCGTAGGTAAAAATTTGAGGCAAGATCTGATGTATGTCTGAAAACGAATTTATAATGAGAAAATGGGTCTATTTTGGGATATTTTCTGTCTGATAGCCATGCTTAAACAAAAAATGTTGCATAAGGTGTTCGTTTTATAGATCTCATCATGCTGCATCTTATAGTGTATGCAACACAAAAAAGAAAAGGTGAAAGGAATATAGGAATGGAAAATGACAAAGTCTGGTAGAGAATGTGCAATGGCACTTGCACTGGACCGAATACTCCTTGTGGTTTTTTTTAAAGATGAAAGGATGAATTTCCAGAAAAAGAATAAAAACAGGGAGATATCTAAGATGATGACCAGATGTAAAATCCCTTTACCTAGCCTGTAAAAGTAAAAGCCTTTAATAAAACAAAAAGAATAAAAAGACAAGAAGCATATGGATAAATCGAAAAAGGAACAACGCATATTGTTTGTGCTGTAAAAGAAAAAATAGAGCGCAGTAATTAATGTTTCAGGGATGGTTTATGAACTGGCTAGAGTATCATGAACCTTGGATAACCAAGTATAACCAAACGCATGTTTAAAAGGCTAAAAGAACAAAATTAACACAAGCATGTAAAAAGAAGGAAGGCAGAGTAACTAGCAGTTCATCATGCAGTAACTAGCACTTCTGCATGCAAACCCTTTTTTTTAAAAAGACATGTTAACCCGATCTAGAGGATAGATATTTGTAAAGCCTTAGATATTGGGATTATGTTTAAACGTTTAAAGACAGTTTGGTCCACACTGACACATATAAGCAAGGACATCTGATTTTTTTACAGTGATATAAAAGTCAAATGCTGCCACAGAGGTCTGTAAACACATAGATCTGGAAATTTGGTTTAAAAAGTTTAAAGACATAAAAGTCTAGACAGGCACATATATACAAAAGTGTCTAGGTCTTGTATTTTAAAGCAGGGCAAGTATGCAAAGATCAAAAGCTAAGGGACTTTAAGTACCAATGATTCTCATGAAAATGAAATCAGGATTGATAATACAGCCCATGGGATTGACCACGGGTTGATGTCAGACCTAGGATCCTAGGTCTGGCTGGGTTTTTTTTTTTTTTTTTTTTTGGAAGAATAGAATAGAAAGGACGACAATCTATTATCAAGGAAAATCAAGATACATACAAGGGACCTGCGACATGGGACTCAAAACCAAGAGGAGGAAATAGTCCACTAAGCAAAGCCACCCATACACAGTATATAATCATACTCCTTGTGCCACCTTCATGAGGCGTTTAATGGCCTCATCACCATCAACATGGTCTGCGACATCAAGATGATCATCAACAGACATCAAATTATCATGCCACTGAATAGTACGAGGTAGGATAGGCTCATGAGATGACATAAGAGACTTCTTCCTCGCTGCCTTCTTCCAATTGACCTGTTGCCATGACTCTTTAGCACACTGAAGATTAGGACGATCAGCCATAACAATCTCAGAAGTATGAGAAGCAGAAGCAACAACGTGTAGAGTAGTAGGAACTACAGCTGCAGCTGATGGTGCTAAGGACGACACTATCGGCACTGTATGTAGAGCATCTTCCATAGCTGAGGGATGCAAAGCAACCGACAAAGGTTGATCATGAATAGATGAAGAAACTACAACTGGAGCTTGAACCTGAGAAGAATGTTGAACAGATGCCTAAGATGCACGATTACCACGACGAAAACTAGCCAAGATATCCCATAGGCTAGTCGGTCTTCCTGGACGCTAAAAATCTATTCTATTCTATTCTATTCTTATCAGGAAACAAACGAGCTAATTCTGGACCATTCAGAAGCTTAAGATCCAACTTCTTATATCAAGGCCTACTCTTCACAACTATATAATCTGGTACAGGCGAGTCCACTGGCATAGAAACACAAATCCTTGGACCATTCATGATGGAGTGTGAGATATGAACCCCAAGTCCCGTTGCAATTGCAACTAGAAATTGATGAGCCATTAGATCAGGAGGAAGATTAGGTAATGAGAACCAATAAGGCATCTTTAATGAACAAACCATATCTGGTGTAAAGCCAGGAGAGTAATACTGGTACATTATATATTCCCCACCGAGAGGTGTATACCTCGATTTATGAGGTCATTATTAAAAGCTTCTCTTCGTTATGGCAGAATAGAAATGTTGCTCTTAATGCTTGAAAGCTACATCAGAGCCAAAGCTGCAAAGGTGGTTAATAACATCTATAGGAACATGTGTTTTTTTTACATGACCAATTCTCTTATCTAAGATTTTAAATAGTTCTTACCATCTTCTCATTAGAGTCCACCTAAGTTTCTTCACCAAAGAGTTCAAAACATATCTCAGATACCACAACGTGATTACAACTTATGATGAATCCCCTTTGTAATTTAAGAAAGCCTCAGTTTTTCAGGTCAGAAAATGGAGAATACTAGGAATAGCAAAAACAAACATTCAATGCACTGCTATGACTCGTACACTTTTGCAGCATTCTTTTTGCAAATGTAGAGGAACATAAGATGCCAACATACTTATCTGCGAGTTGGTGATCTTATATTACAATAATAAAAGTATGCATTAAGATTGTGTGCAAAATGAGGGAAAAAATGTAGTCGTATACATATGCCACCTTTCCCATCTGTGAATCGTACATGCTCTAACACGTTGCTAGAACCTGACAAATATGCTAGTTGCCATGCAACCAAATGCAATATAATAAGTGATGTCATGGCAAATACGTCATGTAGTATGATATCTGTAACTATAAATTGCTTTGGATAGTTGCATTATTAATATTGATGTTCCATTTATAGTGGTGTTCAAATAACATCCATCGACACACTCCAAGTCAATTATGATGGACGTATATATTGTATTAAATCAAATACACCTTTAGTCAGTTACGTTGGACATCCATGCCTAGCGCACATTTTCCACCACTATAAGTAAAATTCATATTCTATAAAACTTTCAAAGTTTTCAAAATTAAAAACTTAATACCACTAATGCCAAACTAATTCGACATCATCAGCTTATTTACATTCCTTTCTCTCTTAGGCACCTTCCAAATTAGCAAGGTTTGTAGAATATATTTATGCATGGCAACGCCGGGCACCCGTTACTAGTGTAGCTAAGAACAACTCTCGATGGAGTTGTTAAAATAACGAAGTGTGATGAGATGTTGAATGATGTACCTGTTGAAGGCTTATCACCTAGATTAAAAAGCCCCCCACCCTTTTGGGTTTTCGAAGAAAGCCCCTAGTGATAAGCCCTTGGCAAGGGTCTTGGATAATCGTCAGGCAACTATAATGATCCCCAAAAAATATGAATATCGACGAAGCCAAAAAGCGCATGTTAACTGAATCCTTGCACAACATGAACACTAAAACACATACATGAGATAAAAACCTTCAAAATAAAAAGGAGCTGGTCACGCGTGCCATGCGGAACAATAAATAGAGAGAGAAAAAGAGAATTAATTAATTATACATAATTAAAGGGGGGGGGAGGGGAAACTGCTGAAAGAAAGAAAAAATGCCGATTTGAGAAGCTGAAGAAGACTCCTGCTATAAAACGCTAAACCAGAGGTCCAAAACTGCATGCATGATCCTCCTCATGAGAATACCGATCTTATGGAGTTGATCGATTAGCATTCTCATGAGGACTCGCATCATGCATCCAAGCCGCCGATATGAAGAGAACTCTGCTTAACTTTTAAGAATCGCAAAGGACGAAAGAGAATTTCCTTAATCCAAACAATCAAGTCGGAGTGGAAAGAGGAGAATGAAAAACGCCAAAAATTGTCTATCCATCCCCTGCATGGTTCAAGAGGAAGAGAAAGGAAACTGCTGAGACGAAGAAGAAACGCCGAATTGAGAAGCTGACGAAGACTCCTGCTATAAAAAGCTAAACCAAAGGTCCAAGACTGTATGCATGCATACTCCTCTTCATGAGAATATCAATCCTACGAAGTGGATAGATTAGCATCTTATTTCCCATGGAAAGGGGACAACAAATTAAAAACATCAAGCAATGAATGCTTTATCCAAAACAAAAATTGGAAAAGAACATGCGTATATACTCATTCGGATATGGCAATGTAGCATATTTCAACAAAAAGAACATCCCCACTATTGGCCTCCAATTTTAACCTTTTAGTGGATCACATGACGCAAATTGTTTGCTCGCTATGTGAGTGGAAGGATCAAATTCACACCATGTGATCCTTGTTTGTTTCTATTTATTTTCATTGCATTATTTGGACGAATCCTTGTTTGTGAAGGTTTGTTTATCAGAGCTTGGAGATTTGGTCCTAGTGGAAAGTATTACTATTGTTCTTGTTGTCTATGACATCGGGCTTGAGTTTTTCCAAGGTATGAATGTTGTCACCTTGCATGGGATGTGCATCTGAGTTTACGGCCACGATTAAACATTAAAGATTAGGAGGTTGAGCTTGAAGCCCATTGAATTGCCTCCCTCAAGCAAATTATGTAAGCTACAAACTAATGAGAATGATGTAATTCAAATGAAGAAATATTGGGTTGACAAAAGTAGCGAGGATTGTTGGAAAATGGAGATGTGAGAATGAATTTCAAATCTTCAGTCCATTTGAGGTATTTTGATATGATTGGGAGAATCTGAACTTTTGAAACATCATAGAGTATGGTCCCCGTGTTTCGCGCACTTAAGAGGCAAATTGCCCTAAAAACCACCAGCCATTTCGGATACCTAATGTCGTAGACAACAACTCTTAGAGAAAACTAATCCGAAAAAAAAAGGGAATGGGGCTAGAAAGTTAAGGTCGGCCAAAGTTAGGGGGTCCAGTGACCCTTTGCGATACCCCTAGCCCCCCGTCGTCATACTTATGGCCACATTTCATCGGGCCTATTAGCTCTTGAACACGCAGTGTGTGCCACCTAACATGCACCTTAATGGTATTGCACGCCTGGCAGCCTGCCACGAACGAGCCACAGTTTATTAATATCGCTTTATACCAATACCTGGTCGCGGGTCTAGATGCCTGGTACGGGACCTATACTGCAAGCCATCGAGGTACTCGCCAATGGTTACCATTTCCAGTTTGGCAGGCCTTCACCAAAAAACAAGCCAATCTCTCTAAAACATTTCCAATTCTGCTCTCTGGAACATCCAAGTTGGCCCAAACATTCTCTATCTCAACTGCAACAGAGGCAACTTGCCATTAAAACCCAGATTTTTTGAAATCCGATCAGGAATGCGACAGTGATATCATTCCAATTCTGAGTGATCAAGTTCCTTATTCTTCATCTCGACCGATCTTCATATAACAGGCATTGCAAAGTTGTGTCTTTTTGTGCGCTTTGTTTTTGTGTCTTTTTTTTTTTTTGGTTGATTATCACTTGTTTTGTTTACATTGTGTCTTAAACGAATAAAGGAAATTCCAATCTAATATACACAAATGAGGCACAACAAAAACACTCTTGCATTTTGATTCAATTTGCAAACAATCACCTAAGGTACAGTGTAGGCACTAATTCGCTCTTTAAATATCTTGGATTTTATCACTATCTTTAGATATTTGTCGACAACAATGGTTAAAAAGGATGCCAACCAAAATGGAGACATGCATTCAAGATTGCCTGGCTTGGAGTGATACCCCCCTCAAACCTTGGGATTGGCTGCATTTCACGACCCGTCTCAACCCTCCAAGTACTTACAAAGCCACGTCCATGCCCCTTGCCTAGGAAATAATAGCAGGGTCCACGCCAATTTCCTCCATCTCCTTTATAATCCTTGCCTTGTCTATTAGCCTGTCCTGGTTGTGTTAGGGTCTTGAATTGGTTGCAGTATTATTCATCCAGCACTGTGTGCCCAGTCTCAAGGAATTGCCATGACCAATGTCTGCATGTTGTTGGAGTTCTGTCTCCTTGCTGGCCAAATGGACTTAGAATTTTATCCAGTAGACAGTTTATGCTATTGATAAAGCATGAAGGAGGTGGCCTTGAGCTTGTCCAGGAAGAGAAGTAGGAGGCTGTGAAGTGGTTTATTCTTTGTGAAGTGGTTTATTCTTGGCATGTTGAAACATGTGTACGTTCTAAGGTTCAAGCCAGTTGTTGCAGTGGAAATGCCCAAACTTGTATACTTGAAATACATGTGGCAAGAATTCAAATTTTGTGCTCCACTGTTGCTCCTACAATCTTTAAATGCACACGTTTTCATGCTCCAAAACATTTTTGAGCATTAAACAACCACCTCTTCAAATTATCACTAAGCCCGACATTGCCATAACTAGTATATACTCATTCAGATATGGCAATGTAGCATATTTCAACAAAAAGAACATGCCCAATATTGGCCTCCAATTGTAACCTTTTATGTGGATCACGTGACGCAAATTGTGTTGCTAGCTATGTGAATGGAAGGATCAAATTCACACCACGTGTTCCTTGTTTGTTTCTATTTATTTTCATTGCATTATTTAGGCGAATCCTTGTTTGTAAAGGTTTATGTTTACCAGAGCTTGGGGATTTGGTTCTAGTGAAAAGTATTACTATTGTTCTTGTTGTCTATGACATCGAGCTTGGGTTTTTCCAAGGTATGAATGTTATCACCTTGCATTGTATGGGCATTTGATTTTACGGTCATGATTAAATATTAAAGATTAGGAGATTGAGCTTGAAGCCCATTGAATTGCCTCCTTCAAGCGAATTATGTAGGCTACAAACTAATGAGAATGATGTAATTCAAATGAAGAAATATTGGGTTGACGAGATGGATCAGGAATGCAACAATGGTATCATTCTAATTCTGGGTTTAAATTGAGTGATCGAGTTCCTTATTCTTCATCCCGATCGATCTTCTAAGAATGTCGAGTGCCACAGGATACGGCTATGTTTTGCCCCGGTGTTTCTCTTCAATTGTCACTAGATTTATGCTTTCTCTTTAATATATCAGAGATAGAAGCCATAGATTATCCGAGATCTAGATTGGGTTCTCTTTGGGATGCTGCTCGATCTGGGCAGAGGGGTATCTCCTCTCCCAGCAAAGGATGAAAGAGAATTGCCTCAATCTAGACAATCAAGTCAGGATGGAAAGAGGAGAATGAAAAATGCCAAAAATTGTCTATCCATACACGAAGAAGCCCCTCCCCTGCATGGTTCAAGAGGAAGAGAAAGAAACATGCTGAGATGAAGAAGAAACACTGATTTGAGAAGCTGAAGAAGACTCCTGCTATAAAAGCTAAACCAAAGGTCCAAAACTGTACTCATGCATGCTCCTCTTCATGAAAGTATTACTATTGTTCTTGTTGTCTATGACATCGGGCTTGGATTTTTCCAAGGTATGAATGTTATCACCTTGCATTGTATGGGCATTTGATTTTATGGTCATGATTAAATATTAAAAATTAGGAGATTGAGCTTGAAGCCCATTGAATTGCCTCCTTCAAGCGAATTATGTAGGCTACAAACTAATGAGAATGATGTAATTCAAATGAAGAAATATTGGGTTGACGAGGTGGATCAGGAATTCATTCTAATTCTGGGTTTAAATTGAGTGATAAAGTTCCTTATTCTTCATCCCGATCGATCTTCTAAGAATGCCGAGTGCCACAGGATACGGCTATGTTTTGCCTCGTTGTTTGTCTTCAATTGTCACTAGATTTATGCTTTCTCTTTAACATATCAGAGACAGAAGCCATAGACTATCCGAGATCTAGATCAGATTCTTTTTGGGATGCTGCTCGATCTGGGCAGAGGAATATCTCCTCTTCCAGCAAAGGACGAAAGGGAATTGCCTCAATCTAGACAATCAAGTCGGGATGGAAAGAGGAGAATGAAAAATGCCAAAAATTGTCTATCCATGCACGAAGAAGCCCCTCCCCTGCATGGTTCAAGAGGAAGAGAAAGGAAACTATTGAGATGAAGAAGAAACACCGATTTGAGAAGCTGAAGAAGACTCCTGCTATAAAAAGCTAAACCAAAGGTCCAAAACTGTATGCATGCATGCTCCTCTTCATGAGAGTATCAATCCTACGAAGTGGATAGATTAGCATCTTATTTCGCATGGGAAGGAAACAACAAATTAGAAACATCAAGCAATGAATGCTTTATCCAAAGCAAAAATTGGAAAAGAAGGAAAATTCTTGGGATGCTAAAAGATATGTTTTAAGCTTCAAACCAATTATTGCAGTGGAAATGCCCAATCTTTTATACATGAAATACATGTGGCAGAAATGCAAATTTTGTGCTCCACTGTTGCTCTTACAATCGCTCCAAATGTTTTTTGAGTATTAAACAACCATCTCTTCAGTTTATCACTAAGCCCGGCATTGCCATAACTAGTATATACTCATTCGGATATGGCAATGTAGCATACTTCAACAAAAAGAACATTTCCAATATTGGCCTCCAATTGTAAACTTTTAGGTGGATCACATGACGCAAATTGTGTTGCTAGCTATGTGAATGGAAGGATCAAATTCACACCATGTGATCCTTGTTTGTTTCTATTTATTTTCATTGCATTATTTGGACGAATCCTTGTTTGTAAAGATTTATGTTTATTAGAGGTTGGGGATTTGGTCCTAGTGGAAAGTATTACTATTGTTCTTGTTGTCTATGACATCGGGCTTTTTCCAAGGTATGAATGTTGTCACCTTGCATGGTATGGGCATCTGATTTTACGGTCACGATTATTAAAGATTAGGAGATAGAGCTTGAAGCCTATTGAATTGCCTCCCATAACCCGATTGGGTTCCGTGGACGTTAAAAATTTTTTCCTTTCCTTTCCTTTCCTTTCCTTCAAGCAAATTATATAGGCTACAAACTAATGAGAATGATGTAATTCAAATGAAGAAATATTGGGTTGATGAGGTGCAAGCAGGATTGTTGAAAAATGGAGATATGAGAATGAATTTCAAATCTTCAGTCCATTTGAGGTATTTTGATATGATTGGGAGAATCTGTACTTTTGAAACATCATAGAGTATGGTCCCCGTGGCCCTAAGTGAGCCGAAATTAATATGCTCGTCATACCACCGGCCATTTCGGATGCCTAATGTCGAGATAACCACAAAAAGAAAGGGGGTGGAGGGGAGGGGAGGGGGAGGGGGGTTGACCGGTGCTAGAAAGTTAAGGTCGGCCAAAGTTCGGTGGTCCAGCGACCCTTGTTGCGATAGCCCTAGCCCCCGTCGTGGTATCTATGGCCACATTTCATCGAGTCTATTGGCTCATGAACACGCAGTGTGTGCCATCTGACGTGCACCTTAATGGTACTGCACGCCTGGCAGCCTGCCACGAACGGGCCACAGTTTATTAATATCGATTCCACCAATACCTGGTTGCGGGTCTAGATGTGTGGTATGGGACCTATGCCGCCAGCTATCGAGGTACTCGCCAATGGTTATCGTTGCCAGCTTGGCAGGCCTTCACCAAAAAACAAGCCGATCTCTTTAAAACATTCCCAATTCCACTTTCCAGAACATCCAAATTGGCCCAAATATTCTATGTCTCAACTGCAACAGAGCCACCAGATTTTTTGAAATTCGATCAGGAATGCGACAGTGATATCATTCCAATTCTGGGTTTAAATTGAGTGATCGAGTTCCTTATTCTTCATTCCGACCAATCTTCTAAGAATGCCGAGCGCCACAGGATACGGCTATGTTTTGTCTCGTTGTTTGTCTTCAATTATCACTGGATTTATGCTTTCTCTTTAACATATCAAAGACAGAAGCCATAGATTATCCGAGATCTGGGTCGGGTTCTCTTTAAAATGCTGCTCGGTCTGGGCGGAGGGGTATCTCCTCTCCCAACAAAAGGCCTTGGGAAGGTAAAAGCAATCTGCCTTCGCCTACAAGCTTCTCTACTTCCACGACTCCTAACAGCACCATTCGGAACTGCATGGTGACCGCAGCTGAAGGCACTGTTGCCATCGGGTTTTCTCTGAACGTGGAGGTTTCCCCTAAAATTGTGTTCTAGATTGAGCAGGCCAAGTCTGAAACCAACCTCATAGATTGCCAGATTGTGGTGACAGAAGGTGACAATGTGCTCTTTCAGATTCCAGTTGGCTCTTAACTGATGCATGCAGCCTTTTTTTATACAAGGCTGGCACTAGACGATCCTCTCCTTCCCTTGGTTTTTTCTCATCGCCTGGCCTGCGTGCCTCTCATCATATAACAGACCACTATGTCACACTTTAAACAACCCACATGACTTATTTTGTAGCAACGATAGAGCTTATTTTTGTGTAATCAGGAGAAGCTAGGCATTGCAAAGTTGCATCTTTTTGTGTGCTTTGTTTTTGTGTCATTTTTTTTTTTTTTTTTGGTTCACTATCACTTGTTTTGTTTACATTGTGTCTTAAACGAACAAAGTAGATTCCAATCTAATGTACACAAATGAGCCACATAAAAACACTCTTACATTTGGATTCAATTTGCAAACAATCACCTAAGGTACAGTGCATGCACTAATTCGTGCTTTAGTTATCTTGGATTTCATCACTATTTTCACATATCTGTCAACAACAATGGTTAGGAAGGATGTCAACCAAAACCGAGACATGAATACAAGATTGATACATTAACATGCATGGCTTGGAGTGGGTGCTGATATGAATTCTGGTACCCTCCTCAAACCTTGGGGTTGGCTACATTTTATGACCCATCTCAGCCCTCTAAGCACTTACAAAGCCCACGTCCATGCCCCTTTCCTGGGAAATTATAGCAGGGTCCACCCCATTTCCACCATCTCCTTTATAATTCTTGCCTTGTCTATTATCCTGTCCTGGTCATGTTAGGGTCTTGAATTGGCTGCAGCATAATTCATCCAGCACTGTGTGCCCCGTCTCAAGGAATTGCCATGACTAATGTCTGCATGTTGTTGGAGTTCTGCCTCCTTGCTGGCCAAATGGACTTAGAATTTTGTCCAGCAGAAAGTTTGTGCTATTGAGCATGAAGGAGGTGGCCTTCAGCTTGTCTAGGAAGAGAAGTAGGAGGCTGTGAAGTGGTTTATTCTCTGGGTTCAAATCCTGAAAGTACCTTTCCAAGCATAGCATGCAAATGCCAATTTTGGATTTGAGTTCATTTTTTGTCCCACCACAAAAACACCTCTACAAAAGAAGGATCCGAGCAGATAAAGCCCTGTCTGATTCAGCCTCGATTGTTGGCACAAATCCGGCCAATGAATCCACTTTGAAAGCTTTAAAAATAGAAGATTTGGGATGAGCGAACCGCCTTTTAAAAGGGCCCATTCAACACCTCACCTTTCTTTGGGCAGTCTGAGCTTTCGAAAAGAGGCAGATGAGAGTGAAGAATGCGAAGCTCTAAACGTTTGTGGGGATCTGCCATAAATGCAGTTGATCCGCAGGAATTAGGTTCGTCATATCATAACCTATGGTGACGTCACTCTTTTTAAATTTTTAGTTATTTTTTTTAAGTACACGTGTTGTGCTGAGGTTTTTTTTCCTAGGACAGAAATATTAGCCTCAAGCAAAAAATAAGATTGCTTTATATATACAAGAAGGCACAGATCAAAGAGTACCAAATGGGGTGTATAAGTGCCAACGATATGACATATTTAACAAAACTTGGACATAATAGATTTAATAGATAGCACTTCAAGGATTTCTACGCCTTTCTATACTCAGCTATATCAGTTTGATAACATGGCACATTACCAGCCACCCATCTTCAATCAGGTCAGTGAGATGAAGTGACATGCAGAATTGTTAAGAGTGCTCTTGATAGAAAAAGTGCTTCCGGAGAGATCTCTTACACAGGATTGGTAGGCACTGGTATCCCACGTACAAGCTCATTGCTACTAGTGGTAAGACTTAACAATAATGGATGTTCAATGAAGTGCATTACCTCATGTTAGAGGAAAAATTGCATCTGAACAAAGAAATTGGAAGGTGCAATTTCAGTCCATTCAGCAATTTTGAGACTTCAAATGTAAAAAAAAAGGGGGAGGGGGAGGATAAAAAGGAAGATGCTGGCAAGCAAGGACTTCAGAAAGGAGGACATGTCTAAAGTGCCTCAATTGAGGCATAAAGAACTATACAACAGAGAAATCTAGAAGGGAAGAAATCAATAGAGGCTTATGCCCTTGCTTCTAACCAAGCTTTTGATGAAAACTTGTTGAAAATGTCGGCTGATCCTCCTGTCTATAACTGTTGACTTATGGGTTCTCTTGAAGTTTGCAACACTTGCAGGCTTGCAACTGAACCAATATCAGAATGAAGAATGGGCATGTGTGTCAGTCAGAGAATAGGGGGGAAGAGAGAAAGATTAGGAGACAGACCTTGGTGCAGTTGGATGCATAACTACATTGCAAATCACAGATGTCCACGGTTGTAAGCTTAGTTGCTCTTAATTGAATGGATTACAGAACCATTGATTTGATCTTGTTATGACTAATCTGATTTTTATTTTACAATTTACAAACTTTTATACTTTTAAATATGCTTTAAAAAAGTTTTAAGTTGAGTTGATTAATTTTTAATATATTTATTTCATCAATAATAAATTATTGATTAATTTTTAATATATTTATTTCATCAATAATAAATTATTCAATAGTTATTATTAAAACATAAACGTAATCATTTACTTAATGTCAATCTAAAATTTTCTTTTTTAAATATATTTACAAATAATATTTTAATCATATAGAATTAGAAGAGAATTTAATTCTAAATAGACTAAAGTAAAAATTAGTTTAGAAAGCAAGTTTATATTTTAGTAACATCATACTTTTGATCTAACAATAAATTGCAGAAATTATTAAAATCAATAAATAAAAAAATATATATGATCTTATCATGGTATCCTTGAAGTATATCTATTAGATTTGAATAAGTCCAAATTTCGTTAAATATATCATTAATCCAATGGAACATAATCACGAACAAACCTACAACAATTTTTATTATGTTATATATTTAGACAAAATTATAGTAAAATATATATTTCAGCTTTATAATAATTATAATAATTTCAGCCAGACCAACTTGACCAACTTATAAATCACAAAGAAAAAAGAACAAGAAAAATTCTTTTACGACTAACCTATTACTGATGTCTCCAATGTGAGGGCTGAAGAGACTGTCGAGTATCCCAGTCTCTGCGAGGTGAATCTCATCTATAGCCTATTTTCTTGCACCCACTAGCTCTTTTAGTTGGTCTTTTAGCATAGACCTATTATCTTATCTTGCTCCCATATTTATATTCCCTCGTGTATCGTTATAAAGATATGATACATGGGCCCCTAATAAAAAAACAAAGACACCTTATGACATATTTAACAAAACTTGGACTTATTTAAATCTAATAGATATAGAACCCATAATGCATATAGATCTTCATTTGAGTCTTCTATATTCTTGCAATGTTCTGGTACGTCTTCTAGAAATTCATCGTTTTGGATACATGCATTTGAGCATTCATTTGGAATTGCCAATTTCTGCCAGAGGATTTTCCTTTTTGAGAATTGAGAGAAATACTTGAAATATGACGTATATTCTGAAGCCACATTATGCAATACTGCTCCCATGCTTCACAGCTATCTGCCTGCTGCCTGAAACAATCAAGAAAAATGTGCATCTGCTTCACATCCTGCCATACATCCGAGTCTTCTATTGCCCACTTCCACGGCCACTGCATTTCTTCCTCAAATTCGGCCTCTAAATCTGTGCCTTGATTCTTGAGAAAATCCCTGAGACATGTGTAAGATTCTACTACATTCTTCTCAGGTTTCAAACTGATATGCTAGCTGTCTCTAATCACTGCCTCTATCTTCTGAAACATTTCTGAAGCGGTTTTCTCTTCCTGTGCTTTTTTCTGTTATTGCTGCCACCGTGAATTCGGTTTTCTGGCATTCAGATTCGACTCCATCAGCCAACGACACTTGAAATTCTTCTGCCGTTGCTAATTTTTCTTCAAAGAACTGGTTGGGATGGTCTTCTACAGCATGTTCCTCAAACCGTAATTCTTCAATGGCAATGGGGACTGTCGTTGTTTCCTCTTGTCTTCTTCCAGACATCTCTGAAATTTCAACCCCATCATACAATGACTCTGAAAGATCTGCATTTTCTTCAACGATCTTCTTACAATGGTCTTTTGCGGCATCCTCCTCAGGCCCAGTTTCTTCAACGGCCATGCAATACTGCCGCTGACGTGCTTCAATTAGTCTTGAAGCAACTGCTTCTGCCTTGGAAATTTCGTCTGCCTTGGGCGTATCTGCATCAATTTGCAATGACAAATCTTGCATCACGACCTTATCAGTCTTCTGCTCTAGGTCTTCTATCTGATCAACAGCATCCTTCTTCCTTTTCTTCATCTTCTCAGCATAAGGCTAACAAGCAATTCTCCTCTTCGCAGGTCCTTGGATCAGGGCTCCTGCTCTGATACCATGTCACAGAAGTAAAAGGAAGAACAAAATAGAATTGAATGATCTGGTGAGAATAGCCCTCACCGTGGCTTACAGTTATATGTGCAGTTGTGGCTCTTCAGATAAGTCGTGCCTCTTGGCTTGGATCGCCAACTTGGCAGTCTAGTCAGCTTGCCACACACACTTCTTGATCTTTTAAGTTTTCATCTAAGATAAACTTTGTATGATTAGAATGGTGCAGTTGATCTTCTTGATCAAGACCTTGGTGCAGTTTTAGATTAAAATTAATTAAATAATAAAGTTAATGGTTTAGTAATAACTATTGAATAATTTATTATTGATGAAATATAATATATTGAAAATTAATTAATAATAAACTTTTCAATTTTTTTTTTATTAAAACATAAAAATAATCATACAGAGTTTTAACATAGAGGTAATTACTTAATTAAAATTTCAATTTAAAACTTTCTTTAAATATTTTGAAAAAATAACATTTTAATCATACAAAGTTTATCTTAGATGAAAATTTAATTCTAAATAGATTAAAGTGAAAATTAGTTTGGAAAGCTATTTTTTACTTTAATAGCCATCAAGTAAAAATATATATAATCTTATCATGACATTCTTGACGATCGACTATCTCAGAATGGGTTACCAATAAACCCGAGAGAGGTTGGCGCAGAGGTGGCCTATGTTCAACATGCAGTACAGCAACAAGAATGGCAGGTTGAGACTATTGCAGATGGGACAAGAGCTTATGCCAGCTGAAAAGAAAACTATTTTTCAAGACAAACGAATACGCCATGCAGATCTTATGAAGATTTATCCATGCTTACGAAGACCAGTGGCCAAACGCAGTTGGCCTGATGGCTGTGGCCCAAAGAAGAAGAAAATTTCTGGGTAAGCAAAGCCTAAATCAAATGGTCTTAGTATGAGTAACTAGTTAGGAAATTATTCAATAACTAGTCAATACATAAATAAAAATTAGTAAGTATACTCAGCAAGGAGTGGATGAGGACCCATTGTCTTATCTTGTTATCTTCGGATGCAAGATTAAGGGGGAGAAATGCAGTCCAATGTAATCATGCATCCTCAGTTCTCCTTAATGGGGTATAGATAGAAAAACAAATTAAATTTTTTAGATGCAGTTAAAGGACTCCCTAGACCATCGAAAGATGAGCAGTTTATATGGCTAGCTAGATGGGCTCAGGTTGAGCAGTAAGGAGGAGTAGATTGATTGCTAAAAGAAGTTTAAAAAGAGTCTACAAGTTTAAATTCCTTATGTTAAGAAAAACAGCAGTTGCCTCTAGTTCATCTAGTGATGGGCAGTTGAGCTTATTTGGATGGCTCCAGTTGAGAGCAGTTTAAGGAGGAATATGTTGTTAGGGATAAAAAGGGAGTCTAGATTTACACTTCCGTTGATCTATTGATCAAAGGGAAGTGTTGCAGATATGATCTAATAGATCAAGAAATGATCAATATGATCTAATAGATTTGAAAAGTTTATTATTAATTAATTTTCAATATATTATATTTCATCAATAATAAATTATTCAATAGTTATTATTAAACCATTAACTTTATTATTTAATTAATTTTAATCTAAAACTTTTCTTAAAGTGTTTTCAAAAGTGTAAAAGTTTGTAAATTGTAAAAAGTCTCATAATAGTTTTAAGTTACTACTTATCAAACCATCAAATATCAATTAAAAAATTATTATGATTGCCAAATTTTAGATTTGTTAAATAACTAAAAATTAAAATTTTATATCCTTGAAATGTCTAATTCTAAATAGATAAAATTAGTTTGAAAAGGAAATTTATACTTTTATAACCATTAAAGTGTTAATTTAAAGATAAACTTATATAATTAAGGGCCATTTTCCACTCGCCATTAAGTTAAGTTAATTTAACTGGTTGGTTATCTCTTAACTTAACTGAAAAGAGGTTATGCTTTCTCATTAAGATCGTTAAGTTAAGACTAACTTAATGAATTACAAAGATATACATTCCCCCCTAGACTTATTAGAGATCACTTGGGTTAAATTCATAAAATCAAAATAACCTAACATTTACAATGACTTGGTGCTTCACACTAGTAGTTAAGAGGCTTTGTTAGGTTAGAGATAACTATGTCCATTTTTCACTTTAGTTAAGAGATGCCACTAAGTTAAAGATATCTAAAGTATTTCTTAGTTGTTAAAACCAACAACACATGAAGAGATACATGATTAATTTTCCATCTTTTTTTTTTTATATATTTCTGATATTCTTTCTTTGTATTTATTTTTCTCTCTATGTATTTCTCTCTTTTTTAACCTCAATTTAGATGTCTCATTATTTTTGGTGGGTGTCACATTTTTCTTGCCATTGGAAAGGGAAAACCATAGTACACGCTCTCGAAAAATAAGCACGATTTCATTAATTGGAGAAAATAAGCCCATTTTGAGAATTTTAAGCACACCTAATTTGCTCTAGCACGAATACTTTCACCTACTTCTCGAGCACAAGAAACATGAGGTAATTAACATACACATATACATAAAAATCTTGTGTTATACTTGTACGTGTACATGACACTCGTAGAAGCTCAATAATGGCCCTACATTGTACACCAATAATTCACATAAATAATTTTAATTCACTATAAAAACGGCTTGACGAGGGGGTAGAGGCCATTCATCTTCCATGGCTTCCTCGATGCCTCGTCCAGAGCACATCCGCTCTTTCAAGTGTTACTTGAGCTACAACGATCTGGGCGAATGCGCTAGAAATGGCGTTAAGCTTGATCAGTAATATTCTTGTACGTATACAACAGTCTGATACACGTTCAATAATGGGGGCGAAGTCTACCCCAATAATTCACCTCAATCATTCCACTTCACTATAAAAGCTTCTCACTTCGGGGCTAAATTTCATTCATCCCCCATGGATTTTTCGCCTTCTTCAATTCACCACATTGAGGCGATCAAGTGCTCAATGAGCCACGAAGATCTTGTTGGTTGCCTAGACAGGCATCTTCTTCTTGATCCCTACCTGCGAAGAAAAGCTTTGGGCGCTGAGATTCATTGCCCTGCGTCAATTCGTGTTATGATCCATCTGATTTGGCTTCCCGAAAGCATGAGCTATGAGATATCGGGGATCACTACTACGATATGCGGGGATCACTACTACGGTGAAGATGAATGAATCACATGTTTGGCATTGTATAGTGTAAGAGCTCTTGTGTTGAGATGAAAACACAAAGCCTAATGAATAATAACTAGTCTATTGTAAGTTTGCATGTCATGTATGATATAGTAATTATGTAAAAGAGCATTGCATACCTCAAGAGTTCTCATCCTCGTCGTTAGCTTCTTTAGTCACTAATTCTTGCAACCGAGCCCCCACACTCTTCGGGGATCACCACGACAATGGCCTGGTCCCTACGGCCCAACCATAGTCTATCGTTTTCAAATGTTGGTAGCGTGGCGGTCATTAGGATTCGGTCTCCAATTCTTGCTCCAAAGAATCCCTATCTTGCATTACATATGAGGTACCCTTTCCGCAACAGGCTCAAACCAAGAAACAAACACCTCTTCATAGTGAGGGAGATTAGGGTCCTCTTTTGGGTCCTCTTCCGCAAAGGCCATCCACGCCTGACGCTTATCATGTGGCCGATCGGCAAGAGCATTCCTTTCTTCACATCCTGGTAGGGGTCGAATATTTCAACAGGGTTCTTGGGTCTACCAGAGAAAGGCCCGACATAATGAGATGCACCAATGTGTTCATCTACCAATAAGTTGTCGGGTTCTTCTAATGCAGTTTGTCTCGTGCTGGGCCAGAAATCCTGAATGACAGTTCTCCCGGGCTGAACGTCCCCAAGCACTCGCGATTTCCCTGACCATTTGTTTTGTAGGACTTCCACGAGATAGCTACCACAACGTTGAAGGTGAAGGAGCTAAAGGACGAGAAGCAATTTATTTTTATGGAGGAGCGGGTGTTCAGAAAGTTAATGGAAGTGGCCAACAGATGGGTCAACAAAAAGATCTGTGACGAGCATGGAGATTTTTCTGATAAGCCCTCGAAGGACTTCTTCAACAAAACCTGGTTAAGATACCTTCGAGGCATGTCTAATGCAGAGGTTTCTCAGCTTCTCGATGAGATTTTGGAAGGAAAGACATACATTAAGGTGCAAAGCGGATATCATGGCAGGTTTAATTGCCAGCAGCGCGCCATTGATATTAGAAGCCTGAGCTTCATGCGGAAAGAGATTTTGTCATATACGCGTCCACGCTGCTTCAGAAGGAATACACTTTTTGGGAAGAGTTGGTTTCTGAATTTCCGGCTTTCCTCGAACAAATGGATTCGGATATATCTGATTCGGATACAGAGTAAGTGAAAGCCAATTATAATAAGGAACATGTTGTGGGTAATTTGCCCGTTGCATTTCTAGAACCCATTAGATCGATTTTGAAACCTGAAGAGGCTATCAAGATCAAGGAGAAGAAAAATGTTGTGCATGCTGTAACAAAGGAAGGGATTCCTACCTCCACTCCAGTATCTGAGAACGCAACTATGGTGTTCATAGACATTAGAGGATTCTCTGCATTATGGACGTGCAAAAAATACATGGAACTCTTCATACGAATATCCAGCATGACAACTGCTAACATTTATCACCTTGTGATTCTGATGCGGTCTGTGAACTTGCCAGATTGCTTGTACAGCCAGAAACAGATTCAAGGCGGGTCCCATATCTCTGTAGGCACATATGACGAGCCAGGATGGGTGAACAAGAAAAGGGTGAAGGAATATCAGTATTACATCACCCATATGTGCATTAACAGAAGCGACTCGGGTCAACGCGATAATGCCGTAGCGGAGCTTCGTTTGACCGGTGAGCACTCGCACCAAAGAACACGCCCCTTGCCACCAATGCCCGCCGGTGGTGACGAAGATACCGATGAGAAAATGAAGAAAAAATGGCGGACTTATTTCACGGTTAAACCCGGTACAAGTTTGTCTTTAATGGAAGGTGACCACGTCGTCTTTGAAGTGCCCGTTGAAAACATCATATGCTTACTACCTAGTTGACAAGCTTGTGCCCAAGGATGGTTGTGTTCTTGATTTCTTCTCGCCAGTAATCGCTTCCGTGTCGCCTTAATGCGGGGAAAGAAAAGTATTGCTTTTGAAAGCCGGGTAAAGTATGCCGATTCTCGAGGGCTTTCCCCGATAAGCTCGAAAAACTTGTGGGCTAGGGGGGGACAGTTTGAAGAGGATAAGGCGAGCCTGTGAATGATCCTAACGCGATCAATTTGAACATTACCCAGAGAACAGATATATCTAACATTGATACAATCTTGGATCAAATGGATGAGAAAAGCTATGAGGAAAGAATGCAGGAAACGAAAAGACTTCTGGAGGCTACTGAAAAAGGTATTATTGCGCTAGAGCCCGTGTTTCAAAAATTGGGGGCTTTAAACAAAAAATTTGATGCCTACATGCCTTTCTTGACAGGCGGGTCGAGTTTCGAATACGTAGGCATGGTCGTGGACCCTGCGGTTCAAGAGGGTGAGCCATCAGGTACACAAGAGCATGAGGTTCCACCGACGAAAAAAACCAAACTCTTCCATGCACCCGATATCGCCTGCGCTGAGCAGAGTGGCGCATCTGTCGAAGGGCACGACATCGATACTTGGACTGAAGGACCGGATCCACATGTCCAAGTCCTTGCACAGGCCATGTCTATAGAAATCCCAGATGTAACAGGCTACACTGAGATGGACACAACAGATCTTCTACAAAGGGGCCAGGAACATATAGATAGGATAGCTGCTGAGATAGGTGTTGTACCTGAGTCAGTATCGGAAACCCAGATGGACTAATTTCTGCCCCTATGGCAAAGTAATGTACATTGAAATGTTTGAGGAATATAAATTACAATGCTTTGAAGTCTCCATATCTTTGAGTTTTCTTACTATTTAAGTTTTGTTTCTTGTCTAAACTTTCCTTGACACGAAATTTGCTAGCACTTTCTTATAATTATTGGCAGAATGTGGGTACCTTAACAACTCAAAATGTCCGCCGCCGCGTGTTAGTCCTGTGCCTCCTGGTACAGGACTATTCATGCATACGACAGACCAGGTCAAGCTCAAGGATCCTCAGTCAGCCACGGGTCAGCCATCAAAGGCTCAGCAGAAGACCAAGCAGCAGACCACGCAGTCAAAGCCTGCGTCCGTCAACAAGAGGCGCCGCTCAGACAAGTGATGACCCGTCACCGCTCGTGTCAGCGTCAGCGTGATTCTAGGCATTTAAAGAGGCACCGCCAACATTCCTGCAAATCAAGCCTCCTTCCAGGAGTCGGCACCGAGATCAGTCAGAGTGTCTATATTGGGCCCAAGGCCATTGTACTATATATATGAGTAGAGCTAGCATATGATGGCTAGATGAGTTTTGAGTCTTGTCTCCTTTCAGTTTTTCTCTCTATTGCGAGAGCTCATGTATGTTCATCATTGATATCAAGGAAGCTTATCGTTTTCCTCTCATTTGTTATGTTTTCTTCTTCTTCTTCTCTTCTTGCAAATCCCGCGTGACATAGTCCCCCGGACTCTCCTGTTAGATCCACGGGTCCTCACAGAGGGCTGTCTTCCAGGAGTTCCCGAACCCAGACCCCAAACACCGCGATCCTCATTATCAATTTCATTCCTTTTTATACATGTGTAGAGCTTAAGGGACTTGTGATATTACATCCATGGGTCAGCTAGGCAGCTTCAAATCTTCGCCGTGGCGATCCTGCTGAGTATTTTCACTCTTTCTTGTGGACCGCTCTTACTCACAAAGGAGCTTGGGATAGCCTTATATATGTCAAAGTCGGATACATCGCTGGTTGTGACCAATAAACAGCGGAAAAAACGTCAACTTTTACTCTGCTGCAACCATTCACGGTGTTTTATAGACAATCAAGAACCTATTTCATGCTAAACGAGAATTCCGAAATTCTCTAATTAATTAAATCGTGCTTAAATATCTAAAAAATGTTTCCACTACCGAAAAAAGAACCACCGAATATGCCATTTTCATGTAAAAAAATAAATAGCCTAGCTAGATTATTATCCCTTTCTCACTTCAAAATAAGATGTCATAGATGGAGCCAAAGTAGCTTCCCTTACATCTGGATGAACTATCACTTTTTGTAGCCTTGCCATACCTAGATTTAAGGAAGATGGTTCTATCACATTCATATCGCATATTGAACGACACAATACCAAGAGAGGGCCCTTAAGATGGAAGAGCCTCCGGCATGACAGTGGAAGATGAAGCTATAGCAGGAGGTAGAATAATTGAGGAGATAATAGTGGACAAACTAGTACTAGGAGTATTCGCAGAAGAAGAAATCACAGGACACTCAACTTTAGATGAGGGAGTCAACGAACGTTCATCTTTAAATGAGAAAGCATTGGTAGAAGGTGCAAGAGTAGAATCTTAAAGTGGCATGGTAGCAGTAGGAGTAATCCTATAGCACTTGCCACTTATGACAATAACACACTTAGGAATTGCTTGAGCAACGGGGATAGAAACACAAATACATGGATCATTGATAATAGAGTGGGAAATGTGCATGCCCATGCCATTGGAAACAACTATTAAAAAGTCACGAGCAAGTAGATCAACCAGATCAACAGAAAAAACAGGAATAGAAATTCAACAAGGCATTTAGAGGCTGAAAATACGCCAAGGAGGAAAATCAGGTATGTAGTACTATTGATAGAGAATGTTACTAGTGCCCAAAGGATCCATACCTCGAAAGTCATTCTAATCACCAGATGAGGTATTAATGTTTCAAAAATACTTAAGGGTAAGGATCTAATTAAGACAAAATATTTTAGAAAGTTCTAGAATATTCTAGATAGTTCTACAATGTTCTAGAAAGTTCTAGAATATTCTTACAATAATGTTCTAGGAAGTTCTAGAGTGTGCTAGAGTGTTCTAGAACTGAATATTTTGATGGGTGCGATTTGTGTCGTCAGATCTAGTGGTACATCTCGTCTGTCCATTCGTGCACAAATATCCCACATGCATTCATGCAAATAAGAGACTCCTTTTCTAGTATATAAGGGGACCATCCACATGAGGATGGGCATTCTAGTTCATAGTTAGAATGTTCTATATATATATCTAATCTAATCTAACATATATGTTCTTATGTTTGTCGCACTCAATCTGACCGTCAATCCGAGATCCTACGACTTACATGGCTTTAGGACATATCTTATGGTTCAGATGGCTTGGAAGTTTCTATACAGATGATCCTACGATCTAGGTTGATTTGATCCTAATCGTCGATCCGAGATCCTATGGCTTATGTTGCTTGGGGATATATCCTACGGTGCACATGGCTCGAAATTATATGTAATCGGTCCTACGGTCCAGGTTGTTCTTGATCATGATCATCGATCCGAGATCCTACGGCTCGCGTTGCTTTGAGCCATATCCTACAATGCACATGGCTTTGGGAATTATATGTAATAGATTCTACGGTCCAAGTTGTTCTTGACATGTTGCTTTAGATTTTTGCCACGTAGCGCGATCTCGACCCTTGATCGGGTCCAAGTGCTCGGCCCTAAGGAGAGGCTTTTAAAAGTTCTATATTGTTCAGGCGATTTGAACCCTGGTCATTACCCCACCACTAGATGATGCATTAATTCACTGAAATAATTGATGTTTTAAACATACTTAGGTTTTTCCCATCTTTGTGTGTAACGTGTCTAATTGGCCATCTTAGCTGAGCTTGAGACTCGAGCAGCCCAGAGCATACAATGCAATCACTAGAGGTCCCTTGAAACATGATGGTATCAACTTAGATAAGCGGTCTTCCAATACCAACACCTAGATGGTCATCCCCAAGCCTTTGATTATTTACACTATCGGATGGATCCATTGTGGTTATGATACCCTCTGCAAAGACTGTCCCAGTGCACGTGTGCAAGCATTCCAACTTCCTCCACTGAAGCCTCGGGCATTGTCTCACACTTGCCGTGCATTTCTCGATTTCAATTGTAGTCATTTCCTAAATATGAAAAGATTCCAAATATATATTAGGAATGCCACATAATAAAAAATATATAAAAAGGGGCCAAAAGTAAGATCTTAGAATTGCATCTGTTTCGATCAATCCCTAAGCAGTCTGATCAATCCAGATCAAGCATTTGGCTTTGCCAGGCTGGTACTCAATGCTTTTGGTCTATGTAATCCTTTAAACAATGACCAAAACTGAAATCTTTAAAGTCATAGAAAAGTGGCCCAAGATCTTAGATTATAAGTCTATGCTAATACATTTGTAAACTAAGTGTCATTAGATATTAATCTGCAGGCATGCAATTCTGGCCCCAATGTCTACATGCACACGCATTTCTGGCTCCAACAACTACATACATATGTTGATCCAATATAGTTTGCCAAATGTACTACATGAACCTAAATTTGATGCTTTACAGCTTTTTGTTACTCATTATGCATGTAGTTCCACATCATCTTGCATGCCATACTAGACCACACAATCATAGATTATTAGCACAAATCCAAATTATATCTTGTTCTTGGCTTAGCTATCCTATTTAAACCTTATGGATCAGCACCAATATGCACTGGCCGTTGTATTTTTCTATTATATAAATGGGCCAGTGACGAATTAACATTTGAAATGACTACCACAAAGTGGACCTTTCAATGATATCATATAACAGAATTTCGACACTCAACTAGGACCACATATTCAAATGTAAGTTTGATGACACAAAAGGCATGATCTGTATTAAGAAGCACTTAAAATAATTTATATGCCAAATATCACAATTGTTTCCAGTAGTATTCAACTTAAGCAAGAAAACTACAGTACTCAGAGCATAGCTTTCACCTTGGGATTCAAATATATGAAAATACTGCAGACTATATCAGTATTTGGCTTCTACGCATAATGCTAGAATGAATACACAAAATATGAAAATGCTGAATCTTCACACAAATATCAGGATACATTTGTCTAGTCTTTATATAGATTTAAATAATATTTATTACATATGCATGTCAAATAATGTAGTACTCAAGAAATATTCAAATATGAAATACTATTCTGTTTTTACATGGCACTATGCCTGAAATGCCTTGAACTTAGGAAGCTGTTTTGTTACGATAGAAAAAAGCCTAAGGCTACATGCCCATGGATAAAATATTGCAAGAATAGTACCTTTAGGGATAAGCCACAGCAGCAAGCAATGCCCTAACCAGAAGTCCTTACCAAAGAAAGTTTGCAGCAGTAAAACTGTAGATTCAGAGTATTTGCAGACAAATATAATTCAGCAGATCCATCCGTCAAGATGTTTACATATTTCTCCATTCGTTATGCACAACATCAAATTGTTCAATATGCTTCCATCATTGTCCCCTCGAATCAGAAATAAAGAAGAACAATGAGAAACGAGAAGTTTGTACCTACAGCCAACCAAGGATTTGTTAGCATCGGAATGGTAACAAATCCAGCCAGAAGGTATATAGAGTCTCTCCATTTATCACCGGTCACTCATTACACCTTCTTAGATTCTTAACACGTATTTCATAGCATGCACACTCCGTAGTGTCTATTTTTTTTCATATAACAATAGACACACAACTACCATTAAATGTCTATAGATAAGAAAGAGCGCATTGCCTCTTTCTTATCTATAGACATTTAAAGGGCAAAGGCGCCATCTCGCGGCTTCAACGGCAAGCTTCCCCGTTGGGGGCCATGGCCTCCAAGGCAGTCTCGGAAAAGCTCGATGCCATCCTTCATATTCTAGGGTTTCGGACAGATGGAGAAGGTCAGCAGAATCTGTGTGAATTGATTGGGCTCTTGCATACACAGGTAATTAATCTCCAGCAACAGGTAAGCAATCTGACGCAGGAGATTTCCGTTCTTAAACAAGAGTCTAGGGCTGAATTGATTACACAGGAAATCCGTGCTCTTAAAGAGGAATCCAGAATGGAATTGAAAGAACAAATGGGACAGATGAATGACCTGGTAAAACAAAGTAGAGATATAGGTGGAGAAGTTTCAGTGGATGGAAAAACAGATCTGATTGTTGAACAGGTTGAATCCAGGGTCACTTCACTTCTTCAAGAAGAAAGAGCACGGAAGGAAAAGCGTTTGAATATTAAGCTATCAGGAATTTCTGAGGAAGAAGTAGATACAAAAGCAGCTGTCGCAAATTTCTTTCAAGAGAACATGCATTTACATGATCCGGGTTTTACTCATTGCTATCGAGTGGGAAAAAAGCAAGAAGGAAGAGATCGTCCAATCATCATTAAATTCAAGGATCTTTATGCTCGAGATCGAGTAATGCATAACAGAGGAGTGCTTAAAGGGCAAAAGTTATGGGTTAATGATGATCTCACTTCACAGCAGCAAGAGGAACTCCGGGCTCAACTAAAGCAAGTTCGAGCTTATAAAGAAGAAGGAAAGCATGCTTACATCCAAGGAGGAAAAGTCTGGGTTAAAAAAGCAGGAGGAAGGGTGGTCTAGGAAAGCGCCCTCAGGTGCATGGTCTGGAATGTGCATGGTTTCTCAAACTGGAAACAGGTTTCTCTACAACCTGTATTTGTGAATGTAGATCTTTTGATTGTCACAGAGACTTGGGAACATGAACTGGCTAGATTGGGGAATCTCCCAGATTTCACTCTATTGTACTCAATCTGGAATACTAAAGGCAGGCGGGGACGAGGTTTTGGAGGAATTGCGTGTTTTGCACGCAATACATTGGCCCAAAGCATTCCGGTGGTAAAAATAGGGGTATGCAATCAGTATATTTGGCTGGAAATCAAGAAATCAGTCTACCTTGCTGCAGTGTATTTTGCTCCATTGAATAGTCCTATATATACCCAAAATAATGTTACAGCAGATGATCCCTTTCTTCATTTAGCTCGAGATGTCTCGGAATTTAGACAAAAAGGATATGTCTTTCTTGCTGGAGACTTCAATGGTAGGGTGGCACAACAACAGGCAAGTATCTTTCTTCAAGGCATAAATGATCTTTGGTTGCATGAGTTGTCTGTATGTGAATTGGAGATGGCTTGTTGGAATCGCTTGTCTGTTGACGATGAGGTAAATGAGATGGGGTCTCATCTTCTTAAATTATGTGAAAGCAATAATATGGTACTTTATAATGGAACTCAGAATTTCCCTCAATCAGGAGGCTTTACATGCCAAGAAGCTAGTGTGGTTGACTATCTTGTGGGAGATCCGGCCGCCTAGCATTTAATTGCAAATTTTCATATTGTAGATGAACCAGAATCTGATCATGCAGCCTTGCGGTTTGATTTATGTTCATGTAAAGAGTCTGACAAGCCCAAGTATCCTGGGGGAAGATTTAAACTTTGTAGAGAGAAGGCTACAGTTTATGAAGCTGAGCTCGAGCTCATTAAAGACCGCATGCAATAGATTGGTCGAGATATCACCGCTAAAAACAAGCTTTTATGAATACATTGATGAGGTCGCCGCCATGAAAGTGTTTGGTAGATCTAGAGGGGGGCGTCGTAAGCACCAATCTTGGTGGGATGCCGAGTGCGCAGATGTCAGAAAGTTATACTACCAGACACTCCCAAAATCTGTAGCTAAACGTAGCTTCAAAAGGTTCGCAAAACACAAGGCAGCTGGATGGCTCAAGAGGTGGCAGGAGCAATTAATGCATGATTTGCATTATGATTCGAAAGCATTTTGGGGCAAAATGAAATCTCCTGCACCAGCTCCAGGTAATTTTAATAGACATGACCTGCTTTCTTATGTCACTGATTTATACACAGTAGAAGGAGCTGAAAACATGAAAGTAATTGAAGATGAAGTCCCAGCCATCTTTACACCTTCAGATGTGCATGCTGCTTTAGCAAAGATGGCAAATGGTAAGGCTAGAGACGCTGAAGGGTTGGCACTTGAATTGCTTAAATGGGGAGGTAAAACAGCATATGCCAAAATAGCTGAGTTGTTCAATCTTTCACTTGCTGCAGGATTTCCTGAAAATTGGTGCATTAGTAGGATTGTGACAGTTTTAAAAGCAGGAGATAGCAACTGTGTCTATAATTACCGTACTATAATGGTTAGCAGTGTGATGGCTAAGCTGTTTGGCTCAATTCTAGAGAGCAAATTGTCTACATGGGCTGATCATATACAAGGGGTCCGTGCCTTGGGACAAGCTGGTTTTCGAAAGGATCGTTACACTAAGAGTTATTGCAGAAGGAGCCAAAGGTGCTGGAAAGGCCCTATTCTGTTGCTTTGTGGACTTCGCAAAGGCATTCGATCGAGTGCCTCGCAGGAAGTTGGGAGATAGAATGGCTCAGCTCGGAGTACCGCTAGCTATCCAAAAGGCAGTAGCAAGATTGTATGAGAGTGTGCTGGTTGAGCTCTCATTCCCCATGGATGGACCAGATAAAGTTGACAGTAATATTGGAGTAAAGCAGGGATGCCCACTTTCGCCCACGTTATTCGGGCTTTTTATTGACAGGCTTGAATCTTGGTTGGCAACTGAAGGTGTGGGGGTTCATGTGGGTCGCTATTTGATGCAGCTTCTACTTTATGCAGACGATGTTGTTTTGGTGGCTAGAACGGCGGATGGGTTGCAAAAGCTGCTTTGGCAACTCGAGGCATTCTGCCAAGACACAGGGATGGCTGTCAATAAACAAAAGACAAAAGTTATGGTCATTGGCTTCAGTTGAGATGGTCTTTGGTGGGGAGATATTGGAGCAGGTTAAACAGTACAAATATCTCGGCATTGAGTTTACTAATGATTATCATTGGAATGCTGGGGTAACCAAACGGGTTTCAGGAGGATTGAGGGCTTTATATCATGCTTATAGTATATGGAGGCAAACCCATATTACTCAATGGGCACTTCGTAAACTGATGTTTAAAGTCATGGTACAGACAGTGGTGTTGTATGGCTGTCCAGCTTGGGCACCTGGATTGGCACAAAAAATGTGGAAAGAGATTGAACAAGTACAAAAAAGATTTCTTTTGGAAGAATTAGGCTCTAAGCCCCAAACACCTTATGAAATGTTGCTCGCTGAAACAGGTATGTTTCCCTTGGAGGTGGAAGCTTTGGCTCAGACGCTCTCTTATTTCTTGCGTGTGAGCAACATGAATGAGTTGCGGCTGCCAGCTCAAGCTTTATATGAGTCGCGTGAACAATCTCATAATGGCTGGTATAAGCAACTTTGGAGTTGGGCTGACAAATGGGGGATTCGGATAGACGATCTTCCGCCATCGAGATTGGGATAAGAGCTTTAGTAACTGAAAAAGCACTTCAAAAGATGTGGCCAATAGGCTTAACCGGGGTGAAGCGAGAATTTTATAGGGGTGTGTTGATACTATGGTGATGTATGCGAGCAATCATACCTTCAAGAACCCAAATGAAAGAAAAAGATGATAATTGCTCAAATTCGCCTTAGTTCACATAGATTGGAGATTGAGATTGGGCGTGAAGAAGGAAATCCTAGAGAATTGCGTTTCGTCATTTGTTGCAAAGAGGCACTGGTGGAAGATGAGCATCATGCTTTGCTAGTGTGTTCGGCTTTTGAGGACGTCAGAGATATTCATAGCATTGTCGCTCGATCCTTTTCAGCTCCTTTAGATATGCCTTCCAGTACTCTTGGGTCATATCTTTATGACTATTGGAAGTCCAGGAAGGAGTTATTTGAGCTCTATCAGATAGCAGAGGAATTGGAGGCACAATTTGCCTAAAAACGTTTTGATTGTATTGTTTCGCCCATGGACCTGAGGGTCTCACGACGTGAATTTAATTTAATTTAATTTAATTTAATTTAATTTAATTAACACAAACCATTGCATTTAACGCATTTAAATTAAAATCCCCCTTAAACCCCCTTTGGTTTGGGTGCATATTCACACGGGGGGTTACTCCGGGCAACAAGAGCTGTCGGATAGGCATATTTGCCATTTATTCCAAGATCTGGACTGTACATAGCGATCCTCGTTTGTGGGGTATGCATATACAAGTTTTTGTATATTGTATATTAAAGTTTGTAAAATACTATAAGATTTGAGAGAATGTACTTAATGGTGTTAATTTTGTACATGTATTGTAAATATATTTTTGGGGCTCTCGCTGCCCTACGTAACCCTCCGTGTGAATATACACCCAAACCAAAGGGGGTTTAAGGGGGATTTTAATTTAAATGTGTTAAATGCAATGGTTTGTGTTAATAATGTTAATGGTAGTTGTGTGTTTATTGTTATATGAAAAAAAAATTTGGTCACTTCGGGCCCTAACCAAAGCAAACATACGTAAAGTTTATGGACCTAAATATTAATTAACAAAAAGCACAATAACATCAAGACAAACAAATTATTTCCATTGCAAACAACTATGAGATACATTTTATGTAATCATTATATTCGTTATCTGTATCTGAATATTGCAATACAAGAATCATGTAAACTATTGTGAACTGCACATTGTCATGCATATGCTAGTGCATATGGTAACATCTGCTGGTGTCAATGCAAGCCTGTTTTGCCATGGCAAGCATTCACAAATAAAGTCGGATATACTCACAAATAAAGTCGGATATACTCACAAATATGGTTACATATGGTTACATAGATTAGCAAGCCAGCCTGCACACAATGTCAAACATACAAGCTGGTGTGCACATACAACGAACTGCAAATCTGCCTCGAATTTTAAAGAGAAGCCTACAACGAACTCTTGCAGCAATGCAACAGCTCAAGCTACACAGAATGCGGAAAAACTTAGCTCAAACGTTTGCAAGAAACTCGTAGAGCTCCAGTCGGATAAAAGACGATGGAGATGGAGACATTAAAACAGTCGATTTGCCGCTAGCCTATGGCCGGCGCTCGGAATCGGCCTCTTGCAACCTGCCTATAAGAGATTGCCAATTTCTGTATTGTCTGCTTATATAAAATATAATGAGAACATAGAAGAAAACGGCCAATCTACAATAACATAACAATATTCTCTCCAATGACGGCACCAGGTCTTAATAAATGTCCAGTGTTTCATGAATTGTATGCATTTTGTTTGAGACACTAATAAATGGCTGGGTTTGACAGGGGGCATGATACACTGTCAACAAGTTTAAGGAAGATAAAGTCTCCAAAATTATTTTCACCTCCACTCAAAACAAGACCATTAGCTTATTCAACACTTCATCCTTTGGTATGTGAAATATGTCCCAAACCTTCAGGCAGCACAATACGACGAACTGTCATGCAGCCAAAGGTATAATTGCAAAGCTCCCCAATAAAACTCTCAAATTAGCATCACGTTACCTCTCGCCAATAACTGGAGCATCAAATGTTGACACAGCTATAGCAATGAACAGGAAGGGTCTTACAGTAAAATTCTTTACATGAAATAATTTCCAAGCAAAAAGAGGATCTTGTCTGCATTGAAGCAAGCAGCAAAATGGAAGAGAACAGAGATTTTGAACAGAAAATAATACCGATGATCAATTCAACCGATTAATTTGCTGGAGAAATGATAAGAGCCACTAGACATGCTTATGAACAAAATAAATATCCCTTCTCATAAGAATGAACTGTTGTAGTATGTGCTAAGGCTACCTTATAATGATGAGTAGATCTTCCCCGCTTAGAGGCAACCTCTGCTGATGTTCAGATGTCATCTTCAGGAGTCTCTCCTGCAAGCACATGAAGAGCTTTAGATTTCTAGTACAGTATGCCAGCACGAAAGCTTTTACAAGGCATCCACCTTAAGTGTCCCTGGATCGTAACGTTCAGATAAAATATCCCTCTCTACTGCGGTTGCTTCATCGGGCTATCTGGATAAATCAAACAATATGTGTAGTGTTAAAATTTAACATTGATAAGTGTTTTCTGCCCAGAAATTCTCACCTCTGTTAATCAATAACTTCTCTTGCATTTGTTTCCTAAATAGAAAAAAAATCGCACTCAGGCAATAACGACCAATAATCTCGAGACATCACAATTACAGAAGTCACACCTGTTCAAGCAAGATTGCTTTGTGTACTTGGTCTTCAAAAAGATGATCCTCATCTGTTAACACGTTCTCTGGCACTTAGAGAATGCTAGCTTGCCCAGATTTTGGGAGAGAGGAGACCATGTCCATACCTAATGTCCCATCTAAAACCCAAAACCTAGGCAGCTGAAAACTGCAAATCTGCTTCCAATTTTAAAGAGAAGCTCTCAGAGAGCCTGATTCGGCATATCAAAAGCTGTTGATAGCATCACGACACAGCTTCTCCATAGACTCCCTGTAAAAAATGGTGAGTCTTACCTCCTTCAGTCTGCACCCATCCTGAAACCCTAGAATAAGCCACAAACGCAGCCCACAAACCCTAAAATCAAGGTCCTCGATCCTTGCATGTATTCTTTGCTTTTTTTTTTTTTATAAGGGAAAAATATTCAATGCAAAAACCATTGCAAAACCATAGGTAAAATGCCATTCAAATATGAGAATCACACTGTGCACTCTAGATATACTGATTAGTATGCCTCGTGCAATACGCCCATGAAATCATATGAAAACCATGCCAAAAAACGTATAAAATTACAAAAAAAAAAAAAACCCTGTTATAATGCTAGATATTCACACGGGGGAATAACAACCAACGGATAACTAACATTAACATTAATTCACATCAACCATTACATCTAACACTTTAAACTAAAAACCCCCTGAAACCCCATTTAGTTTGGGTGCATATTCACGGGGGGAGTGCCGGGCATCGAGAGCTGTTGGATGGGAATGTTACCAAGTTATTCTTCGATCTAGGCCATGGGATATGCTTGTACAAGTTTTGGTATATTGTATAATAAGGTTTGTGAAATACTATAAAGTTTGAGATAATGTATAAATGGTGTTGATTTTATACATATATTATATGTTTCTACGAGTGGGAAAATAGCTCTCACTGCCCTACGTCACCCCTCGTGTAACAAGACACCCAAACTAAAGGGGGCTTCAGAGGGATTTTAATTTAAAATAGTTAGATATAACGGTTTATGTGAATTAATGTTAATGGTAATTATCCGTTAGTTGTTATATTAAAAAAATTCTGGGCCCTTCGGGCCCTAACAAAAGCAAACATACGTAAACTTTAACGGCAAAATATAGTTGGACTAAAACTTTGATTTAGTTGTAACTTCTCAGTATTGGCTTTAAAACACACAGTGATAAGTTTAGATGTTTTGCTGGTAGCTCAAGTATAATGTATATGATGTGACCACATTCCTAAAATATGTACAACATTCCTATGCAACAGAAGATGCCAAAACCATAACTAGATTTGAATGCAACAAGAGATGCCAAAACCATAATTAGATTCTTCAAATGCAGCAAATTTAAACATCTATTCATGAAAATCTCTGTGCATGAAATCCATGCAAATTTTAACATGTATTCATGAAAATCTCTTTGCATGCATTCCAAGTACATAAGAAAAGCCTAGAATGGCATAAACACATAATTTGATTCTTCAAAACAATAGCAAACAGATATAACAATGAAGAGGACAAATAGCAATCGAATATATTAAAATAAAAAAATAATATGGAATGATCTGTAGTGTAGTAGCAGAAAGCTAGGCATACTTGTGTGCGTTGGTTTTGCAAATATAGCCAGGGACCAATTTGTGCAGGGATCAGTTTGTGCAAGAACCGATTTGTGCAGGTAGGTTAGTCTGGATAAGGTGCAGACCTAAATGCAGTGCTGCAACTTGTCCCGCCATTGGATCACGAATGAGCTACATATGGAGAAGCAAAACATCATTGCATAACAATTATTTTAAGATAGGAAAGACATTGAAATGGTTTTAACACAAAGCACTTTACAGCATGATGCTTAGCAAATTAATCATCGAGCTGGAAGAACAAAATTACTAAATAAGAAAGACACAAATTAACATCGGAGCTGGAAAATCAAAATCACTGAATAAGAAAGACATACATGAATAAGAAAGCAATACAATTGGGTTATTAAGAATGTTTCTTGCTCGATTTGCCTTTTGTAAGTGTTCTATGTTTCTTGGCATTTGAATTTGTTGGACTATCACAAACTGCATAACAATAACATAGAATGTCAATGCTCTAGAATTTGACATCAAGCGTTATACTACTACTACTACTACTACTACTACTACTACTACTACTACTACTACTACTACTACTACTACTACTACTACTGCTACTACTACTACTACTACTACTACTACTACTACTACTACTACTACTACTACTACTACTACTACTACTACTACTACTACTACTACTACTACTACTACTACTACTACTACTACTACTACTACTACTACTACTACTGTTTCCACAAAAAGAATGTTGTAACTGCAAAGTGCATACCTCATGAAACTCCATCTACTAGACAAATCCCTGCTTTGTATAAGATGTCAAAGATTCTCAGTCTAGTTTCACCCAACTTATGCTTGAACAATATTGTACCAAAGAATAGAACTAATCTATTCTATTGTACCAAAGAATAGAATAGAATAGAATATGATTTTATCGTCCACGGAGACCAACTGGCCTATGGGACCCAAGTACAAAGAGAGAGCAGCAGGCGTATTACTACCAGGATTAAAAACCCCACCAAGGGTTTTCCCCGAAAACCTTAGTAGCAATAAGGATGCCGACATCTTGCACGCTTATATACATAATCACAAGTACAAAATTGAGGTTAATGCCGGACGGGGGGCATAACCGAGTCCGCGTATCCATTACCTCCTCGAGGTACGATCCCAACAAGCCTACAGAGGCGTGCTCAAGAGCTCATGCAAGGCCCGATGGGGCACAACTAACCGAGCATACCGAGCCCTGGATATGCTCAGTCGTCCGGCAGGCCCGGAGGGCGTGACTTTCATCCTCAATGGCGCCTGGACACCCCGACCGACGACTATGTCCTCACGCTGCTCCCGAATCCATCTCCCCGCCTCAATGCGGAGGTGGTGTGCACTGTCTGCGAATGGAAGCAATCACCTGGCGCTTTTCATGGGTAGATGGGTGCGCAGTAGTGGTGTGGGCCCCTTGTGAGCATGGGATTAACCTGCCTTTGTCGATAATTTGCCACCTTGACATGTGATGTGGGCCTCTGCATCTCAAAGCTTGGCCATGAAGCAAGCATCCAAGTCTTGCTTCAAGGCAGCGTTCCTTCGGTGTATGCACCGGTCCACATCCGTTTTGCACATTCCATAGCGAACCACCGGGCTTGCTTGTCTTTCCAGCCAGGCTTTGAGTCGCCGGGCCCATCGCCATCGCCAAAGCAAGGTTGGGCAGCCGGGCTTCATCCATAGCCACCACCTTCCGAAGTAAATAATGTGACGCTCCAAATAAGCAGCCCTGCCTCAGAATGGAAGGAAGCCCGCCTCCCTGGAGCAAGATCTCGATATGGGACCGTGGATTTCACTCCCAAAGCGGGCCAAGAAGGCCTTCTCGACTGCCTAGATCGCTCCAAGTGGTGAGGGATATCACCGGCCCCACACTTCTGCCCCATAGAGGAGGACCGATTCAACCAAGGCCCTGAACAAGTGTGCCCGGTGACCCCATGCATACTGGCTACGCCTTGTGATCGTTTGTTTTGCATTGCATCTGTGGCTTTCCGCCTGCGGTGACCCGTAACCTGATGGATGCATCCCAAGGTGTGGTAGTAGAAAACTCAATGCCCAAATACTTATAAGATCGAGCCACCTCCACTACCTGCCCTCGTAAGTGAATGAGGGAAGGCGTGGGTGCCGGATGATGGGACCAAGCAGCACTTTTGTCTTGGCCGGTTAACTCTCATGTCAATGAATTGGCGTAAAGTGTCCAAAGCATCCGGTGGCGTTGCATGTCCTCCGGGGTATATGCGGCGGTCAACATCATCGGCATATATGAGTTGCGGGATTATGTGGTGCATGAACCGAGCGCCTCCCCCTCCGTGCTCAGCTAGCCATTCTTCTAGCTGGTCAATGTACAAGCTGAAGAGCGTCGGGGATAGAGGGCATCCCTGACGCACCCCAATGCTACTAACAACGGGCTCCCCCGACAGTGTGAGACGACCGGAGCAAGCCTCGTATAGTCTGTATATAGCATTCTGCAAGTCGACGGGGGTCCCTAGCTGTCTCAATCTGTCCCACAACTTATCCCGAGGCACTGTGTCAAAAGCCTTTGCGAAATCCACAAAGCAACAGTACAGATTCTAACGTCGATTCCGGCTATCCTCTATGAGTGTTCGCAGAGTGAAGATATGGTCAATAGTGAAGAACAAAAGTGCATTGCTGATAAATTTTGAATTCAGAGCATGTAATTCAAGCAGCAGAATCATGTGAACTATATCATATGCATTGATTGACCATGTCAAATCATATGAAAATCATAGAGAAAAGCATATAAAAATACAACAAAAAAAAACTGTTATTATGCTAGATATTCATATACCTCGGTAGATTATCATAGGTAGAAATATTATACATCAATAACATGAACTAGAGTTTAGTCTAACCATAGCATAAGGGAAACGTTTGCCTCATAATGGTAAACTTTACCACCTGAACTCTTACACTAGCCACTCATACCTTAAATGGATAAATCCCATTTGTATCTTCAAGGTTTTTAGTCAATCCTTGTTATATGCTACTTAAAAAGCTTAAAAACATACTGAGCATAACTGGAGGTTAAGCGGGAACACCAGTCGTAAGCCATATCCGGATGAATATGCCTGATTCAAATTTGTTTGAGAAATCTCTTGTACCTGTACTGTTCACAACCAACCTCCAACTGGCCATTATTACGTGTGAAATTCCATCTAGTCTAACCCTAACTTAAACCATCGTATCATTACTTGCCGTGTAGGGTAAAATATCCATTCTTGGTAAGATAAAGAATAGGGAACCTGATCAAAGAAGATGAGTAGTCAAAAAATTGCAAAATCATCCTAGCCAAATCATTCGTATGAGATATTGTGAGAAAGTGTACCACCAACTTACCACCTGTTGCCATCGTTTCTGCATTTCTACATAAAGTAAGAAAATAGGTTTGCAATGCAAACCCTAGATTATTAAGGAAGAAATTGACATGTGTACAATATAAGCACTTAACCAAGCATTGAGCTTTTGTATAGACCCATTGCTAAGATTCATGTTGATGTATGCAAAATATGGACTTATCCTATCTTAATTCCACTTCATCAAAGCATGGTACTACCTTAAAAACGTTTTTACTATTCTATGCCATAGGGTTTTGATCCAACATTTGTCAAATGCCAAAATTATGCTTTAATAATCATTACACAACCATATTAATGACATCATACTTTAGCAACTTCCAACGCATAAAACATTAGGCACCTTGCCTTATCAATTGTAGTCTCCCCTCCCTCCCCAACACCCCTCCACACGCACACGTGCGCATGCGCATGCCAAGCACACACACACATACAGAAGAAATTTAGCACGTCCTACGGTGCATGTTCCAGTTTTACCGTGCAATTGCATATCGTTGCATGTTTCAGAACATTATCAGAGAATTAGAGTTTAAGCTTTTTATTTTGGTCCTGAGGTGCTTACTCATGTTGTTATTTTAGGCATGTGGTGCTTGCACATGTATGTCTACAACATCCTAGAAGATACTTTTGAAAACTTTCTACTTTGAGCTTGAGGTGCTTATTCATGGGTCTCTAGAACATTCCAGAATCCTCTATATTATTCAAAGACATTCTATTTTGACTATTTGAATTTTCAAAAACAACTTTCTATTCTTGGAAGGAGCTGCTTACACACGAGCATCTAGAATATTCTAGGACTATGTAGAACATTATAGAACTTTCTAGAACATCCTACAACACCTTAATAAAAAAGCCTTCTATTTATAGATTGAGGTGCTTATCCACGAGCAACTTCAGAAAGACAGGATTAACTCACTGTGGGAATTTATACTATGATGATGTGACAAGGATATTGCTTTATCAATTGAAGGGCTAGAGGGTATATATGAGAGCATTATGATGGATTCCTGGCATGAGCAAGACACCATTTTACAGATACTGGGAACATGTTAAGAGAGGAGCTAAGGTGTTCACTCATGGCAATGCATTCACTTTGAGATCCAAAGCAAATACCTTGCGGGCCATTGCAGTCTTTGAAAGCTTTGTGAGATACATGTCTCAATCTATATCCCATGTTTAAAGTGAATGAGCATGGTGTCAGAGTGGTCCAAAGAGTGTTGCCACAACATTATACCCAGAAGGAGTGCTTGAAAGAAGTAAATGCAATTCTAGAATCCACAGGTTGTCAACCTCTTTCTCAATCATCTTTCAATAGGTTATGGAAAGCTCACTTTTCATGATGTATGTGTTTTGCAACAAATGCCATTCTCAAAGTGTATTCAACTAAAGGATACACTTGCATCAACTGCAATTGAGAAGGAAAGGATGGCAATCAGAGAATAGTTTACAGATCACCAGTTAGACTAAATATCATGTAGGCAGCTATATTGGCAATGAAGAACATTTTCCCAAATGCAGCCTGATGGATATTTGTGTCTGATTCATGACAAGATGGATCAACACAAAACTTTCTTACCAAAGCTAGATCTTTTGCCCAAGCACTGTCAAAATGCTTTCCAAATGAAAGTAAGCTTAGCAGATGTTCTAACACATGGTACTGGCACCTATGGACATTTTGTATTTAATCTTTGGAATCGAATTTCCATGTGAGATCGATTTTCAAGTGCTTGAGAGCACTACAGAGAGTGGGACCATAGCAAGGAGGGGATACTCTCCATCGGCCCTATATTTTTATGCTTTGATGGATGATCAACCTCTTACCTTTATTGGAGGGTAAGGATCAATTGACAAGGAAGACTAGGCCACTTCAATTCAAGTTCTGGATTAGGATGGAATACCAACCATGCAGTATCAATGGAGGCCATTTGATAAGTTGTGGATGCTCGTAAATGGCATTGAAATGTGGCAAAGGGGCCCTAAGGATGAGATACTTGTTCCCGTGGATGAGCCACAACCACTTCCCCTTTTCAGAACGACAAAGAATCTAGCCAACTAGTGAAGGGTGTCTAGGCACACTGGGAGGATGTTCAAGAGGGAAGGCACACATCATCAGTTAAGAAGAATCACTTGGAATCCCTAATCAATCATTGGAAAAAATTGGTATCATGTTTAGAAACAGAGCAGCCATGTGTAGCAAAGTTAAGAGACATTTTCTAGCCGGAGACTAGGTGGTAGGCTTCCCAAGGAGCAAGCACATCTAACAAAGTTTATCCCAAAGATGGCTCCAACTGGTTCTGTAGGAAGCAAAGCATCAAAGCCGAAGTAGTTTGACCTTCCTGAGTGGGATCCTTCTGAGGGCATCATTCATGACGATGAAGATTGTCCAATATGGTTAGGAATGGTACTCACTGAAGTGACCATTACCATGCCTGATGGGGAGAAGTTGCATCTTGGATTCTAGGTTCAATATTGGGAACACATTGGGAGGCTTTCAATATTGGGAACAAATTGAGAGGCTTAAAAGGGCAATTTGAAAGAACAGTACTCCAACTACTGGGAGGAAAAATGGAAGAAAAATCCAAGAGATCCTGAGAGGAGAGAACTAATGGGGTGTGTGGTTTGGTCATACCCTACTTGTCATATTGCAAATGGCAAGACACAAAGATCTCCAAAAAAAAAATGGACAAAGCCATGAGCAACCTCCATGTTATAGTGTTTGAAAGGAGATAATATTATTTGTCCCTTGTAAATTTTGTGGGCTTTCTCAATTGGTTGTTCGTAAATTTTGTGAGAAAATATCATGAACCAATTCTTATTGTTTGTTGTATGGTATGAAATTTATTAGTGATTCAATGCAAAACTTTGTTATTAAAGAAGACTTGCATTTCATAGTTGCATTACTGCATTGGTCCCTAACAATTTCATTTGATGAAATTATTTTCACAAGTTTTGCCAAACATTTAATTTGTTGTTTGATGGAATGAATTAATGGGAGCGTTCATTAGTTATTTGATGAAATGAGCTAATAGAAGCATAAATGGGGTGACCATATTTGAATTAATTGTAAATTGGGTGCCTTTCAAAAGAAAAGCTCTAATGATTTGCGCATCTTCCGAAAGCAGTATTTTCCTTCTCACTAGGAACATAACCTTGGTTGAAACAATGGGGGCTCTTATTAGCATGTATATACAAAATTTTGTAAGGGGCAACAGACATGGTTTATTAAACAACTTGCAAGTTGCAATACATTGCCAGCTTATTCCATACCTTGGCGATAAGATCATACTTTGTCAGCTTCAACTGAAAAAATGTACCAATTAGAACTAATTCTACCATCCAAGTAAAACATTTCAAGTGTATTCCTGCCATCCAAGGACTTGTCACAGAAACAAATCCGCACATTATACTAGATGAAAACTTGAATTATGAAATAGGAGGAGACAACAGGCAATCAAAGCGTAACCATTTTCTAATCGTCGATTAAATTAAAACATCTTTGGATCAAGAGCATGAATGTGCCAAAAACATTGACACAGACAGAGTGCTTGATCCCTGAACTTATTCGTGCCATTCTAGAATCCAGGTCATGTCGACAGTGCAGATTGGTAATTGATTAATTCTTACTTGGAAAACCCTAGTTTAGACAATCGCCACACTGCTGGAGGAAGAGCTAAAAATAGAAAAGCTTAAAAAAAAAAGTCTTCCAAAGCAGCCTAGGAATTAAATTGCATGAAATGAATTATTTGCAGACCACAGTAACCCAAAAAATTGCTTTGATTTCTTTTCTTAAGCGAAAACCCTTCCAGTTTTCAAATTGAAGCGAAAACCCTTTCGAGCTTCTGAGTTTGGAAACCCTTTTCGGATTTTAGGAAAAATAGGAAAGATTCCACCATAATTGAGCAGAGATAACCCAAATGCACCTTTATGGTAAAAATAAAGGTCTTCCCAATTATAGGCCAATGAGGATATTCCCTTTATATTAATACATGGATATTTAGGATAATATTATTGTCCTATGCCCTTATATTACTGGGCTACATTGGAATAACTACATAGTTGTGCCAGATTTCTTATAGCTATCACTGTGGACCTCCTCCATGCTTATACCATAACATATTCGCTAATATATTCCAAAAGGCGCACGAAGTACACAAAGCTCCGATGATACACGTGCTTTCTGCCCCCTCCCCTACCGATTTTATGGATTGCATATTTTAGGTCCTTCTTGGGATGTTCGCATCCGATGAGTCCTCGAGCCAACTAACAGAGTGTTGTTGTATTATCAAGAAATCTTTTAAGTTTAGATATTTTCTTCTCACACAATATCTATACGTTCATCAACTAGAACAAAAGAGAAAGAGAAAAAGGGAGCCCGAATATCATATTGGGAGCTTTTAAAAGTACTAAATACGCATACAACTCCTATCAAAACCCGTCATGTGGATGGCGGATAAGCCTACTCCTTCCTTTACTTTACCACATAATACTAATTTTGGTAAAGGGAAAAAAGGCAAACACCTGGTTGGCCAAGCCAAATATGACAGGGAGTTATTTAACCGAATTTGTGAGTCATTTTCAAACCCCCAAATTCGCCTTAATGACAAGATGTCAGCATTGGCCGACAATTTTGACAAAAATATGATGGGCTTATGAAATTAATGCATAATGTTACCTTATTACATGACAAGGTAATATCCCTGATATGGGTTGGATAGTCTTGCTTAATTGAAATATATTTTCTATTGGTACAAGCATTCCCGCAAGATAAAAATTAAACATAAAGCTGAGGTAAAATTTTCACAATTAGTGTTGAACCCAAATGGACTTTGCTATCGTGGAACATCTCTATATATAAAGTGCCTTATTACATGAGCTTCAAATGTCCATTGTCAACACATAGAGCAAGTCCCTACTCACCACTTGGTAGCATGTAGGGCTTGAATAGTCTTTACGGGAGCACAACTTACGTGCACATGTACACTTAGCAAGCATACATAGACGTCACTTATATGTTGTATATTATGATGGCAATACTTAATTTGACATGATGATACAACTGAGGATTTTCAACTAAACTATTGTTGCCTAGCCGATGAAAACATTGTTGAGGCTCTGTCCAAACATACAATATCTCTCAACCATTGGTCAAAATTCTTACAATTTTTCAACATCTAATGAGACAAATAAAGCCCTCATCATGTTAGGAGTTGAGACAATTGTTTCTTTAAGACAATTTAGTTGCTAGGAAAAAATGGAGTATCAATCACTTTTATACAATCCAAGTTAAGCTTGAACAGCAGCAGTTGTTGAGGTGATCAATGAATGCAAGATCTCTAAAGTAGTCATTGACTGGACTAGTCCTCTTGTATGCATGTACTCTTGGGTCTTCTTTTGACTTGAGGAAGATAACCCACAGACTGACTAGCATTCTAGATCATTTCTGCCCTAGCTCCATTTCCAGCCCCTTTTAGAATCTAGCACCCAGGCAGCATGCAGGGCTGCCACTTGGTGCATGAAGACACTTGGCAAGCATGCATAAAAGCCACTTGCATGTTGCCTATCATGATGACAATATTTATATAATATAATCATACAACTGAGGACTTCCAGCTAAAGGGTCACTGCCTAGTCAGTTAGAAAATGTTCGAGCTCAGTACCAGTCAGATGCTCTCAATCTTTTTTTTCATCTAATGGAGTATCATTTTCCCTCCACTTATGTGCCATCTAATTCCTTTGACCAAGTTGGCTTGGCATACATTCTCATATTTTAGATCACTGCTTCCAAATAAATAACTTGATTTTTTTTGCAAGATGCGTATGTTAGGACATAGAAATTGGTATCGGTATTTGTGAAACTGTATGATTGCAAAGAAATTTGTGAAACTTATGCTTCCTTAAAACTTGAACATTTTGATGCATATCCATTTGGTATAATCACAATGTGAACCTCATGCAACACCTCGTTTCTATATGGGATAACCCGAACTATGATAATGATTATGACAAATGTGGTCATGAGTTTGTTGATTTTTGACAAAATTAAGCCTAGGACAATTCTAGACATCATCCATATGATTATCAAATTGAATTATAGCTTGAGATGATGCAACCGTAATGAATAGATGGTTCAAATTACTGCAATATTTCGTCAATTTTATAAGCCGCAAAATTGGTCCCCTTTTTGCGGAGCGGCGCCGCCGTCCATCACCGCCTGGGCTCTGTTCCACCTCTATCCGAACTTTCAACCATTTCCGCAAGATTCAAATATTTTCTGTTCCGGCTTATTTTCAGATCTCAATGATCCATTTCGAGCCAAGCTTTGCTTGTGATAGTTATAAGGTTTCTCAAAGGAAACCGTATAGGCTGGAGGTGTGGGGCTGTTTAAAGTTTCGATTTGGAACGATTTTTGCAGAGGAAGCCATTCCGGAGCCTCATGCCCTGCTCATAAGCTTCCCAATACAAGGCCTCAAAATCGCTTAACCCATTCAAGCATTTGTCATGTTAACCTCAAAAATGCAAGCTTTCCAATGCGTCAGCCTTAAAATCGCCTCAAAATCATGGTTTTCAAAATCATGCTTCAGCCTCAAACATGCCAAAACGGATTTCATGCTCCAACATCCAGAAGACGGATTTTTGCCCTGCAGCCTGGAAGCCGAATCCAGCAGTTCTGAAGCTTGCATTCTTGAAGTCGAAGCCAGGAGTTCTGAAGCATGCATAGCCATAACCCCAGTCGTTATTGCCATAGTCGGCTTCTCTTGCCATCACCGCCAAGAGTTCGCACGTGGCAGCATATGGTTCGTAATTTGAACCATCTATTCATTACGCTTGATAATCAACGGCTGTCAGATATTGCGCCAGTAAAGTGGCTCGGCTGGCGGAGCCGCCTCACCACTTTACAAGGCGCAATATCCTCCAGCCGTTGATTATCTAGTACATATAGCCCCATCTAAATAGCAATTTATGTGTACATATTCCAAGAGAATTTAATTACCAGTTTCATTTGATGATGATGATTTGTTGCACACCACCCCAAAAGAAGACCCCTCTACTATTTCATATTTGTGTAAAAGTGTACAAAGAATTAGTTTCATATTCTTTCATTACATAGAGCTTGTAATTTCTGACTTTGATCGGTAGTATTTGTAGAGAATGTTTCCTACAAATTCAAGTTGTAATGAATTGGATAGTGAATAGTGAGTGAGTTGCAATGTGCCAAATTTAAAGCAAAAGATGTCTTGCAATATGCAGAACAAGGCGTATTCATATAATGTGGCGTACCGTTTACATTTTTTTATTTGATCCTTGTCAAGAGGTCTTATGTACTTTTATGGAACCAATCCCACCACTTTAGATGGATATAAAATTACCAATTGGACGAAACCTTGCAAGGAAAATGGCCCACTCATAAAACTTCGAAAATGCATGGAAAAGATGGGGCAATGTCTACTGGCACCTGCAGAAAAAGCAATAATTGCGTCAGCGAAGGCACACGTCCCAGCAAATGTAGCAAAATGTTACCTTTGCTTCTTCCAAACGTGACAATATACGACCTAGTTCGGGAGTGATGGTAGCATACATATCTAACAGATTCTTTGCTGCAACTTTATTACCTTCAGCCTGTATTTTAAGTATCTCACTACTTAAACCCTCCACTGCAGCTCTTATCTGTTTTTTCAAACTCATGGACTTGAGTATTGTTGGTCATATAAGATTTTTATATTTTTCCATACCTTGTTGAAGTCTACTGAGAAGGTACCATCACTACAGCAAATGAATCCTCCGTGCTTCAGTATCCAATTAAACTGCAAAGCTTGACCCTTGCTGCACTTGTATTAAAAACAATGAGATAGATGCAGCCGCACGCATAAATCTGTTGAGGATTAAATGAATCATGGATTCTGATCTCTGCCAGTGTGTGCTCTATTTCTTATACACGATGTTTTCTAGTTTATGCTCAAGGGGATCATAGTTTGCAGCCCTATTTAAACTCTCACCTAATGTCTAAAGTATTGAGAGCATGTATGAGTTACCCGTGAGCTTCTTTTAAGCCAAATCGTACTGATCGGAAGCATCCTGCAAGAAAAGATATGTACATCGATCTCTCGATATTCCTCGGCAGGACACCCTAACAATAAAATTTTATTTATCAGGAAGCTATACTAAACATGAAGTGAGCAATCAGATGGAAAAAAACACTAATACAAATTTTCACTCAGATGATAAACTAAACATGAAGTGAGCAATCACATGGAAAAAAACACTAATACAAATTTTCACTCTGATGATAAATTAAGATAGGTGACGGCAACACTGGTAATTGCCTTGGCGGCTATCCACTTCGGCAGCTGTTCTTTAGATCTGTTTTTCAGAATGGAGATCATCAGGGCAGCACTCAAGGATTAACATGTCACGCTTCACTCTTGCTTATCATGCTGAACAATCAAATCTTCAACCATGCTTGAAATCATTACTAAACAGCAGAAGAGCAATGGGGAAAGCAGTCTAACCAGTTTACTAATAAACAACTAAGAGAGACCAACATGTTCCATAACAAGTTCCATGTCTCTTGCTGCAGTTATAATATAGTTTGTAATTGGCATGAAAACCTGCCAGGTTCATGTAGCTGGTAAATTGATCAAAAGCAGCATTTGACTGCAGGACTCATGATATTGCTAAATCAGTCCCTGGACGATCTGCTAAAAGCCATCTTTGCTTCCAGTTGATTACGCTTATATCTATGCTTTAACTATGGTCAAGGTCATAGATCATATAGATACTTAGACAGACTCATAAGCAGACGGTAAATCATAAGCAGTGGATCTATTTCATAATGGAGTATAACATGCTTTTATCTCTCTTCCTTTCTTATTTTTTATGTTTGAAGGATATTCACGCTTGGTGAGACTTGACACGCCCACTTCACCCAACCCCCATGGTAGTTGATGGGTTTTCGTGACTTCAAGTGTGGGTTATCCAATCCGAATGGCATAACTACCTGGCTACCCGAGGCAATGAGCCTCATTATTATTTTAAGGTCTTAAGGCCTACAAAGAGGTTCAAATTCATGACTTTGGTTTAAGGGGGCCAGAGGATAACATGCTTGACCTGATTGTATCCTATTATAATCTTATCCTTCATAGTCGGCATCTTAACTGAACCATTCTAGATCAAAAAGCGTGTTCTCTACAAAGAACATACGACGGCCATAGAGCCCAGCATTTTTAAGTTGATGATTCTACCTCCAGAGATAGCTGACCTCAGGTTTTTAGCTGTCTTGGACATGCACATGATCTAGTAAAAAATTGAAGCGGGAACAAACATTTATGAACTGCAAAGGCATTTGCAGGTGAGCAGCACTGAAATCAGAAAAATGATATATGGTTCTGAACTGAACAATCCTAATTGGCCAAACATTTTGGAAGACATATACGCAAACACAAAGATCAAGGGAGAGACTGGTTTCTTGGCTCACCCATGAGCACAAACTCTCTTATTTACCGTTGCATTGCATGTGCACTTAACGGTTTCCTGTCTTGTTCTTCCTATATCAATGCTGTTTCTCACATTCCTCCACCAAGCATCAAGTGATATACAAGCAAGGAAATTCAGTTCTGAGGCAGTGCTTCTAAGAAAATACGTGTCTTTCCTCTTTATGTGACTTGAGGTCATATGCAACATAGCAGAAGATTCTGTTTAACACGGTTATACCATTTAATCTTTCAAACATCATTTAAATCAGATAGAATTTTTTTTGCTTATGCTAGTATGGCTTAGATCTAGAGGAAAAATAAATGGGACACCTTGTCTACAAGGTAATGTAGTGCCCACAAACCAACTATGTCTGCCTTTGCTTCCTCCAGAGCAGAATGGACTTCTTGTAATTCCTGTTAAGAAATCAGTAAATTTTGTATAACGTTAGTGGCCTTCTTGAAACATAACAATAAGTGTAAGGGTACATCTGAAAACAATCCAAGGTGTACAATTTAAAACATAAATTACATATATAATGGTGATATATAATGGTGATGTATGGTCGTACTAGAGTATGTCTAAAGACATTTAGTTTAAGGTTGTCACGAGTTAGAATTAGCTACTCTATTCCCGGGCCAGGCCGGTGTTGAACAGGATCTGATTATTCGGGGACAGTCCCTTTATGGTCTGTCTAAGGCTGGTGAAAAGTGATGCAACTAATTATATTATAATGCTATACTGTATTGGATTAGATCAAGCCCTAATTTGAATGGCTAGGATCATCTAATTGCATCTGAATGCCGAGATTTATCACACGATTTCTCACCATCGTAATTGGTCATGCTTTGATCTCTTAAGAGAAAAGGGAAAAGGAAAAAGGGGAAAGGGAAAAGGGAGGACGAAACGGGGGACGTGAAGGGCAAAAATGCACAAAAAGACACAGGGAAAAGGGAGAAAGGGAAGGGAAAAATGGGAAGAGGGAATGGTGAGAAAAGGGGAAAAAAGAATGGGAAAATGGCATGAGAAAAAGAAAGGGAATAGAAAAAAGAGGAACGAAAAAGGAAAAGGGACACCCGGAAAAAAAGGAAGAGGGAAGGGGTGAAAAAAGGAGGAAAAGGAAAGAGAAAAAAAAAAAACAAGAAAAGGGCGAAAATGGTGGGAAGGGAAAACAAAAGGGCGTGGGAAAAAGGAAAGGAAAAGGGAAACGGGAAAGAGGGAAGGCGGAAGGGTATGGAAAAAAGGGAAGGGAAGAAAAGAGGCGAAGAAAGAGTGGGAAAGAAAAGAGGATTAAGGGTACGGGGAAAAAGAAGAAGAGGAAAAATGTAGGGAAAATGACATAGGAAAGGGGAAAGGGGAAAAGGGAAGAAAAGGAAAGGGAAAAATGGCACATGAAAAAGGGGAAGCGGGAAAGGTGGGAAAAGAAGGAAAAGGAACAAGAAAATGTCTGTATAAAAAGAAAAAAAAAGGAAAAGGGAAGAGAAGCGGAGGGGAAACGGGTGTTGAGGGAAAAAAAAAAAGCGAGTAAAAAAAAAACAAAAAGGAGAACTGTGTAGGGAAATGTGGAAAGGGTAAAAGTGGGGTAAAGCAAATAGCAAATGAAACGAGAGATGGTGTTGAATGCTTTAACAATGGAGTACTTTTGAGTTATTCTCTCATTGCAATGTATCAGTTACAAGTTCTCGGCTTATGCCCAGCATTATTCCTATGCTAGTCTAGACGTTGTTTCGTGGATTTTCAAGGAATAGACTGTTCGAAATAGAGTTCCTCGAAAAAGACTGTTCAGGCCTTCCTCGCAATCTATTTAGAGAGTACTTAGGGAGTCCACTTAATTATGACCTAAAAATGAATGGTTGTCTAGAAGCAAACCTTTGGTGCGGCATAACATTTTACTTTCCGAACTTAAGGCTAAACCAGTAGGCTCAAAGTGGCCTTTCAAGCAGTGTCTTATTTGCATAGACTGCGGCAATTTGGCAACATGCAAGAGAGACAGACAAGACTCCCTTGGTTGGCATATGTTTCTTCAAAAACCATGGTGGATCAGTAACATTGCTGGTTTCCAGGACAACTGAAGTGTTCAGCTCTCCAGGCTTCTCAGTGAATAATATCCCACCTTTGCAATACAACTAGCAGCACCTGATCTAAAGTTGATCAGCAAGCAGGCTAACCAACTTATCCGACATAATTTGGCTGAATCCTATCCACAGAAGAGATTTTACTTGGATAATTTTCTGAACATCTCGGCTGATGGTTTCGTTATAAGACCTGGGTACCTAAATATATAGACCTCTCAAACAAGGCGAGGTTTTCAATGGGTTCAGGGTGTTTGGAGATCGAAGTTGACATATTAACCATGACGGCAGGAAGTGTCCTTTGTGAGACTTGGGCTTAGTTCAGTCCAGGGAGCATTTTATTTTCAGCTGCCCTCTTTATTACATCATAAGAAAAAGATATCATTGCTCCAGCAACAGCTTATGAGGTATTATGACCAGAAACCTGTCGCCCTATTCATCAACAGCTCTCTCAAAAATGAAGGACCATTCTCCAAGAAGATCAGAGCACGAGTCCTAACGCTCTTTGGCGAGTACAAATAACTTTCTTACTTTACTGCTAAGAAAGAACTGGAGCGGGAAGATAATGTGGAGGACCCAAGTGTCTTGATCCCAAACGTGACATTCACAGTTTGTAAAAGAACAAATGCCAGTAATATACAATACTCAGTTACACTTGATTGATATTTTCTTAGCTGGTGGTTTCATCCATAAAGTCCTTAAGGATATCACGAAATGCAACAAGTGTAGCATCATATGAATAAGAAAAAGCTACCTTACGCACAGTTGACTGCCCATTTGATGAAGTTATAGTATGTGGGCCCAGTCCATGGCAACACTCATGACAAATTGTATGAGCAAAGAATGGTTCAAATTCCACCTCCTCCAATTGGGAAGCTGTGATACACAGCTTTGAAATGGGTAATAATATATGTTCAAACCTATACCACAGAAAGCACAGCCTAAGAACAAGTGAAAATAACAAATTTGTGGCACTTAGCTTGAAAAGCAATACTACTTGGCTTGAGACACATTTTTTATCATGACCATTGCGCATCCATGTTCTTTAATCACTCTTTCATCATTTGGAAGATTGAATGCCATTGTTTGTGGGCCTTTAACATCCTGCATGAAAATTGTTTATCAGCTGTTTCATGAAAATCAAAAGCTGCAACTTCACTTGTTGAATCTTCACAAGATGTACTAGAGAATGCTCAACAACAGATTTATTTATATCCATACGGGTAAGCATCTTGACTTTGTTACCCAATTATATCTCTCAAAAGGCTTAGAAGCCATAAGATTTATCAATCCAAATAGCCTTACTTCATACTTCAGAATAAAGGCTACAGCAACTCTAATGTACATGCCAATTCAGCCCAAAGCCACCTTATGAGTTATTGATGTATGCTCTGATATTAATAATATGCTACTAAAAACTTGTCTAATAGGGGCCATAAAAAACTACAACTTGAAACATAATGTACTTACTCCAGCATTATAGATGAGCTGAACAACACGAATCGGACTTGCTGTAACATTTGTTGACTTGTGCTCAGGTCCCAAAGGTAAGCGATTTTCAAGTTCCTGAAACAAACAAACAAACAAACTGAAGAATTGACACAACCGCTAGAAAACAGTATTTTAGATAAACACAAAAAACCATCTTGCATACGTAATAGATGTCAGCAAAGGGTCTATGCAGCCTCATAGTTATGTGCATAAAAATGAAAAAATGGAAAACTGGAAACATAAAATTAGAAAACTTTCGTCTTTTTTCCTAGCCACTGGCTCAAAGTATGAGGTGATGTCAGTTTTGCTTTTCCTTTTCTAGAACTGCTAATGTCTTTTCTTTGCTGCCTGTTTTATTCTTCTCAAAACTTTCATGGTTACCCCACTTGGAATAGGATTAGATGGCCCAGGTAGAGGGCCCGACTTCCTTTTATTATTATTACTATCACCTCGAACGAGAAAGAGAGTTATCTGCCATCGTATATCTGCCATCTTTGCTTTAACCTATTAATTTTGTTAATTGAAGAAAGTGGTCAAATGCTATGTTAGGCCTCAGGCTAACTGATGAAAAAGAAAGGTGCCACTGTTTTCCATGTGTGGGATGATTTGCAGAATGAAAAAAATTATTTGGTGCCAAGGAACACCAAGAACAGTTATAACACGGAAGGCATGATCAGCATTGCTGAAGTCAAAGAAGATTGTACGCATTCCCAATGACCTTAAACCGCCTGCTATGGTGGTGAAACCAGAAACCTTATTACCTGCAGGTGCTCCATAAATATTTTCAACTGTGAAGTAGCTACTTCATCGCGAATTCCAATAAATGCCTCGAACGTTGCCTGAAAAGGTAGTAAACATGCGATAACATATTATGGACAATATCATGTTAATGAGCTCATGTTTTAACCAATATGTCACAGAATTCAATTAAACTAATCATATGCATAAATGTACAAAGTTATTTAGATGCTCAACTTTGCATAATCTGTGTGCAGCAGCCTCATCACAGCTAGGATCGAGGCAAAAACTGATGGCTGTAAGCTGAAGTGTAAACAGTCTTAACGTCTTTCCTTCTCATACACCCTCTGGGTCTTCTCCCCTTCATAAAACTTCTTTCTTTCCTTCCTTCCTGGCTCAGAAGGTGCTAGCATCAGCTTAGAATACATTTCATCCTAGACCAAAGGTATGAAGGCAGGGAAGACATAAAAGAGAACAGTTCAGGAAAGAACACACCTCCAGGGTAATGTAGAGAAGAAAGCAGACGACCGATTAACGATATTCCTGTAAGCTTAACAGTCTTTTCTTTTGTTTCCCTAGATGTTATAATTCAAATTGCTCTTCCAAGGTGGCAGACGAATCTTAGATGATATAAAGTACATTGTAGTTACTACGGTCTTCAAGCGTCCCCTAGTAAACATTATGCCATATCTATTGGCTGGACATCCGCTTTCCATTTCCAAATAAGATAAAACAGTTTCTTGCCATGATCCCCAGTAAATACATATGGCACAGTCATGGCAGATACCAAGGAAACTTCCTATAAAGGTGCACCTTTACCGAGATCATGTTGTTTCATTCGATCCCGAGGATATCTAAACATCCACTCGTCTGCTATGGGAGAAATTGCAGCCTCATCCTATCAATTTGAGAAGCCAGACCTAAGAAAGATCAGTTGTGTTAGAGTATGATGATGACTGTGCATGCTGAGTCATCACTTGTTGCTGGCATGGCACTCTATATTAGCCATAGTCATGCCTCATTCTAGTCAGTTCGACACACGAGCAGCTTAGCGCTTAACACTGATTGTCTTTCTCTATTCCTTCATAGTCATAGAGCATCAACATGGTATCAGAGCCTCTTTGGAGGAAAGGGTTAGCGCCAGTTTGATCCAGTTTTTTTTTTTTTCTCACATTTGTTTTCCCATTTGGATCTGAAGCTAAGGTTCTTAGGCATTGATCGGAAGTATTGTGGCTATCTATTAAGCCAAGTACTGGCTGGATCAGAAGAATTCGATGGTGTTTGCTACATTTTGCAAGCATTTGCAAGTAAGGGTGATTGTAAGACAAGATTGTCTTGGCTTTGAGAAATCGTCGCCAAGATGTGTGGATCTGTACATTTTCGGTTGTAGAGAGCCGGATTTGAGGTGCAGATTGGCTTGATGATTCATTTGATGAATCTCTTTGGACTGGGATCTTGTAAATTGTGTAAACACAGGGCTAGACTGCGAGTCTTGCAAATTTGACGGAATTGCGCAAGCACAGGGTATAGACTGGGGTTTTGCAAATTGGACAGGTAGAGTGCCTGGAGAATTTGGTGACGATTTAGCTGGATATTGAAGCGGATTCTTTGGGGGTTTGGTCCGATTGGGCCAGACTTGGAGTTACGGCAGAGGGAAAACAGGTTTGGAACCGGTTTGCCTCTGGAATTTAGTTGCATCTTTTGTTTGGGAAGATTTTGATAGTTTTTACACTTTCAGTTTGTCATAGGATTTGCATCTTTGACGTAAAAGGTATCGGACATTTGGCAATACTAGATCTGGAGTTGGGGTTACTCTTGTTGCTAGCATTTGTGCGATTATTTGCACAGTTCTTGACAAGCAAAAGCACAGAAATACAGTGGGGTCGGATTTGTGCTTGGCGAACAGATTTGGATTTCTATTTGAGGTTTGCTAAAGTTACGGCTATAGCTTGTGCTGGATTTGTTGGAAAACAGTCCAAGTTTGTTATAGATTGGACATTGGGATTATAGTCTGTATGGATCATTGGGAGATGCCATCAACAGCAGATTGGATTTCAAATTTTGATTTCTTGTCTCTTGATAACTATCCCACATGGAACAGGTTTATGAAACAGCTTATTTACTTCCAAGGTGGATGGGAAATTGTAAGTGGAAAGTGCACAAGATCAGCCTCAAAAGATCAACAAGAGTTCGATTTAATAGATGGGAATACCTTGGCTGTTATTCGATCTGCAATTGATCAAGAAGTCCATCCATGGATTTTAGGTAATTTTCCTAGTTCCAAGGCACTATGGGATTGTTTACAGTCCAAGTTTGAGCACATTCATTTAGAAGGTAATGTCCTGTCACAAGTAAATTGTGAACTCTTAGCTGACATTATAACCTTACCAGTTCCTGTGATTCATGATGATCAGTGTGTTAATTCTTTGGCAAATGAAACAGTAGAGGAATGCCTTCCATTATCCATAGAGCAGTCTAATATGTTTTTTCTTGTCAACAACAACATGAATCTGCTGAAAGGCTATGCTGTTTCGCATTTGTCACAAGACTTCCAGCTCTATGACCAAATTTTTGGGTTAGACGAATTAGATTCATGTCATATAGTAGAGAATGCATCACAAGATATCATTCAGCAGTTAGAGGTACCTTTTATTGATGATTATCTTGAGGTTGCTGGTTTATCTTCACTGGTACAAAGGTTCATGTGCAAAGCTTCAGAGTATGCTGTACCAGAATTGATCTTTGAATGTACTTACATACCTTCTAAAGGCAATTATGTATCAGAAGTCGGATTGGTCTCCATTAAGGAATGATCACTTGTTACATGCTTCTTTCGTTATTTGGGATGAAGTATTTGAGCATCAAGTGTACACTGCAGATTGCAAAGATGAGTTGGTTCTTGAGCTTCCTTGGATGGATATTCATGAGCAGACTGCTGATTTTACTTCCATTATCACCAAGGTTAGTCAACATGCACTAGATTTGCCACTTTGCATGAATATAAATATTCCATTTGCCTGCACACATGATGGGATAATAAAGGATCATGCTAGTTTGGCTGAGTGCTTGGGGTATGCTGCTTGCACTGATATTCAAGGGATCAGGCAGGCATTGAAGGTCAGTTTTGAATGTTTACATTTACGAAATCAGGTCTTACTGATTGTTGATGTGGCTGAAGATAAAAAATTGGTTGATTATGATGTTAAGTCTGGTACATGATCACAAATGTTAGCAGGACAGTTTTGTGAATTTCGGTGTGATATCAGCAATGATTCCAAGGATAATTACAAGTTTTCTGTTGATAAATATCTAGAATGGCAGTCTCACATGTCATCTACAGCTAAGTTTACACACAGAGACTTCTACATGCTTTTCTATATCAGACAGAAATTGGTTATGAAGGATTCCTATGTTGACAAGAAAAGAGAATGGTACAGAAGCAGATGGTTTAAAACCAAGTTCCGGTGGCACCCATGGTTACTTATGTGGTTAAGCTTGATTCATATGCTGGATTTTAGGACGTTCTCAGGGGGGAAGTTAGTCCTAGGATTTATAGGTTTTCTTTTTTTTTTTTCCAGCCATGCACGTCATCAGGGGGATGTTAGAGTATGTGATGACTGTGTATGCTGAGTCATCACTTGTTGCTGACATGGCACTCTATATTAGCCATAGTCACGCCTCATTCTACTCAGTTCGACACACTAGCAGCTTAGCGCTTAACACTGGTTGTCTTTCTCTATTCCTTCATAGTCATAGAGCATCAACAAGTTGAGAAGCCCAAATTAGAGGAAATGAAAAATTCAGAGCGTTTCATGCAAGGTAGGTTCCATTGCGTTGTCTATATAGCCACACCTTTCCCAACAAATCCGTCTTGAAGAGCAGAAACATGTGGCCTCTTCGGCCTCTTCATCAACAAATGGTGAGTTTTGTGCTCAAGCCCGCTGAACAGCAGCAATAGTCAAATTCATGATCTCATTGTCCATGGTCTGGTGACAGCAAATCAGAAGCATCTCATGCCCAGCACAAGGATAGGCATCATCCTGGATGCATCAAACGTCTGGAGGAGCTCTCCAGCAAAGCAGATTTTCAAGGAACAGTCCTTTCTATTGAAATCTTAACTTGCATTAGTACTGAGGCCTCATTTGAACTTCTATAGAAGTCATAGAATCTTTTACAAGATAAGCTTAACGAACACAAAAAGCAGTTCATTTATTTCATTCTGACAGCTCCATTGCAACATAACCGGACTTTGCAGATAACTAAACGCTAGACTATTGTCTGGCATGGTATTTCCAAAGTTGCTTCATACACAGCATGACTCGTCTAGGCAGCATTGGCAAATTGCAAAGCCAAAGACTTTCAAGATATGATGGAAAGATCCTCAGTAGGTATCTTTCCTTTTCTACAGTTGCCTAATTTATTGCGTACATAAGGCACAACTAGCTACAGTAGCCTACCAAAATTCAAATCAAACAAAAGGGTGTAAAGCTGTGAAAAATGTACTTTATAACCGAACAAAGCATCTTCATATGTTTCATAGGGTCCTATAGTCACATCCAATGCAGAATCCTGTTCATAAAAGCAAGAAAGGAAATGGTCCTTATAAGTAACTATGCATTCCAAAAATAGACAAATAACCCATAAAAGCTGTTATTACCAGTTCAATCCACGCAATATCTGATTCATAATAGTCATTGGAAATGAATGCGTCTGCCCTTTTTTTCAGATATCTCTTCAAGCTGTATGCAATACCAGGCCTATTTAGTCTGAAACTGTGGAAAAAGCACACGAACAAACAGAATAGCAAGAGAAACAAAGGAAGATTGCATTAACATCAGTTAACGTACAGCTAGGGTAGATGTGCATATTAGATATGGAAATAAGATAAAAGGTTAGAATATAAATTAAGAGATTTTCATCTTTTCCCAACTGCTGAAGCAAAATACGACGCGATATCTATTTGTCTTGCCTACTCTTTGGAATGTCTGCTTTGTGTTACTTTTTATTGAACGGAAACCTCGCTCTAACCTCTGCCATGATGACTGGACCTAGTAGTATACGTCGGCATCTATATATGTTGACTTACATGCATTTTGAGGAGAAGCTGCCCATCAAGATTCAGCATTTTGTCCTCTTGCATATGCAAAGGTTCCAATTGAGAAATGAAGCAAGGCAAGCTAACAGATCGAGCCACCAAGCGTACTTCCATTGGCTATCCAAAAAACCAACAGGGTTGGAACCTTTACAATCCTAAAACTAAATAAGTTACTTTGTCGAAGTGTTCAGCTTGTTGAGGATGCTAAATATCAGCAGAATTTCTGTCCCCCGATGATTTTAATTCTAATCTACTCACATAGTTCTACATCCTCAGCCTTCTCATTCTAGTGAGAAACAGGTAAGGAAAACCAAATGTCTAGCAGATATCTTCTAGGGGATGATCAAATTCAGATCACTCCATCTGTGCTTGACTCGAGACACTCAGATAGGTTAGCCCAAATAACCTCCAGTCAATTGCACTTGTAATTTTGCTTTAACGGCTCAGATTTAAGGTGTCAAGAACCATATGACTTTCAGCAAGCACCGCCAGAAGAAGAATATGCAAAAGCAAGGTACATGGACACTTGTGTCTAGGCTAACTGATCATCATGTTATATGCTACACATGGGCAGATGGACTCGACTACACAGACATGCTCCCACTAGTAGCAAGCATATCCACAGTTAAAGCATTGCTTGCTCTTACATGGAACATCCTGAATGCTTCACTAAACCAGGGCAAGGAAATCTTTTGCAACTCCAAAAAGAGCTCATATGCCTGAAGCAGGCACTATGCTGTTGATTAATGCCTATTGCTAGCCCAAAACCTTTTCTACATTCGCAGCTTGTATTTCACACATGAAGGAGTAGTGTATGCATTGTAACCATCTATGTTGATTAATGCCTATTGCTAGCTCAAAATTTCTGCGTTCGCAACTTGTATTTCACACATGAAGCAGTAGTATATGCATTATAACCATGTATGTTGATGACATGATCATCACAGGTGATGCAACTGCGTTCACATCACAAAATCAGCTCAAGCAACATTTTGAGGTTTGTTACATTACAGTTTGGACGTTGAGATTTGCCAGCATAATGGGCTTATTTAACTCACATGAAATAAAATAGATCAAAGAACTTCTTTATAAGTTCCATATTACAGGACTGCAAACCCATACCAACACCATGTGAGCAGGGGTCACTAACCTGACTTTGGTGTACTGGCAATAGGTGGACCACTCATTTACTTTTGCGGTAGGCTAAGCTAGCGGATCCATGAGACATCCTACTGAAATACACTGGATAGCAGCCAAAAGAATTCCTGCCTATCTTAGAGATCTATAAAAGATCAAGATGAGCAGCCATTATTAACGCTTACACTGATGCAGACTTGGCAGGACATGACCTTCACAACAGAAAAGGCACGTGTCATTTTTGTAATTACATGGGCATCCAAAAAGCAAGCCACTGTTAGCTTTATGTACAGAACCAAGAGAAAGATTTGGCTGCTGCATGATATTAGGATCTTCAAATTTATACCTAGACAACTCAGAGCGCCATTGAGTTAATAAGAGATCACAAGTGGCATCCAACTACAACTCAGGTCTGCTTTGTTAGGAAGCAGCTTAGAATCTCCCCTCACACCACAGTACTATTCCACTGCATATCAGCTCGCAGATGGAATAGACAAAAGTACTTGCTCGGTCTATCAGCTCGCAGATGGAATAAACAAAAGTACTTGCTGGGTCTAAATTTCAAGACATAAATCGTCTCTTGAGCATTCATTGTTTCAAGATGAAAGGGGATATTCTTACTTCATAGTGACTCCTGTAGAGCTTGAGCTCAATTGTTAGGAGTTCTAATTGTTGCTTTTGTCCCCACTGATCAAGAAAGAAGTAATTTCCGTCTATATGCATTGCCCGGACTTCTCGACCGATATTCTTTAGCACATATTTTCTACGTTGGCTCGACTGATGAAGGTTTAAATCTGATGACAAGAAATCTGATGAGAAAAGAAGGATTGATTGATTGAGGGATTGATTGATTGATTGTTTGACCTTATTAACATCTACAGGGGCAGCTTGTCTCTTGAGGCTAACAAAAATGCATGTATAGTTATTATACAGCTAGGGACAAGTAAGGATGCCCCCTAGAGACATGTAAGATTCTAAATACTGAAAATTGCTGCAAAAGATGGCACATGTATGCTTTTTCTTCTTCAGAAACGATTGCTTATGATATTTACCGAGCTGTCCTTTTATTCTTTTAGAGAGCCATGTTGTATTGGTCCTGGTTTGTTATCCAGCTAAATACATGAAAGAACTAAATGAGCTACTGCCAGATTTGTTTTTGGAATGTTCTTGGTTTCTGTCTATGGAAAAAGAATTCTTTAGATGTTGATTTGCCCTAGAAGTATCATCTCTAATCCTAAACATAGCATTGAGGAAAGAAATTTCTAGGAAGAGTTGAGGGGATGACCAACATCAGGAGATCTAAGCATCAAAGCACACAAGAATGCAACAAGATGTAGACTTGTACTTTGGAAAGCAAGGTCTTAAAAAAGAGGAAGGGCATTCTTTTGAACCAGCATTTAAAAGAAATACGTAACTTCGTGATCGCAATACAATATTAACACAACCTGTGTTAAGAGACTATATTGCTCTTCCGAGAAGGCAAGTGCTAATGCTTGTTAGTCTATCATTGTGGTAACAAGGGTTTATTGTGGCACATTAGATGATCGATGTTAACAAGGCAGGTACCATGACATCTCTTGCAAGAACTAGCATTTAATAGACATGCATAAGCAAGTGCTCATGCTTTGCATAAAGAGATATGCATACATTACAAAGTCGAATTGCACCTTGGAGTGGATGCCAATTCTGCTGCTTTGTTTAATAGCTCAGAAGCCTTAGTTAAATATTCGTGATACTCCTGTGCATACTTCACAATTTGCAATCCATGGATGTTTTCGGAATATTTGTAATCACCATCACTGCATCTGCGGATGACTGTAAAGAAGTCAGTAGCTTCCTTCTCTTGTTGCGCAGTCATGGTGCTTTTCCAAAGCAAAAATTCCTGCATTGGACCAATTTAACAGAAGTACTGTTGTCAAAGGATAGGATGCATCATAAAAGTTTAGATTTTTAGGAGATCATAACATCAAAGACCTCCAACAATGTTTTTAACTAGGAACTAAGAACCTGAATTAAGAACTTACAATTAGCAACTTATTTTAGGAGGATAAAACGAACTCTAAAGTTTAGCCATTTCCAAAACTTCCGGTTAACTTCCTGTTGACCCTATCAGTAGCTGACCTATTCACAATATTTTTGAAGATATAAGGGCAGAAATTATAAACTTTACCTCCTTGTCCATATCAGCAGGGTAAAAATTTGCACCAGGATGCTTCTCAAGTGGAAACGCTGCTCTATATTCTGCATCCAAAGTAGGAATCCGAACAGATACCTTTGACTTCTTAATTGCCGAATCAGCAGTGGTTAAATATGCCTCATTCTCATCAAGTACTGACCTAAAAAAAATAGTGATGATAAACAGTCAGATGAACTTCAAGCATGATGCCTGCATGAACTAATATCTGACTTCGCGTGAATATCATTGCTTCATTTTGGTTAATATAACATTTGGAAAAATGTAAAACCTGGCCCATTCTAGCATTCAGCTAATAAACGAGGAGAAACCTTATAAAGCACACTTTTATAAAGGGAACTGATAGGTACTTTTGAAGTATGTCAAGAGAGCGTATCTTCAGTTTCAACTGAATATATTAGAAGATTTATCATTAACCCAAACGAGGTGAATCTGCCTTTATTACAAAGAGACTCGCAAGTCTGCACAGATAAAGTGTTTAAGGCCGTTTACGATTGTTGACCTTGCTGCGAAATCCCAAGCTGATGCAATTTGTGTAAAAAGACACAAGCTGGAATGTTGCATCTAGTGGCCTGCAAGCTCTGCGAAGCCTCTCCATTTTTGTCCAATATCTCTAGATGGTTGCAAATGCGCCCCTAGCTGGACATGATTGGTGTATATTTGGTCTCATAGACCCAAGTGGTCTCTCATAGACGTTAATATAATCTTTCTTTCTTTCTTTCTTTCTTTCTTGGGTTAATATAACCTTTTGTCATCCACTTTTTGTCGTTTTTTGACGTGGTTTGCTTGGCTCGTTATCAACCATCAGGGGCAACTTCCTCACGATTCTAGACTCCCGATATGTCTGTTCAAGACTCTCTGACCCCAATAGACACCCCAGTTCAATCACCGACTGGGTGCAATGCAGGAGTTGGCACTCCGTATTCACCCACTGCCGGACCAGACATAATGATCGAAATCTCTAACAGACATCTGAGTGAAATGCTTGACAGGATGCTCAGAATGGAAACAGAACTGGTAAGCTTGAAAGCTAAGGTGATAGAGCAGGACTCTAGAATAATGAGTTTGAAAGCCACTGTGGCAGTGCAGGAGAAGGAAATTATCAGCATCAAAGCACAGTCAAATCAGATTGACAAAATTGAGGAATTACAAACAGTTGTTAAGGAACAACAGGCAGAAACTAATAAGTGGGTTGAAGTGGTTAGGAAGCACAGACCTTCTGAACCATTAAATGATATGAAAAACACCATTTCAGCCACCTTAGAAGAAGAGCAAAGAAGAGCCCATAAAGCTTTCAATATCAGAGTCACAGGATTGAAGGATTTATCAGCTCCTTCTAAAGCGGCAATTGATTTTGTCCAGCATAATCTTGATATCCAAGATCATGAAATTGATAGATCCTGGAAAGTGAATAATGGAACTCGCAGTCCAGCATTGATTATCCGCTTTCGTCAGCAAAAGCGAGGCTGGAAGCTTTGAAAAGGAGGAGGAACTTACAGAAATTCCCAGATATTTTCATGGATGAAGATCTAACCATGATGCAAGTGGAACTTAAGAGGAAGTGTTTAGAAGAAGTCATGAAAGCTCGGAACGAAAATAAATGGGCTGTTTATCGAGATGGCCGAGTGATCATCAGGGATAAGCGTCCCAAATAGGGATTGAGGGTCTATGAGACCACAGGCTCGTTATCATTGGCAGTCTGGAATTGCAATGGGAAATTATGGAATGAGCCTGGAGATTTTATGGATGTCATAAACGAGAAAGATATCGTTTTTCTTACAGAGACATGGGAATTGGAAGAGGAGGGTCTTCCAACTGTTGAGGGATACTTATGGGAATCAGTATATAGGAAGATTCCACCAAATAAGGACATTTTCAAAGGCTCAGGTGGTGTAGGAGTTCTATTTCGCAAGAATCTTGCAAAGACATTACAGGTAGTGAAAAGGGATGATAAAGCAAGTTTTATTTGGATCAAGCTCTCTAGATCTCCATGTCGAGATCTATATATTGCAGCATGCTATTTTCCTCCTAAAGGCTCGGAATATACAGACCAAGAAATATATGAGGGAGCCTCCCCATATCAAGCACTCTATATGGATATTGCGGAATTTTCCACTTGTGGAGATGTGATTTTGGTTGGTGATTTTAATGCGCGAACAAGAGATGAACAGGTCCACCTCAATGATTTTAGCTCCGACCCTATTCTAATCCCAGAGATTCATCCTAAGGAAACAGGTATAGCAAGAACATCTGCTGATATAAGAGAGAATGCACCCATAACTGAATATGGACGCCATCTTTTGAATCTTGGGCAGATTCATAACCTGATTATATACAATGGGCTCCTCCAATGGCCTGATTCTGCCAAATAGACATGTTTTCCGCACAAAGGGGGAAATAGTGTTGTGGACTATCTTATTGGTTCCCCTGACTTCATATGTGAGATTGATTCCTTTTATATTGATAAGAGGCCTGCAAAAGGAGATCATGTTCCTTTGGTTTTCACCATTAAATCACCACATAAAACCAGTCGGTAGGATACTTGATTATCATTTTGAGTTTGATCACTGCATGGACACGGTCTATAATGATGTTTTGAATTCTTACCTCCAAGGTATTGAGGAAAGGGGATCACTAGAGAATAAAGCTGCGCTTTTATCTTATGCCATGCTAGAAGCTTCTAAAGGCTGCTTTCCATATTCTGTTAGGGAATGCAAAGAACAGCGGGCAAAAGTTGGATCTATGCCTCAAAATGGCTGGTATGACCATGACTGTAAAACATTGCACAGGAAGTTGAAACATGCTTTGAACTTCAGCCCTGATATACTACCAGAAATTAAAGCTGAGTATAAAAGATTGACACGGCGCAAAAAGAGGGCTTTCGAATCCAAAAACAGAGAACACATGCTAAATCTTCTTTATAGTAATGCTTCTGGGCAGTTTTGGAGGAAATTGGCAGCTAGAAAATCAGATTGTCCTTTAAAAGATTTAGGGGTATGGTCAGCATATGCAAACTCTCTCTTAGATGTTAAGAACCAACAGTTCTCTCAGGATGAGCTAGACCCGAGGCCTCAAACTTCTACCTTTTTTACGGTCTCTCTCATTGAAAGGGCCATACAAAAGCTAAACACAGGGAAAGCAAAAGATTGGGAAGAATTACAAGCTGAAATGATTATACATGGGGCTAAGACATTGGCACCAGTGATTGCAGATCTATTTAATGAAGCTATTTGCATTGGTTTTCCGCTGGTTTGGTCAAATAATGTTATAAGGCCTATCCATAAGGCGGGTGATTCTATGAATCCTACTAATTATCGCCTAATTATGATTGGGCATGTGATGGCAAAACTGTATGGATCCGCATTGGAAATGGTCCTTAGTGATTTTGCAGAAAATCACAGCCTTAGAGCCAAGGGACAAGCTGGTTTCAGGAAAAACTTTTCCACAATTGATCAATTTTTTCTTTAAGGGCAATTATTGAGGAAGCAAAGGCAAGGAAAAGTAAAGTTTATTGTTGTTTTGTTGATTTTCGAAAAGCCTTTGATACTGTTCCTCGGAACAGGTTGTTTCAGAGGCTCAAAACGTTGGGGCTTTCTCACGAGCTGATCTGGGCAGTGTTGACATTATACGAGAATGTAATAGGCAGAGTGAAAATAGATGGGCAGTTTTCAGAGGAAGTTTTCAGTACAATTGGGGTTAAACAAGGGTGCCCCCTCTCTCCTACTCTATTTGGACTTTACATTGATGAGCTTGAAAGCTTTGTTCAGTCTTTAGGCGGAGAAGGCTCCATGCTCGCTCAGGAATGCATTCCCATTTTGCACTATGCGGATGATGTGGTTCTAATCTCACCATCTCCTCAAGGGCTCCAAAAACATTTGGCTGCCCTAGAAGCCTTTTGTAAAGATAGAGAGCTGCAAGTAAATCTCTACAAGACCAAAGTGATGGTATTTAATACCTCTTGGAAAAATTGGAAAAATAACTCTTTTACTTTCCAAGGACAACCTGTAGAAATTGTTTCTACATACACCTACTTGGGTGTAGAGTTTGCGGGCCCTCTATTCAGATTGAGGGAGGCTGGTCAGGCAAGGATTGCAAAAGGATATGCTTCTCTTGTACAGCTAGAAAAACAGTGCTACCAACTCCATTTCCAAGATGTTCATACAAAGCTCTTCCTGTTTGACACGTTGGTGAAGCCGGCAGCTTTATATGGTGCACAAATATGGGGAGTTGACCTACGAGCCGATGACTGGGGTCAACTAGAGAGGCTCCAAATTTCTCTTCTTTCTAGAATGATTAGAAGCAAACATTCGATACCCCATGATATAATGCTTGCTGAATTTAATGCGAAACCTCTGAAGATCGAAATTGCCTTTCAAACACTGACTTACTTACATAAGTTACACCGTCTTGGACAATCACAAGAAGGTCAAAAAAGACTTCCCTGGCTGGCATATGTGTCGTCTAAAACATTGGCAGACCAAGGTAAGCGCTGTTGGCTCTCAAGGACATCTAAATTGTTTGAGGAGATGGGTTTCTCTATGGGAAATATCCCACCTTTTCACTACAGTATAATGGATGACAATCTGAATTTTACTCAGCAAGAAGTCAATCAGCTTATACGCCATGACTTGGAGTATCTTTATGTTTCAAATACATGGGTGAATCCCATCAAAGAGCTGCCTGCTAAAAAGAAATTCTATAAGGATAACTTCCTAAATATATCAGCAGATGGGTTCATTATAAGGCCTAGATATTAAGATATGGATCTGCCGAACAAAGTGAGATACTCTATGGGGCAGTTTAGAGTGTCATCTCACCAGTTGGAGATTGAGGTTGGTAGGGCGAAAAAGATTAGTCGTGAGGATCGGAAGTGCCCAATGTGCGATCTAAACATGGTCGAGTCAGAAGAACATTTTATTTTTACCTGCCCAACCTATTACATTATTAGAGGCAGATATCATTGTCTTTTTAGAGACCCCACATCTCTACGACAGCTGGTAGAATATTACGATCAGAAATGTGTATTTCACTTTGTATATGAACTATCTCTAGAAAGGAGAAATATTCTCAAACAAAAGAATCCAATGGGCCTGAAGCAAACAGAAATAACTAATTTCTTTTCATCTGAGACAAACGATGATAAGATGTTAGTAGACTCACCACAGAAGAGGAAGTATCCTGACCCTAAAGGGGTAACTTTGGCACTGTCTAAGAGAATAAAACGATCAGCAGCCATGAAACATAAAAAGTCTTTCCAGAAGAGGCCAAGCAGCAAGCAGCAAAGCAGGCCAAGAAGGGGTATTATGAAGTACTTTGCAGCAGTCGCAGGAACGAATGGGCTGTCTCCATCAAACCCTATCTGAGCAGATTCTTTGATTTTCAATTGTTAAACTTAATATTTTTGTTTCCATACTTTAGATAACAGGAGGGTTTTCCTCCTGGAGGTCTTGAATTCTGTTTATGTTATGGTCTCATAGACCCTTCGGGTCTTACGTAGACGTTAATAAATCTTTCTTTCTTTCTTTCTTCTTTCCATTGCTTGGCTGCCATGCCTATCCCCCACACAAAACCTCGTATTGTGGCTGGCCTGACCAAAGTATTGAAGTTTGCATCTACTGGCCTGCAAGCTCTGCAAAGCCTCTCCATTTTTGTCCAATATCTCTATATGGTTGCAAATGCCCTGTCTTTCCATTGCTTGGCTGCCATACCTATTCCCCACACAAAACCTCATATTGTGGCTGGCCTGACCAAAGTATTGAAGAGGCGAAGCTTTGCTCAAACGCTTGAAAATCAGCTTAGAAGCATTTACTTTCTAACATTGACAGCGAAGCATATCTTTTGATAAGCCTTGCATATGCCTTTCATGCTAAAGATGGGATCCCAAAATTGCACATCCAAGTATGCGTAATGAGAGACCACATTCACTAGGTGGTCCATCAAGTAACGGTGCATGCATGCAAGCTTATACAGGTTGAATACAATCACCTTTGTTCTATCCAAGATTCTATCCAAGTTGTTCTTTCTGCACAGAATTCTTCAAGTGCCAATAAAGATATTGAAGGCCTTCAAGTGAGGAGGATACAGACAAAGGGCCATTGAGAAACTGAACAAGGGAAAGGCAAAGGACTGTGAGGAGCTACAGTCAGGACAGTTAACTAATGGCATTGACACACTCGTTCCAATCATCTGTAACCTCTTTGATGAAGCCATATGTGCTGGATTCCCAAAAAATTGGACTTCTTATGTTATAGAACCAATCTGTAAAGCGGGTGATCCCATGAATCCTGGGAACTACCGGTTAATCATGATTGGACATGTAATGGCCAACCTTTATGGGACTGCTTTAGAGCTGATTATCAGCGAACATGCAAAGCAAAATGCTTTAAGAGCTAGAGGCCAAGCTAGGTTTCGGAAAAACTTCTCCACGATAGACCATATCTTACTTTAAGAGCTGTTATTGAGGAAGCAAAGATAATAAAAAGAAAGTGTTCTGCTGCTCCGTAAAGCTTTTGACACAGTTCCAAGAAACAAGCTATTTCGAAGGCTGAAAACTTTAGGGCTATCAGATGATCTTATTTGGGCAGTTCTCACTCTTTATGATAATGTCTCGGGCAGATTTAAGATGGCTGGCAAATGGTCGAAGGAGGTGATGAGTACAATTGGGGCAAAGCACGGCTGCCCACTCTCGAAGACTCTAGCTGGTCTCTACATTGATGAGTTAGAAAACTTCATGAATATGCTTGGTGGAGAAGGTTGCGCACTAGCTCAAGAGTGCATTTCAATCCTGCTCTATGCCGATGATGTGGTTTTAATCTCCATGTCCGCTGAAGGTCTTCAGAAACACCTGTTCGCTTTAGATGCCTTTTGAAGAGAGTTGCAAGTAAACTTGTAGAAAACCAAGGTGATGATCTTCAATACCTCCAGGCCTGTCATTCATCAAAACAAATTTTCCTTCCAAGGGCAGCCCGTAGAAACTGTTTCAGTCTACACCTACCTTGAAGTGGAGTTTTTTGGTCCAAGGTTTAGTTTGAAAGAAGCAACGCAGAAAAGACTTGTTAAAGGCTACACTTCATGGACTCTTATGGAGAGACGGTGCTTCCAGAGACACTTTTATGATGTCAATACTAAACTCCATTTCTTCAATACCTTGGTTAGACCAGCGGCTTTGTATGGCGCACAGGTTTGGGCCCCTGATCTCAAGGAAGATAAATGAATCAATTCGAGAGGCTCCAAATATTAATGATGTCAAGAATGAGCAGGAGCAAACCCTCAGTTCCACATGACATAGTCTTGGCAGAATTTGCAGCCGATCCTCTGAAACTTGAAGCTGTGCTTACGATGGTGTCTCATTTCCATAGACTCCAGTCTTTGGCTGATGCACAAGAAGGCAGGCAAAGGCTTCCTCATGTGGCATTCAGCTCATCCAAAGCATGGGCCAAGTTAGGTAAAGATAGTTGGTTTTCTCGTACATGCAAACTGTTTAAGAAAATGGGCTTCTTAATATATCACCTCCCACATCCATTTAAGCAGAGTCGCGCAGCTACGAACACTAGCTCAGTGCCCAACAATCATCCGACGCGCCATGAGGTAAATTTGAATACTTTCTATGTGGCAGACAAGTGGACCTCTTTGAAAGATCTAACTACCATAAGACAATTCTATAAGAACAGATCTTTTTAATATATCTAGAGATGATTTTCTTCGACGTCCTGGGCACTTAGATGCCCACTTGTCACATAAACTCGGGTATGTATTGGGGTAGTTTCATGTCTCGTCTCACCAGTTAGAGATTGAAGTTGGCCGGGCTAAGGGTAGGGCATGTGAACAAAGAGTCTGTCAAATGTGCAACTGATGGGAAGTGGAATCAGAAGAACACTTTATCTTTCTGTGTCCAGCATACTATGAAATAAGAGGAAGGTACCACTGTCTTTTCAGGGACCAAACCACTTTGAGCCAACTCATGAACTCTCCAGATCAGAAATGTCTTGCTTTGTGTATATATGAACCCATCAAGCTTAGAAAAATATGCTCAAACAAAAAAAAGCTGATTCAGAATCAAAGCGAACAGTGCTGACTTCTTTTTTCATAGCTTATCTGGAAGCGTCAAAGAGTAGGAGGAAAAGGAAGTCAGAAGGGTCCACTTCTGCTGGGGGCAATCAGATCAGAAAAGGGCCCAGAAAGGTTAAGACATGACAGCCTTGAAAGAAAGAAACAAAGAAAAAAAAAAGGTTGTATTAACCTCTATGAGAGACCACTTGGGTCTATGAGACCATATATACAACAATCATGTCCCACTAGGGGGGTATTTGCAGCCTCCTAGAGATATTGCTAAAAAATGAAAAAAGAAAAACTAAAACGATGAAATCAAGAAACTTTTGTCTTCTTGGCCACGGGCTCAAAGTAACACAGGCTTTTTTCAGACCCTATAAGTGGGTGCATTTAAACTTGTAGGTTACAGAATCATAGATAAGCTTTATTTGCTAAGTTTTAGACATTCTTTTTTGCCAGATTTAACTAGCACTTTCAACTAGGAGAATGCTTCTAGATGTTGCCGACTTGCTGTATTTATTTGGTCTCATAGACCCTACGTGTCTTTGTAGACGTTAATAAACTCTTTCTTTCTTTCTTTGCAATAAGGGCAAAATCTGTTTCCGTACCTCCTATAGGTTTGAGAGCAAGCCTCTTTACTATAAAGGCAACGAGGTAATCAATCAGTTGTACCTCCTCCCGCCAATTAGATGGTTTAAGCCCTCTCCATGTCTTCTCTTGCTAGTCATGGCAGCAGTTCTGCAAATACAGAAGTCCAAAGAAACAGTAACATTGTTTTTCCTTCCAGTGTTTGCATTTTTCTACAGAATTGTTGGAAAATCCTTTCCCCATAAGAAAATGGTGGCCGTTTTCAGTTTCTATGAATATGATGCTGCCTCTGTTGCCAAGGAAATGAGAGGCAATGTTGGTATGTAAAGTGTGAGTCCAAGTGACATGTCTGGCATGGTCAAAGAGAGAACCCCCATAGATTAAAAGGGTCACACTTATTGGGGACTGCCTGATTGGCACATTTATAACCACCAAGCTTCCAACAATCTAGTCTCGTGCCATGTGACATGATGATAACATTCATGGACTATGCTTGTCCGAGCAGGTTATGTGATTAAAAACTCTCAATAATTTAAGCAAGAGCGTCCACAACATGAATAAAGGTCATCTCCAGTCCTTTCTCACTATTTATTACATTTCGTTGAACACGTCAGAATAGTAATCAATGTTTAGGGATTGGCGTATTTTTATAAAACAACATGCAATGATTTTAGAAAGGCTGCTATTACTCCAGCTTATTTAAAAATAAAATACAGGCATACAGTGATAATATGCAATGCCCCTGCAAGTGTTGATGGTTAGGTTAGTTTTAATGTGGTAGAATTGATAAAAACTGAACTCATATACCATAAAGTTAGTATATATTGGAGAAAGAAAGAAAGATTATATTAACATCTACGAGAGATAGAAGTAGAAGTTTTGACAGAAGTGATGTTAGAGTTCAGATCAGGTACCATGGACTTCCATTGATGGAGTAATATGAAAACCTAAGATTGTCTAGTTCTGAGCGATCCTTGTGATTCTCCAGCCAAAGCATCAAATCTCGGTTGGTTGCCAGTTTCTGTAACGCAAAAGATGAAATTAAGATCACTAAAAAGCAGAGGCATTACACAAGGGGGGTTTCTATTACACTAGCCATACAACTCAGTGACCTTTAGGGTGTTTCTTTTTTATGAAAACACATATAAGGAGACACGAATATGGTTTTTGTACATTTTACGCGATACAGAGTCGTGAGGAGAAAACTTGGCAGAAGGAGGAAATTTCATACGTGTATAGGAAGGGCTTTTCTGATATGTGAAAGCAAAGTTTGAGTTTCTACACTGTTAGATATATTGCTAAACTATTACATTTGAAACGAGTATTTATCCGGGAGGAAGGAGTGTTTCCACTGACAAGAATGCTTATACAAGTATGGCTTGGTGCAAAATTTACGACAATAAGAGACCTTATGGAAAGGCGCTTATTACAAGAAAAAGTGCATACCGGGGGGCTCATCTGACCATCTGCATGCACAAGACATATCCCCTGCGGCATTACACAAACAAAGCACACATTCTGTAAACTTAAATATACCCTGTCAAAGTACTTTTGTACTCTCTCCCAAATTCTTCTCCTACGCAGCACACTTCTCTATTCAAGATGATATTCCTTCTAAGTATTTGACCTCTCTAAAGTTGTATCTGCAACTGATCTATAGTTGCTTGCCATATCAAATTTCATGTGTCTTGTGTTTAAGTTTATGACGACAAAATAACTTGCCTCAGAATCACAACATAACATAAGTTCCAGTAAAGAAAAGCCACAGCCTCTCAAAAAAGCTGCTATGAGAGCCTGACCTGCTGAAGAAAAATCTGGTCCATCAGTTGAGCAGCTTTTATTATATATGGCAGCGCCGAAGCATCCCCATTACTTAAAACATCAACCTGCAGTTGAATACACAATGTATCATCCCCAAGAGATTAGTTATTAACCATCTTGTGAATAACCTCTTGAATTTACCTTCCCACTAAGGATGACTGGGGCATAACGGGCAAGCTTGTTCTGTAAAGCAAGCATGTTTGATTTTGGATTCGAATAATACCTACATTGGCCAAAAAGTAATTCCCAAAAAACGCAAAATTATTCTTAGTGTATTCTTAATTACCTATGGTTCCAGTTATTAACTGGGTATCAACATAATATTTCTCTTGGCACATCACCATCTGCATCAATGAATCCAGCTCCAAACAGTATAGATGGATAAAGGTATTTCAGTCCTAAACAAAGCCATGATAGTAGGTATTGACCTCTGTCAGACTTAGCCAACAGTTCAGACCTTCAGACCTCTGACTTGTCTGCGTAATGAGCTCAAGCAAAATCTTTGAGCCTAATATCATATAATAAATTCTCTTGTCCTTGAGGACAATTTTAACTTGCACTATTGTGCATGTTTTCCAAAATGCATTTAATATTGTAGATAATCGTTGATTTCTTGTGTTCCAATTCTCGTAGAAACTTAAGAAATCTTTGTCTTTTTCTAGCTGCAGGTGCAAAAGGGAGGTGATGCCGATCTTGTTTTCTCTCTACAATAACGGTTTATGCATTTTCTTTGCTTCCCGCTTTATCTTTCTAGAGACTTCCATAGGCACTGCACTAGGGAGACAACTAGATGGCTGAAGTAGAGATTACCTTTTCTTTATAGTTGAAAAAAGATACCCATATGTACCATCGACGTCATATGGAACATAACCAGAATCATTTGCCCTTAAAACTTCTTCATATTCCTTCCAATGCATGTATTTCACCATTGAGACTTCCGAATCCTGCATAAAAGTTACAAACATCGGACACATAAGCAATATTACTTACTAGCATATAATAAAAAAGAGCAAACTGTAAAAATACCCCTACTTTTTTGCAAAATTATAAAAATGCCCCAGTTTTAGGGGTATTTTTAATAAAATGACTGTAACTGTCTTCTGGTAATCCAAATAGAAATGTAATTTTCAGATGAATTATATATGAGAATGATATCTTTCCATCAAAGCTAAAATCACTTGAATCGGACCATAACTTAAGATTTCGGACTCCGATTCAGATGATTTTAGTTTTGAGGAGAAGCTTTCACCCTTGCCTATAATTCATCTGAAGAACACATTGGATCATCATAAAGAAGTTATTGTCATTTTATCAAAAATACCTCTAAAACAGGAGCATTTTGAAATTTTGCAAAAAAATAAAGGTATTTTTACAATTTGCTCTAATAAAAAATATCAAGGGACCATGCCCATATGCATATATCCATCTCTAATAATGATGGCATTCTGGACAGACATAGAAAAGTTCACTAGTAGAATGATAATGGGATAGGAAGGCAAGCATTCGTACTAAAGTAGGCACCTCGAGAACCTATTTGGATTTGCTGTCTAGGTGTTGTCATCAAAATTGGAGAGCCAGGAGGCTCAAACTTCACAATGAAAGGTCTACAGCCAAATAGAAGAGATCTTAAACAAACAGGCATCCTTTGAGCGAGTTCTAGACTAAATTTAGAGAATCCAATGTGAGTTTTTGCTTCTAGCAGCTGTTGGTGGTTTTTCGTTCAGATCTGCATATAGAGGTATTTCATGCAAACTGTCAACTAAAAGCGCTGTTACTCAAGATTTCAGCCGACCTGAGTAGAGGTCATTACTACTTGATCTTTTGTTATTCTGGAAGTTTTTGCTTTCAAATTTGGTTAATTCGATTGATTCACAATGGCCAAAGTAGATCAGCAGAAGCTGACCTCTAACCATGTACTTGACCGCACAACTTACACTAATTGGGTGGACTTCCTGAAGTTCATTTGGGATTACAGAAACTTAATGGAAGCAAAATGCTGCACAGATGATGACAAGGACACAGATCACCAAGCACTAGACCATCTCAAAACGTTACCAGAAGATACTAAGGATGCATGCCTGTCGAAACAAAAGTATTAACTACAATATGTGATGACCCTTTTTCAATAGTGGATAAACTCTAACAATAGGAACGAGGATCAATCCCATATCCAACCTGTTTGCTGGCAAGTCTATCATATATGGAATCCGTAACATACATGTGGACCAGCATACAAAGATGAGAAGACTAAATACTGAAATTGTGAATTGCAAAAGCAACACATCACCCATACAAAAGCCTGAAAAGCCTGAAACTATCTTTGAAAATTACCTGAAGCATGAAAGCCTCCAATGGGATAGGATCGAGAATAGTGACCAAGTATACGTCATTATATTCATTGTTGATAAATGTTCCATCATTAATAATGCTGTATAGAAAAAAAATCAATGCATGACTTTTGAGATAGCAGCTACAAACTCTATTCCATGCTGTGACATACCATTCCTGAAGAAACACAAAAAGCATCTCAAATGCATCGGATGGGAATACCAATCCAAGCTCTTCCTCCAATTCCCTCCTGTTTAAGATGTTAATTCCTCATTGGTTGACGTCAATGCCTTATTCTGGATCAGGACAAACATCAAGGTTTGTGATATCGGTACCTTGCAGTGATCAGGGATGTGTCTCCTGCAGAAATGTGACCTGCACTAGAAATGTCCCATAATCCTGGCCACGAGTCTTTGCAATCGGCTCGTTTCTGCAACAGAAGTTCTCCTGTTTTTTCTGCAAAGATCCAGACATGAACTGCCTTATGATAATCCCCATCTTTATGCACCAATGATCTGCAATTTGAGGCGCATTTGCAGCATGAGTTATATAATCTAGAGCTTAAGATTGAATTGGTTATCCGATGATGGTACCAACCTAGGCTTGCTGATGCCTGTGCGGATGCCCTCTTTCGTTAGAACGTCGAAACATTCTTCCTCCGTCATTTGGATTATAATGCCTGAGACTTTACAGTGAGAATCAGTAGTTTGCTCAGTAGTTTGCTGGGGTATCATGACGTAGTTGGAATTTTTTTTTTTTTTTAATGTTTGTTAACCTCTAGGCGGCACCACCATATCACTTAAAATTTTGGTCCTACCATTTGAAATCTTTGGTTCTTTCCTGCTATTTTTTTTGGGTTGCTTGCAGGGCAAACCCTAGGCGAGCTTGTGATAATTGAGGAATATGCTGTGAATGTATGGGTTGAATGGCATAGATTCAAGTGTTGAAAGGAATAAGAGCAGAATATTTCGAATGGAGGGCAGCAAAAGAAAAAGATTCAGAATTCGCATTTTCTTGTCTAATCAGGTTCGATGGAATATGCGAGGGAACTTGAAGACTGCATGCGCTCACGGCGTTATCGAATGGAAAGCATGAGAGGCAGCATCATCTGAACCTGAGATCAGAGACAAAGCCCGTTATTCTGTCATGAATAAAAAGGGTAAGCTTCCTATCATCGTAGTAGACTTCAAATACACACACAAGAATGCATGGGGCATGGGTAGAATGAAGTTTAGATAAAATATGCACATCATATACTTATTTATTGTGAAAGATGTGAGTGTGATGAGTAATTATGTGAGCATTTGAGAAGCATCATGGCAAAGAAAACAGACGCATTAGGTGGAGAGGTGCATCTTATTTTAGGCCCAATGTTTGCAGGAAAGACCACAACACTGATAAGGAAAGTAGATGAAGAATCCGAAAGAGGAAGGTTAATAAAACAAACCTACAGTAGATGCAACAGAAGAATGTATTGTAGAACTCACTGATAACAAAAGGTGTGTTTATTTGTAGGAAGGCTTCAATGGTAAAATCTGTAAAGGACAACAGGTATGGCATAGGAGCATGTAACAGACCCATGGGAGACCGCTCGAGTGGATCTTGGTGTCGCATTCTCGAGACACTGGCATAAATGGGTAGAAGCGACTTCTCATAAACATCTAGACGGTTTTGCCTAGTCGACTAAGGACATGTCCGTTAGGAACGTTACATTTGGTATCAGAGCAAAGCTTGAGTTCGAGTCTCTATGAAGGCAAGTATGACTCGGAATACCGTTGTACAATAGAGTCTTGGACACCATGGGATGGTATGATCTATGGTTTGTGATGCTCGAGCACAAGCATAGTTCTAGTGGGGAAGATTGTAACGAACCCATGGGATACCGCTCGAGTGAATCTTGGTATCGTGTTCCCGAGACACCTGCATAAATGAATAGAAGCGACTACCTCATAAACGTTTAGACGGTTTTGCACAGTTGGCTAAGGGCATGTCGGTTAGGAATGTTACAGAGCAATTGTGATGCATGATGGAATATGAAGAAATTGTATAAGTTTGGCAACATTGAGCGCACTGAAAGCCACATATGAAAAACAATACAAAGAAGTATGAACTCGCAGACATGTATATGAATTAAGGATAATGAAGTGATGCATTGAACATGGTATGCAGGCAGACGTTGTTGGAATTGATGAAGCACAGTTCTTTGTAGACCTTATTGGAGTTTGTGAGGGGGCTGCTGAGCAAGATAGTAAAATCATGTTCGTTGGTGGTCTCGATGGAGATTTTCTAAGGTAAAAACATTACATTGGAATTTGATTGAGTTGTAATAAAAAGTTTCAAAGCTTAATTTTGCAGGCGTACAATTGGAAGTGCAATGTCGTTTATTCCAATAGCGGATACCATGATAAAGTTATCGGTGACATTCAATATCTGCAAGAAAGTATCTGAACTTGAGATCAGAGACAAAGGCCGTTATTCTGTCATGAGTAAAAAGGGTAAGCTTCCGATCATCGTAGTAGACTTCACATACACACACAAGAATGCATGAGGCACAGGCTCAATGAAGTTTAGATAAAATGTGCACATCATATACTTATTTAATGTGAAAGATGTGAGTGTGATGAGTAATAATGTGAGCAATTGAAAAGCATCATGACAAAGAAAACAGACGTATTAGGTGGAGAGATGCATCTTATTTTAGGCCCAATGTTTGCAGGAAAGACCACAGCACTGATACGGAAAGTAGATGAAGAATCCGAGAGAGGAAGGTTAGTAAAACAAACCTACAGTAGATGCAACAGAAGAATATGTCGTAGAACTCACTAATAACAAAAGGTGTGTTTATTTGTAGGAGGGCTTCAATGGTAAAATCTGTAAAGGACAACAGATATAGCGTAGGAGCATGTAATAGACCCATGGGAGACCGCTCGAGTATATCTTGGTGTCGCGTTCTCGAGACACTGGCATAAATGAGTAGAAGCGACTTCTCATAAACATCTAGACGGTTTTGCCTAGTCTACTAAGGTCATGGCTGTTAGGAACGCTACATTTGGTATCAGAGCAAAGCTTGAGTTCGAGTCTCTATGGAGGCAAGTATGACTCGGAATACCGTTGTACAGTAGGTCATGACTTGGTCTTGGACACCATGGGATGGTGTGATCTATGGTTTGTGATGCTCGAGGACGAGCATAGTTCTAGTGGGAGAGATTGTAACGGACCCATGGGATACCGCTCGAGTGAATCTTGGTGTCGTCTTCCCAAGACACCAGCATAAATGGGTAGAAGCGACTACTCATAAATGTTTGAACGATTTTGCACAGTTGGCTAAGGGCATGTCATTTAGGAATGTTACAAAGCAATTATGATGCATGATGGAATATGAAGAAGTTGTATAAGTTTGGTAACATTGAGCGCATTGAAAGCCAGATATGAAAAACAATACAAATAAGTATGAACTCGCAGACATGTATATGAATTAAGGATAATGAAGTGATGTATTGAACATGATATGCAGGCAGACGTTATTGGAATTGATGAAGCACGGTTCTTTGTAGATCTTATTGGAGTTTGTGAGGGATCGCTGAACAAGATGGTAAAATCATGTTCATTGCTGATCTCGATGGAGATTTTCTAAGGTAAAAACATTACATTGGAATTTGATTGAGCTGTAATAAAAAGTTTCAAAGCTTAATTTTGCAGGCGTACAATTGGAAGTGCAATGCCGTTTATTCCAATAGCAGATACCATGATAAAGTTATCGGCGACATGCAGTATCTGCAAGAAAGTAGCATCTTTTATGGCAAGGAAAAGTGGGGAGAAGAGTGTTGAACTAATTGGTGGTGCATATAAGTACATATCTTTATGCAGACACCATTATTTATGTAAATAAATTGCTTGAGAGTTGTGCAAAAAGCGGAGCGCATATTTATTTTGTGGACGGCAAAAGTGTATACATTTTGTAACATGTGGCAAATGAGCTTTTACTTGATAAATGTAACTGATATCTTAACTGGAAAGCATGTGCTATGAATTCATGTATTGCTTTAAATTAAAGCACACATTCCACATTGTAATTCTTTGAGTTTATATCTGTTTCTGATCTTATGATATGTATATGTAGAATGCAATAAGACAGAGCACCAATTGACCAAAGAAAAGGTCATCAAAACATGACATGCTCTTGCATATCGAGTTCCAAGTCTTTGGAGCAAGGTACCTTTAGCACATGTCTTTCAATATTTTCGCTACTAGTAGACTTAAATGTATAGAGAGCTTATGAAGTCCGACAACGGTCTTTTCCTGGCAGTAGATCGTATGTGAGTAGGCCTGAAGAATATGGGCCGCAATACAATGCCCAATGCTTATATGGCTTTCCAGCTTTGCCATAACACAGATACATGCCAAACATTCTCTTTGCAAAAATAAAATTTCATCATTGTATTCTGATCTCTTATAAATTCTGGGCTGACTTTTCTCCCTGCATTTTTTTTTTTGGAGGGGATATGCCATTAAAACTTGCAAGTAGATAGTGGAAGGTTCTGCAATATCATCTTGTTTATATTTTTACTTTAAATCATGTTAATTTTCATTTTGTTACGTTCATTACTTAAAGGTTGATTAAATGTTTTATGAGGAAAGTGCTCAAATAGAAGAAGAGGACGACAATAAGTGGGTTTCTAATCTGATCTTGGTGAGTGACAAGCATGCTACTGGTCTGATTGAGCTTGCAATTGGCTTGCTAGTAGCTGGATGTTTAAGTTTTATTTTTATATGTAATCTTTCTAAACTTGGAAAACCGAAAAGGATGAGAAAAATACTTCTCCCTGGTAGAGTGGTGTCCAACTGAATTGCTTTAACTACTTAACACGTAGCCTGGGAGCCATATAATAAGGAACACTCTGTCTAACCATTTAATATCATGTGTCATCAAAGGCATACAATTCATATCTTAACCAAACACCATTAAAATCAACACCATTAAGTACATTGCCTCAAACCTTATAATATTTCACAAACCTCGTTATACAGTATACCAAAACTTGTACGAGCATACCCAGAAACAAGGATTGCTATCTATAGTCTAGATCGAAGAATATGCCCATCCAACAACTCTCGATGCCCTATATCACCCCCGTGTGAATATGCACCCAAACTAAAGGGGGTTTCAGGGGGGGTTTTATTTAAAAGTGTTGGATGTAATGGTTTGTGTTTGGATGGTTAAAATTTTTTGGGCCCAAAAGAAAGCGAATAAATATAGAAATTATAATGATAAAGGATCATAAATAACAGAAAATGATGTTATGATTATTTTTCCAATTTCATCAATGCAACTATTGTAATGAACATAAGCAATTGCATGAGCATTGTAGACATAAACAATTGCCAGAGCATGACATATGTATTGATGGGAGCATGTGTGCAATCTCTTAAGTTTGTAGAGGCCCCAATTGAACTATACCGATGAAGGACTTTAAGATTGAAAAGAGAGATCCATACACTAAAAAATACACATTTGTTGGAAGCATTGTTGAAACAAAGACATAATTTCTAAGGTACTATAGGGTTCCATGAATGCCATAATCAATAACTAATACATTGCCAATACACATCACATAATTGACGCATATAATGGATAATCACGTAATAAATTACCAGCTTAAAACCTTATAGTTAAGTTTCTGCAGTTTGTTGGAGATATTTATTGCATCTCCCTAGGGATTTGAACCCTAGATAACTCCATGAGAACATTTTTGAAGAATTTAAATAAGCTGAGTTGCCGAATCCACTAAAGGAGCTTGACCTGGACATTCAGAGTAAATGCAGATTCAGTATAAGTGCAAGAATTTGGCATAAAACTGTTAGTCTTTATGAACAACCTATATGTGCATGTATAGGCTATGGCTCTGCCTAAAAGTCTTTATTATTTTATTCTGTAAATCTTAAAGTAGGAATTGAACTTTTGGCACAAATGTATTAGTGGTTACAAGCTCTAAAGAAGCTAATTGCCATGGTATCAAATCTTAAGAAACCCTGCAATAACAATCCATGCAAAGAATGTCAGCTTGTATAAACACTTTTGCTAGTAAGAATTCAATCTTGATTTCCCTAGACCAAAGCTAGAAAACATAAGGAATTCCTCACCTTTTCTTAGAAACCATGTAATGCTTCTAGAAGCCCAACTTTTAGAGGCCAGACTTGAGAAATAGTAATTTGCAGCAAGAACTTAACACAGGCAGTAAATCCTTTGGGCCGAAAACTGCAGCAGCAAGAACACGACCCAGCCAGTAACTGCATTTTCAAATCTGCAAAATAATCAATATGAGGGAGGCATTCATGTGACAAACATCATCATCATTGTGCTGCCCTGATGCCATTCTTGGAACTAACCTTTTTGGCAAAATACTGAAGATTCAGCAGAGTAGAAGAGGTCAGATCTATCATGATGCCATACTTAACAAGAAGCATTTGAGAGAAGCATTTGAAGCAAGAAGCCTTGAGCCCAAAATAGATAGATGACAGATCTCTGTCACCAACTCCTAGATCATATGCCTGATTTAAGGGGATCTTGCAGTGCCGTCATTAGTGCCTGGAATCCCGTTAATTTAGGGTCAAACTCCTGGGAGGCCGTCATTTGTCTTGCCTGGCTCTCTTCTTTAACGAGGACATGGATTTCTGCGTGGTCTTCGCTGGGGGCATGGGTTTGCTACCTGATGCTTGACCTGGTCCCTTAGCTCTGCCCTGCGTGGAATTCAGGAATAGTCATGTGCCTGGCTGCATAGGACTAACACCAACACAACTATAGAAGGCTTTGAGGGCCAATTGAAGTCTTTCTTGATGGCTTCATTTATGACCCTAGGAGTCTTGTAACAAGCCCTGAGAACAGCCTGGCAGTGCAAATGATCCATGAATAGAATAGAATAGAATAGAATAGAATAGAATAGAATAGAATAGTTTTTTTAACGTCCACGGAGACCAATAGGTCATGGGACCCATACAATGGGCTAGTACAATCATTACTACTAGGATTAAAAAACCCCGTTCATGTGCCATTGCCCTTGCCAAGCACCTCCTGTCGTAGAGGCAGCCATAGCATCATAGAAGCTTCTATGGACATCCTAGCCTAAGAGCCCCAACATTACACTGACATCAATTAGATAATGTTTTCTTGGCGCTCCACCTGCGTCTGCGGCTAGGGCGGCAACAGACAGAGGAGACCCCTCCTCTCTCTCTGTCCGGCACTGCTACAACCCTCTTGCAATTTTGAAATCATGCTTGGATGCTAGTGGGGTTTGCCGATGATTTAGGAGGTTCTTTTCTCCAAAGATTTTGCCAACTTTGATTCGAAGCAGCTCCTAGGCGGTCTTTTTGGTTCAGTATGGTAAGCCACTAACATGGCCTTTTGCTCTCAATCTTTTCAACAGGAATGATGATTTTGCTACCACACCGAAAGGGCACATAGCCTATAGGTGGAGCAAAAATGAAGTGAGAATTAGAAAGAAAGTTGTTCTGGATTTTTGTAAGCAGCAGTATTTCCAGTTGGATCTTCTGATTAGACGGTTTTTAAAGCATCCTTAATCGAGGCAAAACCCTTACCTTTCCCGCAATTCCAATCTCACACAGTGTAACGGACCTGGCCACTTAATGGTTCAGTATACGCATTTGTGTATGGTACGTATGTGAGTTGTATATATACTTGTGGCATCCATGCAGCATCATGAGCTCATGTAAACAAAGGGTTTACAAAAAGGCAATGTTGGAAAGAGGGCTTTTGGCAAACGTGAGGCTTTTTGCAAGAGAAGGAGCGTGAAGGCAGAGAAGGATTGCGCTCAGAGAATTGCAGGATCAAGTGAGGATGCCAGAGCTTGAAGGAACTGCACCAAATCCTCTCTTATCAGGTGGGGTTTTCACGGATTCAAGTGAGTTATAAGCTGCTATGAATCATTAGATGCATGCTTTGGTATTGATTCCCTGTGTAATAGTTATGGTGAGAGCTGTTGATGCTTTGGTAGAGCAAGTTTTGCTGCATGAATTGTAGAATTAATTGAGAAATTATGGGCTACATCAACGGCTTAACCTGCAGCAGAATTGCCACAGTCTGATGCTAAGCTTATGGAAGCTTCTCAGAAGGACCAGGAACAGATGGATTTGGCTTGCTAAGAAGCCGAATTGAAGGAATCCAGGGCTGATTTGATAAAATCAGAGGTCGGCATGGTCGTTCCGTAATACAGGAAAGTGACCCAACTGCCTTAGATCTGACTCAAATCCATGGGAAACAGGTCGAAATTGATCCAAGAAGGATCTACTTGAATAATTATGGACCGTAGAAATGATGTTTATCTGTAGCAAGATCACCACAGTAGGTGTTAGAAATGTGGAAACACCTTGAAATGAATTGGGTCAGGGCCGATTTGGGCCCGGAATGGATCGAATTGGCTGTGGGTCATAGGTAGATGGAGGATCGATGCCGAATTCAGAGCCGGAAGAGCCCAAAATATGTTTCCTTTCTTCCTGTAATTTTTACAGGTCCTTATTTGTTGATTTCGGTTGCTAGTTTGTTGCTTTTGGTCAATTGTTAGGATATTATATTAAGCTATTAAACTAAGAAACCATGGAGATAATAAGTTTGCACTTTGACTTAAAGAAGTGGAAGAACATAACCGGTTCTGAGATGAGCAAATTGGCAGAGTTCCAAGTAAGAGCAATCTATGAATGTATAAGGTTAATAGTTACAATTAAACATGTATTAACGAAGATAAATGTCTAGAACTATTGAAAATTGGTATTTCTTGGCTCTTGGAGATGGGATTCAGTCTAGGGATCAGTTGACAGATATTATATGCGATTCACGGTCACGAGACCTTAGGGATTTTAAAGCCGAAAGAGAAGGAATTTTGAGTTTTACATTAGACGCATTAATAAATCCCTTAGCTAAGGAAGGTGGGTTTTTAATTGAAATATTAAAAACCTTAGCTAACAATTGTTAAAGATAAATTAAAGAGTGGAACCTTGGAGATCAAGTGAAGTTGGGCCGAGAGAGAGCAATATGAGGTATATGGAGGTCCGGATGAGGCTATGGCATGGCGACCGCGCGAGTCTAAGTGTATAACTGTAAGCTTTTAAGTTGTTGAGCTATATTTTATCAGAGGCATCATAGCTAATGGATTATCCTCATGGGAGAACGGTTCTGAGAACGGTTTTGTTTGGAATGTTGTTTTTCCTTGTTCAGTGAAGTACATAGGTATGGGAGCTACATCAATGATTGTTAGGCTTGTGACTTCCTCAACATGTTTGGATCAGTAAGTTAGCTACTTCAACATGCATAAGTTGTACAGCAACATCGGCAAGAGTATGATCTAGGCACATGTATAGAGAATATTCTAATGAACTTCACATGTCTTGGTCTTTGCATTGTTCCACTTTGTTGTCTTGGTATTTGATTATGTCTCTTGGAACCTCCGGGGTCGGGCTTCTAGGTTGATGGCCTAGGTTGTTCCTAGGCATTACTCATGTCATCCGTGATTCTCTCGTGATATGTTCTTGTGCTTTGTGACACCTGCGGGCATCCTGGTGGAAGGGGATGCACGCCAACTCTTGTGAACTCCATGGTAAGAGGTCCTCCAAATGTGGGGTTTGGGAAGGGTATCTTGATACGAGGTTCACCCCACCAACTCCGCCAATCCGGGCTCTAAATGTGAGTGGCCGGGCATTTCTCTCCTAAACGGGCCTGCATGTAGGCTGGCTGAGCTTCCCATTGTCCCGGAGCTATGTGTCATGATGGTTTGGTATTTTTTGACTATGTCTTGCTTCTGATGTTCATGTTGATATTTCTTTGGATTATGTTGTCATTGTCTTAGCACTGTACTCACGTAGGATTTTTCGTCTGTGTTTATGCTTATCCAAGATTTGCAGAGCATTTCCATGCATACAGTGGCAGCCAGGGATCCCCACTTAGTCACGAGGACTAACCCCAATGAGTGCATGTGCAGTGAATAAGCAAGGAATGGCAGCAGTGCAGCTGAGGATCGTGGTTGAGCGAAGCTCCTGGGTTGAATTGTTCACAATTAGATGTTATGTTTGTTGAGAATATGGATTCTTTAGATGTTAATGTTATCTGATTATATTGAGATCATAAGTATTTTGCTTATTGAGTTTTGAGCGTGTCATTTCAACTGTGCAAGAGGAAGATTCAATTCTTCACCATATTCAATTGTTTGTCACACCAACCTAGAATTAGCGCAGTATTGACAAGATCCCGAGTTGCCTAGAGGGTCAACTCGGCAGGCTCGTCACAGTTTGGTATCAGAGCGTGTTGGATCTTTGGGAGTTGGCTTGTTTGGTTGTGGCATTGTGATGCTAATGGTTTTTCTCTTTTCGGAGACATCGCCAGATGGTATCCCTCGGAGGGAGGAGCAATTATCTAGAGGGGGTTAGCATATGAAGGTGCTAAGCAAGAATTCCCCATGTAAGCATCAAGTAGCTTTTCGACGATGTAGAGGTACGCTTTCCTTGTATAGATTTGGTATATATATGATCATGATAGTTCTAGAGGATTTGACAAGTCTTTGCTTAGATCTGCGGATCGACCCATGAGGACATGGGTTAATTTTTAGAAGGGGAGATTGTAACGGACCTGGCCACTTAATGGTTCAGTATACGCATTTGTGTATGGTACGTATGTGAGTTGTATATGTACTTGTGGCATCCATGCAGCATCATGAGCTCATGTAAACAAAGGGTTTACAAAAAGGCAATGTTGGAAAGAGGGCTTTTGGCAAACGTGAGGCTTTTTGCAAGAGAAGGAGCGTGAAAGGCGAGAAGGATTGCGCCGAGAATTGCGGATCAAGTGAGGATGCCAGAGCTTGAAGGAACTGCACCAAATCCTCTCTTATCAGGTGGGGTTTTCACGGATTCAAGTGAGTTATAAGCTGCTATGAATCATTAGATGCATGCTTTGGTATTGATTCCCTGTGTAATAGTTATGGTGAGAGTCGTTGATGCTTTGGTAGAGCAAGTTTTGCCGCATGAATTGTAGAATTAATTGAGAAATTATGGGCTACATCAACGGCTTAACCCGCAGCCGGAATTTGCCTGCCACCGATGCTAAGCTTATGGAAGCTTCTCGGAAGGACCAGAACAGATGGATTTGGCTTGCTAAGAAGTCAATTGAAGGAATCCAGGGCTGATTTGATAAAATCGAGGGTCGGCATGGTCGCTCCGTAATACAGAAAAGTGACCCAACCGCCTTAGATCCGACTCAAATCCATGGGAAACAGGTCGAAATTGATCCAAGAAGGATCTACTTGAATAATTATGGACCGTAGAAATGATGTTTATCTCAGTAGCAAGATCACCACGGTAGGTGTTAGAAATGTGGAAACACCTTGAAATGAATTGGGTCGGCCGATTTGGGCCCTCGGAATGGATCGAATTGGTCGTGGGTCATAGGTAGATGGAGGATCGATGCGAATTCAGAGCGGAAGAGCCCAAAATATGTTTCCTTTCTTCCCATAATTTTTACAGTCCTTATTTGTTGATTTCGGTTGCTAGTTTGTTGCTTTTGGTCAATTGTTAGGATATTATATTAAGCTATTAAACTAAGAAACCATGGAGATAATAAGTTTGCACTTTGACTTAAAGAAGTGGAAGAACATAACCGGTTCCGAGATGAGCAACAAGGCAGAGTTCCAAGTAAGAGCAATCTATGAATGTATAAGGTTAATAGTTACAATTAAACATGTATTAACGAAGATAAATGTCTAGAACTATTGAAAATTGGTATTTCTTGGCTCTTGGAGATGGGATTCAGTCTAGGGATCAGTTGACAGATATTATATGCAGTTACGGTCACGAGACCTTAGGGATTTTAAGCCGAAAGAGAAGGAATTTTGAGTTTTACATTAGACGCATTAATAAATCCCTTAGCTAAGGAAGGTGGGTTTTTAATTGAAATATTAAAAACCTTAGCTAACAATTGTTAAAGATAAATTAAAGAGTGGAACCTTGGAGATCAAGTGAAGTTGGGCCGAGAGAGAGCAATATGAGGTATATGGAGTGTCCAGATGAGGCTATGGCATGGCGCACTGCGAGTCTAAGTGTATAACTGTAAGCTTTTAAGTTGTTGAGCTATATTTTATCAGAGGCATCATAGCTAATGGATTATCCTCATGGGAGAACGGTTCTGAGAACGGTTTTGTTTGGAATGTTGTTTTTCCTTGTTCAGTGAAGTACATAGGTATGGGAGCTACATCAATGATTGTTAGGCTTGTGACTTCCTCAACATGTTTGGATCAGTAAGTTAGCTACTTCAACATGCGCAAGTTGTACAGGCAACATCGGCAAGAGTATGATCTAGGCACATGTATAGAGAATATTCTAATGAACTTCACATGTCTTGGTCTTTGCATTGTTCCACTGTTGTCTTGGTATTTGATTATGTCTCTTGGAACCTCCGGGGTCGGGCTTCTAGGTTCGGTGGCCTAGGTTGTTCCGGCATTACTCATGTCATCTGTGATTCTCTGTGATATGTTCTTGTGCTTTGTGACACCGGGCGTGGCATCCGGTGGAAGGGGATGCACGTCAACTCTTGTGAACTCCATGGTAAGAGGTCCTCCAGCGCCAGACGTGGGCTGGGAAGGGTATGCGCATACGAGGTTCACCCCACCAACTCCGCCAACGGGGCTCGGAATGTGAGCTGGCCGGGCATTTCTCTGCTAACAGGGCCTGCATGTAGGCTGGCTGAGCTTCCCATTGTCCCGGAGCTATGTGTCATGATGGTTTGGTATTTTTTGACTATGTCTTGCTTCTGATGTTCATGTTGATATTTCTTTGGATTATGTTGTCATTGTCTTAGCACTGTACTCACGTAGGATTTTTCGTCTGTGTTTATGCTTATCCAAGATTTGCAGAGCATTTCCATGCATACAGTGGCAGCCAGGGATCCCCACTTAGTCACGAGGACTAACCCCAATGAGTGCATGTGCAGTGAATAAGCAAGGAATGGCAGCAGTGCAGCTGAGGATCGTGGTTGAGCGAAGCTCCTGGGTTGAATTGTTCACAATTAGATGTTATGTTTGTTGAGAATATGGATTCTTTAGATGTTAATGTTATCTGATTATATTGAGATCATAAGTATTTTGCTTATTGAGTTTTGAGCGTGTCATTTCAACTGTGCAAGAGGAAGATTCAATTCTTCACCATATTCAATTGTTTGTCACACCAACCTAGAATTAGCGCAGTATTGACAAGATCCCGAGTTGCCTAGAGGGTCAACTCGGCAGGCTCGTCACAGTTTGGTATCAGAGCGTGTTGGATCTTTGGGAGTTGGCTTGTTTGGTTGTGGCATTGTGATGCTAATGGTTTTTCTCTTTCAGAGACATCAGCAGATGGTATCCTCAGAGGGAGGAGCAGTATCTAGAGGGGGTTAGCATATGAAGGTGCTAAGCAAGAATTCCCCATGTAAGCATCAGAAGTAGCTTTCGACGATGTAGAGGTACAGTTTTCCTTGTATAGATTTGGTATATATATGATCATGATAGTTCTAGAGGATTTGACAAGTGCTGCTTAGATCTGTGATCGACCCATGAGGACATGGGTTAATTTTTAGAAGGGGAGATTGTAACGGACCTGGCCACTTAATGGTTCAAGATAATGATTTGTGTATGGTAATTATGTGAGTTGTATATGTACTTGTGGCATCCATGCAAAGATCATGAGCTCATGTAAACAAAGGGTTTACAAAAAGGCAATGTTGGAAAGAGGGCTTTTGGCAAACGTGAGGCTTTTTGCAAGAGAAGGAGCGTGAAGGCAGAGAAGGATTGCGCTCAGAGAATTGCAGGATCAAGTGAGGATGCCAGAGCTTGAAGGAACTGCACCAAATCCTCTCTCATATCGTGGGGTTTTCACGGATTCAAGTGAGTTATAAGCTGCTATGAATCATTAGATGCATGCTTTGGTATTGATTCCCTGTGTAATAGTTATGGTGAGAGTCGCTGATGCTTTGGTAGAGCAAGTTTTGCCGCATGAATTGTAGAATTAATTGAGAAATTATGGGCTACATCAACGGCTTAACCCGCAGCAGAATTGCCACGACCGATGCTAAGCTTATGGAAGCTTCTCGGAAGGACCAGAACAGATGGATTTGGCTTGCTAAGAAGCCGAATTGAAGGAATCCAGGGCTGATTTGATAAAATCGAGAGGTCGGCATGGTCGCTCCGTAATACGGGAAAGTGACCCAACCGCCTTAGATCCGACTCAAATCCATGGGAAACAGTCGAAATTGATCCAAGAAGGATCTACTTGAATAATTATGGACCGTAGAAATGATGTTTATCTCAGAAGCAAGATCACCACGGTAGGTGTTAGAAATGTGGAAACACCTTGAAATGAATTGGGTCAGCCGATTTGGGCCCCGGAATGGATCGAATTGGTCGTGGGTCATAGGTAGATGGAGGATCGATGCCGAATTCGAGCCTAAGAGCCCAAAATATGTTTCCTTTCTTCCCGTAATTTTACAGTCCTTATTTGTTGATTTCTTGCTAGTTTGTTGCTTTTGGTCAATTGTTAGGATATTATATTAAGCTATTAAACTAAGAAACCATGGAGATAATAAGTTTGCACTTTGACTTAAAGAAGTGGAAGAACATAACCGGTTCCGAGATGAGCAAATCAAGGCGCAGTTCCAAGTAAGAGCAATCTATGAATGTATAAGGTTAATAGTTACAATTAAACATGTATTAACGAAGATAAATGTCTAGAACTATTGAAAATTGGTATTTCTTGGCTCTTGGAGATGGGATTCAGTCTAGGGATCAGTTGACGATATTATATGCGATTCACGGTCCACGAGACCTTAGGGATTTTAAGCCGAAAGAGAAGGAATTTTGAGTTTTACATTAGACGCATTAATAAATCCCTTAGCTAAGGAAGGTGGGTTTTTAATTGAAATATTAAAAACCTTAGCTAACAATTGTTAAAGATAAATTAAAGAGTGGAACCTTGGAGATCAAGTGAAGTTGGGCCGAGAGAGAGCAATATGAGGTATATGGAGTGTCCAGATGAGGCTATGGCATGGCGCACTGCGAGTCTAAGTGTATAACTGTAAGCTTTTAAGTTGTTGAGCTATATTTTATCAGAGGCATCATAGCTAATGGATTATCCTCATGGGAGAACGGTTCTGAGAACGGTTTTGTTTGGAATGTTGTTTTTCCTTGTTCAGTGAAGTACATAGGTATGGGAGCTACATCAATGATTGTTAGGCTTGTGACTTCCTCAACATGTTTGGATCAGTAAGTTAGCTACTTCAACATGCGCAAGTTGTACAGGCAACATCGGCAAGAGTATGATCTAGGCACATGTATAGAGAATATTCTAATGAACTTCACATGTCTTGGTCTTTGCATTGTTCCACTGTTGTCTTGGTATTTGATTATGTCTCTTGGAACCTCCGGGGTCGGGCTTCTAGGTTCGGTGGCCTAGGTTGTTCCGGCATTACTCATGTCATCTGTGATTCTCTGTGATATGTTCTTGTGCTTTGTGACACCGGGCGTGGCATCCGGTGGAAGGGGATGCACGTCAACTCTTGTGAACTCCATGGTAAGAGGTCCTCCAGCCGGGGCGTGGGCCGGGAAGGGTATCTTGATACTGAGGTTCACCCCCACCAACTCGCCAACCGGCTCGGAATGTGAGTGGCGGGCATTTCTCTCGCTAACGGGCCACGCATGTAGTAGGCCGGCCGAGCTTCCCATTGTCCCTGGAGCTATGTGTCATGATGGTTTGGTATTTTTTGACTATGTCTTGCTTCTGATGTTCATGTTGATATTTCTTTGGATTATGTTGTCATTGTCTTAGCACTGTACTCACGTAGGATTTTTCGTCTGTGTTTATGCTTATCCAAGATTTGCAGAGCATTTCCATGCATACAGTGGCAGCCAGGGATCCCCACTTAGTCACGAGGACTAACCCCAATGAGTGCATGTGCAGTGAATAAGCAAGGAATGGCGGCCGGTCTACCGAGGATCGTGGTTGAGCCGAAGCTCCCAGGTTGAATTGTTTACAATTAGATGTTATGTTTGTTGAGAATATGGATTCTTTAGATGTTAATGTTATCCTCGATTATATTGAGATCATAAGTATTTTGCTTATTGAGTTTTGAGCGTGTCATTTCAACTGTGCAAGAGGAAGATTCAATTCTTCACCATATTCAATTGTTTGTCACACCAACCTAGAATTAGCGAGCATCGACAAGATCCCGAAGTTGCCTAGAGGGTCAACTTCGGCTCGCCACAAATAGTACAACCCATATACGTACCATACACAAATGCGTATACTGAACCATTAAGTGGCCAGGTCCGTTACACCTTCTAAAAATTAACCCATGTCCTCATGGGTCGATCACAGATCTTAGCAGCACTTGTCAAATCCCATAAGCATGCCCTTAACCAACTGGGCAAAACCGTCTAGACGTTTATGAGTAGTCACTTCTACCCATTTATGCCGGTGTCTCCGAACGCCTACCGTGCACATTCAAGGTTCGAATACTCGAGCGGTCTACCATGGGCCCGTTACAGTCTCTCCCACTAGAACTATGCTCGTCCTCGAGCATCCAAGGTTATACCATGTCACAATAATTACCAAGTCTTTGCAAATTACCCATGCATATAGGCACCCATGGAGACTCGAACTCGAGACCTGCTCTGATACCAAACTGTGACGAGCCTGCCGAGTTGACCCTCCAGGCAACTCGGGATCTTGTCAAAACTTGCAAAAACTCTTACTAGGTTGGTGTGACAAACAATTGAATATGGTGAAGAATTGAATCTTCCTCTTGCACAGTTAAATTGCACACTCAAAACTCAATGAGCAAGTACTTATGGTCTCAATATAATCATACAATATCAACATCCAAAGAAATCCATATCCTCAATAAATATAACATCTAATTGTGAGCAATTCAACCCGGAGCTTCGGCTCAACCACGATCCTCAATCGCATTTGCCGCCATCCCTTGCTTATTCACCGCACATACACTCACCGGGTTAGTCCTCGTGACTAAGTGGGGATCCCCTCGGCCACCATTGCATGCATGGAAATACTGAAAATCTTGGATAAGCACAAACACGCATCGGAAAATCCTACGTGAGTACGAAGCTAAGACAATGACAACATAATCCAAGTAAATACCAACCTCTCGAGCAACAAAAGCAAAGAACATAGTCGAAACAAAAACATCGAAATATAGCTCCGGACAATGGGTAGCTCACCCCGACCTACATGCAGCCCCCGGTTAGCGAGAAATGCCCGCCCCACATTCCGAGCCCCGCTGGCGGAGTTGGTGGGGTGAACCTCGTATCGCATACCCTTCCCAAACCACGTCCCGGGCCGAGGACCTCTTACCATGGAGTTCACAAGAGTTGACTGACGTAGCAATCCCGGCCAGGAGAACTAACCCGGTGTCACAGAGCACAATAATCACAGAGAAACACAGATGAACATAAGCATGCCGGAGCAACCTAGGCCACAGAACCTAGAAGTCCCAATTCCCCTGAGGTTCCAAGAGACATAATCAAATACCAAGACAACAAAGGAACAATGCAAAGACCATGACATGTGCGCTCATTAGAGAGTTTACTATAAATGTGCCTAGATCATATCGGGCTGGCGATGTTGCCCAAGCTGCCCAAGTTGAAGTAGCTAGGTTACTGATGAAGATAATGATTGCAATCCAAACACGTCGAGGAAGCCATAAGCCTAATTATCATTGATGTAGCTACGACAAAGAAAGATGCTACCAATCCACAAAATGCAAACCTTACCATTCTCCTATGAGGATAATCCATTAGCTATGATGCCTCTCATAAAATATAGCTCAACAACTTAAAAACTTACAGTTATACACTTAGACTTACAGTGCTCCATACCATAGCCTCATCTGGACACTCCATATACCTCATATTTCTCTCTCTCGGCCCCAACTTCAGTTGATCTCCAAGGTTCCACTCTTTAATTTATTGTTAGCTAAGGTTTTTAATATTTCAATTAAAAACCCACCTTCCTTAGCTAAGGGATTTATTAATGCGTCTAATGTAAAACTCAAAATGCGTCCTCTTTCGGCTTAAAAATCTCTAAGGTCTCGTGACCGTAACTGCATATAATATCTGTCAACTGATCCCTAGACTGAATCCCATCTCCAAGAGCCAAGAAATACCAATTTTCAAGGGTTCTAGACTTTTGAATCTTAGAATTACATCTTATTCCGTATTATGCATTATTTTTCATGAAAAAACCAGTTCTTACATATCTTCGTCTCTTTGTTTTACCCAAGCTTGCCTTCACTTACTCGATGGATGGCTTGCTAGATCCCAACACCTTATACTTTCATGTTCCCTTTCTTATCTTTATGTATCCTAAAAATAACAACTTGTTACAAGCACCAATTAACAAATTCAAATATAGACAATTAACAAACAAAGAAGACCACAAAAGTTACAGCAGAAAAACAGAGAAACAAAGAGAGAACTCGGCCTCTTTTGGCTATGATTTTGGGCATGGATTCTCTCTATACCAGTGACCCACAGGGAAATCGGCCTGTTCCAGCCCCAAATCGACCTGACCCAAGTGGTTTCCAATCAAAAATCATCCAGCAGCAACAAATAGATTGGGCTTCTGAAACAGATCCGGCAGCCCCCAATCTTGATCAAAAGCTCCATAATCAGGTTCGTTATTGCTGCTAAAGCCTATCCTGATAGACCCATAAGAGATTCACATCATTTAATGGCAATTCTAAGTCATTCTGGGCTGTTTTTTTGGGCTGCTGTCACCATCCAACAACTACTTCCAGCTCTAATTTCAGCCAAACAACTATTGCTTCTCCAATTTCGGCCCTTTAGCAAGCCAAATCGATGTGTTCCAGGTCATTACCAAGAGTCTCAAGAGGATCCGGTTCCACATGTGACGATTTTGTTGCAGAATGTAACCCTTAGTGCAGCCCATAGTTTTCCAATTAGGATTAATTCAGACCTCCTTTAAACCTTATCCTAATACTTCTTATATCCACAAACACCTCCTAAACACCTCCTGATTGCTTACTCTGATGGAAAACCTCTCAATCACAGCTCTTACCATATGCAATTTAACTCTTAGCAGACTATGCAAGCCTCAATTGAATCCTTAGAATTCAAAACCCCACCTGATAAGAGAAGATTTGGTGCAGTTCCGTTCTCCGTCTCCAACTTTGATAAGCTCCAATGCTTCTCTGCTTTGATGCTCCCAAATAGCCTTCTCTTGCAAAGAGCTTCACGTACCACCAAAAGCCCTCTTTCCAATATTGCCTTATTTTGTAAACCCTTTGTTTACATGAGCCCATGATGCATGCATGCCACAAGTACATATAGTACAACCCATATACGTACCATACACAAATGCGTATACTGAACCATTAAGTGGCCAGGTCCGTTACAGTCTCCCCTTCTAAAAATTAACCCATGTCCTCATGGGTCGATCACAGATCTTAGCAGCACTTGTCAAATCCTCTAGAACTATCATGATCATATATACACCAAATCTATACAAGGAAAGCTGTACCTCTACATCGTCGAAAGCTACTTCTGATGCTTACATGGGGAATTCTTGCTTAGCACCTTCATATGCTAACCCCCTCTAGATACTGCTCCTCCCTCTGAGGATACCATCTGCCGATGTCTCTGAAAGAGAAAAACCATTAGCATCACAATGCCACAACCAAACAAGCCAACTCCCAAAGATCCAACACGCTCTGATACCAAACTGTGACGAGAGGACGGTTTTGCCCAGTTGGTTAAGGGCATGTCGGTTAGGAATGCCACAGTTGGTATCAGAGCAGGTCTCGAGTTCGAGTCTCCATGGGTGATTTGCAAAGACTTGGTAATCATTGTGACATGGTATGACATAGACATGGTATAGCCTTGGATGCTCAAGGACGAGCATAGTTCTAGTGGGAGAGACTGTAACGGACCCATGGTAGACCGCTCGAGTATTCGAACCTTGAATGTGCCTGTGGGGCGTTCCCGAGACACCGGCATAAATGGGTAGAAGCGACTACTCATAAACGTCTAGACGGTTTTGCCCAGTTGGTTAAGGGCATGTCGGTTAGGAACGTTACACACAGCTCCTTCCCCTTAGCCGCTCCTTGCCTGCTACACGAGCCCCTTCCCCTTAGCCACTTCTTGCCTGCTACATGAACCCCTTTTTGAAACCCTAAGTTCATATGGCACGATGGTTGCATGTGTTCTATTTTTAACACAACAACACCCCCCTTCCCAAATAAAAGGGGGCTTTTATTGTAAACCCTTGGATCTTGTCTATTTTAAAGTGGGCTTTTGTTGTAAACCCTTTGATCTTGACCATTAAGAAGGGCCAAAAAAATAAAATAAAATAAAAATAATAACAATGGCACAAGCTGCATGCATTTAGCACACTCTAGATGTACCAATTAGTACACCTTATGTAATACGACCACCAAATCATATAAAAACCATAGGAAAAAGTGTACAAAAATATTAAAAAAAAAAACATGTTATTATGCGACAATACATGTATAAACTTAACACCATTAAGTACATTTTCTCAAACCTTATAGTATTTTGCAAACCTTAATATACAGTATACAAAAGCTTGTACATGTATACCCCACAAACGAGGATCGCTATGTCCAGATCTTAGAATATAGGGCAAATATGCCCATCCGACAGGTCTCATTGCCCTACGTAACCCCCCGTGTGTCCAGATCTTGGAATAAAGGGCAAATATGCCCATCCGACAGGTCTCGTTGCCCTAAGTAACCCCCCCGTGTGAATATGCACCCAAACCAAAGGGGGTTTAAGGGGGGTTTTAATTTAAATGTGTTAAATGCAATGGTTTATGTTAATAATGTTAATGGTAGTTGTGTGTTAATGGTTTGTGTTAATTAAAAAAAATTTTGACCCCTTCGAGGCCTTAAGGATGGTGTAGGGGTGTAGATATAGACATTACCTAATACTCTAATGATGGATGGAAGGGCACTAAGAAATCCACAAATGCATGTAAAAATGCATGTAAAAATTTTACAAACACTTCTGCATGTAATATTGTGCATGTAATATATGTGCATGGAGATTCCTTAGTGCATGTAATATTGTGCATATAATATCTGTGCATGGAAATTCCTTATGCATATGAATCATAATAGAAAATGGTAGCAGAGCTAAAAACAAGCCATTACATTCGAAATCCTAATATTAAGTGTGACATAATACCATGATAGATAATAGACAAATGGTAACATATTAAAAAAACTGAAAACATTAGTTCAAGACCAAGATTTGAAAAGAACAAGTGCAGCAACAAAACTAAGAATTTAGAAACATGCAAACATGCTAACAATGACAATATGTACTACCGCTTGGAAAACAAAGCATCTTCATGGCTTTGATGGCTTTGCACATAAGCTTGTACTTCCCACAAGAAATGCTTCAGTCTCTTCCTGACATAAATATAGTTATTCTCTTACTGAGAGCAGCAGTTGTAGAAGCCACCATTTTAAACACAGTTCTAACATTATGTACACAACAACAGCCCATCCCCACTTCCAAGAGGAAGCATAGTACTGGAGATTGTTGCATAATGCATAACCTTGCTGTTCCGTGGAAGTATAGAAAGAACACTGCATGAAAGAAACATGAATATTTAGTCATTATCCTATGAAAACCTGTAGTTTGGAAGACAAAAAGCTTACTCGGACAAGAATCTGGAGGCTGACAACTGCCTTTCTGCGGAAAATGGAAAGCTATTTGCTTCAAGAAGCGGTCATTCTGCCTACCCATCAATGTGGCTCCATGACGGCTGAAGAGGTTATTAAAGACTGGAACAAATGCATTCCAGAAGGTCAATGGCTGACTGCGACTCAGAAAACCTGTGAATATTGCAGTAACACAATCAAGCTTCACATAGTCTGTGGCAATGCTATGCACTGCAGCCACATGTGTGAACTTCTCGGCAATTTCAAGAACTTGAAGGCTTACTGCTGCACTCAAGTTTTCCTCCCATACAAACTCCTTGTAAGAAACTCACCATACAAATGCTCTTATGAGGGAAACCAAACTTGAGCTGCAAAGCTTGTAGCTGAGTTATCATGGGTCTTGAAGGTGTGAATTCATAACAGTCAGAAAGGATGCACCGAGTTCATGGTTCTTCAAGGAAGGCTAATCACAAAGCTTTGAATTTGAAAAGCTATAAGCTCCAAAGAGACATCACTCTTTCCAGATTTTTTCATGAAAGCAACTGTTACTGAAACAGACCCGAAGCTCAACTTTTACAAATAGTCAGTTGAGAAACAAGTTTTTAAAAACTTTTGGAAGCAGTCGGCTAACTGCTCTGGCTCCGTGTTCATAACAACAATAAATTGGTCATGACCTCTATCTCGGCCAAGATTTTTGTGCCTTGGCCTGACTCTTTTGACCGTGTCTTCACCAGATCTATGCGAATAATTGCTCTCTCTGGTATTACTACCAGAAAAATTGGCTTCCGTGATTCTTCTTTCTCCTTCATCCCTTCTTTCAGAATTCTGGGCTTGAACAGGTTGCCATCGAAAAGAGCCTTTAGTATTTGCTGTATAATCCATGTTGGAGAAACTTTTCTGATAGCAATCTGTTGATTTATATGGATCAGCTAATAAAGCTTATGGGAAAAGAAGATCAAAACATAAATCGCTAGAAGAAAAAATTCATTTAATTTGCGTTCAACCGCGACTTAGAATGCATTTCCAAACATGGGAGGCAGCGGTTTACTAGTATGAAATTATTTCAAAATTGCTATGTACGACGAACGGGTAAAATTACCTGGATAGCGCGATTCCTGGAGCTGAGGCAGCGGAAGTCAAACGCCGAACAAGAATTCTTGAGGAGAAAGAAAGAAAATGGGCAGAGAGCCTTGAGGCAATGGAAGAGGCGAGAGCTTCTTTTCTAGGGTTTCCTTTCTTCCAAGAACCCTAAAGTTTTCGAGAGTAAAAGAAATAAGTTATTTGTGGAGGAATAAATATGCAATGCAAAACCATTGTAAAATCATAGATAATATGCCATTAAAATATGCGTGCACTCTAGATATACTGATTAGTATGCCTCATGCAATACGCCCATAAAATCATATAAAAACCATGCCAAAAAGCATATAAAATCACAAAAAAAACCCATGTTATAATGCTAGATATTGAAATCTCCCTTAAACCCCCTTTGGTTTGGGTGCATATTCACACGGGGGGTGACTCCGGGCAACGAGAGCTGTTGGATAGGCATATTCACCCCTTATTCCTTAATCTACACCGTACGTAAAGTTCCTCATTTGTGGGGTATGCAAGTACAAAATTTGCTATACTGTATAACAAGATTCGCAAAATACTATAAGATTTCAAGCGGATACTATATTGTGTTGATTTCGTACGTGCAAAATACAATTACGAGGGCTCTCGCTGCCCTATGTCACCCCCCATGTGAATATGCACCCAAACCAAAGGGGGTTTAAGGGAGATTTTAATTTAAATGTGTTGGACCCAATGGTTGTGTTAATTACTGTCAATGGTAGTTATGTGTTGGTTGTTAATGTCAATGGTTGTTATGTGTTGGTTGTTATAAAAAAAAAATTTGGCCCCTTCGGGGCCTTAGGACGCCAACCCCCTCCAGGTGTGATAAAAATTTTAGAATTCAAACCAGAAAAAAACTAGAATTCATTTGAGGCTTTCATCACCTGTAGCTTTTGAATTTCATCACAATAAAACAAATAGAACATAAGTAAAAGTTACCATAAAGATATAGCAGATTGATCCCATTATTCTGAAAGTCGTAAAGTTGCCTTTGGCCTCCATGGATTCTTGTGGTGAGAAACCAAAGTGGGAAACTTTTCTGCTTGTTAGCACAAGCTAACAAGGATCTAGAAGCCTTGGAATTTGCTTAATAACTGCCTCAAAATCTAAAAATGCATGGTAATTTTTTGCAAGCTTCATTCGGAATGAGCCATAAAACAATATCTAATAGCGCAATCCTGTATTAATCAGCTGGTAGGATGTGAAAGTCTACCAAACCCGGCCGAAAAATTGCTGTTTTAGCATAGATAACTTAACCAAACATATCCATATCATACACTATCAAAAAGATCTCGGAGAGAGCTTTCCAATGCAATAAAAATCATCTGAAACAGAGCTCTGGATCAAAGGTTATGATAAGAAATGTGTTGTCAAATGGGAAACTACACTACATGCGCCCTTCAAGCCCTTCATGTGCCCAACCCGGCCAAAAAATTGCTGTTTTAGCATAGATAACTTAACCAAACATATCCATATCACATACTATCAAAAAGATCTCAGAGAGAGCTTTCCAACGCAATAAAAATCATCTGAAACAGAGCTCTGGATCAAAAGTTATGATAAGAAATGTGTTGCCGGCGGGAAACTGCACTACATGCGCCCTTCAAGCCCTTCATGTGCCCATTATGCACACCACACAGAAAAAGAGGGCTTTTGTTGTGAGCCATTGGTTGTTGACCATTATGCACCACACACACAAAAAAAGGGCTTTTGTTGTGAGTTATTGGTTGTTGACCATTGAAAAAAAAAAGGCTAAAATCAATGGCTCAGAAATGGTGCACTCTAGATGTACGCATTAGTACATCCATTTGAATACATCACGAAATCATAGGAAAACCTTAGTAAAAAACGTACAAAAACACAAAGAAAACCCCCTCTTATTATGCTACATATTGAAGAAGAGGCCAGAAAGTAAAACTTAGTATCTGAATTATGCGTTGCTATTTCTTGCGGCATGTAACATGTATGATGTGACTTGGCATTTATATAGTTTCTGATAAATGTTGTTCGAAGTTTTATACGTTTGTTTGGCTGCACGAAATATAAGTTATACTACAACTTGTACTATGATCCAGGGTCCAAAAGTGAAAATTAGACTACCCCAACAAGTTTGCTTGCGAAATTTAGCCTCAAAAGGAGGGCTTGCATGGATTTCCTGTCCACCTCCATAGCACTAGATAGGCAGCGTGCTGAGCAGGAGACGCCGTCAACCATCTCTCGCCTACAAGGAAAAGTTGAGGAGGCCGCCATCACGATGCAAAGTGTCCATACCGCCTTTGAGGAGAGCTAGTCACAGCTGAGAGCCCTTCAGAGCAGGATCGAGACGGGAAATGCTCTCATCGGCAATGAACCCTACGCTGGACATCCGCTTCGTGAAACTCGCGTACATCTTCCTTGCTCTAGGTCTGGAGGTGCAGAAGTCACGGGCAACCGTCACCCAGTAAGGCAAGGGCCTCCATGCAAACGCTCGTGAACAGCTGCAGTGGTGCATGCATGAATTGGCAATGCAACTCCAACAAGAGTTCAACTCTCAACTTCAAAGTCCAAGCTGCCACATACCATGACCACCCCAACGCAAGCCATAGCCCACATCCTACCAACCAGCACCTGTTGTGGTAGCCATCATCGGCATGAGCATTAGAGAGCTCCAGAAGCTGAGATGTAGGAGCCACAATCTAGTAATGCATGTGCATGACCGGATAGAATAGAATAGAATAGAATAGAATATGATTTTATCGTCCACCCTGACCAAGTGCACATTTATTTTGGCATTACTAGGCCTATACCAACTCACCACACATAGGCAGAGAAGAACCTCATCCACCATCTCCAGACATCGATCCTTACCCCGATGACGTTCCATCCGTCACCCTCGCATGGTCATACTCATGGTTAGGGATGCACAAGACAACCGCCCTGTACTACCCTTTTTTTTTATTTTTATTTTTTTTATTAGGCACGGTTGGTGGGACTTGCACCCGCCCACGTCTCCCAACCGATGGTATCCAGTGGGTTTTGAACCCTGGTGGGGATTGTCCCAATCCAAGGCCTTACCACTAGACCACCACCGTGATGGGCCCCGCCCTATACATTGACCGGGACCTGGCCCTTACATGACAAGAAGACTGCAGGCACGAGATGGACAAAGTCAAGAGCGTCCGTAGATAGGGAGGAGTTGCAGGATTGATCCGGTGCAAAATGCAGGTCTTCTGGCCACCAAACACTCCTGCGTGTGCTGCGAACCCTTGGGGCCCTCCTGCTGAGGCCCCAGCCGCTCCGGCCCATGACTTTGCTTCACCCGCTACAAGCTCACGTTCTGCTCCGATTGCCTCACCTATCATGCCTATGTGCTGCATATTGCTTGCACCTCCACCGCCCCCTCTTGTGTCGCCACCTTCCAATCTGCAGCTGCAGCTCCTGCTAGCAAATAAGAATTGTGCCTCTGCATGGTCTCCTGGACTTGTCGAGTTGAATTGGCTGTTATTTGCGATTTGCTTTCTAGGCTAAAATGAAAATACCAGGGCTCAAATCCCGCAGCCCCTTTGAATGGTCTGTAATATGTTTCAATAAGGATCATTATTGTAGAAATTTACAAACTTGCATCCGTTTTTCTAATGTTTTCTTGATAAGGTTTGCACATTTTCTCTGGACTATGATTTTGGTAAAGGTTGGCCGACAATTGGGGGTTAGGGTCTGAGAAAAAATTGGTGAACTTTTTTTTGTTCCATGATTGTCTGTTTGCTGGGAGTTTGTGGCATGGATTGTCCGAGCATCTTGGGCAGCTGATCGGGTGTCCCATGTGCCTGGGCAGTTGGCGCCCATGCCGGAGGGCCAGATGCTGCCTCTCTTTATTTGGATTGTGGGTTGCATATGACATGCCAAGAACAGCCCACAACTGTTGCCGGATTGTGCATAAAAGCAGGGCAGCGGGGTTTTATGGACAGTAGAATTCAAGCGATGGCTGCTCCGTCCTCTGCAGAAGGTATTGTTTGATTTACAATATGTTTCTTCGTAGGCTGGCCAGGGGTGTGTCCAAGGGATGCCTGGATGCTGAGGGATGACCTCCTGAGAGCAGTGCAGTGGCAGCATGCCGTGGCCTGTGGAAGGGATTCACATTGTCTGAAGATGTGAATATGCACAATAGCAGTTTTGAAGAGGTTCCAGGGTCTGCTGCTGGAGGTGGAGGTGAGGCCAGCCATGATTTTGAGCTGGTAAATTCGTTTGAGAAGGACGTTGTGTTGGGTGGAGAAGGAGCTGCAGACTTGTCTGAGACAGGTATTCGTTTGGGTGGAGAGAAGCCTGTGCATTTGTTTGAGCCCCAGGCTCTTGTGGATGGAGAAAGGGCAGTGGTTCCTTCTGTGTTCCAATTCACTGGTGGGGTTCCTGTTTTTGAAGACAGGGGGCCAGGGAGGCAGATTTTTCCAGGAGGCAAGGAACTGGCAGTGAGGAAGAAGGTGATTTCGAAGCCTCCAAGAAGCTCTGTTGCACAGAGGGATGTGCCCTCTTCCTTAGATGTCAGTGTTACTGTTAGTATTGGGGGAGTAGATGTATGGGATGAGATATACAATCGTGTGTGCAAGTTTTTAGACACAGAGTGCTTCAGTGGAATGGTCAGCCTGGAAAGGGGGTCAGACTTGGATCGCCTTCATGTGCAGTGCGTGTTTAGAGTAGGCCTAACTAGTCCCATAGCAGTGAATGCGAAATTGAAGAAGTATTTGGCCTGGGATACGCACAAGCCAGCTAGTGCTATTATTATCTGTAAAGCATTGAAGGACACCAAGCTCTACTGCTATGAAGGAATGTTGGGATACTGTCTTAAAGACCTGGGGAAGGTGCATCACAGACCCACATGAAGTCTATCATTGCAGAGCAGATTGAGTGTGGGAAAGAGTTATACGCACTCTATGGAGCCGGCGAGATCAAGAATTGTGTCACACTAGATAACAGAAACCTATTTGCTAAAGCTAAGCACTTCCAATCCTATCATGGGAAGAGACAGCTGACTGCATCTCTCATTCAAACCATCTGCAGCATGCTCCGGACTGAGAAATTTATTTTGAGCGGGGCGTGGGTTCTTCCATCAAACATGGCTTTCATTTCGCAGCAGCGTGTGGAGGCTGCATGGCGACTGACTATCAATCCGAAGCATGCCTCTTATGCTGATGTAAGAAGTGTAGTTTATGGACTCCCTCCTGGAATTGTGCCAGTAGAGCGCGTGGGCAAACATAGAAGAAGATTTTGGGATGCTGAGGCAGTCATCGGGGATGTGGAAGAAAGTAGTGAGAATGAAGAAGATGGCAGTCAGGAGGATGGGCAGCAAGCACATGGGCAGCCTGCAAACACACTCCTGGCTGCTTGCCCCTCTTACATACCCCTTAATTTCGGCGATTTCTCCTTCTCTGCTCAGTAAGTAGAGGTTCCTTTGATTTTCTCATGTACATAGTGTCTGCTTTTCGTGTAGGCGTAGGTGCAAATTTTGATAATGCTGTAGGCAATGGGAAGAAGGATGTTGTGTTCGGCCCTGTTATAAACGTGGACACAGATTCAGATGAAGACCTTGAGAGGCAAGCTCATGTTGCAGTTGACGACAGGCCGGGATGCTTTCATCTCCATGTGGACATAGATCTCTTGTCAAAAAAGACCCTCACGAGCATCAGAGAATGTAGAACAGCCATGTGCAATGCTGTTCAGCGTCTGGAAGAGGTTTTGCATTCTTTAGACATAGAGGATTTGAAGGTGTCCTTGAAGCAACGGAGAGTATTTCGAGGCTATATGAACTTGATGTGAGCTTTGCTCATAAAGCATAACAATGCTTTGGAGCGTCTTGGGAAGATATATTTTCGAACCATGCAGGCGTGATCTCCTCTTGGAGCTGACATTTGATGCTGCTTTCTAGTAACAGTTATGTACAGATGTTGTGAATATACAGGTCCTTTGTCAAGCTTCTTCATGAAGCTTTTGTAGTTTGCTGTTTCCCAGGTTCGGTGTGCAGCTGGTTTGTGCAGCTTTGTCATGAAGCTTTTGTAACTTTTTGTTTACCAGGAGTAGCAGGAGTTGCTGTTGCAATATGGATTTTGTGCTCAAAATCCAAAGCTGTTCTTTGTAATGTCTCATGTTGTCAACGTGTGCTATGGAGACGTTTTGTTTGTATTGTGTCATGTTCTGAATAATAATATATGCTGCTTTTTAACTTCCACTTTTGTGAACGTTATATGGATGCAATGGTTTTCATTTCTTATTGCTGTGTACACGTTGAACTATAACATGTATGTGAATACATAGAAATACATGTATGGGGTGCACGAAATTATACAGGGGTGTGATGTGGAAATTTGATGGCCCTTGATTTGGCATATTCTGAACATTTTGTCCCTTTCTTCAATCACAAAAAATAATGGTGCCCATCCCAAAAATCCCAATCTAGGGTTCAATAATAGAAGTTGGAAATAATTATGCAATAACTCACCTGCTGGCTATGGCGAAGAGAGGCATGGACGAGAAGGATGAGCGGAACGGCAATTGGGAGAGCCTCGTTATCCATAGCTTTAATGGCACCGGAGTTGCTTGTATCAAACTTAACCGCCCATCCTTTTACAACGCCCTCGACCAAGTCCTATTCCGCGAAATTCCTCTTGCAATTTCTGCCCTAGATTCCGAGCCGGCAGTTCGTGTCATACTTCTAGCAGGTGAGGGCCCTCATTTTTGTTCCGGCATAGATCTCAGTAGTTTATTTCAAATAGTTGGGAACGGAAATGAAGATAATCCAGATCAGGCCAGAGCGAGGGAGCAACTCCGACGGTCTATTTTGTATCTACAGAGTTCTATTTCTGCCATTGAAGAGTGCAGAAAACCTGTTATTGCTATGGTGCATGGAGCATGTATTGGTGCTGGGGTGGACCTAATTACGGCATGTGATTTAAGGTATTGTTCTCAAGATGCAATTTTTTGTGTGAAGGAAGTAGATATGGGGATCACAGCAGATTTAGGAACTTTACAAAGACTTCCAAGAATTATAGGTGAAGCATCAGCTATGGAGCTTGCCCTAACATGCAGAAAGGTTGAAGGTTTGGAGGCAAAGGATTTAAGACTGGTAAATGATTGTTTTCAAGACAAAGAACACATGTATGAAAAGGTTAGATCTCTTGCTGAAGGAATTGCTCAGAAATCTCCTGTTGCTGTGGCTGGAACTAAGGCAGTCATATTAAAGAGTAGAGATTTAAGTGTTACTCAAGGATTAGACTATGTTGCAACATGGAATTCAGCCATGCTAGTAGGGGATGATCTTAAAGAAGCTCTCGAAGCTCGCAAACAGAAACGCAAGCCCTTATTTTCAAATTTATAACTCTCAAACTTAAGCACAGTAACAGTTCTGGTTCAAATTTGAGGTGCCTAATTTGTATTTAATGTTCCTCTGTAGTTTGCCTTGGAATTGCAATATAGGCTGCTTAATGGATGAAATTATGAATGGATTCCATTCTCACTATTTATGGTCATTTTCCACTCTCATATCACCTGCAGCAAGGAGGTATCACCTGCAGCAAGGAGGAATTCCTGCTTTCAGTTGGATTCTCAACTAAGCTTGAAGTTGTTTGTCTGCCTTGCTTTTTCTTTACAACCTTTTCTGATGTTTGCCTTGCCTTATCAAACTCCCTGATGTTTTGCATAAGGTTCCCAAATTATCCAATTACTAAGGTTTTGGCAATGGTTGCGAGAGAAATTGGGGTTAGGGTTTTGTGAAACTTTTTTTGGCCTAATATTAGGGTTAAGGTTATAAAAAAAAAAGTACGTTGGCTAATTGTGGCAGTTGATGTGGCGGCTGCCATCCGAGCATGGCGGCTGCCGTCCGAGCATGGCGGGAAGAAGTGAGGGAAGCAGAGGTAGTCCGGCGGACCTGAGGGGCTTTTGGCGGCTGAGAGACGTTGTTGAGGAGCTTTGCTGAGGGCGAGGCAGGCGAAGAAGAGCGAGGAGCGAGAGGGCAGAGAAAAGGGCAGAGAAGTCTTTGCTGAGAGCAAAAAAAGGGCAGAGAAATCTTTGCTGAGAGCAGAAATCTTTGCAGAGAAAAGGGCAGAAAGAGCAGAGGGTGAGAACGGCGAGAAGGGTTGAGAAGTGGAAAGGGCAGCCTATTCGTTGTTGTTTGTTTTTCTTGGGGCGTAGAATCCTGCTATATGTATCCTGCTGTAGAATCGAGTGGAGTTTGCAGTATCAAAGCTTTAGATGGTTGGGAGGTTCGGAGTCAGAAGAAGACTCCAAGTTCTGCTGAAAATGCAGTTCTTATGTCACGTTTTCATTGAATGGCACCTCTTCAGCCTCATTTCTTCTTATCTGTTCTGTCATTTGCTCTCATTTCTTGTTATCTGTGTTCTGTGAATGGACAATGGTAGTTTCTGCGTTTCTTGTGTGTATGGATTCAACTATACCATGTACGTATATGCGTATTTAAGCTATGGGGTGCGCAAACTTATACATGGGGTTGATGTGTAAATTCCACGGCCCTTCATTTAGCATATATCATGGAACTATACTTGGATTCAATGATCTAAAAAAAACAATAAGGATAGAGCAATAAGGATTTTGCAGTATTTCACAAAATGCTCTGGAGTTTTATAAAATTCATGGGATACCCTTGGAAAATGTAGAAGCCTTGTAGAATTTTCATTGTCACCAAAAGACCATTAAATTTTAGTACATTTCACAACATAACCCTATATTATAATATTACATCATAGTTAAATCTACATTATTTTAGTTAAATTTAATTAAATTTGGGCCTTGCAGCCTATAGTCATGATGAATATTCCATGGATCAAACCATAAGGACCCTCAACCTAAAACCATAAAAACAGAATATCAATTGTACAAAACACACCTAAAATCTAAACCTAAAATCATCATATACACAATGGTCATAATGTGTCCGCTATCAAAAATAGTAGTTTTGTTACATATGATTTTGGAAGGTTAATTCTAGTATTCGTATTCAAATACATATTTTGACGATGGTGGCACCTGGGCTGTGTTTGGAAACCTACGTGGATCTGTGGTAGAGAAGGGGCAGGGTTTTCTTCTGAGATTTGGATTGGGTCGCGCGTGGAGCCAGCTGCAGGTGTCGATGACTCAGTCGGATGCTAACTCGGCTGCATCAGGTGTCGATTTGCTTGCTTCAGGTGTCGCGAAGAAAAGCTTGGGTGTTTTGCACATGATCGTTTCTGACTGGTGTTGTCTGGTATATCAGGCTGGGGTGAGCGGCAAGCCTGGAGCGACCTGCACAGACCAGAGGTTAGCGTCCTGGGCCCTCTTTGTTATCTATTTTCCTTTGTTTGCACAGACCAGAGGTCAGCGTCGTGGGCCCTCTTTGTTATCTGTTTTCCTTTGTTGATCATGTCTGCTATGAGGCGGGCTGTCAGAAAGGTTAAAGCTAGTGCAGGCCATGGGCGTTTGCCCTGTTCTATGCCAATTGAATCGGAGTCCGTACAGACTGAGAACTCAACCATGCCCTCTCATGCCATTCCTGATCTTGCACAGAGCTGGATGCAATAGATGCCTCTGTGACGTTAGCCTTGTCTGGCCAAGACGCTCCCCGCAGTTTCTTTGATGCCCTATCTTCGTTCTGCAATAGGAGGTGCCTCCCTGGAGAGGGGGTCTTCTGCTGATCACCTCCATGTGCAAGCTGTGCTTAGAGCCCGTTACAAGAGTCCTAAGGCCATGAATGATGCTATCAAAAGGGAGTTTAATTGGCCCTCTAAGCCAGCGGGCGTTATCTTAGTGTGCAAAACCCTCAAGAATAACAGGTTGCACTGTTTCGAGGGCATGCTGGGGTACTGCATGAAAGACGTAGGGAAGGTGCATTACTCCTGCCACCTACACAATATATCGGAAGCGATGATTGGAAAGGAAAAGATTTTGTACGTAAGATGGGGTGCTGGGGACACGAAAGGTCTTTGTGTGTTGGATAACAGAAACCTTCTGAACAAGGCTGCTCACTTTGTCTTCTACCATGGTGGACGTAGATTGACCCTTAGTTTAACGTTCACAATTTGCAGGATGCTGAGAAGCGGGAAATATACTCTGAGCAGCAGTTGGATAATCTCATCTAATACTACCCATGTGAACGAGCACAGAGTCCGTGCTGCTTGGAGGGTTTTGTTGAATCCCCCTCATTGTATGCCATCTGATGTTAGAACAATCCTGTTTGGTTTGCCTGCAGGTTATGTGCCCGTTGAATGGAATGGGCTAGGTCATCACCGATATTGGGATGATTCTATGCCATCTGATGAGATGGATTGTAATTTCCAGAATATCCATGATCCATCGTTTAGCCCTAATATTGAAATCCCTGATCATGGTGTGGATTATATTCCCATCCACACCGGGGATCACACGATGGCAGTTGGCTGACCTGTTGTTTGTGTTGTTGCATGTACAACTTCAGTTTTGTCCATGTTTTGCTTTCTTTCAGCTTGTGTTTGTGGTGGTAACAACTTGTTGTAGGATAGAGATGGAGACTGATGGGAATCCTCCCGGGGAGACGGGTCAGCCCGTTGTGAGCTTGGATCCATCTTTGATAAGCTCTAGGATTGACGATTCTCATCCCGATCCTCAGGTTTATCCTTCTGAGGGGGAGCAGCTCTTCACTGCAGAGGAATTTATAACGAGCGTCATCCAAGTTGGAATGAAGGCCCATCGAATAACTGCTTCCCTTAGGATCCTGAGGAGGCAGTTGACTGGCTTTTATGTGGCCATCGATTCGGCGATCTCTAGTGTTGCCTGGGAGTAGCTTGGTGCTCCATTATATGAGTTGCATGCTTTGAGGTCTCACATGAGCCTTTCTAGGTGCTTGTTGACGCAGGAAATCCGGCAGCTTGATGTTGTGATCATGCGGGCTGCATCTGGAGAACCCATGAATTAGGCCTTGTTGTTGTTCATCGTGTTTGCAATGTTCTTGTTTGTGCAGTTTCATGTGCGTGGCGCCCATGCCACATGTACATTTTCTAAGCCTATGAATATATGATATTCTGTTGTTTGATGCTATGTCTTGTTCATATTTGTTGATTGCACTTCATTACTAACATCTGCAGACTTTCAGAGGGCTTTGGCCCCTGGGCATAAGGGATACCCCCTACACTGGGATCTTCCTTATGCTCGGATGAACATTGGCATTTGCATTGGGGTTCAATTCCCCAAGCTCACTAACAAATTGTCTTTGTTGGCTTCAACAGTCAAGATCGCGCCACTCCAATGGATGAGATCATGCCAAGTGTCGCGCAAGCATGTAGGTTCTAGAATATTCTAGAACCTCTTGGAAATAGCCTCACATATGAGAAAGACATGAGGGTGCCTTTAACAAATATTGGTAGTGCACTTGGCAAAGGTGTGTGATTTGCACCTAGAAGGTTGTGAGTTCAAACCTTGTCTTGTCTTGTGCAACTACTCTTTTGCATCCGTGTGACAACCATCTTTTGTACATACGAGTATAATGTTCGTATGATACGAATATCTGCATGGTCGTCACACCCCCCCCCCTCCTACGTCGGCGACGACTCCTCGGAGCTGGGGCCGGAGTACTCAAATTTGGTGTATCCGAGTAACGTCAGTGAAACTCCACAATTTTATCAAAAGCATTAGTCAGATTCTTGGCAGACTTCCAGGTTCTATCCTTGATGAGTAACCTTCCCAATCAACAAAGTAATACAATCGCCGACGAAGAAACTTGGAGTCCAGAATCTCTCGAACCTTGAACTCCTCATGATCATCAATTTCTACTAGTGGCGGCGGCAGAGGAACGCGACCCGGAAAAGTATTAACTGTGTAAGGCTCCAATAGAGAAACATGAAATACTGGATGGAGCCGGACAACTGGAGGGAGCTCGAGCTGGAATGCCACATTGCTGATCTGAGCCATGGTCTGGTAAGGACCAAGGCGACATTAGTCAATCTTGTTGCAAGGACATGAGGTAGGGAGGTCCCTACGAAGAAGCCAGACAAGGTCACCAACGTGAAACTTAGAAGTTTCCTGCCGATACAAATCGGCATAATGTCGATAGCATTCTTGTGCTCGGTGAAGATGATGCTGAAGATCTGATTGAAGAGCCAGGAGTTTCTCAAGTCGAGACTTGGCACTAGAATTGACAGAGTCACTGCCAGCGACACTAAGGGACCAACGAAGGTGCTGACCAGAGTTCAGGAAGAACGGAGTCTGGCCAGTGGAAGCATGTAGTGAGTTATTATAGGCAAGCTCAGCAAATGGAAGATAATCAACCCAATCATCCTACTCATAACTGATATAAGCACCTTAGATATTGTTCCAGAGTCTGATTAGTGCGCTCTGCCGGCCCAATACCTTTTGCCAAAAAATTCTTCAGCCAAAAGGTTTTCACTGTAAAAAAAACATATTGTCTCCTCTCCATAACCTGAATCTTGCTGAGAAAACTCTTCTCTCTTCACCTTATAGGCCAGTGTCCCTTTCGGGCAAACCCTTTCAGCGTGACCATGTCCAAGAAGAAGGAAAAGGACATAGTGCAGAGCATCAAAGAAGAGAGCCACGTTTGTGGTTACCTGTTTCACAGACGAAGAAGCCGATTGTAGCTGCTAGAAAGGAGAAGAAATATGTAATCTGTACAGATCGTTTTTTTTGAAAATTTTGGAAGCAAGAAATTTATGCTGCCCTGCTAGCAACGACCTGGTTTTTTGGGCACCAAGACAGTAGCAGCAGTGCTGGATTTGGAGAGGAGGAAGCGGTTTCCTCCATCCACCGCCCTAGCCGCCAAGAAACGAGCCACCAAGAAACATTTAAACCTTGCAGTTCCTGCTTCTGCTCTTGATCCAATTCTTGCTCCAGTTTCAGTTCCAGTTGCTCCTGCTCCTGCTCATGTTTCTGCTCCTGCTTCTGTAGAGGCTTCTTCATGTCCTTAGTTTCGTATCTCGAAGACTTCTCTTCACGAGTTCGTTAAATCTGGAAGGCAAGATCCAAGTTCAGTATTTGCAATCCAGGTTCACCCGTCGGCTAGCTCGGCACCAGTGAAGTCTGCTCCAACCTTAGATAAATATGGCGACTTCTCTAATGTTTTTGACAAAGTCAAGGCCAGCAAGCTCCCAGAGCATCGTCCATATGATTGTCCTATTGATTTGCAGTCCGAGACAATGCCGCCATATGGTCCGATATGTGGTCTATCTCCCACTGAGTTGAAGGTTTTGTAGGATTATATTGAAGAGAATCTAGCCACTGGTTTCATTCGACATTCTCAGTCTCCTGTTGGAGCACCTATCTTCTTCGTAAAAAAGAAGGATGATTCGCTGCGTCTGGTCGTTGATTATCATGGCCTCAATAAAATTACAGTGCCAAATCGATATACGCTTTCTCTGGTCCCAGAGTTGTTGGAGCGACTCCAAGGTGCGCATTATTTTACGAAAATTGATCTTCGGGGTGCCTACAATCTTATCCGGATCTGGGAGGGTGATGAGTGGAAAACAATTTTTTGTACTCGGTACGGCCATTTTGAGTACACAGTTATGCCGTTTGGACTTACCAATGCTCCAGCAATATTCCAGCATATGGCCAATGATGTCTTTCGAGAGTTATTAAACACTTTTGTTATCATCTATTTGGATGATATTCTTATTTATTCTAAGACTCTCGACGAACATGAGAGGCATGTTCAACAGGTCCTCAGAATCTTCGTGAGCATGGGTTAATGCCAAACTTGAGAAGTGTCAGTTCGGGCAGGATAGTGTGGAGTTCCTTGGCTATCATATCACTCCACATGGAGTCTCTATGGATCCTGAAAAGGTCAACACTGTTCTAGAGTGGCAAACACCTTCATCCATTCGAGATGTTCAGTGTTTTCTTGGGTTTGCCAATTTCTGTCGCCATTTCATTCGGGATTATTCGGAGATTGCCCTCCTTTGACACGCCTCACAGTTAAGGATGTGCCATTTGAATGGAGTGTGGAAGCAGAATCTGCTTTCGTTACTCTGAAGCATGCTTTTACCACGGCGCCAGTTCTTGCTCATGCAGATTCTTTGCGTCCATATGTTGTCGAAGCAGATGCGTTTGATTTTGCTCTTGGTGGAATCCTGTCACAGGAGGGGGATGACCATGAATTACATCTAATCGCCTATCACTCACGGAAGTTTCAGGCTGCTGAAATCAACTATCCTATTTATGACAAGGAGTTGTTGGCGATAGTGGATTCTTTCGAGGAGTGGAGACGTTTTCTGGAGGGATCTCCTTATAAAATCACAGTTTATATAAATCATCAAAATCTAGAATATTTTCAGTCTGCTCGAGTGCTCAATCATTGGCAGGTCCAGTGGCATACTCAAGTATTATCCCGCATTGATTTCGTGATCAAGTACTGTCCTAGATCCTTCCAAGGGAAGCCTAATGCCTTGTCTCGACGCTCCTACCTTGAACCCAAGCTAAGTGATCCTACATTTGATCAGCAATCACAGGTTATTTTAGGGTCCGATCGGTTCCAGCTTATGGCCCTCATTTTATTCGAGAGGCCTCATGATACAGTCTTGTTGGAGTCTGTTCGAGCATCTCTGCCCTCCGATCCAGTGGCCCAAGATGTATTCTCACAACTTGGCTCTACATCATCTTCTCAACAAATGCGATCAGACTATGACCGTTTTGAGGTTCGAGATGGACTTCTGTTCCGTGATGAGCTTCTGTATATGCCAGATGGTGGGCTTCGGGTTCTCTAGACTTGCCATGATTCACCTATGGCCGGACACTTTGGAGTAGCCAAGATTCTTGAACTTATTAGTCGAGAGTATTGGTGGCCTGGACTTCGTCGCTCTGTCGAAGCTTTTAATTGATCCTGCGGCATCTGCTGTCGAGCGAAGGTTCCAAGGCATCTTCCTCATGACCTTCTTCAGCCACTGCCGGTACCAGATGGACCTTGAAAGAGCATTTCTATAAACTTTATTCCAGAGCTGCCACTCTCTCGGCGTTATGATGCCATCATAGTTGTTGTTGATCGTTTCTCTAAGACGGCTCACTTTATTCCTTGCAACATCACCATCAATAGTGAGGGAACAATGGATCTTCTTCTTCGTGGAGTAGTCAGACTTCATGGCTTGCCCGATACTATCGACAACAATCGTGGACCGCAGTTCATCGCAGGTTTTTGGAAGCAGCTTTTGGAGTTATTGCATATCGACTGCTCACTGACATCTGGTCATCATTATGAATTTTATATTGCCATTATCTCTTCACTCTTCCTTGCTAGCAAGAAGATCCAGATTTTGCTAAGGATGATAAAAAAGGTTCAGTTTGGTCAGGAGAATTCTGCATGTTAATCAGAATTACTGTTTTAAATTGAAGAGACAGGGATAAAAGAAACATGGCAGGGGCTACAATATAAAACATGAGCAACGGAAGCACCTAGATTGCTTTTCAAGTACTGATGTGCTTGTCAAGCCTCTGAAATTCTGAAGGTTGAGAGAAATTTTGGTATTGATGCCAAAATGCATTGGCTGTCTGTATGCAGTTGAGAGAAATTTTGGTACTGATGCCAAAATGCCTTGGCTATCCATATGGATTTGATATGCTCAAATACTTCTATGTTTGAGCATATGCATCTCCAAACATGCTTCTTCAAGTACTGATATGCATGTACTACATTTGGCTGTTGTTTTCTATCTAAGGCTACACATCTTCCTTTTACTTCAGTTGTTCAGATTACATGTATGTTCTTCAGAACAAGATGTATCATTTCGAGAGCCTTTGGCTCTTTTGGATCATCTTGCAACTTTTGGTTCCGATGTGAAGAGATAATTCTGTGCTTACAAATATATGTGCTATTATTAGAGCTTTGAATAAGCTTCTGCAGTTAAGGGAATGAAGAAGTTGAGTCTACTCCTGTAGTAATTCTTTTACTGTAATGAAGCATTGTATTTTCTTCTATATAATATAAAAAAAAAACACTTCGTTCTCTCTCTCTCTCAAAAAAAAAAAAGGTAGGAACTGGAACTGGGAACAGGAGCAGAGACTGGAGCTGGAGCTGGGACATCATCGAGAATATGGTCAGAATTTGGGGCATGAACTAGAGCAGAGGCAAGAGTCGAATCAGAATATGGAGCAGAAACAGGAATAGCAAGGACGGAATCAGGAGCCCACAATACTGCACGGACTAAAGTCGATGTTGGTTCTGAGACCTGAACTTCAGATGAACTGGAACTTGAGTTAGAACCAGCAAATTAAAATGATCTAGTATGCCAATCAATCTGTGGGTTATGTAGCTCGAGCCAGGGCAGACCCAAGACTATTGGCGCATGTGGGCTAGCGATGAGATTGAAGGAAATACTACCTCGAACAAAACCTGAAGAGGCGCAGTACATTCTGTGACTGCAGGAGATACTACAAGAAACTCCCTCGAACAAAAACTGAAGAGGCGCAGTACATTCTGTGACTGCACCCAAGGAGATCTCCATTCCATCAATCACTTCGACAGAACTGGGATGCTCAACCTTAGTTTTAGTGATGGCGTGCTTACTGGCGAATGCATTATCCATAAAGCAAGCATTTGCACTACAATCAAGTTGCGCCAATGCTTTCAACTTTCCAACCTCTGATTTCAATGATATTGAGATGAAAAATGCCTTGCTGACCTTATCCGTTGGAATAAACATGTCAAGAAGTGTGGAAGGAGTCTGAGGAAAGGCGGCCAGTAGACGAGAGACTCCTACTACTCGGACCGGTCCTTGAAGTTTTCCGACTGGTCTGGGCGCTTCACAGGGCATCTACGAGCAATATAACCAGTTCCTCCACAGTAGAGGCAAAGATTAGCCTTTCTCCAACACTGCTTCTCAGTGGCAGATAAAGGTCCTCGAACTGCCCGATCAATCTGCATAGGCTCAGGTCCGGACCTGCTGGATTCTACAAACGAGACCGGGGCAGGTGCAGCTACAGGCGCTTGTGTGATTGGAAAAACCTGATTATGCCTCTCTTGCCTATGTTTAAAGAGCCAATTATCACAGTGAACTGCAAATCTGATGGCTTCTTTCGAAGTCTGAGGGTCCTCCATAGACAACATCATATCCTTGACATCATCATGTAATCCCCTCCGGAGATAATCTCGAAGTGCGACATCATCCCAGGCTATATCTACTGCAATTTGACGAAATTCTGATGCATATACTGAAGTTGGACGAGAGCCTTGCCTTAGATTGCAAAGCTTTATAACTGTTGTGCACTAACAATCGGTGTCTCCAAAGCATGCCTCGAGCTCTGCAGTGAAAGCAGCAAAATCTTGCAACTCTGGGGCTCATTTCTCAAATGTAATTACCATGTGGAGCTGGGCCTAGTGGAACCCCTGATGTAGTCGATATCTTGCAGGCTATCCAGCAAGTGTTGCAGCAGAGTGCCTCGCAACAAAAGACAGCAGCTGACAAGGCAGTGGAGAAGGTCCTGAAGGATACTAAGAGGGAAGTATTTACTGGAGAGAATGTTATAGGGGATGATGCGGACTCGTGGCTTCGTGGGGTTGAGTTTTACTTTAAACTCATTAATGCTGAAGATTCCGTTAAAGCTGTATTGACTCAAGCAATGTTAGGTGGATTTGCTAGAGTATGGTGGGAGAATTACTTGCGGGACATAAATAAGGTTGCAGGGCACGCAACTTGGCAAGAGTTTAAGACCGCTTTTGAAGGACACTTTATGCCTCCTGGATACAAAGTAGACAAGATGAATGAGTTCTTGGACCTGACACAAAAAGGGACGGTGGCCGAATATAACGAGAAGTTCAGAAGGTTGCCGTATCATTGTCCTTTTGAGGATAAGGAGAAGCTTTGTGCTCGATTTGTGAAGGGTTTGCAGGTTGATATTAAGAGCACAATGTCACGTGTGTCCTATAAGGATCTGGAGGAGGTATTCAGAATTGCTAAGAATCGTGAATCTGACCTAGCTTCAGAAAGGCGAAAGTAGAAGTGTGTGGATTGCTAGTCAATTAACTTGACTATTATTGCTATTATTTTGTTATATATGGGCTTGAAGTTGATATTATTTTTAAAACTTGGGTGTTGTGTGGGGTTTTTGCTGAACAATGGCAAGTATAGTATTTTTGGGACCTTAGAGCATGTATAAAGATTAAATTCTTACCTTGAACAAAGTGACAGCCATAAGCTAGAACTACTCAGGACCTACAATAACCTGTTATTGCAGATAATATGCAAGACACAAAGCTTAAATCATGGCCTTTAGGAAAACCACACAGGACCTAAATTAAATCCAACACATCGGGCATGTGCTATGCTATTGGGCAAAAGGGAGGAAACATATTTGTAGGTCTATGGTTTGTTGTTCGAGCAATGACAAGTAGAAAAGAAACTCCAAATAACTCCGTACCTACAATAACCAATCCATACAAGAATGCAGCTAAAAAGGTGAAAATCCAAACCATTGTCTGAGTAGCAAACCGTAGGCAAAATCATAAAAAGCTCTCTCATCCAACATGAATAGTATAATTATCAATGTCAAAGGGATATATTATGCAGTTGACAGTTGGCGGGGATAGGCCGAGATATATCCCCACGAGTCTTTATCTTCAAAACTTGCTTTCCTCTAGCTCTTTGTCTTTTGGTCATTATATTATCTTCTTTTACGCTTTCAACCCTTTCATACACTCACACATACCATACTCCGAAGGCCAATCTCCAAGTTGCATGAACGCTGTTCTTTTGAATATAGGCAAAGTTATTTGGGATTATCTATGCAGTAGAAGAAGGAAAAATGAGCCCTTCATGACAACATGCACAAAGTCAGAATTTAGTTTTTTGGTCAATTAATAAGTCCTAAAAGTAAATATCTCCCATAAATAATCAGGTTCCTTGGTGGCCAGTATAACATTTTTCTTTATCTCACATGCACCACACATAATATCTAATACTTATCTTGCATACTTATCTTGCATCACGTCTTCCTCGGTCCCATTACGAAAGACATGCCTATCACGTGGCTTGCAAGACATCCTCCAAGCAATAGCCGATCATACCGTGGAAACGGTGGAGCTTAGAATTCTTGAGAGCTTTACATATAATCATACAACCAATAGGCTTCGAATTCCCCCAACCAAAGAAATCCTTCAACATTTTAATGACAGAAGCAGCATTAGGAGCAACAATCCTAAGAACATGTTACAAGGTAGCACATCCTGCCAAACATTTAGCCTTAAGAAATTCACAAGCTTTATTATAGAGGAAATGATCAATATCTTTCCATCTTGAACTCAAAATCCAAGAAATGTCCATCACCTGGCTGACATAATTTGTCCTTTCCTTTCGCCTTATTTATGTGGTTGCTCCGAGCTTCGTCTACCTTCTTCATGGGTTGCTTTGCAGGAGCCCTAGCTATCTTTCTCAAGGCAATTCCAAAAGAAGCAAGCAGATTAACATCAAATCAATAATGAAATCCAACAAAAGAAATCCTATTTAGTGTAAGAAACTCCATGTGAACCAAAGGCCTCAATCATACCTAAAAGCATACCTGTAAGAAGACTATGAGGATCCTTCATCATGCCATGAATGATAATGCCATTAATTAGCCCTATTCTCAATCTACGGCCCTATAGATTCGCGCCCAAACTCTAAAAATTTATACTACATACTAGAAAATCGGCCGCCCGTCTTTTCTGTCTGTGAGATGTTCAAATGGATATCAGTCTATTTATATAAGTGCTTCTCTTAAGATGTTCAAACGAATAGCTCTTTATTTATATAAGTGCTTCTTTATATACGACATTTGGGGTGTACATTCGGTGGTCTTTTCGTATTGCACCTTGACATGATGTTTCGGTAATAACAATTTTGATTCCTGCCTGAGAAGTGCACCTTGAGAGAGCAACATAAAGTTGACCATGTGCAAAAACTGGGGCTGACAAGTAAAGGCCAACGATCTTTAGAGATTGGCCTTGCGACTTGTTTATTGTCATCGAGAAAGCCAAACGGATTGGGTATTGCCTCCTGGTGAATGGTATGTGCGAATCAGACGGTGTCAGGTTGATCTTTGGGAACAGGATTGGGGTGCCTCTGAATTGTCCTGTAATTATTTCCGCCCGTAGGATTCTTTGTGTTGCATGGGTGATGCGCAGGCGTGTCCCGTTGCACAGTCCACCCTGAGGATACATGTTCATGAGCAATATCACTATTGCTCCTACCTTAATGTTGAGCTTGTGAGGCGGCGGTGTGAGCTGGTTAATAAACTCAATTGGAAAATTTCTAATATCCTCTTCATTTTCCATGTTGAGAGTATCGATGCCGACGTATGGATGCAAATCTCCATGCAACCTTTGCAAGGTCTTGTCGCTGAGTTTTAGTGTATCCTCATTTTTTGGAGATAGTATGGATTTTTCAAATAGATGTTTCATGCTTGCTGAGTCGATGCTTGTTCCAAATACCTCATCGATAATATTGTTCTGCGCAATGCATGTGCTCGGCAGCTGAACGACATCTGCAGGGAGTGTAGGCTCGTCATTCATTCGTTCTTCATCTCCAAGTTTAGTAGATATTCAGACCATTCTTTTTCGTTTTCACGGAGATGCAGGTTTGTTGTCAATTTGAATGTCTTAAAATATTTCCATAGAGGGTTGCTTTTGACGCATTTTGAGAGGATCTCCATCTCTTTGGCTCATTTGATTACGGGTAGTTGTTGCCTAAAATCACCGCCAGCCAATACAATCATTCCTCCAAATGGTCTGGAATCACATCGAATTTCCCTCATGACAGTGTCCACTGATGTGAGCGCATCGGAATGTGCCATGCCTAATTCATCCCACACCAAAAGCGATGCTTTTCTTATTTTGTCTGCCTGCCTGCTTGCTCGTGGGCCGCAGGTCAGAGGCTGATTCAGGTGTTAGCTTTAGCGGGAGCTTGAATGTAGAGTGGACTGTTTGGGCTCTTTTGTGCAGAAAGCTCAAAATACCCGTCCATGCGACTGCAATAACACCAAGCTCTCTTCCTCTCAACATGCTAATAACGGTATTAAAGACATATGTTTTTCCAGAGCCCTTGGCCCGTTTACGCATGAACGTAATGGATGAGCTCCATCAATTGCAAGGAGAAATCGGCGATTTCTTTTTGGTCTGGAGTCAATTTCACATAGCACTCATCTCCTCTAGCCTTTTCAAAGGACACATCAAAGGTCTTGCTCATTGTTGCATCATAGCAGTGGTTTCATCTAGGTCGTGGAAGCTGATATGGTTGACAATTTGTTCCATTCGCAAGGAAGATTTCATCCATGGATAATAATGCTGCGTTGTATGCGTCTTCCTCTGACATGTCACGGGCATAGTCCTCCGCTAAATGGTATTTGAACTTGCCCCATAGTTCGCGTGGATCCGAGGGAGGCCCATAGATACAGATGAAGGCGAATGCTTGTCTCAATTGCGCAGGCATCTGAAAAGCAACTGCATCCTTGAGCGTTCTCTCCCATTCCGCGTCATCCGCTAATAGTCCAAGTTCTTTTGGTGCCTCATGAAATGTGGTGCACTGTCTTCCATTGATATTTTTGATGTCCTCGAAGCTAGTGACCCCCTTTCTATGTAGCAACAATAAGCGCAAGTGATATCTTTCCATGTCTTTTGGGCTGATATTATACATTCTTGAAATCAGTTTATATTTGCCCTCCCTTATTTTCCACATGCCCTGGCTCTTTATGAAAGTATAATGATGTGGAATTTTTGGATATGTATGTTGTCGAGCTGCAGGATCAATTTTATTTAGCTTGAACCAGGCAGTGAGCATCGTGTGTTTTGTTGCAGCACGTTTCAAGACAACCCTTTCTTGACCTTCTTCATAATATATTGTTTGTTTGTTAGGTAAATGAAAGGTAATCTGGATATATTATGAGAGTTAGTAATGTAGTAAAATGCACTTTGAGCTCAAAAATAACAACCTGTGCACAACGTGGGATGTGTGATGAATTTTGTAACCATATGTCCTCCACATTGCTTCGGTGCAGAGATGTATCTCGTGTCAAGAAACTCTTGTATCTCATCCCAATTGTATGTGGTCTGTGTGCCCGTCTCTGGATGTGCTGTTAATTTAATGCTCGCTCGATCATGACCTTTATGAATGTACTTGAAAATGTATTTTATGATACCAACACTGAAACATTGCTCCACACTTATATGCACACATACTTCTTTGTGAGGTGAGCATTGTATGGGACAACCATGCTGTTGTCTATCATCCTATTGCCTTGCTCATATTGGACACCGGCGCATCTTCTATAATCGGGGTACCCATTCTCTTTGATTGAGGTGTTTTCAGTAAATGCTTTTGGAAAACCTTTAGAACATTCCATTATTCTAGTCTTTTCATTTAGTTTCATGCACCTCGAGCTACATGGTCCATGCACCATGTATCTTTTCACAATTTTATGCAATTCAGGGTCCTCCAGTGGGTCTGTAATTCAAGATTTACTTAAATGACTAGTAATGGTGCCCAGCCTTGCTGGGCAAAAGTTGGTAACATGTAAATGATAATTCTACGGACTCACTTTGACAACGTGATGTCTTGAATTTGTTCACATTTAATCCTTAAAACATGGTAGCATATTTGGTTTTTCGAAGTAGTGTTATATGCAGCTCCCACTCTTTAATATCTTCTCATTGGCATGTTAGACAATAGGCAATATCTCTTGGCCAAGACATAAGGCAACCCTATAAGTAATTTATGCGCGTAGAAATCCCTCTCTATCGCATAAATTTTGTTGTTTAAAGGTGATTGCAGAGCTATAGGCGGTTATTGATCATTGCAATATTCTAGAACTTGGTTCCACATTAGGGAAGCCATGTCCAATGAAGAAGCTCGTCATTTCATTCATTTTCAAATTTCGATCATTCCAGAACGCATGATGTTGTCATGAGAAATTCAAGCTTAGTTCAACCTTTGTTAGATAGCACTTTTAAGATCAATCTTTGTTAAGATAACATCATGGAAATCCGCATTTTCTTCCTCTAGAACGACATGTTGTCACTTGAGAAGTGCGTACCTTTCAATCTTTCTCAGTAAGATCATTGATAGGAAGTACATTGAGGACAACCTCAACATCGGAATCATCAGATCCAGCAGAGGTATTGGCTGAGGTAGCCATGCTACCAACCAAATCCATCGTGTTGAGGTAGCCATGCTACCAACCAAATCCATCGTGTTGACGACATCCCAGAGGCCCTTATCTTCAAGCAGCATTTGAATCTGCCATTTCCAAAGTTGGAAGTTTTTCCAGGTGAAACGAGGGAGAGCTCTCCATTTATAAGCAGCGAGGGTGCCGGAGTTCTCCATAGAGATGAAGATGGATCAGCAAAAGTATATCACAACAGATGGAATTAACTGCAAACACTTAAAGAAGCAAGTACGACTTGTGCGAATCAATTCAGCACAGTGGGCCCATAACCCGTTAGGATTACAGAATCAAACAACAGTGTTCCCAAATGAATAGTGTTTTAAAGCAGTATCAAAATGAACAGTGATCACCAACAAGACAACACGAAAGATAGAACTGCAGGTGATAATATTTCATTGAGAAATCACAAGTTAAATACTCATACAAAGCAAGGTCTATGCCTGAACTTAAGGCATAACCTTCTAGATCCGGATATATCATGGCAGTTCCTTAAATTAAGCTCCATAACTTAAGCAACAACTACTCAAATAATAATAACTATAAATGTCTAAGACCCTTTTTCCACGGTATAGGTGTCTTATTTCTTGGAGCATTTGATTGGCCCAAGTAAGCAAATGTGTCATTGTTGGTTTTCCACGATCTGTTTTGAGAGGTGTCTTAAACCAGTTCTGTACAGCAGGGGAGTCTCTTTTTCTTCCGGGGGAAATCCCCCGCCACAAAATAAGACATCTAATCCTATCCAATCAGAGCCTTTCTTTGCCTAAAATTTAGGGTGTCCAAAAGAAAAAGCTGGAGTAGAATCGAAGCTCTATCTTCAAATATATCTTCAATCGAAGCTCTCTCTTCAAATATATCTTCAAATAGAGAACGAAATGGATGCCCAGATCAAATTGCTGGTCGGAATTTGCAGATCGGAATTTGCAGATCGGATTTGGACAAAGCTGGCAGGTCGGACCTATGGCCTGATTTAGAATGCCCAACAGTTGATTGGGCTTTGGCCCTTAAGGGCAATCGAAAAACACACCACACTGCCCAACTGGCCAATACGAACCAGGTTTGAAGCTTTGGTGGGAACTGTAAAAACCACTTAGTCTCCATTCTATCCCATCGTCCAATGAGATATCACCATGTGGCAAGTTTCATTTCCAAGAATCTCCATTTACTTGCATTCCACTTTTACTTACATTCTGTTTTTTTTTTCCACTAACATTCTTGATTTTAGCCGTTGGATGTTTGACACATGTCATAGAATGGACGACTAAGTGGTCTCCAATGTTACAGTAATGTCAATTTACTTGACATTCCTGAGATATCAACAGATACAGGAATGTCTAATGTCTAAGTAACGCATTCTAAGACGTTATGTATCGTTTTTTCCAAGTATTATGGCGTTGAGTTCATCTTTTATTGGAAGCCATCGATGTGGGAAATATTCCTGGCATTGTACCAGATCGATGGCCCACATCATTTACAACTAAAGCGAGACAAACTTTTCCAATGGTGCACCTTGACCTCAATGGTCTAAAACCACAATATCATTACACGAAAGAAATTATATAAGCCTTGGTAGGCAAAACAGCATGCATTTCTTTCAGATGAAATTTATATTTGAAGAAATATTGAGATGAATTGGTGGAGCCTCAGTGAAATCGTCTATGCAAATGAAGCCGTCAGTGTGGAATCCTACTGGTCGGCTGTTTACCTTGAGGCAAAGCAAGCACCGTGGCCATCAACCAACGGCCTGTCAAGCACGTTCATGCAAGCATGGCCACGAAACACATAGATGTGTGGACATCGGCCATTTCAGATGTGAAGATTTTGCATCCCACCCATAGAAGTGAAAACCGAATGATGGATCGATGCCTATTTTTGTTTTGTTGCCCTCCGAATGGAAATTTCAAAGAAGCTCCCCATTTTGCTCTAAAACAATCCAGATTGAGAAAAGTACAGCAAAAACGGCTTCATAGCCTAGCCAGCGAAAACCAACAGCATGCATCTCCAGCCTCATTATGCAGAATTCGCTAGAGGAAGAGAGCCTTAGGCCTATCTACTCAAAATGAAAAAAAAAAAAAAATCCACGGAATTGGGCATGAAAGAACAAAATAGCAGCGAACAGAAGACATGAGCAGCCGTTCTTTCTTCCTTGCCTCCAACTATGAGCAAGACAAATGGCCTGTTGTATGCATCTTCTCACTCTGTTTTTAGAGTCGGATTTTGTACTGTCTATTTCGATTTCTTCTTCTAGACTGCCTGGACTTGCAGAATCGGCATAACCTACTCTTATCCTCTCAAAATTCCATGCCAAAATGGTCAAAGCAGAATACGATTTCCTGCTGCAGAAACTATGAATATATGCTTGAACCGTCTCTGGTGGCAACAAAAGCTCCTGCAGCCTTCTCGCCCAGCCGGCGAATCCGACAGTCAAGCCTAACCTCTTGTATGCACAGAGCTTCCGGTGCCTTGCCCAGACTCAAAAAACCAGGGCTCCAAATAGAAACCACCATGCATTCTTATCCACGCCCACGAAATTCCGCTTCTTCCTTTTTCTAACCATGCCAAGAAAAACCAGCCACAATATACAAGAAGGGGAGTTGCAAAAACACCCAAAATAGCAAAAACCACTCAAGCTCCTCCCACATGGCAAATTATACCGTTTCTTATACAATACCATACGAAAATCAGTCCTAACCACTGCCTGAAAACCCTCCCCCAACCCAAAACGAAATTAGCACACTATATTGACATTCGTGTATACTGGAAGCTCCTCTTGGCCGTGATCTAGATATTTAATGATAGTGAATTTAGAATGACACGTAGGCTGTTGATGCTGTGTGGCCATTATCCATTGTCTGCTCTATGCTATGAAGCGGAATCAAAGGAAGATGAACTAGAAAGGGGTTGAGGATTATGCGCATCACGGAGGATGGGGACGCTTTTCCTCGAAAAATGCTGTCACATACGGTGCGTTTCTTATAATCGCACATTTCCTTTAGAAAAACGGTTGTGGGTTGTAATGCAATCTACCCAAAATGATAAGAGCAGTGATGCTCTTGATTCTTCAAATTTACCTGATACGAAAAAGGAGAAAGTTGCTGAAAGCGCATTTCAAAGAGCTGCTGCGTACCAAAAGTTAAAGGGTCAAGGTGCCCTCCCAAAATTGTCTTATAAATCTACACGAGACCCTCAAGCTCCAGAGGTGGTTCCACAAGCAGAAATAGTGCGGGGTAAACCAATAGAATCTAAAACAGGAAACTCAAATTCAAAACAAGAAGCCTCTGTAAATTCTGTTGAAGAAACATCGGTAATGAATGATGGTAGTAAGCCTCTTCAAAGAGCTGAAATTGCTCTTCAAAAAGCTGCTGCATATAGGAGTCGGAGGTTGGAGAAGGCTAATGATGATATTCAAACTTTGAACAACAATCAAGAAATTAGTATGATGGCAGATGACATGCTTAAGGAACCAGATCAAAATAAGACAGCTGAAGATCTTTACAAACCAAAGGTTTCAACATGGGGAGTTTTCCCAAGGCCAGCTGATATCTCAAGGACGGTCTGTGAGTTACATTTTTGGGCCTTTTTATCACACGTAGTAGTTTTGTACCCTTTCTTCATAAGCTGTTCTTGTATGGTAGCAGTATGGTGGTGGCCGTACTATCCTTCCAGGAGAAGCCCTAGAAACTGAGGAGGAAATGAAAATTCGAGAAGAACGAACGAGAAAACTGCTAGCTGAGTATAAACTAAAGGCAGGTTTAGCCATCGATCCAAGGTCAAAGCTGCAATGTGAGAAGGTGTTGCTACTTAAACTTTTTACTTAGGAAGGTTTAACTTGAGACTGATTTGGCCATTTCATAAATATAATCTACCTACAGCGTCAAGAGCAACTACATTTATTTACATACTTTAATCCTGTCAAACCAGTGTATTGTATGTATTCATGGCTCCTAACTTGTACTGGAGGAGACTTTCGTATATTTATCTAAGGATACTTCTTGCTTACCCCAGGGTGGGATCAATGAATGCAACTTGAATTTTCGAATCAAGGCATTGGATTTCAATCTATTGTTGATTCACCATCATCCACCTAGATCCAGTATTAGTGGCCTTTTGCTGCACATGTAGCAGCTATACGTCTTAGCCCAGTGCTTGAAGGTGCTGCATATGCTATCTTTCCTTGCTAAAAGTATACCAAGTGCATTTGCAAGGTCCGCTTCTGCCAATCAATATTTATGCACAGAGTGCTTACATTTCCATTATCCTCAGACCAACCCAACCTGTGTATTCCATCTATATGGCAATGCAGGTAAACTTAGACACATCATCATACTTTGGCATAGAGAATAAGGGGTTTCAATCCATTGAAATTAGCTTCGAGGGTTGATATCATTAAACTGTGTCTAGGAAAAAGATATTTTATAATTTATGAACATTCTTTACCCTCATATGCAGCTTTGGAGACTTTACGTTTCATCATTATCTCAAGCAGTAAATTACGAGTTTTTTCAGTTCATGCTCCATCTTTAGTGCCATGGCATGATCAATGAATGTCAAAATGCAATTTTAGAGAATTTAAATGGAAAGATTTAAAAATGGCAATCCAAACAATTTTTATATTGACTGCATCTTTTCTTCTAGAATGTAGGCAATGGAGAAGGGAGAAAAACTAATGGATAGAGGCATGTTGCAAGATGCCATTGGCTGCTTTGAAGACATAAAGAAACAACTCGTATTTCAGGTCATAGTCCAACTGGTTGGTGCTTTCTTTCTTAAAACTAAGCTCATAGAACATCTGTCGTTTGAGTGCAGACTGAGCTACATGGTCGGGCAATGCTACTACAAGCAATATGTCTTGATTCGTTGAACAGGTATCTACATATAAGCAGTAGGTGTATCATTAAAGTGTGATAAAGCAACCTAGTGAACTTGTTGAGATCTTTACTGAAATGTAATTTTAAAAGATGTGTAGAGGGTAAGAAGCTGATGAGAGCTACATTTGATTTGGCAACTACCATGATGTGCAATATGACAGCATTATGTAATATGCCGACATTGTTGCCAACTGATTTGCAAGTTTACCATCCATTACACACCCATACACAATTTGACTTACATGAGCCATTGCTGTCTTCTGCTTAAATGTTATAGCATTTTTTATGGGATACATCACAAAGAGACATGGTGCACAAAAATGCGTGCCTCAAATCATTATTACCATCCACCGCAGCCAAGAATGAACAGACCTCATTACCTCCTTTCATATTGTTGTGTATCCTCGCGTTTCTGTAGCTCTATTGCTTCAGCATTATGAAAATCGCATTTTAAACATGGAAACATTTAGACATTTGAAAAGTTGTCTAATCTAGAGAGCTTGTTTGAGACTTACTTATGAAACGCCTCTTTATTGCTTGCAATTGTTGCGTTGTTCAAGGTCACAGGAAGCTAAACTATTATATGAAAAGCTATCAGCACATCCGAACCAGGATGTGAAGAAGAAGGCAAAGCAGTACCTATTTAGCTTCGAGGTAAGTATGTAGTTGTCCAATTGAATGAATTAACTGAATACTGAACACATGAACAAAGGCATGGTTCTAAAGAAAGGCATGGTTCTTATTAACTAAAAATGGAATGATTGGAATGTGGAACACATGAACAACAGGCATTACCTGCTCTTAGTATAACACGGTATAGGTCCATTCATTTTGATGTGATCTGTTCCTCCTTAACTCGCTTAAAACTTGGTCAGTCTAGGCCATGGAGAACTTGAAGTTCACAAAATCAGTGAAGTGGGATCCAAGGGCATATAGAAGATATTTTGACACCTTTGCTGAGGGCTACAATAGTTACAATACTTTATACAAGTCCAACAGCATTGACATCCAAGAGAATCCATTTGAGCAATTATGGCCATATATGGCTTTTCTACTCTCTCCATTCCTTGTACTTTTTGTTTTAGTGATTATGAGATCTAAATAAAGTTACCTACATGCGGACCATTGGTGTTATGGAAATTACATTCAACAAATATCTAAGGTTGTAAGTTCCTTTAAGAAAATATTGGAAATTGATTTTGTAAATTTGTGGAATGAGGGATTGGCTCGTAGTTAGTCTGCTGAAATGTAAGTGCGCCACCTTTAAGACAACGGTGTGACCTCATAAATTAAAGAAGAATTATGTATCTAAGCCTTCCCATAACGTTCTCCTTGTTTTAGAATTAAAGAGATCTCAAACTTCTAGCTTGTGGAATTGTCTGTTCCAACTTAATTCGCCGAACAAGCCCCTTGTAAGATTAACTTTTGTTTGCCGTGACCATGTGCATACAATATTAGAAGTTTTTGGGAAGTTGACACGATTTGGAATGGGTCAAATTTGGTTTTCAAGAATCCATAATGTTGAAAAGTTTGAATCAGGCCAGTTTTTGCAATGGTTGTGGCCGTATACTTGGAGTTCCTTCCGATTTGTGGTTTTTTTTTCGTCTGTAAACTCCTATATATAATAAGGAAATTGTGTCTGTCTGTCTGTAATTCCACCGTATCAGACGGCCGAGGAAGTGCCACGTGTCTGTCTGTAACTCCACTCATATACCACGTGTAATTCCACCCACTCATATTTCACTTGGCCCAATATGAACGGTAGATGGGGTTCTCAAAGTTTCTTGCAAACGGTACGAGGAAGTGCCAATGCGTCCGCATGCAGAACTCCACTCATATACCACGTGTAATTCCACCCACTCATATTTCACTTGGCCCAATCTGAACGGTAGATGGGGTTCTCAAAGTTTCTTGCAAGCTTGGCGACAGACAGTGTATAACAAACATTTTTTTTTAAATAGGAAAAAAAGCCTTACGTTCACAAAACCATTAGGATTATAGAAATTTGAGCCGGATTGGCCCTTCTGCTACAAAAGTCAGTAGGAACTTTTCCTTTAACAAAGATTTACAAAAGGATCATCAGAAAGTTACTTTTTAACAAAATTTACATAAGATCATGCATTTGTATAGATTTGCCTGTAATGAGAATTCTCTTTCCAAGCAGTTTAGGGGGATGGAGTACTTAGATTTCGGGCTCATCAGATAACAAGTTTCAGCACCTAACAGTTTGCTATGGAGCCATTCTATTCTGCTTCTATACGATTATAGGTCTGCCTTTGCTTGCGAATGTTTTTCAAAGCATAACGTTTCGTTCCTCTGATACATCTGTAGCATAGTTTGAGTAAGACAAAGGCATTGTTTTAAAGTTTAATACTGCTTACTCTTTCTGCAACACTAGAGCAGATCGAGGCCCAAAAATGCAGGCATGGATCATGCCCTCAAGCTACCAAGCATCAGCTTGCATGTTTTTTCTTTGCTCGCCAAAAGATGCACTGGTGACTGAGCCATTTAGGGGGATGGAGTACTTAGATTTCGGGCTCATCAGATAACAAGGTTCAACACCTAACAGTTTGCTATGGAGCCATTCTATTCTGCTTCTATACGATTACAGGTCTGCCTTTGCTTGCGAATGTTTTTCAAAGCATAACGTTCCGTTCCTCTGATACATCTGTAGCATAGTTTGAGTAAGACAGGCATTGTTTCAAAGTTTAGTACTGCTTACTCTCTCAGCAACACTAGAGCAGATCAAGGCCCAAAAATGCAGGCATGGATAATGCCCTCAAGCTATGAAGCATCAGCTTGCATGTTTTTTCTTTGCTCGCCAATTAATTTGTCATTTTTATGGCTTTGGAGACCTGATTTTGTAACAGATGTTGCAGATTCTTACTTGGAAAAGTTGTAGCAGAGGATCGAAAGGCAAGGGATGATCATACCATGGGCTTCTCATTGCAAGGGACAGAATATACTTTTACTTTGAATTGCAAAGCTATTTTGAAAGATGTCGTTGAGATGTATATACTACATGATCTTCATAATTGTAGCACATAGAATTCTGGACGACGAGCCTATATGCCTTTTATATCTCCACACTAATGCAATGGTTCTGCCTACAGTATTGAAAATGCATGATAGATGATATGATAGACAAATTGCAATAGGTGGTTTCATTGAATTATGGGAGCCAAACAGCTCAGTAAATGATTATCAAACATCAGGAGAATTGCGCAAGGCTACATATTATAGAACCTAATTTACAAACTGTAAGTTCCATGAGTGGTTGTAGCTGCAGAATATATATTTCTCTTATGCATTAAATTAAAAGAGTAGCTTCCGGATTTTTACTATGAAGTGCAAAATAGGTTTTATACAGAGGTACATCTTCCAATATAAAGATGTTAAACAATGACAAGATGTCGTTACATGTCATTTTTGCATGATAGCTTGCTATCAAAGTTGTCTTTGCATGCCATAATGTACAGAAAGATGCATGCCATAATCTACCAAAAGATGCTGTAAAAGCAATGATCCAATTCCTTTGAAAGCCAAAAGCCTTATAGAACAGTGAAATTTTATTCTATCAAGGCAAACAGAGTGCAATTGTTTGCTAATTTTTTTATTCCATCAAGGCAGAGAGACCGACAATTTTTTTTTTCCGAATGTGGTACAAGGCAAAACTTCGACCATTGTTAAATATGATCAAAGAAAAATTGCACGAAGTTAGGCTTTAATTCATTTATTGCTTAAGGATTACTTATTTATTACCATTGCTTGTTTCTCTTACCTAGGGGGCTTCTTTTTGCAAGGAGAAATTTTCTTTACTACAACGGAGTGCACATATTAATATACAATTTTCACTACAATGAAATGCACACATTAATTGAGCATTTATAATTTAAAAGCAACTTCATATGTAGACTAAATGAGCTAACGTACAATCCCGTAAATGAGCTAACATACAATCCCTACGTACTATGTAATTGCCGTGAGGAGGGCATTCTACCCAATAAAGGGCTCTAGATGCTCACGGATGAGCACCTCAATTTAGAAGACTTCTGCAACAATATTTTGAATCCTGACACATAAATAGTCATTGTTCCCGCAATAATCTGAATACTCATGCATAGATAGTCACTGTTCTAAAGCTACTCTTTTAACCTTGCTTCTACACATTGTTCGTACAGAGATTGTTGAGAGCAAATACGCAAAGTAAAACAACGCCGCACAGACAAAAAGAACAGCCATCAGAGGAGAAGAAAGCTAGGCGTGCCCGAGATAGAGAAAGATATCAAAACAGAAGAGAGATGCTACTTGTAACAGAGACGCCAGACGAGCGACAAGAAAGACTTGATAGAGCTGCCGAAGTACAGAGAAACAGAAGGGCACAAATAAATAATAGAGAGACAGAGGAGGCGCGTGCTGGTAGGTTGGCCCACCAGGCAGAGAAAAGGGCCGTGAATAGGTACAACATTTAACACGAAGAGACGGATGCAGAATGTGGTGCCAGGTTGACCCACGAGGCAGAGAAAAGGGCCATGAGCGGGCTTTTGGTGCAACAGGCCGAGATAGAAGGCCAACATATTGAGAGGTTGGCTGTACAGGCTCAACAAAAACATGCATATCGCGATAATTCTTCAACCTACAGAAATAGCTCGCACTGGCCATTCAATGGACGTTGAACCTCATCACTGTGGAGAACTAGACCAAGAGTGCAAGTATTGCCATGCATTAACATTTAAACACGATGATACGAAGTGCTGCCATGATGGGAAAATTACGCTTCTCCCCGTTGAGACCGATGCCCCCACTACTATACCACTTGCTCATTGGCGATCACCCAAAGAGCAAAGAGTTCAAGTCCCACATCATGATTTACAATAATGCATTGGCGTTTGTGTCATTCGGATTAGACATACAGGAATTCAAGACACCAGGGCCATATTGCTTTAAGATCCACGATCAATTCTACCATAGATCTGGGCCTGCTCATCCCAGTGAGCCAAGATACGCAAATAAGGAGCGCATGCAAAATGTGCACAATATAGAGTGCGACAAGGAACTTATGAAGCAGCTTGATTTAGAAATAAGGAACGTAAACCCATTTGCACAAGCTCTACACATGATGCTCGAGGTAGAAGATGTAAGGATGTATTTCAACGATGATAGAACAGGGCTGAGATGATCCGATGAAATCCAAGGGCCGAGAATATTTTTCCTGCATTGAAGGAAAAAAAAAAAAGAGGGCCGTTCACCCTTCCGGCCTTTTGCCATTTTCGAAGTTGAGGTTATAGAGGCCAGAGTCGACTTCCTTTCTAGGATGAACCTCCTTCAGCCAATGGTAGTTCAATGATTTGCTCTCAGTCACTCTATTCTTTTGCTCTCCTCACCGCTCTCTTTGTTTTTGCAAGGATGGCTTAAGGTAACTTCATCTGAAAGCAACGTAAGTGGCACTATGCATGACGATTCATGTATGTCCTTCCTCTAAGACCGAGTCTTCTCTTTGAAGCAATGTAATCGGCACTATGCATGACAATTCCTGTATTTCCTTCTTTATGGGACTGAGTCTTCTTCTGAAAGCAACATAATTCGCACCATGCATGACAATTCCTGTATTTTCTTCCTGGATTGGAGTTCATCTACATCAAAATATGAAGGATTTCCTAATAACTCAGCTGGTTGGAGCGTCCTGCCAAGCAAGGAGGTGAGTTTTTTGCTTGATTTAGGCTAAGCTCTTCATTTATAGAACTAAGTTCATAAGGTCAAACCAAGCCAGGACAGAATCTTTGTTATTTTAGCTGCTTCTTTTGCCATCTTTATTTTATTTCTTTCAATATTGTCTTAGGCCAAGTATCTCTGCATATGCAGCATGAAGTCACATTGAGAGTTGTATGAACTGATGAGGTGACTTTTATAGTGGTAGAAATTTAGAAACTGAGAAAATGTTACTGGCAAAATCATGGCTGACAGCTCCAGATTTCTCCCGTTCATTGTGCTTCTTGCACACTAAAACATTTTCTTCATGCTTTACAATTAAAGTTATTTTGTTTACACACTCAAGCTGCCACTGCCTCCTTCCCTTTGCTTCCTGTTATGGATATCTAAGTGCTGAGGCGCTTAAGTTCTCTAATACTATGTTTTGTTTGGTTGGCAGTGCTCCAGATCCAAAATGGACGTATGCCTTTTCTAGCTTCTTCAGTGTTCTTTAGTGTTACAGGCTCGAGGGTAAAAAATGTTGGTGATTTTTGCTTTTTAGATCCTCTATATGCATCAAATGCTGAGGGATGCACAAAAGCCTCTCAAAGCTAAATATTGCTATTGTTATGAAAAAGATCATTTTCATTTTGAAATATTGTTTTCGTTTGTTCTCCATCCATTCTTATTATTTATTATTATTAACAAGGGACTATTTCAGCAACCTGAGATATGTGATCTTTATGAAAATATAATTACACTACCCGATAGTGTATAATTTTGGACTTCTATTCTTACTTTCTATGAAGTGGAGCTTATGGCTGCTGTTGGCGAAAATGCAGCTGCTAATGCAATCTATGAAGCATATGTTTCATTGAACATTAAAAAGCCAGGACTAGAATTATCTCCAGAAGAACGTGCTGACTGGATAAGGTACATGATCTAATAAATGAGAGAGGAGTTGGGTATGCAAAGTATGACCAGTGAGACCTCTCTTCCACTAAACTCATCTGACATAAATGCAGGAGTAAGTGCAGGCAGATTAAAAATCGCAGATGCAGATCAAGAATAGAAGATGGAAAAGCTGAGTACTTATTGTCAACTCTACACATGGTACAATTGATGTGACTCTTTTTATGTTAAGTTCTACAATGCGTATAGTGGTTGATTCATTTGGCTACAAATGTAGTTCCTGTAAATTGTATTTATAAATAATTACCATATAAACTTTCACATTGATCATATCAACTATCTTCTTACTTAGCTAAACACTGTGCCAATGAGACTTATTCAAAATTTATAATAGGATGCCGTGATAGTATACCTATCCTACATTCTTAAAAATGTCTTTCTACGACATGGTTTATTTCTATTTTTTTTTTATTTTTATTTTTTTTGAGGAAAAGGAAGGATTATATTAATCATAACTTAAGTACATACAAAATAAGGCTCAGAGCCCATATCAGAGAAAATTAAATATAAACAAAACAACCAATTGTCCATTGGCAACGAGAAAAGTCTGTCAAAACGGTATCACCTTCACAGCCATATGCCAGGGATGGAGGGGACAGAGTTTTGGGAAATTGGGAGGGGAGCAGCAGAACATGGGGTAGGGGATAAGTTCAGTAGAGAATCCGGGATGGTAGGAAGATCAGGGAAAGAGTGTGTAGCATTAAGGGGCAATGAAAAGCAAGGGGGGGCCATCCAATTAATCTCAGCCCAAGAGGGGGTCAGCAGCAGTAGTTCATCAATGGGTACCTGGATAATATCCAATAACACACCAGCTGCAGCCTCACATCTGCCTTTATGGTAGTAATACATAGACCGCAAGCAAGAGAACTGTCTTTCAGTAAGAAGCCGGTTGTTGGCTCCAATGAACTTATGGAGAATGTGTGCATTGTATGCTTCCTTCAGCAAGAATTTAAGCCGAAACGTAGCTCTGACAGCTTGACGAGGCGTCCCTGAATGGTGGATAGGAACATCATCCGGTAGGATTGATCCCCTGAATACCTGAACCACACTGTTCAAAAAGGCTGCAATCCACAAAGGCATTCAAGTCAATCAGAGAGTCAGAATGAATTGTAAAGAAATTTGACTTGAAGGAGCCCCAATTCAACCAATCCGTATCAAACTTCTCCAATTTAAGGGCCTTATGAGCCATAGCACATCTAATAAGTTCAAATTGGAAATTGAGCTTCATCCAATTAAGGTCACACTTCCTGTTTGCCAGAGCCACATTATTTCTATGTTTCCAGACAATCCACAGGGCTAATTGTAGGACTGTACAATTGACATTGGAATTCTGGAGCTGAAAGAATTGAGAAATACTGGTTATGGAATCGAAATCAGGGATTTTCAGGCCTGACCGAGTCAACCATCTCCAAAAGTCCTGAATCCTTTGGCAAGTGAAAATGTGTAGCACAGATTCATCATGATTGTTACAGAGCTGGCAGAGAGCACTATGGACAGTCTTAAAGTTTCTCTTGATCATGTTAGTGTTACTCAGGATAGCACTGTGCAGGATGAGCCAAGAGAACACTTTTATCTTAGGGCAGGCATAGGATTTCCAGCTAGAATGGAGAATTTTCTTGAAATTCTTGGAAGATAAGCCCTGGAGAGAGGCATGCTTTCTGTTTTTCTGGGGAAGACATGCATGGTAAATCTTAGATACTTTGTAGCTCCTCTTAACCTTGAAAAACCAGTTCAGGGGGGAGTGACTCTCCCCCTTGCCATCTTTGCCTAAGAAAGGGGAGTAGGTGAGCACCACTTTCTTATAAATCGATCTATGAGTAGCACCCCCTCCAACTTTCTTCTTGATCACTTCCCAAGGAATCCAATTTTCCTCATCATCAATGAGGTCTCTGACATGCAAAATATTAGCAGAGTGCCATTTTTTGTAACATGTAGGGTGACAGATAGCCATAGCAGAGTAGGAGGAAGGGGCCATCACAGGAGACCAAAATATGGAAGTATCTCTCACTGAATTGGATAATTTGTCATGAGTAAAGTTAGCAGCCACTTTCTCCCATGCTTTAAAGATACTTCTAAGGAGAGGAGAAGTATTAGCTGCACATTTGAACTCATAGAAAGCATAATCTGGGAGCTGGTGCTTAAGGGAGGGACTTCCTAAGGGTTTACTTTTATTAATCCAGAACCTAATAAAATCCATAGCAGGAGATTGGAAACCAGAGATGGCTTTCCACACATTTTTGGCCCCAAGCACTTGGACCTGGAGAAATAAGGATTTACATCCCAAACCCCCGACTTTTTACTATGAGTCACCGATCCCAAAGCGAAAAGGTGTGTACCTTGCCAAATATACTCTTTAATACATTGCTCAATTTTGTTATAGGAAGCCTTGTCGAAGAATCAAAGCGTAAGAGAAATAGACATGGCTACTAGCAAGGACGAGTTGGCAATCAAAATCCTCCCAAACCAGAGACAGGGGAACCTTTAAGGAGGATAAGCTTTTTCCCCGATCCTATTAATCGAGGGCTGCCAAGCAATCTTATGGGACATATGAACTGCAAGGGGAGGCCTAAAAGAGTCGTATTGGCCATTAGGAACAAATTTGATGCCATGCGTGATTAAGGTCTGGATACGAGCCATCAGCTAGGATAGAACATTTGGCATAATTCAGGTGGATCCCGTGAGGCACACTAAATTTAGAGATACTGATCCATAAAATTCTTCATATTGTCATTATCGACTCTAAGCATGGTAAAGGTATCATCAAAGATATTGAAGAATGGAAAGTCATTTTATTGGAATCAGGCATTTGAAGGCCTTGGAGCTGACCCTTATCTTGGTAAGAGAGGACCATTTTGGTGAGAATTTCAGCAGCAATTATGAAGAGGTAGGGAGCCAGGGGGCAGCCTTGTCTCACCCCTCTTTGAATGTGGAAAAAATCAGTAGGAGTCCCATTGACAATAACACATGAAGTGGCTTTTTGGTTTAATCCCATAATGAGCTTAGTGAGGGCAGGATGAATGCCAATATGGACCATGGCTTTCTCTAAGAATTTCCAAGAAATACAGTCATAAGCCCTTTCAAGTCCAAATTTTGAGGAGGATGCAGTTTTGTTTGGTCAATCTATTCCAGTGCAGAGCCTCATTTGCAGCTATATAGTTATCCAGAATGGATCTGCTGGGAAGAAAGGCAGATTGACAGGCATTCACTTTTTCATGGAGGTGAACCAAAATTCTACCAGCTATAATCTTAGCTACAAGCTTGTATAAAGTTGTAGTCAAGGAGATGGGGCGCCATTCATTGGTTTTAGAAGGGGATTCAGTCTTAGGGATGAGAGAGATGACCCCAACATTGAAGGTTGGATAAATAGTGTTGGCTCTCCAAACTCCCTGAACAAATTGAATAATGTCCTCTTTCATAATAGGCCAAAATTCCATAAAGAATTCAGGTTGAAAACCATCTATACCAGGACTCTTCCCATGCTTCATTTTCTTAAGAGTTTCAAAGATTTCAGGAAGTTCAGGGATTTCAGTCCAATCATCATCCATCATTTCATTAGGAGGGCCAATGATATCAAAGACTTCCTGAATTTTACAATCTTCTATCAACTCGTCTTTAAAAAGATTAGTGTAAAAATCAAGGAAGGCTGAGGCAATTTCCTTCTCATCTGTAAGAGTGGATCCTTGTTCAGATTTCAGCTGGGTAATGGAGTTATTAACCAACCTGTTTCTAGCAATTCTAAAGAACATTTTAGAACTCTCATGATCCAATTGATTGTACATCTTAACTTTACTCCTAAGGGCCATCCCCTTAACCTGGTGTTCTTCAAGAGCTTTGATCTGAATTTCTAATTGTTCCTCTCTCAAAGAAGAGAGTCATCCTTAGGATTGCTTTCAAGATCAGATCTGATATTCTTGATTTGTTCCAACAGGCTGGACATTATAGCTTTCCTTTTCTGAGCAAGGTCTTTTCCCCATTGCTTCACCCAATCTTTGACTTTCTTCATTTTATCATTGAAGCACTTCATGGATTGATGTTGGCCAATCTTGGGCATAGAAAGAGGTGAACTCTTGACAGAAAGACTTCATTTGGAGCAGAGAGGTGTTAAACTTGAAAGGAGTGTTCTTGCTTCTAGGGCCAATTTTCAGATCTTTAGTGTCAAGGAAGTGTGGTTGGTGATCTGAGATGGTGCTTGCAATATCTCCAGTGACAATACAGTTGTCTAACTAGCTAGCAGAATTATGGATATAAAATCTGTCCAGCATGCAAAAAGTCCTCTGGTCACCCTTTCTCTTGTTGCTCCAGGAGAATTTTGTGTTAGAAGATGGGACATAGATAAGGTCTTGGTTGGACATCCAATTGTCCCAGGAATATCTTTCATTAATGGACATGTTGATTTTGTTGCCAAGCTTCATATCACTATGAGGGGTGTTATTGAAGTCCCCAGTAACCACCCAGTTCTCAATATGCTGATGCTGGCTCATCCAGTTGTTGATTTCAAGCCACATGGGCTCTCTTTCATGGGGGTCAGTTGAGGCATAAATATTAATGAAGGCAACTTGGCAGTCCTTAATTTGGAGGGTGACAGAAAGCCATCTGTTGGAAGGGCTGATATAGGTACTGATTAACTTCTGGTTGTACCAGAAGGTGGCAATCCCCCCTTTGGTGCGCCATCAGCTGGGATATAACAGGAAGCCATCCCAGGACGAATCCACTCACCCAGATTTACTGAGTCAAATTTGGGGAGTCTATGTTCTTGAATCATAATGATATCTGCCCTGAAATCTCTCACAGTGGCAATAAACCTTCTCCTTTTGGTGGGGCCTTTGATATCCCTCAAGTTCCAGGTTAAGATCCTCATGCAGGAAGGTAGGAGAAAAAACCTGGGAGGAGCTTAATAAATAAGACTTCTGAGACCATGAGGTGAGGCCTTACTTGAAGTATTATAAGTGTGAAGATTCTCGGTGCTCCCGTGGGGACTTAGTTATGGTCCTGCTTTTCATTTTCCTTTTAAAGATCTAAGAGATGTATTGGTGATATCATGTAAGGGACTCTACTCATATCTTCCTCCTCAATCAGGCACAATTAGATCCGGTTGACTCGGGTCAAGGTTGTCCAAGGTGTCAAGGTTCAGTTGCAGAGCTTGCAGGCCATACTCAATACTCTCTTTTTCAGTATTATGGTAGGTGGATTGGACAAAATCACAGTCAGCAGAAGAGGTAGGGCTTTCTTGTGTTGAGGGGATAAAGTCCTTGTGTTGGTCCTGTGTTTGACTTATCTGGGAGTCAAGCTGTGTGCTCTGGCAAACACGGGAGTGATCACTTACCTGGATTCGCTCCATCTCCTTATCTTCAATCTTCTTGTTTGTCAAAAGTCACTTTTCATCCACAGCTTCAGAGACGATCCTGCTCATCAGGTCCACAGTAGACTTTCCATATTTTTTATAGAGTTCAGGCAAAGGGGTATGGTGAGAAGGGGGAATGAGTTGACCAATGCAGACTGTGGTATGATTGAATGGATCTACTGAGAGATCAACAAAGATTTGATCAGACCTGGAGGGGGAGGTGGGAGAGGTGGGAGAGGTGGGGGTAACTGGTGTATGGGAGATTGGAGAAAGTAATCCTGTTCCCTGGATGTGCAGTGGTATTCGAGCCAAACTTTGTATGTATCCATCCTTTCCTTGTGATGTGAAGAGATCATTGAACTCCTCATCAAGATCAGTTGAAGAATCCTCAGAGAATTTTGAATCATTCTTCGCAAAGGAGAGGGAGCGAGTCCCCTTATCGCGAGTTGGCCTGGTCTCACAGGAGGGACCTGCTCAAGCAAATTGTGTTGTATATCTTCTGTAGCATCATTGACCATGTGTTCCTTATCAAAAGATTGTGTAGGTTGAGAAGGAAATGGAACTTCGTCTTGTATACCACCATCCTCAGCTACAATTATTGTAATTTTATCATATTGCACCTGTTCTGGAGGTTTGTGCTTATCAAAGGTTTTAACCATGGTCGAGGGATTGAATGAGACACCTTTAATGGTGACCCCTTTGTTTAAAACCTTCACACAACCTTTGGCAGGAAAAGAGTTCAAATCATGGGATTTGAGAGTTTCTTCAAGTTCCTTATTGGCTAAGGCAATCTTCTCCTTAATGATTTGTCTCCTTCGAATTCGTCTAGCACTACCGTTAATGTTACCACGATTGCGAGCAGTGTCGTGTTCTACACTTGGGGTAGCTTGCTCCACACCAATTGGTTGGATAGGCATCGGGGAGCACTTTCCTCCTCCATGCAAACGTTTCCTGCAGATCGAACAAACAGGAGGCAACCCATTCCATCTTAAGAGCAAGGATTGGTCAGTCCCAAACATATCCTGGAAAGTCAATTCAAGCGGGATAGGTTTGAGAAGATCCAATTGTATGAATACAGTGGGAGGCCTGTCAGGTCTGCGTTCTGTTGATATGAAGGAGCCAATAGGAGAAAAGATAGTTTTTAGGCATTGAGGCTCCCAAAAGACTGGATTTAGATCATGCAGGTGAACATATGCTGTGTGCATGAGAGTTAATGGCTTTAGAGGGTTAAAATGATAGGACCACTTCTGAAATTTAATTCTAAAGCCAAGATGAGTGAGGTACCCCATCTTTAAGATGTGTTCAGCAGCCTGTTCCGAGCAGAATTCGATCATGAAGTATGGGAAACGAGTCCAGTAGATAGCAGAGATTTGGATCGATTTAGATAAAGCACAAATTTGCTTGGACACATTCCCTAAAACAATACCTTCCTTTTCGGCCCAGCAAATGACAGCATGCGAAGAGAGAAATTCAAACCTTGAATGACAAAGCTCAGGATTCAATTCAGTACCTCTGGAGTGACGGTAAGTCGGTGGATTGTGCTTCTTCATGGTCAGAATGTCTTGTTTTATAGCAATGTCTTCCTTAAAAGGTTGAGCTCTCCGAATGAAAGTGTTGCTTGAATTGGCATTCAGTGGAGCATAGCAGTCCCAGAAAGGTCTATCCGGGAAGGAAGATGGAAGAGCATTCTTTGGCGCCATCGACTTAGCAACGAAGGTTGTGAATTCACCAAATTGAATCGGAGCTATGTCTCCTTGAAGCAGCAGCTGTTGTTGGGCTAGAATTTCTTTCTGTTCTTCAGCATTTAAGGAGCAGAAGGTATTTAAGATGGAGTGCATCGGGGGAGATAATCTGCCCGCTAGATCCGGTGGGACCATGATAACAGAAAGTTGCAGGGAGTCTCAAAAGCCGTGAGGAGAATTAAGATGATTGGAAGTCAGAGAAAGGGGAAAGTTGGCAAATGACAAAGGGGGTACAGTCGAATTATGCAGAGATGAAGATGACTTTCCAGGGACGTGATGGGACCCAAGAAATCCTAGATCTAAAGATGTAATGTAGATTACCTTACCCGCTTACCTCGATTTACCTCGATTTACAAGCCTGATCGCGATCGAACCCTAGTTAGGGTTAAGCATGACCAGGGTAGCGCTCCCGCCCATCAAAAAATTCACAAAGATGAATTTGTTTATTTCTAAATTTAGTAGTGCCCCAACAATCCATAAAAAGGTTTTGCACCATAAAACAAAAGGGCATGTATATGAGAATTTCATAGGCAACTTAGATAACTTCAATACAGCTTTATGTTAATAAATAAAACACATAGAACACAATGGGACAAAGAATCATGACAAAATGGGCATATATCAAACCTATGATACACCAAAGATAATGACATTTTTTTGTGTTTTACATGTTTTCAACTTAAGGTCTATAATCAAACCCATAGTACACCAAACATAATGACATTTTTTTGCTTTTTACATGTTTTTAACTTAAGCTCTGCAATCACCTCACTACGCTTTTTATGATCACGGGTCTGGAAGATGCTCTTGCACGATTGGTGAAAGGAGCAAGCTCTGCATGCACAATTTGGCACATTTTGGCAAACCATTTTGCATCTGATCTGGCTGGGAATCGCTTAGCTTTGCGTAAAAATATGTACAATCTTCGTCTGAATAAATGGAAGGATTTCATGGATCATATTTGCACCATGGACTTACTGGATGAGCTTTGATCCATTGGAGTCGACATCACAGAAGATGAAAAGGTATGCATGCTGTTTAATAGTCTTCCACAGTCTTTTGAAGGGGTCGTAATCAATATGGAAGGGCGGTTGTCTGAATACACCTTTGAGAAAGCTCTTGATCGTTTAAAAGCAGAAGTCATCAGGCAAAAGCAGAACAAAATCGTTTTGGGTGATAGCTTGATGATGGCCACTGGAAAATCTAAAAGTTTCAATCGAGGGGATAAATCTTCGTCTAAAGGGCGCAAGATTACATGCTTTCATTGTTAGAAAGGAGGGCATTTAGCTAAAGATTGTAGGGCTCCAGCCCCAGTCTCAGCACCTGCACATGTTGCAAATATAGCTGAAGAGGAGGAAGACCAGTCTAAACCAAAAGAACATAACTTCATGGCCTTTGAATATCTATGTACCATGATTGAAACTGCAGAAGTCAAGCATGATTATAACTGGTATGTTGATTCCGGAGCCACAAGTCACAAGACTTCTATGAGGGAGATCTTTGCAAGCTATCATCCTTTATCAACACCCCAGATTATCAGAATAGGAGATGACCATATTCAACATGCTATGGCATTTGGTACAGTCAACATCATGATCAGGAATTCTGTCAAAGCTATTCCAGGGGTATTCATGTTCCAGACATTCAGAAGAATTTGATCTCTGTTTCAAACCTCATAGATGCTGGTTTAGGCAAAGTTTTCAAATAAAGTGTGCAATATTTTTAAGAATGATCATCATCTTTTTGGTGCTATACGAGTTGGAAACCTCTATAGAATCCAAGGAATTGCCAAGTTTGAGCATGCCAACTTTGCTTCATAACCGCCTAATGCAGACACTCTGTCATATTATAGGCTAGGACATATTGCTTTCAAAAAGACCAATGTTCTGATGGACAGGAAATTCATCAAGGGAATCAAAAAGCAACATGCTCCATGCAATATTTGTCTCTAAAGCAAGGCCACTAGAGCACACTTTGCAACATATGATTCCCATGCTATTAAGAGACTTGCTTTAATTCATAAAGACCTTTGTGGTTCCATCAAGCCACCAACATCTGCAGGTGCACAGTATTTCTTAGTGTTCTTGGATGATTTCTCGAGGAAATTGCTTGTCTATCTGCTCAAAACCAAAGGTCAGGGTTTTGAATATTTTCAGCATTTCAAAACTTTTGTTGAGAAATCTACTGGAGATCAAATATTAAGCCTGAGGTCAGATAATGGAGGGGAGTTTTGTTCAAATATTTTTGAAGGGTTCTGCATGCACCATGGCAGAACATCAATTAAGTGCACCTGCAACACCTGAGCAAAATGGTCGGGCTGAGAGAGTCAACAGGACACTCATTGAGATGGCTAGGAGTATCCTTATAGCCATGCAAGTACCTGCTAAATTCTAGGGAGAAGCAATCCTTAGAGCTGCCTACCTAATAAATTGAGCTCCACATTCAAGTCTCAAATTCCAAATCCCTGAAGTTTTGTGGACATGTAAGGCTATTCTTTTGAAACATTTAAAAGTTTTTGGATACAAAGCTTTTGTTCATATGCCAAAATCTACTCCAAGGATGAAAGTTTCGACCAAGCAATGCATGTTCATTGGATACTGTTCCAACAGAAAGGTTTTCAAATTTGTTGACTTGGATACCAACAAATTGATCATTAGCTGTCATGCACAGTTTAATGAATATGAACCTTGTTTTCCCTTATTACCTACTGAAGTTTCCACTTTCATAATTCTACTTGAAGAAAATCCTTTATCATCTCTTCCTATTTCTATGCCATCACCTTCCACTTCCATACCGTCTCCACTTCCCGGTCCTGTTGCAAATCATATCATCTCTGATTCAATTCCCTTTTCATCAATCTCCTCAGATCATCATGAGCCTTGTCTTCCTCATCCCTTCACCTTTGAAATACCTATTGCTGTCTCTCGATCTACACGCACTCGAAAACTTCCTACATATTTTCAAGACTATGTTATGAGTGCTGAAGAACATGTTCCTGAACCTGATATATATCAAGAAGCCATGAATAGCCTGGCCAAACCACACTGAGAGGAAGCTATGTGCACAGAATTGAGATCCATTCGAGAAGTAGGAACTTGGACTTTAGTTCAAAACTAGTTGACAGGACTATTATTGGATCCAAATGGGTATACAAAGTCAAATATAGGAGAAATAGAACTATTGATAGATATAAAGCTCGTCTTGTAGCAAGAGGCTTTATACAGATGCCAGGAATTGACTTCGACGGAATATTTGCACCAGTTGTGAGGACAACTTCAATCAGAACACTTCTGGCATATGCTTGTCAGAATCATTTCTTTATTCATCAAATGGATGTCACTAATGCCTTTTTGCATGGAGATTTGCAGGAAGAGTTAAATCTCGAACAACCTATAGTTTTTGAATAGGGAACTGCTGAAGAAATAATATATTAAGGTATAGCCGATCTTAATCGGATCAAATAGGAAGTATCTCCATAATGACTAGAGAATTTTTCTAAAACAAGCTCTGAAAGCCTCCATATTAACTGCAAATATTGTTGTGCCAAGCTGGTATAACATCCTGACTTTTGTAATCTTTTTCCAAAGTTGTGAGAATTATCATTGAAATTTTTGCTGACAAACGAACACCTCAAAAAGGTGCGTACAATTGCCTTTACGCAAGACAACAAATGGCTGATGTTTGCTTATAAATTTGATGTGTTTTATGTACTTTAATTAAAGATAACACTGAGAATGAGGACATGTCCATCTTCTTGCTCATTGCCGCAGCTTAATAACAAGTTTGGTAAGCGCTCGGTTTCCTTGATATCTTCCTTGGCTCACAAAAAGATCAATGATAGTTTTGTAGATTTGAGGAAGTAGATAGTGACAATAGTTAACTCTCTTAAATTCAGTACGTCTTATGTGATCACAAAAATACATACAAAAATAGATGATTATTATATGAATATCTAGCATTATAACAGGGGTTTTTTTTTGTGTTTTTGTACTGTTTTCTCTAAGGTTTTCATATGATTTGGTGGCCGTATTCATCCAGGTGTACTAAATAGTATTTCTAGAGTGCACCCTTTTGTTAGCCGTTGATTTTAGAAAAGGGGGCAAATCTTGTGGTGGAGGCTTCTTTTGTGGTTTTAGGGTTTTTTTTAGGGTTGTGTCGTAGGGTCTGGTCTGGTTTTTTTTAGGGTTGCTAGGTCGAAGCAGGAACCTACTGCAGATTCCTAGGCTCTCGCCTGTGCCTTCCTAGTTACCATGTTTGTGAAGGGAAGTTCAGAGTTTGATATTGAAGCATACTTGGATGAAACGGAAACACATGTGAAGGAAATTGCAGATCAAGCGTCTATCAATGACTTGAACTCTTGTGGTAACTGAAGGAGCCGTTTTGGTGCCTTTATTGTTTTTAAGCGATAGTGAAGTAAGTAATACAGGATGTGATTGCAGATCTGTTACGGACTTATGTTGGTACAAACTGCAGCCGGAGTGCATGCTCTTCCTTTGGCCCAACCGAATCCACTTGGTGCTTGGATGTCCCTGAAAATACTTTCTGTGGTCAACTGCCGGAATTGAAGCCTCTTCAAGCATAGGACATAAATGGAGATGAGGGACATTTAGCGCTTAAGTTCTGGATATGGACGACCAGCTTCCGGATAATATCAGTATGCTACTTCCTGATCCTACCTTCCTGTTTAAACTTCATATTTACTTCTTCATTTCTGTTGTCTTCTCTTGATGATTATGCCAACTTGTCTCTAGTTCGGTGGACTGTACCGAAAACATTGTGCATTGACATTTTGCATTCTAATAAATATTTTCACTGACTTGCAGGGCCAAGTCTTGGTTCTGTTGCAGTAATAGGTGCTGCCATTAGGTAAATGATCGGTGGTCTCCACGTGATTTGGACTAAAAATTAAATCATATGTACAAGGGAATTCAGTTGCAGAATGTTCAAGCCAGTAATTTAAGATTTAAAGCTGTTTAGAGTGCAATTCAGTTATATATACCGACACGAGATGGAGTTTTCTTAATGGCCAAATAACAATCTCTCCAAGCAGTTTCAAAATTTGACTAATTTACTTTGGAAGATTTGTGTCAAAACATTTTAGCAAAATTCACGCAACAGGTCCATGTGGCAGGTCACAGATATTTCGAAGATAGAGATATTTAACTTGGCAGATATTGGAGTTATATAGTATTTCTTATCTCCTATTTCAGTGGACTCACTGCGGCATACCGACTTAAGAAAAAAGGAGTCGAAGAATACAAAGTGTCTTGCAAATGGCCTGGTTTGGGAAAAAGGAGCGAATACTATAGTAAGCATGAAGGCAATATGAAATGGTTAAAAGAATTTGCTCATGGGATATAACGATATAACGAGTAAATCGATAAAGAAGGATGTTTGCTGAATGGTTGAAATGTCAAAGTAGCCATCTTTCTTGAGTAACTGTTAAATGAAGCTCAAGTCATGGATACTTAAATTTCCTGGTATATTTTTACCTTTAAGCATTTCCTTTCTTCTTAGTATTTCACCTTTGTTTCAGATTTAATAAATGCATCAGCTTTTTGAGGTGGCAACACGTTAAAAATTCATGCAGTTACATCAAAGATAATCATCAAAAGATCTTGCTCACAAGCATTTTAGTTTTACAGGAATGCCACCATTCTCCATATTAAAGGGTTCTGATATGATCTTACAGTTTTAAGGCACAAGTAAATTTATTTGAATGAGCTTTCATATGCCAAAATTTCTGAAATATATGGGCGGCTCTTGGTATGCAATGCAGGGAATTGAGATTAGAAAATGTACTCATAGTTGTTTGCAATGGAAATAATTTGTTTGTCTTGATATTATTGTGCTTTTTAGTAATTAATATTTAGGCCCAAAAAGTTTACCGATGTTTGCTTTAGTTAGGGCCCGAAGGGCCCAAAATTTTTTTTAATATAAAAATCAACACAGAACTACCATTAATATTATTAACACAAACCATTGCATTTAACACATTTAAATTAAAATCCCCCTTAAACCCCCTTTGGTTTGGGTGCATATTCATACGGGGGGTTACTCCGGGCATCGAGAGCTGTCAGATGAGCATATTTGCCCTTTATTCCTTGATCTTGACCGTACATAGCGATCCTCGTTTGTGGGGTATGCATGTACAAGTTTTTGTATACTGTATATTGAGATTTGCAAAATACTATAAGATTTGAGAGAATGTACTTAATGGTATTAATTTTGTACATGTATTGTAAATATGTTTTTGGGGCTCTCGCTGCCCTACGTAACCCCCCGTATGAATATGCACCCAAACCAAAGGGGGTTTAAGGGGGATTTTAATTTAAATGTGTTAAATGCAATGGTTTGTGTTAATAATATTAATGGTAGTTCTGTGTTGATTGAAGGCTTAGCCCCAATGTTATATCATGATCAATTAAGAACAATGAGTATGTTTGAACGACCATTGTCTCGAGCTCATGGGTTCAGATATAACCAGCCAATCTTGTTGTAGAGACTTTAAATTTGCCATATGTATTAGATAGTTATATGCAAGCAGCTCCTAACATAAGGTATCGTGGCTAGGTAGTGGATTGGCTTCCATATGATACATAGTATATGATATATCTAACTATATGATATATCTAACTGTACTTAGGATGTGATGGTGAATAGATTGACCTCCTTCAATTAAAAGAAATAAAGAAAGTATGTTTGAACAAGAATATCCTGTTTGGACTTCTGGATCTCACTATGTATTTCACATCCTTATGATGCCATAAACTTTGTTGATTATTAGTGAGTGGAAATTGGGTTTTACATAGAGTTGTCTTAAGTAGAATTTATTAAATCAAATCATAAACTAAACTTCTCCTAAACTTCCCCTAAACGAATGATTCATTATTATCACTGACACACACTTCATGATTAGTATATATGTTCTTAGATGTACTATTGTCTTTCATTTATTTTGTTACAATTTTTTGTGCATGGCCTTCTAAGTCAGTGCTCTTCCTTAAAGAACAACATTAGAAGCCCATGAGATTCATACTTTTTGTCTCGGGCATACAAAGTATAGCTATTGGCTTCTTATATCTCATGAAATCTTGAACAATGGCCAACACTTTCTCATTTAAGGACAAGTATTCAGATGCATGTCCTCCTGGAATAAGCAACTCATCATAACTTTCAACTTTAACCTTGTTAAAATCAGCATCCAGCACAAAATTATGCCGATCTTTTCACTATAAGTTTGTGCAGTTTCAAAATCATGCACTGCAGTTACACAATTTCGCGTGCTCTTTTGCCTGGACAAACTGTGTCTATGGTATGTTCAAGAACTTGCAATGCCTGAAATCGTTTTATAATCTTCCACTTAATCCTTCAAGGATGGGCCTTTCATATGTCAAACTATGGTATGCTAGAAACTAACATAGACTACACTACACATATATCAAATAATAGGGTTAATAGCAACATGCAAAAGTCTTACCCACAAAGCATGAAGACTTTTTTGTCGCCCCCTTAATCTTGCCTTCAAGTGTATATAAATAAGCTTTATGAATTCAGGATGGCCAGGCCAAGCTGCTCTAGTTATAAGCTTATCATCCCTAAAGCATGCTGAGATAGGGTTGGGATCTTCCCATGCTACATCGATCACAGGTTTTATAGCAGGATACGCTGTGCATCTCTTCCCACTTAATACATCAGCAACTGCAAGAATCAACTGTCCATGACAAATTGAAGCAATCGATTTATTTGCAGTGACAAACTTCTTGACTATTACTAGCACTAAAACATCTAGAGAAAGATATTCTGGTGCACGTCCTCCAGGAATAAGCAAAACATCATAGTCCTCAGGATGGATACCATGCAATGTCTTATTCAGCATGAAATTAAGTCTCGGAAGCTAGTATAAGTTTGAAACAAAGGTAAAAAACACAAACAATGGCATATAAAGTTGCAAAAACCAATGAAGTAATGTGAGGACTAACCTGATGTCCAATAAAATTATGAATATAGCGGTTATGTAAGTTTTCTCACTTCTCTAACCTGGGCAGGCTGCATCCACATTCACTCCAAAAACCTGCAAAAAACTTAAAAAGGAACCATGACATGTGGCAAAAACATATCATGTCGTTATTATGTTCTACTTCAGTGGCAAATCAACAACATTAACATAATGCACTTGAAAAGCTTCGAAGCTGCATCACAGAAAGTTGATATGGTAACGATCTCAACGAAGGAACCATGACAAGAATTACCAAAATGGAATATTCAAGAACAAGAAACTTCTGTTAGGAATAAAAAGGCAGCTTCACCAAACTTGAACTTCAAAATGGGGGACTTCACAGACTTGTGTTCCTTCTATCGAAAAGGTTATCCCAACAAAATGTCCAAGCAACGCTATTCCATACCATTGCTCATGATATTACGAGGCCTACTTCTAATAAGCACCGGATTACAAGTGATCTGGCACCTGTTTGATTGAACATGCCGTTGGTGCCGGTTAGACGGTTTCAACAGTGGGCGCTAGCAACAGAGGAAACGTATGGAAGTTCGGAGGAGTTTTTGGAATATTCCTAGTATATATTGGTATACACACGGAATATGATAAAACCCCACATGAGCGAGGGTTCGCCCCCTCTAAGGGCAACCCAAAAATTGTCAACAAACCGCCTTTTGCCTTTTTCTTCGTAAAGGGCAAAATGATCTGCTGCACGTTGCTTAGATGGCAATCCCTGAATGGTGGAAAGGCTCATAGCATCTACGTGTAACATTTCTATTGGATAGAACACTTTCATCCCCAGAACAGGAGACGCTTCATATAACCCTAAGAGGTTCCTCAATCTCGCTCTGCAGGTCTTGGGTTGATCCGTCAGCGACAGTATGGCTCGGGGAAGCAAATTGTTAATTCTTCTCATCCTAAGCTTTGCGTTTCAAGCTTTTGGTAGCCTTGATCGTCATTCCAAGACCGATATCACAGCTCTTAACGTAGTCTCGGTATTTTTTTTTTCTGAATTGGCTTGAAGTTCTTTTTGCAAATTCGGTTTCTTATCTTACCATTTTTCGTCTTTTCTTTTTCAGGATACAGCAGATTTTATTGCTGAAAGACTTGGCTGGAAAAAGGGCGATGCTAAAATTTCTTACATAGATGTTCGGGATGCAAGAATTGGGCACAATATAGAGTATGAGTTTGATATTGATGTAGGTAGTGGTATGATTCCTATCAAATTTTCAGAAGAAATACCAGCTTGGAAATATCTGCACCAGCTCCCAGAAAAGAAGGTGGATGTGGCTGAAAATGTGAATTCAACAGCTATTGTGGAAGTTCCTAAGCTAGACAGGGAATCCGTTTTGCCTCCCTTTCAAATTGCAGGACCTGTGGAGCTTTGGATTCAGGATGCTGATCAGCTCAGACTTGCGTTGCCTGTAAGTGTTTGTTTTTACAAAATTACCAATTATTTTTAGCATGTTGTTGGCTTAGCTTGCTTGGTGTTTGTTCCTTTTCACATGTCTACTGCCTTTCACACTAAAGACCACGTTATTCTCTAGAATTTATATTTTTGCTTATTCTAGATATATACCTCATTTGTAAATAATATACTTTATGACATGATAATATAACATATATAGTTGGCTCAAGCTGTATGTTCAGATTATTTTAAAAAGATTCAGACTGTGACCTGCATGATATGTGCTAGAATATGGATGCGGTGTGACAATAATCCTAATACTTTTGTTATCCTTTGATCATTGCAGAATGATGTGGATGCTGGAGTGTTAAAGAGGATTGTACTGGCAGATGGTGCTGCTATAACAGTCACAGGAGCACGTGAAGTGAGTCTTCCTAGACCTTTGCGTCTACCTTTACCACTTCCAAATTCAGATGATTCTACTAGCAGCCTCAGTGCACTTGCTGCTCGGGTTAGACGTATTCTTCGTGGCAATGAAAATTCTATGCTTTCTCTCCGAATTGTTGGTCCAACTTCACTAGTTGCAGTTAAAGAAACAGATGCAGAGTCTGCAGGAAATAAGCTAAAGGTTAAGCGTGTTGCACCAGGGGCAATAGAGTTGGTTTCTGGACCAAAGTTTTATGATCCAAGTGCAGATTCAGTCGAAGGACATTCTTCATCAATTTGGCCTCTTCTTTCGCTCAACATGTCAGATCCTAAGGTTCTTGCACTACAAAATATGTTATTAAGTTCGCTTGGACCGAAGGCTTACAAAAAAGGTTCATTTGATCTATTGCGGGCAAAAGCTTCAGCAGCTAGCTTTGTCCAGGTTGAGTTTGAGATAGAGAAGGACTTGACATCTGAAGAACTTAACTTGTGGCCGGAGTGGGCGACAAAACCTAAAGCACAGCGGTTGCAATTTGAATTAATGGCTAAGCTGCAGGGCAGGACATTGCTGCCTGTTAGTGTGAAGCAACTGGAACCACTTATTCCTACACTACCAGTCATGCATATAGATATGACCGCGAATTTCTCTATGACCAAACAGCCACCTATACTGCCGGCAATTAGTCCTATGACCTTGTGAGGGGGGGTTTCTTATAGGTATTGTAAAAACTTATGATGATTGCCAAGAAAGCAACATGTATAGTAAAGATCAGGATTGCAAACAATGGCAGGATAGATGAAATGAATGCAGAGCTGAATAAAGAACTTGGATTGAGAACAGTTGGTCTTATGTGGGAAGACCCAAATTTGTATATATCACCCATTTTATACAATGATATACAGTGAGCAGTTGTACCTTGTTTCTTGGTTAATATTTTGTCTCCTTACTTTTGAATGGTTCAGATACGAAGGCTTTGTGCCTTTGCTTGCCATCCAAGGTTGCCTTTCAAAACATAAATCATTAGCAGGGTTGCCTAACTCGTGGTTTTTGTAATTTTTCTTTTTAGCAGGGTTGCCTAACCCGAGGTGCTGCAATTCTAAGGTGTCCACATGTCATGCCATGTAAGCCAAAACTATTGCACGCCTTCGGATTCCATATTTTCCAATCTGACAGTCATGAATATTCCAAAAAATCTAGGTAATTCCTTCTCCTTCCTCCTTCGTCGTGGCGTTGTACACCCGGCTTCTTTCAGCATTCCTTTTGTGCAAGCAAGCACAACCCCATCATCTTCTTATTTTCTTTTACCTAGCTCTCCACCGGAAATTTGTAGCTTATTCTTATATTTGAGGATCTTAGATATATTTAGATATCGTTTCAAACTCATAAACGGAAGGAATCGGTTTGCCACTATGCTTCTCTTTTGTGGCATTGTAGCAGTGAAAAAGATATCAACAAAGGTATGCATCTTCATGAACTCATAATTAGAAATAGATTTGGAGGAGATAGATTCTTGAGAAACTTGCTTATTCACATGTATGGCAGCGCACTAGAAAAAGCATATGCAGTTTTAAAGAATAGAATAGAATAGAGTTTTTTATCGTCCACTCAAAGGAATGTGTATACTTAGACTATCATGCTTGCAGTATGTTATTAATGTGAGAATTTGGCTGAGTCAAGGAGGTTTGATCAAATGCCTGAAAGGAATGTGGTCTCGTGGAATGCCATGCTTGCAGCATATGCTTAACATAGAAATTGCAAGAATACAATTGAAGGTTTTAGACACATGCAGTTGGCAGGATTGATGTCAAACAACATTAGCTTTGTGTCAATTCTAAAACAAGCTACTATAGTGGATGGTAAGAAATTCATCAATGTGTAATTGAACATGGATTGGAGTTTGATCTTGGTGTGAATAAAGTTGTATCGAAGAGTGTCAAAGGATATTTGCCAAAATGCCCGAGAAAAATATGGTGTCTTGGAATGATTAAAGCCTGTGCACAATGCGGCAATCTTATTGAAGCACAAAGAGTATTTCAAAAACTGCTTGAGTATAGGGCAAATTCCATCTTCATTTGGAAGATTGAAACAGTTGCAACGGTTGGAACTGTCTCAGAAATTTTTTTCAAGCATCATTCCTAGAGATATGTGGCAGGAGCATGAGCCTTTCGTTGCTGTAGAAGATGTGAAGAGATATAGAAGATGTGAAGAAATATAGAAACTATTTGTGAAGTGGTGTCCGATTCATACTCCTCCTATCCGGGCTAACCATTTAATGCTCATTCCAGCCATTGGAGTAGGCATACTCAGACTGGCGCAGCATCAGAAAAAGAATGGAATATAAGTTTGGCAAAGTATCGAGGGCTCTGGAGCTCTGGGATAGCTTAAACGCTTTGAATTGTAAGCTCAATGTAATAACTTATACAACCTATTTGGCACTGTTATCACATAGAGAAGTTGGCTAGATGAGGTGCTTTAGTAATTATGGTATGGCTTTTGGTAGGTCTGTTGCATGGTAGCAGGACATGCCTGCAATTGTAGTCTCAAAATCTGCTACACAAGGCAGAGATAGACTGTCATAGTAGATAAAACAGGGAGAATTGTTTGGCTTTAAGTACAGCGTTAGTTGTTGCTCGGTTTAAGCATGCAGATGTCTGAGGCTTGTCCTTTAGGTGGCCACAGTAGAGTTACATAGAGAGGTTGAAGTGGTTTTTGTGGGTAGGTATCTTGTGATTTGTGCATCTTATAAAGGTTGGCCGTAAATGTATTGCCTAAGGTTGTACGAAGGCAAGAGTTGGGATGCCATGAGATTGCCAGAAGTTGGACATTTTTTAACAAGTCCCATGAAGATGTGGAAGCTTTAAAAATATGTCAAGAACGTTCAGACAGTGTAGGTTCTATCTAACTCATGTAATTCTTATTGACAAGATGTTTTGGCATATTCTGTGTTTCGGGGGGCAAAAAATAGCGTTGTTTAAAAAAACAAGCAAAAAAATACTGAGCGGCACGTTCTTTTTCTGATCCATTCTAGAGACACGTAGCCAGATCTGGGCAGTCTCCTGATGATTCTGGCGATTATGGCAGATCTTCTGCTACAAGATTGTGATAGTTTGCAAACGAATTGCAGCTGGACAAAGATATGAAGTGGCACAACCACGACCACATCCACATTTATGTGAAATCATTGCAGATCATTTATCATTTACGTGTGAAAATCTTTGTGGTTTTCTTTGGGTATAAATAGAGTTAGATTGCTCAAACTTTTTCAGTTCATTACTATATTACTATGAGGGGTGAAAATCTTTGTGGTTTTCTTTGGGTATAAATAGAGTTAGATCGCCCAAACTTTTTCAGTTCATTACTATATTACTATGAGATGCTTTACGCTTCCGTTTAAGGTATGTTGCCTATGAATTTTCCTACTTTTCTTTGGTTCTACACAATTACTAGTTACGGTTTGAAATAGACTGGCCTATTCTACACAATACCGTGGCTTCGAAGATTCCTCTGACCTCTGATGTGCATGATAGCGCCTCTTGATGCTTGAATATCATCATGAATTGACCCTAAGAATGGTATTCCTTCGCTAAGGATGATAGAATGGTATTCGTTTGAACCAGCCTCTTCCTTGAATTACTTAAAGCCCGCGACTATTTCTCAAGTAATTACTTGAAGCCTGCGAATTACTTGAACCTCTTCCTATTCCTTGAATTACTTGAACTACTTGAATTACTTGCAGCCTCTTTCTCTTTCGACTTTATCCACCGCCTCCTTTTTAGAAACACTCTGCCAGCGTGGCAAGACCACGTGGCGACAATCTATCAGGCAGGTGCTTCTGCCGGGAATCCATCCGGCCTACTGCCCGTCGAAAATCGGCAGCTCCGTGGCTCAACTATGTTCAGGAGGCCCCCCGATTTTAGGGGTGCTCACCTTTCTTAAAGCTAATGGTTTTTAATCCATAGCTTAGAATTTAATGAGAAATGTTAAATATCAGTAGCTGGCCCTATGTTTCCACGGTACCGTCTTGCAGCATGAACAAGCTAAGGCATGAACAGGGTGTGACCAACTATGCTCAACAATATGCGTCGATGATGGAGCTGAAATGATTTTAGCATAGAAATCATTGGATTCTCTTGTGCTTTTATAAAATAGATATGTAACTTTCTTTCAAAGGAGTTCCTAATAGATGTGGTTTCCTTATCTACTCCTTAGACTAAAATCATAAAAGCTAGGCTGGTAAGCAGCAATGATAGATGTTACATTAAGATTGAAAATCTGTTGTTAGGGGTTGTGGTTAATACGTGTGAATAGTGGAATATTGCAAACCACATTGTGTATTTAAAACGCCCAAATTCTCGGGTTTACAGACTGGTTCCCATTCATTGGTGTTGTTACCAACTAATAACATTCGGCTTGCCCAAACTTTAAGCTCTCTCTCATAACATCCTAGGGCCTTAGGATGAAATACTTATAACGTACTAGAACAATATGAATACTTGAACCCCTCAACATAAGCTAGATCTTTTCTCTTTGTACTCGTCTTCTGTTTCTTCATAGTGGAAGCCATTCTTGAAAAATTAACATTAAGAAAGCTTGGTTTCTTAGTAATTCTAGCATTAGATTCTTCAACATCCAACTCAAATTTAGAATTAGAGTCGATGAAAGCAACATCGAAGGGAAATAATCCTAACACCATATGATTTTTCGTGGTGCTGGCCTAGTGGTTAGACTTTTCATTTGCGCCATCCATTATCAAAGTTCAAAACCCACTGACTAGCATTGGATGTATAAAAAATTCATCGCAACGAATGTTTGATGGTTAGGTTATCGAACTAGGGTGTCCCCCATCGAAGCTCAAAACCCATTGACAGCCGCTGGGTGGAATAAAAAAACATAAACAAAATAAATGTGATGGGGAGGAGAGTGAGCAAGTGGGAGCTCCATAGTTAAAAGCAACAACTTTTTATCCCATGGGCACTGAAACATATGGCAAGAATACAGGTTCAACTCCTGCATGTTTTCCCTATTGATTTAGTTGAAGTCCAGTTATTGTATCCAAGGCTGGTAATATCTAAAATATCTTATGTACTGTCATTTTTCATTTGCAAGTGGGATAGAACAAAACAAATGATTGCGGCAGCCAAAAGCATGGCTTTTAAGCTTTTTGGAAAATAATTTGGAGATTACGGTTCTCCAACTTAGACATATTTAGTTCAAATTTGCAAGCCCATAACTGAGATCCTTTTTGACTTGATACAAAAATCTACTTTGCCGTGAGTTGGGCAAGAGAAATGTTCGCGGCGGCCTTGGCCGCCGCGATAAATTTCTTGTGTTGTTAAGACCCTTAAAATTTCCTTTCTTAATTTTGTATTCCTATCCATAGTAATAACTTCCTGTTTGTTGTTCTCAATAAGTGTTGTACTAGTGATTACTGGAATAGCTTTCTATGTTTAAGAATGAGGCATTTCCTGTTAAATGTTGTACTAGTGATTACTGGAATAGCTTTTTATGTTTAAGAATGAGGCATTTCCTGCAAGGTTACAAGGTTATATTCCAGGCAGAAATTATGAGTTCAATGTTTGCACTGTATTCCCTTCTCAGTTCCATTATATCTTTGTTCTTAGTAATGTGAATTCTGTGCTAATTTTGCATTCTTTAGACCAAAATGTTGCGCATTACCAGACTCTTCACCACCAAAAATGTATGGCAGTAAATTGGCAGTTTTCGTGCAGATGAAGGAGACAGGGTACTAGTCTATGCTCTTATAAGCTGCATTTGAGATTCTTGAAAAAATGCCTCTATTGAAGGTCGCTCCTGCTTGTAAGACATATGGCATGCTTCTTCTGGCTTTTGTAGCTGTTAGTGAAGTAACAATGATGAATGTAGTATATCAAAAATTGCGCAATTCTGGATGTTTGCCCAGGGAAAAATTGTTTCAACAAATAAAAGCTTTCTTAATAAAGTGGAAAGGCTTAACGAAACTGCTAGCTTGCTACAAGATATGGAAATGTGTTTGATAAGGGACAAAATCATAGTACCAAATCAGATGTATCAAGATGATGAGAAGGAAAAATAGAGCATTCAGGTAGAGACGACAATTGGTCTTATGAATTTGAAAAAAATCCCTTTAGCATGATTTTTCTAGAGTTCTCTAAACATGGGGACTTGAGACAGAGGAAGTGCTTTTGCTGCAAAAATTAAATGAGATAAGGTTTCCAAAGTACTTAGCAATATTACACATTGAAGACCAACATAGAGTTTCTTTAACTCGGCAAAAAATCAGATGGATTTGAGCATAACAGCTACATTTTTGCAAAATTGGCACTATTCTTATAAACTATCATAAAGTTAAGGTATTGGAAGAATTGATGGAGCAAGTGTAAAAAGTTAGTAATAGATGTCATGATTCTATAGCTCTTAATGCATCCCTGCTTGCAAATGTATGGCAGAGCGGAGCACTTCCATGGCTATGGCAGAGCAGAACCGGAACAGAATATTTTGGTTTAAACAACATAAGAATATTCTTTAAAAATGTATATTCGAAAGATTATTGCACTAATCCACAGAATATTCTTTGAAGAAGCATATTTGGAAGAAAATGTGATATACCCACAATGAGATCCAACAGTGGTGGACAGTTGGAGCAATATAACTTGCAAGGGTCTGTGGTTAACACTGCACATCAAGGTTTATTAATTGTAAGTTCCATTTCGTCATTCCATCTGCTTGTCTTAGTTCAACCTTTAGCAACAATGTACTTTTTTTGTATAAGTTCAAGAATGCTTTGTCCTTTTTGACCCCTTTTGCATCTAGGTTATTATGACCCTATCCCCATCCCCAAGTTGAGGATGTTGGGATCTTATCCCCATATGTTTCCTACGTTCAACATTTCGTAAGTGAAATTTGGACAATTACGTGCCAATGGTAATAGGTGCTTGCCCCATCTTCTGTTAACTTCTAGGGTTGGGATATTAATAGAGATGACCAATGTAATTGAGCCCCACGTCTAGGTTACTCTAGCAAGAGCTAATCAACCTTGAATAATTCATGATGTCGAGGGCGTCCGAAATCCACATTCTCTACTGTTCTGGTCATGTGAATAGTCCTTTACCTACATATGCATAATCCGACACACTCCAACTTTTGTACACCTTGCGCATTCCAAGACCTTGACTTGAGTCTTGAATGTTTCATCCTTTGCAACAAAATGTTTTCTCATTTGCAACCTCCCATAGTCATTATATAGATAACCTTGAATAAAGCTCCCAAATTTTGAAAAGCGTATGGTGTTACATAAGATTGTGAATGGTTATGGCAGTGTATAAGTAGACATTTTCGTATGATGCTGATGGTGGATGGGCTGGTTTGACCCAAGGAGATGCCTTTATTGAAGTTGCTATTTTGGTTTGTAGAAAACGTCACATGGAGATGCTAAAACAAGATGACGTGGCATGTTGCTATTTAGAGGCTTTCATATTGGTGACGTGGTGTATTCTATTTTAGGTATTCTGGTTTAGGTCAAGTGTGGAGCAAGGAACAGGGGCGCGTCCGTGGTGCATGCGTTCATATTTTATTGACAGGTTGTAGATTTGCAGCAAAAATGGTTTAGTTTTTGGACTTGTAGGCAATATGCAGGTTTTAGCCAATATCCAGCCGCTGTACAACTTTGTTGTTGCGCCCTTTTTTTGGATGTTTCGAAGCTGACAGTTTCTTCAAGTGTTCTGGTGTTTTGTTTGCAATGGCTGCTGGTAGTAGAATAATACTTTATTTTCTTAATGCTATGTTCTTGTTGTTGCTTTGTTCTATATCTATTTCGGTTATGGCATGCTTTGTGGGTCTGCCAATGGCAGGAGGGTTCAAATCCCTCAGTGCCCTTCTACTTTTCTTTAATCCATTTGACTGCATAGCTGACTTGTGAACCATTGGAACGAAATCATATGTAGTCATAGCTTCATCATGGGATGAAGTGATCCTACAAAAGACCTCTATATATCTTCATTCACAATAATATACGGATTTTCTAAATGGCTATGGCGACTTGAAGAGAAAACCAATTGCGCAGAGGAGAAGGTGCGAGCAAAAAGGGGTCGGACGGCCATTGCTACCCCTAATGCTTCCCCACGGGGATGGACGGCACCCAAGCTCCTTGCTCACACTGACTACGTAGCTCCACAAACCAATCTTGGTCGTCTAAACCACATATCTAGTGGCATAAAAAAGAATATACCATCGACCCACCTCCAGCAGGGTTTGCCCTTAATATACAAAAATATCACAACTAGCATTCTTGATCCCAGTTTCGCATCAACCTAGCAATTCTTGTCCTTCCTATATATAATGTTTGCACAATAAAAAACTGTATGTTTGTAACATATGATTGTTGAAGTTTTTATGTTGTATTCATATGAAAATACAACATCTAGGTTTTGGTAAGAAACTGTGTAAGGGTTTTTCGGTTGTTGGTAGCCAGATAGGAGCGCATGTGCGCCCTGGCAGATGGCAACTAGGGATCGTGATTCCAATTTGGGTCTGGGCAGGTGTCTGGGTCGGCATGTGTATGCGATGGGAGACGGTTTTGTTTGCTTCATCTTGAAGGACGTGCACAGTGGTTTGTTGCTGTGGTTTTGTTTTGTTGCATCTGTTTTCCACCATGTCGATGAAGAGAGTAGCGAGAAAGGGCTAGGCTCCCATTGTCCATGTGCCCGTCTCTGTTGTGGGTTCTATGCATGTTGATTCTAGCTCTGTACAGACTCATAATTCCTCTGCCATGCCCAATTTTGCAATGAACTGGAATGCAATTGATGTCTCTGTGATGTTAGGACTGTCAAGGCATGATGTCCCCCTTAGTTTCTTTGATGCCCTTTCATCATTCTGTGATAGAAAATGTGTGGATGGTGCAGTTGCCCTGGAGAGGAGATCTTCTGCAGATCATCTTCATGTCCAAGCTGTGTTGAGAGCATGCTATAAGACACCGAAGGCCGTGAATGAGGCTATTAAGAGGGATTTCAAGTGGCCTTCAAAATTAGTTGGTGTTGTGTTAATCTGCAAAGTCCTCAAGAATAACAGGCTATGCTGTTTCGAGGGTATGGTGGAGTATTGTATGAAGGACATAGATAAGGTGCACTACTCTTGCCATCTCCATAACATATCTGAATCCATGATTGAAAAGGGAAATATGTAGCATAATAACAGGGGGTTTTCTTTGTGTTTTTGTACGCTTTTCACTAAGGCTTTTCTATGATTTCGTGATGTATTCAAATGGATGTACTAATGCGTACATCTAGAGTGCACCATTTCTGAGCCATTGATTTTAGCTTTTTTTTTTTCAATGGTCAACAACCAATGGCTCACAACAAAAGCCCTTTTTTTGTTCGTGTGGTGCATAACGGGCACATGAAGGGCCATTGATTTTAGCCTTTTTTTTCAATGGTCAACAACCAATGGCTCACAACAAAAGCCCTCTTTGTGTGTGTGTGGTGCATAATGGGCACATGAAGGGCTTGAAGGACGCATGTAGTGCAGTTTCCCCGCCGGCAACACATTTCTTATCATAACTTTTGATCCAGAGCTTTGTTTGAGATGATTTTTATTGCGTTGGAAAGCTCTCTCTGGGATCTTTTTGATAGTGTATGATATGGATATGTTTGATTAAGTTATGTATGCTAAAACAGCAATTTTTCGGCCGGATTTGGTAGGCTTTCACATCCTACCAGCTGATTAATACAGGATTGCGCTATTGGATATTGTTTTATGGCTCATTCCGAATGAAGCTTGCAAAAAATTACCATGCATTTTTAGATTTTGAGGCAGGTATTAAGCAAATTCCAAGGCTTCTAGATCCTTGTGCTAACAAGCAGAAAAGTTTCCCACTTTGGTTTCTCACCACAAGAATCTATGGAGGCCAAATGCTGCTGTTAAATTCCAGTTGAAAAATGTTTGTGTATGGGTGTTGCAAACTTTATGACTTTCAGAATAATGGGATCAATCTGCTCTATCTTTATGGTAACTTTTACTTATGTTCTATTTGTTTTATTGTGATCAAATTCAAAAGCTACAGGTGATGAAAGCCTCAAATGAATTCTAGTTTTTTCTGGTTTGAATTCTAAAATTTTTGTCACATCGGGGTGGCGTCCCTAAGGCCCCGAAGGGGCCAAAATTTTTTTTTTGCAACACAAACCATCAACATCCAATATATAAAAATTAAATCTCCCAACACATAACAACTATTGACATTAACAACCAACACATAACTACCATTGACATTAATTAACACAACCATTGGGTCCAACACATTTAAATTAAAATCCCCCTTAAACCCCCTTTGGTTTGGGTGCATATTCACACGGGGGGTGACTCCGGGCAACGAGAGCTGTTGGATAGGCATACTCACCCCTTATTCCTTAATCTACACCATACGTAAAGTTCCTCGTTTGTGGGGTATGCAAGTACAAAATTTGCTATACTGTATAACAAGATTCACAAAATACTATAAGATTTCAAGCGGAATACTATATGGTGTTGATCTGGGGACACAAAAGATTTGTATGTGTTGAACAACAAGAACCTATTGAATAAGGCCACTCACTTTGTATTTTACCACGGTCGTAGACTCACTCCTAGCTTGACATTTACTATTTGCAAGATGCTCAGGCGTGGAAAGTACATTTTAAGCAGTAGCTGGATTATTCCTTTGAACAGTGCTCATGTGAATAGAGAACCACACCCACTGCATGCCATCTAATGTCAGGACTATCCTGTTTGGTATGCCTGCAGGATATGTGGCTGTGGAACAGAATGGTCCTGGGTGCCGGCGGTACTGGGATGATTCCGAGCCACCTGATAAGCTGGATTGTAACTTTGAGGATCTTTGGGATCCATCTTTCAGCCCTGAACTAGAAATCCCAGACCATGTTGTAGATTACATCCCCATTGATACTGGGTACCACACCATAGCTATTGGGTGCCTCCTATGTAGTTTCTCTGTTGTACAGTTTCAATTGTGTGCGTGTTTCTATTTTTCTTGAGCATGGTTTGTGGTGGTGACGCCTTCTTACATGGAGCAATGGAAATTTCCAGAGTAAGATGGGCCACCTCGTTCTGAGCTTGGACCCCTCTTTAATAAGCTCCAGAATTGATGCATCCCAGCCTGATCCTCAGGCATATCCTCCAGAGGCTGAACAGGTTTTCAGTACAGAGGAGTTCATATCAAACATTGTGCAGGTTGGTCTCGGGGGGTCCATCATACGTCCTCATGGATGCCGCCAATGTGGCATGACGTAAAAATACTATCTATCCATCCATCCATCCATCCATCTTGAGGAGGCAGTTGACATGTTTTTATGCTGCTATTGATTCGGCGATGTCTTGTGTTGCTTGGGAGCAACTTGGGGCTCCGATGTCTGAGTTGTACGCACTAAGATCACATATGAGCCTTGCTAGGGATTTGCTGACCCAGGAGATCTGCCAGCTTGGTGCCATCATCAGGCGGGCTACATCTGGAAAATTTATAAACTAGAGCTTTATCTTCTTCTTCTTGTTGTGTGTAATCAAGTTATTGTGCAGTACCGTATTAGTGGCATTTGTGCCAAGTGTACATTTACTGACTTGATGAATATGTAATGCTTGTTATTCTGATGCTTTGTTTTCCCCTTCGGACTAGTTTTCCTATTATGCATTTGTGGCCATGGTTACTAAGACTTGTAGACTTTCAGTGGGCTTCGGCCCCTAGGCATAAGGGCGATCCCCTCTCGTGGGATGTGCCTTATGTCTGGATAAGCATTGGCATTGCGCTGAGGTTCAATTCCCCAGGCTCACTGATGGTCTCCGTTTGTTGTATTACTGGTATTGTCCTTCGTCATGGCAAGCACTATGTATAGGGATCATCGATGCATGCCACTAATCATTGCAACTTGGAGTGGCAGTCAATGGCACATGTCTGATCGTCCCTATGCATAGGCTTATTGTAACTATGAGGAAACGTAGCATGACCAGGTGAGCTGTGACCATTGGATTCGAATTGGGGTTCGATTCCCTAAGCTCATGTCACATTGGGATGTTGCTATTATGCTAGAGGTCCGGTACTGTATTGGTATGATGCCATGTTGTATACATACCATAATCTTTGTATACGATGCTAACCAATGGTGCCTGTCTTTAGGCACCCCCTTTAAAAGCGGGTCAACAGGGATTGATTTGACCCCAAATTGACTTGGGAAGGGAGCATGGGATCTATGGAAAGAGAATATTCCATGAACTATGCCACAATCGTAGGGGCAGGGTAATACACGCTCTTGTCCTTCCTATAATAGAGAGAGATCTTTGACGGAATAATAAAGGGAAATTTACCAAAATAACCCTAATTTTTGCTGTATTTCCCAAATTGCCCTTTGTATTTTCGAAATTCCCAAATTACCCAAAAATAAAATGGAAAATCCGAAAATGGACTTGCCGCTAAAAAAATCCTCTCGTTCTGATTTCTTCTCGGTTCTGCATGCTTCTCGGTTCCCGCTGATCTGTTGCCGACTGCTATGGCCGCTGATACAAACAATTCGAGCCAGGCAAGAGGTGATTCCACACCGAGGTAAGCCTTGCAACTTACATGCTGGAAGTTTTTAATTTTTCTGTAAGCATATCTTGTGTTACATATTCTTACTGTTTAGAAAGGCTCTAAAAAGCAGCGACAACAAAAATTGAGTGGCCTTTGTTTCAGAAGCACAGCCGATCACTAGGAAAATGCATCATCTTCACCCAACTGTTGTATTATAAAACATTGGCCATTCCGCATCATCTTTTTTGGTTTATGGTAAACCTCATTCTGTAAGCATATTTACAATCTCGGCACAAAAAGATCTTAGCGTACTTAATAGCTTATGGCAGTCAGATTTCACTAGATTTGGGCTTTTTAGTGTGTCGATTTTGCATGAACCAGATTCTATTGATTAATAACTTACCCTTGTGTGCAAGCTTTTTGTGATTCAAAACTATCTGTTTTGCAGGTTGGGGAGGTCGGTGAGCTCTCAGAAATATTCCAGTGGAAAGGAGAAGTGCAGATGGATGTAAAATATGACGGATTTAAGAGTAGGCCAGCAATTTGACTCAATCTTGGACCTCCGGAATGCTGTGAAGGAAGAAGCCCTACGTGCTCATGTGGAATTAGAAGTAGGCAAATCTGAAAAGAATAGGTATACAGTCTTTTGTGGAGACCAATCATGTCCGTGGAGGTTGCATGCATCAATTGTGCATGGTGGGCCGAGATGCGAAATAAAGAAATTCACTAGTTTGCATACTTGTGGAGGCATTGCTAAACTATGCAACAAGGAAGCTTCTGCATCATTTGTAGCAGCAAAATATATGGAAAAAATCAGGGACCAACCAGATTATACTCCAAAGCAACTGCAAGCAGATTTTAAGAGAGAAACAGGTACGCAGATTACTTACAAGGTTGCTTATAATGCTATCAAGCAAGCCCTTCGCTCTATTCATGGTGATTACTCTGAAGCATACAAGAAAGTTGAGGCCTATTGCCAAGCCATCATGAATGCTAATCCAGGAAGTGTAGCAGTTGTGCAGCAAACAAGTGAAGGCAGATTTTACAGGCTATTTTTAGCTTTTGGTTCATGCATCAACGGATGGAAGAGTTGTAGGCCATTTATTGGTTTGGATGGCACGTTCTTAACAGGTAGATTTCTTGGACATCTGCTATGTGCAACAGGCATTGATGCAACTGGAGGGCTCTACCCTATTGCATTCGGTATCATCGATAATGAAAATGAAGACAACTGGGTATGGTTCTTGCAGTCATTACGTGATACTCTCCAGGTTCCAGACAATGTAACTTTTGTTTCTGATAGAATGAAAGGTTTATTGCCAGCTATGGATCTTGTGTTTCCAGGAGTTCATCATGCTTTTTGCATGAGACATTTGGACGCTAATCTTAAAAAGAAGTGCAACAATGGTGAATTCATCAGGTTCTTTTGGCAAGCTGCATATGCTAAATCTGTGGAGGGCTTTAATGAAGCTATCCAAAACATGAGGGCAATCAATAACAGTGTTACAGATTGGATGCTTGCTTCAGCACCCGCACAATATTGGGCAACTGCGCACTTTAAAGGAACACGGTTTGGTCACTTGACTTCTAACATTGCAGAGGCTTTAAATTCTTGGCTTCTTGAAGCTAGAGATAAACCTATCATTCCAATGCTAGAAATTATTCAAGATTACTAGCGAGCGGCTTTTACAAGAACCGTGTTGAAGGAGAGGCTTTGTGGGCGTCTTGTGGAGAAGCTGCTACATACACTCTAGTGAAAGATGCTCAACAACATATTACAAAGGTCAGCGAGCGAGCTAGAAGGTATATAGTATTTCCTTCCTTGATGCATTTGTGTTTGAAGTACAAAGTCCGGAGCGTCGAGTTGTGGTTAACATTGAGTCTAAAACATGTTAGTGCTTGGAGTGGCAAATGTTAGGATTGCCTTGTGGTCATCAAGATTCTTTGCTATTCTTTTTCGGCGACAACGTCGAGCTTTATACATCCGGGTTACTTGTTAAGTTCATTTTGCTATTCATATCTTGGAGCTATTTATCCACCAAATTTTGAACTTGTTGAAAGTAATGAATTACTACCTCACGCAACCGCGTCGTCCTCACGGAAGGCCTAGAAGGAAAGCGGGATAAGACGAGAAGAAAGATAGAGAAAGCGGGTGTACAAGTGCACCGCTGTGTGGCAAGCGTCGGCCATAATGAACGCTTCGCGAAAATCCTATTTGACATTGCATATTTACGTCATAATTTCATGTTGTGAAAATTATTTTGGATGTCCACGAATATGTGGTATTAAGCACTTTCATTCCATCTGTAACTTTCATTCCATCTGCTATTGTGAATTTGGAAAGTTGCATGCATTCCATCCGTAAGAATAATAATCATTTGAATTTGGAACGTTCCACGGCTTTTTGATAATTTTTAGCATAGAAAGGGCTATTTGGGAAAATACCAAAGAATTAAGGGCAATTTGGGAATTTTGAAGATACGAAGGGCTTTTTGGGAAATAAGTCAACAATTAAGGTTATTTTGGTAAATTTCCCTAAAAATTATCAAAAAGCCGTGGAACGTTCCAAATTCACAACAGATTATTATTCTTACAGATGGAATGCATGCAACTTTCCAAATTCACAATAGCAGATGGAATGAAAGTTACAGATGGAATGAAAGTGCTTAATACCACATATTCGTGACATCCAAAATAATTTTCACAACATGAAATTATGACAGAAATATGCAATGTCAAATAGGATTTCTGCAACTGCGTTCATTATGGCCGCCGTTGCCACAACGTGTGCACTTGTACACCCGCTTTTCTCTATCTTTGTCTTCTGTCCTATCCCGTTTCCTTCTAGGCCTTCCAGGAGGACGACGTGTTGCAGGAGGTAGTAATTCATTACTTTCAACAAGTTCAAAATTTGGTGGATAAATAGCTCCAGCATATGAATAGCAAAATGAACTTAACAAGTAACCTGGATGTGTATAAAGCTCTGGACGTTGTCGTCGAAAAAGAATAGCAAAGAATCGCATGACCACAAGGCAATCCTAACATTTGCCACCCAAGCACGAACATGTTTTAGACTCAATGTTAACCACAACCGATCGCTCGACTTTGTACTTCAAACACAAATGCATCGTAAGGAAATACTATATACCTTCTAGCTCGCTCAATGACCTTTGTAATATGTTGTTGAGCATCTTTCACTAGAGTGTATGTAGCAGCTTCTCCACAAGACGCCCACAAAGCCTCTCCTTCAACACGGTTCTTGTAAAAGCGCTCGCTTAGTCAGTTTCTTGAATAATTTCTAGCATTGGAATGATAGGTTTATCTCTAGCTTCAAGAAGCCAAGAATTTAAAGCCTCTCGCAATGTTAGAAGTCAAGTGACCAAACCGTGTTCCTTTAAAGTGCGCAGCTGTTGCCCAATATTGTGCGGGTGCTGAAGCAAGCATCCAATCTGTAACACTGTTATTGATTGCCCTCATGTTTTGGATAGCTTCATTAAAGCCCTTCACAGATTTAGCATATGTAGCTTGCCAAAAGAACCTGATGAATTCACCATTGTTGCACTTCTTTTTAAGATTAGCGTCCAAATGTCTCATGCAAAAAGCATGATGAACTCCCCGAAAACACAAGATCCATAGCCGGCAATAAACCTTTCATTCTATCGTAAAACAAAAGTTACATTGTCCGAACCCGGAGAGTATCACGTGAATGACCGCAAGAACCATACCCAGTTGTCTTCATTTTCATTATCGATGATACCGAATGCAATAGGGTAGAGCCCTCCAGCTTGCATCAATGCTCGCTGCACATAGCGTATGTCCAAGAAATCTACCTGTTAAGAACGTGCCATCCAAACCAATAAATGGCCTACAACTCTTCCATCCGTTGATGCATGAACCAAAAGCTAAAAATAGCCCGTAAAAATCGCCTTCACTTGTTTGTCGCGACAACCGCTACACTTCCCCGGATTAGCATTCATGATGGCTTGGCAATAGGCCTCAACTTTCTTGTATGCTTCGTAGTAATCACCATGAATAGAGCCGAAGGGCTTGCTTGATAGCATTATAAGCAACCTTGTAAGTAATCTAGCTGCACTGCTTTCTCTTAAAATCGCTTGCGCTTGCTTTGGAGTATAACTGTTGGTCCCCGATTTTTCCATATATTTTGTCGCTACAAATGATGCGTAAGCTTCCTTGTTGCATAGTTTAGCAATGCCTCCACAAGTATGCAAACTAGTGAATTTCTTTATTTCAGATCTCGCCCACCATGCACAATTGATGCATGCAACCTCCACTTTACATGATTGGTCTCCACAAAAGATCAGATACCTATTCTTTTCAGATTTGCCTACTTCTAATTCCACATGAGCACGTAGGGCTTCTTCCTTCACAAAGATTCCGGAGGTCCAAGATTGAGTCAAATTGCTGGCCTACTCTTAAATCCGTCATATTTTACATCCATCTGCACTTCTCCTTTCCATCGAATATTTCTCGAGAGCTCACCGACCTCCCCAACCCGCAAAAAGCAGATAGTTTTGAATCACAAAAGCTTGCACACAAGGGTAAGTTATTAATCAATAGAATCGTCTTCATGCAAAATCGACACACTAAAAAGCCCAAATCTAGTGAAATCGACTGCCATAAGCTATTAAGTACGCTAAGATCTTTTTGTGCCGAGATTGTAAATATGCTTACAGAATGAGGTTTACCATAAACCAAAAAAGATGATGCGGAATGGCCAATGTTTTATAATACAACAGTTGGGTGAAGATGATGCATTTTCCTAGTGATCGGCTGTGCTTCTGAAACAAAGGCCACTCAATTTTTGTTGTCACGCTTTTTAGAGCCTTTCTAAACAAAGAAGAATATGTAACACAAGATATGCTTACAGAAAAATTAAAAACTTCCAGCATGTAAGTTGCAAGGCTTACCTCGGTGTGGAATCACCTCTTGCCTGGCTCGAATTGTTTGTATCACGCCATAGCAAAAATTTTCTAAGAATGCATCACGGAACCGAGAAGCATGCAGAACCGAGAAGAAATCAGAACGAGAGGATTTTTTTAGCGGCAAGTCCATTTTCGGATTTTCCATTTTATTTTTGGGTAATTTGGGAATTTCGAAAATACAAAGGGCAATTTGGGAAATACAGCAAAAATTAGGGTTATTTTGGTAAAAAAGGGCTATTTGGGAAAATACCAAAGAATTAAGGGCAATTTGGGAATTTTGAAGATACGAAGGGCTTTTTGGGAAATAAGTCAACAATTAAGGTTATTTTGGTAAATTTCCCAATAATAAATTAACAAACGGATAGCTAGCATAAACCTCACATCCAGATTATTAAATGTAGAACTAGTGCCAGATCGGTGCGGGGGTGCACAGTACCAGCTCCATTTAAAGTTCATCCCCATTCACGTCGTGGTCGTGGACAGAAATTGTCAACAGACCCCATGATTAACAGCAGACAACACAAGCAATACATAGGAACGGTAGGATTCTTGCACTTCATAGTTGAACTTCACAGATTTATTCACGTGGATTTTCAAAGAGAATGCCCAAATGTTGCACTCATGGTGTTCAGTGCACTCTTCCAACCATGTTTCCAAATTTGAAATGCATGTTTTAATAAGGGCAACCTAGATTCGAGACTGTCTTTTGATTGATACATAAGCTGCAGAATCCATACCCTGCTTGAACGTATATTACAATTGCGTTACAAGAAACCATGTTCCTTTCTTCCCTACCTTCAAAGATGCTCCAAAGAGAGTGCTGCTCTCCAAAGATGCTAGTAAGTTTTTCATAGCTTTTAATGCTTGCAGGAAATTCACCTATTTTTTTACCAAGTTGAGTAGTATTGTTGGTGGCGGGCATTGAACAAGCACATGCACCAAAACTTTCGAGTTTCTTATTCAAAGTTTCTTACTTTTGAGTATGTACACTAAAAATTAAAAGCTGGTCACCTAGAACTTCACTCAAAAGTCAGAATGATAAACACAGACCAACTCAGAGTGTGAGATAGGGGCCCGGCAAAGTGGGCATTCTGGCTTCTCATTACACCATTCTGCAACACAAGTCCTAGAAGCAAACATGTCCCATTAGCCACCTATTTGGGCTTGGAAACTTTTAATTCCCGTGAGTTCAAAGGTCCTACCAGCAGAAGACATGTCCACAGGGTGTTGATGTTGGACTTTGCCGCTTGCTCAAGCAGAGGGGACATTTACTGCCAGTGGCCTGCATGCAAAGAAACAAGGAACTTCACTATGACTTCCTGATTCTGATATTTAAAGCTTAAATATGCATGTTAGTGTTATTAGTTCAAGAAAAGACTTTTTGATTATGCAATATTCTCAGATATAATTGTAGGTCAAACGATCAAATGTAGGCCTTACAAAGAGAATGAAAGCCCAAAAAAACCATGTCAATCAGAATAACTGCTCATCACGCAACATAGTTATCTAGCTTGCAAAAAAACAAACCATAAAAATAACAGCCTGTCATCCATTGAGAATACAGACACCATCATATGGCTTTAGACGATTTGAGGAATTGACTGCTTATTGGGGGGTGTAACTCATAGGACAAACTCAATCGTACCTCCAATTCGACCGGCCTGGTCAAGGATGATGATTCATTGTGAAAATGAGATGTACTAACTTGATCCCCATCCTCATCGAGTATAGCTATTCCCTGATACCCTATGCCAATGACCAACAAACGCATACTTTATATACCTCAGACCACAAACCGTATCACAAAAAGAGGCATCTGTAACTTTTAAATATACACAACCTGTGGAAGCATATGCATGTTCCAGAGGCCTGGAACCCTGCATTGACCTAACAATGAGAGGCAAGATGCTCCTTCGTATCCAGTCACCCCCAACAATAAAAAGCTGCACCAACAAAAGCATGCCCAACACACGATACCTGCACCCCCGCATAAAAGATTTCATCACAAAGATACATACATGGGAAGTCCCACTTCAGTAGAAATTGATTCCCGCTTGCTAGAGAATTCCCATCCTGAAGGACAAAATATTACCTGGGTCTCTGCTGGCTTGGTTTCCCCAAAAATATATGGTGTATTCTTGCAGCACGATTTGACAGATAGTAGTAGATTCCTGTATTAGAGACAATACATATATGTTACAATTATCAAAAACTATATGAACTGAACTTTTGATTGGTACAAGATTTGATTAATACTGAAATATGCACATTGGCCAATCTGCCTGTCCATTTCTGCCTATTTGTCCTCTCCTCTATGCTCCTACTTAATTTCCAAACTTGTACATGAATATTCACTTCTGCAGTTGATAAAATAACTTGTAAGTTGTAACACTGCCCTATTTTCTGAGCTGAAGCCTACCATGCTCATTCTCTGCGATGTATATTTCTCAGCATATTGTCCACAGAAATGTTTAGTCCAAGTCATTTATCAACTACTTTAACTGTACAACAAGCTATGGGCAGATCAAACTGGCATTTGAAGGAGACAAACTAAGTTCAACTGCTCAGGATTCTCCACATCAAAGTTCAGACATTAAGTAAATCCAAGTAGGATAACTAATGCACCCAAGGGAATTGCCAAGTCATAAAACAAATTCTTGATTGGAAGATTCATACCTTCAAAGTAGAAGAGCATCAAATTTGCGCGAATAACAAGCATAGTTGATTCCCTTAACAAAGGAAGTAACTATCACCAATGCATCTTTAATTAGATCCTATACGTTATCTTTCATATCACTTGATAATAAACCATGACATACCGTAGTCCAATAAACTAGGGCAGCTGTCCATGCTCTCTGTAGTCTATCCAGGATTCGAATGCCATTATGTCTAGATGATCTTAAGACCTCATTGCTTGTTTCCAGGGTATCCTGGGATGCCAACATGATGCCTCTGGTAGCTGCTCTTGTACTGCAACTTATCTATCGTGACAAATTTATCCATCTCTTGTGACTTCTCCTAAAAGCTCAAGGAAAAACATGTTGCTGTACCTGAGACGGTCTCCAAGATATGGAAGAATATTCTGGTAAAATATTAGAAGGAAACGGCGTGCTGGTGAAGGACGAAGAAGACCAGATGTAGATGAGACCTAAAAGTGAATAAAATAGAAACTTCATGCTTCACAATGTGATTTCATGTGCGGATCATCACTCTTTTAACAGTATAATATACAAACACCTATGTAGTAAAATAGCTTCCAACATTCACCAATATGCCATAAGCATCATGCATCTTGTGCTACCAAGGGCATAGAAGTTAGCGTCTTAAGCTTCAAACAAAATGCTCGAATGGGAGAACAACCTGAGATATATCACAGTACTCTTCCCCCAAAGTCTGGAGACCTGCTCCTGTGGTTAATAGATAGTAAAGAACGCGAGCAGCCATCTTAGTCTGCCAGCAGAGGCATTTGGATAAAACATTAGGCTGTTTGGCTCTATATAAGGCGATGGAATAATCATTAAACAACCAACAGATACCTCATTCTGGTACGTAGCAGCATGTCTGGTTCCTATAATTTGTTGCAAAGGTCCAATTAAAACAAATTTGTGCAAATGAAAGCATAGGGAGGTGAATTACCGAAGGCATGACGAAAGGCATCATAGCAAGCATCAGACAGATATCCAATATATTGTTCATCTTTTTCAGCTGCGCGCATAAGTTCTGGCTGGGATGCCATTGGAAATTTAACAATTGGCCTGCCACCGCTACCATTGCTCTGTTCTTGTTGAGCACCTTGCATCCTCTTGTCTTCAAAACTCTTCCCTTTGTTGTTCTGGGAATCAGATTTGGGCGCACATAACTAACAGAACTAGAATTCGAAGCAGAAAGATAATCCTGCTTTTGAGAAACTACACAGGGGATATTATTTTTGTGGATCAATAGTATATGATTTTCAAAGGTAAGGTTATCGGTCTAGCTAAGGCTGATAACCAAAAATGCGTGGCCGAGGCTAGGTATTTGGCACGTAAGGCCAAGGCCCGACTAAGGCCGAAGGCCAGGGCCGAGGCCTTACGTGCCAAATACCCGCCGAGGACGCATACGGCCGAGGCCCACGATTTTGGACACGCCGACGAGGCCCCGTTAGGGCCGAAGTGCATGCAGTGTTGATAACCGCCGAGGCCCGGTGGGGCCGAGGCTGCTATCAAAGGTGACATCGAAGTTTACGACGGATAAACCGCCTTTATCGTCGCTAATTAATTGGCATCGATAATTAGTTATCGATCGAGGAGTAATTGATAATTAGTTATCGATCTTGATAATTATCGGAGGAGTAATCGATAATTAGTTATCGGTGATTGGAGGAGTATCGATAATTAGTTATCGCATCGAGGAGTATCGATAATTAGTTATCGGTATCTCCAAGATCGATAACTAATTATCGATCTCGCTCTAGTAATGATAAGCAAAAAAAAAGCACTCTCCCTTTCCATACAAGAGTCCGATAAGGTTATATAGTTGTACTATGCTCACCATAGGTATGCATTATACACTATTAATGACATTCCAATGCTACCTTTACATGTGGTTGCACAACTTCATAGATGGCCTGCCAAATAGATCTCATGTTGGATCTTATGTTGAATAGGATGTCGTATAAGAATTTTGAAGGATTATTAGGGTTTAGCTAATCTAAGTTTTGTCAATATAATTTAGGGTGAAAAACAAATCCCGTTGCTAATAAAACCTGAAAAGCATATTTCTTGTATAATTTAGGCTAGCCGAAAGAAGTATACAAAAACTTGAGAAACTTTTTTTCATGTCAGAAAATCTTGATTTTAACAAGTAGGATGCTAGAGCTCCCTAGAATTTGTTGTGCACTAGCTACTGGTATTAAACAACAACATAAACTACTTGCTCAATTAGCCAAACGTGGGAACAAGGTGACATGCACGGAAGGTTGCCCCTCAGTGCCCCAAGGGTGTATTTGTATATTTTTTGTTTTGTAGTTTCATGTTGATCTTCCTTGTTTAATATTGAACATATGGATTCTAGATGTTTGCAACTTTTTTCAAATCACCACCTGCAACTACTTCCACATTTCTCCATGTTATTAGTTTTTAAGATTTAGCCATCATAGCATAATGGAAGCCTGCCTTACTTTGCCAAATGTTGAGAGAATTGTAGATTTGAACAAGACTTGTGTATCTGTTGTGTCCCTCGCTTACCTTAGTCCACTATAAGAAAGGACTATGATGGAGTACAAAATTCTTCCCAAGATTTTAAGTTATCAATCTTTATCGCTCTTTGTTCATGTTGCTTGTGATGAGGAAGATTTCTTAGAATCTTCCTGATCCAAGACCATCGTTTTGTATTTATTAAAAATGCATGCCCACATCAATGGTGCAAAATAACATATACTACTTTGATATACAACAAATTTATTGCAGCGGCCCTTCTTTATTGGTTGATGTTCATGGAAGTCCGTGGGAAAATGGCTAAGATCATCTTCTACGTATGATTTGCAAACTGATGCTTCGGGGACTTTGGAGTATGTTAACTCCATACCAATCAAACCTTGCCTTGGATCAGTTCCTTGTCCTTCCCTTCAATGGTTTATTAGCTTAATATCAATAAATCGTCAAAATTCACAACTTGCATAAAACAAATATAACAAAGGAACCATGCCCAACCCACTCTGTAAAGCTATAAGTTTTTGTTACTGCGATAATGCCGGTCTTAGGGCCCCACTTGTCCACACTAAAAAGTGGGAGAGAAAACTAAAAAGTTGACAAAAACCAAAAATGTAGAACCTGATTACCACTTTGCAATGGATTGGTGTGCCATCTGGCAGCACTGTAAAGCATGAAAGTGATTTAATTGCCCTATCGTTAGGAAGCATTAGGGATTTGATTTACAAATGTCAATCTTAGGCCCAGATTTCATTACTGCTGCAGATCCATGGACAGTCTCGCATCAACTACCAGGTTATTGGAAGCAAACTGCAAGAATCGGCATTCCATTGAAGTGGTGATAGTTTTTGGATTCAAGCATTCTCGAGTTTAGCTAGCAACCTTTTCATGCATCTGCCGGGTGAGATCTCTCGTCACAAAACACCCAAAGATCTGACTCCACGTCAGGGATTTCCACCCTACAGTAGAATCCCATCAGTGTTGTCAATAGCTGATGTGTTGCAGGTGAATTCATTTCCACATCAACTACCACCATAGTGAAATCTGGGCCCTACCACCAGCATACATTTCTTATAATAATACGTAACAAGGGGCATCCCTTGGTTCTAACTTGTGCAAGGGTAATGCGGCATGTATTGCTCGTCCTTTACTTGCAAGCATTGCGCTTGCATCAAGCAATATAATCCATGACTTGGTATTAGAGATAAATGGCATGCCATTTATCAAGTTCTCACTCTTATCTAGCCATCCCACACATCCAAGGAGGTCTACAATGCAATGATATTGTTCAACTTTGGGTAGCAAGCTATGATCTCCAGTCATAGAAGTAAGCACAATTTCATTAATTATGGACAATACCTGAATTTATGGACCATTTTTTAGTAGACTTGGATGAATGACTCATTTTCATACACTAGTTGACATCCCCTGCGAGTGCTGCATATGCCTCAGCAGCATGCACGGGTATCTTAATAGTATTAGGTATCTTCTTCTTGTTTGATGGCTCCCAAGCGTAGTCGATAGTCTCCACTTCTATGCGGTCACTTGCAGTCATGTACATTTGATGCTCTCTATTCCATATCAGATGGATGATAACGTCGAAGGGATCAGGATAATGGCGAGGATTTAGAGCGACTGTGGTCATCCAGTCTTCCATGGGTATCTCTCGCTCGCGGCACTGCTTGAAGTTTTCGTGATTCATCTTGCAGTTGATGGAATCACGTTCAGGACCAGACTGAGACCACATGGCTAGACGAAGGCCAAATTTGATGGTCAAAATTGGTTTGAGATATATTTATACCCACAATCATTATTGAAGGTATTGTACGCAAAGATTATTGGATGTACACCGTATATACAACCAATAATGCTGCTACAGTAGTCATCAATAATTCCTTGGCTATAAATATAGCTGCATTATTACGACGCCACAAAGACATTCATTTGCCATGTCTCGCCATCTTCACAGGCCCCATGTTGACACCCTTACTTGCCTTATGACCTATGACGATCTTTATGCCTGCGAGTTGAAAGGGATCTCTCTCGATCCCTGGCTGTATGGTATAGCTACTGGTCGAAAGAAAGACTCCCCCGGCGAGTATCATGTTACTATCCATATTGTGTGGGTTCCGGAGCGCGAGGCTTTTGAGATTAATAGAATCACCAATAATTACAATCTATGACTCATGTATTTCATAACTTTATATGATATGATGATGTAACTGTGTTGTGCATGATTCTGTTGTTATGTTTCAGTTGTTATCTTCGGTTCTGATCTACGTTTTCTCGTTTTCCTTTTGCCTGCAAGAAGGAAAGTGGGCGGGCGCCCAATTTTCCTGAAAGTGGAAGCCTTCATGAAACTACCTTCAGGCCATCTGAAGGGCAAAGTCGGCGGCCGCCCAGTTTCTGGAGGAGACTATTCCCGAAAGAAAATGGGCGGGCGCCCAATTTCCTCTGGAAGGAAAGTGGGCGGGCGCCCAATTTCCTCAGGAGGCCTCCATGAAATAAGATATTACTGTTCAGAAATTGCGCGTCATTGGGATGTTCTCAATGTAGACAAAAACATTCTATTCACATAGGAATGGAGTACATGGATGGATTACGTAGATAATAATATCAACTAAACAACATGCGTCGAAAGCATAGGTTGAACAGAATGACAATAGATAATAATAGATAATATTAAACATGGACGTTTCAGTCAATATCCAGTTCCACCGCAATTAGATCCCCCAGTTGGAACTCTGATATGTCTTGTCGGCAATGCCAGATCCAAAATTACATCCAATTCTGCCATCGGATAGGGAGTGCTGAGGATGAGTTTGATTACCAAAGCCACACGCTGCCTCTTTTCCTTCTTGTAAAGCTTCTTAAACAACGACCGGAAAGTGTTGTGCAGCCAAACATCCTCCATTTTCAGCAACCTCTTCAGAGCTTCTGCCCTGTAAATATGGCGTTTCAAGGAAATCAAGCAGCCTTCCAGCTCTACCCTGCTAAGGTCATCCGGCTCATCGCCATCCTTCATCAACTCTCCCACGGCCGAATAATGAGCTTCCTGAGTTGGCTTCTCATTTCTTCTGTGCCATTTTGGTTTATCTCGTTCTGCACCTCAACCTGAAGCTGATTCGCATGAGCTAATATTGGCTCAGCGATATGGCACTGCAATTCGCTCATTGTGAATCCATAGCTGCGCCTGGTTCGGACCATTCTGACTGGCACGAATATGAATCTACACTATGCAGATTTGCGAATGCCGGCTGCTGTGGCGAGACCACGCCTGAGATAGGCCATGGCGAGACACAAACTCGGTTGGCACTTTTTGTGCTTTATAGATACAAGGCCTGCCATCCCACCTACCTGCACACATTTCGAAAATTTGCATCATTCTACTAAATAAAACCCTTATTTTCTAAAAAATCGGGTACATTTGGGAGTCATATGGACTCGGCCAAAGTCCACAATTAATGAAATTATGCTTAAGTAAACAAGTCCGCACTGTTAAGTCCAACATGGCTGCAAGCATTGAGAATGCTTACAAACTTTGCTCCATCTCCATGCGATGCATGCGCAGCAAGGAAAGCATTCCAGGATACAATGCCTTGTGTAGTCATATTTAAAAATACCATGCATGCATTCTCAAGACTCCCACATGTTCCATACATATCAACCACAACATTAGCCAGAACAATGTTCAAATCAAGTCCACGGTATTAATTTGCACATGCATCTCCCTGCCTTCGGTCAATCCTGCCTGAATTGAGCACAGATGGGTTTAAGAAATGTTACCTTGTTTAACATCACACATGTCAATTCCATGTGCTTTACAAGCAAAAGTGCTGCTTGAGAATGTCCATGCTATACATAAGATGCAATAAGAATATTCCATGAAATGACATTAGGTGTGGCCATCTTGTGAAATACTTCATATACGTCGTTCGTCGATAGTACCAAACTTGGAATACATCGTAAGAAGTGCATTAGCCACAATTTCATCATCATCGTAGTGATTGGCTACTACTTTCTTCCGCATCTTTTTGCCTTCAATTAGATTAGTGCATGCCCCGAGGATGCTAACAAAGATAACTATATTTGGAAGCAAGCCTTCCAACTCCATTTGTTGAAATAGCTCAAGTGCTATTTTGCTAAGTCCATGCTGATAGTAACAGGCGATAATTACATTCCAAGTTACCACATTTAGCTCTCTTATATTGTTGAACAAACCTGTTGAAATCTCTAAATTACCACATTTTCAATACATACTAAGAGCGGTTCCTGCAATGACTTCCGATTCAAGTACGTTATTTTCCATTTATGAATGTAACCACTTACCTTGAGGCAGTCTTTCCTCGGACTCATATGATGAAGGACTGCTGAATAAAGCAACATTCTTGCACTGCGACTCGCATGAAACCAACAAAGCGCCCGATAGGCTTCTCATTCATCTCAGCAGATTTCTACAATGGTGGACAGTGGATAGCCGCACATATGCGAACTACCCACGAAAAATAAAGGGAAAATCCAATTATAATATTTGGACCCCAAAAACAAATACAATGCTAATAGATGAGTGGCTGATGTACCTGCCGAAAGCTTATCACCGGGATTAAAAAACCCCGTCCTTTCGGGTTTTCGAGGAAAAACCCTAGTGATAAGCCTTCGGCAAGGGGCTTAGACAAACGTAAGGCATAGAATCGCTCCCAAAAACCCGCGCATGGAGAAGTCAAAACGGATGGCGCCGCCAACCCACACCGCACATCATCAACAACAAACGAGAAACATACCAAAGAATAGCATCACCCAATTGGGTGGAAAAAAAGCATCACCCACCGGTGGAAAAACATGATAAAACAGAACTTGTACAAAATACAAGAAAACAAAGAAGGGGAAGGGTGGGTTCAAAGAGAATAAGGTATGCTGGCGAGAGAAGAGGAAGCTACCGATGAAACGCCGATGAAGAACTCGCAATAAATAGCAAACGCCCAACCTAACGAACGGCCCAAAAACGCATGCGATGCATGCATGCATGCATGCTGCGCTTTGAGTAAGAATGCCGATTAAGCTACGCCAATCGACGACATTCTTGCACCGCGACCGCATGAAACCAACAAAGCTCAAATACCAAAGGACTTCCATAACAAACTAGAATCGAGGACCTAAGGTCACGTGACGAAGGCTAAAGGCGAAAAAGGACAAAGAAGAAAGAAACGCCAATTAGCCAAACCGTGCAGAAGAAGCCCCTCCCCCTCGGGAAACAATTCAAAGAGAATAAGGTACCGAGAAAGAGGAAGCGCCGATGAAACGCCGATGAAGAACTCGCAATAAATAGCAAACGCCCAACCGACGAACGGCCCAAAACGCATGCGATGCATGCATGCGATGCATGCAATGCATGCATGCTCGTCTTGAGCAAGAATGCCGATTCGCTACGCGAATCGACGACATTGTCTGGATTCAAACCTTGGGATGCCATTAATTTCAAGAGTTTCAATGCTTCCATGGCGAAATTATAATGTACATACGCCACTAGCATAGTGTTCCATGATCTTAATGTTTTCTTAGGAATCATACACTACATCGTCAATGCCACTACATCATACACTACATCGTCAATGCCACTACATTATACACTTTTTTGTACATGGTGACAAGCGCATTTCCCACAATAACATCTTAATGAAATTCTTTTTTGATAATATGGGAGGGAGTATGCTTATCTTTGCTGAAAGCTTCAGATCTGCCCAGCGTTTGCTCATATCCAAACGCGGTATGTTCGTTACTAGTGATTGGCCAGCCGTTGCATGAGTTATTGAATACGGTGTCCGTGGGCTTGTCGGGGTCATATCTCCAGGAGGTTATGGATGCACGAACTCAGTTGTGTCCTCTGGGACAGTATTGAATTGTCCTATACAATTGTACAGTGTACCAGCATACTTATTACTACTAAGGTTTTCCCATCGAAAACCATTCGGGGGGATTAAACCCCGATAAGAATACTTGTTGTCGTTTTTTTTGTTTGGGTCCCATATGCCAATTGGTCTCTGTGGACGATAAAAAATCTATCTTATTCATTAGTATCACATGCACTAAGAATATTAACAAAGGTAACCATTTGCATTACCTGAAAGAGCTGAAGAGCCTCCTTCCCCAATCCATGTTGAGCATATGCTGAAATCATGGCAGTCCATGAAACTACATTAGGTTCATGCATTTTGTTCAAGATCTTCTGGACCTCCTTTATATTCCCATTTTGAGCATAGGCATCTATCATTATCGTCCATGAAAAGATATTAGGTCTAGCAATTCTAACAAATATAAAATAAGCATCATTTATAAAATTGTAGTCCCCATATATCTGCAAGAGGATATTGTCAAGGTGTATGTCTTTACCATGTCCAGTCTTGATAACATGAGCATGGACATACTTGCCCAATGACTCAACTCATTGGCACACCACTGCATGCTACACGCATAAGAAGAAGTTCACCTTTAACCTAGATAATAATGCTTTCTCCATCACCTGAAATTGAAGAAGTGCATGTAATTCTCTAGCTACTGCTTGAGCCATTTAGGCCACAAAGTTGAGGTCTTGCTTGAGGATAAGATTTGAGGGAGGCATAGCATGGATTGACTACTATTGCAGACATCTACATACCTAGCTTTTCAACGAATTACTATGATGTTGCTTTGTGACTTTATATCTACAATAGAAGCTATCTTCTCTATCTACCTTTTTTTGGATATCTGCTTTGCCTATTCATATTTTACCATGTCCGTGTTTGCACATTTGAATTCGATGCAACTGCTAAACCATTTCAATGCAGCTAACTTTTGTCAGAATGACTCTAAGATCTGAACCAAAGCTAATAGGAATCAGTTGACACAAACAAATTTCTTGGGGGCAAGCATTTGATTGTGCATTCATCGATCATTTGATTTCCATAGAGCTATTTTTTTAGCACTACATTCATCTATGACCTTGGATTCTCTTGTAGCCATTATAGTGGTTGAATGCAGATCAAAGGCCTTTGTGCTCTGGTATTTTAGTGCAAACAGAACTTACACACAAGTACAAGAAATTTAGCGCCACCACGGCTGATGAGAAGGATGTTGTAGTCAGGTTCGTTGTTGTTGTGGTCTATGTTGTACTCCATGCAGACCTTAGTGAAGTTGAAGCATATCTAGGAGGGAAATTTGGATCTATAGCAAGCACACCTATAGAAGGATGGATAGAGTTCATAACACAATGAATCATTAGATTATATGCAATCTCAGCTAATATGCAACCTCTAGATAATATGCAACCTCTGTAAAGACATAGCCTTGGATAGACATGACAAGAAGTGGAGGATGAAACAAGTACTTGATCCTTTCAACACTTACATGATTATCACAATCATACCCTTGAGAAACATTATCTTGTCGATATTCAAGCTCTACATCTAGAGCAATCTCTACAAAAGCAAAGTCACCCACCATTTCATCTGAGTTGTATACAGAAGAAAAGGTAGAACTTGACCTAGCACCGTAACCTTCAAGGTCCTCATCCATACTAGAACACGAAGCTCTTCCAGAGAATTTGAAGATGGAGGAGGCAATAGTTGTGAGACACAATGGAGATGGAGAAACAATAGTGGCAAGTCCTGACAGTCACGTACCATGATCAATATGTGAAGTTCAATGTTCCCATTTCAATTTTCAGTTTTCATTTATAACTTCGAAGGCCGCTCTCTATCTTTATCTTGAGCCTCTCCTTCTTACATTCTTCTACTGGCTGAAAGAGCTTTCCAGTAAATTCACATGATTCATTCCAGGACCCTGTTTGTCCAGAAACCTGAACAAAATCCCTTTCCCAAATAATCACAAACTATAAAATCTGATTAGAAATGCAAAGTCTTGCAAAACAACAAAAAGAGGGTACGAATCAGTGGACCCTTTTTTACAAAGCGCCCCTAAACTCAAAAGAGTTTACAATTTTTGTTCAAGCTGCAAACAAAAAGACCAAAATAAGGCACTGTTGCAGAAACTCGAATGATTCTTTTCATCACGGTATTCTTCAAAGAGTTACCAGTTGGTGTGAAGCTTGGCATCCGTCCATTTTCTTAAGCTCTGCATTTCTAGGAGCCATGGTCACAGACTAACCCACAGATCTGGGTTAGTCTGTTACTACAAATGAAGTGGGAGCAAGCCCACGAAGTCGACACATCCAGTTCCTTCTTCTCCCCAATTCTTGCAGAAGAAAATAGAGGTAGAGAAGGAAAGAACCCTAAAATACATTGTTCGGGTATTGCATGTTCAATGGGGTTCAATTTGGAACATTCATAGAGTGAAAATTAGAAAGTGTCGTGAAAATCATGTTAAGAATAGAATAGAATAGAATAGAATCATATCATGTTAAAGAGTATTTGCATTCTAGATATACATGTTAGTATGTCATGTTAGTATGTCATATGAAATACATCCAACAAATCATATAAAACCTATTAAAAAAATTGTATAAAAATAGAAAGGAAATTAACCCCATGTTATTATTCTAAATGAGATGCACCATGGACTACCACAGTCATTGGATCTGTCGATCCTACAGTCTAGACCATATGTTGGAGCCCCTGGGCACCTCTCGTTTCGCGTATGGTCATTTATGATTGGGGGCACCTATGATTTGAAATATGAAATACGCATTCGCCTATGCTTTTGATGGAATATCGAGCCTCTATATGGCTTCACTTAAGGTTTTAGGATATGAAATACAGGGGCTTGAACCTCTATCAAAATAACTGAAAGTCCTGATAAGACTACTTTGACTAATATAATCAATGAGCTAACGTGATTATTTTCCATCTTAAATCTCTGTTTTTTATAACAACTCGTTCAATTGTTTTAGGATATGGTCTATGGTTTCAGGAATTGTCATTTTTACATCTATATCAAATCCCTCTGGAACCTCCTGTTATTGTGCTACATATTGTCTATTGACATATCACGTTATTAGGGTTGTGCTATATGAAGGCAAGTCACATATCACACATGTGCCCGATGCTAGAAGCCACAAACTTTGAAATGTTCGATTGGAATGAACCCCAAGATGAAAACCAAGAGAATGATGGTTGCTATCGAGGAGGATGAGGTGGAGGAAGATGTTATGACCATCTATGTAGCATAGAGACATGTAACATCTGTGTCCACCTAGTGTAATCTCTATAATAGCTAGAGTTGCAGATATAGGTGCACATCTATACTGTAGTAGCTCCTACAATGTCATTGAACCAAAGGCACTTGAGAAACTAAAGTTGGCGACCAAATAGAAAGGAAGAGTAAGATTGGCCAATGGCAGGTGGGTAACAACGTTAGGTAAGGTAGTAACTTATGGGGCATTATTTTTGAAAATTGGGGCAAAAATATCAGCTCAGATGATCCTATCCAGGCAAATACGATATGATAGTGGGTATGGAGTGGTTGAGACCTAAAGGAGCACTAATTGACCGCTACCAGCAATCAACTTTCATCCTAGCAACAATCGCTACTAGAGTAACAATCCAAAGTACACACTTTTTCTCAAGCATTTAGCTTACGCCATTTGAGCAATTGATCAACGCGATGTAAAAGAAGAGGAAATATTGGTAATAATGCTAAAAAGCCCAAAAGCAGAGTCAGTGCACCCACATGCAAGATGCTATTAGTTACTAGTGTTTTGTTGTGCCTCGTTTTTGGGTCCCATCCATGTTTCAAAATCATAGGTACCCCAATTATAAATGACCATAATTGAAACAGGAGGCACCCAGAGGCTCCAACATACAATCTGGGCCATATGAAGGACATGTCCGACAACTGAGATAGTCCAGGATGCACCTCGTTTAGAATATGTGGCTCATAACAGGGGGTTCCAGGGGAATTTAATATGGATGTATAAATCACTATCCTGAGACTATAGACTATACCTTTAAAACATTTGAATAGGTTATTATTTGATAAAAGAGACATTGATTCAATAGAAAAAATAAGCATGTTATTTTGCTAGTCGCATTGGTTAAAGCACTCTTATTAGGATATTGAATTATTTTGGTAGAGGTTCGAGTCTCTGTATCTGAAAAAGCGAACCCGTATAGAGAGGAGTCTCGGTATTTCATATTCTAAAATCTTAGGCAAACCTATATTCCACGTTTCAAAATCATAGGTACCCCCAGTCATGAATGACCATAATCAAAACAGGAGGCACCCAGAGGCTCCAACATACAATCTGGGCTATACGATGGACAGATCCAACGACTGGGATAGTCCAGGGTGCACCTCGTTTAGAATACGTATCATGAGATTCAAAAAGGTGAAATAAAATCTATACAATGAATTTCTCTAAATTTGACAAACTAAGATACTACTAGCATTGTACTTTGACAAATTAAGATACTAGCAATAATAAATGGTTTTTTCAACTTAAGATACCAGCAACAATCTTTGCCTTTTACATTTTTCAACTTACGCACCATCTTTATAAGTTTTTGGACCTATGCCCGATGAAAAGCCCCGCAACGCTGGGCACTTTTTCTAGTATTGTAATAGTTTGATCACCATTACGCTATCCTCACTGTGAATCTATTCATGTTATTGCTTCAAGATGTTATATATGATGTAGAACCATTGGAAAATCTGGTTAGAAATGTCAATAGAAGCTTTTAAGCTATGAAAGCCTTGGTCTTCTCTATGTGGATGTGGCGATTTGGTCATTCTTCATAATAATATCCTCTAGAACACCTTTTATTTTTTGTGGTGTAAATTTGTAAGTTAATGCCTATAACATTGTTTATAAACAACATCAGATTTGACTTTGCTTTTTTGTTTCTCAGTTGTTGAGGTTTGGTTTTGGAAAAGGTCTGAAAGATCAATTTCTAATCGGCTCCATTTGAAGCACGTATATGTCTATTCTTAAGAAAGATTGCTCCATGATGTTCTACAGTGCACTTTGTGGAAGCAGTTTACCACCTTTGAATTTGAGAGGAGATTTTATTTTACTTTGATTCCGTACTTGTGGTTTATCACTGATCATATTGCCTTGCCCAGATGTTGCATCCTAGATGCACATCCTAGATAGAATCTAGGAGCATCATAGAATCTAGTAACTACAAATCAACTATGTTTTGTAGTTGTAGATCATTTATTTTGCTCAATGCAACCCTAGCACTTATATTATCTACAATTGTCCAACATAAGTTACTTCTATCACACCTACAAAAGTGGCAGCGAAAACCTGTTGTATGACATTATGGAACAAGAGTTACAATAAAATTTGGCTGATCTTATCCTTTTATAGATATCGGTCTAGGCAATTGTTCATGGTTCAATTGTTACTGTTCTAGATGAACTAGAATAGTTGTTGGTGCATACATATAATCTATTTGGCATTTGCAGAAATTAGGAGCACCGACACTAATAAAGGGAGCAATATAATTTTTCCACGTGCAGATTGTGCAAATGACTATTTTCATTACATGTATAAAGAACAGCAAAGCTGTTCATAATGGTCAAGTACATGTCATGTACTTGACCATTGAGTAAAAGTTTAGTTGGCACATTAATGCAGAGATATGCCACACACCACAATGTAGCAACACTTTTCACTACCATTGGCAGCACAACACCCTACTTACCACGATAGTGACACACCACATAACACATTCTAACATGGTTCTCACCATTGTTAGACCACATACCACATGCTAGAAACTGAGACACCACACAATACATGCTAACACCATTCTCACCACCCATAGACCAACATCACATGCTAAAAACTGACCACATACCAGAGCACCACATGTAGCTCATCCACTCTAGTGCACAACATGCCATACACAGTAGTACGGAACAATATACAGCATCACATTCCACTACTATACTAACACACTATCACAATACAACCATTAATGAAAATCAAACCTAAACTATGTTGCAAAATCCTAACATACATACTTGATTCTTAAACTAGATTTGAGGTTACATTATTTGTGTTGATAGAAGTAATCTATGTGAAGCTTAAGAATAGTTTTTTTCTATAATTCAACTAGTTCAAGATACCTGGAATGATAGTTTTTGACTAATAAAACATTGCTCTCTGTCTTGTTTTAATTGTAACTTTAGATTTAATGTGTGGTCTAGAGGAACATGACATGGTCCCATCATCTTCATCATCTCTGCAATTTTTATTGCTTTCTTCCTGCTCATATTGAATTTGCCTGTGATTTTGCTTGCTGGCCTGTGCCTTCTCATGAGGAGTTTTATTATAATCTAAAAAAGCTTTTATGGTTCATAGCCTTCACTTTCATATATAGATAATAAGCCACTGCCCAGGTTCCAGGAGCAATTCCGTTCCATTTGTGGCTTCCCTGTAATAGCTTTATAAATTAGCAGGAACTCTCTATATTGTTTAGTGTTCAGATTCTTCAATCTAGATAGATAGATAGATAGATAGATAGATAGATAGATAGATAGATAGATAGATAGATAGATAGATAGATAGATAGATAGATAGATAGATAGATAGATAGATAGATAGATAGATAGATAGATAGATAGATAGATAGATAGATAGATAGATAGATAGATAGATAGATAGAAATTTTTAGCGTCCGCGAAAACCCAATCGGGTTATGGGACCCAATACAAAAACACAACAAAAATAATAATAAGCAGCTAAGCACGGGGCCTAGGTCATAAGTGCCTGGTAACTAGCCAATTTTTGTGGTGATGCTTTGAAAGAATCGGCCCTATGTTTTCAAAGAACATTTCAGTAAAGTTTTAGAAAAATTACCTGTAACCAGATTTTCTAGGCCATATGTCACCCCAAAGCTTTTTTAAGTCTTCATGCCTTGTTTGAAGAAAGATTTCATTGTGTAACCAGTGGCATTCAGTTATGATTCCATTAGGGTTCGTATTGGAAAGGAGCGACGATTACCCCGCAAAAAATTCAAACTAACTGACAATTATTACGACTCACGCCCGAATATTCTACTGCGCCCTGCACCACACCACCACAAAAAGAGTGCATGCTCGAAAGTTATGCCTTGCTCTACATCCACGGGCCAAATATCCTAATGTCGAATTAATAAATACGAAAAGCACCTGGAAAAGTAAAAGCTTACAGTCGCAACATTAATAATTCCTCAAAATAATGCTATTTCCTTTGAGCATACTAAACCAACATAAACCTCCAATACGGAAGTCCTCGTGACTCTATTTTGCCCAGCATTTGAGAATCGTAGGTTGAGCAAAACTACGTTCATAAATGGACGAAATTACAGGGTATATTTATACCTACAAGACATTTATCGTGGGGGCCAAGGCTGCCGCGAACAATTTTCTTTATTTTTTTTTTGTCTCAATAAAGACGAATTTGCATCGGCCAAGCCATAGACATTTTCTTTTACTTGACTTACTTAGTGTTTGAAATTTTGTCAGCGTTTGCTTTTTTTTCTTCTTATCATCATGTGCATCTATAACAGTTTTTCTTGCTAGTTAAACCAACAAATTCCTTTATGTAGTTTTTGTCAAGGTGGACCACCTTTGTTAGTCCGTCAAGGGATAATTTACTTTGCATCCCATACATTTAAGAGGATTGTCAGTACAAGAGGACCTCTCCCCTCCTCAATTGTGTAACCGTAAGGAGGAGCTCTATAAAGTGAGGGCAGCCGGCCTGCAAAAGAAATGGGCAGTGTACAGGGGAGGCGCAGCAATTATTCTAGACCAATGGCCTTCCAATCCTCAATTTTAGAAGCATAATGGTAGTCTTTTAATATTTGGTTATTGTGTTTGGTGATGGGGCCTAGTCCCTAGGTTTTAGATGGGTTGTTGGCCTTGCATGTGCCGTTCCATAACCCGTTGGGTTCCCGTGGACGTAAAAATTCATCTTATCTTATCTTATCCCTCAAATACAAAGAATGTGCTTATGATAGCGAAAGTGGACCTTCTGCCTTGACCTCAGACACGGGGAAACCAACGATCTCTATGGGAGAGCATTCTTCAGGGAGTAGAGCCTGATACCTAAACCTCCAGGCCCGATAATGCATGGCTTCCTTTTACGCGCTCCAATTTCGTCAGAGAAATTGAAATTTCAGTCTAATGTCGCCCTTGTGGAGCCCTTGTGCAAAGAAGGGATCTATAGCTATAAGGGAAGGTGGCCACATAAGGTGTCGTGCCCAATTAGGGCTCCGTGGAAAGCATAATCAGGGTTGCGTGGAGCTTTTAGGCCTGCATGGATAGCCTAATGAGGGCTGCGGAGCTTCTATGCAGAGCTCCAACAATCTCTGGTGCCAGACTTATATTGGAGGTAAAGATACATGATAATCAATTTTGATTCAATCCATCTCGGATTCTTTGACCCTTCTGGCATGTTCTGGCCTCTTTTGGCCCCATGGATGGAATGCGACAGAGAGCTGAGGATGGACGATCCTACAGATATGGCAAATGCTTCTTTGGGTTCTGCATAGATGCTTCCACCAGACTAGCTTCTTAATTTATACATGAAAATTATTCTGAATTTGCCTCGGGGGTGTTGAAGTCTCTGCTTCACTATAGTTTACTTGCAGTAATTTTGTATTCGGAGAAAAAAACTACAAAATAACTCTTATATGGTTTTCGTTTTATTGTATCTTAAGTCAGAGAATAAGATTTCTGAAATTCTGATTGACTTTTCTAGAAGTTGTTGAGAAGACAACACAATCGTATGGATTGCACATAGAGACATCCAGGTTCATCCAGGTCTATTTCATTTTGTAAAGGATTTAAGGAAATAAAAGCATAGAGATATTTACTTGCCTTTCCTGATCCTTTATGCTAGTTTTTGTAACAAATATGGATTGAAGAGATGACAGATAACCTTTGTGAAGAGCATAGATAGTATACATAGGGCAACATAGCTACTGAATCTTCTACATTAAGGAAATGTTGATCCATTATGTAACATGCAACTTATAGGTAAACAGATTACTGTATCCATTTTACTTTATGCATTTTGTTAGGTGGTAAAAAAATTTATGCATTTCTTTATCCATTGCATGTCTCTACGTGATTGTGTTGTTTTTTCCTAAGAAATATATTCATCTTTACCTTCTGAATGTGTATTTGGTATACAAAAAAATTCAATCAATACTTTTTAGCAAAGAATAGTAGAACAATTTTAGTGAATACTTTCTAGCAAAGAGCAGTAGATGTTACAACGCAAAAAATTTTCCCCAGAGGAACAATCTCTGCCAGCGTGTGCCACGCCGATCAGTACCGCCCACACCTTGGATCCCAGATCCCCCACCTAACTGCAACAGCTTGCTACTTATGGAGAACTAGCACAGCAGACCGGTTCCTTCCAAGGAATCCTCCCTGAATGGTATCCACCGGCTTCCAAGCCCAATCCAGCTCCTGGCAGTTCCCAATGCCTTGGAGCCACACCTGCAACCTCAGAATCCAAATCCGAGCTCCAGGCCCAGCTCTTGAATCCAAGAGCAATCCGGATTCTTTCAGAGAATCCCCTCAGGTCAGCACCAACTGGTTTCTCACCCAATTCGATCCTTGGCAGTAGCAGACTGCCTTAGGATCCCAAGCACAGCCTTAGGCTGTAATTTCGACCCTGTGGGCCAATCCTTGAATCAAGAAATAGTACAAATAGCAGAATCGGCTTATCCAGCCCCTGATCCCAATTCATTCATGGGCAGTAGCAATCTGCCCTGGGACTCTCATCACAGCCTCGAAATCCAAATCCGAATCCCAAGCCCAAGTATTGAATCCAGCAGCAAACTAGGTTATCAGAATCAGCCTCTTTTCTCAAGACCAGATTTTCTTCTGCTGCTCGAATTCTTCCTCTAGCCTTTATAGAACTCTATCTTGAGTTCACAGACAGTCTTGTATGTCCAAAATCGGCCAGGCCTTTATTCGACTCCAATCCATGCTCTACAGCTTATCTAATCGATCTGGCAGCCGGATCCGGATACAGTTCGTTTCTCTGATATATAACAGGTTTATAAGATCCATCGAACCATTTGATGCCATGTGTCACTTTTAATAAACATTAAAAACCGTAGCTAACCTTTTAACTTACATTTAAATAACATTGGCCCCTAGGACCTTACATTAACATTAATATCTAATGTTAATCATGTAAGCTTATGGGTCCTCTGCCCCGGCAATCCCTGCTAGCTCTTGTCGCGCTAATATTTAATAATATTAGCGCCCCCTAGCGAACCATTAACCGCCGCTAGCCATTAATACCATTTACCCCGCATCCCGTCACCGTAGACTGATTACAGTCAACACAGCCCATTAAATCACAACTGCCCGACAATCGCGACCAATAGTACCCCCGTGCTCATGGACGTCCGTCAAGGGCCCGATTCCGGCTATGCCCTTGAGAGCACCTGTAACAGTAGAACTGATATCAGAAACAATTTCAGTCAATACTTTCTAGCAAAGAAATAGTAGAACTGATATCAGAGAATATCGGATTTCATATATCTTGATTTTATATGCAAGCAGTTTACTAAGTGCGTGAAGATGTGCATTTGTACCAGATCCCACCTTGGTGCATACAAGTCTACTAATGTAGATTTATATAGTAACGTGGGCCTAGGATATACGTATTTATATCATATATTCTAGAGGTCCCCCCTTAGCATAATGTTATCCTCAGCATTACGTAAGGTGAAACGAACCTGTGTCAACATTATGCAACAATAACAGTATTTAAGTTAACACTTAGAATTTATTATGAAAATAACTTATGATATTTAATTATATTGATAAATGTAAAGGCTATATTCACATACATACAGAATTATATAGCCTTAATAAGTCTTATACTATAATAACATAATAATATAATTAGAAGTCGCAAATTAAGCCAAAATCTTATAACTCCTATTCATGCCGTGATGTGCTCCCATCCGTTTGTTGCCATTTCTTCTATTGGCCCGCCAAGTAGCACGTCACGTTAGTTTAATTAATAAATTGTGGTTTTCTAAGGGTCCACCCCTTTTTATTTTAACTTAAGCTACATGAATGCAACATCTCCCCAGCATAGGAGGCAGATGCTTCCCCATAATGGTCGTGGAGATGTGTCCTATCATGCCTAAGATGAATGCATGTCTAATGCTTACACCTTTCGTCACCCTTGGCGTAGGAAGTGGCTTATCCTCCATAATAGCCATAGAATTCAGGTGGTTCCTATCATGCACTTATCCATGATCTCTGCTCCATGACTCATGCATGCTTACTTAATCTATAGGCATTAAATCATGGCATAAGGAAAGATGATCCCATCATCGCGCATGACCACATCCTTGCCTCTACATGCATCCTGACTACTCATAGATGAATGCATATACTCTTTTGATCCTTGACTGTCAGATCTCTGCTGAATGCATGCACTCACCTTCTCTTTTGATGTCGACAATATCGATGGCGAGTTGTCCCTTGCATTGTTCGTAAATTGTGGGTACTGCTTTTAATGATCAGATTTAAGTACACACGTCGCGTCTTCACTGATAAGTGTTTACACTTGACCAAATATTGGAGGACTTGGGATCTTAATATTTTCTTATACGCTTTATCAAGAAGAGCTTCGGTAACAATCTCAAGTTGTTCCTCGGTATTAATAAAGTTAGAGTCTCCAATAATTCCTCTGGATTAGGAGTATGCTTCTTAAGAAGGCTTATGTGGAAGGCTTTATGAACTGTCAAGTGTGTAGCGAGATCCAATTTATAGGATTGGTTATCTATCCTTTGAATGATTTGGAATGGTCCCGCCCACCTTGAAGCAAGCTTCTTGCAATTGCCGATGTAGAAATTTGTTTGTTTGACTTTTTTTTTTTTTTGAAGAATATAGGAATATATTAAACCACTAGAATGTGATCAAGTACAATGATAAGTGTGGTGCTAAGAAATGAAGTGCCCATCATGATTCACAATCTGTAGGAATGTCGACCAAATTTCCCGCTTAACTGTGCCAGACAAGCTTGAGACTTGGTAAGCCTGCCACAACTTATGCCTCAAGATCGGAACCAACCGAAAAGGGCTAAGCACTGCATTCTGGAAGACCTTCGCTCTCCGTCTTTTCCAAATCAACCACAGAAGCCAAGCTCTGCATAAATGGAACGCCTGCTGCTTGGCCACTGACCAACTGCTAGGAAAGACTCCCATGAGAAGCTTCTGACTGCACAGTGAAGACCCAAAGAGGGCTCTCACCCAAGACCAAGCTGCCCCTACCTCTGTGCATAGGACAAAGCAGTGCTCAATGGTCTCCCGGCGCCTCCCACATAGAGGGCATGTTTCGGCTACCTGAGGCTTGAACCTGTGTACTCGAACATTCACCCTGAGGCTACGGTGCAAGATCTGCCATAGAAGGGTACGGATTTTAGGAGGAGGCAATGTATTCCACGCCCACTTCCACATGGCGGGCCACTTACTTCCTGGAAGCTTAAGTGACCACTTATCCGAAGGCGGCAATGTGTCCCGAAGCGCTAGAAGCCCATAAGCCGATGCTACAAACTGAGATGCATCAAGTCCACTATGCGACTTCCAAACGCGATTGACTTGAGAACACAAGCGCAATGGAATAGCATTCGCACTCGGCCCAAGTCCGAATGTCCCAGCAATAAGGCCAAATCGATCCCTAAAAACTCCCACGGGCCGATGACCCTCCCAATACCATCCACGGATGGATGTTACCCCGCGGCAAAGCCATCGGCGCCGAGTACCGGGTTTTGGGAAGAGGCCAAGGGAGATGCACGAAATCCAAGGGTACCCAAAGAAAGGGCGATGAGGCTACCATACACCTGCTAGGAACCAATGAAAAGAGAACCTTGACCACCTTCCGTGCCTTGAGGAGACCTTTAAGAAAAGGCGAAGCATGAGGGAATGGCCGCAAATCCTCAAACAGAGCCCACGGCAAATCGAGCGAATTGCCGGCTTCCTAAACACAATAGAGTGGCGTGAGCGACCGCGCCAACAGAGCCAATCACGGGATTGTTGCTCCCGCAACAACCGCCGGATGAATTTCGACACCCGAACCTTCCGTGGTGCAAGGACACATCAAGCATACCTAAGCCCCCCGCCTTTCTGGGACGCACACACTTCCACCATGCGACCTTCACTGTAGCCCCCTCCTCATTTCCTCCCCAAACAAAATTGCGAATGGTGTCATCCAACTCCTTAACCACACTTTCTGGCGCAAGTATGCAGGAGGTCACAGAACATGAGTGCTACAGAGCACCGACTTGGCTATCGAATCCTACCAGCCATGGTGAGTTTACTTCCCCACCACCGATTCGATCTTTGCTTTAGAGTCTCAGAATGTCTCCGCCCAAATTGCCCTAGCATTAATGTCCAAGCCAAATGGTATGCCTAACAGTTTGGCAGCTGTGTGTGGCGGTGTAAGAGCCCAGGGAAACTGACTCAACCACGCAGGAGGAGGTTCCTCCAGTACCCACATGGCCGAGCACTTCCCGACCCGCCAAGCAAGCACCCCGGCTAAAGAAAAGGCATCCAAAATATTCTTGGCTGCCTCGGAGATTGACCTCATCCGCATGAAGAAAGAGGAATGTATCATCCGCAAATTGATTGCAAACCTGCTATGCGACCCATCATCCATGCGGAGACCTTGCACCACCTTGTCGCAAGAATCGCCACCAAAAGCCTGCGAGAGAGCTTCGCCACTATAGTGAACGGGAAGGGGGCCAACGGACATCCCCGCCAATGCCTCGGCCTGAGAGAAGATTGAAGAGGTCTCACCCCCCACCACACTGCCGCCTAGCGCAGACACGTCGCAGCTTCATAACCATTTCCACGAAACTAGGTCCGCACCCAAAGGCTCCTCATCATATCTAAGAACCGCCAACCTAACACTTGCCATAAGCCTTGGCAAAATCCAAATTTTAAGAAAAACAAGGGGCTGCCTCATCCTACACGAGCCCAATGCACTCCCTCAAAAGCAACAGCCCACATTATGAAGAATGTTCCATTGTGGTATAAAACCGGATCGCTCGCACTAATGGCGTGAACTAGTATCGCTTAAGCCTCCTCTCAGCCAAAGCCTTAGCAATGATTTTATACACTACGCATAAATGAGTAATAGGCCTCCAGGTCATTGATGGTTTTAGGATGCTTACACTTGGGTATAAGTGAAATACAACTGTATTCAAGGAGGATGCATCGAGTTATTCCCCAAAAGATCCACATACACCCGCACCACCGAAGGTCCCCACCCATTCCCAGTACTTCTGAAAAAACTCCACTGGTATTCCATCTAATCCAGGACACTTATTCCGAGCCAACAGGCGGCATGCATCCCCCAACTCCTGCCCTGTCAACGGCTCCTCTAAGCTCTGTCTTTGAAGGGCTGAGATTCTTGGCGATACCTTGACTTTTATTTTGAGTCAAGCATTATCCTCTACTTGGAATTTTTTTTTTTTGATTTTGTGCTTATCGGCTATGCTCTTTTGTCTACTTCTTGCTGCCAAGAGCTGGCATCGAACTTCTTCAACCAATTGCTGCATCTCCGTCAGCATTTATTGAGAAATTTCTACCTTGGACAATACTATGTTATGTCAAGTGTCCAGTGTTAAGAATTGATAACCATAATTTATCATAAGGGGAAACATTTGTGAGGATTCTTTCTTGGTATTATTATATGCAAACTCTACGAAGTAAATATAGTCACCCCATTTTGACTGCATATTCCATACATAGTTCCTCAACATGTCTTCTAATATCTGATTTGTACGTTCTACCTGCACACCATCAGTTTGGGAATGATATGCTGTACTCTAGGACAATTTTGCTTGGGTCGTGTTGAAGATGTCCTTCCCAAAGGCACTTATGAACTTAGGGTCTCTGTCGGAGATGATTTCCCTTGGCATCCCGTGCGATCTGAATATTTCTGTTGCTTAAAGCAAGAAGGTGTTCAAGGTTGTATTTGTAGTTAGACACGACAAAAAGTGAGTCATCTTTGATGCTTATCGAGCACTACTACTAAGGCGCCATGGCCCCTTGCTGTTCTTGGAAGTCTGGTTATAAAATCCATGCGCACAACCTTCTATTTCGCATCTGGCATTGGGCAAGGGTTCTAAGGTTCCCGTAATTCAGAGTTGCTCTGCTTTCGTTTGTTGACGTAGCTGACGCTGCCAAATGTAGTTGGCGATGTCCTTGTTCATTCCAGCCAAAAGTAACTACTTCTTATCTTATCATGAATCCCGTGTGGCCGGCTATTGGGATATTATGAGTATCATGAGGAGTTAACTTCCTTACTCCTGATGCCTCTGGGACGCACCGATTGTCCTTGCGATATAAAAGGTTGCCTTCCTTTTTATATCTTTTATAAGCTTCTCTTCTATTATCTGTCCTTGCTTCCTTGCAAGAACTAGGCCACACTTCCTTAACTTCTTTGCTCGAGTGCAAAACCTCTTCAATCTTTTCGCCGAATTCATTGGACAAGGTGGAGATGGCATTGCAACACACTCGAATCTCCCATGGTCGTCAAGAGAGTGTGTCATCAACCACATTTAGTTTACCTGGTTTATAAGTCATACTCATTGAGGAATTCCATCCAGCATCTTCACCTTAAATTGAAAATATATTCGAGGCGTTGGTGGTCTGTATCCAACTGAAATCGCCTCCAAGCAAATAATGCCTCATATGTGTAAAGCTCTTATGACCCTTAGACATTCTTGATCATGGGTGAAATAATGTTGCTCGACATCGTTCATCTTTTTGGAGTCGTATGAGATTACTCTTCCTTCTTGCATGAGGACTCCTCCAGTTGCCACTCAGTTGCATCTGTTGGTAATGTGCAAACCCAATCTTTGACTTTCTTATGCTTAGTGAGATTTGAGAAAGGGGTTGCTCACTTAGTAAAATCTTTTACAATTTGCCTATAATAATCCGCAAGGCATAAGAAGTTTCTTCGGACACGTTCTTTGGAGTTGGCCAATTGACTATCACTTCAATCGTTGTTAGATCAGTAAAGATTCCCTTTGGTGTTATTACATGCCCGACGTATTCCGTCTTACTTGTTGCAAAATAGCACTTCTAGAATTTAGCATAAAAATGATGTCGTCTCAACTTTTCTAATACTCTTCTCAAATAAACCGGATGTTCCTCCATGGACTTACTGTAATTTAGAATGTCATCCAAAAAGAATGATACTCATCTAAAAAGTTTATAAAGACGTCATTTGTCAGACGCACAAATGTTGTCAGGGCATTTGATAGACCAAAAGGTGTCACTATAACTTATAGTGATTATACCGCATTCTAGAACCTGTCGTATGGATGTTTTACTCCGTCTTGATTTGATGACATCCAGATCTTAGACTGGTTTTGAAGAATTGCTCCTTGGAGCTGGTCCATTAAGTTGTGTGGCCTTTGCAATGCATACTTGTTTCTTATCGTACGCTTATTGAGTTGGCATTATACTTCCATCTTTCTTCTTTCCAAAGGAAACAGTCGCTCCATGTGACGTTCCACATATTTATACGTCTTTTTGAGTATAAATACATGACACGTCACTATGAATAATTAATGGCACATTAATTATTCATAAGATAAGGTTAGCTATGATAATCATTATTAATTATTAATGTGGAAACATAACCCAAAACCCTAATTCGAATTTAGGGCTAAAAAGGGCTAAAATATCAAATTAGTTAATATTAACCAATCTAGAGTTGCCACCTGGCCCAAGAGTTGCTAACTTGGGACCCAAATTGGAGTTTTATACCCCCATTTGCCCCAATTCGAATTGGGGGAGATTGGTGGAGGAGGAGCTGCTGTTCCACCCTGTTCCAGCCAGAAGGATGGAGAACCCGAGTGACAGTGGACCTAGTTATGATCCCGGTTAGTACGTAGATAGCTTGGATTCCTAGATAGTCATAAGACTAACCATTGTATGCTCAGAAGGTAGCTAGGATTAACCCTTGTATGAATAGATGTATGGCTAATCTCTATTTTATGTTCTATTCGAAGCGATAGATGGATGGATGTATAAGGATAGCTTTCTTTCTGTTCCTCCCATGTTGTATGGGTAAAAGGGGGGGTAGAGACCTAAAGGCCATCTAGGAGTAGAGATGTTCCTAGATAGAACCCTTAAAACCCAGTAAATGCGGCCTGTGCACAAGAGCCAACCTGGCTGTGGATGCTATGATGTGGTTCAACACCAGACAACGAGCATGATGGTGAATCGGGGGTGGGGTCTTGTCTAGCGCGGCTACAGGACTCCTATAGTGTGCTAGGCTTATAGCTGGTCACTGTGTGTGGGGCGGATGTAGGTCTGACACTCTCTGGGCCGGAGGGATGTGCCTAGATGGATGCCCTGGGCTCGAACGGGCTAGTGAGCTGGCCCTTAGATTTAGGGGAGTAAGTCGGGTACGGATGGGGGGTCACCGAGGGGGCACGTATTCTCTAGCACACCCGGGATCTGTCATGCTCAGGAAGGAGACGCCTCTCTGACCTGCCTCATCGGACTGGGGAGATGTAACCCGGAGTAGTCCCATAGGGTGATTCCTTAGGATTGCGTCTCCGGAGGGCTACAAGCACGTCATAGCATGATTCAGCCTATCTGCAAAGTGTGCACAGGAGGGGCGGATGGAGTGGACTACCCTAGCCATTGTCTTATACCAGCCAACGCCATGTTATACCTCTGTCTGCTGTTATCTTGAGGCCCTGACCGTCAGTCACCCCCACGGAGTCTGAGCCCGGGGTAGAGCCCTTAGTTATGGTGTATTTCCTTTGTTATGTTGGTATTCTGTTGTTGGTTATATTGATGATGATGGGCCACGCTTCGTGTGGTATATTATATTATTTATTAGTATTGTTGCTAGGTGCTAACATGTATGTACGCTTCTGCTATATAGGATTCCCATAGAAGGCGTGGGACGAATGACACCTCCGTGTCCTTCACCCGGACACTTGGCCATCACCAGTGGTCCGAGTCAGACGGAGGGCCTTTTCGTGGTGATGGATTCGCCATGGGAGGGGAATTTCCCGTATTTATACGATGGGAGCATCGTATAGATTCGGGGAGCGTCACAGTGGTATCAGAGCCATGATTTTGGTGGACCAGATCATAACACTGGCCATATTCTAACTCGTTAGTCGATAGGTAGTACATGACTTTAATCTAGGATAAAATATTCCAATTCCATAGCTATTAAGCTAGTTAGGAATTAAGGTGTGAGTCCTTAGAATCAAGTATGTCAAGTTTTTAAAAAAAAAAGAGGTCTCTTGTTTCCACAGGCCATAACTTTCTCTAGGTGACTCGGATTGAGGCAATTTTTGCGCCAATGCGTCGGGCATGGTCCAATTCCCTAGGGGCATCAACAACCGGCATCAAAATGGCGAAAAAGTGGGCCAAAAGTCAACTCGGGCGCCGCTCACGTTTCGGCGTCTTAGAATTTGATTTGAAAGACGTATAACGGGACCGGCACCCGACCGTATAAAATGCGTATTTTTGTCGTATAAAAATTTTTGTATTTTTTTCATATACCTATTTTTTTGGCACCTCGACCCAGATTTAAACCCATGACCTCTCAACTCCAAACTTAGGTGCTTACCACCACACCAAGCTCTCTTGAATGTGATATATATGTTTCACATATTTCTTATACACATATAGTACTCTATTTCTCTGTATAACAACTTTTATATAAAAGTGTACTATGGAGACTTAAACCCTTGACCTCCCACCACCCAGCCAAACCCTTTACCAACACAGTAAGCCTCCTTTTAGTGGATACATCTCATATTATACTTAACCAATAGAATCTCAGTTTCTCTAGAAAGACTCCTGTCTACCATCACTCTTCCCTAAACCAACATTGCGGTGGCAACATCTCCACCGGACTTGTGCAACCATGGTGAGCTAGGAATAACTTAAGGGTTATTATCATCATTGCAGAACGTCTCCCGCAACCATATCGACAAACGTTCACGCTGAGCAATTGGAAGGAAATTCCTCGGAGTAAGATAGAAACTTCCAAGTTGGATTCTAATCCACTATTCACCTTGGATATTCTTTAGGCGACGATAATATGTCCAGTTGTGACGCTCCCTACTAAATATACGGCGCCCCGCCGTACACTCCGTAGGAAATCCCCCATCCAGTCCTTCGACCGCACGGGCCCTCCATCTATCCCGTCCGGAAGGCTAGAGTCATGCCAAAGCCCGATCTAGCTCACTCTGCAAAGTATGCACAGGAGGGGCGGATGGAGTGGTCAACCCTAGCCATTATCTCATGCCAGCCCCGCCATTGTTATGACTCGGTCTGCTCTATCTTGAGGCTTAGCCAGTCAGTCGTCCTCCTTATGTGTCGGAGCCACGGGTAGGAGCTCTCATGTTTTATGGCATATTGTTATCTTCTTTGTAGTTATGGATATGTGGATGAACTACCCTTCGGGGTAGTACGATGTGTTGATATTGCTAGTTCTGACGTTGTTGGAGCGCCACGGATTCTTCTCCTCGCGGGCTGAACTCTTTGTGGAAAACTACCATCTGCCCCTGATTGAGGACTGGAAGACTAGGAGGTCTTCATGATCTCTCCACATGGTGGTTGCACTCTCCAAGTTGATGCTGCTAGATGCCTCCCGCATGCTCCTTGATCGAACCGTTCGGCTAGAGCTTGGGCCCCTCCCTGGTTTGTACAATCTGCTTTGGATTTCCTGAAACTCCTCCTCTGGGATGATTGGCTCCTGTTGGCGATATATATCCCTTATTTGCTCATAGGCGGCGATGTCGGACATTGTCTCGCCGGCATAGAGTGTCGCTCTGCTATTTCCCTTGGGATTTCTTGGTAGGAATAATCGATGAAGTCGCTCTGCTGCTCCTTTGCAATGAGGCCTAGGAGCTCATCAATTCTAAGCCCCTCTTCTTGGCAATATAGAAGGTTGAGGATGTCGTTTGCCAAGATATATTCTTCCCCATCCATTACTATCGGGGATAGGGCTGTGATGCCAACTGGAGGTTCGGTGGCGCGCCTGATGTCGTCCTCGTGCCTGGCTATGTGCCTCTCCATTCTTCTCGCTTCCCTGCTCTCCCAATCCGGGTTTCTTCCCCTAGCTACTCGTAATCGTGCTCGATTTGCAGTGCTGGTACCCCTGATGTTATGTCGTGGTACACGTACTCTGATGATTCGATCTCATGGATCTGTCTCTGCTTTCTTCTTGTGTTGAGTGGTGCCAGGTCCAGGGGTTGGATCGACGGTTCCCCAACTTTGTTGATGGCCTTGTACTGCATAAATAAGGAGAGGGCTGCTTGTGCCGAAACATATCTGTGCCTGTTAGCCTTGCAACTCATGTAATCTGGCATCTTTGCTTGTCCTATCCCATAGCTGCCTTTGACTCGGATCCCCCAATGACTTGGCTCAGCGACTCTAAAGATACCCATTTCCCTCCCCTAGGTGGAAGGCCAACTTCCCATGGTAGAATGTTTTGGTCATACTGGCAAATTATATCAATGTAGAAAGGGGTCCTAGGTCGAAGAGATGATCAAACACATGGAAGGCCTCTTCAACAGGGAAAGCACGGATGTGGTTGGCACTGTTGTACCATTGAACAAAGTTTGTTGGCGCCATTGAACAGAGATGGGTGTAGAAGATGGCTTGGAAGAACTGGCAAAAGCTTGGAAAATCGCCTAAGACACTAAGAGCACTTTTGGTGAAGGAAAAATGGCAAACGAGGCCCCTTTTTATAGACTATGGTCTGCCTCGGGTTCCGTGCACAAAGGTTCTTGATCAAACGGGCCTTTGTTCTAAGGCTATGGATGTCCAAATGAGCTACCATGAAGTGCAAATCTAAGCAAAGGAAAGCAAGAAACTCTACATGGCAGTTTGTAATGTCAATTTTGGACAATTTATGGTCAAACTAGGTCGACTCGGGTCACTTCGCATGAAAAGGCTCTGCGTTCACGAACGCAGACGCATTTGGCGCGGAGTCGGCTGATTTCTAGGTGAAACGAACATTTCTAAAGGTTAAAAGATACTAAAATGCTTATTTTGATCAATTCTAGGCAAGCTAGCAATTTATTTCATGCTAATTGGACATCTAAAAATGTAAATTTGGCTGACTCAGGTCACTTCGCGTGAAAGGGCTCTGCGTTCACGAACGCAGACGCGTTTGGCGCGGAGTGACCAGAGTGGCTTGATTTCAGCTACTTTTGGATATTTTTAGCAAAAATTAAGTACTATACTGCATTTCTAGATGAATTCTAAGTATTCTAACATCTTTTTATGCTAAATTTGGGATCAATTTACCTTCAAATCAAGTGACTCGGGTCACTTTGCGCGAAAGGGCTCTGGGTTCCCGAACGCAGACGCGTTTGGCGCGGAGTGACCGGAGTGGGTCAATTTTGACCTAATTTTGATTTTTTGAAAGAAATTTTCATAGGGATTAAGCAATTTGGGGTTTTTCTAACTATAATACAAAAGCTTAATTCAAATTTCAATCCACATAAGTACATTTTTATGCTAACAAGAAATTAATTTACAAAACAAACACTTTTATAGATAGTAAGTAAAATGTACAGGAACTTATTTTTATACAAATTACAAAATTGGAGGCCTTTAAGGCTTCTCCTTGCGAATCCTTCTCGCCAAGTGCGGGTCTTTTGGCATGACCATGACACGCTTCGCGTGGATTGCAAAAAAGGTTCCCTTCTTCAAAAAGCTGTGTCATCTCCGTCTCTGCTGCCTCCTGCAGTGCCCGGACGGTTAGGGGTGTCACCCTATAATCTGTCCTGAATTCCTGCATTATCTCGCGCAGGAGTCGCTCGAAGGGCGCCTTCTTAATTAGGAGATTAGTGCACTGTTGAAAGTGCCTAACCTCCCTGAAAACTCGAGCGTGCCTCGAATTAGGTCCGGGATGGACCTTCTTCGGCGGCTCTGGTCTGGGTGGCGGCAGCTTGGGCTGGTTCTTCGACCGCCCTCCCTTAACGTACTTCTGTATGTTTTGTTTACAGTACCAGTCATTGTACCGCGTCCACCGACGGAGGTACTCTTGGTACACTTTCTTGCGACGCAAGAATTCACGGTCCTGCTTCAGTGTGAATTCTCGCTCGCCCACCTTCTGCTTCTTAATTACCTTCGGTGGCTTGGGCCACTTCGGGTAAGGTGGGCGAGCGTCGGAATCTGAGGGTTCCCCGGCGTCTCCTTGCTCTTCAACTTCCTCTTCTTCCTCCTCCACTTCCTCGTCGGGAGATCAACGAGGTTCTTCTATTCGGACCATCCTTCTTGGGCGGTCCTGCTCCCTTTTCGTCCTCTTCTCCCTCCTTCGCGCTTCCTTCTCCGCTCCCTCTTCTTCCTAGCTGCCTTCTCCTCTGGCCACTCAGTGACCTTCTCCTTCCCCTTCTTCTTCGTGGAAGTGCCAACCTCCTCCTGACGTGGCTGCTGCTGCTGCTCCTCTTGTTGATGTTGTTGCTGCTGCTGATCTTGCTGCTACTGATGCTGGTCTTGCTGCTGCTGCTCCTCCTGGTGCTCCTCCTCTCCGGACAGAGTGCCGACGTGAAGAGTCTCGTCGGTCTGCTGCATCTCCACCGAAGAAGAGCTGCTCTGGGGCTCCTCCTGAGAGGCGTGAAAGGTCTCGTCCGTGGAGCTGGACGATTCCTCTTCCCGCCCCGGCCGAAGATGTTCGGGGATCTGCTTCCCATGGCCTCCAGCTGTTGCCGCCGTAGAAGGGGTCCGCCTCGGGCTATACTTCCTCGCTGTGAATTTAGTCCTTGCCATGTCTTACGGTTAAGGAAACTGATGACGTTAGGCTGATCTAGAGAGAGAGAGGCTTAGGCAAGGTTTGGGGGAAATGAGGTGGCAAGAAGGTATTTAAAAAGGAAGATGCTCTAGGGAATATTCCCCTACCATTAATAGGCCTAATAATTAGCCCCCCTTATTAATTACTCCAGTATACCTAATTATTAGTATAAAGTCAATGCTGTATTATACTATAATTTCGAATTTTTCCTAATAGTTTGAAGTGTTAATTATGAATTTGCGCCATTTTTTACCCAGGTCTCGGATTGGCATGATTCTTCGACCCATTTAGGTGAAATTTGATACTGATGCATAATTTCAACTCCAATTTTACTAGAATATTAATTTGACTCATTCTTTTTCCTCATCCAACAACTTAGCCTATTCTTACGGACCCATTACCTAGGAGAAAAATTTTCCCCTATCTTCGAGGTTCCATGGTGGAAATTTTCATTTCACACCATATTAGGCCTGTTAGACTACTTATTAGGGACATGGTCAGTGCTAGTTCCTGGTCAACCAAGAACATCGCTCTGATACCATTGTGACGCTCCCTACTAAATATACGGCGCCCCGCCGTACACTCCGTAGGAAATCCCCCATCCGGTCCTTCGACCGCACGGGCCCTCCGTCTATCCCGCACTTTGGGATGACCTTAGTGCGAAAAGGGGACACGAAAATGTCTTTCGCACCCTTCCCCTATGGGCTCCTATCACAGCGGAAGCATAAACAACATCAGAACTAGCAATATCAACACATCACACTACCCCGAAGTGTAGTCCATCCACATATCCATAACTACAAAGAAGATAACAATATGTCATAAAACATGAGGAGGATGACTGACTGGCTAAGCCTCAAGATAGAGCAGACTGAGTCATAACAATGGCGGGGCTGGCATGAGATAATGGCTAGGGTTGACCACTCCATCCGCCCCTCCTGTGCATACTTTGCAGAGTGAGCTAGATTGGGCTTTGGCATGACTCTAGCCTTCCGGATACGTAATCCCATGGTATCACCCATCGGGACTAATCTGGGTCGCATCTCCTCGGTCCGTCGAGGTAAGAAGGGTTGCATCTTCCCTTCCCAGGGTCTAGAGGTTCCACGGGCGGCTAGAGAATTGTGGCGACACACGATTTGTACCCGACTTAACCCCCCAAAACAGGAGCCAAGCCGACACTTGCAACTCCTGAGAGGCAGGGCGACACCATTGCCCCAAGAGGTGTCGGACCCATGCCCGGCCCACACAAAGTGACCGACCATAGGCCTAGCCCGCTATGGGATCCCCAGTAGCCGCGCTCAGCAGGGATCCTCCCTCCGTATTGCCTCTAGCCCTGTTGTGTAGTGCTGAATCACATCATAGCCCCCATAGCCCGGTGGGCTCTTATGCACAGGCCGCAACTAATAGGAACTAAGGGATCTAACTAGAAGCATACTACGTAATGGCTCCTAGGTCTCTACCCCCCTTCCTAATACAAGAGGAGCAAACATGATCAACCAACATCACATAACATCATATCACGGTAATCATCATAAGAACATCTTATCCTAATCATACCTATCTAACTTACAGTTAGGGTTCCTTGATTAGGGTTCAAGATGTTGAATAAGGGTTCTAGGATGGCTCTACTCTAGATACGAAATGCTAACCCATCTGGAGTGCTAACTTCCAGATGATCTACCAAGAGCACTACTCTACATACCTGCTCCAGAAGCACTCCCTCCTAATCCCGGCGTCTCCATGGTCTTCGAACTGGTCGAAGCTGCACTTGCTCCAAGATCGAATCCACACCCCGGGGGCTACTGCACTAGACTATGCCACAGCAAACGGTGCTCGAAACGGAGTTTCGGGCACGTAGATGGGTCTCAGGGTGCTAGGGTCAGGAAAAGAGGTTTAGGGTTAGGATTTAGGCTAATATAAGTTAGGGTCCACATGGGATGCCACGTGGCACCAATGGAAAGGGGCCGTGTGGCGGTTGCCCAATAGGATAAGGCCATGTGGAAAATGGGTCTTATCCTAAGGTTATCTAAGTTATACATTTAACTTAGATATCCACCCATGCCACTTCCTAAAGGTATACAAGGCTACGAAAGTAGGCTTGTATAGTGACGGGCCCGGAAATATACGTATTTATAGCGTATATTTCCCTGGAACGTCACACCAGTTATCGACGTTCCTAGACCTATAACTTTAAATATTTTTCCTTTGGTAAATGCCTTGATAACAAAATTTCTTCGGGCCTTGCCATGATTCAATCTATACTACATTCATATGCTTTATATTAGACCTTATTCAACATTATATATTAAGGGTTAAGTAATATTTTATAGACATAATTATAATTAACGTTGTTTCTCTCTAGTGCCTAAGCCTTGACTCGTCTCATTTCCCAGAGAAAGGATCTCTCTTGGCCCAACCAACTAGGGACTGCCATGCAGCACCCCCCTAGATCATGGGTAGTTTTAATCCTACCACCCTTCACTACTTCTTCTCAATGGTTGTGTTCTTTTTATGGACCATATTCCCAGATCGCGATACATACTCTGTAACACGTAGTGAGTGCTTGTTTTAGAACCCCCACAACAATGTCAACACTTTATTTTAATCAATCCGAATACAAACTTTAGTATTATTTTGTGCCAAACTTCACCACCTATATGGCTGTGATTAATTATCTGTGCCACGTGCCTGTCAAATTGACAAGCAGCCTACCCTCTTTTGGGGTTCTTCCACCGTAATGGTCCAATGGCATCCAACCATTGTTGACTAGTCACCTCCTTCTACGGTATCTAGATGGGGTTGGGGCAAAGTCTTTCCAACCATTCCTTTAGTGCCCAAATGGCGTTAAGTCCCGCAAATGAACCTATACGTCCAAGGGATTATGTGATTATCTTAAAGGACAGTACCACTCAAAGACCTATCAAAATAGGCCTCTTCTATTAAAAAGGTTCTTGGTGAATTCAATTCTCCATGTTGTCCTAGGACATGGAAGTCTTCTTCCTTAAGCCATGCACCAAATTTTTAAATAAGCTTTTCAGCTCTTGCTGCCTCTCAAGCCAGAAATCTATCTTTGCATAATAGGAAAGGTCACCGTTGAAGTCATGCCATTCATCCAACGATCGTGAAGGTAATAACCTTCCTATCTAGGTCCTTCCCTTCCTCCATATGTTTTCTAGGTCTATGGCTGATTTTCAGTATTCCGACCCTTACGCCTGGCACAACGTATACAATTCACCCTTTGACTGTGACTTTTATTCATTAGGTTCACCAATCCAATTACTCCTTTGCGTATCCGTTAACCGTCTTGTGGTTTCTAAGCCGCTATTATATAGCCCCTATGTTGTTAACCCACCTATCATTGGGGGTTATGGTTCAACGTTGTCCCACATCCTAGAAATGTTAGTCATTACATTTCTCTGTCATGACGTTATGCTATTGTTGTGGCATTCCAAATGACTTGGCATCCTCATTTAAGCCATAGTCATGGCCTAAGACGAGGAAGCTTTGGTATAAATCGTAAATTCTAGAATGGGACTCGCATGAAACCAACAAACCGCCCGTTAGACTTGCTTCTCATTCATCTCAGCAGATTTTCCACAATGGTGGATAGTGGGTAGCCGCACACATGCGAACTACCCATAAAAAATAAAGGGAAAATCCAATTATATCATTTGGACCCCAACAAAATACAATGCTAATAGAGACTGGGCTAGTGTACCTGCCGAAAGCTTATCACCGGGATTAAAAAACCCCGCCCTTTCGGGTTTTCGAGGAAAAACCCTAGTGATAAGCCTTCGGCAAGGGGCTTGGACAAACGTAAGGCATAAAAATCGCTCCCAAAACCCACGAATGGAAAAGTCGAAACAGATGTCGCGCGCTAACCTGTACCTGCACATCACCAACAAAACAACAAGACAAACCAAACCTCCCAGAGTGGAGGGGCTGATTACGCGCGTGCCACGCGATAAAAATACAATAACAAAGAAGGGGGGGAGGGTGGGTTCAAAGAGAATAAGGTACTGCTGAGAGAGAAGAGGAAGCGCCGATGAGAAGTCGAGCGTAAACGCCTAAAATAGCGAACTCCCAACCGTAACGGCCATGCGCGCGCATGCATGCAAAACATGCATGCTCGTCCCATTCTAGAATGGCGATCCGATGTCTCGGATCGATGGGATTCTAGAATGGGACTCGCATGAGACCAACAAACCGCCCGAATACCAAAGGACTTCCTTAACAAACTAGGATCGAGGACGAAGGTCACAGGATGACGGCTAAAGGCCGAGAACGAACAGCATGAAAGAAACGCCAAATTGGCCAAACCAGGCAGGAAGAAGCCCCTCCCCTGCCTGGAAACAATTCAAAGAGAATAAGGTACTGCTGAGAGAGAAGAGGAAGCGCCGATGAGAAGTCGAAGCAGAAACGCGCCTAAAATAGCGAACTCCCAACCAGAACGGCCATGCGCCGCCCGCATGCATGCAAAACATGCATGCTCGTCCCATTCTAGAATGGCGATCCGATGTCTCGGATCGATGGGATTACCTGGAGTCATCAAGATGCCTGCCCGGTTTTTATGAGTCTTCCTTACCGACGTTTGATATAACTCGGGCTTGTGGCGATTTCGAGCCCTGTACATTCTAACTTACCCCTCCATGTACTGCCTGATCTGGATATGGATCATGTGGCAAAGCTAGTCTTAGGTGTCTATGCAAGACACATTGAACTTCTACCAGGTAACTGCTATTCGATACCTATCCTAGAATTGTGCTATTGTACTATTCAACCCCATCACCTTCAGCTTCATTCTATGGGCCGTTAACATTTATTTCACATGCCAACTACAACATCATATCCTAGCATGCAACGGATTGACGGTCCTTTGCACATTTCGAACATATCTCCAGACCCTTCATTAGTAACTTTGGAGTACACTCGTCATTCTCTCCTTGTGTCGCCACTTAGATTACCTCTCCAAGATGTTTATCGTATATGTACATGGTATGTACCTAATGAACATATATCCTCATCCCACAATGCTAGAGCTCTACTCTAACTTAGCTAAAGTGTAACCTTGGTAGTTCTTTCAAACAAAACCCATTGCCTATATACCTTTATGACGTGGCTGAGCCACAGACTTCCCAAATGGACAGTAGCCAACTCTATGTTGGACTTGTATATGCCGCCTATATTTTGATAGGGTCTCTAGCTATTTCCAACCATTCCTTTAGTGCCTTATGGTACTTTAACCACGTACATAAACTATAATTCCCCCACGGGATTATGCCATAATTCCGAAAGCTACTATCCCACATGAGGAGCTTTTCTAAAGGCTTCTTTCGCTAATGATCCTTTGTGTTCTCAATATCAACCATGCTTAGTCACAATTAACCTATTTTTCTTAAGTTATCATGTGGACTTCAGCTTTTGATAAGCTTCAAATGTTGTCATAATCTTCGTTAGTAACCGCCATATGATTATCCGATCCCTTACCCTCTTTAAGAGTTTCAAGGTCATAATCTCTAAGGGTCTATGCCTCAAGGCAACGGATCCTCCAGCTTCTACTTCAGTCTCTAGAATTGTTCCCCGCGAGTAGGGTAACTCTTAGGATATATGGACTACTGGCCTATATAATCTCACCCCTTCTGATCTATACACCTCGTCTTGATTTTTGTCGGGACTTGGAATTGCTATGTATTTCCCTCTTCTCAGTTATCCCTAAAGATATAATCACCAAAGTCGTCGTACTCCTTCTTTTCTTCCATCAGGGCGACGCGATATTATACACATCTTTTTTATTCCGAAAACTGAATAGATGCTCTCCGCTTATAATGCTGAAATAATTCATTGGTATCTAGAACCTTTGAGTAGTTAAGCTCTCATTATCGATTATTCCAACACCGTTCCAACCATCTTCGGGATGTTTTTGAATGTAACATCACCGTATATGCTAGACTTACTCTAGCTCTTTTCACTGATTTAAACTCTTTCCATATTCCTTAGTACGATGAACCTAAGATAGTCAACTCTAACCATTGGGATAGCTTGGATTCTTATCTCTGGTAAAGCATACCTAACTCAATATCTTCCAATATAAGCATATCATTATGCTTATTCCGTTTTTGTCAAGTTATATGTCACTTGCCTTGCAACTAAATCCTTCCCACATCCAAAACCACTACGTTGTTATTATGTGATATAGTAACATGTGTGCACCAACCCTAATTCTAGACTCATATGTAACTCGTTCACATAGCCACCTAGCTATGTTCATACTTGCCACCAATTTATTTCCTGAACTCGGTTATCTGGTACCATAGCCATATTGTGGTTTCGACAAGCCTTAGTTTGCCTTGATCCTCAAGCCCTAGTCACAAATTCCACAGGGGCAGATGCCACCCTAAGTCCCTAGTGCACATGTTTAATGTCTAGTATAGGAACTCTTATCTTCATTACTTCCGTATTCATATGGAATGTGAACTAAAAGTTCTATTATACACCCTTTCCTTTTCTTGTTATGTTTTACCATTAAATGCTCCTACTATGCATATACCAACGTGAGGCTACTCCTCGGAATACACACACGATACCAAGTCCAGAGCACATTCTCCCTGGTGAGATGTTCATTGGGCACCTACCTTGTCCATACTCCAGACTTTGGTCTATTCAAAGTATCCCTCCAAATTCTCTATATTTGAAACGTTGTTTACAACAACGTTCAACCACCTCTTGTCCCCCACTTGTCGTGTGGGTACATTACTTGCCTTCCTAATGTATCATTAGTTGAAGGTCAACTTTCCTTCATAGTCTAGCTTCACCAAAGCTCCAACATACCTTGTAACTTTCAGACGGTTGTACCTTCTGCTAGCAAAATAAGCGTATCCATGTGGCTGGCTATGTGGTCATCTTGCTCATGCATACTCTTGCACCTTTATTGCACACCTCAGGAACATCAATCTTCTTACGAAACACAATGTACGCGTAATTTTATAATCCGTAGTTTAGGGATCCGCGTCCTCATATGCCATTATTCTCTACCGTTCCGCGAATCATACCTCGATTCAAGTAGCAATAGCTATGAAATGTCGGCTCGACATTCTATACCTTCACCACCATTGTCGAAACCTACACTTCTAAAGTGATCTCCCTTTCCGGAGCTGGGTACTTATAATCTAGTTTCCACCTTAGTATAGTACCTCTCTAACGTGGTTTATGACAGATAATCATACACCACGTTTCCCTCACCTGCATGGTGCTATGTCCAGTCTCCTTCTACATTGAATGGCAATATATATGCTGCATAATAAATCAATCCTCATAATTATTAGGTCCAATGCTTCAATGGGATAACAAACATCGTCATACTAGTTCTCTCGACTATTGACCCCAAATCAAGATACCTTACCACTCCTTATTCCCAACGTTTACCACTTCTACTTCAAGTAAGAACCCAGGACCTGCTTAACCATCATTATATAATAGCCTCAAGAAGCACTAGGCATGCTTTCGATGCTTCCGTCGTATCTGTGCGATGTCAATGTAAGAATATCTAGATGTCTGGTAAATGTATAGATATAACTAATGAATTAATAGGTGTGCTCATGTGAGTGTAAACTATGGTAAAGATCAAGAGTGTGAGTGTGGAAACCTTAAACATAATCAAAAGGAGAAAGGTATTTAAACACATAATCAAATATAATAAAAGGAGATAATTATATATGTCTTACACAAACTTCTGAGGGAATAACGAGACTTCGATTATGTTATAACAAGGTTATGAATAATAAATGATGAAGACCGTGTGTCTGTAATTAATATTAAAGTATATAGGTAAAAATGTCAGATATAATACAATAGATAATTGTATTACAGGGTAAGTCTAAATGTGAGGGGCATGGAAAACACTGAGGATAGAAACATACGAGTTGTTAAAACTGTAACAAAATAGGAAAACAAAATTTTGATACAAAAATTAAATTAGGGCGGGCTGTAATAAAATGAATTGCAAAGTGAAGGGAGAATATAATAGACATATACACAGAAGTCAATATGATTAGAATGACTTTCTGCTAAACAGTGCGAGATTAATAAGTCTGTATTATCTTAAAAGAACAAATAGAAGTTGCTTATATCTATACCCGTCTATAATATATAATCAGTTACATGTATGTATAAAAAGAATGATTTCTAAATTAGATAACTGTGAACTCATCACCACGAATGAGACAATGAGACTTCCACAAACCTTGACTGTTGACTTTTGACCGTCCTAAACGATGATCATGTCTGATCTATACCTCTATCTTTTATATCGCAGAGTTATAAATTGCACATTACAAGTCATTTCAAACTTAATCACTTTGAACATGACAACGTCTGTGTGACTTAATCTCTTTAAGGAGGGGAGACTTCCTTCCAATGTATGATGTGTTGCCCTACAACAAGAGTAGTCTTGATGCTGAGGACATCATCATTTTTAAGGTGGGGAGAATGTGACGTTCCACATATTTATACGCCTTTTTGAGTATAAATACATGACACTTCACTATGAATAATTAATGGCACATTAATTATTCATAAGATAAGGTTAGCTATGATAATCATTAATTATTAATGCGGAAACCTAACCCAAAACCCTAATTCGAATTTAGGGCTTAACCTAATATTAAAAAGGGCTAAAATATCAAATTAGTTAATACTAGTTATGGTGCCTGGCGTTGCCGGGCTTAGTAATAATCTGAAAAGGTGGCGATACATAAGCAACCTCATTACTTAGAAAGTGTTAAATGGGGAAGAGATTTGCTTTCAAAAATTCCATGGGCTCTTGATTTGCTCATATGCAGTTTTGGATAGCTTTGTGGTAGCTTAAGCAGTGTGTCAATTACTGCCTATCTTTGTTGCACAGCCTAGAAGTGGATTAAGAAGAGTATGGTAACATTAAGCAACATGATAGGGCTTCAGTGAAAAGGATGTTGGTGGTTCTTTTTCTTTAGGGATGGAGGTTGTCTTGAACGTTTAGCTTTTATTTATCTTATATATAGTGGTACAGAAACATATTTATTTATCTGTACTATAAGTGAATGGAAATAGAGTGTAGATAAAACATCAATTGTCAAAGTTGAGCATGGATTTCACAACGTGATATTATTAACTAATGTTGTGGAGGAGCCCAATAGCTTATAGAGCTAATGTGAGCTATGTAGTTGGATACTATTATGTCATGCCAAATAAAACAAACAAATTATATGTTGGAAGGTTCTGATTTTATTTGAGAGTGAGAATTTTACTATATGAACATTTTATTGGCTAATATCTAATATGGAGAGAGAATGTTGCGCTATATATAGTGAACTTTATATTTCAAGAATGATTTATTAGATGGGATACTGCCATATAGTAGTTGTTTGTGGATGCAAATGTGTGAAGATTGAGCTATCTATATGGAATGAGATAGTGCCATATAGATGTGTCATTTGAGGAAAATAGTAATATTTTATCTAATTTTAACGAAGAGAGCAGATAAACTAAATTAGTATATTAATGGTTGTCGTGTTGTCACGATATAATGCAAAACGATTATCTCATAAAAACCATTCAAACTTATGGCTTGCCACGTTTCTGCAAGAGGATTGCATATCAATAGCAGTCCAATATAGTATGTTGTCCTTTAAATGAAACAATGTCATGCAATTAAATGTGCTTATAGCTAGGCAGCACAATGCTAGAGCTGAGGGAAGGCTACTTTTAGCGGGCTTTGGTAGAACTACTTGATTGCCCGTTGTCATAAGGTCATGCAGAATTTAAAGAAATTGTGCACAGGAATAGGATGAAGAATTTTAATTTCTCCTTTGTTACACATTTTGAAGTCAATATGCAAGGTGGTTATGCAAAATTTGAAGAAATTATCCACAGGAATAGGATGGAGAAGAGTAGAGAAGATAAATGCCTACACGCTTTTCATGCATTATTAAGTGCACTTTTAAGTAATGTTAGTATACATTAGATTTAATGAAACTTGCACAAATACATGAGATAGGAACCTTGTTTGTTCCTAAGCTCATATACACTGTAGTTTGTTAAACAAATCCTAGGTCCACACTTTTATATATAAATACATGAAGCGTCATTCACATGAGCATCAAGTTGCTTGCAAGGTGTCAAACCAGTTGGTCTTCTATAAATGGTCTGTAAAGTATTGAAGTTTATTTGAAATTTGCATATCCGAAAAACACTAAGCCATGTTCAACTCCAGATCTTAAACAAATGATCATATTTTGTGATGGTAAAAGCAGCATGAACAGCCAATTTCCATGGTTTCGGGTTTTTAAAACAAGGCCAAAAATATGAAGTCCTGAGGAATCCCAATGAACTTGCCACAAAAAAGTGCTATTGCCCATATGTTCTAAGAACCAACATGAACAAATTCAACTTCAAATAATGAAGCTTTGCAAAATATAACGTTTGTTGGGACATTGGCTTTTCCGCCACGCACTCAAAGCAACAGAAATATAGACATTACGGACTAAAATTCTTATATTAAAGATAAAGCCAGATCCTGAAATACCTAAAACCTGAAATACATATCTGTTAAAATTTATAGACTCAAATAATAATAGTAAAAAATCATAAAAAAGTTAAAATATAACTTTCAAATCTAAGAAGGTCATTGGAAAGAGTGCATACATGGCAGCCAAATTCTGAAAGCAAAATTCTGCCTGGAGACGAACTACTCACAGAGAATTGCTGCATCTATTGTATTCAAACCTACACAAACAACAGAAGCTAGACACATACCAGTTAAACACACATCTACTGGGAAGTGTTGTATCTCCACTGCAGGATTATGATTGGAAGTTAAAATCTGTGTTCAAATAAATTGTCCTTTAAGACTATGTTATAAATTTCCAAATGAGCTGTCTGGCCAGATTCAATCTTTCAAAACACTCATGGCTATGTACTCATAATATACAACTCAAATTGTGAAGAAAATTTGTAATATGCAAGGTCAATAGGTTGAAATAAATTATTATTGTAATAAACAAATGAACTCCGTCTTTTGTGCCCCTTTATATTCGATTCCACTCATCATATACAACTCAATTTGTCAACAAAACTTGTAATATGTAAGGTTAATACTATACCTGAAGCCAGAGATAGGGAGTGAAGTACTGTTCGTTGACTGGCAAATTGTTGACAGATCTATTCCACTAACAGGTGCAATGCCATCAGCCTATGCTGCATCATAGCATCAAATCAATTTGCTGCATAGGTCTATTAGCAAGAACACAGACTTCAATATGTAGCATAATAACAGGGGGTTTTCTTTGTGTTTTTGTACGCTTTTCACAAAGGTTTTCCTAAGATTTTATGGCGTATTCGAATGGATGTACTAATGTGTACATCTAGAGTGCACCATTTCTTAGTCGTTCATTTAGTTATTTTTTTTCAATGGTCCAACATCCAAGGGCTCACAACAAAAGCCCTCTTTTTTATTTTAGGGGCTGAACATGCAAGCCTCGTGGATACCATTTTAGGGCACGAAACAGGGCTTGCAAATCTGGGATTAGCAAGATAAGAGTGGCCCTTTGAATGAGCAGGAGGAGATGCCTTTTTTTCAATCTAACGATGAAGAAATTCGAAGTGTAGCTTTTTCAGAGCCTATAGTTGTATCAAAGAGTCGGTTTCTTCCTCAAGCATCAATTCTGCAGAGTTCTTAGCATGCCGGCATGAAGGATAACCTAAAAACATGGGCTTCATTTTACGTTGGATATGTTTTGGTCATAATGAACATGTTTGCAGACCGGGCGTAATGACCGTAATTACGGCCAACCTTTAGTCTCTTTGTATCTCGCATATTTTCCCTACCGATTCCTTCTCGATCTTGTGATATCGCCTTTTGCGGGGGTATTTGAAGGGCTTTTCTTGTGATATTACTCTTGAAGGGTATTTGTCGTCAAATTTTCTAGGGTTGGGCTCCGAACGTGGTCGAATATTGGCGGGCATAGCTTGGTTTCGGCTTAATTTTAGCTTCATTCACGGGAAGATTTGCCTTTTCGGACTCATTCAAGCTAAAACGAAACGGGTAAGGGTTAAGATTAAGGGTTTTATAGTTTTTGTATACAGCTTTGATAGTCTTTCAAGGTTTTTGCGGTCGGGTCTTTGCGGTCAAGTTTTACGCAATCGGGTCTTTGCAAATCCGGTTTTTTGATCCACGGTTTTGCAGCCGACCTACGAGAGATACATCATGGGTTTGCAGCCGAGCTATAGAGCATGGGTTTACAACCGAGATATATGCATGGGTTTTGACGAAAATGCAGAGCCATGCCTGCTTTTCTGTGGCACACCAAAGAACTTCGTTCAAATTACCAGCCTACATTAGTTGCAAGATTTTCGTGAGAGCAAGGCCCATTACTAAAATCCGACATGAACGTATAATAGCTCCGTATGGATATGGTTTCAAGGAATGTTCGTGAGTGATTCGTTATTTTATGAAGACTGGGAATCATGAAAAAGCAATTGTGGAGTTCACAGATTTGGAGTTTGTTTCAGAGAGAAGCTTCCTCAAGATGTATTTTTACAATGCATTACACTTGGCGCAAAGGCCATCATGGAGCTTAATCTTGGTAAACAGGAGTTTCAGAATTATTCAAGCATTGATAAAACCACTCTTTTTCTAGGACTTATTTCAAGCAATCTGTATTGTGTCGAACCCTATCTCCTTATCAGTAATAAGCAATGCCTTTTCTTTTGTGTGTGGATACAGGAGCGAAGAAAATGAAGCCAAGCTGGTGAGGCACAAAGGAAACAAGAAGAGGATATTCTCAATGATATACTAAGTTTGAATGTGGTCAACCGTGAGGCTAAGCAATGTCCAAATTGCAGGATGGCCATATCTAAATCAGAAGGGTGTAACAAAATGACTTGCTCTTATTGTGGTTCATTTTTTCGCTTCAAGTGTGGGATACAAATAGAGGGATATAATCTTTTTGAGCAAAAACAAGGGCAATGAGAGATATTCTAATGTAGAATTCAAGTTATTTAGCAGTGGGACCTGGAATATCATACAGAAGGTACCTAGAGTGGTTAGACAAACGTAAAACAAGACTACAAGTGTCATTTGAATCATGAGGCTGTTGTAGGATTTTTAAGCCATTGTGGTACAATATTTAAGAGAATATTTGTGCGAATGTGTTTGAGAGATGCTTGTACAATATTGTAAATGTATTAAAAGGTCGTACCATAAACATCATGTTGTGTTGCATGTTCGAATGTGTTATAGTCCGAAGGGCCCAAAAATACACATTGCCTCATTTAATATAGTCTCTCTCATTGTTTCTAACATTTAGTATAGGTTGTATCGTTGTTTCTAATATGTGAAATTCCTTCTAAGGGCCCGAAGGGCCCAAAAAATTTTTTAATACAGTAATCGACACATAACTATCATTAACATTAATTAATATAGACCATTGCATCCAACACATTTAAATCAAAATCCCCCTCGAAACCCCTTTGGTTTGGGTGCATATTCACACTAGGGGGTTACGAGGGGAGGCGAGAGCCCCAAAAAATTTACAACACATGTATAACATTAACACCATTAAGTACATAATCTCAAACCTTATAGTATTTTGCAAACCTTAATATACAGTATACAAAAACTTGTACATGCATACCCCACAAACGAGGATCGCTATGTACGGTCCAGATCTTGGAATAAAGGGCAAATATGCCCATCCGACAGCTCTCGTTGCCCAGAGTAACCCCCCGTGTGAATATGCACCCAAACCAAAGGGGGTTTCAGGGGGATTTTGATTTAAATGTGTTGGATGCAATGGTCTATATTAATTAATGTTAATGATAGTTATGTGTCGATTACTGTATTAAAAAACTACTCAAAATCTCAATAGGCAGTCAGTCTTTCATGCCTGCCCAAGTTGAGAAAGAAGTTCTATTATGGGCAAGCTTTTGCACGTGCTCAAGTTGAGAAAGATCTTGCATTATGGACAAAGCTAAATTTAAGGAGCAGTCAAATGATTGTAAACGGATGGTTGCACTTATACTATTGCCGACAGTACTTACATTGTTGTTGCCCCTGGCACTTATATTGTTGTTGTGGACATATGAGCTTGTATGATCCTTCTTGAATGGCGCAAAGGTAAGTTGTTTAGCGTGAAGCAATCACAAATTTCTCAAGAAGAGTTCCATTTCTTATAGTTTTAGAATGAGAAATAGACCTTTATAAATGGACCCACATACTATGCTTTTATAAATGTATTGTAGTTCATGCATATTGTACCAAGGCAACACGTCATACACTTTTTTTTTTTTTTTTGAAGAATATAGGAATATATTAAACCACTAGAATGTGATCAAGTACAATGATAAGTGTGGTGCTAAGAAATGAAGTGCCCATCATGATTCACAATCTGTAGGAATGTCGACCAAATTTCCCGCTTAACTGTGCCAGACAAGCTTGAGACTTGGTAAGCCTGCCACAACTTATGCCTCAAGATCGGAACCAACCGCAAAGGGCTAAGCATCAAGATTCGGAAGATCTTCGCCTCCGCCTTTTCCAAATCAACCACGTAGCCAAGCTCGCATAAATGGAACGCCCGCTGCTTGGCCACCGACCAACCGCTAGGAAAGACTCCCATGAGAAGCTTCCCACCGCATGCTGAAGACCCAAAGAGGGCTCTCACCGGACCAAGCCGCTCCTACCTCGTGCATAGGACAAAGCGGTGCTCAATGGTCTCTCGGCCCCCCACATAGAGGGCATGTTTCCGCTACCGAGGCTTGAACCCGTGTTTCGGACATTCACCCCGAGGCTACGGTGCAAGATCTGCCATAGAAGGGTAATGGGATTTTAGGAGGAGGCAATGTATTCCACGCCCACTTCCACATGGCGGGCCACTTACTCCCTGGAAGCTTAAGTGACCACTTATCCGGCGGCGGCAATGTGTCCCTGGCTAGAAGCCCATAAGCCGATGCTACAAACCGAGATGCATCAAGTCCACTATGCGACTTCCAAACGCGATTGACTTGAGAAGACAACTGCAATGGAATAGCATTCGCAATTCGCCCAAGTCCCAATGTCCCAAATACCAAGGCCAAATCGATCCCTAAAAACTCCCACGGGCGCCAGATGACCCTCCCAATACCACCACGGATGGATGTTACCCCCGCAAAGAATCCATCGGCAACAGTACCCACGGGTGTAGGGAAGAGGCCAAGGGAGATGCGTAATCCAAGGGTACCCAAAGAAAGGGCGATGAGGCTACCATACACCGCTAGGGTCCAATGAAAAGAGAACCTTGACCACCTTCCGTGCCTTGAGGAGACCTTTAAGAAAAGGCGGCATGAGGAAATGGCCGAAATCCTCAAAACGAGCCCACGGCAAATCGAGCCGAATTGCCGGCTTCCTAAACACAATAGAGTGGCGTAGTGACTGCGCCAACAGAGCCAATCCTGGGGATTGTTGCTCCTGCAACAACTGCCAGATGAATTTCGACACCAGAACCTTCGTGTGCAAGGACACATCAAGCATACCTAAGCCCCCGCCTTTCTGGGACGCACACACTTCCACCATGCGACCTTCACTGTAGCCCCCTCCTCATTTCCTCCCCAAACAAAATTGCGAATGGTGTCATCCAACTCCTTAACCACACTTTCTGGCGCAGTATGCGAGGTCGTAAACATGAGTGCTTCTGAGCACCGACTTGGCTATCGAGAATCCTACCAGCCATGGTGAGTTTACTTCCCCTCCACCGCCTTCGATGTCGCTTAAGATTCTCGTAATGTCTCCCCAAATTGCCCTAGCATTAATGTCCAAGCCAAATGGTATGCCTAACAGTTTGGCAGCTGTGTGTGGCGGTATAAGAGCCCAGGGAAACTGACTCAACCACGCAGGAGGAGGTTCCTCCAGTACCCACATGACCGAAAGCACTTCACCCGGTTAAGCAAGCACCACGAAGCTAAAGAAAAGGCATCTAAAATACTCTTGGTCACCTGGAGATTGGACTCATCCGCATGAAGAAAGAGGAATGTATCATCCGCAAATTGATTGCAAACCCGCGACCCATCATCCATCGCGGAGACCTTGCACCACATTGTCGCGAATCGCCACCGAAAAGTCGAGAGAGCTTCGCCACTATAGTGAACGAGGAAGGGGCCAAATCGGACATCCCCGCCTAATGCCTCGGCCCACGAGAAGATTGAAGAGGTCTCACCACGACACCACACTGTCGCCCTAGCGGATTACGCGCAGCTTCATAACCGCTTCCACTCAAACTAGGTCCGCACCCAAAGGCACGCATCATATTCGCCAAGAACGCCCGGCTAACACCTTGTCATAAGCCTTGGCAAAATCCAACTTAAGAAAAAAAGGGCTGCCTCATCCCACGAGCCCAATGCACTCCCTCAAAAGCGGCGACCACATTATGAAGAATGTTCCACGTGGTATAAAACCGTGATCGCTTCCGCACTAATGGCGTGAACTAGTACTTGGCTTAAGCCTCTCCAAAGCCTTAGCAATGATTTTATACACTACGCATACAACGAGTAATAGGCCTCCAGTCATTGATGGTTTTAGGATGCTTACACTTGGGTATAAGTGAAATACAACCTTGTATTCAAAGAGAGGATGCATCGAGTTATTCCCCAAAAGATCCACATACACACGCATTCACCGAAGTCCCCACCCATTCCCAAGCCACTAAAAAACTCCACCGGTATTCCATCTAATCCAGGACACTTATTCCGAGCCAACAAAAAGGCATGCATCCCCCACTCCCCGCCTCACAACGGCTCCTCTAAGCTCTGTCTTTGAAGGGTCGAGATTCTTGGCGATACCTTGGCCAGCACCAGCTCTTGAAAAACAGCAGAAAAAGGAAGGGTGGCAACAAGTTGTTTCTAGGAGGCGAGCTCGGTGAGAGCTCCTCAAGAGGATCACTTAGCCCATCTCGCAGCCCACCGCATGTGTCCCTCCTCAAGTGGATCGAATGGTGATTGATCGGGTAGTCCGAACTTTTCTTCCCCGGGCGATAGTGTTGAGGCATGTGAGGCTTTACAAGGGGATCCCGGACCCTTGGTGCACAACGACCCACATGGATAAGAAAATTCTATCTTGGAATGTGAGAGGCATCAAATCCTCTCCCGAATAAGCGAGCACGCCTCGCCATGGTCGCGGAAGAATCTTAATCCGGATATCTTGTGTTTGCAGGAGCATAAATGTGCCGTGGGTGATATTACCAATCTAATGAATATCTTGGGTAATCGATGCGTGGTACGCAAATGCTACAACGCGCAGGGGGGGAGGTACTTTGATTTGTTGGAAAATGGGTGTACATGTAACCTTTTCAGCCACAGATAGCCAAGGCCAGTGGGCAGTGATTAAATGGAAGGAGGGCCAGTCCGAGTGGGGCTTACTGAATGTGTATGCACCAATTGGGGCCACTTTCGTGAGGTTGCTTATGGGCACAATTGCGAAATAAGCTCCAATCCTTTGGTATGGGTTCTACATGGTTTGTCCCCGGTGCCTTTAACATGGTGGAGCTCCCGGAGGACGTGCATGGTATTGGTTCGAGATATTGTGCGGGGTTTTGAGCGTGACCAATGGCTTAGGTTTGTGCAGGAGTGGGGTTTGACAGAGAGCTTCCTGGGATCGAATTTTACTTGGTGCAATAATTGGTCTGGGGCATGGTAGGGCATACTCTAGGTCGGATAGAGTTTATGGCACTCCAGCAGCCTTGGATTATGCTCCAGCCTTCACTAGGGTGAATGTTACGCCCACCTCTCCTCTCTCGATCACACTCCCCGGATCATTCAAATGGGCTTCATGACCACCCACCCGCCCCTCGACGGTTTTAAGCTTAACACGAGCTTTCTTCAGGATCCAGAGTTCACAGCCGGCTGTAAGCTCATTTGGCAGCAGATATTCAGCCAGGATAGCGGAATGAGTGCAATGGTTACAGCATTGGCTAGGGTAAAACAGTTTGCGAAAGAATGGGGGCGGCAAAAGGCTTTGGCTCAGCGTCGCAGGTTGGATGCCTTATATGCGGAACTGGAGTCTCTTAGAGGGCGGGTCTCTGATGGCTTGCGTGAGCAGCAGGTGCTTCGTCAGATCGAGGTTGAGGAGGAGGCCAAGGTGTCGCAGGCCAGGGTCAAAGCAGGTTTGACGTGGCTGAAGCAGTCTGACACTTGCTCTAAAGTCTTTTTCCGAGCAGCCCGCCAGAAGAAGTATGCAGCAGCCATGGCGGACATAGTTATACCCCAGGGAGTGTTGTTGCAGCAACCAGATGCTATCAAGGCCTTTGTAGCAGCGCACTATGAAACATTTTTCAAGGAGAACACGTCATACACTTGTATAGAGCCAATTTTTGCTGCAAATTTTGTATCCATTGCTCCTAAAAGAATTGCACCAATTTATGAATCATGATAGTTCAGAAATGGAACCAAGAGAAGAGAGAAATGTAAACCCATCTACTACATGGGAGATGTAGTAAAAATGGATCTACTTTGCAACCTATATATCCCTAGATCAAAACACTGACTATGATTCTAATTCTTATCTTTACATGCATTGCATTATAATATCTGTAAGCAAAATCCTACCCCCGTCATGATTCTACTTGTTACCATTACATGCATAACATTATAACATTTGATAGCATATCCTACGACTTTAACATAGAAAAGAAAACTAACCCCAATGAACTCCTCAAATTTGTAATTTATTCTCAGATGCAATTGTCAAGATTGTAGCAATGCATTGGCATCCCAAGTGTTCATCTATAATAAAGCAAGAAATCATGTCAAGAACCCACACAAACATGCCTCACTGCATCACTAACCTGCATGATCATTATGCATTTCAGTTTGTACTTGATTTTATGTCATCTCACCTGTCTGAATGTAGATACACAAAGCAAACGTAAAGCTGACGCTTTCTAACTTATTATGTGCTTTTAGAAATGCGCAAGGCAATGATGGTAGATTACCTGAGGCAAATTATGAGTTCATATTTACTCATCTTATGCGGCTGTGGGAATCTCTGGCTAAAAAACACGTTAAAATACTGCTTTTTCATGCCCTTCCTTGTAGAATGTGCTTCATAATGAAGCCATGTAAAGGTCTTCATTCCACACATAATATACCTCCATAACTGCATTTCGTCACCTGCGGATCCCAAAAGTGTCCCTTGCATTAACAAAGAATTGAAATAACAACATAAAAACTTGGTCCACCAGAGTTATGCAGCAAAATTAGTTTTGTTATTAAGGAAATATGATACTAACGCACATAATTTGTTTTGCACTTCACATAGTCAGATACTGTAGTAACAAATTTTTGGCTGCAATGCATTACGAATATGCCTATTTTTTGGATCTTAAACAAAAAAACTCCATAATAAGAAGCCCTGAATGTTTTTGTTTCTTATGCAAACAAATTACTTACTCAATTTGATGGCCTGGATGACGAAATGTATTTCCTTCTTTCTGGCAAAGTAGACGTCGGCGAAACTTGCTTCCTCTGTTCTGGTAAGAAGATATCAATTCCAAGACCAAAACCTAATGCTTCACATTATGAAGAAACTAATGATGATACGCTTTGATATGGGGCATGCTAGGGGGAGTGGTCCAGGAAAAAACAAAAAAAGACTAAGGCAATGGGGCATTTGGAAAAACAATGGTTACAAGATATCATGGAAAAAAAAGGGGGTAAGATATTTTAAACCACCATTAAAGCAAGAGAATAGGGAAATATCCTATTTCAAAGAAAAAGGGAAACACGAAATAGGACTCGTGCAAACTAAGTTTACCTCAAAAAGGCATGGATCGAGATGGGATCGAAATAGTGTAAGCAGCACCTTTTTCTGCGACAAAAAGGTCCGATTGGGCTATAACAGAGGATAACGGCCAGTTTTAGGACCACAGCAGAATCTCAGACTTTGCTTCCGGCTCCTGCAAAAATCCAGCACTCTGATAACTTCTGACGTTGATTCCGGCATCAGCAACCCGGATCTTGCTTGTTTCTTTGAAAATCTGTTTTGCAATCTCCCGATTCTGTTGAAGGTCTTGCAGGCGAAGGATTTCTTGTTTGTGTTAATTATTGATATCTTGAAAGCCAAGACTGAATCTAAGTATGTACGACTGTGTTTGAGCCCATCTAAGCTGGTGGCTGTTATAGATTGGACTGATCATAAGCTGAAGGAAAAATAGGCTGTGATCAATTCCTTTCACTCTAATTCCCTTGGAAATTGCCTTAGTTCTTTTCTGGATCCGGTTGGGTGGAACTGGATGCCCAATCATTATTTGGTTGTGGAAACCAAGCTATTTGTTCTTATCAAAAGATTGTTTCTTCTTTATCTTGTCTATACAACTGTTGTTCTAAGTAGTTACGTCTTTAAGTTTCCCTTAAAGTGTATCAAGTGGTATCAGAGCCTATCGATCCTCATATCTGATGGCCCAACGCTTCAATGTTACTGAAGCACAATATCAGCAAGCCTTGTCTAATGCTAGCTATATTGCATCCCAGTTAGCATTGCCCACGCCGAGCAGTCAGCAAGAGTATGACAGGCAAGTGGAATTGCTGTCTATTCTATACCGCTTCTTTCCAGATATTTATCTGCAACCTTCGCAACCTCCTTTGCCTAATGGTCCTCCACCAGTAACTCCTCCACCGCCACCTAAGCTGAGAAAATGGTTAGAGAAAGCAGACATGCCGTCTTTCAAAGGGGGAAAGACAAAGCCCGTCAAGGTTGTCAGTTTTATCAGCCAGTGGGGAAAGTTCTTTGAACGAGTGCAGGCAACAGATGTGGAAAGACTGCAAGCCATGGACACTTACTTGAAAGATCAAGCTCAAGCATGGTGGCAAGGCAGACGAGAATGTGATCCCAGGATCAATAATTGGGAAAGTTTCAAAACGGCTTTTGAAGCACATTATTTACCCTCTAACTATCACAGTGAGTTACGCAGGGAATGGGATCATCTGAAACAGGGGGAAACTGAGAGTATTCAGTCCTACACTTCCAAATTCACTCATTTAGCGGCACTAATAAGAAATCTGGATGGGAAAGAGCTTCTGAGAAAATATGTCAGTGGATGTAGGGATGATATTTATGCGGAAATGGAAATATTTCACCCTAAAGATCTAAATGAAGCCATAAAATTAGCATCCGCAGTGGAGCGGAAACTAGATCCAAAATCTAGGAAATTTGCTATTTGGGATGAGGAAACCTCAGATCAAGAGGACAAAAAGAGTAGCAAAGAGAAAAACGGAAGTAAGGAATCTTCCAAGAACTTCAAGCGGAAGAGAAATAATGGCAATGGTAACGGTTCCGAAAGGAAGTGCGAGGAGGGAAGTCAAATTAGACTGCGGAAGGAAACTAAGGAACCAAAGGGAGGTTGCTATAGATGCGGAGGAAATCATTTCTTAAGGGATTGCCCGTTTGGAGAAGGGGGGATCACAAAAGTTGAACCGCCTAAACCTCAAAAGGTTGTACAAATGCATGCTATTGAAGGTCCCAAGCCCGTGGAGGATATACCGGAGACCTCTAAAGCTGCTGATGAGCGGAAGAAAAGTGTAAGCTTCCAAGATGAGGAAAGGGCAAAGGCTATTGCCAAAGAACGGAGGTGGCTCCAAATTGGAACTATGGGGTAAAAGTAGTAAAAAATTACATATCTTAGGATAAGATTTGTAAGATTTGATTTGATTTGTTAAGATTTGATTTTTATGTGGAATGAAAATTAAATTATTATGAAAGCATGGTGCATTAGATGTAAATTTTTGAAAGGTGGTAATTGTTGTTATCGCACAATAGGCCTAACAAAAATTACATCAGTATCGCGGAGATACAATTAAGTAGTACCGCGGAGGTACGAAAAATACTAACGTATCGCGGAGATACAATAGTTTGGTATCGTGGAGATACTATCAAATAGTACCGCGGAGGTACGAACGTTAACAATGTACCGCGAAGGTACAAGGATATATCGTACTGTGGAAGTACGCGGATATCCGTAACTATTTCTTGAATTTGCAAAACCTTCAGACGCATGGGAGCAATCACTTTAAGAAGGGATGGGCCCCACTAGAGCGTCTCTGAAAGATCGCGGACGATCTTCTTTAAGAAGGGATAGATTGATATGGGGCATGCTAGGGGGAGTGGTCCAGGAAAAAAAAAAGAGACTAAGGCAATGGGGCATTTGGAAAAACAATGGTTACAAGATATCATGGAAAAAAAAGGGGGCAAGATATTTTAAACCACCATTAAAGCAAGAGAATAGGGAAATATCCTATTTCAAAGAAAAGGGGAAACACGAAATAGGACTCATGCAAACTAAGTTTACCTCAAAAAGGCATGGATCGGGATGAGATCGAAATAGTGTAAGCAGCACCTTTTTCTGCGACAAAAAGGTCCGATTGGGCTATAACAGAGGATAACGGCCAGTTTTAGGACCACAGCAGAATCTCAGACTTTGCTTCCGACTCGCAAAAAATCGCACTCGATAACCGACGTTGATTCCGCATCGCGAACCCGGATCTTGCTTGTTTCTTTGGAAATCTGTTTTGCAATCTCCCGATTCTGCTGAAGGTCTTGCATGCGAAGGATTTCTTGTTTGTGTTAATTATTGATATCTTGAAAGCCAAGACTGAGTCTAAGTATGTACGACTGTGTTTGAGCCCATCTAAGCCGGTGGCTGTTATAGATTGGACTGATCATAAGCTGAAGGGAAAATAGGCTGTGATCAATTCCTTTCACTCTAATTCCATTGGAAATTGCCTTAGTTCTTTTCTGGATCCGGTTGGGTGGAACTGGATGCCCAATCATTATTTGGTTGTGGAAACCAAGCTATTTGTTCTTATCAAAAGATTGTTTCTTCTTTATCTTGTCTATACAAATGTTGTTCTAAGTAGTTACGTCTTTAAGTTTCCCTTAAAGCATATCAAATGATGACTTCAATAATACCTAGACCAAAAGATTCATAGACCCAGAAGCACATGTAATAATTAGTTGTATCAGAGCCTCAAAGAGGAAACACCAAAATTTCAAGTACAATTGAATAGGCTCTACAAAGTTAAAATTAGAGCTCTATTCTTTAGAGTTTGTTCTCACCTAGGAATCCAGATAGGCATGTGCTTCTGCTGTAATCTTGATTGCATTAAAGAGGGTCGATTTTGCAAATAATGCACATCCTCTGCAAATCGCCTAACTATCATAGGAGGAAAAAGCAATCTTATGACATTTTTGAGAAAACCATTTGGAGGAAAGGGCTTGCATATCACCGGCCAGATGCATAGCAAACCAAAACTTCCATGAATCATCTTCTGCAGTGCATGTAGATGAGACCACTTGGCCGAAATACCTTGAAAATAAGGAAATCCTGATACCTGGTCTGAGGATAAGACACCCATTTGGCTGATTCATAACATGCCGAGCTCTTGAGCAACCATGGGATGCATGCCACGATGCAGCCAGAAAGGAAAAGAAATACGGCCTGAGCATGCGGGATTGGATAAGGAAAGATGGCAGAAAATACAATAGAACCAAATTCTTTCTCGATTTTTGGAGAATCGAGATTTCTTTCTGGCTGCCAAAACCTCTAAAATCATAGGGAAATCGTTTAAAATAAATTCCAAAAACATTTTCTGCCAGGCCGGATAATCCCAAATTAACAAAGTAGATTAACCAATCTAGAGTTGCCACCTGGCCCAAATCGATTGGGCAAGGGAGAGTTGCTAACTTGGGACCCAAATTGGGGTTTTATACCCCCATTTGCCCCAATTCGAATTGGGGGAGGTTGGTGGAGGAGGAGCTGCTGTTCCACCCTGTTCCAGCCAGAAGGATGGAGAACCCGAGCGATAGTGGACCTAGCTATGATCCCGGTTAGTACGTAGATAGCTTGGATTCCTAGATAGTCATAAGACTAACCCTTGTATGCTCAGAAGGTAGCTAGGATTAACCCTTGTATGAATAGATGTATGGTTAATCTCTATGTTATGTTCTATTCGAAGCGATAGATGGATGGATGTATAAGGATAGCTTTCTTTCTGTTCCTCCTGTGTTGTATGGGTAAAAAGGGGGTAGAGACCCAAAGGCTATCTAGGAATAGAGATGTTCCTAGATAGAACCCTTAAAACCCAGTAAATGCGGCATGTGCACAAGAGCCAACCTGGCTGTGGATGTTATGATGTGGTTCAGCACCAGACAACGAGCATGATGGTGAATCGGGGGTGGGGTCTTGCCTAACGTGGCTACAGGACTCCTATAGTGTGTTAGGCTTATATCCGGTCACTGTGTGTGGGCCGGGTATGGGTCTGACACTCTCTGGGCCGGAGGGATGTGTCTATATGGATGCCCTGGGCTCGAACGGGCTAGTGACTGGCCTTTAGATTTAGGGGAGTAAGTCGGGTACGGATGCGGGGGTCACTGAGGGGGCACATGTTCTCTAACACACCCAGGGATCCGTCATGCCCGGGAAGGAGACGCCTCTCAGACCTACCTCATCGCACCGGGGAGATGTAACCCGGAGTAGTCCCGTAGGGTGATTCCTTGGGATTGTGTCTCCAGAGGGCTACAAGCACGTCATAGCATGATTCAGCCTATCTGCAAAGTGTGCACAGGAGGGGCGGATGGAGTGGACTACCCTAGCCATTGTCTTATGCCAGCCAAGGCCATGTTATACCTCTGTCTGCTGTTATCTTGAGGCCCTGACTGTAAGTCGCCCTCATGGAGTCTGAGCCCGGGGTAGAGCCCTTAGTTATGGTGTATTTCCTTTGTTATGTTGGTATTCTGTTGTTGGTTATATTGATGATGATGGGCCACCCTTCGTGATGGTATATTATTCATTAGTATTGTTGCTAGGTGCTAACATGTATGTACGCTTCCGCTATATAGGATTCCCATAGAAGGCGTGGGACGAATGACACCTCTGTGTCCTTCACCCGGGCACTTGGCCATCACCAGTGGTCTGAGTCAGACGGAGGGCCTTTCCGTGGTGACGGATTCGCCATGAGAGGGGAATTTCCCGTATTTATACGATGGGAGCTCGTATGGATTCGGGGAGCGTCACACTCCAAATGGGGATACACTTGGCCTAAGGAACCCAAGTTCCAACAATTTCTTCCATTGCCTCTTGAGTTCTATTATCTGGGTTTGCATCTAGTGCAAGAGTAATTCTGCATTCGATTTTTTTTTATTTTCATCCGAAAAGATGTCATGAGGCTCTTTAGTTAGATCACAATTGCCTTAGATAACTGATTGATACTAAGGTCTTCCTTCATATACTTGCAATAGGGGTCGAAGGCTTGCAGCTTACAATATATATGACCTCATCTCTTTTAATGTACTTACCTATCTTTTTGGGTGACATACATTGCATGACTGAAATGACCTTCCTCAACTTTAATTGTAAAGTGCTTGCCATTTGGTGCTAGGATGGACATTTCTTGGTTATGGCAATCAATTATTCCCTTAGCCGGGTTTTAATTATTCCATGTCTACTATGAGATCGTACTTGTCGCTGATAACTTCGGCACCGATGCTTAACTTTGCGCCGCTTAAGGTGATGTCGAAGTTGACTTTTGTTCCTTTGGTGCTACGACTTGTTCCATCTTGCCATACTTTCCGGTGTAGACTTATACTTAGGAGTCTTACCATTAGAGACATTTGCCATCTAGGAGATGCAAAGTTATGAGTTAATGAATTATTTACATAAGTCCTTTGGCCACAAGGTTTTATCATCATGACATTTCCTTTGGTTACAAAAGTCTATGCAATCAAATAATTATTCTCCTTCTAGATCTAATCTAGACTCTAGGGATTACAACTTTCTTGGTTATTACCCTCTAGAAATAGTCCCGTCTTTGAGTTGATGCCATCGAATAAGTTGGTCGGACTTGTTAGATTGCTTCTCTTTATTGGGTCGGATTATTCCTTGTGTTGTTGAGGTAATCATGTTATACATGGTCAATAATTATCCTAGTAGTGAATCCTGCTTAGCGAGGTGATCAAGATCACAAAGAGGTTTCAATATGTTGGATATCCATCAACAAATGCGTATAACTTTAGTTACTTGATACATTTTTCTTCCCAATCCTTGAAGCTTTTCTCAATTCTTGGGTCCATCCTTTTAAATAATAAAAAAAAATACACGCGGAATTGCTTCTTGATCCCATCATGGATGTTATCATCCATCTAATATATTCGACTATCTAACCATAGAAACCCGGGCTTGCTAAAAGCTTGTCTACTCAAGAAGGACTTTCCCCATCCAACGGCTACCTGTCGTATGGGCCCTCTGTCTAACTCGCGTCTACCAGACTATCGAGTAGAGGATACATAGGTTTCATTCCGTCCCGTCCTCTAGGGGTTCCTATATCAGAGGAAGCAAAACATATAAACATAAGCACTAGCAATAACATAACAACAATAAACTACCCCGTAGGGTAGTGATAATCCATCCATCTATATCACCGAATACAACAACACATCAAATACATCGAATACATCAAATAGAAGCTCCTACCCAGAGCTCAGACTCAAGGGGGAGTCGGCTGACGGCTGGGGGCCTCCAGATAGAATAGACCGAGTTATGGCAATGACTTGGGCTGACAATAGACAATGGCTAGGGTTGACCATTCCATCCGCCCCTCCTAAGCATACTTTGCAGATAGGCTAAATCGGGCTTTGTAGAGACGTAATCCCATGGTATTACCCAACGAGACTACTTCGAGTTGCATCTCCCCAGTCCGATGAGATAGGAAGGGTCGCATCTCCCCTCCCCGAAGTGCAGTGGCTCCATGGGCAGCTAGAGGATCATGGCGACACACGTTTATACCCGACTGAACTCCCCAAAACAAGAGCCAACCCGACACTTGCAACTCTTAGAAGTCAGGGTGACACCATTGACCCAGGAAGTGTCGGACCCATACCCGGCACACACAAAGTGACCGACTATGAGCCTAGCCCGCTATGGGATCCCAGTAGTTGCGCTCAGCAGTGTCCTCCCTCCACGTTGCCACTGACCCTATTGTGTGGTGTTCAGTCACTCCATAGCCTCCGTAGCCAGGTTGGCTCTATGCACAAGCCGCATAATAATGGGAACTAATGGGTCTAAACTAGGAGCATCATCTAAATAATGGCTACTAGGTCTCTACCCCCCCTTCCCAATACACAAGAGGTGTAAACATAAGATCAACCATCATCATATATCAATATAACATGATAAATAACAAGAATAACAATTGCCTGATCACATACATCTAACTTATAGTTAGGGTTCATTGATTACAGTTCATGCTCAGAACTATAGGTTCTGGGATGGCTCTACTAGACACAATATGCAAATCCCTAGAGTCTACTCGAAGTACCTGCTCCTGACGAGCTGCCGCCGGCTCCCTGGTTCTCCATCTCTAGCAGGTGGTTCGAGTAGATGACCCTCCTCTAAGGTATGGTGACACTATCAATGATAAGATTCTATCATCTATAGCATCATCAGCATCATTATAAATACGGTCAACAATTATATCAATACTAATTAATGACAATATATGTGTTACTATTAGCGTCATGATTAATATCACATATTGCATCAACTTTACCATCATTTATTACTCCAATGTGTAAATGACAAATAGTATCATCCATAGCCTCATCTATAGTATCATGTATTGATAATATTGTATCAGTGCTAGCATATGATGGTATATGTGTTAATAATAGTATCATGGTTAATATCATAACTTACGTCACTCTTACTATCAATACTTCTTGTAAATTTGATAATGATAATACGTGTTAATGCTTATGACAATTGTAATATCATTTGTAATGGTGCTAGCTTTGTTACGAACAAAGGTTAACAAGTATACAAAAGAACAAGCATCTAGAAAACTAACACCAGAAGGTAAAAGATTCTCAATCTAGGCCTTCGGTCTAGAGCTCACCACCCAACTAGGCTTGCAAAAGCAAGAATCTCTCCAAGATAGTCTACACACAATTCAGGTTAAGGAACAAGAAGGGGATTTGGAAGAGTCAACCTTTAGATAATCCTCTTTAAGAAACAAACACAGAATTCATAGAAGCTGGAAATAGGCTTGAATGAATCAAAAGATTGACATGGAGGTTGGTGAAGAGGCAGGATGTAAATGAGTAAAAGGAGAAGGAAGAGGATCTGAATCTTAATAGGCATACCTCTTTCCCTTATATGGAGATCAAGGAGTTTTTTTACAAGGTAAAGGTATATAGGACTTTTTAGGGTCTCAACCTTTTCTAAGGTTCAATAATTCAAGTAATGCAACTGTCTTATTCCATACTTTACGAGCCACTCCCCCGAGCAACAATATATCAACTCATTTCCTTCCTGGGATTGATCATCCTCGATCAAGGAATTATATAGCAAATTAACATAAGCAAGTCTTATAACCTTGATCGAGTCCACAATCAGAAATAATCAAGTCTCGCCCTTTAGACTACAAATTTTCAAGTCCAATCCTTTAGGCTAAAAAACTTTCATAGCTAAGTCCATGGTTACAACCCTAATTGAGTCCACAATTAGAAATATTCAAGTCCAGCCCTTAAGGCTAAAAATTTCCATAACCAAGTCCATGGTTACAACCCTAGTTGAGTCCATAACTAGAAATACTCAGGTCCAGCCCTTAAGGCTAACTTACTAAGACCAATTATTATGTTGCAGTCACAGTAGTTGTCTCAAAATGTTCATTGAAACATGCTTAACAAGGTGCTGCGCACGGAGGGTTGCCCTACGGTGGCCCGAGAATGTGTTTCCATGTTTCTTGTTGTCGTTTCGTTTTCATGGTTCTTGTTGGGTCACTTTATGCATCGGGGCTTATTAATGGTTTGAACGTGGGGTTTTGTTTTGTGTTGTTTTGTTTTGTTTATGAATTGTACATGGACCAAGAAGAGGCTTGCAAAGCTCAGTATCTAGACCAATTAGGATTGACGTGATTATGATCTTTGTCTAAAACATATTAGCCATTTATGAAGAATGCTTTTTGTAGTTCTATTAGTAATGGAAATTGTACAGGGCCTGTATGAATACATGCTTTCATTTTCTTAGTGAATGCATACAAATATTAAGAATAGAGTACCCAATGGTACAAAAGGACTAATTCGTGCTTTGGTAATATAACAATCCCATTCCAAATATGTGTGTTTAAGTGCCTTGATGATGTAGTAATCCCATTTCTAATATGCACGTTTAACTTGGTTGGTGTCAGTTAATTTTGGTTCGGCATAGTGGTGAATTATTCTTAATCGAGTCCTCATATTTTTTGCATCCTCAGGACCATATACATATTCCTGTGTTCTCTATAGAATCTTGATTCTTCTTCTCGAGTATTTAGAGTTCTATATTATAGATCTCTCATATATTGTTGTGCTCCATATAGACTCTTGATTCTTCTTTTCGAGTATTTCGAGTTCCACGTTATTATGGCTTTCCCATATTTTGCTTGTAGGTCGTGGTATGAATGGACCAGAAAATGAATTATGTCTCAATAACAATAAAGATATAAGGACTGTACCCAGTTCAAGCACGCCAACATCCTAGGGAACATAACATGCCATTTACAGACCTTGTGGCTCTCAATACCACCAACCCATAGACTTCCATAGACTACACTTTGATCTCCAACGATCCATTTATCTCTCCAACGATCCACTTACCCCTTGCCTTCTTTCGCAGGGCCAAATTCAAATGCTTATGACTTACTATATTGGAGGTTAGGAATGTGTGGTTACATGGCCCAATTATGGCACAACTCTAGTATCTTGAGGAAATTTTAAGGGATTGTAAGAAATCTAAAGGAATATATAAGAATCTAATAAAATAATCTTGAAGAGAAAGTCAACTACAGAATTTAAATGAATCTTGAAGAATCTATAGAGATCCTGAAGAGCCTAATGGAACATTTAAAAAATCTAAAGAAACCTTGAGGCAATCTCAAGGGATTGAAATGAATCCTAAAGGAAATCTTAAACCTTTATACCATTTTCTCTTCACCACCAGACCTCTTTCACATCATTTGGAGAGTCTAGAATCTTGCCCAACAACAACCGAAATGGTTGCATCCAACTGGCGGCAACGACAAGACTCAGTCTTCTTATGACATTCAATTATGATATATTCATGACGACACGATATAAGAGAATCCCAGTATGAAATTGACATGCACATTGCATGGACCCTCATTTAAATGCGGCCTTGAACATACCACATGAAGGCATTATTTATTCAGTATATACCAATTGTTAGGTATGAAGCACTCATTTGTAACAAAGCCAATAAATCAGAACGGAATGCATCAACCCCCTTTCTTGTAGAGTTATAAAGTTAAGATAGTGACAAAGGATAGAAGATATAAACGTCTTGAATGCATGAGGACCTAGAACATAAAGGCTATCAACGTCTCACCCCACCCCACCTCAAGTTGCTTCTTGTATCAGTACAGTTCCTGTATACAACAATTTCATTATAGTTTCAATTTTGCTGTGTTAGGCATGCATCCTCGTGTTAACACAGCAGTATTGAAACTATAATGAAATTGTTGTTACGTGAAGCTTTGAGTAGGAGCAATTCTGCAAATCTGCAGGTAAAAAACAGTTAAAATGCTGGTAAAAGAGCAAGAATGCAGGTAAAAACTGCCAGAACTGCCGGAATGCAAGTAAACATTTGGCGCAGGAAGACCAGTAGCATTCGGGTTTAGTCCACGTGTCGGGATGGGATTCGCAGTGGGGGCAAAATTGCTTACCCAAACTTTACGTTGTGGTGAGATGATAGTATGCCTAAACTAGAGAAAACCAGTTTTTGTCTAGATGCTAGCTCACAAATAAATATCATACTAGATGAGGTCAAAATAGCATAAATGGTTAAATACATCTAACTTTTATTTATTTTAAGGACGTCAGTCTTAGAAACCCAATACATGCCCATTACCTTTGCTCTTAGCAACCTATCTTAAAGAAAAAATACTTGGCAATTGCCTTGTCCCATCAAGTATGCAAAGCCGAAAGAGAGATTGGAACAGAACATCAACGAATTAAACAACAGGAAGGAACACTGTTAAAAGAAATTTGTACCTTCAGGTAAGTTTGTTGGGCTCCCTCGCTTGATGGCAAAGCAGATGGACCCCCTCGTATTTGTTGCAGGCCAAGTCATATTGGCAAAACAGTCCCAATGAATCTAAAATAAACACGCCTACTAATGGTCCTACAAAGTGGAAAACATGTAACATTCAGACATCGGGAAACATGGAAGTTTGCAGGCCATTTCGTGGCCTAGTTTCTCTAATCTGAAATCTTATCAAATTATCTTGCTTACGCACATCCCCAGATTCATTTGTTGTCAGACATACAGTAGAAACTGAAGGTCCAGCATGCAGAAAGAACATGAAATGGTGAAGAACGAAGAGGACTTGAGAATCGATGAGAAACTGAGAGAATTGCCTGCTAGCTTCTTGTTTGATCCAGATTCTGCAGATGCACTGGCCATGAGGCAGCATTTTGTTGGAGCTGCAGCCGCCATGGTGTCTAGCCTCGACAAGTTAATAGGCACTTGGTGGAAAACTAACATGTATCAAGAGTTTAATGCAAAATCATTAAATCCCTATGTGCAACATTATTTCATGGTGTTAATCTGGTTTTCATAACAAGAAATGAAGATCAAACATGGAACATGTATCTGTTGCCCTTACTAAAGCTCATGATATTGAGACCGAACTTTTAACTCTTCCTAGTCCTAAATCTTTCTGAGTCTCCCATAGCAATGTTGCTTCAATCTAACACCCTTCTTTATGCACTGCTTTACTGCAGTTGTAAACATTTGCAGACATAATTGAACAGAACTACGCGTGGTGACGCATTAGGCCTAAAGCAAGACATATTTTGCAGCCCATTGTCCACGAGGATGGCCACTAATAAAACATTCTCTGATATTATTATTATTATTATTATATCATTGCCCTGTGGGGCCTTGAAGGCCAAAGAGCCTGAAAACAGACCTTATTTTCACAAGGTTCTCAATAGGAATGAACGATGTTCATCTATTGTTTTAATATAACATCCAGTTTCTTCTAAATCTAATGTAAAGAGGGAACTGAATCTTCCAACATGAATGTTGTACCTTTCTCTGATATCTGCATAAGCTGAGCACACAGTGAAAACATGATTTTCATCTTCTACACATGCCAAGTCACACAACTTGCAGACCCGATTCTCGATGGGTATTTTGAGCCATCTGCCCACTTCGATTTCCAATTTGTGTGAGCTGACCCGGTATCTGGAGATCACTTGTCTGGTTCTTCTGGGCATGTAAGCGGATAGGTATGTCTGCTCCATATAGTCCGTCATAGTGTTCACTGTATTTTTGTAATGCGACATCCTGCGCCCTGGTGTGGCCCAAAGTTTGTTTATGGCCAGCCCTTCAAGCAAAACTCGTGTTTCCTCTTTTCCCTTCGGCCAGTTTGCATGTGTGACCCCCCATTTGCTGGCCCATTCCTGCATATCCCGGAACCATCCCTGCTCTTTTGAGCTTTGTAGTGCTTGAAAGGAGAGTCTACTTTCTGGTTGTTCTTCAATTCTGTTAACGAAATTGATTGTCTGATACAAAGCTTCCAGCTCAAGAGGGAACATGCCAGTCTCTGCCAGAATGATTGCATATGGAATAGTATGTTTAATGCCTAATTCTCCGCAGATAAATAGCTTCTGAACAGATTCGATCTGCCCCCATAATTTCTGAGATATTTTCGGTCCCCAGATTGGTGACCTATAAAGGACTACCGTCTGTACCAAAACCTTGAAAAGCATTTTCCTGAGATCCCAATCCCAGAGAAAAAGCTTAACACATTTCGAAAGCATGGCATATAGAGCAGATTTTCCACCTGTCACCCTTCTCTGAATACACTCCTTCCATGTGTATTTTGCAGCAAAATCTATGCCCAAATACTTGAAACACTCCACAGTTTCTATATTTTCTCCTTTGTATGTGAAATCTAGCCGATCTCGTGTTCCAAATTGCATAATTTTGGTTTTCTTCACATTGACTTTCATTTTCCTTGCCATACAAAATTGCTCTAACCTGTCAAGGTGTGCTTGAAGGACATGTCTCTTTTCAGCCAGCAGAACCACATCGTCCGCATAAAGCAGTAGTTGGACCACATATTGTCCAAGTCTGGTACCTGCATGATGATTTCCCTGCATCCACTCATCAAGTTCACCAATGAATAAGCCAAATAATGTTGGAGATAGCGGGCAGCCTTGACGAACACCTATATTGTTCTTTATCAGGGTAGATGTATCTTGGGATAGTGTTACCAACACCTCAGAGTAAAGCTGAGAGACTGCCCCTTTGAGTTCATCTGGGACTCCTAGCTGCACCATTCTTTCTCCCAATTCCTTTCTTGGGACAGTGTCAAACGCTTTCGTGAAATCCACGAAAGCCACATATAGGGCCCTGTTCGGTGCTTTAGCTCGTTCAATAAGAACACGAAGCGTGAGCGCGTGATCTAAAGTATTATGTTCTCTCCTAAAGCCAGCTTGTGATGGAGCTCGTTTGTCATGATCTTCTGCCCAAGTACTAAGTTTTCTCTCCAGCAATGCTCCTAACAGTTTTGTGTATGTGCTGCCGATTAAAATTGTGCGGTAATTCTGGACTTGATTTTTCTCTCCTCCCTTGTATATTGGATGCACTCGATTTACTGTCCACTCTTCTGGCAGCCCTTCTCTAATGCTTTGATTTAACACACTGGTAAGTTTTGTGAGAGTATGAATGCCCCCCCATTTAAACAGCTCTATGCAAATGCCTTGCACATCATGTGCTTTGCCATTTTTCATGCTTGATAGTGTCTCATACACTTCTGATACAGAGAAGAGATCTATGTCTGGCGCTGAGAATTGCATGTTCTCGATCCCGTCTATATTGTATATTGACCTAACCAAACCCATCAGGTCGTGCTGGTCCAGGACAGGTGTATCTGCGTTTCCCTGTAGAGCTTTCCAAAAAGATCGTGGGTTTTCCTTAATTTGTGCTTCTAGATTCAACTGTCTTGTCTTAAAATAAGCTCTCTTTTTCTGCCTCAGGTACGATCTGTACCACTTTGGTTTGCGAACACATCCCTGTGGCAATGCCTCTCTTGCCTTCTGACAGTCTGCATCCCACCATGCATTGATTGGTTTGCTTTGCGAACGTTTTCTTGTTAAGCCAAAAACCTGTTTTGCAGCTTGCAGCAGCACTTGTGAGAGTTGGTTGACATCTGGAACAAGTTTCCCTCGCCACTCTACGGATGCCATTGTTTCTTCCACCTGCCTTGCATATGATTCTTTCCAGCTTTGATTAATCTTGAGTCTCGGACGGAATTGAGCTTCATTCTTCCTTCTGGCTGTGATCTTAAGTTCCAAGAATATGGGTTTGTGATCTGATTCCGGTAGCAGCTCGCCAATTCTGAAATTGTTGATCCGATCTGCCCTTCCAGTGATAAGATAATCTATTGTGCTGGAACCAGCATGATTTTCATATGTATACTTCCCAGAATGCGGAAAAAAGCTTGTGCCATTCAGTATTTTCAAACTGCAAATGGTGCATAATTCTAGAAGTTTTTCTCCCATCGAGTTCATGATCCGATCCTCTGATGTTCTTTCATAACACGGTTCTTCCACTTCCTGTAACCGGACATCCGAAATATCTTCAAATGTCATGGATTGTCTTTGCCCTGTTCTTGCATTGAAATCACCTAACAATATTACTTCTCCTATTTTGTTGTATTCCATGACCTCCATACAAAGTTCACGAAGTGGATCTGATCTATCATACCCTTGTTTATCATATGTACTGGCAGACAGTGGAGCAAAATAGCATATCCCTAAATATAGACCTCTTATTTTGATCCATATGAATTGTTTATTGTTGTCTATAGATACGAGTTCTATATCTGATGAGATTTCTTTTTTCTTGATCTTTTATTCCACCAAACCCGCCCCCCATCGTTTTTTTTTTATTCCGATATTCCCAATTAAAACAAACCCTGGTAAATCTGGTAATGGTTTTGTCTGATGCTCCCAAGTTTCATTGAACAGAAGGATATCTTGTTGCTCCCAATTTGGCCAAGTGGCTGCTATCTTAACCTGGTGAAGACCGTGTGCATTCCACATACTAACCTTCAAGGCCCGAGATTCCTAGCTTCTCTGCTTCTTGGTTATCACAGCTTTTCCATTCTGATCCAGGTAAGCCACTACTCCTGTATCCCTTGCCTCCTTGACTTTACCCCATTCCTTCTTCCTAAACTCTTGTTGTGCAGGTGTCAGGTCTACATCTAACCAGATCTTATGGCCTTTGAGAGCTATCCTGTTTTGAAGGATCCGGTCACGGGCTTCTTTCGAATTGAATCTGACTAATATAGGTCTGGTGTACAGACCAGGTTTCCCCAGCCTTCTCCCAGACACAAATTGTGGATCGTGTATGTGCATGATTTCTTTAAAGCAATGACTAATTACCTCGTTTATATCTTCATCATTTGTCTCTACCAAGCCTGAAATCTTCAAGTTCTTAGCTCTAAGTTCTAGGTCAGCTTGTTCTGCTGTGACATGTTCTTGATGAAGTTGCATCTGTTCCCTAGTGGTCTCCGCAACTAATGCTGCCAGCTTCGATTCCAGCATTCGGATTTGTGCTGTATAATCTTCTTTTGGTGACTGGACTATGGCTTCATGCTGAATTTTCCAAGCTTCTGTGTTTTTTTCCAGAGCATCGTGCAACTCTTTTTTGAGTGATGAAACTTCTTCTCTTAATCCCAAGACCTCTGATTTCAATTCATGGAGTAGGGCAACCAATTGGGCCGAATCCCCTTCGTATTCAGTCAGTTTCCCTGGTGAACGTCGGATCTCGTCCTTCTCTTTTTTCTTAGCCATACGAAAACGCAACGCGCGCCCAACTAGCGCCCAACTCTATCCTTATGAAAGCCCAAAAACAGTCTTGCACACATCTGCATTGACCATTCCCCAAAACAACATTCAAGCAAGATCCAAATGTCAACTATCTACATGAACCAACTTAGCTGCTGGAACCCTACAGTTTACAAACCAACAACGTAGATAAAGATGGATCTGATGCTCCACTAACGAAGGCACCTTTGGCAACCAGAACTTCTAAGTGATCCAAGAGGCTCTCTCGGTAATAACCTCTCCGGAATATTACAGAATCCTGTGAGGATATGGGCATATTAGCTCGCACAAACGTAACCCACGTAATTTTCAATTCTCATAATCTCCACGTCTGCAGAAAATGCATCTCTTGGACTCAACATGATATTTATGATGTTAGAAGTGGGAATCCATGGATGAGTAATGCTTTCACGAGCTCTTTCTTTGCTTTGGATTGAAATACCTCGGAAACCCTCAACTAAAAGTTTAATATCATCTAAACGTGTTCCAATGCCTATAGCAAATGTTAGTGAATAACTTGAAGGAAGCTTCGGCTACTACCTTATACTCACGACACGGGATATCATCAGCTTCAAAGCCCGTCATACCCAATTCCCATACACCAACAATCGGGCGTGGGGGATCCAAACCGATAGAACCCCTCGGTTTTTATCTTAAGAGCATGTAAACCTGCCGCCACCTAAAACCCTAATTCCGGGGACCAGCTTCAAAGAATGGCGTGCCATGTTTGCGAAAATGAAGAGCATCATCAAATATATGTAGGTTACTCATCGATCCCTTGTCGCATCCTATGAGCCCAATAATAAATAGCTTGGGCTGGAGGTTTGCAAAGCCCCGAGGCACTTAGCAATTTTCTCGGATGCCACATTGCATCCCTTCAAATGCAAAGATAGCGGTCGAGTCAAGGAACTCATAACCTTATGTATGGATTGAACGCAATGTCGACACCCTCCTCTAATAATGCCGCCTTGGGCAGCTCGGCATGAAAATGGAAATGGCCTCCATGTGCCTCATCAACAATCGAGGCACGCCATGTCTCTTACACACCAATGCTATCTCATCCGGGCGACTCTGCAGACACCAAAATAAGTAGGAGAAACAACAAGAACCGCACCTATTTTGCGGATTTATGCTTTGAATCTCCATAATAAGCGTTTTCAACACCGAGGCAAGGACGCCATGAGCAATGCCCCGATTTAAATCAGAAATAGGATGCAAATACACGTGAATTGCCCCAGATAGAACCATCAAAAGAGGCAAATGTGACAATTTCTAGGAGAATGAGATAGTCCCGAGTGAGAGCATGTTGCCATAATCTGCCGCCTCAATGCCACAGTGGAGCCATTGACGAGAAACCAGGTAGAATCAGCTTCGAAAAGAGAGGCAGCCAACGATTGGGCTTGGGCAATGGCATTTTTTGGGCATCTTCGGTCTGCCCTGCCAGTTACTCGGTTGGAGCATCCTGGATCCAGAACCCAGGTGACCGAGAGTTTACAGCAAATAGCAGGTTTAGCAAATAGCAGGTTTGTAGCAGTCATCAGCATATCTTAGGTATATTCTAGCATATACCTAGGATATGCCATAAACCCCACGTAAACAAGGGTTTGCCCCCCTAGGGGCAACCCAAAAATAGAGGAATCAAAATAAATGCATCGCAATTCTGCAACTACTCTTTAACCGAGGCTTCAATCTCAGTTAACCAACATAGTACGAAATTTTGCTAGAACCAAAATTAAAGTAATGATTACCTGAGGTAGCCAGGCTATGCCGCTGTTGTGAACTTTTTCCAGAAATTTTCCTATAAAGCTTACCCTCCAATAGCTCCATTTGCGCCATAATTTCATCACCACGTCATCCATCTCAAGATGAACCGTATTCAACCCAAATCACTGTATTGTAACTACTATTAGCAATAAAGTGACATCTTTTAACCCAAATTTAATTAATAAATATATCTAGAACTTCACTTTAATCCTTGGATTGAATTATACATTCAAACATGCATGCCTAGGGCACTTAGCAATTTCAAAGTACCATCAATTTCAATTTTTTTCCCTAGCCATACCTTGGTTTCAATGGTCACCAAACCATAAATAATAGCTACTTCCTATATATGTTATGTAATATAATATGCATACTTTGCCCAATTCGTTTGGTATAGCGAGAGGGCATTTTGGCAGTGGTTAAGGCTATAATTGTCATATTGTATTGTATTCAAAATAGTGGTTTTTGCCATGTGAGAGGAGCTTAAGTGGATGTTGCTATTCTGGGCGTTGTTTGCAGTTTTTTTATGGCATGCTGACCCAGAAGTCCAGATTTGGAAGTCCAGCACCCCTAATCGGATGTGCATGGGCCAGATGCCTGGAAGAGGGAGAGGCCACATCGCGGACCTTGGATTTGTGCTCAATCAGATGCACGCAGGTCTGCTGCGATCGAATGCATGAGCTCCAGGGGATCAGGGTCGGCGAATTATTTGTTGTGAAGTGATCAGTGGCAGGTTTTTTATTCAATTTTGCAGGTGCAATTTGCAGGGTTCTTATTTGCTTGGAAGGTAGAACAGGCCGCCTTGGAGTGCCATAGAGTATCCAGCTGTTGATTTGTTAAAATATTGCCTTATTTTATCTAGAGCCATTAGTTTGTTTTGCACTATTGCGATCACATCTTAACCTATGGAGGGCTGCCTTGGTGGAGGAGCTTCGAGAGTTGGAGGGCGTGAGGTTGTGAGAGTTGGAGGTTGAACCGACTTGGTTGTTTTAGCTACGCCATATAAAAATCCATGTGCTTTGGAGCAATAGTCACATAAAAATTTTCTCTGGATTATTTGTTGCTTTAGTACCATATGGTGGATGTACACCGTTGGAACGTGTTTTCTAAATTTTGGTCAAAATCTTAATGTCCATCGATTTGGCATAATACCGGGAACATTCGTCGAACCAGTGGCTCAGAAAGAAAGATAGTAAGACCCATAAGATTGCAAAATTATCACGATATTAAGATTTGGACAATGGTGGGCCGAAGAAAGGGGGTTTCTGTGTTTGTTGTCGATTTTTTCCAAGGTCCAAAATTAGACGTTCCATATATGCACATGCTTTTCTATACTTGGTCTGCAGCTTGGCCGGATTTTTTTGGACACATGCAGCGGCCGATGCTTGGTATTCGCGAGGGCAGGCCTTATGTTCCAAAGAAACATGTGGGGAAAAAAAAGACCGTCCTCTGTTTCTAATTTTGCAGGATAAATCCGGCTTGATGGACTACAGATCTGGCACTTCTTTTCTGTTGTGGCCTCTGTTTTGGGGCTTTGTAGGTTAGAGCCAGCCTTGTTGGTCTGTATTTCAACCATTGGCGAGGTTTACAAGCTCAACCATTGGCGAGGTTTACAAGCTCTGCTTTAGATTATGCAGCACAAGTTCGGCCTTCATGCACTGGATTTCACGTATAGTGGCAGGTAGAGCTTCAGACATAGAAGAACGGATAGAATGGGCCGATTGATGTGGAATCACTCTTAGATTCATCCAAGCATTAATGCCACCCAAGTTTAGGTGCATATTGAGCACAATTGGGTGGTTTGGAGGTTCAGAAGCAGATGATATGCTGACTGCAAAAACATTTTTTTTCTTCCTTTGCAATGGTTCGTGAACCTGTATTTGCCATTCTTATACATATTTTTAGACGTACATATATACGTTGGGGAGCGCCCAAGTATACAGGGGTGTGAGGTGTATATTTGTGTACCCTAGATCTGGCATATTTGTAGGAATATGCCAAAATCCAATGAACCTTAAAAAACAATAAGAAGTGAACAATAAGGAGCACTGTATGGAAAAGTATTTGAAATGAATGGGAAATATTCCTTCTAGCTTTAGGATGAACAGGCATTTGTGGCTTTGAATGGGACTTATCCTACTAATAAAATTTTGGTTCGAAAAATTTCTTTCAGATCTCATAAACAAAAGGATACTAAAACAAATTTGTAGCCTACAAAGAAAGCACAATATAGTATTAAATTCTAGCAAAAATAACATAAACAAGTCATGTTCCTAGGAAAATGCACCTCTACTGAGTAATATTCGTCAATGAGTAGCTTACTGCAGCAAAGTTAAAAGTCTTCCATATTAGCTCCCTCTAATGAGATGTGAACTTGTTCCTTGGTTCCTGAACTTATTCTTTACTAACTAACCATATTAAAAACTCCTATAACTTATTTTGTACTAGAAAAAATCCTACCTATATAAAAATGAATCGGAAAAATCCTTATACGCCTCTTTTTTGATCGGTCGTATATCCTATTACATCTGAAGTGAATCGGAAAAATCATTATATGAACCGGAAATTCTGTGAAGCACCTAGGACTTTGCCACACATAGATAAGGAGTGAACCCTAGGCCCATAAGATGAAATAAGATGTATAGTTAAAGATGGAATTGAAGTTCAACTTCTTTTCTTTTCTTTTCAGGGCTTCGCACAATGAAGATTAGGGTTAAATCTGCAGCCCCGATTTAGGGTTCGATGATGGCATCTCAGTGCTGCTAAGATCACAGATCGGCTAAAGCAGATAAATGTGAAGCTCGGAATCCGAATCTGCCATGGGAATCATGGATAATTTGCATCCATATTTGATAGAAGAGGTTGCAACACTTGTGCCATGGATAATTTGCATCCATATTTGATAGGACAGGTTGCTACATTTGTGGCGTGGGAATCATGGACAATTTACACCCATATTTGATTTGCACTTATTGACTGCATTATTGACCCCTCTACCATGCCTCCCAAATCTTATTGTGACGTGGAAATCTCGGTTTGACCCCATCTTCATTTCCCCTCTACAGTCAGGCTTTCAACGTGTGGTATATCCATTAAAATATTCCCTAGAGGTGTGTCCATTAAAATATTCCCTAGATGAGTTGCGAGGATAAAATGATTATTAGGACGGAATGATTGTGTGATTTATGATACTATGATTGACATTATAAGCTTAAAAATAAGATAAAATTGGCCCTATAGATGGTATTATAATTGATGGAAAACATGAAATTATATTTGATACAATTACAGACTAACTTATAACAATACGTGATATTATACTTGACGTTATGTGGCATTGTCAATAATGCTATATCTGATACTAATTATGTTAGAAAGGATGATACAAAAGATGATGTTTGTGTTGACATTATGAGTTATTTAATTTTAGCAATATAGGTGATACTATAGCTGATACTATTATAGTGCTCGTGGTGACATTATGATTGATTTAATTATATCAATACATGTGATTCTATAACGAACACTATTATAGCACCACAAGGGCAAATGCATGATATTATAACTGTAGCTATATCTGATGCTACAAATGATACTAGTAATATCCCACCACAATGCTATAAAATATGCTACTACAACTGTTGTCATGGGCAATGCTATAAGTGACGATATAGACGATGCAATTTCATCAACAACTATCGTCACTTATTGTATCAAAATCTAAAAAATTTGGAAGTTCAATTTTGAGTAAATAAATGATGAAACTAGTGACTTAGATTGCTTATTCTCTTGTAATGGTTATGCCACGTATCTGGAGTAAAGCATTGATATCCATAGGTGATCATAAAGGGAGACATCTTCGAGGACTCCTGCTTAGTACTATTATAGGCAAACTCCACTAAGTGAATGTAATCTGCCCACTGAGATTGCTTATTCCAGACGTAGTTGCATAGCATATCCTCAATAATGCGATTGGTACGCTCTGACTGCCCATCTGTCTGAGGGTGATATGTTGTACTCATGGCGAGTTTGGTTTGTATAGTGTCCTTCCAAAAAGCACTAACAAATTTAGGATCACGATCCGAAATAATGGTTCGTGGCATCCCATGGAGTCGAAAAATCTCTTTGGAAAATAAAAGTGCCGTATCCAAAGCAGTATCGGTGGTGCGGCATGGCAAGAAATGCGCCATCTTAGAAAGCTTGTCGACTACTACCATCAAGGCATCAAATCCTCTAAGTGTCTGTGGATGTCCCACAATGAAATCCATGGTAATGGCTTCCGATTTTGCATTGGGAACATCTAGAGGTTCAAGTTCGCCTTGAGTCCTTAACTGCTCTGCTTTTGTCTGTTGGCAAAGTTGGCACTGCTTAATGTAACGGGCAATCTGCTTCTTCATACCAGGCCAGAAATAACTGGATCTTATCTTGAAATATATCTTCATGAATCCAGCATGACCAGCTATGGGACTGTTATATGTGTCATGGAGAATAAGCGTCCTAACTCCTGATGACTGGGGCACACATAATTTATCTCGGTAATACAAAAGATTACCGTCCTTCTTATAATGCTTGTATGTTTCCCTCTCCTTGTCTGTCCTGGCCTCCTTAGAAAGGCTGCTCCACACTTCACGGAACTCTGGATCTGTTGGAAGAGATTTCTCAATAGTCTTTCCAAATTCACTTGCAAGAGTGAAAATAACATTGCAATGCGTATGTGTTGTCAACGGGTGACGAGATAGGGCATTCGCAATAATATTATGCTTACCCTATTTATACAAAACCTCAAAGTCAAATTCTTCCAAAAATTCTATCCACCTGTGTTGCCAGAAGTTAAGATTAGCATGTGTGAAGATGTATTGAAGGCTTTGATGATCTGTATCTAATTGGAAACCCGTCCAATGAAGCGCAGTCCGACGGCTATGGCAATCAAGCTTAGTCGGGCGGCTATGGCGTCCAAAGCGCTGAGACACAAAAAGGCAGATAAAAAAAAAAAAAAGGAAACGTCCGGAAGATTTGAATTCAAAGTTTTTTTTAATTTCTTTTGTGAAAAAATTTTATACGTATAAAATATGACGGGCGCGTATTTCGGCGCCGAGGATGTTTCGGATGCCGCAAATCAAATTTAAAACACACAAAATGTCGTCGGCACCAATTTTGGTTTTGGCCGAAAAGTTGCTGCCAACCCCGAGAGTTGCCTAGACTAATTAGATGTCCCCGTCACAATGGAACAAAAATCAGCCCAATCCGAGCCTTCTAGAGAAAGTTATGACCCTCTGAATTAAGGTACCTTATACAGATAAAAAAAAACCAACATAATCTTACCCTAAGGGCCTTTTCACACGATTGTCTTATCTTATCTTATTTTTAAAAGTTTTTAGAATAGAATAGAATAGAATAGAATTGTTAAGTGTCCAATAGGAAGATGCCACTTAAACGAAAGAAGGTGAAGTTGTTTTCACACTATTAAAAATAAGACAAGTCTTATTTAGGTTCGGGTAGGTTTGGATAGGTTCGGTAAATGAAATGGAGTCTTATTTTATACCGGGGGACTTCCCCCGCCATAAAATAAGACACCACTTATTGACCAATCATATTCAAAATAAGAGATGGTCTTATTTTGTGATGGTTTTCATACTAGTGTTTGTTAGTGTCTCATTTGTATAAGACACCCTGTAATGTGAAAACAACTTATATTTGTGTGTCTTATTTTTTGCTTTGGAGTCACAAATGATGTCTTATATGAAATGGGACAGCCACATTTTAAGACATCGTGTGAAAAGGCCCTAATACCTCATAAAATTTTTACCCTAACTAACCCATTCCTACCCAATTAGCCATACTCATCCTCCCTAAAGGTATTTAAGTATCCCTATGCTAGAGAAAATCTCCTTTACTACTAAACGGTCTAGCGAGTTAGAATATGGCTAGTGCAATGACCTAGTCTACCAGAATCATGCTCTGATACCATTGCGATGCTCCTCGAACCTATATGATGTTCCTATCATATAATGCATCGAAATCCCCATGGCGACCTCTTCGCCACAGAAATACCTCGGACCACTTGTGATGGTCAAGTGCCCGAGTGAAGGACACGGAGGTGTCATTCATCCCACGCCTACTATGGGAACTCTATATAGCGGAAGCATACGTACACGTTAGCACCTAGCATAGCAAACATACAATATCATACCACCTTGAAGGGTGAACCATCCATCAACAATACGAGTAATATCCCAACAACAACATAGCATATGCAATGCATCAAAAGGGGGCTCTAACTTAGGCTCAGACTCCAGGAAATCAACCCACGGTTAGGCCTCCAAATAACAACAGACGGAATCATGACAATGGCATTAGCTAGCATAGAACAATGGCTAGGGTAGTCCACTCCATCCGCTCCTCATGTGCACACTTTGTAGATAGGCTGAATCACGCTATGACATGGCTGTAGCCTTCCAGAGACATAATCTCATGGAATCACCCTATGAGACTACTCCGGGTTACATCTCCCTGGTCTGATGAGGCAGGAAAAGGGGAAATCCCTTCCAGAGCATGGTGCTTCCATAGGTGGCTAGAGGAACGTGGTTCTGTCAGACAACCACGCACCCGTACCTGACTTTAACCCCCCAAAATCCCATCCATACCCGGCCCATACGCAATAGCCGACTATAAATCTAGCCACACTAGGGAGCCTTGTAGCCATGCTAGGCAAGGTCCCACCCCCACTTCACCATCATGATCCTTGTCTGGTGCTCAACCACATCATACCATCGACAGCCAGGAGGGCTCTTGTGCACAGGCCGCTTTTAATGGGTTTTAAAGGGTTCTAGCTAGGAGCACTCTATTCCTAGATAGCTTTTAGGTCTCTACCCCCGCCCAACCCCATACACAATAATGAGGAGGAAGGAAAGAACAATCACATTCAAATCATCCATCATAATCTCAATTAAAGCACAGAAGAGAGTCTAATTATTCATCTAATCATATAAGGGTTAGATTAGAACATAAACTGCCTAAAGACTGACCTGTTTCTTGACTGGACCCATTATCACGAAGAACGTCCATGATTCACGGCTAATCACTGGTTCAAGCAGCTCCTCCCTTCTCTAATCTTTCCCAAATCGATTTGGGGCAGGATTGGGGGTGGAGGCCCAGCTTGCCCCTTGGAATAGCAAGTCTCCTATGGCCCAATCAATTTGGGCCAGGTGTCTCCCCCTATTGGCTAATTAATATTACTAATTAGCCTAATTAGGTATCATAGATTAACTAATCTATCTTTATTTAGTATAGCTAACATAAACCACTTTTAATGTTAGCCCCTAATCCTCATTATAGTTCAAACATACCTGGTGACGTGTCATAGTATTTATACGTATAGCATATAAATACGTGGAACGTCACATCGGGGTTCTTCACATCTCTCTTGTTATCCTTCCCTTCTGTGACGTCCCCTACTCGTGTACGGTGCTCTCACCGTATACAAACAGGAGTTCTTCCCCCACACCAGCTCCATGCTGATACAGGGCCCTCCACATATCATACACACATGCCAGTCTCCGATGGGAAGAGTGAAGGTGTCATTCTACCCCAATCCCTCGGGGCCTACCTAGGCTGCCGGGCGTAAACATACATGTCGGTACCAACGAATCCTCCATCCACCCGGAGGGTGGTATATCAACATCTGCATAGGCAGATTGGTCAAGACATCACATGGGGAATCCTACCCAAGGCTCGGACTCAAGGGGTGACCCGGCGGCTTGGGTCTCGAGTTCATTGCGGGGCGAAATTCATGGCAATGGATTTGGGTGGCATAAGAACATGGCATAGGGTTGTCCACTCCATCCGCCCCCTCCCATGCACACTTTGCGAGTAGGCTGAAAAAAGTGTTGGGACTGATTGTAGCCAGCCGGATGCATAGCCAGAAGGGCTATTCACAGGTCTCATCCTCCCGGTTCCGATGGGGCGGTAGGGATCACTCCCTCCCGAGATCTACATCTTGACTCCAGGTGACTAGAGGGCCAGCCTGATTCATTGAACCGGAAGAAAGTGTGCACCACTTCACGGGTGTCGAGCCCATGCCTTACCCTTTTCGGTGGTAAGCCATTAGACCTAGTCACAATGATCCCGTGGGCTTTACACACCGGGGGATCGTTCAAGAGTCGAACATGAACCTCCTTCTTAGCGGTCTGGCCCCTTCACCCACAACCGGGTGTGGCTCTTGTACACCGTAGGCCTATCTACGGTGTGCTAGAGGGCTACTCTAGGAGCATCAACTACAAGCTTTAGGGGCCTCTACCCCCTTCCCAATACAAGGAGTTCAGGAGATACATCATCCAAATACATCACGGGAAGAACTAAAGAACTAGATCTAATCATAGAGTTAGGTTCTTTGGTTAGTGTCCTAGATCTACGATCTAGATAGGCTTATGGGCAATTTAATAGTCTAAACCCTCTTTGATTCTATGACTAGAAGGCGGTTTAAGCTATTAAATTGACCAAATACCTGATCCTTGAGTGGCTCCTCGACCTCGAGTTCAACCATCCCTGCCGAAATGGCGAATTCGAGGAACCCCGATGGTGCAATTAAGCTTGGGCGTCTCGGAGGTGGTTTTGGCTCTGGGGCAGCCAAAGCCGAGCTCTAAAACCCTAAGGACGAAAAACTAGCAAGCTAGGGTTTTCCTACCCTAAATAGACATGGGGTTTAGGCTAGGGTTTCCAATTACCCAATTTGGCATGTGGGATAATTGGAAAGGCCCCACTTGCCTTTAATGGCTAGGTGGCAAAATATGCCAACATGGAAAGGTGTGCCCTCATTAATGTGCACATGTGCACATTAATAATATATGAACACTCTAGCAAGTTGCCCCTAGGGCTACTTACGGCTATCCGTTGGCGTACCGCGTCGGTCGGTGGCGTAATGCGCGTGGCAGGGCGATCGATGATACGCCACGGGACCGTATCTTTGTCTTTGAACGTCACATTCTCCCCACCTTGAAATGATGTTTGTCCGGCAAGATGCGTGGAGTCTCCCCACCTTGGGATCTTCCTAATCGCAATGCGCAATCAGCGTGATGCATACAATATAATAGTTATACATTTACCAGGATTACCCTAAGGTAATATTTTTAAAACATTATCACGTCATCATACTATGGAATACTTAACAATTCACAACATCATTAAACAAGGTATTCACTATCTTAAGTTAGACAAAATTTCAACATTTCATATCTATAATTATTGTCCGAGGTACTCTTCATTCCTTGCAACACATTCCAACAAAACTTGTGTTGCAAGTCTTAAATCTTCGACCTCCTTGCCCTCCGGGCTCTCTCTTGGCTGCAGTCGACACTACGTTAGTACCGTTTTAATTATTTAATAAATTTTGGTTATATGGTGACCAACCCACCTATCTACATGAATGCATGGCTAATCTCCCGGCGTAGGAAGAGGATGAATCTTCCATAATGGCCGTGGAGACAGCGCCTATATGCCTATATGCCGCTCATGCCTACACCTCTAGTTGCCCAGCGTGGAGGATATCCTTCTTTGGGGGGCGTGAAGGATGGATTCCTCCTATCAAAGCATATATGGGGCTAAAGGTGCTTTCCCTATCAATGCATTCCTTAATGACCTCCTTTCTCTCGAGGTCGCCTACTTCCGTGGGGACAGTAGGCTTTCTAATCTACCTTCTACTGCGTCCAAAACGGAAACGGTCATGCCTACATTGACATTACACCACGCCCTAGAGATCACCGTGAGTGGTCTCATCGCCGGTAACAACGCATGCGACCCATACCAAGCATAGGTTGCATGCGTGGATTAATCTATACAAGAATTAACCTACACAAATCGACATGCAGGCGATTTCTTGGGAGATGACCTTGCCGTCCCATTGCTCCATAAAGCGTGGGTGCTTTGCTTTACTAAATCCTTCTTAAGTACCCGTCGCGTCTTCCAGCGGCAAGTGCTTCCATTTGACTAAGTATTGGAGGAACTCCGACCTCCTTGTCTTCTTGAAAGCTTTATCAAGAATCATTTTACGGAACTATTTCCAATTTGCTCCTCCGTCATTTCCAACAACGTTGGAGTGTCCAAGACTTAAATGCGGATTTGGAGTATGCTTCTTCAACAAACTCACGTGGAAGACCTTATGAATCTTTAGGTGTCTTGGCAATTCCAACTTGTAGGATTGATTACCTACTCTCTTGATTATTACGAAGGGTCCAGCCCACCTTGGAGCAAGCTTCTTGCAATTGCCAATCGAGCCACCTGCTTCACCTTTATCTTGAGCCATACATCATCTCCAACTTTGAACTCTCTGATTTGTTCGATGCTTGTCGGCGATGCTTTTACGACGACTTCTTCTTGCTAGCGGATAACCTCGAACTTCTTCCACGAGCTGCTTGCATATCGGCCAACATCTGGCTACTTGAAACTTCTACTTTTGACACGGGTTGTGCCAAGTGTGCGGAGTTAAACAGCGATAGCCATAATTGATCATAAATGGCGACATTTGGGATGATTCCTGCTTGGTGCTATTGTATGCAAACTCCACCAAGTGAATAAATTCTTCCCACATACTTTGCTTATTCGAGACATAGTTTCTTAGCATGTCTTCTAAGATCCTGTTGGTCCGCTCCGTCTGGCCATCCGTCTGAGGATGATCTGGCCGCGTGCTCATGGATAGCTTGGTCTGAATCGTCGCCAAAGAGGTCTTGCCAAAAGGCACTCATGAACCGGATCCTGTCGGAGATAATCTCCCTTGGCATGCCATGAAGCCTAAAGATCTCTTTGGTGAAGAGCTTTCTTTGTATCCATAGCTGTATCTGTGGTCCTGCAAGGCATAAAATGTGCCATCTTTGACAACTTGTCGACCACTACCATCAAGGCATCCTTGCCTCTCGCTGTTCTTGGGAGTCCTGTGATGAAATCCATGCTGATTACCTCCCACTTAGCGTTTGGCACCGCTAGTGGCTCTAATGCCCACCCGAATTGAAGGTCGCTCCGCCTCACCGTCTGCATGGCATAGCTGACATTCCTTGATGTAGCGAGCTATTTGCTTCTTCATTCACCGGCCAATAATAGGCTGCTGCGCGCTTTGAAATATGTTTTCATGAATCCCGCATGGCGGCTATTGGGTCAAGTTGTTGTCGTGTCATGGAGGATCAACTTCCTTACGCTGATGATTCGTGCACAACAACTTGTTCTTATGGTATAACAGGTTGCTTTCCTTCTTATAATGCTTGAAGGCCTCCCGCTCTTTATCTCTGTTCTAGCCTCCTTAGAGGCTTGCCCATACTTCCACAAAACCCACATCCGTTGGCAAGGACTCTTCAATCTTCTTACCAAAGTCATTTGGAGGCGTCGAAATTGCATTGCAATGCACTCTAGTTGTCAGGGGATGCCTTGAAAGCGCATCTGCTACCACATTGAGCTTCCCCGGCTTGTAGACTATATCAAAGTCATATTCTTCGAGGAACTCCATCCATCTCCGTTGCCTCAGATTAAGGTGTGGTTGCGTGAATACATATTGGAGGCTCTGATGGTCGGTATCCAATTGGAACTTCCTTCCCAAGAGATAGTGCCTCCATATTCTTAATGCCATGACAACCGCAAGCAATTCGATCGTCGTTGGGTAGCGTGTCTCGGCGTCGTTCATCTTTTCTCGGAATCATACGCTACCACACTCTTCTTGCATAAACACTTTGCACCAGTAGCTATCTTACTCGCATCACATTGCTACAAGCTTATCTTTCTCCCGTCCGGCAAGGTCAAGACAGGGGCTGTCGTCAGAGCTTCTTTCAACAATTCAAACCCCTTTTGGGCTTTCTTGTGCCAATGCTCTACCCAATCTTTCACCTTCTCGCCCCTCGTCCGTGCGTTAGCGGGGCTGCTATCTTAGCAAAGTTCTTCCCCGAACTTCACGTAGTACCACTAGGCCAGAAAACTTAGACCTCGTGCACATTCTTGGCCCGACCCTTTGAATCCTTTGCCTCAATCTTGGCGGGGTCGTCGAGATGCCTTCTGCCCAGATCACATAACCAAGGTATTCCACCTTCTACATTGCGGTGGCGCCCGACAACTTGGCATTACAGCGGTGCCTCTTCAACTTCTCTAGCACCCTTCTTAAGTGTTGCCGCGTGCTCTTCAAGGGATCTGCTATACACCAAAATGTCATCAAAGAAAACAATCACAAAGGTGTCCGGGAACTCCCACGAAGATATGGTTCATGAGCCTCATGAGCGTTGCGGGGGGCATTTGATAAGCCGAAAGGCATCACTTTGTGAACTCATAATGCCCATACTGCGTCCCGAAGGCGGTCTTGTGGATATCTTCCTCCTTTATCCGTGTCGATGATAACGACCTTAAATTAGATTTTGGAGAAGATCTTTGCTCCTTGAAGCTGATCCATCAAGTCGTCGATCTTGGAAGCGCATACTTGTTCTTAATGGTGTGCTTATTCAACTGTCTATAGTCTATGCACATCCTCAAGGATCCATCCTTCTTCTTGACAAAAAGAATGGGCGCTCCAAGCGGCGAGACACTAGGTCTAATGAAACCTAGGTCGGCAGGCTCCACCTATCTGCTTCTTCACTCAGGCAACTCCTGTTTGTCATTCTATATGGAGCCTTGCTTGTAGGCTTTGTTCGGTTCGAGTGCTATCTACTTTTCGACTCCCCTATAAGGAGGGAGTCGCTTGATCTCATCACGGAAAGAGATCGTGGAACTCCGTGATCAACTTAGCTATTTGCTTCTGCACTTCTTTGAAAGCATCTTGTCTTCTTTGCTTCCTTCCAATTCCGCTCGCTAATCTCAAGCTTGAAGATGTATGCTACTTGCTCACTCTTGATGCACTTGAACGGCCGTTTAGAAGACATGCACCGCATGATGGGAACAACTTCTTTACACATTATCTCAATGATCTTGCCGTCGGGTGTTGGGAAGGTCACCTTAAACTTTCCACAATCGATAATGGCCCTGCTGGTCCAAGGTACTCCATACCTATTATCAAATTAGTATTTGCCGATGCCCATTACCTCTGCCCCATCCGGATCTTAATCCCGGCAAGTCGATGTCAAAGTTGATTCTTTTACTGCCCAGTCGCGCCTTCTTGCTCCACTTGCTAAGACAACGGGCCTTGGCTTTGACTTTAATGGTTTCAACTTCAACATTTGAACCATTCGGGAGATGCAAAGTTATGGCTACTTCCCAATCTATCGGGACTATAAATGACTTGGCCTTGGCCTTTCCCAACGTGGAAATTACTTTATCTTTGGCTCTCTGCTTGCTCGTATCTATTATGCAAAGATATGACACTCACCTGAATGTAGTCGCGGGCCTCCTGCGCCGTCGTCGTCGATCAAAGTGTCCCAATCTCCCAACTACGCTGTAGCTTGCACTCATGACATATGGGCGGATTCATTTGTCCTATGGCTTTGCTTTGGAAACACACAAGCAAAGCCGCTTTTCTATGCACTCCTGTCTCTTCTCCTTGGGCATGGCTGCTTGAAAGGATCGCCTTTGCTTTGGAGTAGTTTGACCCTTCACATTTGTCTTTGAAAGATACACCTTCTTCTCCTATGCTTGCTTCCCTTGATTGCCACTATATGGGGCTCTAGGCGGTCTGAAATTTGGTACGTCCTCGGCCTGGCGCCTGGCTTTGCCTTGCCTTTATCTTGGTATCTGCTTTGCCTCACGCCCGCTATTCCGAGGTCTGTTCCTTGCAAACTTATTGCCTTGGACTCAACTTACGATCTTTGTTCTTGGGTTTATTGCCCTTACAAACTGCGCGGATCTCCTCATTCGGACCTTCAATGTAGCTTTCCTTGCGTGCTTCTCACCTAACTTTGGCTTTGCTCTGACCTTAGCCTCATAAATTCCTCTGTATATTTTTGTCTTGACTTGTTGCCTTCTTGCGCAACTTTTGTAGAACTTCTTTGCATCATCTTGGACTTGTGCTCTCTTGGGGCGTAATGGCGCTTGAAGGCTTTAGCAAACTTCTTGAACACCGCAAGCATCCTGCTTAAGCCATGAGCCTTGGCATAGCCCTTCCACCAAATGCGTCTTTGCTCCCTTGAGGTTATTTGTTGCCACCCCTGCCTTTATCCTTATCCTTCATACCATAGGCATTCGCCGTATTAAAATCATCTCGTCAAAGCCAAGCCTCGCCTCCATGCGACGTTTTTCGCTGGGGAGAATTGCTCGAGCTTCTGGCCTTCCAAACATTTCCCAATCGCGAGTCTACTTTCTTCGGTAGTCGAGGTTCTTGTGTCCCTTTGTCGTCCCGTCCCGGGGTTCCTCGCCTTTTCGATGCCTTTCGGACTTGGTTACGCCCTTCTTCTTCCTCCGGAATCGGATCTGAATCGAGCTTGAGTCGGAGGAGTCCGGCGGGGAGACCTTCCTCTTTGCTCCTCTTCTTGTCTCTATCTATTCTCCGAGCTGATGCTTTGCGGCGGTTGAGCGTTACCCACCGAACTTTGCTCCCTCGCCAAGCGGCTAGCAAGGCCTTTATCTGTTCGAGGTCCGTCCTCATTTGCGATATTTCTTCTTCTGGGGTCATTTGTCCAAATTCTTCAAGCAGGTTCCTTGCCGGGCGTGGCCTGGGCGGGCTCTGTTCCTCTGTAAGTTCCCGCAGTTGTCGTTCTCCTGCGCTCAGGCCTCTAGCTGCATACACAAGTGGTTCATATCTACATGGTTAGTTTTCCTTGCTTTCTTGCATTATTTATGTTTGTTGGCATGGTTGGGGGACACAAAATATATCAACAAAACATTTATAGTGCAAGAGAATATTATATTTATATTTTATATTACACTAATACAAAAGAATTTGCAACTACTGCTAATCATTCCTGTTGTTGCCGGTAAGATGGATTTTCCTCCAGGAACTTTTTCACTTGGGGCGATTTCCCATCGAATGGCCCAAGTTCCCTGGACATTGGCCGGAGATCCACCACCTTAATGCTCTTGCCAAATCTTCTATTACTAGCGGTGGGAGGTATAAGGCGCCGCCAGCGGCGGTCTTGCTGCCACCGTAAGGTATGGCAAAGTCGAAGACGTCGAGTGCTACCGCTCTCTTCACCCGATTGCATACTGCGGTGTTAAGGGGGTAACCGTGCATGCCGGCGAATCGAGAGTGCAATCAGCAACGATACTCCTTCCTGCGCCTGCGGGGGGTGAACTTCGCGGTGGATAACCGCTATTCTTCCATCCATCGGCCAGGTGGCGGGGTAATGGCGTAGTGACACATGTCATTTCGCGAGGACGGGTCCTCGGCCACTTTCGGTATCCAGCTGCGTTGCGCTTCCCAAATCATCAACCTCCACCGTGGTGAGCTCCACCGTAGTCTCGATCGACTTTGAAGCCCTCCCCGAGGTCGAATTAGCTGTCCTATCAGGGGAGGTCTTTGCTTGGGGCGAGCTTGCCGTTAGGATGTTTGAGGTCGCATAGCGGATCCCCATCTGTTCTGAAGAGCAAGGAACTCTTCCTCCGTCGGTAGCTTGTTCTCTTGGCGCCTTTGTGCCGCCTCCATAATCTGCGATATATTGCTTTGTAGGCTTGGATGTCGGAGGTAAACTCTCCCCGTGTAAGTGTCGGCTTCCCTTACTTGGAGGGGGGAAGTCGGACTCTCCTCTGGCGATGAAGTCGCCCAAGTGCGTTCTTCCGGAGTTGGTGCGGCAACTCTTCAGTCGGTACTCCCTTTCCCTGCACTCGGGTTTTGAATGTAAACTTAGGGCGTAAACTCCTCACCTTCGACTATAATGGGAGCTAGGCTTGTGATGCCTAACCCGAGGGGTGGCGCTGACTCGAGAGTCTGGCAGGCTTCTTCGAAGTCTTGCCACTCTCGCTCTCACGCTTGTCGCCCGCTCCTCCCGGGTCGAGGCTTCGACATAGTCTTCCTCTTCTTGATTCTGTTCTTCCCGAGTCTTCTTCCTTCCCTTCCCGCTCCTGCTCATACCGTGTGAGGAGCCGTTGTTACCCCACTATGGCTAATGGGTCCCAGCGTCCATGGGGAATGGAGGTTTCCCCACGGTGTTCTCCGACGGGTGGGTAAGAAAGATTGCCGAGCGGTGTTGAAAGAGAAGTACTTGGTCCCGATGGACAGCTAGGACCATTGGCTCGGGTGTGCGATTAAACTTTGTTTGTGAGGGTATTTGGCGTGTTCGGGACATGCGTCTAATGTCGCCTCGAGGGGCTGCCTAGGAACAAAATATCCTACACAAGGGGGGAGTTGCACTAGCGCTGGTTCTACCCTAGCTTGGAACTCAGTCAAGACTCTACTATAAAAGCTGGGTCGCGTGTGCAAGGTTGCTTGGGCGTCTACCTCCTTCCTCAAGATCCGGAAGATTTGGTCGGCGTCGGCCTCAAGAGATGAGCCGTGCGCCGTACCATCATCTGTGGAAATCGAGAAGTTGCCATTGATTAATTGCGGAAGAGGGTAACAAACGGTTGCAAGAGCGCCTCGGGGGAGTTGGGAAATCGGCTAGAAGGGCGGGGAGCAGATTTGTAGGGTGCTATCTCGAGAAATGACGGGTCTATTTATAGAAAAGGGGAAACCCTAATTTTTGGATGACTTGAAAATTTCCTAGGATTGGGTAATTCTAACTTATCCGAGGTCAAAATAGGAGTTTGAGGACTATATGAGATGCTTGAACAAGGCTAGGTTACCTAAAAGATGCTATGCGAAGGGGGTTGAAGGTGACTTTGACAAGTCCCGGTGAAGAAATGGTAAGAGGTCTCCACTTAGCGCCTCCTTCAAAACTAACTTTTTGTTTTGCGACCGGTGGTGAGCTGTGAGACATCGATCTCATTTCGATCAAAGGTGTCCAACTTGGGTAAACTAATGGTGTAAGGGGATGGGCTCATCAAATTAGGCGAGAATCGACCCCTTATTTGGTCAATTTGGAGCTGTTTTGGCCAAGTTTGGGCGAGGTCTCACGACTTAGCCTAAACTTCAATACTAACTTTTAGTTTTGCGACCGGTAGCGGTATGTGAGACATCATGTCTCGGCTTGCAAATGTCCTATTTCAACTGGAATAAAAGCTAAAACTTATTAATTTGCTCTAATTAACCAAGTTTATGTCATCAAAGTACACAAAAATTGCTCTATATTACAAAATTTTTAATTATTTACAACAAAAGTTTCTAAGGCGTTCTCCCCTTAATGCGGTCGCAAGACTCATGTCTTGTCGCATTAAGGTTACCAGCTGGATAGTGCAGGCTGTTGAATCTTCAAAATGTTGCACTATCTTTGCCTCAGCCCGCCTCTTGCATTGCCGGTGGCCCTCGTCCCGAGTGACTCTAAAGTACGTTTCAGTAGGCTGCATCACTTCACGCACCAACCGGAGCAAAGGGGGCGCGGGGAATTAGGAGACCGAAGCTTGGCGTTGGAAGTGTCTAATCTCCCTTAGCGCTCTTCTCTCCACCTCCTTCCCTATCAGCTTTCTTCACGGGTGGCGGCTTGGGAACCTTGGAGCCCGGGTGGTGGCGGCCTTAAGGTTCTTTGCCGTTGGTTGGCCCTCCCTCGATGAACTTAACCTGTTTTCTTCATAATATTTGTTGTAGGCCTCCCATTTCTTCATGTAGGCCTGGTGCTCTCTCATCTTCCTCTAAGTAAATCTTCACCACAGTCGGTGGCGTAGGCTTCTCGGGCAGGTCGTGGGTTGCTTCTTTCTATCCCATCTTAGGGTACTTTCGGGGGCTTACGCACTTGGTCTTCTTTGGGGTTGCTTTCAGTCTTAGGCTGCTTTCGGTACTTCACCTTTCGTCGCTGGGTGCTTGGAAGAGCTTCCACCTGCAGCGTTAGGGTTGAAGTCCCCATCCCGAAAGAGTCGTCGGAGGGTTTGGGGGTTAGTCGGGTTGCAGCTCCTTGATGATAATGTTGGGGTTCGGCCTCTTCCTTGGCGGGCGGTCCTTACGTTCTCCTTATGCCCCGACCACGAACTTCCCTTTAAACTTTCTTCTTTTCTTATAGCTGCCTTTTGTTCCTCTTCCTTCCTTTTCCTCTTTTTGTCTTCCCTTCTCTTACGCGGCCTTCGTACTTTTCGATGAACCTTCTAAGGTGCGCTACCTCCGTGGCTCCGGACACATCACTTGCTCATCACCTCGAGGATCTCTGTGGGTCGCGTCGAATGAATGCGCTTGTTCTGTTGCGGATCTCAGCTCTATTCCTTCATACACCTCCCTCGTCTCCTCGTCCATGGAGTTGGTGATGTGGCCTCGTCTGCTTTCTGCTGTTTGGTTGAAGCCCTCAATCCCGGTCGGGCGTGTCTTGCTCCCCTCGTCCAGAAGGCGAGCGTCCCCTCTCGCGAGCCTCTCCGCGAAGCATCTTCGAATGATCTCCTACTCGGCTGGTGGCGGCCGCTGGCGGCAGCTTCCTTCTTGATCTGTTTGGTTCGGGCCATGCTTTACGGATCGTCAATCGGATAAAGCGCCGAGAGATCGCCTAAGTTGGGAAGAGGCGGTTTCTAGGGCTTGGACGAAAAAAAATGAGGGGGGTTCTACATCTATTTATAGCTTGGGGAATTTTAGGTCAAAACTCAAGTTGCTCGTTTAACATGCTAAGGCACCAACTTATCTAAAACTTATACTTATTTCGGACTTTTTCTACCTATTGGTCTCCACGGCTTGCGCCTCGTTCCAATACTAGTGTTTAGTTTTGCGACCCGGTAGCGAAATGCGGTGATCTCTCATACATCTAGGGTTTTTAGGTAATTAAAACATGCTATTCTAACTAATTCCTATCTTAGAATTAGCCCTACCACATTATTTTTTTCTCAAATTCATCATGTTTTTGTGTTCTTGGCTCGATGTCTCACGGCTTAGCCTCGCTTCAAAACAAAAATTTAGTTCTGCGACCAGTAGCGTGAGACCACCTCACTTGGAAAATTTTGGCTCATTCTTTTTAATCTTGTTAAATTCCAATTCACCTAATTGTTACTGGCTTAGCATAAACTACAAAGGTGAAAAAAAATTTTCCCCACTTTTCGAGGCTTGAGGATCCTATCAAGTTAGTACTCATCGGGAACATGGTCGGTGCTTTGCTCTTGGTCTCCAAGAACATTGCTCGATACCACCGTGGCGTCCCCTACTGGGTGTGCGGTGCTCTCACCGGTATACAAAAGCGAGGAGTTCTTCCCCACACCAGCTCCATGCTAATCTGAGGGGCCCTCCACATATCACTTTGCACCCGTGCGGAGTCTCCGATTGGGAAGAGTGAAGGTGTCATTCTACCCCTCTCCCTCCCTCGTGGCCTACCTAGGCTAGCTGGAAGCGTAAACATACATGTTAGTACCAACAGAATCCTCCATCCACCCAGAGGGGTGGTATATCAACATCTGCATAGACAGTGGTCAGCACATCACATGGGGAATCCTACCCAAGGCTCAGACTCAAGGGGTGATCGGCGGCTTGGATCTCGAGTTCATTGCGGGCATGTAATTCATGGCAATGGATTTGGGCATAAGAACATGGCATAGGGTTGTCCACTCCATCCGCCCCCTCACGTTGCACACTTTGCGAGTAGGCTGAAAAGTGTTGGGACTGACCGTAGCCCGCCGGGATGCATAGCCGAAGGGCTATTCCCAGGGTCTCATCCTCCCGTTCCCGATGGGGTAGGTAGGGATCACTCCCTCCAGAGATCTACATCTTTGACTCCGGTGACTAGAGGGCCCTTTGCCTGGTATTCGACCCGAACCCAATCGGAAAGTGTGCACCACTTCACGGTGTCGAGCCCATGCCTTACCCGCACTTTCGGTGGTAAGCCATTAGACCTAGTCACAATGATCCCCGGTAGGCTTTACACACCGGGGGATCGTTCAAGAGTCGAACATGAACCTCCTTCTTAGCCCGGTCGGCCCCTTCACCCACAACCCGGTGTGGCTCTTGTACCTGTGGCCGAATCTACAAAGTGTGCTAGAGAGGCTACTCTAGGAGCATCAACTACAAGCTTTAGGGCCTCTACCCCCTTCCCAATACAAGGAGTTCCGAGAGATACATCATCCAAATACATCACGAAAAGAACTAAAGAACTAGATCTAATCATAGAGTTAGGTTTCTTTAGTTAGTGTCCCAGATCTCACGATCTAGATAGTTGCTATGGGCAATTTAATAGTCTAAACCCTCCGATTCTATGACTAGAAGACGGTTTAAGCTATTAAATTGACCAAATCTGATCCTTGAGTGGCTCCTCCCGACTGAGTTCAACCATCCTGTTTGGTGGCGAATTCTGGGGAACCGATGGTGCAATTAAGCTTGGGCGTGCGTGGAGGTGGTTTTGGCTCCTGGGGCAGCCAAAACTGAGCTCTAAAACCCTAAGGACGAAAAACTAGCAAGCTAGGGTTTTCCTACCCTAAATAGACATGGGGTTTAGGCTAGGGTTTCCAATTACCCAATTTGGCATGTGGGATAATTGGAAAGGCCCCACTTGCCTTTAATGGCTAGGTGGCAAAATATGCCAACATGGAAAGGTGTGCCCTCATTAATGTGCACATGTGCACATTAATAATATATGAACACTCCTAGCAAGTTGCCCCTAGGGCTACTTACCTGGCTATCCGTTGGCGTACACGTCGGTCGGAGTGGCGTGTACGCGTGACGGGGCAGTACAGTATACGTCCTGGGACCGTATACTGTGCTGGAACGTCACACCTTCTTTGTCGTTCTTCCGAATATATGCATGATTATTATGCTTCTAGTTTGGAGGACCTATAGATCATCTTGCCTCTCAATCCAAGCCCATCTGTGATTATTCATCTCATCCACGAAGTATTTGCCAAAAGTCTGAATATTATTTGGCTAGTCCTAGCCATTTGGCCATTACCTAGAGCCTAGGAGCATATCTAGATGACTGTCAGTGCTTCAGGAGAGCCGCCCCCAATTCGTCATGCGATGTCGTAATTGAGGAGCAAGAGACTCATAATAGTTCTTGACTTGGAGGGTTAACTAGTAGACAGAGGCCTCCTCAACCCTAATGGATTGGATAGAAGTTAAGTGATCCTCAAGCTTGCTCCTGAAGCTCCTAGGACTGCGCCAGGGTTGGGTTGCAAGTGGATACTAGCAAATCCTTGAATTGTTGGGCAGCTACTGTGGGTGTTGTGGCCCCCAAACCCAAAGTCCTGCTTGCCTTGTGATACCATAAGATCTATGAGATTTAATACAAAAAAGAGAACACAACAAGCCTATTATTGCGAGGATTAAAAAACCCCTACCCCAAAGTGTTTTCGAGAGAAAACCCTTAATAGTAATGGATTCGCTTAGAACCTGCACATCTGAACATTTATACATATCAATGTGATGGTCTCATCTCGCTTGTTGAGAACCCCCAGGATAAAGGGTGATAGTGCCATTACTACAGGCGTCTGCAAGAGCAAATGTAATGGCTGGTTACATATAATCTGGTCAAAACATCATGCTCGAATAGTTGCAAATGTCGAGCAAACCTAAAGAGTGTGGCATTCATCTTCAATGGCTCCCATCTGTCAACTTATCCTCTTTTCATGCTCCTCAGGATACCATTTGCCTGTTTCAATTCTGAGGCGGTGTGCACCAATAGGAATGGACACAATTGTTGTATGCCTCTTCGTAGGCATAATAGTTACTACTGCGGACCACGAGCAAGTGTGGAATTAATCTAGCCTCTGTAGTATGTCGTTTTGATCTTTTTCAAAGCACTCGCATACCAAGGAAGCATGTATCAAGGTATTTTTTCACGTGAGCCTGATCTTCATTGTTCTGCACATGTACACATCTCTGCTCTTGGACACTCCACCGGGTAAACCAACCTGCACGTTTCTTCTTCAAACATGCTTTAAGATGCTGTGGATCCGCCGAATTAAAATAGAACATAATATAATGAACAGAAGTAATAAACTTTCTCCTCTTTGCAGCTACAAAAAGTCAATTCATGTAATTGCCATTCTTGAACCACTTCTGACCCTCACCTAGCTTGGATAACTTGCTCAATTCCAAAACATGAGCATGAGAATGACCCACCAATAGTCCTAGCCATTGTGATCTGTAAGCCATCTAGTATGTGAGAATAGAACATAATAGAATCAGCAGAAGTAATATGCACTTACAAAAGCCAATTCATGTGTTGCCATCTTTGAACCACTACAACTTGACCCTCACCTAGCCTGGATAACTTGCTCTCTTTCAAAACATGAGCACGAGCATGCCATGCCACCAATCCTAGCCTCAACAACTCTAACCCCGCCCCATCTTTTTTGATAGTGGACGTAATTGCAATTGTTCCAAACATGCCTCTTTTATGCAAAAAAGCATGGAATTAAGCTCTAGGTTTACTCAACATCCTACAATGGCTTTCAGCAACTAGCCGGATTACTAGAGAAAAGTTGAGAGTTATGATCCCCAAGCTTTCCTAAAGTTCCTAATCACCATTGAAGAAGCCTACACCTCAAAGTAGCCCATAGAGCACATCTTTGATGTTGCACTTTAGAATCTAAACCCAAAACCTCGGACAGGATGAGGATATGGACTCCAACTTCTGGCGGTCTGGGAGCCGCCAGAACTGGTGTTCTGCAGCTGGGAGATCATTGCCCACCTTTGCCCACTCCTTGCCTTCTTCTCTCTACTCGTAAAGGCCTTCCTGCTTTTGTCTCTTCAGATTTACTTCGTCTTCTGCACCCTGATGCTTGTGCATTGCAAGTCCTGCCCATTCATTTGTGAGTAATATTTTTCTCTTCTTAGTTCCGTCTTTAGAATAGGGAATGCAGTTCCATTAGTTTTTCCATGGTTTCGAAGTATGTCAATCTCTTCTCTTCAGAATTCTCATAAAAAACCGTAGCTTGTTTCTTTTCTAACTTACCCCTCATTCCATATCATATCGTGTATGCTATTTGGGTGAACGGTTACTCTTGGTCAACTTCTTAGACGTTATAATTTTGATGCTCTAAGACAAAGTACTCCTATTTTTTTCAGTTTGGACAATCCATCTGCACAATCAATTGAAGCTTTAGGAGGGGTTCATAAACTGATAAGCCTGCATGATTATGGTGTATTTGCGTTGGGTAGAGATTCTCTTATCTGTGAACCTGATGGGGAAGGGACTACTAAGCTAGGTGCTTCATTTGGAACATTCTGTGGCCGCCGTGTGGTAAAATGTCTGAACTTAGGCAATTAATAATTAGCAGGATTTTACTGTCTTTATCTTCAAGTGTTCTTCCCATATCTGTTTGAATCCTTGTTCAATATGTTAACAGACTGGTAAAATTATTGTTAATTTCAAATAGGTTAACTCTAAACAATACATGGAGCTCACTAAGGCATTGAAACCCAATATATGGGCAACATTAGGAGATGAAGTGCCAGCTTCAGTGCTTATAAAACGCAACAGACTATCTGTTGACAGGACCTTGCAGTGGCTCGATGAATGCCTCGCACTAAATTCTGTATGTCTCTCCACTGATAAAAACTTGACATATGTCGACATCTTGAATAGTTTTGCCAAATGAGTCATACTCAAGATTTCTTGTTACTAGGAAGGGATTGGAGCTGTCTTTGGGACAATAGTTGGTGCTGCAAGCATTGAAGAGCGTACAAGATCGGCCCAGGAGACTGCCAAGAGAAATTTGGAGGGTAATCAGCCTAAAGTAAATAGCAACAGTCTCTTACTTTTTGTAAAAAGCTAGGAGCGTTGCTTATTTTCAAATTAACATTTTCTCTTGTAAAGCAGCCATTTTAGTACATTTGCATGTCGTGGATAGGCTTCCTTCAGCAAGTACATTGCATTTATAGCATATGAGGCCATTGTCATTGGGACTATGTAATGCAGGCTTTTCTCTTGCTGGTTTTGGACTTGGAGAGGACAGAGAGGAGCGCAACGAGCTTCTAAAAGCAGCAATTGTATGTGAGTTATACATTGCGATTAGTTCCTAAACTTTTTTAAATTAAAGCAAGAACTTGCATCTCTTTTCAAATGATAATATTCCTCAGGAGTAACACTACTGCATGCATTTGTATAGGACACCTTAGTTTTTGCTGCAGCTGAACTGCTTCCCTTTTATAGTCATTAGATGTTTTTACTGAAGCTCAAATTAATCTGTCAGCATTGTTATCATCTAAGCAATCATTAATCAATCTCTGGTGGCAGACGACACTAAAGGACAAACCCCTCGAACTATTCCATTATATGGCCATTGAAAAGAACTTGAATCCTACAACACTATGATCAGCCAAGAAATGCATGGATTGGTAATCTCCACTATGGCGATGTGATGTAGTTCTAGATACCTTCCTATCTTATTTTTTAGCACATCCATGAACAACTGTGGCTCGCAACATGCATTTTAATATATTACCATCTCAATTTCAATAACTTATTCTGGCCAGAAATGTGTTATCATAGATGTGACATTCATTGGCATTTAAATTCCATTGTTAAACTTTATACAATGAATCTCTTAGGGACGTGGTTCTGTTGTTACATCCAGGCACATCTACCAGAACAGTTTCCACGCCATGTCACTGGATTGGGGACACCAGGTATAGCATGTTTGAAATGCATAGCCAACAGTTGGAACTTGGTATTAATAGTGTCATATGTGCTGCAAAAATGTGTAAGCCATTTGTAAAACAGAGAATTTATGAGATAAAAAGGTTGCCTCTGGTAAGTTTTTATGGAGAAACTTAAACAATCAAGTCTTCCATTTTTTTATGCTGTTCTTTTTTATATACAGAGGGCCTTATTCCAATCTGTACCAGAACAAAGTCTATCTGCCGTTTTGATATATATTTCATATAATTGCAACGTTTTCTTCTCATCTCTGCAGAAGATGTGCTGCAAGCAGTCTCAGTGGGAGTGGATATTTTTGATAGCATGTAATTTGGCAAACACTATCCTGGATTTCTTGTTATCTTGAGAATATCCTAACCCATGTGCATATGAACTCCATATGCAGATATCCCCATACGTTAACAGTGGGAGGTTATGCTATGACTTTTTCTGTGTTAATGGATGACGTACGAAAAATATTTTCATTGGAGGATGCTGCGAACAGGGGAGAGGACAGCTCAAAAATTAACTTGCGCTCACCTTATTACAAGTATATGAAGTCGTTGATTGATTTTACTTAATGGTTTTTTGTTACCATCTACCTCAATACACTAAATTCGTGACAATGAATAAACAATAAGAAGTTTTGTCAGAGACATTATAGTTATAATTTATGCCAATGAGCTTATATTCAAATGGTGAGTACTTATTCTGCAGATATGATACATCACCCTTATTAGACAATTGCATGTGTGAGACATGCCGTCGGCATACGAAGGCATACATCAATCATTTGCTTGGTACCCATGAAATGTTGGCCCAGATTTTACTGGACACGTAAGTGCATGCATTCTATAAGCACTCTATGTTTCCTATCTTTACTGACCATTTCTCGTGTTGCTTGCAGGCATAACATTCATCATTATTTATGTTTTTTTAACTCGATACGTGAGGCAATCAAGGGAGGATATTTCATTGAGTATAGAAATTGGTTTATTTCCCAAAGGCGGTTCCCTGCTTTTGAATCATTTGTCCCATTATCACCCCCCCAGCTTGAATTGGTTCACAGTTGAACAGTTGGAATAATTGTTCACTTAAATTGTAGTCCATGCTGAGAAAGCAATCATAGGTCTTGCAATTGATCCATCTAAGTTTCTAGCATATTGTGGGAGATGCCATGATTTAAATAGTGATGCAGCAGAATGAAACAGTAATCCTGCTATTTTAATTTATATGTTACAGAAAAAGCTTTCTCTCTGATGCGGTAGTAAAGTTATGAGACAAGATAAGGTGGCCACAGGTGATTTTGTAACAGATTTTCTAGTGAAGCATGAAATTGTTATGACATGGCCAGCAGCTACATTCACAATTGTTGTCCCATCATCGCAAGTCCTTAGATCCATACCTTTTGGCACTGAAAAAGGGTTCCTCCTATGCTGTTTTGGAGAGCTTGAGAAAGTGGTCTATCAAATGTACCAAGAGGTAACTTTTGTATGGAACATTATGATTGTGTTAGAAGATGAAACATGATAATGAAAATGATGATTGAAGATGCTATAATCCACATGAGTAGGTACCACGTCAAATTCAGCATCACAAAAATGTATTCAACTGCAACAACTCTAATCTTCTTCAACCGCTCTTTGCTGCATAATCTACACAACAATCCCCGTCCGAGTAATGCATATATAGTCAATAAAGATAGGGTTAATATAACTATCATTCAATTAAATTTTGGGACAAATTTTATATTGTATGTTTTTAGTAGCATATTCAAATTCATACAAACCACCTCAAAAGTACGAAAATATAATATCATATTATTCACAAAATAGTCAATATTTCACAACATAGCACTATATTATAAAAACATGATATAAAGAAAATTTACATAGTTATTCACTTTTCTTCAAGCACCCCCAATGATATCATAGTCTTCTTCCTGACATCCTGATGTTTTTTTTTTTTTTTTTTTTTTTTTTTGTGAGAGAATGAAGTTTTTTCCATTAATTATAGAAGAAAAGTACAATAAGGTTCATTGTCAATGTGGGAACATGACAATAGAACTGTAGGTAATAGCAGTAATTACAATAATTATAAAATAGATGTAGATTAAGGATCCACAAAGAGTCTGCTGGAACAACAGTAAGTGAAATAGTGATATGAAGGTATAACATGATAAAACACACTTAAAATACACACAAGACACACAATAGACCTGTTTGATAGGCGAGATCCAATTGGTTTCAACCATAGACAGGATACTTAGATAGTAAATTATGGAGCCAAAAGGTAGACAAAAGGAAAAGGGTAGAAGATAGGATTGGGAAGGCTAAGTTAAAAATGGTATATGTCAAGATAATTGAAATGAGCTGGGTAATCTGGCTGGATGATGAGGATTCGATTGTTCCCCCAGTTAAGTTCCTGAATCAGAGTATCAGAGTTAATAGTGGCCCTCAGAAGAATAAGAGAAGCATAAGCATCTGCCATTCCTCTATGATAGTAGTAGCATCCCCTGTAGAAATCAAACTGCTGCTCTGTCATGTTGCTGCCAAATCTATCTAAAAACCACCATAACTCATGCATTAGATAAGTGCCTCTGCAGAATTCGATGGTCCAGTCAAGCTCTCTATCAGGAATATCAAGGATGTCCACATCAGTTCTGCCCCTAACTAGACCTGTCCAAAGACCTTCTGTATATTCGATATCATTGTCCATCAGCTGTTCAACATAAATCTGATATTCATGTTCTAGATCCCTCCTGAGATTGATCATGTAGTCTGATAGATAAAATGTCACTGTTAGCAAATTCATCAATATAATCTAAACAAGTTAAAGTGACCATTGAAGACTCCCAAATTATTCCATCTCTCCTCGAAGTGTGTTTCCCTTTTGTTACAAGTGGCTGACAGCTCCAGATCATAGATAAAATGCAGTTTAATCCAATTACATGAAACTGAATGCTTGCCATGTAAACATCTATTCCTATGTTTCCAAATGTTCCATAATGCTATAAAATTTAAAGAGTTAATAAAAGCATCATCATTTAGAAGGAAATTTAGAAGGCAAATGGGCTTGGGAATTGCAAATTGCTGCCGAAACCAGTGCCAAAAGGAATTTAACTTGGGACATAAGAAAATATGATTCATATCTTCAATTTCATTACATTGGAAGGGGCAATGAGAATCATATTTCTACCTGGAACAGGTTTTGGAGTCCATGAGTACAATACACTTTCAAAGTCTAGCCAGAGATCAGGGTCGCTAGGATTTCTCCTCCATTTCTTTGTCCAACAATCTAAGTATCTTTCTTTATCCGATACATTGGTCAACTGATGCACTGGATACCATCATTCTACCCGCACATGGTTGAAGTTAATATTACTTTCTTCTTTGCAAATATCGGAGATGGTGTATCCCAACCACACTGGATAGGTCTCTAAATCTGCTTGCTTTACTAGCACAAATTGATGGCACTCCAAGTCAGTGGAAGGTTCATAAGCGTCCATGCTTAGAAATTTTGGCCTATTGTTCTTAGGACCATCATAGTATTTGTCAGAAGGAGGAGGAGCATAATGCTTACGAATGCTACTAACAGTATCATCAACATCCTCATCACCTGCTAAGGTCTTCCACCTAGTTTTAGGCAACCACCCTTCTTTTAATTCATCTGAGGATGTGTCTACCTCCCCCAACAGGTTAATCGCCTTCTTCCAGTAAGCTATCAAAAGCACGGTTGGTGTCATCGGGGTTGGCTTGCCAATGCTTTATATAGTCCTGGATTCCTTAGTCAATCCTAATTGCTCACTTCTTTAGTAAGTTTTAGAGCTATAGGCTTGCCATTCTCATCTCTATGCCATATTTCCTCTCCTCCTCTCCACTCCTCCTCTGAAGATCTCATCTTCCATTGAAAGATTGGAATCCCATTTCTCACCCAAAAAGTGAACTGCAGAGGCCTAGAATGACCTTCAAGATCCAATGTATAACCATCCACAAACGCTCTTCCAACCAGGCACTTTTTTTATGAAAGAACCTATAGGGTTTGGAGTAGTGCATTCATGCAAGATTTCCCTATTAGCTTAGAAAAGTTGGTCATTGTCTGCGGCTTCATTATACAACTATATTTGTCAAATATGGGTATGCCCGGGCCTCAAAAATGCCAAATTAACTCTTTCAAATATCCCCACAACTGTTAAGTAGGATAGGAAAGAAAACATCTACCTGTTCTTATTTTGGCCAACACAATTATCAAGTTGTAAGAGGAACCTTCTAGGCAGATCTTGAGCTCTAGCATGTGAAGTTGAAGCTCCAACTTGTTCGCTAGACCCATGCTTCCTAAACCTCGCCTTGCTAAACTTTTCAATATTGTTCGGGTTTCCATCTAACAATGCACAATATAGTGCCTGGCTGTAGGGTCCTGGAGGTGACCATTATATTCATTTTCATAGTTTCTCAAACACCTCATGATACTCCCAATATGAAAATCTGGACCATCACTCCACAACTCCAAACTGAAATGCCCATAGTAGGTTTGAGTCTGCCCATGCAAGATTGCCCCAGTCATTGAGATCTGCAAAGGATATGATCTTCCACATAACTTTGGTATGTACTTGAATTGTGGAAGACAAGTCTTTTGCTGGTCCATCTTGTCATGTACAATACATAAATTGTTATTAGGTTCCAATGCAGATAAGGTCCTTCACATCCAATAATGTGATCTACATGATAGTTGATCAGTCAATGGTCCTTCATATGCTCCCTTATTTTAGCCCCTTGATTTGGTTGCACAGTCTTATCAAGAGTCTTCTTCAACTTAGCACACAAATTGCACTTTGCAAAGCTGTTTGAAGTTGCTATGATCTTCTTCCATAGCCTACTAAAGCTAGGTTGGGATATTGAAAGAATTTCCCGTTCTCGAAATAGGGAATTCACTTCCTCCAAAATACTCTTTTGAGTACAATGTGATGGTAACCTTTTCTCAACAGCTGCTCTTTCCTTTTCATCCCTTCTGCTTTTGTGTGGCATACACTCTGCATTGAGGTCAATATATTTTTCAAATATCTCCCTGGCAGCCAAGATCCTAGCAGTTGATCTCAACAAACCATTATTTCTATACAAAGCAATCCTGGTCCCTTCTGCCTGCTTTTTTTGCCAATTATGCCATGAAGAAATTAGAAATGCATGGATATTCTGCCATGCTTTTTTACATGTCCATTTGCCTAGCAAAAGGTATCTTTTTCTGTTTGAATTTCTTTCATCCTGAAGTGCATGCCCGAAGATTGTGTACATGTAGGTCCTCCTTTCATCAACAGTATACTCTTGAAAAGTAGCTCTTGCTTCCACCAATTGTTCCATTATAAAGAATTGCATACAACCACTCTAACAACAATCTGAGCCCCTAACCTTCACCATAGTCTCATGTTTAGTGTCATTAATCAACTTGGCTCTCTTGCTAGGATAATGTCTGGCAACTGATACTTCTCCCCTTTTGCTTAGGTTTAGGATACCCACTGCTAATGAATCAGGATCAAAACAATCATTATCCCAAACAACCTCATCGTCCACAAATTGAAGACCACTTATAGGCCATGCCATAATACAAGGAACCTCCAATTGCTTGACACAACCAAAACATTCCTTTATCACCCAAACCCTTACATTTCCAGTTGTCTTCCAACTTAGAAATTGCGATACCAAGATTGTTTTCCCCTAGCCTTTCATCATTAACAGCTTGACCAGGATCTGCTAGTACAATGACCTCTTGCCTACTATTTCTTTGTTGCACTTGTGCATGATTCTCACCTTCTTATTCGTCCATTGCACCCTACTGTAGAGCACTAACTGTTTTTCTTCAACATTCTTGGTAGGAGGTGATTCTTTATTGACATTGCCCTTATCGATATTTTGCACACCATCTTGAGTTGGAGAGGCACCATATTGACCTAGGCAAATTGCACCCTTTTTAGTCAATGAGTAGGAAATAATTAACTACCATAAGAAAAGTACGTACATTTATGGAATATATAGAGGTAAATCAAAATATTTAAAAAGCAAAAAATTCCTTGGAAATAGGTTTAATTTTGTAATAACAATGGATATAAACGAAATTACTTAAAACAAGAAATTTCCTGGCAATAGTCCTATGTCATATACTTCTAATAATGAACTTAAAGAACAAGGAAATGGCCTCTAAAATATATCCAAATTTTTATTATTGAAAATTTAACCGTGAGAATAGGAAAAGACATATAATATATCTAAATTTTGATTTTCGAAAAGGTAGCCATGAGAATTTATTGTATTAAATGCAATATTCTCCATATATACCTTAGATGCTATACCTGGCGGGAAGATCGTATGCTTGGCGTATTATTTCAGGCAATCAAATATTCACGCTAATTAGTAAGGCCTAAATTTATAATTATGCTTGTATAAATCCAATTCACGGTCTTAAAGTTCTCTCCTTTCTTCCATACGATTCTGACAGTTGCACTTCCGCGGTGTTCTGTTCTGCCCTCCTAGCATTCTTATAGTGCGCTTAAATCTTGGTGAGCAGGTTTGGTTTCAGTAATTTTTAGCCTTCTGGGTTTTGTATGTTTGGTTTCGGCAGTTGCATGTTTGCATGTTTTGTTTGCATGTGAGCCTCCTAATCTTACTTGAAGACTATTTTTTTTTTCACACAGTCTGTAGCAGAAGGTACAAAAGGATATCGCAACTCTACGCATTTAACAAAGGCCTCAGAGTTCAAGGTCAGCTCCGTTTTAATTATAAGATGCATGTCTATAACAGGTTTAATACAAGAAGAGAAGCTCGACGATCTTACTCGAGGTAGTGGAAGCAAATGATGTTTATGAAAGCAAGCATAGCTTTTTATAAACTTCATCTGCTTCTTTTTGCCTCTAGTAAATCGTTGAGGTTTTCTTCTCGAATGAAACATGCTGTGGCATGCAAGTTTTTGTTATGAACAGTTAACCTTATAATTTCCAGTTCTGTATTATATTTTACAAAGAAGGATTAGATTTTACATATCAGTTAACCTTATATATTACAGATCTTCTTAGAAAACTCTTAAAGAAAAAGTATAAAACACACCTGGTGTGAGTTTTCTATGCCAACAAATACACGCTAAGCGTGTTTTTAATCACCTGTCTTTATCTATCTATATCTATCAAAGGTGTATAAGTGAAGGCGCTGCTCCTACTGGCTGCTAAGGCGCTGCTAAGGCGCCCGCATGCCAACTCTGCCATGCTCGGTTTGAGTGAAGCTCCCCCCAAGCTCCTCTACATCGGCCTATCTAGAGCAGGGTAAGATGGAGCATGCCAACTCTGCCATGCTCGATTTGAGTGAGCTCTCCTATGCTCCTCTACATCGGCCTATCTAGAGAAGGGTAAGATGGAGTTGAGCAACGTTGCTCCTCCTCCTCCTGATTTCCTTTCTCTCTAAGCAACTCTAAAGGCAGAGGGCGGATCTCTAAAGGCGCTAGCGTGCCAACTTTGCCATAACTGTTACTATGCGAGCTCTCATGAGTTCCTCTACGTTGCTATGTATAGCCTTTCTACAGCAGATTAAGAAGGAGTTGAGCAATGCTGCTCCTCCTGACTTCTTATCCCTTTAAACAGGAAATATTGGCCGGAATGAGCAATGTAAGTCCACATCTATCCAGGCACAGAAGCTATTCTAGTGCTAGGTTCTTCACCATAATCATTTGTGGGGATCATCATATATGTGGCTGGTTGGAGGGCGAGTTCAGCCAACTTTGGGAAGCCCTTGTTCTAGATAGAGTCTTTCCTGATTATCTCTTTCAAGCAGAAGCCTGGCTTACACCACAAATTCCGATTCAACTAATCGAGTATTGGCTGGGCGACTATAGGAATGTCTCTGCTGCTGGTACTTTCCATGTCTACTGCCAATGGGGCCCCGGCAAAATCACTGTTAAAATCTACACTTAGCTAGATCTGCTTGGATGTGGATGGATCCAAAAGTCTTGTAGTCAACTCTTGACCAGTCTCGCATGAAAGGTCCATTTATCCCTTTGCTGCTGGATTAGCTAGCTGCCTCCTGGGGCTTTTAGCCTCTGCAACTTCCATCAATTCATATGTGTTTGCTGAACCTACTTTATGCATTATAATCATTCCTCTGGCTCTGTCTCTTTATAAGCCCCTTTGCTGGATCTGCAACACATAAGCCTCAAGTGCCTGCATCTTCCGATGTCTCAATGGGACTTCCCCTGCCGATCTTCTTAACCTCTCCATCCTCTCCAGTAAACTATCCTCCATCCCCTTCTGATATTGAGATCTCTAGATACTTTGTCACCATCGAGGGCTCCCAACTATTAGCCTGTGGATGGTTGGAAAGTCCTGCTGCAGAGTTGTGGACATATTTAATTGATGAGCGGCTGGTCCCAGAGATCTACTTCGTTGGAGAGAGCGGCACTCCTACTGTAAATCCAGAGGAAACACTAAGGCTGTGGAGGGTCGAGTTTCTTGGAGTTGATCGTCCGGCCTTTGCCACCTTCTACGTCCACAGTGCCTGGATGATAGATTCAGTTAAGGTGGAATTACACAAGGTGCCTCTCCCATTTGAGATCATATCTGTGGATTGAAACCTGTCTAGAATGGTTTCTCGTGATCTCAATGGATCAAACCCCTTCTGTTACCTCATTGCATTCATCTTTCTCTGATCCCTCTTCGGTTAATCTGCCTTACTCTCATCCATACATAGTTCGCACAACCATTCTTGCTAATCACAACTATATCTGGTGGGGCTGGATCAGAGGGGATCTGGAGGACATCTGGACATCGTTGATTGATAGGCAAATCCCTTTTCTAGATCAATTCTATTGTGTTGGTGGCCTGCAACTTTTGGGAGATCTTCACAATACAAGGAGGGTGGTTAGATTACTTGCCCGGGGATCCTTCTCAGCCTTACCTCTTCAAGCTTTTCTTGTTCACTGTACATGGCTGAATGATAGCTACTGGGTTGAGCTATATTAAGATGGAGATCAATCAGACCAGCTATGCAGAGGCAGCTGGTCTTCTCACCCAGATGGACTGCCTAGTGGATAATCACTCAAAGGGGCCTATCTCTGTCCATACTCAGGAAGTGGCCAACAGAATACGATTTTTACAGATTCACTGTCTAATAGGCAAGCTTCTTCGCGGATCCTCCAAGCTGGAAGAGATCCGAAGGGCCCTCAGACTTGTTTGTAGATCCAGAACCCCGCCAAAGGTGCAGGCTTTGGGCAGCTCTTATTTCGCAATCATTGTCAATCTACCTAAGGAAGCTGAGATCCTGTTCAGAAAGGGCATCATATCCACCATGCATGGACAGTTCTTTGTGCAGAAAGGGCGACCAGGCTTTAACCCCATGCTCCCAGACGCTCTTCTTTACCCAGTTTGGGTCTCTCTGGAGGGGTTACAGTTTGAACTCTGGACAGAGAGAACACTTAAAACTTTGACGACCTCTATATATTGGAGAGTTTGTCTGTTTTGACAACAGGAGTGAGGATGTGCCCAGGCTATGTGTGGCAATGGATCTGCTCAAGCGCATCCCCAAAGCCATCGAGTTTGAGGGATTCTACAAAGAAAACGTGGTGTTCCCTCTGATACCTCTGAGTCTGCCTCCCATCTGCACTGGATGTGGTATTAGAGTCCACCCAAATGCTATGTGCCCATCAATAAAAGAATGTGACAAAGGAAAGGGGCTTGAGTGCAACTCTGAACTGCCTGATCAAATCCCAGCCCAACGACTGTTCTTTAAAGGGGAATGTTCTACTGCCACTCCTGATAACAATGGGTCTGCATTGAAGGAACCAGAAGAATCGGACCTTGTTGGCCTTGATAAGATGGATTCATTGCATCCTTCATTACATCCCTCTGAGCAAATCGACCCGCTGGAGCCATCCATTGGACATGGCAGGGCTGCATATAGTACTCTGTTCTGCATTTACATGTCCCCCACGGATCATTTGATCGAGATTAACATGTTTCATGATCCCAATGCTGGCTCCATATCTGTTACTCCTCTCAAATTGGCAGACATGAAGAAAACATATCGTAAGGTTAAAGGGGCAGATATGGTGGAAGACTCAGTGGTCGATTACATGCCTAGATCTGCTGATCACCCAGCCATAATTGATGATGAGCATGATGAATCCACTCATACTGATCTCTCACAGGCCGCAACCACCATTGATGAAGGGCAAATGGCATCGGCTCCTGGCCATGATGGCTCAGAGCCCGCAAACTTGCCATTCTCACAGAATTCTCATGAACTAGAGAAGCTCCATACGCCCACAAATCCAACTTTTGGTCAGGGGAGAAGAGCAGAGGAGATACAGGGAGAATTGATCGTTGGGGAGAATGGCATTGATATGCCTGAGAAGCTGCAAGGAATTAGCAGCCTGCTTGGTGAAGACATACTAGCAACTGATGAACAAGACTTGTATGCAGCCAGGAATCTTCTTGAAGACATCATAAAGAATCCCATCGATGCTGAGATGGAATTTGTCAAACAGTTCATTAAGGAGAAAATCCCAGGTGTTGCTGATCCAACTGCCGCAACAGAGGCCGGCAATACTACAATGGATGTTGTCCCCGTTGAGGACTCAATCGGAAGAGGTACCCCTCGGGCTACACAGGAGAAAAGCAAAGGAATTGAGTGATCCCCCCCTCTGCCTCAATGGAAAAAAAGAAACGTAGAAGGGGTAGACGTAGCACAAGGAGAACACAATCAGAGGACCTCATCATGGACGAGGCCGGTAGCCCTGGATATCTGGATGATAAGTAATCTTTGTGATGGATAGTACTATATATTCGGATAAGATAAACTTTTTGTATGGTGTGGGATGCAGTAGAATATGCCTAAAGCAAATGTTGATGGTCGTGGAAGCTAAAGGAGGTAAGATCTCACCTTAAGCTCCCAATCTCCGATTGCTATTTGCATGATCCTACATCCCCTTACCCCATGGTTTGTGAGCTATTTTCAACTTGCTTATATAATGATAAGTACGTTTCCCTCTCGTAACTGGTTGTATTTCTATTGTTGTTTCAAGAAAGGACTAATGTTAGTAAGGAAGCTATATAAGACTGGGATTGACCATATGGAAAATGGGGCTAGGCAACACCATGTCACGCTTAGAGGCATCGACAGAGGTCATAGCAATTTCAAGCTGTGTAATGGCAGGATACATGATGCTACTGAATTTGCCAGCAGCAACTTCGAAATTTGGAAAAATATTGGATGTCAAGATATCAATGTGCCACCTTGTGAGGGACAATTTAAGGAACCACTAGGGGGCACCACTATCATTTTTGGATGGACCGTGGACCTATGGTTGCCACAATTGTGTGATAGGTACCCAACCTATAGGTACCCAACCCATCTATGTGAAGGTGAAAGGCAAACATTCATATCCAAAGCGATGTGGTCTCCTGGAAGGGGTCTGAACCACTATTGGCAATCATATGCCATGTCCCCTGGGAAGAAATGGCGTCCAGTGTACACCAATGCTCCAATGATTGGGGAGGTATAAGACAAGTGAACATGGGGGCTACTTGTATAAACCCGAGGAGAGGTGTGGAGAGGTGGGCCCAGGAATCTATGCTAAACAAACACCCTCTATTGTGGTAGGTACTACTTAGAGCCCCTTCCTATCTTAAATATATGAAGATAGTTTCTTGGAATCTACGCGGAATCAAGGGTACTCTCAAGAGAGCTAGGGTCCTTGCTGCTATTAGATTTATGAAAGCTGACATCATTCTGCTTCAAGAACATAGACTCCCAACTTTTGAAGCGACATGCCTCGGTAAATGGGTTAGCGATAGCTATGATTCATTTACATGCCCTGCGCATGATACTAAAGGGGGTACAGGCATTCTACGGAAGGGCCAGTCACCCATTGGCTCGTACTGTAGTAGGGATGGTAGGTGGCAGGCAGTTTTATTTGATACCTTCGAAGTTAAGTGGGGACTTATTAATATTTATGCATTCAACAAGCCCGCTGAGAGAGCGGCCCTCTGGCTAGAAATAGAAATGTGGATTTTGCACCAGCATCATGAGATTAAGAACTGGATATTGGGAGGTGATCTTAATATGACGGATGTGTGGGATCAAAAGATAGGGTTGCATAGGAACTTGACAGGAGAAGAGCAAACGAGTTGGCAATCTCTCATTAACAATGTTGGATTCAATTTAGTTTAGTTCCCCCATCTAATGTATCCTTCTCCTGGTCAAACAAGCAGAAGGGACATGACCGAGTATATTGTCTGCTGGATAGATTCTACATGGCTAATCCTTCTGCTCCCTTTATGGACCGAAGCTATGTTACTGGTGACCTGGCATTCTCTCATTCTAACCACGCTCCGCAACATCTGACTATTGATGGAGTTCCTGTTGTGGGGGAGAGGAAGAATGTCTCCTTTAAGTTTAATACTGCCTGGCTGGGTAAAGAGGCCTTCTGTAAACCATTTAAAGAATACCTTCTCTCGATTAAAGTATGTGAGTCGCCTAGTATGGAAACTTGGGCCATGATGAAAGACTGGACAAAAGAATGGGGGAAGAAAAGAGCTTTGGAGTTTAAAAAGAATAAAGAGGAGGTCTATAATATGCTTAGAATAGTAAGGCAAGATCTTTTGGTGAATCCATATTGTGAGGCAAGTCAAAAGCTAGAGGAAGAACTGGAGGCCAAAGCGAAGGCTATCGAGGAGGATGAAGCTAGAGGGGCAGCAGTTCGTTCTAAAACTAAATGGTATGCTGAGCTGGATCATGAAAACTCTGTGTGCTTCTTTCACTTAGCAGGTGCGAGACCGGGTGAAAATAGCATCACATCTATGCTTGACGACAAACAAGAGGTTTTGCAGGATCAGAAGGAGATCTCTGCTTACATCAGGAACAGCTTTCAAGATATGTTCAAGGAGGACCCTATTCCCTCCTCGTATAGCTTTGCGATACCCCAGATGGATAAATTAGATTGGAGTAATGGTATCACATCAGAATTTGCGCCTCATGAGTGATCCCACCGAGGAGGAAATATATAAAACCTTATATTCCCTTGCCCATGGAAAGTCCCCGGGCCCAGATGGGTTCCCGCCTGAGTTCTTTTTGGAATTTTGGGAAGTGCTTGGTCCATTCTTTACAAGAGCAGTTAAGGGAGCTTGGGCTACAAGGTGTCTTCGTTCCTCCCTAACATCAGGATTCATTACATTAGTCCCTAAAGTTGACAGACCCTATCACCTAGGGGAGTGGAGGCCCATAGCTCTAACAAATGTATTGTATAAGGTTATTGCTAAAACTATAGCCAACAGATTGAAGCCTATCCTCAATAGGCTCATTGGCAATGAGCAATCAGCATTCTTGCCAGATAGATCCATACTTGATAACTATCTGGCTGCGAGGGAAAGTCTCCATTGGGCCAAAAGATCTCAACAAAAATGTATTCTACTTAAGATGGACTTTCGGAAAGCATATGACACTTTGAGGTGGTCAGGACTAAGGGAAGTTATGGCTAGACCGGGTTTCAATCCTCAGTTTATCAAGCTGGCCTTTGGTCTGAACAAGTTCGCTACGGCTTCAGTTCTGGTCAACGGACAACCATCAAGACTTTTCTACCTGAGAAAGGGAATCAGACAAGGTTGCCCATTAGCACCCTACCTGTTTCTACTAATGGCTAATCTCTTAAACAGACTTATCCAGAGCAAAGTCATGGACGATTCTCTTAATGGGCTTCAGCTTCCTCTTAACGAGGAGAGATTGACAATAATGCAATATGCGGATGATACCTTTGTCTTCCTCAGGTATGACGATTTGAGTTTCGCTGCCTTTAAAGATTGCCTCCTGTTGTTTGAAGCTGTTGCTGGGATTGGGCTCAATGCCAGTAAGTGTGTAATTATGTGGCCATTTGAGGAAGACGTAGACGCCAGGGTTAACTCTTTAGGTTTTCAGATCATCATAGCAGGGCAAGCTACCAAGCTGCTTGGGCTACCACTTGTGGTATCAGATAACCTTAAAGCTCTATGGACTCCGATTCTTGATAAACTACGGAAAAAGGTAGGGTTATAGTCCTCTAAAGGCCTTTCCATTGCAGGAAGAATAACAGTGGCTAATGGCATACTAGCCTCTTCCCATGTGTATTATTCTTCAATTATGCTAGCTCAAAAAGGGGTATATAGTCAAATCCAGGCTATTATCAGGAAGTTTATCTGGGGAGGCATGCATCTGGTTGCCTGGTCTGAGATATGCAGAGATAGAAAATATGGGGGCCTAGGTTGTAAAGATATACTGACACAGGCCCAGATTCTATCAGCCAAAAAAGTATGGAGAGCAATCAAGGGAGGTACCTCCCCTGCTCTGAGTTTTGTGAGATACTGGTTTGGCCTCTGTAAACTGAAAGGAAAGCCCTCTCTCCCTAGAGACGAAGTAGGGGCCATGTTCTTTAGATATAGGGTAGCTCCGGGGACCTCTCCAGTGATGCGGAAGATTCTACAGGGCTGGTGTGAAGTCCAACAACTATTCTCCCCCATGGAGCCTATATTAGATGCAGGAAACCTTAGCATCTTCTGGAATATTCATGTATGGAAAAGGGGTGATCTTCCTCTTGCTTTGTCTCACCCTCGTATCTTCATCAAATGGAAGGACACAGGCATCACTAGATTGTATCACTTATGGAGGAATGATAGGTGGACATCATGGTCCAGGTTCAAAACTCTAATCAGAAATCTGGGTGACGCTGATAGAAAGATCTTTAAGGAAATCTTAAAGAATGTACATGCCCTTTCTGGTATTTGTGGCCCAGGGGAGAAATGGTTATGTCATGGTTCTGAAAAGTTTGAAGTTGGTAAGATCTACCACTTGCTTATCCAACCAAGCCCTTTTAAAGCTATCAATGCTCTTGGGTTGAGTGAAAGAGAAGTGGTCAAGCTCATGGGTGATTCCTGGACTACCCTTTGCTCGAGACGGATTCAATACTTTAGGTGGTTAGCCTTGCAAGGTGGTCTTAATACGCATATCAGGCTAATCAAAAGAGGCACTGTTGTTCCATTGGAGTGTCCACTTGGCTGTTCAACACCAGAGGATACATCACATCTCTTCTTCTGTCCACGTATTATGTGCTTCTGGCAGTGGGTGGCACCCATTATTGGGCCGGAAAATACCGACCTAGATTGGCCCCGGATAATCACTTCCAATGAAAAGGACAAAATATCTGCAACGCTGGTTAATATTGCCTTGTGGGTGATATGGAAGCATAGATGTGAGGTTGCTCTTGGAGGAAAAGAAATCTCTTTAGCAAAACTAAAGAACTAGTTCAACTACGAAGTTGCATTAATGGCCCTTGCACACCACAGGAAAATGGGGAATGCATATCACAAACATTTGGATAGGAGTGGAAGACTCGAAGGTTCTATACATTCTTCAGGTGCAACTGGGATGGAAAAAAGGAAGATGAATATGCCCTGACTGGGGTGCTGGAAGTAGGTGAGGATAACTCTTGCTAGTAGTCGTAGTAGAGTTAATATGGTCTCCTCCTTTCTAAGATGATCATGGCATGGGGGTTCTGGAATGCTGGAGGTAATACTCCTATAGTACCATCAGTAGGACACATGTAACTTCATGTAGTTGCACAATCCCTGTAGTACTGTGCTGATGAGGAAGAGGTGAAGGAAGCTAGGAGTTAGTTTCCTTTAGCCATAGTACAAATCATCACGGGAAGATGTGTGGTCATGCAACCTAGGCCTGAGGTACTGGTGCCCTATTAATAGGGAAGAAGTTGAGATGGCCTTCACCAAAGTACAAGAACCCCTACCGTGACCCTCCTGACTGGAGTGATTTGACTTCATGTCGCTTTTTCAAGCCGATCCATGGGGATCATGTACTATATTTATAAATTAATAGAGTTTCAACCTTACACTAAAAAAAAAAAAAAAAAAAAAAAAAAAGCAAAAAGGCACGCCAGAGGCTGTGGTCGAGCAAGATCGAGCTAGAAACTATAACAAGTGCCAAACAAGGCACCTTTATTTGAGGCTTTCTTGGCATATATGTAACTTTTATCTAGATGCAGCTGCCCTTGCATAGGTCTCTTGTTACTGGGCAAGTAGGAAACAAATGTAGACTTTTGCTCCTCTTTATTCAAAGCAAACATGTTGTCCTTGTCCATAAATGTCATTATCCTCAGGTAATGGAAGCTTGAAAACAGGAGCAGGTGCTGGGGCTGTACAAGAAGCATATGCGCACCAACTTATTGCGGCACTGGCTACACAACAATGTTTAGAATCTGCACTCAAGGAAGACCCAAAAGGCATATTGTTTTTGATAAATTGGCAACTTCTTTTGATATGGGAGACATTTGTAGTGCTAGCACGCTAGCATATGTCTTGGACAGATATGTAATTCTATCTTGGTTGTCTATTTTTTCGGATAATATGCATGTAGTTTTGCTACCCTCAAGATGACAGGGCTTCAAATCATAGCTCTGCTTGAAATAACCATTGTCCGAGATTTCGAACATAACTTGCTTGATGAGATCACTAGCTTCCAAGTGTATAAAACCACGTAGTGGCTGCATTTTAGTTTACAGACAAGAATATCTATTATCTAATATCTGAAAGTATGCTAGAACAAATATAGTTCAACTACAATGTCTTGGTAGGTTGACTGTTACTATTCATGTTGAGCTTGAATTGCATATGTTGTTTGGTTTTTATCTTACGCTCTTTTAGAATCTAGAAAGAGTTCTGGATTGTATGCTTCATGCCGCATCTGGATGATTACTTTCGTTCTCCGAGTATAAATTATAATATGCTCATATGTCATGCAATAATAATGCCTTTTATAACGTATCGAACTTAAGAGTGTAGGAATTCAAACTCACTTGGGCAAGTTGTGCCAACATTCTTATTAGAGCACTTCGATAACCATGCCTTTTGTGCAAATTGTTCATTGAAGTTTGCACGATTATATTGACCGTTCCAGTCTAGCTAATGCATGACCACATTGCAGCAACATACTACATTATCATCAAATCATATTTTACTCCATGCAATCAGCGTTATACCTCAAACCAAATCTTGGCCTTTCAGAGAGAAAAATGATCTAAAATTTTTTCTAGAACACTTTCACACATCCAATTGTTAGAATACAGTAAGATTTGCTGCAAAAATGGCAGCGCCTTGCATTTTAAATATATAATCTGCTTTCCTCTGTGATAAAAATTGGATGCTAGGTAGGATCCAAAACCCTCATCTTGGAAGAGCTGTCTCTTTTCTTTTCTTTTTTGTTTAACTCCCTCTTCTCTATGCACAATATTGGTACAATACAAAAACCTTTTCAAAAACCATCAAATTCGTGTTCAAATACTTAAGAGGCATAAAAGGATTGCCAAAGTCATAATGAGCTGACTGTGATGCAAGAAATTCAATGTCTTTGGTCAAATTCCATTTATATTATCCAACTGTGAAGGCATTAATCTTACAACATGCAAGCAAAAAAAAGGATATAAAGACGATCTTACCTGATAACAGCATAAGTGGAGTTGCTATACCCTATCAGAGAAAATGAAAAACCAAGATTTTGCATTAGCAAACAAAAAGATGCAACATGGACAGCTTCCAGTATCTTGCTTGCTTCCTTGAAAATAACTGTTAAACGAATAAGAAGCATGAGAAACAACAGTGGCAAGAAACTGGTGTTGTCCCGCTGAATAGTTTACAGTCAGGAGTGCCAGATCCGCAACCATCATTGTTATAGCTAGAGTGATACAACTATGGAAATTTATAACTCAATGAAAAACAACCCAATTTTGCTCTCACAACAGCATTTAAGAAGTTCCAAGACAGATCAGTCGTCTTCTGTCGCTTAGAAGACTTGGAGTGGCCATTTCAAGCATATTATACTATAGTGGGATACCAAGAGAAAAAGACCACAGGCAAAAAATGACACTGCACAAATCATTCAAACTTGCCCATTGCACCTAGAAACCAAAATTTTCCAGGAAGCAATACCTATTTTTACACCATCACTGTTTGGCTGTGGATTTGAATGCTGGAAGTAAAATATTTGCCATGACTGAAGAAAACACATGTACACCGCACGATATTCACAAACTTGCCCATTGCACGTAAGACTTACGTCGCTTAGAAGACTTGGAGTGGCCATTTCAAGCGGATTATATACGATTGGGATACCAAGAAAAAAAGACCACGAGGCGAAAACAACTTTGTGCAAATTATTCAAACTAAAATTTCCAAGAAGCAATACCTATTTTTTACACCCTCCTGTTAGGGTCATGGGATTTTAAAAATTTTGGACGTAAAATATATTTGCCATGATCAAGGAAATGCATGTACACTTTTTATATTCACAAACTTGCCCATTACATAGGACTAACATATTGTTGATTTGTCCGCAGGGCCAAGCCGGCGAAATCATATTGAAATGGCCTTGAACGAATTTGGTTGTAATGGCTCGACAATCAAAACATCTGATTTCATTAGAAAGCAAGACCGAGAATAAAACTAGGAGTTTGTGTAGTTCCCATACCATTATGGCAATCGAAATGCCCATATGATGCAATTGATGGCTAGATTTCCTCGAGATTTTGATGGTGTGACTTGCAATAATGCAAGCAAGTCCAAAATTCTCTTTCTTCATCTTCGGGGTACATATTTTCATTTGTGAAATGTGTCTTTGCCTAAAAGATGAGAAAGTTTTGCTCAGTGGATTAGGCACTGTATTGTCTATGAACTTACCGTCTTTTACATAAGAGGAAGACGGAGAACATACAGATCCATCATAGTTGCTGGATATGAAATGTCTGCATGTAAAGACTATCCGCCATGACTTTCAAACACTATTACTATCACTCTGCTGCTCATTTTGTGGGAATGGTCGCCATTCAGGAGTACAATAGTCATTGTTATTGTTAAACCTTTCCCTTTCAAGAGCTGCTTGCATATGTAACCTAACTAGATCAGGTTGGCCCACATTTTCCCTTGCCTGTGCAACTGGTCCTCCCTATTTTCCCACAAACAGTTCCACTTAGAGGTACATTGGATGGCCACTGGCTTTGACTGCTCCCTACAGAAGAAAGAGAAGGAGATGATGTCTGCAGGGCATCATAAAAAAAAGCTTACTTGGGATGCACCGGCGACAGAATTTGGAGCCGGAGGCCAGCATCCAGAAACTGGAACAGATATTTATATGGTTCTTCACCAGGCCTATATGTTGCCCGCTTCACCTCTGCCTTACGGTACTCGAAGATACCTGGTGAGATAGGAGCCTGGCGACGTCTTTTGGCATCTCCGTGGGAGATTTTTGGTTTTTTCTAATTTCGCAAGCCGTAGATATGCAAAAATGAAGATCTAACGGTAGAAAGTAATGTCACATCACTTTTGGCTGAGGTGGAGGTGATACGTGGATAGGCTAGAATTGCAAGAAAGACTGTAGGGTTGGTTAGGCTGGCGTGCTAAAAAAAAAGGTGTATAAGTTTTTTTCTCCCCTGCCCAATGCATGCCAAGCGTGTATTTGTTTTTCCTGAATCTATTATTAGTTATAACACCCGGGCGTGTAAAAATTTTTCTCCATCTAATGCACACCAAGCGTGTACATAGTTTGTTTCAACTCTTAGTTTTAACATGCTGGGTGTGTCTACATTTTTCTGAATCTATCATTACATATATATTATCTAAATAAATATAACACGTCGGGCATGAATACTGATAATCATCTAACATCCGTCTGTTAGATGCCAAGCTACATAAATCACTCAGTTGGTGAACAAGATGCAATTGTGAGGTTCGTCCATATGGCGCAGCAAACTCATAGCTCCGCTCCAATTGCGCCTCCAAGCTCCAGTCCGGTTGAAGCCCCTCCAAGCTCCAGTCCAATTGAAGCCTCTCCGAGCTCAGCTCCAGTTGCACATATATTGCATCCCCTTCAATACTTGGAACACGTGATGATGATGAACGCAGAACGTAGGGCCGTTTTAAATCTGGGCTCTGAGGTTGTTGACATAACAAGGAGGCTGGCCCTATTGGCTGATCATTTTGATAATGTTGTTCATGCATTGATCGAAAGCGAATCTCGCAACCGCTAGCTTGAAATTCAAAAACCAGGAGCTTCATTTCTTAGTAGCCAACCTCTATGCCCACTTGCCTCAACATGAATCAGAGGTGGAGCCAGAGGAAGAGGTGGAGCTGGAGCCTATAACTTTTATTGGGGTCTTACCTAAATAATTCACTACGCCCTGGAATGGAAATGGGAGAAACGATAGTTCGACTACTCAGTAGACCGGGCTTTGGGATTTTGTATGTCTGGTTTATCCAGATTATAATTGTAAAATTACAGTTCGGCTACTCAGTAGATCGGGCTTGAAACAGTCTGGAATTTTGTATATCTAGTTTATCCAGATTATAATTGTAAAATTTTGTCAATCAATACAACATATTTTGTCTACTTCTATCTTTCTCCAATATAATACATGTTACATACCTTTTTTAATCGGTTTCTTGGCCATGCAACAAAAGTTCCAACACTTTCACCAACTATATCACCACGGGGGTGTCTGCAAGGTAAAACTTCATCCATAGCGCAGTAGTTAATCGCTGTAACTCGAACATACTTATCCTCGAGCAAAATTCCATGACAATTTGCAGTCGGATCGATGGAGTCGATCTTGCATAATCCTACTTTATTTGTAGTTAACATAAAACATTCTGCAGACAATTGCCTATTCAGACGCCTACTATTGGAAATTGTTGTATAAGTTATAGGAATGAGATGCGTACCAAACTTCTGTAGCCATTCTTGAGAAGGCCGAATCGAGTTCTCGAAATCACAAAGCGCCGGGGAAACACGTGGGGGAGGGGATTCAATTAGAAGAAAGATTAGGTTAATTAGAAGAAAGATCGGTAGATTGGTTTTTAAAAACTCAATGAAAGAAGTCGGCGGACGGGTTTTTTTTCTTGAAAGTGAATCTTCGTCATTATTATTTTTTGTGTCAAGAATATTTCGAAACTGCATATTGGGTTCTTTTGAAATTCAAATTTTTTGTGTAGGTAGAAAGCTATTTCTTGGCAGCTCTTTTTCTTCGAGCAGCTCGAGCGCTTATCCAAGCGAACTTTCGACTCTGTTACTAGGCGATTTGGAGAAATCTTCTACAAGGAGGGGTAGTCGAGGCGGACGGGGCCGAGAGAGCAGCGGCCGAGGAAACTCAAAACCCGACTCTTCTCAAGTTTCAAAGGACGTTGATCAGACCCCTTTTCAAGGTATTTAATCTGCCCAACGTGAACTGGAGGTTTGACAATTAGGGATTGCATTTTTCAATACAGATATGTAGTGTAAAGGATGAAGTGTCTTGCTATGGATGGATAAGAGGTCTATAATAGGAGCTAGAAATATGCCAAGCGTGAATTCTAATTTAGCTTTAAATTCATGCCAAGCATGATCTCATGTTCAGAAAAATTTTCTAAATCATGTTCATCTTCTTTTACAGCGCCAAAGAGGAAGAAGACCCCTAATAATTCGGGGTCTATTCTGGGTAAGAAGCTAAGGATAGACGATCCAGATGTAATACCATATGATCTCGCCTTAGCTGATGAAAGGTCTATTCTTATAGCAACCACTGACCCTCCATGCCCTGAAGAGGAAACGGATGGTATCGAGTGATTCGTTGACCTCGCCAAGACAAATGGCAAGCTCGACTTAACACTCTTCTCCAGGAAAAAGGAAGCAAACAAGATGACCAAACAAGGGATCGTAATCTCTTGTGAGGAAGAGGACGACACCAACTGCAAATTGCTCTTGGAGATGACACATAAGCAGAAGAAAGATCTGATCAGACTTACTCATTGTAGAGCTACTGCATACAAAGATACTTTCATGAAGACAGATGTGAACGGTGAGACATGTTTTAAGTATAGTTGGCCCACTAATGTAGCAGTTACACCAATATCTATATGTCACGAGGTTACAGCTGTGCGTAGAGGCATGTTCAATAAACCGACACCAAGTCACTACCTGCAACAAGCTAGAGAATTAGCTGACTTGAAAGCTTCTAGGAGGGTCCTGAATCTAGGGAAGGATGTTCAACCTCCAGTTGTCGAGGGCATAGAGGCTTCTAGATTTGAGAATGAACAGGACATGGTGGCACCATTGAAAAGTACTCTGACCATTATCCATGTGGTCTTAAGAAAACTTTTCAGCTCCATGTGAAGCGCCTCATCCATTCACCAAGCTCCATTGACGTTAGCAGAAGATAAGATCCAGCACAAGCTATGGAGATTGTTCAGAGCATGATTAGTAATCCAGGTCAAATACCTATGCCAGCAGATGTGTTACCTTGGGATTCGATCATAACAAGCCTGTTGTATAGTCGAACGTCGAGGATTTATTAGGAAATGATGAGATTAAATTCGTCCCATCGATGGGCAGCATTCAGTTGAGGCACAACCCAGGCACAAAAGGCCCTCATCAGTCAGACAGAACAAGCAGAACAATGTTCTACAATCACTATGCATATAAAAGGTGTCAACTCTTGGATGCCAATACTTCACCTACAGATATGGCTGAGATTAGTGCAACTTTAAACGAAAGGGAAAAGATGTTTCTATACAAAAGGTAATCTACTATAAAAAATGATATCATTTTAATATTTAGCCGTGCTTCTAAATTAATTCAATTCATGCCCGGCGTGATTTCTGTATTGATCAATTCAATTCGCACCAGGCATGCTTTCTACACAGTGTAAAGCAAGCCTGGCACGAATTGCGTTGATTTAAAAAAACGTCTGGCGTGAATTGCCTTAACAAGCATGCTTTTAAATCAGTTCAATTCACGCCAGGCATGCTTTCTATGTTGATTAATTCAATTCACGCCAGGCATGCTTTTGACACAGTATAAAGCACGTCTGGCGCGAATTGCGCCGATTTAAAAGCGCGTCAGGCATGAATTGCGTTAATAGGTGTGGTTTTAAATCAATTCAATTCGCGCCAGGCGTGTTTCTGTTCTAAGATACTGATTCCATTTCTGTACTATTGTAGTCTATACGTGGAGCAACTGCACCATGCTCTTCAACAATGGGTGGAATATGGCTGCCCATTACCCATCAGGTAGGGCGGGTCAAAGTCTAAGGCATTCAAGCTGCTGGAGCAGAGCCTATCGCAGACAATTATACAGGAGAAGAAGAAGACTGCAAGAAATCGAAGAAAAAAGATAGTGATGACAATGCAGATCCTTCTCATAGCATATCCAGCAGGTCAGGTCCAACAGACTCGTCTTTTGTAAGGAGGTAGTATGGCTCAAGTGGAGTGAATTTTGGGATGCTTATGCATAAAAGAAGCTGCCAGATACCATAGGTAGGGTGCCTCCTGTTGATGTTAGCATCTTTGACTTGAATGTGACATAGATGAGAAAGACTCAGGGGCTAGACGACACTGAGATTATTTGGATCTTAGACTCGTGCCTAAAGAAGGAAGTCTTGTACAAGAAGAGTACTTTTACTAAGGATATGATGTCCTTCGTTGGATATGATGTCCTTCATTGAGTGCTGCAGTCATGTTAAGGATGTATGTACAATGAAGTCAGCTGTAAAAACCAAATTACAAAGGCTACCGGGGGATGTTGCATTATCTGAATTAATTGAATTGCTGAACAAGTACAAGGTCAGTAATGATGACATAAAGAAGTTTGTATTTTGGTCAAAGGGCTTCCTAAAGAATTGGAAGGCTAAAAATGCAAAACATGAAGGGCCTCTGCCCCCTAAGGTACTGGCCGAGTTGAGAAGAAAAGTGGCCCTTGTGAAGAAGATTACTGGAGAAGAAGACATTCTCCAGTATTCAGTCTTCATTGGGTACAAAGGTCTCTTGCCAGAATCAATTACTTGTCGTAGAAACATATCACTCTTTGTATTGGACAATGGAGGTGGGAGATGAGAGATGGGGATGAACCAGAAGGACTATAGCACCTTCTTTGCCAATTGTATAGGATTGACAACTGAGAGGTCCTTTACTATTGTCTTCGTTTGTTTTTCAGGTGGCTCACATCTACATGCACTATCCGCTGCTCATGATCTAGAGTGCCTCAAAGTTATTAGGGAGGGATGTCTGATATATGATGTTAGGGGTAATGAGCTACGAACAGAACGGAAGATGGCACATGTGATCTTCATTATGATATCTATGCTGTCATACGAGGAATATGATAATACTAGGGCCAAGGGTAACAATAGCAATGCATGGGAATGTTTTCTTCTAGATGATCCAGACTTAACAACGATATTTTACCATCAGGATCAGGATCAGGATCAGGATCGATCGGGATCGGGATCGATCGATCGGGATCGGGATCGGGATCGGGGATCGGGATCGGGATCGAGATCGAAAAATGAGTCAGAAGAGGATGAGGATTGGGACCCTCTCCTAAGTGGTGAGATCAAGGACGAACTTCTAACTAAGAAGAAGGGCCCCTTAGATAAAAATGGTTTTCCCACATCTTTGATTGGCTTTTGTTCCAATTGATACAACGTACTTGGAGCGTCACGTTGGAGGTTATATTGCCCGAGAGGCTCTGATAGGTATTAGAGGATGTCACTGAATTGTGAGTGATGAGCAGGCAAATTTCTTGAACTATTCCTCATGCATGTACTTGCTAAATCTCCTAAAGGCCCTTATGGCAACCTGAAATCTTCAGCAATTAAAAGCTTTGTGGACTTGTCCAACTCAAAAATGGACGATGATTCTGGTGAGGGAACTAATAATCCGCAGCCTGATAAGAAAAGTAATGAGCAACTGGCTGCTAAAACTGGCTGCTCAAAGTAATGTGATAATGCAGAACATGGGGGATATCCTTGCCTCCCTTGTAGGTGATGCAACCATCCCTACAAATAGATTCACAGGTTAACAGGGATTTAATCGATAAGGCAACTCTGAGAGAAGGGGCCATTGATAACCTAAGCGACTCTAGTGATTCCCAGGTTTGCCAAATCATACTAAAATAATATTAGTCATGAAGGACGTAAGGGGACTAATAGGAGATAACAATTCTAACAGTCAGAAGAGCATGGAGATTAAGGGTGACAAAGGGGAGAATGACGCTGACGATGACAGCGAAATTGAAGATGATAGGTATGGCAGGACACTCATTGTATGTACTTAGTATTGCTTGCACGCCACGCGTGATTTAGTTTATCTTCAGTTTGAATTAAATCGCACCAAATGTGCTTTAATTATATTTCATTATCAGACTAAATCACGCAGAGCGCGATTTAGTTAGGCCTAATACAAATCACGTTAGGTGTGTTTGTATTGTTGCAATGTATAATATAAGGGTGTGCATGTTAATCATATCTTGCTGACCAGATACATGTTTGATGTTTCAGCTTCCTTTGCGTTTCTAACAAGGTTGTGGTGTTCAACCTAACCTAAACGGAGTTCTTTGTAAGACTTTTTCGAAAAATAAAGTGGCTCCAAATCAATTTCACCAGACACTAGTAGATTCAAACTCCAAGTGGATCTATCCGCGGCCGCACTTGAAGGAGATGCTAGATGAGGCATTTATGTTATTTCGAGTTGGTATTTGGTCATCCATGGAACTCTGGAACATCAAGGATACTGTGGAGGCACCGGAGGAAATGGGTAGGCATTGATTGACCTTTTGGGATCAACACAAATGTGTGAAGTTCACTAATCCCAAGGATCCAACAGACAAGCTTCAATCAAATGCAGGCCCTGAATCCATCATTTTATGATCCAAAACAATTTGCGGCAGATGATTTTCTGGTGAAGTTTATGCCTATTATGAATAATTTGGCTATGGGGATGACAGTGCGTGAAGTGTTAGATTCACACCCAGAACTAGATAGAACAGCTGACATGGCGTGAAGTGCAAGAGGTAAATCCTTAACTAAAAGAAACATGAGGTCACTGGTGGTAGCTTCGTGACAACAGAACTGTGTTGAAGGTTCCTCCGGCACTAACTCGCCGTCGTTAGGCTCTTCTGGTACAAGATGTTCTGGTAGAGACCCCTCCTAGCCACGAAGCCATCCTGGAGATTCCTTTGACATTGACTCATGGAAATCCAATTTTAGATTTGATGACCTTCTCTCATTAGTTATGATAGGACTCTGAGGGCCAAAGAGAAAACGGAGGTAAAACTGTCTGAACAGTGGATTCCTCCTGGAAACAAAGCTAAACCATTGGCCCCTGTAGGAATGACTCATAAAAATCTTGACTACAATATTTTGCATGTACTTTTGTATACTATGTGAAGTCCTATAGTAGGTCATATTAGGGCCCGACTATTCTGCAACGTAAAAGGCATGATGAGAATACTCATACACGAAATAGTAAAATATAAACACGAGTTCACAATACGCAGACCAAGAAACTTACCAAATGTAACTAGAAATCATGAGAAATATCCACTTAGCTTCGAGCTTGCTTTTTATTTATACATCGATTCAACGTGGACATCTTATTTGTATACTATTTGTGAGGATAGCTTATTTGTATACTATTCTAATCATATGATGTGATGTGTTTCATCTATATATCACTCTATATATCACTCTATATATCACTCTTGTCTGGAGCCATTGATCACAGGAATATACCATGATATTCCTCCAATCAATGGTCCACGTTTTTTGGCACACACAATCAAAAGACAAATGCAATGGTGCAAATATTCGAATATATTTCAAAGGTCCAAGAACTCTATTCCATCAGAACTTTATATTACAAACAGTCCAACATGAAAATATATACAACTGCCAAGGCAGTATCTGCATAGAACCAACAAACAGCTGTACAATGCCCAATGCATCTAAGCATGGCGGCCATCACCACCGCGTGACCTGCCAATGCGGTGCCTATCATGGCGCTGCCTCAGGGCTTCAAGATCACGCAACTCTCTAATAAGTAGGCCACGACACAGATTGAGATGCGAGCGAAGAATGCTAGTATCAAACGCCATCTCTACTGGGCAGCGATGTGCAGCATGCAACGCGGCATCAATTTGTTCAAGTGTACTTTGCCCGATTAAAAGCGCAGTTGTTCATCGCAAGACACACGCTTACATTTGCGTTTTCGGCATCCCTTAGTTCCTCGGCAAATGTCGCGACCATCAACTCCAACGGCATGTCCACTCTCAACTCATTTTTGGCTGCGGACTCACATGCAGTTGAGCCTCCTCGAGTCATAAGCTAATGACTATAAGCTCGCATTTAGTGCTCTTCCTTGCTCTATCCTATTGTCACCGTTACAAACCAAGCCGCAAGTCGACCATCAAGAGCACGCGAGTAACGTGCATCTGAACAATTACAACCATATCAAGCGACATCAAAGTCATTATCATGCAAATCTAATGGAATAAAATCTGCAAATGGGTCTGCAGGCTCTTGAGGCGACGGCTGCACTCCAGAGTCTGCGTAAATGAACTCGTCGGCACTGCTGCCTCTCTCAGCACTGCCTTCTACATCATCAAATTCTGCAGTCTCATCCCACAGACGCTTTCGCCTCTTTCCAACCCGCTCAACTGGTACTATTCCTGGCTGCGATGTGTTTCATCTATATATCACTCTATATATCACTCTATATATCACTCTTGTCTGGAGCCATTGATCACAGGAATATACCATGATATTCCTCCAATCAATGGTCCACGTTTTTTGGCACACACAATCAAAAGACAAATGCAATGGTGCAAATATTCGAATATATTTCAAAGGTCCAAGAACTCTATTCCATCAGAACTTTATATTACAAACAGTCCAACATGAAAATATATACAACTGCCAAGGCAGTATCTGCATAGAACCAACAAACAGCTGTACAATGCCCAATGCATCTAAGCATGGCGGCCATCACCACCGCGTGACACGCCAATCACGGTGCCTATCATGGCGCCTCGCCAGGCTTCAAGATCACGCAACTCTCTAATAAGTAGGCCACGACCGCATTGAGATGCGGCGAAGAATGCTAGTATCAAACGCCATCTCTCTTTGGCGGCGATGTGCGGCGATGCAACGCGGCATCAATTTGTTCAAGTGTACTTGCCAGTGCAAAGCGCAGGTTGTTCACTGCAAGACACACGCTTCTGACTGCGTTTTCAGCATCCCTTAGTTCCTCAGCAAATGTGCGACCATCAACTCCAACAGCATGTCCACTCTCAACTCCAGACACAACTGCAGACTCCTGTACAGATTGAGCCTCCTCAGAGTCATCGCTAATGACTATAAGCTCTGCATTTCGTGCTCTTCCTTGCTCTATCCTATTGTCACCTGTTACAAACCAAGCCGCAAGTCAGCCATCAAGAGCACGAGTAACGTGCATACAGACAATTACAACCATATCAAGCGACATCAAAGTCATTATCATGCAAATCTAATGGAATAAAATCTGCAAATGGGTCTGCAGGCTCTTGAGGCGACGGCTGCACTCCAGAGTCTGCGTAAATGAACTCGTCGACGCTGCCTCTCCTCTCGACCTTGCCTTCTACATCATCAAATTCTGCAGTCTCATCCCACAGACGCTTTCGCCTCTTTCCAACCCGCTCAACTGGTACTATTCCTGGCTGCGACCCAAATAATGCCATTCGAACATCCTTGTAAGTGCAGCGCTGCGGGTCTAACATAATCCGCCAGGCTGCTTGAACTCTCTCAAGCGAGGCATACGCGGAATTATTAGGTAGCACCCACGAACTGGCGAGCCTGAACTTGCCTGTCTGAATCATAGCTTTGACCGTATGCACAAGCGAGGCAGTCCTGAATCTTCCACAGTGATAAGACACATAATGGAGCGCCTTGTCCATGAGATTGCCATTGTGAAGCACCGTCAGGTGCTTCACCTCCCCTGCGCCATAAAGAGCGTAAAGCTCCTTGCCAGCATCCACCTGTTCAGCAGTGACGTTATGCATGTGTGCCTGAAAATGAAGCTTGCCTAAATCCTTTAGGCAGTAGCCCACAAGGCCTTCAAAGCAATGCAGCTTTGAGCCTCGCAATGCTTTACATAAGATCATAGCACCAGGTGGCCTGCAGGTATTCCATCCAAGAAAATTTTTAATCCTCACATTGAGGCTGGCAGGTGTTTTCGCATTGGAGCGCATGACAGCCTGAATGTGAAGGTGGTCCAAAGATGAACCACGTTCCAAAGCCACCACCCCGGCAGTGCAATTCTCCTTCAGGAATAGGATCATTCGATCGTAGAGTGCGATGGGCACGTCACACCCTCCAAAGACAATTGTGACAGACGTGTCTAAGTGGAATGGAAGATCAACTGCTTCTTCTCCACGTCCACCACCTATATCAGGGCCAACATGCTCCTCTATCAACGAGACGGTCCTGCTACCTCTCCCTCTCCCTCTTCCCCTTCCTCGGCCTCTGCCTGTACCTCTACTTGCTCTCTTTGTATTCTGTGGCTCATCCTCTGAAACATCATCAGTAGGAACAGGCTGACCACCAATAGATTCACTAATGCAAGGAGGCAATCTGCCCCTACCACCTAAGCCTCTGCCTCTCCCACGACTACGCCCACCCCTACCACCTCTTCCACTGGCGGATCGTCTCACATCAGGAGCCACTGCCCCATTCCTGTCTTCAAACACTGCAGCAGCCTCAATAGGCGGGTTGTTGGGCTTCCCACAAACAGCTTCACGCCCTCCAATCACAACACCTGACACCGGTTTCTGGGCCCCAATTCTATCTGCACAAGCTGGAGGATTCACTTCCACATCCACCTCCCTGGCCTGCACAAAGGGTCTGCAAGAAGAGTCCATCTCTGCTCATTCCGCCCATGTCACTTCCTGCGTTTTCTCATGCCTCCCCATCTTCTCTCCTTGCCTGCTGCACTCTGGAGGCCGTCCCTGTGCATCCAAAGAATGGAAAACCTGAGCACCTTCTTGCACGCCTCGCACACCGCAAGCCCCACTCTCTATAAACGCCCCCCTCAGAAAGGGGGTTTAAAAACCCTCACTTTCAATCTCGCCTGATTCCTCAGATACATACTCTTTTTCTGCCCTCAAAGCAAGCAACCTCCCTGCAAAAACACACAGCAAATTCGTCACAGAAAGAGGGCCTCACCCATAGCCTCCATCACGATTTGCAGATGCACACAGCTCTCTTATGCACTTGCGCCTGCACCCACACTCCCTGCACAAATTCGCTTTCACTCACACCAACTGCAGAAGCCGCTCAGATCCTCCGCCTCCAAAACGCCTGTCTGTGGTCGACCAGACTTCCATTTTTACATGCACCCTACTTTTAGAATGTCACATGCCCGAAATCCTAACCTTTACATACCCCCAAAAAAACCACACTTTGCTTCAACACCCAAAAAAAGAAACTTCCTCCCAAGCAGCTCTCATGTGGCAAAATTTGGCAAAATATACCGTTTTGCATACAATACTATACAAGAATCATAGCCAAAACCATTGCCAGAATACACCAACCCAATACGAAACTCAAAACGGCACATATAATGAGGATAGCTTATGAATTTACTTTAACATGGTCTTTTAAGATAGTAAACGATATTTTAAGACATGTAGGTACGAAAAGGCATAGTTTTATATTCAACGCTAAAAGTAATGCGTCAATTTCGTGTGGTTATTTCTAATGAAAACAATCCTGTTGGCTACATGTCTATATATCTAAGATTGTCGTGCTCTATAAGCATTAAAAAACAACAAAAAAGCTACTTTAGAAAGGTTTACCTTCAAAGAAAAAGCATCAAATTGAGTGGATTTTTATCATCCACAGAGACCAATAAGTCTGAAGACCAGATCAAAGAGAGAAATAAAAGTATTACTGTCATGATTAAAAAGCCCCCCAAAGAGTTTTCGTGGCAAAAACCTTAGTAGTAATAAGCATACTAATAAACTATACAATGATACATTAGAATACAATAGTTATGAGTTACTTATTTTTAAGGAACCCGAACTAATTGTAAGGGATTGGAAAACCTATTAGCTCAGGTCAACAAATACAACTCTAATTGAATCTAGTTTAGTGTCTCGAACTGGATTAAGTATATTTAGTAGCCTGATTTTGTCATGGCAATCTACGTACTTATATGAGGGAGAAGGTTTAGCATTCTAAATGTTTGACTACAATATTTTGCATGTACTTTTGCATACTATGTGATCCCCTATAGTAGGCCATATGAGGCACCGACTATTTCACAACATAAAATATGTCATGTACGAAATAGTCAATCATATCCATAAACTCAAGAGAGGGACCGACATATTTTCCAAACGTAACTCAAGAAAAGAAAAATCCACATAGCTTCTAGATTTTCTTGAATTTTTTACATTGGTTAATAGCTCATCATGTCAAGTCAGGGTGGAAGTTTGTATATTTTTTGAGGATATATTTGGGATATCCATCATGTGCACAATAAGCATGTGGATTTACTATAACATGGTCTTTTAAGATATTTTAAGACATGTAGGTGGGAAAGGCACATACACATAGCATTATGCCAGCGCCAGTTGCTTCAATGTTTTCTAGTGGAAGCAACAAAATATCTAAATATCTAAAGGCGGCCATCCTACTACTATGCAAGCATAAATGCTTGTGGAGAAAGGATTCCCTTCACAGAAGTATACAATGGTTTATTTATTGGTAACATATGCCACTTGTTAATTCTTTATGCATTTAATGTGGGCAGTATCAAAATGGAGCTGTCTCCACAACTGTCTCCAATTATGATCCAGACCTTTACCCTGTGAATGTCAGACAAGAATGGTGTCCAAAACAAATGCTTTGACATATCAAGCGTTTCATCATGCTGTACTTAGAAATGTTCAAATCTAGAGTCAGATCCATACAATTTTGGCATCCATCACATCTTTCAGTTTGAATAAAATGTCAAACATTGCTCTGTACTACCAGACTAGATACTTCCTGACTTTATAAAGTATACAGCCTGAAGAAATCCCTCAAAAGTTGTCATCAGTCTCTACACAAACCAGAGAATTCCAGTGTCAAGATTGCTCAAAGCCTGTAAACAGATACTTAGAAATGTTCAAATACAGAGTCAGTTCATACAGTTTTGATCGGTGTCTGCACGTCACTCACATCTTTCAGTTTGAATAAAATGTCAAACTTGCTCTATCCTACCACACTAGATAGTTCCTGATTTTATCAAGCACACAGCCTGCAGAAATCCCTCAAAAGTTGTTCTTTACATCAGTCTACATACACCAACCAGATATTTTCAGTGTCAATATTGCTCAAAGCCTGTAAGCAGATACTTAGAAATGTTCAAATCCAGAATCAGATTCATACAATTTTGATCAGCGTCTGCACATCATTTAAATAAAATGTCAAACTTACTCTGCACTACCAGACTAGATAGTTCCTGATTTTATAAAGCATACAGCCTGCAGAAATCCCTCAAAAGTTGTTCTTTACATCAGTCTGACCACCAACCAGATATTTTCGTGTCAAAGTTGCTCAAAGCCTGTAAACAGATACTTAGAAATGTTCAAATCCAGAATCAGATTCATACAATTTTGATCATTGTCTGCACATCAATTACATTTTTCAGTTTGAATAAAATGTCAAACTTGCACTGTACTATCAGACTAGATATTTCCTGATTTTATAAAGCATACAGCCTGCAGAAATCTCTCAAAAGTTGTATTTTACATCAGCTTGTACATCAACCAGATATTTCCAGTGTCAATTTTGCTCAAAGCCTGTAAACAGGTAGCTCTGGGAACACAATTAAATGCTTCTTAACACAGGAAAAAAGATACATTCTGTAAAGGAATGCTTAAACATGTGTGAATGAAAGATGTAAAACAATTAGAATTAGAAGATCAGAGACATCCTCCCCTGGAAATTCATGGATATTAGAATGAGAAGATCACAGACATCGTATTGAGGAAATTCACAGAACTGTTCCTACTAAGTTCACACATCAGAGATATTCTCCTGTAGGAATGTACATAATTGTTTATACTTAGTTCAAATACAAGAAGCAAAAATAAAACCAGATACTTCTGTTGAACAGAGTGAAAAAAACGAACAGAGATACTTGTTAATGAATGATGGTCAAAATCGCATCAGATGTTTCCTGATGAACAGGTCAATTCCATGTACAAGGGGCTGACACAAGTTCAGCAGGGGCCAAAAAAAGTAAAAACATTTTTACAAGTGATGTCGAGGACAGACTTGCACGAAGATCCAAAGATCTTCAATCAAACTGAATAAACAGATTAGTCTCTACCTAAATATTCTTTATATAACGAGAGAACGTGAAAACAGACAGGAAAAGACCTCCCTGCAACCTTGAGAAGGGAAGCCCTTTTGGACCAAGGACTTAGAACTCCAGTAATCTCCTTAAATGCTTAAAATCTCTTAAAAACCTTCTATCGAATTTCTAGTTCACCAGAAAATTCTTCATGCAGCTATCGGATTTGGGCCAAGAATCTCGTTCATCAGAAAATTCATCAGCTTGGTCTTGAGATGCTTGACATCGATATTTGCCTGATATGCATTGAAACCCAGTTTTTCTTGAAGCATTTTAAGGTCGACTTCGTCCATCAGAGCGTCGTCCTGCCCAAAAGGAAGAAGTGGGCGATGGCGCTTCCGGCGAAGGGGCCTCGATCCAGAATATTGGGCTCGAAGACTCATAAACTGGGCTTCGTCTGGAAAGTTAAGCTTTGCTTTCTTGCCCTTGATCTGCCGAGCAGCTATGTCGTAAGCTATGGCGGCTTCCGTCGCTGTGGCAAAAGATCCAAGCCATAACCGAGCCCTTTGCCTTGGATCCCTAATTTCTGCGGCCCATTTGCCTGATGGGCGCAGCCTTACTCCTCGAAAATGCCTGTTAAATTGGCCATGTTCGCTCCCTTCGTCGCTGTCGGAATGAGACAAAGATTCTTCCTTACATTTAACAGAGCATTGGTCTTTCAAAGTTTTTGCTTCCTGGGCGTCAAATTGATCCTGCAGAGACTTTGCTTCTTGACAAATGGCCAGATTTTCGCCCCAAACCGACCTCTCGCCGGATTGAACCAAACAAGAATTATCTCCAAAAGAGGCAAAAGCAGGGGATTCAAATTCTGGCTTGGGAGTGACTAAATCAACCAGAACACCCTGCAGAGGCGCCGGATTCTCAACTATTTCGATCTTGGGCTTCTTCAAAGCAGGCTTCTCTTCCTTATTATCCAACAGAGATTTCTCCCAAGCCTCCCATTCTTCCAGAACACAGTCTGAGCCCAAATCGTCCTGGAAAACGGAATCTAGCGATGGATAACAAGGGGAATAATAATCAGTCCATTGATCGGAGGAGCCAAGCTTGGGGACATCAAGATTCCATGCCGGAACCGATGGGTGGATGTCTGATTCGTAGATAACACCCTTACACATGGTGGGGATCCAGCTTATAAGCTAGAAAACAGATTGAAAGCGGATAGAGAAACGGATCGGATTGGATTTGAAGATTGGAGTGGACCGACTGAATTAGAATACGAAAACGAAGATCTGAGAAACGGGAGGAGTATATGAAGAGGGAAAGCTGCCGCCAGAAATGGGAAACAGACCTGCAGTATCGCGTTTGCAAGTGGATATATTTTGGCATGTGTTAATTGACTGCCCGGAAATTCGAGAAAATGAAGGAATATTCTTTGTTGAATATTCGCTCCCCTTCCTTGTAATTTCTTATGAAGGGCCTTTGCTATTTCCCTTCCATCCAATTTCAATTTCAATTTCAATTTCAATTTCAATTTCAATTTCAATTTCATTCTAATTCTAATTTATTCCCTTTTTTATATTCCTTCTTCTTTCTTTGTTCTTCTTTCTTTGTTGTGCCGCCCTTCCGCCATTGCCTTAAACAAAGATATGGGTTTGTGTCTTGGCCCTCCTTAGTCTAATTAGCTAAGACCTAATTAGACTGACAAGCCTTTGTCCCTTGAACCTGCAAACAAAACTTGACTAGTTTTCTAATCTTTGTACCACTCTCATGCTAATCTTTGCATACTCTCATCGTGAAAATCAGTTAAGCACCATTACGCCTTCTACTCCTCTAGCGCCATGTCACGTGGCATTGTTTCAAACCAAGAATGTTACTAAAAATTTCTTGCTGCTCCGACGAACTTATGCGCCAGTTGTTACCTGCTATTCCATCATTTTTACTTGCATTTCGAAAATTCCCATGCCATTCCTGCAGTTTTACCCAGCATTTCGATCATTTACCCAGCATTCTAAAGTTTTTCAAGTTCACAGACTTATTCTTAACTTGTTTCCACGTTACATGAATGTCCGTTTAGAGGACATTCCTGGCTCTGTTTCCATCTCAGGAATGTCCTCTAAATGGACATTCCTGTATACGAAAATGTCTTTACCATATCACTGCCAACTTTACTTGCATTATACAAGCTTGAATTGAAGGGCGCATCTATATTGCAAAGTTGATCAATTTTATTAAAATATCCCCCACCCAAAAAAAAATACAATTTAGCTTTAGAAATGGCTCTGAGCTCATGGCTCACACTACTCGGCCCTTCCTTGCTCAAGGTCATGTATATTTCAAACTTCTACAAATTGACTTTATGTTGCCAAATGGCCTAAGCTCGGCTCGTACTACCGGCTCTTACCTAGTCAATATTTTACAATGTCACCTATATTTAAGGGTGAAATCACACCATGACCCCATCCCTAGGGGTAGAAAATTTTAATCTCCTGATGTTTCATCGGAGGATAGAATGGTAAGCGAGCCAAACGGTTTAGAGAAGGTGAAAGATTTACAAGAGTGGGACCCAATTAAAAAGAGCAAAGTAAGCCCATTACTCTGCATGACTCAAAAACCCTCATCTCTTAAAGTGTTTTTGATGAAAAGACTTTTATAATAATAAGCACACTATTCTCAATGGACTGTACTATACTATAATTGGGACCAGATTCAATTGCAGACATACATGGAAGTCCAATAGACTTGAACCAAACATGAGGCATCTAATTCTCATAAGAGGGACAAATTGATCTCTTTGAGAAACGTATATAAGCGCAAATTTGACGGAAACGATGCATACAATATGCAATGATGGCTGAGGCACAAGATGGATCCTAAGCATATGTACAATAAGAACAACTTTGTAGACTTGCAAATGCTACTGAAGAACATTTTGGTTGCTCCAAAGATGGAAAGTTGCAGTCTGGACATCTTACTTAAGAATGAGGTTATCTCTCTCAATTTCTCTAGCCTTGGTTGAAGTCCATGTTCATCGTCCTTTGCCTATTTAAAAAATAAAAGGAATGATCATTGCAAAAAGAAAAAGTATTAAGCACTATATATTGCAACAATTATTAGCAATTACCCCGTTGTGAATTTTATCCATACTCTTGTATGATGTCGTCGCCTCCAAAAGTTCCTTTTCCTTGATAACCAGCATTCATGACAAGAATGTAATAACACTAGAATGCTCACACCTGGCCTTTGCTGCTTCAATTTGCTGTTTTGCAGCATCCACCTCGTAACTGCATTTCTTCCAGTTGACTATGTCATTCAAGTCATCCTTCTTCTTATCTAGATCAACACTTAAAGGATTATAGTCCACTACACAACCAACAACGTTTGCATGAGGAAACAAGAACCCATATTCACCTTCTTTCTCAACCTTTTGTTGTCACATTTTTCTTCGTTTTAACCACAAATGACTGCCAATTAATCTTTTGTCCTTTCACATGCAAAGTAAATGCCAACGCGGAAAACTTCCCAATCTCTCCAACACTGGTAATATTTTCTGTAGATGTTCATAAACTGATCCACAAATAGTGGATTCATTCAGCTGGACTTATAATTTGATACTCACTAGTTTTACACAACCAAATATTTTTCTTATCTTATCTTCAACTACATTTGTTACATCGGAAGAGGTCATGCCCTTAGAAGACAGTACAGATGTGTCAAATATCCTTCTTGCCTCTTCTTCGTCCATGGTCATCTTAGGTTGAGTTTTTTTTTTGTTGCCATTCTATATCTACAATATCTTTAAAATCATATAGGAGTGGACGTTTTTCCATTTGCCTACAAAAGTTAAACCATCCAAATCATAGCACTAAGTATACTAAATTGTACTAACTTTAAGAGCTTAGTACTGAACTAATATTATTAATTGTCAGTAACACCAGATAACTAGAACCGATTATCAAAATAGTAAATGGCTAGCATATCATATTAAATAGTAACTAACTCCTACTAACTTAGCACTGAACTTCATTTTCTTAGCAACCGCTGCTAATAATGAATAGCGCCTGCAAATATAGCACTAAACTCTAAATTGTTAGCGTAACCTGCCACCTAGAAACCGTTGTCTGTAAACACAGCACCAATCACTAACTCGTTGACAGAACATAGTAACTTCCAAGTACTGCTCGCAAAACATAGTACTAAAATAGCATGTTAGCATAATTTGCTAACTGGAAGCCCTTGCCTACAAGTATAATACCAAATTCTTAACTCGTTAGTACCAACTACTAACTAAGAAGTATCGTCTACAAGACATAGCATCTTAAACAAACTTGTTAGCATAATTTGCTGCCGTCACATAGTTGTAATTCTCGTGTTTGTTGAACTTGTATGACCGGGCATACGCATGCTAGAGTGTACTTTAAAAAGTATTATTTATAGACTGTAAAACTACGTAAAAAAGTACTCAACACTAGGTACTGGATACTTATATGATGCCTCAGTAACTAATAAGTATTAAATTGGATTCATTCATTTTCACCTCCAATAGAATTGTCTTTATCTTGGCCTTCACATGCTTTTGACTTTTCTTTTGAACTTTTGAATTAGCTTTGATAGAAAGAAAAAGAAAACAGTACCCATTTTTCAAGTACCCAATGTAGGTACTTTGGCAAGGTTCAAAAATGGACATCTAAAGCATGCCTAGGCCCTACCAAATATTACTGCACTGTACTTTCTGCTGATGCAAAACCAAAAAATTTCTAGTTTGAAACATCTCACTAATAAAGAAATGAATAAGCGAGATAATGCATCCTCCATGCCTGATACATTAACCTTTAAGCTCAATATAGAAGCATTAAATGTAATAAAATGAAACCATTTTCACATCATTTACCATTCTTAAAAATTTGGCAACCATGATTAGATGTTTGCCATTGGAGCATCTTTTCTTGAATGAAATGAGTGGCAATCTATATAATTGTTCAGAATTCTAGTATAGTTGCAACAATTTATTCTGGACTGTTAACCAAGCAAGGTAATTAGATCTCAATTGGGGCTCTTCTTGAATTAAATGATTGTCAATCTGAGAAATTGTTCAGAATTCTACAAATAACTGATTTCGATAGCTATTGGTGTAGGAGCAGTACAGCCACAACAGTTTGATCCGGGTTGTTAACCAAGCAAGATACGGGGATCTTGATTAGGAATGGCTATGCTTCTGAATCTGATCCAAGAATCTCCAAGAAAGAGGGAAAGAAAGAAAGGTTCGCTGCTGTATGATCCGATAGGTGAGATTTAGTGCTCAAATAAAATTTAAAAATTCGGTTAGACACCGTTAATTAGCACTATCATTTAGGGCTAAAAATGACATTATTATGTCATTGTAGCATGCGCGGGCCACCTGCTCAACTCGAATGCCACCTTCAAACATAATTATCATTTCTAGGATGGGTCCTGAGATACAATCAAGTGGCCGGAAGTAAAATAGTATTTTCATTGAGCTTAGATAAAACTTCGAATACAATATGTCCCCTAAGTAGGGTTGATGAAAAACATATGCCCCGAAGTATAGACAAATATTGAGAGCATTAGATTTGCCAAGTTGTGACTATGTATAAGGCCTGGACGCCGTCAAAGGAAGATGCCCATGCTCGACGCCCAATGTTCTACGACAAGGAGTTGAAAGAAGTACATCCGCGTTTGGGCTATGGACTGTGAACACTGTAACTGACAAGGAACGAGACCTGGAGAAAAAATAGCCCGTTAGATGTTAGATAGTGGCGAGATATGATGCCAATCAAGAAAGATAAATAACTCAGAGGCCACGGGACGACATTAAGAGAATACTACGGTTGACCAACTGGTAAAAAGGGAAAAACTACACGACAGGACGACATGTTGGTAACACCTCGAAGGCGACGTAACCACGCCGAGAAAGTGAACAATATATGAAAACATCAAGCAGAAGTGAAAACGAACCAATGCTATCAGTCAGAGAGAGAGAGAGAAATGAAATGAAATGGTATTACGTCTTTGGAGACCTCTCAGGTCTATTAGACGTTACAATAAGTGTTAATACAAATCATCTGGGAAGTCCACATCAGGAACTTCCACCTCTCCCTCTTCCCAATCATCATCACTCTCTATATCATCACATAATAAATTTTGTAGATTTTTTACACATGATTCTCTGTGTTGTATGACTTCAATAATAAAAGAACCAACGGTATTAGCATCGAGTTCAAACAGTTGATGCAAACTATCTACCTTTATACCATACCTTTGTCTTATCACCGTGTAAGCAGGGCATTGAATCATCACACGGTGCTCATCTTCCACATTACTCCCACATGCTTTACATGTTCTTCTTTCTCTAGGGATTTTTCCCCATCGTCCTGTTTCCACCTCCAACCTGTGTGAACTGAGTCTCAACCGACTTATTGCATGCCTCTTACCCACTGAAATGTTTTCCTGCAAATACACTGCTTGTGTCAATCTCGGATTCATATTTTGTTTGTACATGCTCATCTTAGGCTGTGGGTTTAACCAGATTTTTGCTTTAACTTTCTGTTTAACCCATTGTCGAAGGTCTCCATCATATCTTAGCGCTTCCTCAAGTGATATACCCCATCTAATCAACCATTGTCGAACATCTGCATACCATCCATGATCATTACTAGCCTCCATTGCTCTATGCGGGATCCTATCATCATCTTGCTGCCTTAACCTTTTCACATATTTGATGCATCTCACGATTGCTTCTCCCTCCATTGGCATAAGGCCACATTCAGCTAGGAGCATTGGGAATGGAGTCTGCATTTTCACGCCTGTTTCTTGTCTCAAGAATTTCTTTAGTACCTGCTCAATGTCCTCCCAAAGGCCTTTGGGCAGGCTAGGCCCCCAAATCTCACATCCATATAGTACAACTGTTTGTACAAGTACAAAAAATAGCTTAATTTTCAGCTCCCATGCCCATAGGTGGATTTTTCTACTCTGGCTCTGTAGAGAATATAATGCCTTAAGCCCTCCCTCAATCCGTTGTGATATACATGCATTCCATCTGTGATTTCTATGTATAATTAGGCCTAAATACTTATAGGAATCACAACTCTGTACCTCGTTTCCATTATATTGAAAGCTGAAGTCTTGTTTAAGTATTCCAACAGCCATGACCCTTGTCTTATCTAGATTTACACAAGTCGGGTTTGACAAAATAGTGCTAATGCATCAAGGTGCTTTTGCATAAGTGTTTATGAAAGCGAGAATATCACCACATCGTCGCATACATCAAGAGTCTTATCACATACCCATTAAGGTCTGCACCATCCCCTCCATTCACTCTGAGCCACTCCTCCAAAGCATCAATAAATAGTCCAAACAAAGTGGGTGATAATGGGCAGCCTTGTTTGACCCCGATGTTACTAGATATTCTGTCAGGAACATCAAACAAGAAGGGAACTGATAATTGCACTAATACTTTTTCATACAAGGTCCGCACTGCTTCTCTCAACTCAATGGGTACCTGTATTAGCTCCATTCTTTCCCACAGTTTACTTCTTGGCACTTTATCAAATGCCTTTTTGAAATCAACGAAAAGGATATAAACTGGTTTTTTCTTACCTTTGATAGAGTCCATGATTGTCTTTAGAGTTAACAGGTGGTCCAGGGTGGATCTTTGAGTTCGGAATCCTGCCTGGGTCTCCGCTCTTACATTTGCCTTCTCTGCCCACTGGCTAAGCTTTTTCTCTATGATTGATGCAAATAACTTTGAAAATAAGCTACTTACCATTAATGTGCGGTAGTTATTAGCATCTTGTGGATCTCCTCCTTTATAAATTGGCACAATTCGATTGGTCTGCCATGCTTCTGGAAATCCTTCTGTCAGCACTTTATTTAACATATGTGTGATCCCTTTGAATATCTTGTTATCAGTCCATTTTAGAAGCTCAGCTCCCATTCCTTGAGCATGTGACGTTCCAGCACAGTATACGGTCCCAGGACGTATACTGTACTGCCCCGTCACGCGTACACGCCATCCCGACTGACGTGTACGCCGACATATAGCCAAGTGGGTAGCCCTAGGGGGCAACTTGCTAGAAATGTGCATTGGCATTAATGTGCACATTTACCAATGTACACATTAATGTGGGCACACATTTCCATATGGACACCTTATGCCAAGTGGGCCATACCCATAGGTGCAATTAATGTGCACATTTTCCAATGTGCACCTTCATTAATGTGCACACATTTCCATGTGGGCACATTTTGCCACCTAACCATTAATGGCAAGTGGGCCCATTCCCAATTATCCCACATGCCAAAAGGGGATAAGTGGAAACCCTAACCAACCCCCATGTCTATTTAGGAGGGGAAACCCTAACTTGCCCATTTTCGTTTCTAGGGCTTTAGGACTCCGTTTTGGCTGCCTCAAGAGCCAAAACCGCATCCCAGACCCTGCCTGAGTGAACTGTACCCTTAGTTTCCCTTGATTCGAGTGTTTTAAACAGATGGTCGAGCTCAGTCGAGGGAGTCCCTCAAGGATCGGTATTTAGGCAATTTAATAGCTTAAACCCTCTTTTAGTCATAAAATCAGTAGGTTTAGCCTAATAAATTGCTCATAGCAGCCTTCTAGATCTCTAGATACCAGACTCTAACTAAAGAACCTAACTCTATGATATAGATTAGATCTTGTTCTTTAGTTCTCTTATGATGTATGTGGATGATGTATCTCTATGAATTCCTTGTATTGGGAAGGGGGGTAGAGACCTAAAGCTTGGTAGTGGATGCTCCTAGATTAGCCTCTCTAGCACCATATAAATTCGGCCTGTGTACAAGAGCCACACCGGGTTGTGGGTGAAAGGGCCAGACTGGCTGAGAAGGAGGTTCCTGTCCTGACTCTTGAACGATCCCTCTGGTGTGTAAAGCCTACCAGGGATCATTGTGACTAGGTCTGATGGCTTGCCACTGCGTGTGGGCAAGGCATGGGCTCACACCCCGGAAGTGGTGTTCACTTTCCAAAGGTTCGGTCGAATAATAAGGGCGGTGGCCCTCTAGTCACCTTGAGTCGGCCAGGTAGATCTCGGAGGGAGTGATCCCTACCGCCCCCATCGGAATCGGGAGGATGAACCCAGGAATAGCCCTTTCGGCTATGCATCCGGCGGGCTACAGTCGGGTCCCAACACTTTTCAACCTACTCTGCAAAGTGTGCACAGGAGGGGCGGATGGAGTGGACAACCCTACGCCATGTTCTTATGCCAGCCAAATCCATTGCCATGAATTCTGTCTGCAATGATCTCTGGAGACCCAAGCCGTCAGTCATTCCCTTGAGTCTGAGCCTTGGGTAGAACTCCCCATATGTATTGTGCTCACCTTGTTTATGCAGATGTGATGGACCACCTTTCGAGGTGGCTATGTGCTTATGTTATATACTGACATGTATGTTTACGCTTCCGCAGCTAGGTAGACCCTGAGGGAGACGGGGTAAATGACCCCTTCACTCTTCCCACTGGAACCCGTCACGGTTGCAGTGTTATGTGGAGGGCCCTGTATCGGCATGGAGCTGGTATGGGGGATGAACTCCTGTTTGTATACGGTGAGTGCACCGTATACGAGTAGGGGACGTCACAGTGGTATCAGAGCAATGTTCTTGGTGACCAAGAGCAAAGCACTGACCATGTCCCCAGTAGTACTAACTTGATAGGATCCTTAAACCTCGAAAAATGGGAAAAATTTTTCTCATTTTTATAGTTTTGCTAAGCTAGTAACAGTTAAAATGAATAAAAACGTAACAAGACTAAAAGTGGTGAGCCAACATCCAAAAAGTAGGGTGGTCTCACACGCGTCGCCAGACGAGCGGTCGAGATTCTCAAAATCGGGCTGGGCGCAATGTGTGAGACATACAGTTTAATCGCTTAAAAAGTCATAAATCACAGTAAAATAACTTGATAAATCTAAATTTAAGCTAAGAATCATTAGAATTGGCATATTACATGTTTTAAAAGTACAAAATTTAGTAGTGGGTCCCACCATGTCTCACACGTCGCGCCGGGGACGATTTTTGAGATTCTCAAAATGGGGGCAACGCGCAGAGACCTTGCTTAATTAGGGGTTTTAGATGTTTAAGCAACCCAAAAAGGTAGTTTAAAAGTTGACCTAAAATTGACCCCTATAAATAGACCCCATTCCCACGTTCCTTCCTTAGAAAAATTGCTCGTGACCGCCAAGGCGATCTTCCGGCGCTTAGCTCCGATCGACGAAGCAGCAAATGATGGCCTAGTAAGGGGTCAATTCTGCCTAACTCGATGAGTTTAGTGGAATTACAGCCTTAGATCACTTAAATTGAGTAAGCCTAGCCCAATTAGGACCCATGTCTCACACGTCGCGCCAGGACAGATTTCTACATTCTCAAAATCGGTCCGCGCAACGTGAGACCTCCAAATTTTGAACCTCCATAACTTGAGCTACAGAGCTCCAAATCGCTGAAATTTGTTGCGTTAGGACCGTTAGACAGCCTAGAATCCATTTATGACCTCAAATTAGGATAGAAATGTCAAACCCCATCTCAAAATGACCAAAATTGCTCAAGCCCTTGAATTGTTTTCCCAAACTGTGGTTTGTTGTAAATAGAAGCATACCCCATTAGTAGCTCGCAAGTATTGATCTCGGCTCGAAGCTGATGCCTTACTCCCTAGGTAGAAGTGCTCAGAACACCCCTTTGTTATAGTCATCTAGACCTTAGCATATGCAACCCAAATCCAACTGCTGGTACACCACCTCTGCCGAGCCAAAGGCATAAACCTTGACCTAATTACGTGTCCTTCTAATAGAGTTTAACTTATATAGCATACATTGACACTCCCTATTGCCGGATACCTAGAAAGGAGCTAGAGCCTAGAGCTGCCCAAGTCATTCCATGTGTAGAGATTGGACCCCCCTCCCAAACCAACTTTGCTAGGACCTTAGAGTATACCTCAAACACCATGAGGGCTTTGCAAAACAACCCTCATGTCATGCCATACCACACGTCCTAATGTCCATAGACTTGTAAATTATAGATATGTCTCTAGTAATGCTGCTCGAGCCATCTTGCTTGCTTATAGAGCCTAGAATATTGTAGGAGAGCCCTTCAAGTAGACTCTTAGACTCTAGGATACACGAGTTGCTTTTTCAAGGATCGGGGCGAGCCACAGACGAGCTAAGGGCGCAACTTCTTGAAGACATCAAGGTCCCAGCCAATGCACAAACAGATAAGGAGAGGAGACCGAAAAGGCAGACCCAAGAGGGGGAAGCACAACGACAAACACCTCAACCGACAAACGAGTAGAACAGGACACCACCGGCCTATCATCAATCTTCATCAAATAGGAAGAATATTGGTAACCAAAGGCACCAAGAATGTTCTAGATGTCAACCTCCCGGCTACCACGTCCACGAGCTCACATCAGAAAGAGGATCTCAACGCCTTCACCAACTCGACGCACATGAGTTTCAAATGGAAGAACGCGAGACAACAAAATACAGGTACAGGAAGATGTTAGGCATCGATGCCGCGTTAGCATCACGAGCTAGGGCCAGAGGGCATAATCTTCCGTCGAGGAGACAACTCATGGCGGCACAGGAGCGTATAGAAACCGGAGGGAAGATCACCACGACCTTGCAGCCCAGCAGCTCAAGCGCAACGTCAACAAAAGGAGTAACCAAGCTAGGCAACCACAAAGCACCTAAGGCTGACCAAGATGAGCCTCCAGCTCCTTTGCACCAGCAGGAGAACTTTCATCGGTTCCAAAAAGGTAGGAGACCATGAGAGGGAGGAGACGCATATCAAGGAACATTTCCGACTCGAAGGCCTGTATCAGCATTAGGGGCAAGATTAAGGAGGAGAATATTCTGCTCGAACAAGAATTCCGGACCCAGAAACACCTAGAACCAAAGGAAGGACGACCTTACTACGTCAGCCAAGGAGTGCGAGACTCGAATGGATAGGACCCAAAGGACAGAGGAGAACGACCTAGCCAGCAGGTACAAATCACGCAAAGGCGACCAGAAGGAGACATGGTAGGGGCAATGGAGATGACCACACTTCCAGGCACAGGAGAGCCACCTCGGAATAAAGCAAAGCCCAAGCAACAGAGTCGACTTTCGAGAAATTCAACCTGGGGAATGACAATGCACGCCTACCGACCACGATCTCAGAGCTTGAAGACATTCAAGAATGCCCGACCGCAACAAACCCAATTGACCCTACTCAAGCTCGATCAATGGCACCGCAATCAGCAATCTTGCAACAACACACCGCATGTAGGGGCGTGGCGGTTCTGGCGATTCCTCGCGGCGAACATACACAACAAGGAGGAGCATTTTTTTCAAGGGATCACATCGGCGAACACTCTTCGCAACTTGAGGTGATCAGCTTTCGGATCGAACATAAAGCTCAACAATAGTAGCAAACATCTCAAGGAATCCCGAGTCAACCGAACGAAGAAGATGCAAAGAAAACCGGAAAGGATCAAACGCGATCGAGGAAGGGAAACCTAAAGGAGTATAAATAATTAGGTAGATCTTCGTAGTTGTTTTGCAAAAGTGGATGAATTAAAATCCCAATGTAAATGCGTATATGTCTATTGTATATCTAGGATGTCCACATATATAGTGGAGAAACATGGGTTTAGAGTCATGTTTTACAGATTTAGCGCTTAGATCAGGAAGCTCCTTCACTTCGACTACCAAAGGAGGAAACAAGGAAGCACAACCATAGCCCAAGTTCAAAATGGAAGAGCAAGTACGAGGGAGAAACGCCCAGAGCCCAAGCAAACCTTCGACTCCAAACACTTCGGGAACTGCCCTCAAGTAGAAGACCGCTCGTCCACCCAATGTCAGAACAAGAGACAACACCGGTCATGTCAAGAGCATCGGCAAGATCACGGGACATCGTCGGGCGCAACACTACCTCTAGTAGCAAAGTGGCAGCACTTGACGAACTTATGACATGAGTGGCCTCAACAATGGAAGGAGGAACGCCCCGACATCAACGAGCCAACTAAGAAGGCAACATCTCGACGACCATAATTCCAACTTGTGGTAATATAGGGGATGTGCTATGACACGTATTAGATGGAGATGCACTTACGAAAAGGCACCGCGACGAGGAGATATGCCCCAACAACTAGGTGATGGCTTCGTCGGTACTCCTACCAGAATTAGAAGAGAAGAAGCCGACCATATCTCCGACATGTGGCACGCCAAACGCCCAAGGTAGAAGCATTCGACGCCTTTAACGACAAGGATAGCAACTGAAGCACCTTCGGTAAAAGAGAGTTCAAGATAATAGCCGCTATTTAACGACAAGAGTATATCTAAGGCGGATACTTCTTCAACGCAAGGGTCAAGCCGCGGCAGAGATAAGGATCCATCATCCCGGAACAACGGAGCCATCGAGGGAGGAGAGTCATGATGCCTTACTTGCCAAAGAGACCGACATGCATAGAAGGACAAAGGTCGAATCGAAAGATGGAGAAGTGCTAGCAACCGACTTCTTCCACGCGAGCTTCCCGGAGGCAAATGGAGGATCAAAACGGACGAAAGCACAATAAAGCCACCTAAGGTACCTCAAGACAAGAAGAAGCGGCATAGTGGAACGTGACAACGCCCAAGCCATGTGATCGAGGGATCGAACAAGGAAGTTTGAAGCTTCGATGGAGAAGCAACTAGGCGGAGGCGAAATGACGACACGCTTGCACGCTTGCATGCATGCAACTTGGTGAACCCAAGGATGAACGATTCAAAGAACAATCTGCAGAAGAGAACAACTCAGGAGGAGTATAGCCAAAGGAATCGCGCCAAAACCTCAAGAGACGCCTTCAAATAGCTTCAAGTATCATGAAGGGGGGGAATTATTGCCCGAGAACAGGGATCAAGAAGCGTACCGAAATGTCGAAGCATCAACGACAAGCACACCTTAGTTAGAATGTGATGCAAAGCGGTTGTGCCATAGCCGACAAACATCGGAGGGCCCAAGTATATCAACAAGTTACCCCGGAGTACGAGCCGACGTACAAATAGGAGGATATAGATCGTCAACACCATTGCACCGGGAGGAACACCGATGACATTGCCAATGAGTAGGTGTCCAACTCGAAGGGAGGCACAAGGGAGACCTAATAGCTCTAGTAGTAATTGTAATTATGTAAGCTATATGTTGTGCATGTATAGTTCCCTTGTTATTTCTTCCCTCCCATAGCGTAACACATCAAAGGAAGAGATGTCATGCAAGTTGCAGGGGTGAAGCAATCAACATCGTCAACACTCTTCGGGCAACACGATAACGACAAGAGGACTCGACGTATGAGACATCGATGGAGTCGAAGAAACAATATCGGATCTGAGTCATCCTTTAGCTGCCAAGACAAAGAGTTCAAGATGAAAGATCTCTTTCAACAGCGCCACTTTCAGGCATTTGAAAAGCGGCATGCAAGATTCAAATGATCAAGTACACCATCAAGCCACCAGCAATGAGAGGCTTCTAACGAACAAAGTCAACCTCTACATCAAAGAGGAGCCACCGTCAAGGAGACCGAAGTATCGAAAGCGACTGGGAGAACGTTACCTTGCTCCTTCAAGCAGGCAACGAGCGGATGAGCTTCTAGCAAGCTCAAAGATCTAAGGCCATGGGGCCTAGTAGGTTAAATGTATGGATGGTAACATCCATATTGGGATTAGAAGGCAATTCCGGATATTCTCGTTGAAAGGATTGCCCAATTGGGAAGGAGACGCATAGGAGTAACTAAAATTATACACGATTGTTAACAGACATCCAACGTATTGAAACCACTTGGTGAGATTGATCTCCTCTAAGAAGGAATCACTACTAGGATAATTGTTGACCATGTATAAATCTAGTATCTCCAAAAGAATAATCCAACCGAAAGAAAAGAAGTAATCTAACAAGTCCGGCCAACTTGTTACGATGACATCAATTCGATTGGTAGGAATATTCCAAGAGTTTAAATAACTAAGAAAGGGGGAATCTCTAGAATAATAAAATAATAGTACATGCAAGGTACATCTAAAATAAGAATTATAGTAATCAAATAGTCTTTTGAGACAAAAGGAATTGTCGTCATGACAAAACCTTGTGGTTTAGAATCGCTTCGACTAAGTAGATAACCCATAATTATATTGAAATAAATGATAACATAATATGTGCATCCATCTTAGATGGTTATATATGTTAGCTAAGGCTAGTAACTTAATGCGCTAAGTAAGAAGCGTATAACCTCTTAAGGGGAGAGAATAGATATGACGTTGTGTGCAATGTCATTGAAGGGGTGTAGGACCATTTTCTTTTCGAAGAAAGTGGGAGGGCTCAATCTTATGATTGAACGTACTTGCACCAAATTGACCGAATAGAATAGAGTTCACTCCGCAATGGCCGCCCAGCGAATAGAGCGTAAGATAGATAGATAGATAGCTCGGGAGGCCTTCAACGTCGGCGAGGCCCGGCGTAGTAGTGAACTACACCAACGAAGTGGAGCAAAACTATGGGAGCAATGAAATCGACCAAGTCACCTCCAAACTACTCGACCTTCTCAATGAGTGGATGCGTTCTAGCCTTAGGTAAGGTATGCACATGTATTATAAGCTTTAATGTGTCTTATTGATAAGTTAAATATAGATCCTAATAACTGCATAGAAATTGTTGTACGTATATGTATCATAGGGAAATAAGTTAAATAACAACGATAATGTGAAGTAGCATGTTAATTAATCCTTCGCAAGGATGCAATTCCTTCCAAGGATAGCTATAGGTCCTTATAAATATAAATAGAAAATAGAATTCGGATATACTTAAGTGCATCTTAGGGATATACTTCCAAGGGTAATGCAGGACCCAAGGAAGAGAATAAGAAGCACATCTAATTCTTGTGTATGATAATTAAAACCCTGTCTATAATACAATAGGTCTAAATCAGGGTTATTGTTTAAATAATCGCGATCTAAAAGTCGTTAAATATTGCAAAGCTTAGAGTAAATATAATTGTACTATCGGAAGTAATGTATCCGATACTATGATAATGTTAATTCATAAATATTACCTTAGGGTAATTATGTTAATCACATGCATTAAGGGAGCCAGAAAAAAAAAAAAAATTGGCTCAGGCATGTCGATTTGTGTTTAGATTAGTTTCATGTGTAGTTAAGATTAATCTGCGCATGCAACCTATGCTTGGTATGGATTGCATGCGTTGTTACCGGCGATGATGAGACCCTACGGTGATCTCTAGGGCGCGTGTAATGTCAATGTAGGCATGACCGCGTTTCACCGGACGAGTGGAAGGTAGATTAGAAAGTCTACTTCTATCCCACGGAAGTAGACGACCTCGAGAGAAAGGAGGTCATTAAGGAATGCATTGATAGGAAAGGCACCTTTAGCCCCATATATGCTTTGATAGGAGGAATCTATCCTTCACGCCCCCCACGCGGGAAGGATATCCTCCACGCTGGGCAACTAGAGGTGTAGGCATGAGCGGCATATAGGCATATAGGCGCTGTCTCCACGGCCATAATGGAAGATCCACCCTCTTCCTACGCCGGGAGATTAGCCATGCATCCATGTAGATAGGTGGGGTGGTCACCATATAACCAAAATTTTTTGTAATAATTAATAATAGGTAGTGTCGACCTGCAGGCCAATAGAGCGCTCCGGAGGGCAAGGAGGTCGAACTACGAAGGCTTGCAACACAAATTTTGTTATAATGTGTTGCAAGGGATGAAGGGTACCTTAGAAGTGTAAATTTTGTATGAAATTGATAAACTTTGATAAACTTAAATGTTGTATTAAGTAAGGTTAATAATTACCTTATGTGGATTAAGTTATGATGTGATAAATTAATAGGATAACGAAATAGTAATGTCTTAAACATTACCTTAGATTAATTCTAATAATTAAGATAGTAAGTATGTAATTATAGATATTGTAAAATTAATGCAGGATTTTTATGTTCGAAGACTTGCAACACAAATTTTGTTGGAATGTGTTGCAAGGAATGAAGAGTACCTTAAATAATAATTGTATATGAAAGTGTTAAATTGTGATAAACTAAATGTTGTGATAATAGAAACTAATAAGTACCTTATTTTAGTAGAAGTTCTGAATTGACAACTTATTTGATAATGTAATGGCGTAATAATGATTTAAAAATATTATCTTAAGGTAATCGTAATAAATGTGTAAGTATTATAGTAGTATATCGTCATGCATCGGGTTGATTGCGGGTTAGGAAGATTCCAAGGTGGGGAGAACCCGCGATCTTTGCCGGACGACATCATTTCAAGGTGGGGGGAGAATGTGACGTTCCAAAGACATTATACGCTCGGGGGCGTATTGTAACGCTTTGCCACGCCGCACATACCGCCACCCGTGGCGACGCGGTAATGCATAACGTGTAGCCAAGTGGGTAGCCCCTAGGGGCAACTTGCTAAGAATGTGCATTAGTATTAATGTGCACATTTTCCAATGTACACATTAATGTGGGCACACATTTCCATGTGGCCACTTGATGCCAAGTGGGCCATACCCATAGGTGCAATTAATGTGCACATTTTCCAATGTACACATTCATTAATGTGCACACATTTCCATGTGAGCACATTTGGGTGCACACATTTCCATGTGGGCACATTTGGCCACCTAGCCCTTAAAGGCAAGTGGGCCTTTTCCCAATTATCCCACATGCCTAAAGGGGATAATTGGAAACCCTAGCCACCCCTTGTCTATTTAAGTAGGAGAACCCTAACTTGCCCATTTTCGTTTCTAGGGTTTTAGAGCTCTGCTTTTGGGCAAAGAGCCAAAACCGCCTCCCACTCATGTCGAGAGAACTGCATCATTAGTTTTCCTTGATTCGAGCATTTCAGCAGGATGGTCGAAGTTCAGTCGAGGAGGAACTCAAGGATCGGTATTTAGGCAATTTAGTAGTCTAAACCCCATTTCAAACCATCGAATCGAAGGGTTTAGCCTCTTAAATTGCCCATAGCAGCCCTCTAGAACTCTAGATAGCAGATTCTAACTAAAGAACCTAACTCTATGATATAGATTAGATCTTGTTCTTTAGTTCTTCCTGTGATGTATATGGATGATGTATCTCTGAACTCCTTGTATTGGGAAGGGGGTAGAGACCTAAAGCTTGGTAGTAGATGCTCCTAGATTAGCCTCTCTAGCACACTATAGATGCGACACAGCACAAGAGCCACACACCGGTTGTGGGTGAAGGGGCCGACCCGGCTTATAAGGAGGTTCATGTTACGACTCTTGAACGACCCCTATGGTGTGTTAGTATGCTTTTAGGGGGTCACCGTGACTAGGTCTAATGGCTTGCCCGCTGCGTGTGGGCAAGGCATGGGCTCGACACTCGTGAGGTAGTGAATATAACCTTCCATTGAGTTCAAGTCGGATACGGGCAAAGGCCCTCTAGTCACCTTGAGTCAGGCATTGTAGATCTCCTCGGAGGGAGAGATCCCTACCTGCCCCATCGGGCCGGGAGATGTAACCCGGGATATAGCCCCTTGGCTATGCATCCCGTGGGCTCTGATCGAGGTCCCAACACTTTTCAACCTACTCGCAAAGTGTGCACGGGATGGGCGGATGGAGTGGACAACCCTAGGCCATGTTCTTATGCCGCCCAAATCCATTGCCATGAATTCTGGCATGCGCAATGAACTCTGGAGACCCAAGCTTGTCGGTCCATCCCATCCCCGTCCGAGCCTTGGGTAGGATTCCCTATGTGATGTCTTTGATCTTCGCCTATGCAGATATGTGGAGGACCATCCTTCGCGATGGTCATATGATGTTGATGTATGTGCTCTTGACATGTATGTTTACGCCCGCGCCTAGGTAGGCCCCGAGGGAGACGGGGGGTGCAATGACCCTTCCACTCTTCCCACTGGAACCCGTTTCTGTTCTGCGGTGTCATGTGGAGGGCCCTCAGATTGCACGCGGAGCTGGTATGGGGATGAACTCGTTGTATACGGTGAGTGCAATCAGATATCAGTAGGGGACGCCACAATCAAGCTCACCCCCGATGAAGAAGCCGATCTTGCACGCCTATAAGCAAGTATGAAGCCAAAGAACGCCACGAGGGAGAGGAAGGGCCAGAGTCGGAAGACGACCCGACCACGACCAAAATGGCCAAAGAAGAGAAAGGCCAAAGCCATCAAAGGCGTGCCGGGCAGAAAGTTGTGAAGGTCGGCAAGCGGCGGCCGGGTCCCAGTAATCAACGAACCATCGTGCTTAAGAGACCCGCCTTCCAATCGACTTCGGACCAAGACTACGCACTCCCGCAGATGGAGCGAAGTTCGCCAAAACCCCTGTAGAGAAGGAAGTGCCCCAAAGAGTAGCACAGAGCGCGAGGAGGAGGCGGGGCGGTGGCTTCCCACCGCTCCCCGACGTGGGATAGGGTCAAAGCCCCACGGCCACAACGGGAGGCATATGTGATAGACCCTGTCAAGGTCTATCAGAAGAGGATCAAGGAGCACAACGCTTACATGGCGAAGTGGGAGGCCTACAATGCCTATTACCAGGAGCACAGGGTGAGAACGATTGAAGGCGGACACCCGACGAAGAGTCAGACACTGAAGCCCCCTCCACCAAAGCCCAAGCCTCCCAGAGCACCAGGAAAGAAGCGGGCCGGCAAGAAGAAGTTGGAGAACAGAGCCCTCAAGGAAATCCGGCACTTCCAGAGAAGTTACGGACTCTTGATCCCCCGGGCACCGTTTCAACGTTTGGTCCGCGAGGTTATGCAGGAGTATAATACAGACATGCGGGTGACGGATGAGATGCTGTTGTGCTTACAGGAAGCAGCAGAAGCGAAAATAGTGCAGCATTTTGAAGATTCGACGGCCTGCACAGTACACGCGAAGAGGGTTACCCTCATGAGGCAGGACATGTATCTTGCCAGGCACATCAAGGGAGAACGCCCTTGAGACTTTTGTAAATAACAGAAATTTTGTTAATATAAAGAATTTTGTGGATAAATAATGTGTCTAATCTAGCTTAATTAAGTCAAGTTATAGAATTCTAGCTTTTGATTTGATAAAATTGGAGTTTTTAAGCAAAATTGAGACGATGTCTCACACGTCGCGCCAGGACAGATTTTGAGATTCTCAAAATCGGGCTGGGCGCAACGTGTGAGACCATGCCCAAAAGTGCCCAAAACAGCTCCAAATCGACCAAATAAGGGGTCAATTCTGCCTAACTCGACGAGTTTAGTGGAATTACAGCCTTAAATCACCCAAATTGATTAAGTCTAGCCCAATTAGGATCCATGTCTCACACGTCGCGCCAGGACAGAAAATGAGATTCTCAAAATCGGTCTGGGCGCAACGTGTGAGACCTCGTGTCATTTTCTTCACCAAATGATCTCCAAGTTGTTGCAATAGGTTTATTAGTTGTTCTTAGCATGCTCAAACCCTAGAAATAGTCTTCAAACTTACAATTGCATCCTTTAATAGGTCAGAATCACCTAATCTCAGTAAATTCTAGGTCATCCAAAAATTACATTTTCTATAAATAGGTCCATCATTTTTCATTTGACACCCTGCAAGTTTGCTCTCCACTGCTTAGGCGATCTTCCAGCTCCCTGAGGCGCTTCTGCATTCGTTTGATACCCCCTTCCTTGCTAGATCAATGGCCACTACTGACTTCAGCCGATGGTACAGCGCCAGTGCCCATGCTGTTGAGGCAGATGTCAATGACATCTTCCAAGTCTTTGGCAAAGAAATTGACATCCAAGCTACGCTAAATGCAACCCCAGCATATAGACAAGTCCTAGCAGAATTCCAAGCTAGGGTAGGACCCTCCCTTGTCCAGGTCCCCCCTTGCATAGGCTATTTTGTTCCCCGCCCATCCCTTCAAGCAGCCTTGGGGGATGTCCCCAACATCGCCAAGTACCTGACCAACAAAGCGCAAAGGCTGCCAGACTACATGGTCCCGGACAAACCAACAGACCAAGTACTTCTCCTACACCGCTGCCTTAGCCATCTTCTTATCCCACCGCGTGAAAACCCAATGGGGGCAACCTCTATCCCTCCGATGGAGGTGGACCCCATAGCGGCAAGGAGGAAGAGAGCGATGCGCTTTGCGAGATCGCAAGAGCGTGAAGGAAAAGACGAAGAAGAAGAGGAGTCCGACGACAATAAGTACACGGAGCTTGACTCAGAGGAGGAACGGCAACAAGTAGAACAGGAGATGGTGAACTTCGAGCAGAGCCGGCAGAACATCAGGATTGCTCCCCCACTCGGGCTAGGTATCACAAGCCTAGCCCCGATCATCATCAACGGAGAGGAATATTTACTTCTCAGCGACATCCAGAACCTTCCCGAGTGCAGGGAGAGGGAGCTCAGATTGGATGAATTACTCCACCAGCTACGGCAGTCGGACTTGGACGACTTCATCGTCCGGGGAACCTCGGACTTTCCGCTCCAAGTAAGGGAAGCCGACACTTATACAGGAGAGTCGACTTCAGATATACAGGCCTACAGCAGTATCAGGCAAATGATGGAGGAGCAAGAGCTGCCAACGGAGGAGGAGTTCCTCGCCCTCCAGGAACAGATGGGGATCCGTGGGAAGACCACGAGCATTCTAATGCCGAGACCTTCGACACCACCTCCATTAAGAGGAGAAGGAATCGACCTCGGCTGAATCGACACCATAATCAAGACTACAGGAGCTCACCCAGAGATAGAGATCGGCGAATCACGCGGGGCCGGCATAGAACAGGAGGTCAATCGAAGCGGAGAAGCTTCAGCCGACGCACAATGACAGTCCCCGAGGTACTACCTCCCCGCTGCTTTGCTAGATGGTAGAATAGCGGTAATCCACCGCGCAAGTTCAGCCCCGAGGTGAAGAAGGAGTGTTCATGCCGATTGCACTCTCGGGCTTCCGGGCATGCTCGCATAGCGCCAAATGTCGACTATCTTTGTCCCGGTCAAAGAGAGCAATGGCACTTGACCTCTTCGACTTCGCCATACCCCATCGGCGTCGGCGAGATTGGCGATCCACCGCAGCTCTTACATCCGACCGCGGGGTAGAAGATCCGGTGAGAGCCTTGCGAAGGCGGCTTCGTCGGCAAGCATCATCGGGAACTTGGGTCATTCGGTGGAACGGCCCAAGTTAAAAAAAGTTCCTTGAGGACAACCCGTCTTACCTACGATTTCAAGACTAGTTAGACTCTTGATCCCTGAGACTTTTGTACTAAAATATTATATAATATATGAATATAATCTACATTTGCACTTTAAATGTTTTGTTGATATATTTTATTCCACAATTATGCCAACAAACCATAAACAATGCGGAGAACAAGTAAAACTAACCATATAGCCATGAATTACTTGTGTATGCGGTTAGAGGCCTAGGCTCAGCGAGGCGACAACGCCAAGACCTTAGGGAAGAAATGCACCCCTGCACCACCCCCCTAAGAAGGAACTTATTCAAGAAATGGAACCCATGACCCCAGGGAGGAGATATCCCGGATGAGGACGGACCTTGAACAGATAAAGGCTCTCTTAGCCGCATGCTGGGAGCAGGTTCGGTGGGCAATGCTCAATTGCCACAAGCATCAGCTCGAAAAACGGAAGGGACAAGAAGAGGAGCAAGAGAAGGAGATCCCCAGCTCCGATTCCTCCGACTCAAGCTCGCACTCGACCGACTCCGGAAGGAAGAGGAAGAGCGGGCCCGGGACCGAATGTGATGGAAGGCAAAGGAACACCGGAAGAGGGAAGGCGAGAAAACACCCGTGATGGACGACAAAGGGACACCGGGCCTCGACTACCGTAAGAAGGTAGATTCCGCGACCGGCAATGTATGGAAGGCCGAAATCGAATGCAGTTCTCTGGGAGAAACAAAGATTAGAAGCAGAGGCATGGCTGGGACGAGATGAGTGAGTACGGCAATGCTTATGGCATGAAGGATAAAGACAAAGGAAGAGTGGCAACAGCCAACTTGAAGGGAGCCGCACGCGAATTTGGTGGAAGGGTTATGCAAAGGCACATGGCTTAAGCAGGATGCTTGTAAGTTCGTGAAGTTTGCTAAAGCCTTCAAGCCCATTACGCCCAAGGGAACATAAGTCCAAAGATGATGCAAAATAGCTCTATAGGCTCCAACAGGGAAACAAATCAGTCCAGAAATATACGAGAGGAATTCATGAGGTCGAGGGGTCAGATGTGCCAAAATTGGGTGAGAAGCATGCGGTAGAAAGCTATATTGAGGGGCTGAATGAGGAGATCCGCAGCTTTGTGAGGGCAATAAACCCTAAGACAAGATCGGCGAAGTCCAAGGCTATAAGCTTGCAAGTGACTCGACCTCGTGAATAGCGGCGAGGCGCAGCATTTCCGGACAAAGGCAAGGCGACAGGAACTATAGCCCCTAGAGCAAGCGACCCAGGTCCAAATAGAGCCCCATATGGTGGCAAACTGTGGGAAAACAATAGAGAAGAAGCGTGTGTCCTTCAAGGACAAGGTGAGGGGTCAAACTACTCCAAAGCAAAGGCGATCCTTTTGCGGCGATGCCCATGAAAAGAGAGAGACAGTGCATAGAAAAGCAGCTTTGCTTGTGTGCTTCCCAAACAAAGCCATAGACAGCGAAGCCTCCCTTACGCCATGAGTGCAGGCTAGCGAATTGGGGATTGGGACACTCGTTCGACGACGACGGCGACGGGCCCGCGCGACTACATTCGTGGTGAGTGTCATATCTTTGCCGCAATAGATACAGAAACAAAGCAGAAGCCAAGATAAAGTAATTTCCACGGTAGGGAAGGCTAAGACCAAGTCATTCATAGTCTTGATAGACTCCGAAAGTAGCCATAACTTTGCATCCCCGCACGGTTCAAATGTTGAAGTTGAAACCACTAAAGTCAAAGCCAAGGCCCGTTGTCTTAGCAAGTGGTGCAAGAAGGCGCAAATCGGCGCAGCAAGAGAATTAACCGACATCGACTTGCCGGGATTAATATCCAAATGGGGGGCGTAAGTAATGGGCATTGGCAAGTACGACTTGATTATAGGAATGGAGTACCTTGGACCAGCGGGGGCCATTATCGATTGGGAAAGCGGAAGGTGACCTTCCCAACACCCGACGGCAAGATTATTGAGATAACAATTGGGAAGTTATTTCCATCATGCAATTGTATGTCTTCTAAACGGTACGCTCAAGTGCATCAAGAGTGAGCAAGTGGCATACATTTTCAAGCTTGAGATTAGTGAGCCGGAATCGGAAGGAAGCAAAGAAGACAAGGTGCTCTCGAAGTTGCCGGAAGCAAATAGCTAAGCTGATCACGAGTTCCATGATCTCTTTCCGGATGAGATCAAGCGGCTCCCTCCTTATAGGGGGGAGTCGAAAAGCGAGATAGCACTTTCGAACCGAACAAAGCCAACAAGCAAGGCTCCATATAAAATGACAACGCAGAGTTGTCCGAGCTGAAGAAGCAATTGCGGGGAGTTGCTCGACCTAGGCTTCATTAGACCTAGTGTCTCGCCATTTGGAGCGCCCATTCTCTTTGTAAAGAAGAAGGATGGCAGTTTAAGGATGTGCATAGACTATAGGCAGTTGAATAAGCACACCATCAAGAACAAGTATGCGCTTCCCAGATCGGATGATTTGATGGATCAGCTCCAAGGGGCAAAGGTCTTCTCCAAAATCGACTTAAGGTCAGGCTATCATCAGATCCGGATAAAGGAAGAAGATATTCATAAGACCGCTTTTAGAACGCGGTATGGGCATTATGAATTCACGGTAATGCCTTTCGGCTTATCGAATGCCCCCGCGACGTTCATGAGGCTCATGAACGACATCTTCAGGGAGTTTTTAGACACCTTTGTGATCGTATTCTTTGATGACATTTTGGTGTATAGCGATCCTCGAGGAGCACGCATAACACTTGAGGAGGGTGCTAGAGAAGTTGAAGAGGCACCAGCCAGGTCGCCAAGTTGTCGGGTGTCACCAAGAACGAAAAGGTGGAGTATCTCGGTCCACGTGATCTCAGCCAGGGCATCTCGACGGATCCTCGCAAAAATTGAAGCCGCTCATTCAGGTCGGGCGCCAAGAATGTGCATGAAGTCGGAAGTTTTCTACCTAGCGGTGGTACTACAGAAGTTCGTGAAGAACTTTGTTAAGATAGCAGCCCCAAGAAACGCATTTTGACGAGGGCAGAGAAAGTGAAAGATTGGGCAGAGCATTGGCACAAGAAAGCCCAAGCAGGTTTGAACTGCTGAAGGAAGCTTTAACAACCGCCTCAAAATTTTAACCCCCGCCGACCCGAGAAAGACAAGCTTGTAGCGGCGGACGCAAGTAAGATAGCTACAGGGCGGTCTTATGCAAGAAGAGCGTAGTAGCGCATTTACTCGTGAAGATGAACGACGCCAAACGCGCTACCCAACGCACGATCGAATTGCCCGGCAGCTGTCGTGGCATTAAGAATTTGGAGGCATTATCTTTTGGGAAGGAAGTTCCAATTGGATACAGATCATCGAGCCTCCAAGATGTATTCACGCAACCACACCTCAACCTCGAGGCAGAGAAGGTGGATGGAGTTCCTTGAAGAGTATGACTTTGATATAGTCTACAAGCCAGGGAAGCTCAATGTGGTAGCAGATGCGCTTTCAAGGCACCCCCTGACAACTAGAGTGCATTGCAATGCAATTTCGACGCTCTCCAAATGACTTTGGTAAGAAGATTGAAGAGTCTTTGCCAACGGATGTGGATTTCAAGGAAGTATGGGCAAGCCTCTCGAGGGAGGCTAGAATGATAAGGAGCGGGAAGCCTTTAAACATTATAAGAAGGAAGGCAACCTGTTATACCATAAGAACAAGTTGTGCGTGCCAATCATCGGTATAAGGAAATTGATCCTCCATGACACGCGACAATGTACCCAATAGCCGCCATGCGGGATTCATGAAAACATATTTCAAAGTCTTGGCAGCCTATTATTGGCCAGGAATGAAGAAGCAAGTAGCTCGCTACATCAGAGAATGCCAGCTATGTCAGCAGACAAAGGTGGAGCAACTCCGAATTCCAGGAGCCTTAGAGCCATTAGCGGTGCCAAACGCTAAGTGGGAGGTGATTAGCATGGATTTCATCACAGGGCTCCCAAGGACCGTAAGAGGGAAAGATGCCTTAATGGTAGTGGTCGACAAGTTGTCGAAGATGGCACATTTTGTGCCTTGCAGGACCACAGATACGGCTATGGATATAGCGAAGCTCTTCACCAAAGAGATCTTTAGGCTTCATGGCATGCCAAGGGAAATTATCTCCGACAGGGATCCGAAGTTCATGAGCGCCTTTTGGCAGGACCTCTTTGCGACAATCCAGACGAAGCTATCAATGAGCACGGCATATCATCCTCAGACGGATGGCCAAACGGAGCGGACCAACAGGATTTTAGAGGACATGCTACGAAACTATGTCTGGAATAAGCAAGGTATGTGGGAAGAATTTATTCACTTGGTGGAGTTTGCATACAACAGCACCAAGCAGGAATCATCCCAGATGTCGCCGTTTATGATCAATTACGGCTATCGATTACCTAACTCCGGACACTTGGCACAACCCCGTCAAAAGTGGAAGTTTCACAGCAGATGTTGGCCGATATCGCGGCCTTGTGGAAGAAGTTCGAGGGTATCTGGCGGCGGCAAAGAAGTCGTCGCCGAAGAGCATCGCCGACAAAGCATCGAACGATCGAGAGTTCAAAGTTGGAGATGATGTTTGGCTCAAGATCAAGGTAAAGCGAGCAAAGCTTCGGGATCGGGGGAATTGCAAGAAGCTTGCTCCAAGGTGGGCTGGACCTTCGTAGAATAGTCAAGAGAGTAGGCAATCAATCCTACAAACTAGACTTGCCAAAGACACCTAAAAGATTCATAAGGTCTTCCACGTGAGTTTGTTAAAGAAGCACACTCCCAATCCGCATTTTAAGTCTTGGACACTCCAACGTTGTTGGAAATGACGGAGGAACAGCTGGAAATAGTTCCAGAATTGATTCTTGATAAAGCTTTCAAGAAAACGAGGAGATCAGAATTCCTCCAGTATTTGGTCAAGTGGAAACACTTGCCAGTGGAAGACGCGACATGGGTACTTAAGAAAGATTTAGTAAAGCAGTACCCACAGTTTATGGAGCAATGGGACGGCAAGGTCATCTCCGAAGAAATCGGCTCAGGCATGTCGATTTGTGTAGATTAATTCTATGTTTAGTTAAGATTAATCTACGCATGCAACCTATGCTTGGTATGGGTCGCATGCGTTGTTACCGATGATGGGACCACTACGGTGATCTCTAGGGCGTGGTGTAATGTCAATGTAGGCATGACCGCGTTTCCGCTTGGGTGAGTGGAAGGTAGATTAGGAAGTCTACTGCTGTCCCACGGAAGTAGACGACCTCGAGAGAAAGGAGGTCATGAAGGAATGCACTGATAGGAAAAGCACCTCTAGCCCCATATATGCTTTGATAGGAGGAATCAGGCCTTCACGCCCCATATACGGGAAGGACCTATCCTCCACGCTGGGCAACTAGGGTGTAGGCATGAGCGGCATATAGGCATATAGGCGCTGTCGCCATGGCCATAATGGAAGATTCACCCTCTTCCTACGCCGGGAGATTAGCCATGCATCCATGTAGATAGGTGGGGTGGTCACCATATAACCAAAATTTTATTAATAACTAAATGGTACTAACGTAGTGTCGACCTGCAGGCCAATAGAGCGCTCCGGAGGGCAAGGAGGTCGAGCTACGAAGACTTGCAACACAAATTTTGTTGGAATGTGTCGCAAGGAATGAAGAGTACCTCGGATGTTAATTTGAATTTTGATAAACTTAATTGCCATGATAAGTGAAGTATCGAGTAACCTGTTTTAATGATGTTGTGAAGTGATAAGTTATTTCATAATATAATCGCGTAATAATGTTCTAAAAATATTACCTTAAGGTAATGTTAATAAATGTGTAAATGTGATAGGAGTATATTATATGTATCAGGGTGATTGCAGGAAGGGCCCAAGGTGGGGAGACCCACGATGCTGCGGACAGCATCATTTCAAGGGGGGGAGAATGTGACGTTCCAGCACAGTATACGGTCCCAGGACGTATACTGTACTGCCCCGTCACGCGTACACGCCATCCCGACTGACGTGTACGCCGACATATAGCCAAGTGGGTAGCCCTAGGGGGCAACTTGCTAGAAATGTGCATTGGCATTAATGTGCACATTTACCAATGTACACATTAATGTGGGCACACATTTCCATATGGACACCTTATGCCAAGTGGGCCATACCCATAGGTGCAATTAATGTGCACATTTTCCAATGTGCACCTTCATTAATGTGCACACATTTCCATGTGGGCACATTTTGCCACCTAACCATTAATGGCAAGTGGGCCCATTCCCAATTATCCCACATGCCAAAAGGGGATAATTGGAAACCCTAACCAACCCCCATGTCTATTTAGGAGGGGAAACCCTAACTTGCCCATTTTTGTTTCTAGGGCTTTAGGACTCCGTTTTGGCTGCCTCAAGAGCCAAAACCGCATCCCAGACCCTGCCTGAGTGAACTGTACCCTTAGTTTCCCTTGATTCGAGTGTTTCAGCAGGATGGTCGAGCTCAGGTCAGGAGGAGTCCCTCAAGGATCAGGTATTTAGGCAATTTAATAGCTTAAACCCTCTTTTAGTCATAAAATCAGTAGGTTTAGCCTAATAAATTGCTCATAGCAGCCTTCTAGATCTCTAGATACCAGACTCTAACTAAAGAACCTAACTCTATGATATAGATTAGATCTTGTTCTTTAGTTCTCTTATGATGTATGTGGATGATGTATCTCTATGAATTCCTTGTATTGGGAAGGGGGGTAGAGACCTAAAGCTTGGTAGTGGATGCTCCTAGATTAGCCTCTCTAGCACCATATAAATTCGGCCTGTGTACAAGAGCCACACCGGGTTGTGGGTGAAAGGGCCAGACTGGCTGAGAAGGAGGTTCCTGTCCTGACTCTTGAACGATCCCTCTGGTGTGTAAAGCCTACCAGGGATCATTGTGACTAGGTCTGATGGCTTGCCACTGCGTGTGGGCAAGGCATGGGCTCGACACCCGTGAAGTGGTGTTCACTTTCCAGTGGGTTCAGTCGAATAAGGGCAGTGGCCCTCTAGTCACCTTGAGTCAGCAGGTAGATCTCTGGAGGGAGTGATCCCTACCTGCCCCATCGGAACTGGGAGGATGAACCCAGGAATAGCCCTTTCGGCTATGCATCCGGCGGGCTACAGTCGGGTCCCAACACTTTTCAACCTACTCTGCAAAGTGTGCACAGGAGGGGCGGATGGAGTGGACAACCCTACGCCATGTTCTTATGCCAGCCAAATCCATTGCCATGAATTCTGTCTGCAATGATCTCTGGAGACCCAAGCCGTCAGTCATTCCCTTGAGTCTGAGCCTTGGGTAGAACTCCCCATATGTATTGTGCTCACCTTGTTTATGCAGATGTGATGGACCACCTTTCGAGGTGGCTATGTGCTTATGTTATATGTTTACGCTTCCGCAGCTAGGTAGACCCTGAGGGAGACGGGGTAAATGACCCCTTCACTTTTCCCACTGGAACCCGTCACGGTTGCAGTGTTATGTGGAGGGCCCTGTATCGGCATGGAGCTGGTATGGGGGATGAACTCCTGTTTGTATACGGTGAGTGCACCGTATACGAGTAGGGGACGTCACAGAGCATCCCGTGCCTTACCATTGGCCAGCCTATTAATTCCATCCATCACATCCGGTTCAGTGATGATTAAATCAGATTTTCCTTTCCTGTCATTTCCTAGGCCCTGCATGTGATATAACGAGCATACCTGTTTCCATAGATCTGCTGCTGTAACAGGAATGTTAGCTGGTTTAGTTGATTTCAGCTTACTCCAAAATCTCTTTGGCTCTTTTAAATATCCCTGTACCAACTCCTCTTGTTTTTTCTTAAGATATATCCGCTTCTTTCTTCTGATAAGCTTTCTCAAGTCCTTTGTTAATTGTTGTTTCTGTTCCCCTTTTGTCCGTCTCACTCTATTTTTCATTTCTCTGCATTCCTGATCATACCATGAATTGCACTTGAGTCCTTTAAGGATTCTTTGTGGCACAAAGCATTTTTCTGCAGATTCCAGCAAAATCGTTGTGATTGTATCATTTAATTGGGTTATTTCATCTGGCCAAATCAACCCTTGGCTTCTCTTTTCTGTCTCTTGCCTATAAAGGCTCCCTTTCTTGGGATCAAAGCGCATCTTTTCTACTTTTTTGGGCTGCAAAATTTCCGGCATAGGACAAGACATTGCAAACATCATTGGTGCATGATCAGACTCATGTCTTTCTTCCATCACAACAAAGTTTTGAATATATTTGCTTGTGGCTTCACTACAGATCAAGTAGTCCACAACACTTCTTTGTCTGCACGTGCATCCACCTGATTTTGGAAACCTACCAATGCCATTAATTATAAGTAAATTTGAACTGCTGCACAAATTCAACAGATATCTCCCTGTTTTTGTCATTGTATTATCAGTAGGATCTTTTCCATCCGCTCATCTCCGTGTTGGTTGGTCATCCTCTCTCTCTAACCATAACGGATCTTCACCATCCACATATTTAGTAGATTGAGTGTTGGCTGTTCGGCTATTGAAGTCCCGAGTTACAATAACATTTCCCTTTTCCTGATACTTCATTATGTCTTGCTCTAGATTATAAAATGGGTCATCACCTGGCATCATCCATTAAATTCGTAAGCTTGCATATGGCGTGGTGCAAAATAACATACTGCCATATATATTGTGTCTAGTCCCCCCTTCACTTTCAGCCTTAGAAATTGATTGTTGATATCCTTCTTAATCCCCTCAACCATATGCTTGTATTCAGTTTTCACATAGCAAGCAACTCCACCATTTCCACAATCACCTTGCTTGAATCTTGGATTTTTAACAGAGTAGATATTCTGAAATTGATCAATCTCTGGCAGCGCAAATACATCGTGCTCTTTGGTTTCAACAAAACAAATCATATCAATTTCTTCCAGTAAATCTTCCATGCTAAGAACTTTATCAATCGTTAACCTATTAATATTCCATATTGCTACCTTGAAGGTCCCCAACAATCCCTATTCTTCAATGATGGCCTTTCCCTTTTTCCAAGTAACTATTTTATTGTTGGCTTTGGCTTCTCTTACTCTTTCCAGTTCTTGTTTTTTGGCTAGCATCTGATCTTTAGTTAAATCTTCATTCACCCAAACAAACTTCCCATTCAGCTTGTTCCTGTTTTTCAAGATTGCAAGTCTGGCCTCCCTATTATGAAAACGAACTATAATGTGTCTTGTACCTGTGTCCCTTTTTCCAATGCGAAATGCTTCTACTATTCCAGCATCTTGGACATTTAGGTTCTCTGCAAAGAATTCTTCCACAGCAGCCTTCGTGTTCTCATTTTCCTTTTCGGCTAGTCCCACAATTCTCAAATTCAGAGCCCTTTGACGTTTTTCCTGTTCCTCAACATATTCCTGGAATTGCATTCTTAGAAGCACAACATCTTCAGCAGATTGACCTGCTGGTGCGCATTGCGTTTGAATTGTGTTCATGTCCTTTTTAACATCATCTATTTCTGCTCTCATAGTATCCAGCTTCTCCATAGCCTGCGTAGTTGCCTCTTGATCACAGGTTTTAATTTGTTCCATTTCCTTTCTCATCTGGTTTAACGTTTTTGCAGTTTCAGCTTTCATCTTTTCTAATTCCATGTGGAGTTGTGCAGTCATGGTATCTTTAATTTCCTTTAGCAATTCTTGCATCATATTAGTAGCAAATTCTTGCATGAATGATTTCCTGAAATCATTAAGCATAGTCTCCATGGTAGCAACTGAAATAGTTTCAGCCCATTCATGTTCAGAGTCTGCTTGCTCACTTCCATCTCCATTATCTGAATCTGCTGAGAGAGAGAGAGAGGATGGCAAACTAGGTAGAAGCGACCATAACTAGGAGAAAAAAGCCCAATAGAATGCTGATAGCCGAAGAAGGGGAAAAATGGGCCATAAATAGGGGAAATGAGATAAGGTGGCATCCCCATCCAAGGAACGGCAGTTCTATTGCTAACGCAAAAAAGGACACCAGGATGCGAGAAGACACCTGAAAAGGAGAGAAGCTGAGAACCAGGACGTGAAAGCCAACCACCCCATCCCTCATTACTGGCATCAAAACCCAGGGTAGATTTCGCCACAGCGGGCGCCCACAAAGGGACTTTGTCAAATTGACGTATAATGGTCTGCCAAAGCTGGATTTCATGCATCACAAAGAGGGGACAAAAGGAGGGGGGATCCCACAGGTCACATCACGCAAGTCCAAATGAAGGCCACAAGACAAGCAGCACAAAGATGGCCCAGAGGACCAAGCGTTGGGATTGGATAAAGCCAAGGAAACGGGCAATCAGGTGAGAGGTGACATACTGGGAGGACAACCGACTAGAATAAAATACAAAACCCACTCCTTCTTAGCCCAAGAAATTTGAAAGAAACCCTCATGAGCATCTACTATGAAACCTAAGAAAATTGTGCGGTGTGAGAGACGGAAACGACACTTTCTCCAAGCCAAGAGAAACTCGGCCTACTGCAACTTGCAAGGCAGGAATGATGTGAATCTGGAGAGACTCAGGAGTGACTGGCATAAGAACAAGATATCATCGACATAGGGCAAGCAGTAAATGCCCTGACCCCGCCAAAAATGAATCAACTGTCTAACTAATTTGGTAAAGATGAAAGGGGCGGAGGCAAGACCAAATCAGAGGACATTAAGGACGTAGAAATGACCCTCGAGCTCAAATCCCAAGAAAATGCGATGAGGGGTCCAGATAGAGACATGGTGATATCCTGACTTAAGGGACTCCGAAGAGAAAATCACTCGCCAGACATAAATGTGAAAGCAACTCAAGAGACTTATACCAAAAGGAGGGGATGGTCAAGAAAGAGTTCAAACATCGCAAGTCCAGGATAAGGCAAATTTTGTTCAGGCCTTTGGGGACAACACCCAAGGGAGAGCAAAAGAAAGGGCTGGAGATGACAAGGGACGTGTCACCTGTATGCAAGAGATCGGAAACAACAGACTATGCAAGAACTAGGTGGGCAAATAAAGAAGAGTGGTTTGAGGCAGAAAAAACATCAGATGGACGAGTAGATGATCAAGGGAGGCGATAACCAACCAAATTGAATCCAACTCAAGAACTGTTGTGAGGAATAGATGGACCGCCAGAAAGGAAGAGGGGTGACTTAGGACCACAGTAGCATAAGCCAGATTGTCAACAGGGGAGGGATCGATGCCAAGGTAAATGGAGCATATTCTGAAAAAGGGCCACAAACCATAAGTGACACCCCACCATAGGAATGTGAGAAATTCCAAGTAAGCCGAGTGGATTCATGTAGATAATAGAACAACTCCAAAAGTTTAATACAAATGCCCAGATCTAAACTAAAGATGTTTCCACAAAAGATCAAATGACCAAACTAACTAGCACACCGAGAAAACTCCATCATGCTCAACAAACTGAATATCCAACATGCAAACAACACAACGTTTCAGGAAAGGCAGATAAAAAATCAAATCATGACACACCAGTAGCAAGAAAGCAAAGGTCAAATAAATTTACACAAAAATATGCATCAACTTTTCAGCAAATAACATTGCCTTAATCACCAATGAACATTTGAAAAAGAAGAAAGTATTATAAGGGGAAGACCAAGACTCAAGGGTTAGACGAGGAAAAAATAGAGTCGAAGCAGGTACTAAAAACCAGAGGCAGAACCAATGGCAGAAGGGGAGCAACAAAGGAGCCCGTGTGGGTGCGAGAATGGCATGCGATGGCCAAGACACCCACAAAAAGTGCAGAACGAGTGGGCACCTGATCTGGAAGAGGAAAAAAGAGATTGAGGTGCGGCAGAGAAGGTGGAGCCAGAGGATGAAATAGTGGATCTAGAAACAGGAGGGCGCCGATCACAATGCATCTGTCGAGCCAGCTTCAATTTCTTAGAATCATCAGCAGTCAAGGCAGGGGCCGTATGATCATCAAAATCTAAGGCGACGTCATAGCCCTCGCGATCAGCAATAATCAAAAACTTCATCCTCTGCAATGTGACTGTCTTACCATCCTCGACCATCTTAAAGGATTGCATCAGGCACCCGAGAAGATAGGGCAGTCAATCGAGCATGGAGCTCCCGAAATTTGGACTCTTTGGCACAAAGGAACTCATACTGGTGGCACGATGACTCCTTTTAAAGCTACAGACCGATCGCGATGAACATTCTCGAAGCTCCTGACGCAGCACTCGGTCTGCTCCATGAACATAAGTGTTAGAAGGGAGTGCTGAAGGTTCTGTATCTGTGCCATCTGTAACTGAAGGGTTTATAGTAGCTGAGGCACTATATCCATAGATAGGGAGGGAACTGCAGACCTGTGGTCGGCAAAGAGTGGCTCAACCCCACAGCGGGACCCGCAAAAGTAAAAGAAAAAACTGGGGACGACACAGAAGCAAAAGACACAGAAGAAACAACATGGGATGGACCAGCTAAGCCGGAGTGAGGAGTTACGTCCATGCATCTAACAAGGGGAAAAACTGGGGTGACATGCTCAACAGAAGCCACAAAGGTATGCACGGTAGACACCTCAGAAGCGATAGAGACTGCAGTGGTGCGAGCACGTCGCATAGTTGGAGTGGGGATGGGGCAGTGCTGACTGCGACCCGCTTAGCCTTCCGATCTTGCAAAGAAACCTGCAAGGTGCTAGGAATATTTTGATCTGCCATATTGTAGTCAAAGCAAGTCACGAACGTTAGTACAAGAAATGCTAAGAACCAATACGCCCTATGAGAGAACATGATAAAAATGACCCTAAGCTAGGTAGCGACTGTGTAACACATCCAACTAGACACAATCCAAATACTGAGAATAACGAGAAAAAACAAAGGCGAAAGAAGGACAAAAGAGGCAAAGAAAACGGCAAGGCAAGCCAATGCTCATGAACTAATAGAGGAAAAAAGGAATGAAAAGATGAGGCATGCCATGACAACAAAGAATGAGATAAAGGAGTAGAAAAGAAATAGTTCAAAACCTACAAACGGAAAAAAGTCAGGAAGAAAGAAACAGGTCCAAGAGAATAGAACTTGGCACTCGACGCCCACAACCATAGAACAAACATGAAGAATCCCAAATTAAAGAAATCATAAAGGAAATCCAATGGCAACCATGGAAAGAAATGCAAATGCAAGTGTAATGTCAATTATAAGGATAAATGAAGGGCACTCGTAAAAAGAGCAAGCATCACTACCTACTAAAGAAGGAAAAAAACAAAGCCACCATGCGACTAAAGTAAACAATATGAAAAAACAAAAACCCCAAAAGAGACTTATGGATATTGGGAAACCAGAAAATAGCACACCAATAAACTGGAGAAATTGGGAATTGATGGCCTGTTGTACCTGCCTCAAAGATGACGATAGATGCGGAAGCGCCAGCCAGGTGAAGCATCGAGAAGGGGATGATGGCGGTCAGAAGGATTGGATCAGGATGGCACACGAGAAACTTCGCAACAGATTGGAGAGCAAATACGGGAGGGTGAATAGGATGTACCATCTAAAGTTCTTTTTAGAGAGTGCAAAACTACCCAAAAAAGTACCCAACATTGGGTACTGGGAACGTGCATAAATGTCTCAATAAACAATAAGTTTGAGAGTTGATTCATTAATTTTAGTCTCTAATAGTATTATTATCCTCTAATACTGTAGAGTGACATGTTATTGACGTTCAATTCAAAAGTTTTGAATTGATTTTAATGGGAAGAAAAAACAGAAAGTACCAGTTTTAAAAGTATCCAGTGAAGGTACTTTTGAGGGTTCCAAAAGTGGTACACCGTAGCATGCTTTCACCCGAGAACCAATGATGGAATCAGAGATTGAGGTATCAATGGCGGGAGCAGAGATGATGGAATCGGAGACAAATGACGGAATTAGAGACAGAGAGGAATCAATCGGGGAGGACTGAGTAATGGATCGCAACAAGGAGAGGATAAGGATCAACCACTGACTGATTTTCTGAGTGCCTGGGAGAGGACAGCCAAAGACAAGCTGAGGCCATGAAAAAAGCCCGGATCTTCAGAAAATGGCAATGGGCAGACCAATGTCATGCCCCACTGCCAATCAATATGTCAGAAGGCAGTATTGAGGCCGAATTCGCCTATAACCAAGGCTGCAGACTGGACAAGTTGAATTGAAAGGCCCAAAGGGCATCAGACGCAGGAAGTCCACACGCTACTTACTAAAAATCAAAACATGCCAGACTCAAGTCGACTCAGACAAAAATAAAAACAAACAAAGGAAAAACTAACCCCTGCAATGCTTGAAATCCTTGCGTACTCCATAACGGTGAATCGACACACCAAACCTCCCAGTCGCAGCAAACCAGACAGTCCAAGCAAAAACAACAACAAGCAAAGCGCCCATTTTATTGGCTCCCTAAATCGACCAGAGCTGCCAAGAGGATTCACTTGAGTGAATTCTCTGGATTCGCTCAAGTGAATCTGAAGGATTCACTCAAGTGAATCCTCTTGATGACATGGCATCCACGTCTGCTCTTAAGCGAATCCTTGACCTTGGTTAAACTAAATCATTTGAAAAATCTCCAACATTTAATGCATTGACTTCGCATGCTTGGGAGGATTCACTTGAGTGAATCCTCTTGTGAGGATTCGCTTGAGGGAATCCTCCTTCATATATTCAAAATGCTCACATGCTTGAAAAAATCCCCCTTATTAATTATTGGAAGGATTCAGTTGAGGGAATCCTCCTGTGAGGATTCGCTTGAATGAATCCTTCCTCGTAAATTCAAAATGCTCACATGCCTGAAAAAACCACCTTTATTAATTATTGAAGATTGACTTGTACTTGAGGGGGATTTACTTGGGTTAATCCCCCCTCATAAAGATGCACTTGAAGACCACTCCAGCGGGGGGATTCAACTGAGTGAATCCCCAATCAAGACGCATCTTCTTCCCCTTGCTTGAAGCTCTGTTAGCATCTGGCAATAGTAGAACGGTTTGCTTAAACAAACCGTTCTACTAGGAGGGCTTGCTAGTAGAACGATTCGCTTAAGAGAACCGATCTACAATGAGGGCAAGGCCAAAGATGTTATATATAGAAGACCTTCGACCTCTGCACATTCATAATCATTGTAGGATATTGGCTTTCAGGAAGTGCCTTGAACACAAAGCTGCTCCCTCCCTCCCTCCCTCCCATTCATCATTGCACATCTCGTTCGTCCATTGATCTCCTTTCTCTGTCTAGGTAAGATGCATCTGCCCCCTTGCTTTTCGTTATTTTAGGGGTTTTTTGTAAATTTCTCCCTTTCTTGAGTTGGGGCTCCTCTTCGTGAATGTGGGCCACTCCTTTTCCATAATATCCTCCATTCGGGAATGTGCAATATTAATCGCCATGCTTTCCGCCTCTTTGCTAGACGCGATGGGGGAAGGAGACTCTGGATCTATCAGAGTTGCACCACTCATCTGAGTTCTAGATTCAAGCATTACTCTCTCATTGGATTGTAACCTAGTGTCCCTACTGCTCGCATCAAATTCGGCCCTGTCGGCATGCAGTCTATTCTGCTCCGCTGTAAAAGAGGTATCAGATGGAGTGGGGATCCTAGTAGTCCCTGAAGTTGAACGTGACGATGGGTCTGGACTCTCCTCTTGGTGAGAACTCCGTATCCGGATGAGCTCAGCTAGTAGCTCCTGCTCTGTTGGCATATGGCCCGCCAATCTCTGCGCAATGGCCCAATCATTGAGAAGCTGATGTGCTTCTCAATCATGGGGCCCAGCCCTATCTGTGGTACCTGACCGCACTCTGATGCAACCTTCATGAAATGGTTGTAGTCTCTGGCGCTTCAACCTATGCTGGGTGCTAACCTCATCAACAAAGCATCTGGCCCCTCTGGAAAGGATTCCAATGCCGCCTCGGGCGTCAGGATATGTTGCAAACACATTATAATAGCGTCTTGCCTCGCTGCATCTCTTTGTCTGGCTAAGGCCGCCAACATCCGGATGGTCATCTGTGGATCTTGTCATCGTCGCGCTGCCTTCTCGCACTCAGCTTTGACTCTGGCCGCACTTTTGGGTGCCTGGGCTCGAGGACCAGAGTGTCTGTCAACGGGCCACCAATGATCTCGATGGTGGCTCTGGTGGTGTCCCCAGGCCCTATCCCGCATGAGACCGGCGCAATCTGTCAACAAAGTGGGTGCACCCCTTCGCAGTGCAGATCCATCTCTATGCAACCAAATGGGCACGATCACTTTCCACTTGAATCACCCTTCTGAGGCAGTAAATGCCGTGGTACTCCCTACAATAAAACAATTCGGATAAATTAGCGCAAAACAACGTACTTTCATGCAAAAGACAAGTGGTTTTGAGCGTACCATTCCACGATGCTTCCAATGCGAGCTGGATTCTGGGCCCCAGTTTCTATGTTAAAAGGCAATGGTCGCTCGTCCATATGTACAACCGGCACTGGCTCTGAAGAAGACATTGTCGCTACAAACTGCGACCACAAATAGGGAAAAAAATTCTATTGAAACCACTAAAATTGGAACTACATTGATATAGGCCAATAATAAGTTAATGCCCTCAGGTAAATGATTTAATTAAACCATTGAAAGAAGAAATTAAAGCAACATAAAAAAAATAGTGAGCGAAAAAAAACAGATCAGAGAACATAGCTTTAACAAAAAAAAAACTCACACAAACTCTCTCTCACTTTCACTCTTGAATTTTTCCTTCAACACTGGATTCACCTGGCCACTTGGTTGCCTTTAAAGCAGCCAAGGATTCGCTTTAGCGAATCCTAAAAGCCTCAGATTTACGCTAGATTTGTGGTAGACAAGATTCCTGAGCCTATAAATATAGGTGCATGCTGGAGGATTCGCTTATGTGAATCCTCCCAAGCATGGTGCAATAAATGATGAGCATCATGCATTGTGCAAAAAATAAGGTGCACATATGGTGCATCTTGCATGGTGCAAGCATGGTGCAATAATGATGTGCGTTGGGCATGGTGCAAAATAAATGATGTGAGAATTCAGATAAGCGAATCCTCAAAGGGGGATTCACTTAAGTGAATCCTCCCAAGCATGCTTTGAAGCATGCGAACTCAGGTGCACAATAAATGAGGTGAGGATTCACTCAAACGAATCCTCACAAGAGGATTCACTCAAGTTTTCACTCATGCGAATCCTCACAAGAGGATTCACTCAACTGAATCCTCTCAAGCATGTGAAGTCAATGCATTAAACGTTGGAAATTTTGCAAAGGATTTTGTGCAACCACGGTTGAGGATTTGCTCAAGCGAATCCTCCTAATAAGTGACATGGATGCCATGTCATGAAGAGGATTCTTTTAAGTGAATCCTCCTGATTCGCTCAAGCGAATCCAGAGGATTCGCTCAAGCGAATCCTGTTGGATGCTCTGGTTCAGATTCGCAAACAAAGGGATCAAAACCATCAAGACAAAACCATTCGTACCTTGAAAAAATTCGTTTCAGAGTGTGGACGGTAGCCAAGACCAGCTACGACCACCAAAGCCGATCTGTGGCTGTGGAAAAAAAATCGATGGTAGCAAAACTAGGTAGAACGACCATAACTAGGAGAAAAAGGCCAAGAGGATGTCGATAGCCAAAGCAGGGGAAAAATGGGCCATATATAGGGGAAATGAGATGAGGTGGTGTCCCCATCCAAGAAATGACGGTTTCATTGCTAGCGCAATAGAACCGTGGCAGTATCAAAGGGGTTCACCTTGAAATCCCGTATGAACCATCTGAGTTATAAGGAATGGGTTACTTTTTTAGTGTTTTCGTACAAAAATATATGGAAAGGGGTGGTTTTTTGACACATTTTGAAATATTTTAAACCTGTACATTTACGAAATGAGTATTTCTCTAAATTGTTTGGACCATATACTAAGGGTTTTCTTGCTATTCTAGTAACATAGACGACATGTTCATATTGTATATAGGTGAATCCACCGAGACTAGTATTAGAGCCGACAGGACTGTCCACTATCTCCTACTCTGTTTGATTTGTACATTGATCAATTTGAGGATTAGCTTACATGCTATGGCAGTGGGAGGGCCAAGCTTGCTCATCATATCATCCAGCAGTTAATATATGCGAATGACGTGGACCTCCTAGAATACACTCTAGCGAGGATGCAGCAGCAGCATATGGATCTTGTGAACTTTGGACATATCATGTTATTAGAGTTGTGCTTCATATATATGAAGGCAAGTCACCTATCACATATATGCCCGATGCTCGAAGCCGCAAACTTTGAAATGTTCGATTGGCATGAAACCCAGGACGATCAACCAAGAGGATTGATGGTTGTTATCAAAAAGCATAAGGTGGAAGAAAATGTTATGACAACCTATGCAGCATAGAGACATGAAATATACGTGACCACCTACTGTAATCTCTATAACAACTAGAGTTACAAATAGAGAGGTGCACATTTTGATTGATACTGGTAGCTCTTATAATGTCATTGGATTGAATGTAGTTGAGCAACTAAAGTTGGAGACTGGAAAAGAAAGGAAGAGTAAGATTGGCCAATGGCAGACTGAAACAATATTATGGAAGCAATAACTTGTGGGGTAATATTTTAGAAAATTATATGGCAGAAATATTAGCTCAGATGATCCCATCCAACAAAAGACGATCTAGAAGAGCATTAATTGACTGTTACAAGCAATCAATTTCCATCTTAGCAACAAGCAATACCAGAGTAACAATCCAAGGCACGTACTTAATATCAGAAATTTAGCTTATGCCATTTGAGCAATTGATGAACGCGTGCTAAAGGAAGAGAAAATGTTGATAGTAATGCAAGAAATCCTAAAAGCATAGTTGGTGCATCCAAATGCAAAATGCTATCAGGATTGTTGCACATATCAGGCTGATAAAAAGCATCAATGGGGGTAACTGAAACTCCAACTGAGTCTTGCCCTCAACTCACCCAAGAGGTTCCTAAGATACTTTTTATTATCTTGAATCAACATTATCATTTTTATAACAGTCCTTCCAAAATGTGGCAATCTGTTACTCTATCTGTGTCTAATTCTTCCTTTGGGATTATCAATTTTATGCCTCTACTAGTCCTAAAGGTAGGCACCTATTTGGAATGAGCCCAAAGTATTAATAATTGGATTGCGGCTGGAGATTTCAACAATACTCCCTCTTGGGATCTCAGATTGGGGAATAAGATTAATATGACAAGAGTTGAAAAGGTAATTGGGATGCCCTTATCTCTGATAATAATCTTATTTATGTTCCCTCTTCTACTTCAACCTTTAGTTGGTCTAATAAGCAGAAGGATAATGCAAGGATTTACTGTACTCTTGATAGATTCTATGTCTCCAATCCTTCTTCTGCTATGTGGGATAACAGTTTTGTTATTAGTGATGAGGGTACTTCTATATCTGATCATCAGTCTCAATTTCTTCACACCTTTCAAATCACTCAAATTCAAAGAACAAGAAATATCCCTTACAAATTTAATGCTTCTTACCCATGAAACGTTCTGTTCTCAGTTTAGGAATTTCTATAAGGATCTAAAGGAAAATAATGGTATGGATAATAATTCTTTATCTATTAAAAATCTTCTATTTAAAGATAAAGAAAATCAAGGATTGGATTAAGAATATGTCTAAGTTTAAGCATGAGGAGAGTCGTATGGCTAAGGATCATCTGCTTAGCCACATGAAGGAAATTAGATCTCTGCTTCAAAGTGATCTCTGTAATTCAAATTTGCAGCTGGGGGAAGATATCTTAGAGAGGAAAATCAGAAACATTGAAGAGATGGAAGCTAAAAGTGATGCTATTAGATGCAAAATCAAATATACAATTGAAATGGATTATGAAAGTACAAAGTTCTTTTTTAGAGTGGCAAAAAGCAGGTTGCTGAGAAACTCTATTTCTGAGGTTATGGACGAGTCTAGCCTAATTCATACCAGTCAAAGAGATATTGCTAATACTTTTCATTCTAAATATAAGGACCTTTTTGAGTGCAAACCTATTCCCTTCAATGATCTTGAGAATGCAAATGCTTTTAAGTCTAATATAGATTGCTCTATAGTTTCTTTGCCTTCTCAGGAAGAAATAAGTCGCATTTAATTAAAGTGGGTCAAATCTCAAATTTTGGGACTCGGACTGAAAATGGGACTCATACTACTCTATTCTTATTTTCTTTCCAACAGTTGTCCAATTGAACACATAGCTCCTCTGGCAGTTGTTTCTCAAGTAAGGGGAAATCATCCCAAGTCCTCCTTGATTCACTAGACACCTTGGATGTGAGCTTTTTTATCTGCCTTTGGTAACAAAGCGGTTGATCATCCATCAAAGCCTCAAAAATGGGTGCTGATGGGGAATACCTCCTCCCTTCTATCGATCCTTTCTCTAGTGTTCTCAAGCACTTGAAAATAGAGCTCACATGGAAGTTTGGATCATCCTTCCATAGATCAAGCACAAAATGACCATAGGTTCCAGTTCCATGACCATGTGTTAAGACACCCGCCAGACTTACTTTCATCTGAAAAGCGACAACGCTTGGGTAAAGGATCTAGCTTAGGCAAGAAAGTCTTGTATTGGTCCATCTTATCATGAATTATACACAAAAATCTGTCAGGCTGCATCTGAGAAAATGTTCTCCACTGCCAATACAACTGTCTACATGATATTTGGTCCCTTTGGTGATCTGCAAATTGCTCCCTAATTGCCATTCTTGCTTTCTCTATTGCAGTTGATGCAAGTGTATCCTTGAGTTGAATGCAAGTGTTGCACTTTGAGAATGGCATGTGTTGCAGGACACTCACGACTGAGAAGTGAGTGCTCCATAACTTGCTGAAATGTGATTGAGAAAGAGGCCTACCTCCAGTAGTTTCTAGGATGGAGTTGACATCTTTAAGGCACTCCTTTTGGATATAATGTTGTGGCAACACCCTTTGCACCACTCGCACACCGTGCTCGTTCACCTTCGACTTGTGGGGCATAGATTGAGACATGTATCTCACAAAGCTCTCGAAGACTGCAATGGCCTTGAGAGTGTTTGCTCTAGGTTTCAAAGTGAGTGCATTGCCATGTTGGAACAAACTGTGCCCTTTTCTAACCTGCTCCCAGTATCTGTAGAATGAAGACTTGCTCACCCCAAGAATCCATCTCAATGCTCTCATACATACCTTCAGACCCCTCAATTGATATAGTAACCTTCCTGTGTTTTCATCATAGCTGGAATTTCTACACAAGGAGTAGATGAAATTAATCCTATCTTTCTGAAGCTGTCCAATGTATTGGGACCTTATCTGCACGAGGTCATCCACACTGTACTGGACTGTGCAATCTAGGTTGCAACACTCTTGTCCCCTAATTGCCTCTAGGTTTTCTTTGGTTGGAGCCATACTTTCCATCCTTTCTAAATATTTGTCACTTCTAGGCCTCTTGGGCACCCTTGGCTGCCTTTTATAAAAAACATAGCGCCTCTTCCTTGTGATCAAAGGATGCTCATCGACCACCAAATCTTCCACATGGCCTGGGGTGGGGCTTGGGGTATGTAGTTCAGTAGGGCATTCCAAACTATCACCATTATAGGATAAAAAAGGATATGTGAAAGAGATTCACTCGTCTGGCATCTAACTGGGTACTGGTCTTCAGATAAGATTCCTCTAAGAACAAGCTTTTTCTCTTTAAGTTATGTTTCTCTTGAATAGCAACATTCCAAAATAAGAATCATCACCATATCTCAAGTGTCAAACACAGCACAAAATATGCCATGGCCCCTAGGCTATATATGGGCATCAGAGATCATATTGTAACATGTCGACGCTGGGATACGTTAATGTCGAATTAGTAATAAAGAAAGGATCCAATTCAAAAAACGGCTATAACGGAAAATAAAATCATAATGAATAGGCTCTAAAATTATCCTCCAATCATCATGCACTACAAATGCTAAGGAGAAGAATGGAAGAAGGGATGTATACATGCGGAAAATGATGGGAACATCTAGCAAATAAAGGTGTGGAAAATGACATGTGTTAATGTTCTATTTAAAATATTTGTCAATCAAAGAGGTTGACATAAGAATCTGCAGCAAACCATTACATTACACGCCTTAAAATTAAATTCCCCCTTAAACCCCCTTTTGTTTGGGTGCATATTCACACGGGGGGTGACTCCGGGCAACGAGAGCTGTTGGATAGGCATATTCACCCCTTATTCCTTAATCTACACCGTACACAAAGTTCCTCATTTGTGGGGTATGGATGTATAGAATTTGTTATACTGTATAACAAGATTTGCAAAATACTATAAGATTTCAGGCAATATACTATATGGTGTTGATTTTATACGTGCAAAACATAATTACAGGGGCTCTCGCTGCCCTACGTCACCCCCCGTGTGAATATGCACCCAAACAAAAGGGGGTTTAAGGGGGAATTTAATTTTAAATGTAATGTAATGGTTTGTGTTATAGGTTAAAAATTTTTGCCTTCCGGGGCAAAAAACAAACACAAGTCATTACATTATACGAGAAATAAATTGATATTATCTGAGGGATTTTTATTTAAGAATATTGAGCATAATGGTCTATGTAAATTAGTTTAATGGTTGTTACATGCTAGTTGTTACATTACAAAAAATTGGGCCCTTCCGCCCTAACAAAAAACAATATGTAGGCCAAGAAACAGGACAATGTATCATATTAAACAAATATGTAGGCCAAGAAACAGGACAATGTATCATATTAAACAAAAGCAATATGTAGGCCAAGAAACAGGACAATATATCATATTATGATAAAATAAGTGTCACTATTAGCTAGAAAGTAGACAAGAAAAAATATCTTTGAGATGAGAAGCAACTAGAAACAAAGGCAACTTTAGTGATGTCCCATTGTTCCAACTTGCCGATCTGTGATTGCTGCTTGAGATGTTGCAGATGCCCATAATTTATACTGCAAAGGGTTCATATCACAATAACCAACTGATGAGTAGGAAGTTAGTAGCATGAGCATCTGTAGCATTGTCCGCATGTCTGCACCTCTCCAGCATCGCCAATATATTTGCTTCTCATAGAGACATGAAGAAATGCAAAAAATTGAACATTAAAAGCTTCATATCTGGACTTCAGAAGGCAGGCCACAATTTTCTGCACAAAGATGAAGATGATATTACAATAACATGATGAAAAAAATGAATTTCTTGATATGGTAGCATGACTAAAAAAAAAGCTTATCGCAGTGTATGTGAATGATGAAGCATTATTTGGAGCTGTGAGAATCTTAAAACAACCAAAAACAAAAACCAAAAAAAACAAAACCAAGGACATACCGCGATCCACTATTTGTTTGATGTAATATATTTTTTGCAAAATGCTACATGAATGCTTAACCTGATAATGACTTGAACTTCCTAGCAGATTGTAAAGGAAAGAGTTTTGTAAATTGATCAGGATCAGTGCAAAGAGCTAAAGAAACTTGGAGAAATGCAGACTTGAATTCAGGAGTTTGTAGCTTCCAAGGCATCTAGGATAGCATAGAATATTAAAAGAAGGTATGACAAACATTTCACATTGAATCTCTGTTTTGGGGCAAAATATTTTCTGGAGTAAAGAGATCTACTGGATATAAAAAGAGATAGGTACTATCGGCACTCTGGGATCTTTGCTAGTGGAGTATTATCTACAAATGGCAATCAAAGATTACTGCTTTAGTTGCAGCACACAGATCTTTCTTTGATTAAATACTAAAGTATCTTCGTCTGCTTTGGTGTTGCCTATTGCCACTAAACAGATGCCGAATCTGAAACCCTGGAACCATAATCGTGGAAAAAAAGCAATATAAACATGTAGCATAATAAATCTGCTTCGGCTGCCTTTTCTCACCTGAACACAAAAGCATACTGTAGCACATAGGAATTGGAACCCTAAGTTGAAGGCCCACTGGAATACCTAAATTGCTTGTAGGAGCCGATTAAATGCGATCGGCCTTGTTGAATTGGTTCGAGAGGGCCCTAAGGAATTTCGCAAGGGCTGCCTTCCATGGAAAAAAAAAAAAAAAAAATGAAAACCGCCTTGCCCCTCAAGAATGGAAATCAAAGCGGATGTCAAGACAGAATAAACGTGAAACAGTTCAATGCATTGTTCGATTCGGTAAAACGTGGCGGATGTGGAGCTAAATAATGCTAGGACGACACAGACAAATGAAAAGGTCAAGAATCTTGGTCGCCAAACTTGGGATAATGAAGAAAAACAAGAAAAGCAAAATGGTGGCATTGATAGAAGAGATGATAAGCGCTCGAAGCCATTGCCAAATGGTGCAGTATTGATAGAACCCACAGGAGTTCAGAGTAAAATAAAAAGAAAACGCCGGGGTTTAGATGCTGAGAAACGGAAAGTGAAACGGGTACACCCATACCTTGGAAAAAACTTCGAAAGAAATGCTTTGGCGCCGGAATGCCATGGAAACTTTGAATAGTACGGCACATCCGGCCGCATCATCCTCTGCATTAAAGCACTAAGCCTTCCACTCCAAATCTGTCTGATCACAAGAACATTACTTTTTTGCAAGAATGCCCTGAAATGCTATCCACAAGGCTTGCATGTTCAGCCGCTAAATAAAAAGAGGGCTTTTGTTGTGAGCCCTTGGATGTTGGACCATTGAAAAAAAAAAGCTAAATCAACGACTAAGAAATGGTGCACTCTAGATGTACGCATTAGTACATCTATTTGAATACGCCATGAAATCTTAGGAAAACCTTTGTGAAAAGCGTACAAAAACACAAAAAAAACCCCCTGTCATTATGCTACATATGGGCACATAGGAAATTATTCGAGATTAGACATAAGTTTTATCTGTCATACTAGTAATAGATTCCTGACATATTCTAAACGAAGTGCACCCTAGACAACCTCGATCGTTGAATCCCTCCATCCTATGGCCCAGATCGTATGTCAGGGCCTCTGGGTGCCTCTCATTTTGATTATGGTGATTCATGATTGGGAGTGCCTATGATTTTGGAATATGAAATACAAGTTTGCCTAAGGTTTTATATGAAATGCAGAGACTCATCTCTATATGTGTTCACCTAAGGTTTTAGAATATAAAATACGAAGATTCGAACCCCTACTAAAGTAATCCAATATCTTAATAAGAATGCTTCAACCAATGTAACCAGTGAGCTAACTCGCTTATTCTTTCCATTAAATCTATGTTTAATAGGAACCCATTCAATTGTGTTAGAGGTATAGTCTATGGTCTCAGGAATGTCAATTTATGCATCCATATCAAATCCCCCTATAATCCCCTATTATTGTGCTACATATTGTGAATATTGTGTAGATATAAATGGAGTCTTATTTGTAATCGTTTTGTTTGATAAGTATTGAGTTAGGGTTATTTTTTGTTTGCACTAAAAGTTTATAAAACAGACAAATTGTATGAATAGAGATGCTTGTATAAAAAGGTATTTATATTTTGAGATTAGAGCAAGTCATTTGAGAATCATCTCTATTTGGATTTATAATCATGAAATAGATTATTTATAGTCAAAAGTGATGACATTTCGAAGTTTAAAGTTTAATGTCCTTTCTTTTAAATTACCTCTTATGGTCCAAACTTACAAAATAGTGTTTATTATCCAAATAATGGCAGTAATGGCATCTTCCATTATAGTGCCATCACCCTTGATCAACTATATATGATTATGAACTCTCTAAATGAATTTTTTAGAAGGTTAGAATAAAAAATGCAAGGTTTAATACATGAGAGATATAACTCCTATCAAGTCTGGGTCATCAACACAACTATTTTTAGGTTCTAGAATATATTTAGAATATGATGAATTGTACAGTGGAATGCAAAATTTTGATAGGAGCAAGGACTACATAGTGATGGAATCAAAGCCCACTTACTCTTTTCCCATCACTCCAACTGACTTTAACACTGTGATAAAGTATAGCTATGAATAAAAACATGCAAATTCAAGAGACAATTAAGAGGGATGCCTAAAGAATTGTTTTATAGAAAAGCCACAAATTAATGTCTGCTTATGGACTTTCATAACCAGCCAAGAGACACATATGTAATGTCTATGTTAAATTGCTTTGATTTTATGCAGTAAAAGAGATGCATGCTATGTGCACAACTAGTAAAAATTCATACTTAATCTTACAACAGAAATGTTAGCTTTAACATGGCCTTCCTCGATGATGATTTTAGGTTCCATATTACCGTTGTATCTTTCTCTTTCGTATGGCCCTAGATCATCAAAGGAATCAACAAAACTATGTGTAGATGCCAAAACATATTTAGAATATATTGAATTGTTTGTACAATGGAATGCAAGAATCTGATAAGAGAGAAGTACATGGGTGGAGTCGAGAACCCACTTTCTCTTTTTCCATTCACTCCAACTGATTATAACACTGGAAGTATAGTTAGGAATGAAAACTGGCAAAAGGAGGGGACAAATGAGGGGGATGCCTAAAGAACTGTTCTACTACCACAAACTAACTATCGCTTCTGAACTTCCATAATGAAGCAAGGCACACAACTGTAATATCTATGCACTAAAATAGATGCGCGCTATGTGCACAACCAATATACCATACTTATTCTAGTGACCTGGAAGCTTACTCATTTAAATGCCTTTCTTACGAACTCAATTTTGCAGGGAAGTTCTTATGCTGATCCATGAAGAAAAAGAGCCAACATCATCTACTGTAAGATACGTGGTAAACTTCCAACCTGCTTGCAAATCAATGGTCATAAGTTGAATGAAAGTAATAGCTTATTGTTTATAATATCATGGAAATAACCATAAAACATGGTTGAGCAAATATGGGAATTCTGCAATAGCTGAGAATTCAGAAAAGCCTGAGACAATTGTGCTTATCATGTCCAATATATGCAGATGTACATGCCATGAAGGAGTGAATAAAGAATTAGAGGGCTAGATGGAAAATCATGCTAGTTCCTACAGTTAAACAAAAGGCTTATAAAGGTCAAACATGTTATTCTCTCGTGAATTTAACGCATAAAGAAATAGCAAAACATTTAAAAAGCATGGTGAAAGCGAGTGCAAATGAAAGTTATATTATCAATATGTATCAATAATAGGTTATTATATTAGGATAGACATGGACAAAGTCCTAAATGTTTAGGACATTAACATTCATGATCTTTGCTAAATTGATATAAAATGCATGCTTCTGTGATTGGTTAAGGTCAAAAAGATCTATGGACAATGCATGCTTTTGCGATCGACCTAAGAGCAAAAAGGTTTATAGACAATGCAAACCACGGATTGAGAAGTGCATTTTCTGTTTCTCAAAATCAATACTAAGTAAATGGCAGGAATTATCGTACGATTAAATCACAATGGAAGGGAAGAACACTAAAATATATCCTGTTAAGCTATTTTTTAGTAAGTACTAACCTCCTAAAATGATAATCAAGTATACAGACATCGTCCAGCATGAATGTGGATGGCAAATGGAAAGCCTTACCCCATTGTAGAAATCTCCACTACATGCAAGATAAAAATGGTATGCACTAGATCCCGACATGGCAAAGAAGATAATTGCATAGCACAATATCACACATGGCAAAGAAGAGTAATATCTTTAAAAGCCAACAACATATATTCTAGAATAAGTTGTTCTAAAATGTACCTGAAGTCATAAGAACCAATGGAGAAACCCACCTCAATTGCTAAGAGGTGTCCAATAGTTACCTCAATGGATCGGCTTGACACCTATTTTTTGAATATGCAGGCACAAATCCTTTGAGTTAAAGTAGATGCATTGCATCATATTATAGCGAAACATGTTGCAGCAACAAGAACGAATGCAGAAGACTAGAATCCATTATGGTTTGATGCAAGCAAAGGAAGCATAAAAAACTATGTGATACTACAAAATGTAGATAATAGTTGTTAGCAAAGATGAAGAAGCATGGATACAATATACAGAAGAGAAAGTATAATGCAAAATAAATCAAATAATGTTTTACTTGAATATCAATCTTGTCAAAATGCAAAGGACGGACGTCTGTAACCAGACCCTTTCTTATTAGTTATAGTATATTGCCTTATCTATATTAACTGAAGAATCAACAATCGTAACATATGTACTTTTTTAATGCCAAAATTTAACGAATGCCTACTCATATTGAAAGAATGTGAATGTGGTCATCCTTGTATTCATGCATAACATCAACTCTTTTGCTCACACGGGTGTCCTTCACATTCACAAAGCCTGATGTAATGATAGTTGTATGTTTCATTATACAATTGCTGAGTGGATTTTATGAACTACTAGCTTATAAGTCTTCTAATCTGGTATAACATGATGCCAGAATATTAAAGACCAAAACACAAAAAAGTTTGTACATAAACAAAATCATCTGTATTGTCTTATTACAAGGGAAAGCAAATGTATGAATCATGGTAGTCATACACCCATCCAAAAGCCTGCCCATTTTCAAACATTCTACCCTACTCAAATTAACCTACTCTAAACTGCAATCTAGAGATAGAACAGAGTGACAAAATTCATTGTATTTCAGGGATTAAATATATTCTTAACTCTAATCTAGGGAGTATATAAACGAAAATCACCATGGTAATTGTTTTTACCTCTTAAGTAACACCGCAAACTTGTCTTGCAAAGAGTCACTATAATTTGCTAGCATTCTGCACAAAGCAGACAACAAAAACAATTTAACCCTTCAGAGAAAATAATTTTTTTTATCAAATCCTCACTTCCATCCAAGCTTAATGCCCTGATCCCTCCAATTGCCCAGCTCCTGCCATTTCTAAAATAGTTAGAGTCTCGGTTTTGCATCAAACTCTTCTCATTACGAACTATGACCACCGTATTTTTTATTGCCTCCATGAATAAAGATGTTACACACTGTGATGGGTTTCTTTATTCCCAAGCTTACAAGACAACTTAAAGACAATTAAACACTGTCTATAGATCCAAAAGGACTATACAAGGCTTTCCATCTTGGCAGTCCCAATTTCAAGCAATGATGCTTCGACTGAATCATACAAGCATGATACAATGAAACTACTTTGGGAATACTGTAAAATAATACTAGAAAAAACTGTGATGTGTTATTCATCTACGTTTGCATGTCCACACAAAATCATATCTGTTGATAGCGAAATACAAGAATATACTATAGAAGGTATCAGTTTATCTACACGTACAATAATCCAGACATTCAGCTTCTCTGCATTAGAGCATGGAACAAGTCCCATAAGCAGGAAACCAGTGTGGGTGCTGCATCAAGATGATTTTTGGCCTAATGCAAGTCCTGCTTGAGTCAAGAACGAAAGAAAATCTAAGGTCGTTTATAAGCCCAAGCAAATCATAACCTATAATGCTGAGAATAAAGTAGCAGTTGAGATTCAAATAGCTAACAAAAGTCTAGAAACCTAGATCGGCAAATGGTTTTGCGGATTTTTGCACCCCAAATACAACAGTGAAGAAAAATCAAAGGAGGCTCAGATATCCATCTCCTTTCAAGTCCACATATCTATCCCGTTCCAATTGCTTTGATATTTGATCTCTAGTTGTTTTGTCATTCGACGAGGTTATTACTATTATTATTATTTTTTTGATGAAGGTGGACCTTTATTACTCAAAAGAATACAAAGAGTACATGGGGGACTCAAAAACCCAGTGGAGAAGATGTCCACTAGAGCAACACTACCCACCACATACATAACGTAGAAAAGCAGAGAATATATATCACCATGAGCACAACTGTTTGCTATGAGTAGGTCTGAATCTGAAGATATTGCTCCCAAATGACACTCTTGACGTCATCCTTTAAGGAAGAACACTTGTACGCCTTCACAATGCGACTATGAGCATCGCTAAGCACTCGCATATCTGAAAAGACGTGTCCCTTGAAAATGAGAAGATTTTGTCTCTTCCAGATGGACCAGATGATCCAAGCAGATGCTAAGTGGAAAGCCCTCTTTGCTAACTTGTCCCAAGAACTAGGATAGACTGACAATAGGACCTGCTGACTATTCAAGTCACAATGGAAAAGACTCAAAAGCCACTGCCAAGCAAGTCGAACATGGTGACTTAAGAAAAAGCAGTGCTCAATTGTCTCATCCCTCTGCATGCAAAGAAGGCAGATCACAGAGACTTCTGGATGAAATCGATGAACAACAGTGTTTACCCGCACGCATCTATGAGTGATCTGCCACCATAAAATAAATAGCTTAGGATGGAGCAATTTATCTCATACCCATCGCCAGACTGCTTTACGATGAGGCTCAGGGATAACTAAAGGCCACTTTGGCGATGGAGGCAACACTTCAGGATGAAGCAGGACCACATACATCAAGTGCACCAGGTGCTCCTCCTTAACACTGCCATGAACCATCCAGAGCTGGGGAGCCACGTCTTGTGGATGTGGAGGAAGTGTACCAGCTACTTTTTCCCAAATTGCCACGGTCCCAAGGAAGGAGGAGGAACTTCAATTTGAATTTATTCCACGTCAACAATCTTGTCTCATTATACCATGCAGATACCGTGAGCACACCTGCTGCTCGCCACCGACATTGCGTCAATGGATGGACAGAAGAGATCAGGGGGCAATCTGCCTAGCCGTCACCCAAAGGGATCCACCAGCAACTGGCTGTAGGATCTGTGTGGGCCATTGGATGGAACTGAAACAAAGTGCGAACAGTCTCCCAAGCAGCTAGCAACCCCTTGAGGAAAGGAGATGCATTAGGATATGGAGAAAGTGGATCGAATAATGCCCATGGGAGGAGTGGCTTAATGGATGGAGAGACAAAGGAAATGCACATCTGTAAAGGTTGGTTGGTGAATGAGACACAGACCTGGAGAATTATCAGCATTATTTAGAATCCAACATATGAACTTAAATCAGCACCTTGCTCTGGAGAAGAAAGTGAATCATCCCCAGCCCCCTACAAAGTTTAGGCATAATGCACTTCGCCCAACTAATTTTAACATCAGCTCCTTCTTCAGTGCCACCCCAGATGAAGTTCCTGACAGTATGAACAATGAGCTGCATCTTTGTCTGCGGTGCCAGCAAGATGGATGCCATATAGACATGTGTATCACTCAGAACTGACTTTGCCACAGTTACACGACCAGCCATGGATAACTTAGCCGTGGACCACCAGAACAAATGCCTTTCCAACCACTTAATAATGACATCCCACGGGTCTCCAGATGAGAGGGCCAACTGGAATGCCCAGACGCCTAGTTGCCTTCCCATGAGGAAGAACCTTCCATGGAAATGCAACCACAGAAGACGGCACTGGAGAGTCTAGATCCCACAAGACAGTACACTTTTGCCATCCTACAAAGATACCAGAAGCCAACGAGAAACTGCCCAACAAATAAATGGCATTCTGCAAATTCTGTTCATCAGCCATTAAGAACAAGAAAGTGTCATCTGCGTACTGATTACAAATCTCTTGTGAACCATTATTCATGGGAAGACCATGCAGGATGCCTTCTTGCACTGCAAGAGAGAATACCTGAGAAAGAATCTCTGCCACAATTGTAAAAAGCAGCGGTGCCAAAGGACAGCCCTGGCAAATGCCACATCCCACCTGAAAAAATGTCGATGGTTCTCCTTGAAAACGAACTGAAGAACGAGCAGAATAATGAAGTTTCATAACGTCTGTTGCGAACTGGGCACCAAAACCAAGATGTAAAAGGCACGGCTCTAAGAAACTCCAGTCAACACTGTCATATGCTTTTGCAAAATCCAGCTTCAAGTATACAATGGAGTAACCATGCATTCTAGCCTAATAGAGACCCTTATATGCTGCTACCACATTATTCAAGATGCACCGACCAGGCAAGAAACCTGACTGTGTGGAAGAGATGGACTCAGTAAGCACGCCACAAAGCTTCTGAGCAAAAGCCTTAGCAAAGATCTTGTACACTTAGGACAACAATGTAATTGCCAATCTGAAATGGAAGAGGGATCCTTACATTTTGGAATAAGGGACATGCAACCAGAGTTGAGGATTTTGTCCAGGTGCCTCTGTCTTTTAAAATCCCTGAAAGCATCATACACATCTGCACCAAGCCAATCCCAATACTCCTGGAAAAATTCCACCAGAAAACCATCAAGACCTGGACACTTGCCCCTCTTGAGAGAAAATGTGGCCTCAGCTAAATCATTCTGGCTGATCTCAGCCTCTAAAGTGGCCCTTTGCTCATTGGTGACTATAGGATGAACCTTAGCAAGCAAAGCCGCTTGAAAATCTGACTGAAAGGGAAGACGCCGAGCAGTGAAGAAAGCTGAAAAGTGATTGTGCAAAAAGCCTCTAAGCTCAGCTGGATCTGAAATAACAAGCCCATCCTGAATCTGTAGAGACTGAAGAGATACAGCTAGCTTTCTTGTTTTGGCAGCTCTGAAGAAAAAACTTGTAATAGCTTAGGACACTGTCTCACCATTTACACATCGAAATTGGAAGATGGTATGGAACTCCTCGCCAAGAGAGGTTATGTCCTAGCTGCACCGAACCTTACACAGAGTACAAATATCACACCTTTTTGGAATGCACTGCATATGACAAGTTTGGTATAGCTGGTAGGACGTTGTTGGAACTTTTTGACACTTCACCACATGTGCTTAGCTCATATATTAAAGCGGTCTGGAAAGAGAGAGCTGACATTTTAGAGCTATTCACTTATATGAGCACCCTTGAAGATTGTGGTGCCTTTGACTAATTTGCCTTGATGCATGATGTACATTTTGCCATATGCACCTGAGGGTCTTAAATGGCGTGATTAATAATATTAATAATAATAATAATAAATATAATAATAATAATATTTTTTTAAACCATTGATGCTAAAAATTAGAGATCTAAGGATAGAATACAAGGAGTTGTGTTGTAGGGAGTTTTTTTTTTTTTGAAGAACTGTGTCATCAATATATTAAAAGAATGGTAATGTTACAAAGCAAGTGAGGAGGAAGGAGAACTGCCCCAAAGAGACAGCGATACCTCAACACTCCACAACAAACTCACAGAAAAACTGCAACTCTACTGCTGTACAAACCGACCATCACCATCTACAACACCCAAGAAGTCCCGCCAAATGGCCATGACCATTGCAAACATTTCTCTCTTTCTATCCTCCCTAAATCCCATGACAAACCACATTCTTGAAATTGAATACCCTAATTACTGTTAAAATGATTTTATTCAATGAATCTTGCAATTGCAAAGGCGTTCAGTTTCCACATTTTGTAATATAGAAGTTGGAATTAGAAACTTGTTCAAGAAACGTATCTAAAGTTTTTGTCTAGGGAATTTGGGGTAGAAACTTGTCCAAGAAATAAGAAATATATCTAAAAAATTTGATGTAGGAGCTTGTCTAGAAAATGTATCTAGGAACTGTCTTAGAAATTGGATCTTTGTGTCTCATGCTGCTTCTTTATGATTAGGTTTTATATTTATAGTTGTATTATTTTTCCATCAATAACTCGGTTTAAAATTTGTATAAAAAAAACATGGAAATGGGGTTGCAAATTCCATGTGAGGATAAACCACGTGCTGCCACCTGGCATCTCCCTATAATCCAGAATGGAAACAGGGAAGCCAATTACGTGCACAACAAAAATCACAGGTTACAACCGGTTACTGCTACTCTGCAATGGGATTTGAACCCACAAATCCGAAAGTATATGCATTAGAAGCAAGATTGGGATATTGCTTGATTCGATGAGAATGTCTGCCTCTGTGAAACCATCCGAAAACAAAGAATAGAGCATATCGCAAGAATAGAGCATGGGGCAAGAATAGAGCATGGCTGCCACATTTCCCATCAGGAAAAAATGCTGCTATTTTTCTGAAAATGCTGCTATTCTTGATAAGATTAAATCAATCTTTTAATCCAGCTCTCAGATCTAAGAGGTTATTGATAAAACCGAAAAAAGTACAAAGATTACTTACAAGAAAATGTTTAAAAGAGCTGTGTCTATTCAAAGAAAAACTTCGAAAAAACGAGAAAGCCTTCGAAGAAACGATTGTTGAGCAGAATTTGTGATTTGAAGGCCGGTTCCGGCAATATTAATGAGGAAGAAACAGAAAGAAAATAGAAGGGAAGGGGTCTTATCTAAAAGAAGGTGCAGATCGAGTGCACCTAACACATCAGAAGAAAAAGGGAAACAAAGACGACAGAAACATGGGCGTAGAAACAGAGTTGAAATAGGGCGTAAAAACAGAGCAAGATCCTAAGCTTGAAGAAAAACTTGAAAATCCCAGGCAAATCCTACTCTCGCTGAAGAAAAGGGTAGGTGCCAGAGTTCAAGGGCTGCCCAGCGCCATTGCCGCCCACCGCCATCGACCAACTCCAGCTGAAAAAAAAAATGGGGCAAATTTGCTCTCCATTTCCATTTCCATGTTGTGGGAGGATGCCCACCAGTCGCACATTCCGGTGTGGCCAGTGACCCGCTCCAGGCTCCACCGGTTGGGGGGTCCCACCAGTCCACACCAGAATGCGCTCCCAGTGGGCACCCCCCCATACGTCAAGGTAAGTAGGTATCCGTTCTTGTTTGTTATCCAATGGGATGTCGCCATGTGGCGATCATACTAATCAAGAATGGCAAATAGGTAGAGCATTCTTGAACGACTTGCTGCAGCAGGTTACCTGCGTGAAAACCCCTGTCGTGGCTTCGCTGGATTTCTAAACCCTGCTGTGGCTATGGCGGGCAGAAGAAGCTGGATTTCTGACTTTCTGCTGTTTGCTGGATTTTTGAACCCGGATGTTTGCTGCTGTTTCTGAACCCTGCCGATTTCTGTTGTTTGCTGGATTTTTGAACCCTGGGTAAAAGCATGCTAGGGTGTACCATCTAAAGTTCTTTTTAGGGAGTGCAAAACTACCCAAAAAAGTACCCAGCACTGGGTACTGGGAACTTCCATATAGTATTCCGCTTGAAATCTTATAGTATTTTGTGAATGTTGTTATACAGTATAGCAAATCTTGTACTTGCATACCCCACAAACGAGGAACTTTATGTACGGTGTAGATTAAGGAATAAGGGGTGAATATGCCTATCCAACAGCTCTCGCTGCCCGGAGTCACCCCCCGTGTGAATATGCACCCAAACCAAAGGGGGTTTAAGGGGGATTTTAATTTAAATGTGTTGGATTCAATGGTCTCAATGGTAGTTATGTGTTGGTTATTATACTAAAAAAAATTTTGGGCCCTTCGGGCCCTAAAAAAAACAAGCAGACGTAAGAATATTAATTAATGTTAATGGTTGTTATGTGTTGGTTATGACATAAGAATATATCAATGTTGTACTATAATTACATTTCTAAGGTTTCCAATTGCATCAAATTAGGAAAGGATGGTGGTTGGGCCATATTTAAAACCTCATAAAACTTGGATAACCACCATATTCAATACCATATTGCAACGTATGAACATCAGAATTTCAAGTGCAACTATTGTGTAACAAAAGTACCAAGATGATTGCATCATTCCACACTAAGAATACTATCCCCAATATGAAGTAATATCGCAAGATATTTGCAATGAGAAACTAATTCTATAATCCACATTCCACGTTGCGCAAAATGTTCGTATGGAGTTGGAGTTGTTCATATGGAGTCATGCGCAGAAAGGATAACGGACATGACATCTGGATAAAGGACTCGACATCAGTTTCACCACTTTGGTACAAATCCAAGGTTAATGCTAGACTACATCTTTTTTTATTAAGAGGAGGGTTATGTGGAGTTCTTTCCTCTACATCTGCATCTGCATAAAAGATTTTAAAGCTCACCACAAGTTGAAGCATATGCATATATAACTAGCAAAAGTATTCCCACGGATTTTAAAGCTCACCACAAGTTGAAGCATATGCATATATAACTAGCAAAAGTATTCCCACGGGCTTTGATCAACAAATGCACTTGTCTGACCTTCCACAGAAAGATAAATAGGTTGCAGAATCTGTAGAACTTTAAGGTGGATGATTACATAATTCTGAAACATGATTTGCAGAAACAACAATCTTAGTTTCCTATGCAATGCAAAATAAATTGAACCTGCAAATAAATTATGGAACGGCCTTGTCCAAAACCAACAGATGTGAAGATGCCCTCGCTTGAAGCAACAAATGAATCGCCAAAAATCTGCCGAGCTTGAGAAGTGTTGTCGAAAGTGGTTTGCCAAAGCTCCGCACCCCAAGCTATCATCTGGAGTACATTCCAATGCTTTCCCAGTTGGCATCTCTAGACATCAACTCTGAATAATTTCATCAGCTTCATCGTTTCTTACATGTAAATAAATGAACGGAAACACCCTTCTTCTAGAATAGAATAGATAAGCAATTACAACCACGAAATCCTCTTCTCTGCCTTCTGTATAAAACCAAAAATAAAAATACCTTTGTTCTTCTTCTTTAAGCAATTTCAACGGATAAGCAATTACAACCACAAAATCCTCTTCTCTGCAACGCACTGTAAACATCTGCAGTTTTGAGCCAGATAAAGTAGCCCCCGATTTCATACAAAACCATGCTGGTCCTTGGCTTGCATGAACATCTAATACAACGGAACAGGGTTTGAAATGCAAGGGGCTAAAAAGGTAGATGGGCGATTCCCCGAGCTAGTAATAAGCGAGATACACTCTACCCGCCACACGCCAGAGCCCATCCCCTGTTCCGAGAAAAATGCTATCCCCTGTTACTACGCCATGTCTATCCGAGAAAAATGCTTCCTGAAGCTCGGAAAGGAGGTGTTGGGGAGCCGATTCCGCTCCGAAATATGAGAGCAGAAGTCGATTCCGAGAGAGAGACCATATGCCTCGAACCCTAAAATATGCCCTTTCGACTCCTGCATGCAAAGGGAGGGTTGTACATATATTTTTCTTGTACATCTCGACAAATACATGGGTGCTAACCATTAAAAAAGAGCAAAAAATCAATGCAGCATGTATGCGCACTCTAGAAATACTTATTAGTACACTCCATCAGATACATTCACCAAATCATAGCAAAACCATAGGAAAAAACAGTATAAAAATACAAAAGAAACCCCCTGTTATTATGCTACATATTAGTATTGTTATCCTCTACTACTATAGGTTGACATGTTATTGACCTTAAATTCAAAATCTTTGGATTGATTTTAATGGGAAGAAAAAACAGAAAGTACCAGTTTTAAAAATACCCAATGTAGGTACTTTTGAGGGTTCCAAAAGTGGTACACCGTAGCATGCTTTCACCCCCCTGCTGTGGCTATGGCGGGCATAAGAAGCTGGAACTACCTAAGCTTTGTGCCATGGCGAACTCAATAATTTTGCCAGAAATGCACCATTGCTGAAGCACCATCGCTGAGCTTGAGTCCAAATGCACCATAGCTGAGGTTGAAACTGAGTTTTGTTGCTTACCTTGACGTCGTGGAAGGGTAACAAATTCGTCGATTCTCTGGACGGGAGGGACCGCGAGGCCACCGGCGCCAACCCGGGCCTGCGGCCGCAGTGGCCTCGCCCGCCTCCTGTGCCGAATCGACTCCTTGTTACCCTTCCACATAACATGAAGTAAAGAATGTGATAAACATAACACATTATATATTCTCTCGACAGTAGGGGAATGGCCCAAATGCCATTCCCCTACAACAGAGAAGTTGGAGGAGCCAGTTTTGATAAGGTTTAAGCACACGTTCGACGAGTTTTAACACAGATTTGGCAGGTTTAAGCATAGATTCGACATGTTTAAGCACAGATTCAGTGGCTTTTGAGCAATTTAAGCACAAATTTGGTATTCTTTTTGCATAAGGAAGATGATCTACTGTCATTTTGCATAGATCCACTGCTCGTTCTACTATTTTCCATAGTTGATAGCCAGTTGATTCGATTGCACAGATCTTCAGTTGATTCGGCTTCCAGTTGATTAGTTTGCACAAATCATTTTCCGTTTTTGCACAGCTGATTCAGTGAGCTGCAATAAAATGATGCTTAACCTAATATTTCACCCTGTCTACCGGATGAGTGGGATGGAGCACTAAACTTCCATTATGTGTTATTGTGGGGTGCCACATGTCGGCATGAGAATGCACGGCCAGATAAAACTGGTGACCCAACTTCTCTGTTGTTTTTAGAAAGGCCTAATGCTCTTCAAACTAGATAAATAATTTCTACAAACTTTACAAACACAGTGTTAAGATATAAATGGGACATTGACCCTCTTTCTTACAAGGCATTGCATCGGGATTAGCATTGCTGATGAGCAGAATCAGCCATAGCCACCAGACGCACCATAGCCAATCCTATCTTCATGCTTGCCATAGCTTCTCTTTCCTTTGCAAAGAACAGAACGAAGGAATACTTAGGGTATAGAAATGTGGAGGTGTTGAATCATGCAATCATAAATTGCCTTTTCTGTGACGAAATAGAAGAAAATCTGTCTTCTGCCCCCTTTTCCCTATTTTCTTCTTTTCAAGCTGGGCTATAGTGTTCTGAAGCCCAGTACCGTGAATCCAAAGAAAAAAATAAAATTTCTAAAACTGCTTATGAAAATCATAACAGAAGATAGTTATAGTAGCTCTATTCAACAACTGCCATGGAAATGCAAGAGCACCAGCCTCTGCTCCGGACAGGCATAGGCACCTTCTGCTAAGACTTCTAAAAATGGAACCATGCCTCTTACTTTTGTCCCTGTTCCGTACTAAAATCTTAGCAGTCTGAGTTGTTGAGTAATCAAATGGCCCTTTTTTTGTGATATGCAGAGCCGAGTGGAATGAAAAGGCAAGTGTAAGCTTGAAGAATCAAGCCCCCAACTAAAGGAAGTATCTTTTTTTAGTGTCACAGCAAACTCCAGGTATGCACAACAAATGAGCTGCATTATTATGGATGCTCAATTTTTTGGTTGCTCGTAGGGCAATCCCTAAGCAAGATGGTGAGGAAAGAGGAATATGCAAGAATATCCGAATATAAGGTCGAGATTCGCAGGGACGATAGAATTTGTACTAAATATGCCATTTGGATGGCCATAGATAAGGGTAAAATAAAAAGATTTCGTTTTGCAATAATTTTTAAATGGAACCCACCTGAATATGTTGAGGAGTAAGAGATTGCAAGCAATGATAATGGCTGCCTTTCTTTATCAACAGGGCATCTGGATGTTGATTACTCCAGCGTTGCTTCATCCAAGGTTAAGCAGAATGGAGGCAGATAAGCAAAGGGCAATTTATAGAACAATCTAGGACATTCGTATATCTTCAAGTTGGGAAGCCAAACTGCAAGCTACCCAACAGGGAGCTAGGGAATGTTCCCCCATGATTCCGGTCCTGGACCCTTCTGCCTTTCTTCAATTTATGACCCAAGCTCTTGGTATGGCCGCTCCTATGGCCATGTGATGTAAAGTCTTCTCCATATTTCATCTTGAAATCCAAGACATGGTTTGGAAGCTCGGCTGCTTCTTCACATGCCAGACTTATGCTTGATGGCCCAGGATTTGCAATTGCATTCCTGCAGTAGCTTGGGGTTTTCTAGTTGTCAGACTGTGTGGACGGCTATTTAACTATGTGGAAAGTGTTGTATTCAAATTCTCTGCAGGTCTAGATGTAGTGGACATGTTGTTTGTGCATAAACAAGAGAGGTTTTCTAGAGAAGCCTTTGTTGTTCTTGGTGCCCCAATGCATGTGGTTTTTGCATTGCAAGAGAAATAAGCAGAATATGGATCCCAGATATGTAAAGATCTTCCATAGTATAAAACAGGGCTATTGCATTCGAAATGAAAGGATGGAAATTTGATAATGGTCAATTTTTTGCAAATGCACCACTTTCTGAGGAAGTGCTGATAAACAGAGTATACTTATATCCTTAAACTTAAAGAGCTCTTGTTTTCAGCTTCTAAAAGAAATATTATAGATTTTCATAAACAATTTTGACTTAATAGTAGAGATGTTCTAGAGAAGGGGTCTTTGCTTCCATTTTTAAAATCCCTTCCACCAAGCCCTAATTGAAACATGATGCTAAGTTATCTGTAGTTTATGCGTTTGTTGCTCTGATTTTTACAACTGCGGCTTCAAGTTTGCCAGTATTATCATAAATGATATGCTTTGTTAAAAAATTCTTCGAATTATTTGCTAATATGTATTGTAGTAGTTTTCTTTGTGTGGGTCTCCGCATTGAGACAGGCAGGTGAATTGGGAAACCATGCCAGGATAGGCTTTATCAGTACTGCCAGATGGGGCCCATTGAGGATGAATGTCACACTTTTCAGACCTGCCCGACATATCATAAGATCCTAGCATGCTACGCTCTCTTGGTCAGACCAGACTAGCCACTGCACATGATACTGGGAACGACCTTGGTGCACTCGATAGGAGCATAATTTTAAAAGATAATGGATCTAAGGGCTTGCATATGCCTTCGGACAACCACTTGATGAGCAGGAAATACTCCATGATATGTGTATGTATGTATATTTATACAGCTTATCAGCAATCTTATTGTTGCCATGGTTTTTTCCTCGAAAACCCTTCGGGGCGGGGGTTTTTTTAGGCTAAAAGTGCCGAATGCATTTGGAGCGTATCCCAAAATTATATTTGCTAGCTCTGAAGTATCATTGGATTCGGAAAGCAAGGTAACCACATTCTTCAAATATTCAACTAGAAAAAGAAAATAGAAGACCATTATGCATTTATATATGAAGTGGTTGCTGATAGCAGAACTGCTCGACTTGCTGGCTGTGCACTTGCTCTAATACTTCATGCCATTTTAGAGCTTTTTTATGTGATACAAAATCTATGGATAGATTTTTTTTCATGTGATACAAAATCTATAGATAGATTTTGGCAAAGATCGAGATGCATACTAGGATTTGTTACCATGTTGGTTTATATATCCATGTGCTTGTGTTCCAACTGCCTGCCCAGAAAGGGTATAAAGGAACCGTTCACGAGTAGTAAGGGCCGAAAATACTCAGGTTCTGAAAATTTTGTTGCTATTTCAAACAAGAATGATGTTTTAAGATTATCAGATTATTTGTTTAATTATGTCGTGCTTATGCCTTATTTGGTTTGGCATTGGAATAGAGTTGTTTGTTATTATCCTGTAATGATAATACAAGCTATGAACTTGCTTTTTGCTTATAACCACGTATGTTTGGATGTTCATAATCATATGATCTTGGTAATCTAGGCTAGATGCTCGTTGTGATGGGCATGTTTGTTGGATAGATGTTTCATTATCTTGGTGTTGCCTTTTGTTTAGAGTTTTGTATAGAGTATGTACTGCTCTGCAGTTAGGTCTGAAGCACATCCCTGTTTCAGATTGTGGCCTCTTAGGCAAGCTAATACCACATTGCTACGTAGAGATGCCTCATTGGCGACCTGCCATGCGGAGCCGTTACACCATGTAGTATATTACCTCAAATCTTAGTGTATTTTGCAAATCTTGTTATACAGGATAGCAAATTGTGTACATGCATACCCCACAAATGAGGAACTTTATGTACGGTGTAGATTAAGGAATAAGGGGTGAATATGCCTATCCAATAGCTCTCGCTGCCCGGAGTCACCCCCCGTGTGAATATGCACCCAAACCAAAGGGGGTTTCAAGGGGGATTTAATTTTAGATTGTTGGATGTAATGGTTTGTGTGTTAACCCAAAAAATTTTTTGCCCCTTCGGGGTCTTAAGAATTGTCGAACAAACTAGAAAACATTCATAATGATATTATATGTGTCATATGTGTTGTTATATTAAAAAAATATAACATCCCTATATAGTAGCATTTCATATGCTAAACATCTGTTTAGGAAATGGACCCATGAAGAATCTCACATTTGCTTAAATCACTAAACTGAACCAAGTCAAGTCACAACCATACCAACTAAGCAACCACAATCAATAACATGAAGAAAGAAATGTGCAGCCAATGTCATTAGAAGAATTATTGCACATAAGCATGCCATTTGAATTATGATGATATTATAAAAGAAATTTAGCAGTGAACATATAATTAGTAGCTTAATAGCGACCTTATAATATGGGATTTCAACTGATTATAGGGTGTAAAATCGCTAGTGGGGTACAACCTTTGGCGAAGCGTTTAAGCACTTTAAGTGCTGAAACTCGCGGACGTCGAAGCCCGTCACGCCCTTCTCCCTCCTTTTCCCCTGGGCGCGAAAACTCAGATCAGTGTTTCACTGTTGACGATGGAGGCATGGAGCGCGGATGATTTTCACAGCATCAGAGGTCTGTGCAATTCGGGGGTGAAGCCCCATGAGGAAGAAGCTTGGTTGGAAAATAATGTCACGGATCGAGATTGGGATTCTGTTTGGACAAAGAAGTTGAACAAGGGAAAGATAAAATGGCACTGTGCAAAGGAGCATCTTCAAGAGAAGTTGGAAACACTCTGTAAAAAATCTACAAGAATTGTCACAACAAAGAAGAAAGCAACTGGCCCTTGCTTTTGCGTTTGAAAATTGCACTAGATCAATACTTGCACCTGAGGAACACAAAGTAAACTGGGCTGCATTTGCTATGCAATGCCAAAGATACCACAACAATAGACAAGTAAAAATAGAGGCAGATGTTGTAGCACATGTTAGGAAAACTGAAATGAAGGCAAAGCCAAAGGTGGCAAAATGGATCAAATGAGATCGAGTGCATGTGATGAAAACATAAAAACCTTAGTACAGGAGATTGGAAAATCAGTTTTACTTATCACAAAGAATCTGGAAGCAGTAGGAAGTGAGCTGAAAGGCAATGAGAAGGCCTCTGAATTACGTAAAATGATGTTGGAAGAGGCTGAAAAACAGTTTAAAGACAGCCACAAATGATTTGGCTACAAAACGGGAGGAGTTCAAGCTTAATCCAACATGTGAGTTGGAGGCGTAAATTAAAGATTTGGAGCAGACCGTCCAGATGGAAACTTGGCACAGAACAAGGTACAAAAAGCAATGAACCCTACATCCGTTAATGAGCGAGGTCAAACGTAAACTCAAACTTGAGGAGGAGTTAAAAGTTCTCGAAGAAGAACGTAGACTTCGCATTTCTACATAAACAATTTGTGGAAGCTGAAAATGGATACTCCCGCAACATTTAGCATCTCTACTATTATACGAGATAAGTTGTTAGTGGAAGATCCATTTTATACATGTTCGGCATGTGGTCCGAATTCACTAAAAGCTTACGTGTTAAGTTTAGCAATCGAATTGCCAACATGAGTATCATATAGCTTGTTGTTCATTGTTGAGAGGAGGACAATGTATTCATGGTTGCCCGGAAAGGTGCCGAGGGTGTATTTGACGAGCTAGGTTTTGGCCATGTTGCAGGTGCTTCAAATAGTACACCAAAAAGTCCTGCAATTGAGGTCTCACTGTTCAGGGTTCAAAGAAGGACAATGGTGCCATTTGAAGATGCACAACACCTGCAAAGTCCTATAGGAGTACAAATCAATTGTGACTGATTTGAATGCAACAAACAGAACCACCACCACCAGTCCAAGAAGCAGTCCAAGAAGCTATAGAAGAAGTCAGAAACACAACACCGGTTGTAAACACAAAGACCGGTTGTGGAAAAACAACAACCCAATTGTACACACCTGAAGCACCTAAGGAAGTTGAGGGAGTAATTCCATCGGATGAGGGCAACTTGGGTGAATATTTGCCAAAAGGAAAGGGCGCGTAAGAACAAAGAGGGGTAAGTCGGAGGATAGCAAAGAAGTTGTTCGGGCTCCAAGAAAGAGAACAAGAAGTAGCTATGCAAAAGATGCGGGAAGCAATCTCAATCATGACACCACACCTATCGGGTGTGTTCAAGAAAATGCGTAATCGGGGCCTCAAGTTTCGTGTGAGCCCGATGTTCAAAAAGTGATTGCTGCCTACGAGAACCCCGGAGGGTCGGTGTGGGCATTCTTTGGGCAAGCCCGTAAATCGTGTTGCTTAAGACATTGAATATTATTGATTTTCTTTTGTTGCATTCACTTGTAGGATTACCGGTTGATTACGTTAGGTCGAGAATCCTACTTTTGATACGAAAAGGTTTCCACATTCAACCCATTTTTCATTTTCATCTTCATCTATTTATTCATGTAGTAATTCCTGTTGTGTAGGTATTCGGGATGTTCCAACGCATACTAAATATTGATTTGGCAAAGAAAAGATAAACTCATTGTCTTGGATTTAAATGGTGTGTTGGTAAAAATATTGGTGCAAATGAACACATACGCTTGGAAGCGATTGACAATGACATACACTAGCGAAAAGAAAGTGATATTCGCACGAAGCGGTGCTCTTCTTGAAGACTTTGTTACGTATGTTGTGTTGGTATATGGTCATCAATGCAACTCTCTAATGTGGAAGATGTCTTTGCAAGTACTATGTCCGTTTTGAGGGACATATTTCAATTTGTATGGGGACAGAAAAATGTGTGCGCAACCGGTTTTCACCACCCTAACAAACCCGGGTCGGTCCGATCATGATGAAGCCACTTGGGAAAATATATGAGTCATACCCAAGATTCAAAGGTAAGACTTTGCTTCTTGATGATTCATTATACAAGTCTTACCTTAGCAGTCCCTGGAAATTTCTGCGGGTACCTGCATTCAAGATGGATGTCCATGATGAAGTGCTAACAGTACTCACCCCAAAGATAGAAGAAATACTGCAGGCCAAGACTGAGGAAGAAATGAAGTCACTGGTGAAGAACACACACAGATACAAGCCCTGGCCTAAGATAGATAGAAAGATTATGAAGCTATGCTTGGAAAGACTTTCTGGAAAAACAATTGCGCCTGCGGGGTTTGTGAAGGAGGAATTGGAGAAGGTTTATGGTGATGACGATTATCATTCTCCATAATTATTGGCCTGTTTGTCATTTATGTAGGCCAAGGAATCCTACACTTTTCATGTACCATCTTTATCTTAATTTAAGAATCTTTTTGCTATATTGTTTATGTAGTTCAATGCAGACTTGTCTATAAGTTTTTGCTATATTGTTTATATCTACTTCAATCTTGTGAAAGGGATGCTTAAAACTTATCAAGTGCTTAAAAAAAAAATTGCCCGCAAGTGCTACTCCGGTATGAGTCTTAATGGCGATATATCGCTTATTGTCATGCAAAGGATGCTTACTTTTATGTAGTTGCTTAACGCTAGCAGAAGTGTTAATGTCATCATGTGCTTACTGTCATGCAGTTAAGGTGCAGTGCTTATTGTTAAGGTATATAACTGTTTGAAGGTAGCTGTTTATTGCATAAGTGCTCGTGTGTTCCAGTGCTTACTCACTGGCACTGCTGAAACTGATTAAAATGCTTAGTGTTTGAAACTAATTAAAGAGCTAGAGCACATTCAAGCAGAATCTGAATGGACTGCACAGGAATTCGAACTTCATAAATGTGATAGATAGACAAAAATAACATTTGATAGAAGAAGAAGAAGAGATTTTAATGAAACAAAGATAGAAACAAAGTTACAAAATCGTTTGATGGAAATAAGATGTTTTATAAAAAAAGGCCCCCGTGCCGGTGTACAAAAAAACGTTATATACAAAATTTTTACAAAACATTCGCCCTCGAGGCCGCGTCTTCTTGAGGGCAGGGGTGTCTTCTTCAAAGGGGGTGTCTTCTTCATCAAGGAAGGCTTGTCTTCTTCATCAAGGGGGGTGTCTTCTTCAAAGGGGGGTCTCTTCTTCATCTTCATGCATTCGCATCTTCATTCTCCATCCGCAACAAATGAAAATGAAAAGATTAAACAAACGAAAAATTGAAAACAGAAAACAAATGAAAATGCATGTACCTTTAAGGACCGCCCTGAACTCCTCCAAGTCGGCTTCCTCTTCTTCCTCTTCCTCTTCTTCTTCTTCCTCTTCGTCTTCTTCTTCTTTCTCGGACTCGTCCTCTTCTTCTGAGTCCCCTATCCATCCCCTCATAACAGCGGTGACATATTCTACTTGAATTCATTTCCGATTCCTCATTTTCTCGATTCCTCATAGGAATCGAAGATGAGGAATCGAATCAATTCCTCCTCAAACCGGGAGACAGTGGGGGTGGGCGGAGAGAGGAGGCAGAGTGGGCGGAGAGGAGGCAGCAGAGGCAAGAAGAATTTCCGGCGTGAGGCGGAAGAGTGGAGGGAACACCTCTTCGACACTTAGTAAGCGCCTCTTCGAGGTGACCTCCGGCTCCTCTGATCTTGCTCGCTTCATGCCTGAATGGGCGGAATGGGGAATGGGCGGAATGAGGAATTGGGAGGCGGAGTGCGAGGAATTGGGAGGCGGAGTGCAGAGGAATTGGCGGAGCGTGAGCTTGTGAGAAGAGCTTACGCTTAGGCGCCTATTGCTTAAGTCCTGTGCTTAGGCGCGTCAGTGTACGATAAACCTCACACGCGCCAGAACAATTAATTAAGTAACCGTGCTTAAATATTTCAGATGACCAAATAAATTGACACATGTCACATCGTGGAAATGCCTTGACAATATAATTTTGCCAAGAATGTTGGGATAGTGATGGTACCAAAATAAATAATTGAACCTTTTCCAATGTCACAACTCTACATTCTTATAAACAACAATTCAATCTTCATTTCGGTACGTGTCCATGCACACCACCCTTGTGCATCCTCACTATTGTTAATATATATAAAAATATGTGCTTACGTGCTTAGGTGCCGGAACAACAAATCACTTGAAAAGAATCACATCAATTTCGTTAAGTGTCAAAGAATTACATTGTTATTGGGAGATCGCCATAATTTTTTCATGGGTCTCTGTGAAATTTGTACATGTTCAGTGCCTTCTATTTTTTCCATATCAATTTTAGGATATCTTACCACATGGTCAGGCCGCGGAGGCTTGGGGTTGTTTAGTGAGCAACATATACTTGAAATTACCCAAGAATTGATAATACAATCCACTTAAGATAACCTCGTGCACTCTAAATTTTGCCCCCATCCATCTTTGTATGAATCTTCAAGTGTGCATTTGGGTTACGTGGCACTTGAGGATGTAGAAGTCCACACCCTCTGAATTGTCAACCTCGCATTCACCGCAAAATTGTCACCTACCTCTACCAAATTCTTGATCCATTCATTGGCTTGTTCAAGAGTCTCCTTTTTTCTTCTCAACTCCTGGTTTTAAGTCACCACCTCCCACTTTCCAAATCTACCAGTATTGATGCAGAGTCCCAATTATGATCCATGCAAAACGAAAGCGAGAAACATGACAGGGCATCTATGAGCAAGCCCGCTTTTGGTCTACTCTGGCGGCCGATACGTCTGATGAATCTTCTTTGTGCCTTTGAGTGTTTCAATTTCATATTCTTCCATGTTTGCCACAACAAAGAGGTTCAATTTCCCAAAAATATCTTTTGATCTCATCTGTTTCATCGACCGGTAGATCAATGAAATATGTACACGAAAATTTTACAATATCTTTAGCATGCCTCGGTTGCACACCATTGGGTTTGAGTTGTTCCTTACTTAGCGACCTTTTGATAACAAAGACTGCACCATCATGTTCACCTTTACCATGAGCAAAGTGGCAAAGTAGTTCCACACTATTTCCTTGTCATTGATTGTGAAGTACCGCCTAAGAAAAAAAAGGTTTTCCCCGACTTGAATTGTGATGAGCAGCCATCACTCCAAACCCAATGCTTCTCATACTCTATTTCCTGCTCCTTAAGCCATGCAACATGCTTTTGTAGGCGGTGTTCCACAAATAATGAGTCATGCACTTTATCATCGAAATGTAAAAGTGAGTCTCTATTATGATCTTCCTACCATTGTTGAGTCTATTCCCGATCCGCTCCAACCTTCGTTTTTTTTTCTTCTTTGGATTCTTCTTAAATGCGCAAGAACGAACAGAATATCAGCACTTTTGTCATGTCTATATGCCACTTTTGGGCAAGTTAGGGCGGCGTTTTTCATTTACCGCACATCACAAAGAGAGATTGAACGGAAATCGACCGAGAGGTGAGCATCGAACGCCAGGTGATCGAACGGGCGACAAAAGCATACTTCTGAAGCGGATTTGGGACGGCTGGACAGAGGTCTGGAGAAAACGAATTGATTTGAGCAAGAAGAACAGTGACAGCCGTTCCTCGCCGACGTGATCCGAAAGCAAGAATATCGACGATGTCTGGAGGGAAAACGAAGACACGTCTTACATCTCAGAAGGAAATAGAAGACATGGAAAATTCTGATCTCCTACAGCTGATTCGGCAGCTTACTTTGGAAGTCAAAACATCTAGGGATGAAGTAAAGGCATCACGAGAAGAAATGCAAGCAGTAAGGGAAGAAATTAAAGCTTTAAAACAAAACGTGGATGAATTAAAGGAAACTATTATTGAACTAAGAGAAGAACGGGAGAATTACGTGAACAAAGAAGGAGAAAAAAGGGGACCACACCCAATTAGTCACCCAAATTACTTCCAATGTAGAAAGCCAGATGATGAAGATTGCTGATAAGCTCACCGAACAAGAGGATAGGGCAGCCAGAGCACAAAATTTATTAATTTCAGGCCTGAAAGAAGAAGAAGGGTGAGGATATTTCGCAACCATTGAAGAGTTTTTCAAGAACACAATGCATGTAGTAGATCCGAGGAGTTGTATATTCTAGAAGATTAGGCAAAAGAACTGATGATAGAATTCGGCCCAATTCTGCTGAAATTTCAGTAGTGTAGAAGCAAAGGCAAGAATCATCCAACACAGGAGCCATCTAAAAGGAGAGAAAATCTGGCTCAATGATGATCTAACGATTCAGCAGCAGAAAGAACGAAAACAGATCTTGGAAGAAGTAAAGAGACTAAAAAGCGAAGGAAAAAATGTCTACATAGTGAATAACAGGATTGTGGTAAGAGATCGAGCATAGGAAATCGCAGCCCTCAGGTTTCTTGTATGGAATGTGCATGGCTTAAGTGAGAACACCATTGTGAGCAATCTGCATTTGTTTCAGAAATACGATATTGTGGCTTTGAGTGAAACTTGGGAACATGAAACTAGTAGACTTTTAGAAATCCCAGGTTTCTGTCTTCTGGACTCAGTATGGAATGTTTTGGGTAATAGTAAAAGGGGATGGGGTGGCACTGCTTGCTATATCAAAAGGGATCTACAAAAGACAGTCTCAGTGGTTAGCAAGGACAGATTTGCACAGTATATTTGGCTGAAATTAAAGAATAACTCTGCTGAAATTTATGTGGCACTTGCTTATTTTGCTCCTCTTGAACCTTATCCAGCACCTGTTTATTCCACCGATGGGCTATGTGTTGATGATCCTTTCATCCATCTTGCAACAGATATTGCAAAGTATAGAGAATCTGGCATGGTTATTATTGCGGGAGACCTTAATGGTCGTATTAGCAATAGACAAGCCTCTCTTCTGTCTGAAGATGAGAATCCCTTGTGGCTTGTTGAGCAATCAGATAAGCAAACTAGTTGGCCTCGCAAGTCAGCAGATATGGTCACCAATAAGATGGGCAAACATATACTTGCATTATGTGAGGCTTTTAGTTTTATTGTATACAATGGAATAACTAGATTTCCCAATTCCAGTTGCCCCACGTACCATCAGCCAAATGGGAGCAGCACTATTGATTATCTTATTGGAGATCCAAATGCAGTAAATCTAGTAACGGATTTTTACATGCTAGAGAGGAATATTGATTCTGATCATGTCCCTTATGTGTTCACATTGGATATGAAAACAAAGCGCAAAGTGAGAGATGCAATACCGTTACCAAAGCTAAAGCTGTCATATAGACTTGCAAACAATTATGAAAAAGCATTGGATGCAAAGTTGATGGAGATGCAATGGCAAGGATCATTACAAGATAGAAGCAGAGCTCTAATGAACATCATTCTGGATGTAGCACAAACCAGTTTTGGCCTTACAAAACCAAAGAGAGCGAGTTGGGTAAATAGCAAGTGGTTTGATGGGGATTGCAGAACAGCAAAAGAGATGTGGAAACAATCTAAAGATCCTGATAAACTTGTGCTTTATAGAAAGCTTATTAAGCGTAAAAAAAGAGCTTGGCTGAGAAAACACACTGAAATGCTTATGCATGAGATGGATACTGATCCAAAGAGATTTTTTAACCGCTCCAAAAAGAAAAATTTGATCGGAGATATCTCTAGAAAGGAGTTGTTGTCATGGGTAGAGGAGCTATATAATACGCCACACATGAACCAGATGGCCTGTGAAGGGGATGCATCTCCAATCTTTACAGTGCAAAATGTGCAAGAAGCTTTGAAGAATATGGGAAATGGCCGAGCCACTGATGCTAATGGCATGTCAGCTGAATTATTTAAATGGGGAGGTACGTCACTTCATGTTTTATTGGCCGAAATCTGTAATGATGCTCTTATGGCAGGACAGTTTCCCCAAGATTGGTGTGTGAATAGAGTTATTCCGATATACAAATCAGGTGATAAGGATGACATAAGGAACTATCGCACAATTCTTGTGGGTAGTTTATTTGCCAAATTGTTTGCTTCTATGATTGAACAAAAACTCTCAGTTTGGGCAGACTCTCATGATGGTCGAGCGATTGGACAAGCAGGTTTTAGAGAAGCTTACTCCACACTTGATCACTTGGCCACATTGCGGGTATTGGCTGAGGGTGCAAAGGGGTCAAGAAATAAGAGATATTTTGCTTTTATTGATTTAACTAAAGCATTTGATAAGGTTAAAAGGACAGATCTTGCTTCACGCTTAGAATTTTTACAGGTGCCATTAGAAATAAGGCAAGCGATTGCTTGTCTGTACAAAAAGGTAATGGTTGAACTCTCTTTTCCCTTTACAGGACCTGAATGCATAGAGAACACCATTGGGGTTAAACAGGGGTGTCCTTGTTCCCCAACGCTTTTTGGTCTCTTTATCGATGAGCTGGAGGGGTGGCTGGCCAGGCTTGGTGGTGTTGGAGCAAAACTTGGTAAGTATACTGTGCAATTATTACTATTTGCTGATGATATAGTTTTGATTTCCAAAACTGCCAATGGGCTTCAGCAGCATTTAGATGTGCTGCAAGAATTTTGTGAGCATAAAGGTATGCAGATAAATATAGCTAAGTCCAAGATAATGGTTGTTGGTGGTCGTGATTCTACCCTTTTTACAGTAGGAGGGATTCCCTTGGAGCAGGTAAAAGCATATAAATATCTTGGCATTGAGATCACAAATGATTATAGATGGGTGATCGCAACACGAAAGAGAGCTTCTGGAGGCCTCAGGGCTTATTATAATATGATGCACAATTGCAAAGTGAATAATTTTGAGCATTGGAAACTGAGGAGATTGCTTTTTGGCATACAAGTTAAACCGGTTATATTATATGGCAGCCCAATATGGGGACCTGGACTCTCCAAAAAATGCTGGCACGAGATTGAAAAAATTCAAAAGCGGTTTCTTCTTTGGGAATTTGGTGTAAAACCACAAACACCGTACTGCATGCTTCTTGCGGAGGCAGGTTTGCTACCCTTGGAAGTAGAGGCACTTTGCAGGACCATCACTTATGTAAATAGGATTTTGTCCATGGATTTGGATAGATGGCCTAGGCTGGCTCTAGAACAGTCAAGAGATAGAGGATGGTATGCAGATATAAGAAGATGGGCGACTAGATGGCTTGGACAGGGGATATGGCCAGCATCGACGAAGTTTAAGGAAGTACATGAACAAGTAACAGAAATAGTGGTTAAGAAAATGTGGCAGCTAAATGCAGATGGTGACACGAAAAAAAGGTTTTATCTAGAGGAGATAAATGACCTAAAAGTATATACAGATCAAGCTTATTTAGCCTCTCATATTAGTAGAAAGAAGCGAATGACAATCTCGCAGCTTAGATTGTCATCTCATAATCTACATATTGAAACTGGTAGAATGCATGGGTTAGTACGAGAAGAGAGATTTTGTCCTGGTTGTCTAGATCCGAAGCTGGAGACAGAAAAACATGCTTTATTAGAATGCTACTCTTATGAACATATAAGAGCCAAATATGGAATTCACATGTCTACCTTGAAGGAATTGTTTGATCTTCCTGCCCATACTCTAAGTTCGTATGTCAGAGAACTGTGGAAAGAAAGAGAGGACATAATTAATCTGTTCAATCTTATGGAAGGGTTTGAACTTAATACTGCTCTAGAATGAGCGCATGCTAATGTTGTAGATTTTTGCCATAGAGGCCTGGGGGCCTAAATGGCTTGATAATACAATTATTATTATTATATGTTATGTGAACAAGTATAGAAACTTGGTCTGTATGCCAGTGCATTGACTGGGACTCATTCTGGATCTTGATGCTGTAATTTTCTGCAAAGTCAATAACAGATACAATTGTATCTTCTGGAAATGATGAGATACACTATTTAAACTGATTGGCCTGCCAATGTGCTATGTAATTGTGTGGAACAAAATCTAATATTACCTTCTTCACTTCCTCTTGAAACTCTTTGGGACTTCTCTCCTTCTGTACTAATCTCAAGACAGGTTTGTACCTTAAAGCCTTTCTTGGATCCCCTCAATTCTCTCGTCTCGGTCCACGTGTTGCTTTTCAAATGTCTTCCAAGTAACTAGTACTGAACCCGTGCCATCCATTTCCTGTGGACATTTTCTAATTCTATCCAACCCACATTTTTTTACGCCAACATCAAGCGGTTATGATCAAACCACTCCTCATCATCACCTTTGCTGCGCACCACTTGTCTCCATAAATCACCGGTGCACTTGATTGTATGCTCCTTGGCTGCACATTACGGGCCGGGCCACAAATCTTACAAATGGCGGTTGCAATTGTCATGAACTCCACCCGATTTTCTCATGTTGTTCAATCCCCGCATGATGTATTCAAATTTCAAGTGGTAAATGCAACGGCATGTATGCCTCTCACGCATCCTCCTTACAAAACTTCGGTTTCAACCTCTCAAAAGTCTCGCAATGCAATTTTGATATGAGGATTCTCCTCTCTAAACCTGAGGTAGAATTGCAACCTGCAGGGAAATCGTGTGAATGCCAAATAAATGCTACATATAATGAACCCTACAATATAGGATGAATACTTACTTGGTGACTTCAAGAAGGTGAATTGGATGTTCCATCTTTATTCCCGTCTCATTACATACTTCCTCACGCCTTTCTTGTATGGAGAAACTCTTGTATTTTCTCGTCCCGAAACTTGATAACACTTCTCTATTGTAATCTAACATGCTATCCATCCGCTTCCTCCTCCTGAACATTGACCAAGATCCTTCCCCTTTGTTAGCTTGCACCCTTCTTTGAAAAGCATTTGAAATTGTTTTTTCCGGGATGCCGAGCAATCTGCCACTTCGCTTGATTCAATGGCTTGACACCATGTGTACCTGCTTCGCCATTATCGGGATGGACTTCCTTGCACGCGAAGCATGTCATGATTCCTCTCAAACTTATGTTCTTGCATTGTTTCCTTCAAATTCTTCACCATTTGCTCTACCATAGTAACCTGCTTAGATTTCTTTATAGAAGCAATTGGTAAATCCCTTGCCCTCCAAAGAAGACCATCAAGGATGCGGTCTTTGTCATTGTCATCAACATTTGTACTAATTTGGTTGAATACTTCATAAATTTCTCCTGAAATTTCTCTTATTCTCATGGTCACTTTCGGTCTCAATTTCTTATTCTTCTTTGAAGGCGAATCTTCGGAGGGGAATTCTTCTTCATTGCTACCTTCTTTGCATACAATCTCTGCCTCGATCTCTTTCCTTGCTGCATCAATGGCTCAGAAATTGAGCGGGGAGAGGAATTGGGTTTCATCTATCCCGGATTTCTGTGTATTGCAAAATTGGTGAGGGCAAATTGTTGAATTTCAGTTCAGGCAATTCTTGGAAACAATTAGTCCCTCCATTTTGCTTGAATTCAAGATGGGTTAGCCCGCCATCCAGGAATGTGGCGGGCTACAGGCATTCATGTTTCCGGCACCAAACATGTTCATGATTCTCTCAGCCTGTCATTTGACGGGCGCGCACCCTACATGTCAATACTTCAATCACGCATGTCGTGTTTAAAACATACCGATTTTAAGCACTTGTAAGCGGCGTCCGGACGGTGATTTCTGCTACCCAGTACCGATTTTGCACCCTATATCCATACATATATATCTTTGAAAACATATAAGATTGCACAACTGGACATTCTCACAAACACATTTCCTTTCCGTGTCAGTTCCCTGTATTGCACACCAAGGGCCGCTTACCACAAATTGCATACTTTGGCAGAAAGCAAAAGAATTAGAGACATTAAGACTTACCTGATGGTTGTTATTTCATCTTTGTATAACAGAATTCTACAAGGATACATTTCAGAGCATGATAGCCAGAATATTTAAACATCCATATCTCACCTAACCTAAGGAGATTAGTCCTGGGCACATCAAAATCATCAAAATGAGGCTCGCGAACAGAAAAGCATGGCGCAATGGTGGAATCTAAAGAATATCTCTTCTTCTGGAACCAACCACGTTGCAGCAGCTGATGAAGCTTTCACGACCAGAAAGGACTAGGAGCTTTATCAGTCTAAGACCTAACCAACTTACAAAGAGCAATATTAAACAGAGAGTCAGCTGCATCAGGGCAACTAAGGTAAACAATGTGGACCTCTTTGTCTTTATGGCCGTTTTCTGGGGAGAATCAATAGAAAAAGATGTAATGAACAGCACAACAGGATGCCCTGTTGGTTTCTGCATTGATGAACTAGCACAGATATGCGTCCCCATTCTGCTCTATACAGATATCCTTCCAGCCGTAGCAAATTGGGCATCGGCCCTATGTAATCATTCTGCCAATAAGCAATGATAGTATTAATGGGAATGGGCACATGCAATCCAGCAATAGGTTATTTCAAGTTCCCTGTTCAAAGCACCAGCAGCCAGAAGAGCGGATCAAAATATATAACAACTAACCACCATAATCAACTAGAATTGCTAACCTAAAGAACATTGGCCTTATTTGAGATGGTGGATTAATAGCAACCTCAATGTCGTTCCAAATATTGCCAAGAAAAGACGCATTTACTGTAAAGGTACTTATCATCCTTAACTAATTGCTTGCACAAGGGAAGATCCATCTTATTCAATCTTTCACCTCTCTTCTTCCAAGCGCTCCTTCAAGTTATCAGGATTATTAACAAACGGGTAAGTTTTACAGAAAGCCGTATGAATCTGCTCTGCATATCACTACAACTAATATATTAATCACAACCTTCTATTCATCGTGTCCAAAAACAAGATTCTACCTTAGACAATCCATCCTCGTATCCCCTAATACCACAATTTCAAGGTACAAATTTTGGAAAGACGACAATGTAGCACAAATCCGAAGGGAAGGTCGGAAGGGAATGGTGAAGCTTCTTGGAAGGCACTAAATAAGGAAGTCGAATGCTAGATCTTCAAGCCGAATGTCAAATCTTGAAGCCTATTCTTGAAGCCGAATGCTGAATCTTGAAGCATGTTCGAACCCTGCAGAGGAAGACAACGAACCCTACAGAGCAAGACAGAATGCTTTCGATTCTTGCCTTCTTTCTTCTTAACCCTAAAATAACCCTAAAACATGATGGCACGATGCTTTCATGCAAAACTCTGAAAATGGCAACTACAACAAATATGAAAATAATACATACTAATGTAAACCATTGAGATGCCCTAATCCACACAACCCTAAAAAAAATGGGAGGATGTTCACACCCATCACAAAAGAAGCCTCCACCACAGGATTTGCCCCCTTTTATAAAATCAACAGCTAACAAAAAGGTGCACTCTAGAAATACTATTTAGTACACCTGGATGAATACGGCCACCAAATCATATGAAAACCTTAGAGAAAACGGTACAAAAACAGAAAAAAAAACCCCTGTTATAATGCTAGATATTGGTGCCATCTGCAGTTACCAAAAGTAAACCTAATCTATAACTAGATCTAAACTCTAACCTAGATCCATTTTTATACCCAAACTGGCAACCGACACCACTTGCACCTCAGAGCCCGGATCAGGGAGTCGTTGCACCAATGAAGTTCGGAATTGTTAAGAATGATTGAGTAATAAATAATTAGCAATTGAAATGAATAGTTGGTAAGAGTGCGTGCAAGCTTGAGCCCAGCTTCATGCGTACAATGGAGTGGAGCTCATCACCAAACACCTAACCAGCTAGGAGAGGCAGTGGCCAAGGAATAGGTATTTGGTATAGATAAGTAGGTAGATGATCTAGGATGTATCATACTAAATACTAGCATGTTATATATAGCTATTCTATAACTCTCAGTTCTAGTCCAGGAACCCTAATTAATGAACTCTAACTGTAACTTAGTTTGCATGGATTAGGATTGGTTGTATTGATGTTATTTCTCAAGTTATGGATGTTATATGATGGTTGATCATTGTTTGCACCACTTGTGTATGAGGAAGGGGGGTAGAGACCTGGTAGCCATTGTAGACGATGCTTCTAGCTTAGACCCAATAATTTCCAATTATACGTGGCCTGTGCATAAGAACTCGCCTGTCTCCGAATAGCAGGATTTGACAAGGATGTATAAGGTAGGACTTGTTTGATGGTAGCCGGACCCTTGGTGTGTAGAGTTTCCCTTGGTGGTGGTGGTGGGGGGATTCCTTCAAGCGTGCTAGGCTCAATAATCTACCATTGCATATAGGTAGAGTGTAAGTCCAATAACTCCTAGGTGATTCATGCATTGGCGGGGGTATGACGAACGAACAAGCATTTTCCTGCAGCCGCCTGTCATTGGCATGATGTATACTGGACAAGCCCAATGTTCTTCAACCTATTTACACAATACGCACAAGGAGGGGCTGATGGAGTGGTCAACTCTAGTCATTGTTCTATGTCAGCCAATGCCTTGCTATTAGTATGCCTTATTCAACAGTGTGATGATGGCTGGATGTGTGCCACCTCATGGGTAACACATCAATTGTTATGTTATGCTTGATGCTAATAGTATATTGCTTTCGTTGTTTGTAGGAGCCTATAGAGGAAGGGATGAGATGACACCTCTGTTTCCCCTGGCCATCCTAGGTACGAGTCAGACGGAGGGCCCATTTGTTGACATACCTATTGGAGGGAAAAAGTCCTACGGACTTTACAGCGGGCCGTCGTATGCAATCTAGAACATCACAATGGGATTACATACCCAAAACTTGTGTGCGAATCCTTGTCAAAGCAGATGTAGGCTAGTTGAGTGCCTAAGTAGGAGGAGCAAAAAGTCAACTAAATGACAATGGTGAAGAACTAAATGACAATGGTGAAGATGTATAAGGAAAGGGAGTGGCTGATAATAAGTCCCTATATAACCATTAAAGTTGATACTGGGACCCTTATATTCATTAACGAATGATAATTGGGCCTTGCATAGCAATCTAGCTGATAAATGGATCGTGTAACACCTGATAACACTGGAAATGCTATACATTTATAGAAAATTCTCTATCTCGGTTAAGCACCACAAATTGGCCAGGTGCTACTACTTGACCCCTCATAGAAGACAGATCCGAAATAATTTATATCATGTTTCGGCATGGCTAGCAAGAACCGATGCCAAAACAAATAATGGATTCCTTGAATTTTGCTGGTCTTTAATATACGAGGCTAGTGCAATATTAGAAAAGACCACGACTAATTCTCAACATCCTCTGCTTAAAGCAATATTGCTCTATCAAGTACATATAAAACATAAACTTGTTCATGTTTTTCAAAAGCTTGTGCTGAAAACTAAACATTGCCCATTGCATTGGGGCAATCCATAGTGCTCTGGCACCTTGTCCATCTAATATTGAACATATGTTATGTACACAATAAGGACAACATTGAACTAGGCAATAATGTAACAAACATATGAATGCCGCGTCGAATTAGACTAAAACCAATGCAATTTTCACATATTGCTATCTTATGCATTTGGTAAATGCTTAAATTCTAAAGCAAGGAATCCGGCCTTTCTAGATGCTCGGATGTCATACTTCATTCTCTTTGGAGTGCGCTTGGCTATGGTGATTATCATGGTTCAACTAATGGCTTTCATTTCACTGGAATGGTAGCAATTCGAATCCAAACCTGTATTAGATGAGAGAGGCCAAGCATAGGCTAACTTCAGAGGAATCGTTGATATAGGAGGAAAACCAATGTGTACCCAAGAGAAGACAACGTGTACCCCAAAACAAACAGCAGCCATTTCACATAGTCATTCTAGGTGTAAATGGATGAATTGGGGGCCTGTATGTATTTCCCGAGGGCTGGTGGACTAACAGCGAAACACGGTGTTTATGGACATTCACAGGCCCAAATTTTTTGCACGTTTTAGAATTAGATTTCCTGTTTTGTGGAGAGGCAGGTTCCGATTCTTCACGAAGGAAACCGAATTCAATGAGTTGTTCGGGGAGGGATCTCAGGAATAAGTTGCAGAAGAATGGATAGATATCCCACAGGAATAAGTTGCAGAAGAAGGCACGAGAAGATGATAAAATAAAAGAGAGGGCACTCTGCACCATACTTACCTGGGCGGGGTCTATCGATGATCTAGAAGGTCGATGGCCTAGGATGGTTTGCGCCATTGCACTAGGGCGTGAATCGTTCTAGCATCTCCCCAAGGGGAGAGTGCACGTCATAATTTGTGGCAGTGGGGGCTCGCGTTCGCGCGGCCCCCTTCAATCAATTCAAGCTGTTTTTTAATCTCATGCTTGAACTAGGCTTCTCAGTCAAAAGCAGTTAAAATGGGAAGCTTAGGGTTTTCTTTGTGAAGGTTATAGTCTAAATGGAAAGCTGAAGAGGTTAGTTGAGCGATTTCAGCTTTTCTTCACTTATTTAGCTTAGTTTATTTTTTTAAAGCTGTTACTATTGTGCTTTTGTCAAATTTCAGCGTATAGGCCTTTTAATAGGAACCATGGGGCAAGGTTGAAAAGGTATTTGGCCGTGATACAAAAATCTTGAAAGATTGTACCCAAATATGACAAGCATCCAAGGATTAATTCTTTCAAGGCCATTTTATTCTTTGAGCAAGAAGGGCAAGGCAACGACCATGAATTAGTTCACAGGTTTAGAAGATATTTAAGCTTTTCACATGTTTTACATTTGATTAAATTTCCTCAAAATTAGTCTCACCACTATGGTGGATGTAAGTGACTAAAAAGGGGCTGTCAAATGTGAATATAATTGCATCAGAGTGGCATCATCTTGGAAAATGATTTTTACTAGTATAAATATTAGTCCAGATTTTTTACATCTTTGCACCATAATTGAGGCAAAAGGCAGGAATGTTGAATGCTGCTGATTGACAACTTGACTGTAATGACTTGGATGGTAGGATGAGCAGTGCTCTATTTCGCATCTATCCTATAAATATGATAAACGAGCTATAGTCAAATGTGATGCCAAATCACAGAATATATTGTTTTTTAACATTGATATAGAAGATATACAGCTTTCTGGGAACAATATGATGCTCAGGATTTATATGTGAGATGTAAAGTTTATGTTTGAGGCGCCTTAACCTTAAATGTCTTGCCCAACAGAAAATTGCGAAACTGCATTCTATATTTGAAGTTTAGGATCTCATGTTGTCATAAGAAGCCATTTCTAACTGCATCAAGATGAGATGTCCATTTTGAGGCACTAGAATGGCAAGTTAGTGTGCAAGAATGAAGACCTGGTATCTATACTTTTATACTAGTTGAACTTTTGGCGGATAGAATAGGACAGCCATCCAGGATGCGTATATCTCGCCAAAGAACAGTGGTATATCTGGTCATCCGCTGCATCAATGCAATGGATATTACATGAACCACCTCTTAACATTTCCACTGAACCTTTCTAATGGTTTGATTGCTTTTCTCTAGGTCTACTATACTCATGGGCAGTCCCCTCAATTTCTCAGCACAGCTTCGTGGACTGTGGCTCTTCTTTTTCTTTTCCTTGGTGCCCCAATTGCTGATGGAAGCTTTGAACCATAAGGGTATGTTTTTGCTTCTCAGTTATGATGCTTCCTCGGGATAAAGCCAGCATACCAGCATTTCATAAGCCTTAGTTAAGTGACACATTATTAAGCTCCTAGAACGGGCAAGAATGCTGCAAGGGCTGGTGGCAAATGCCACACATTTCACTATCTTTGTACCTAGTAATGCATTTCTTGAAAAAGAAGCAGATCCCAAGTTCAAGGACTTTCTAATGGCTCTAGGCAATGCAAAATCTATTAAGAAGCTCTTGAAAAATCACATCTTGACAGACTGAGTTCGGACATCGGATTGGGGCAATAAGGGCTTCAAAGCATTATCTTCTAATGAGGTGCGTCTTTTTTCCCATGGAAAACTACTAAAAGTAAAGCGTTTGGTAGTGGCAGCACCAGACTGCATCATCCAGAAGGATATTATAGTGCACAATCAATGGTCTGCTTATTCCCGGGTTTGTGCAAGCAGCTTGCACACTGTTTGAGAATGGTCGCATTAGCCAATATTTCCTGAAGGAGCTTCAGAGTTTGATCCTACGGTTTCAGCAGAATAGGTTGATTTGGATGGATCTCATATTTTTGGAAGATGTGCAAGATTTCATGTACAGCGGAATGGCAGAGCTTGTAGTCAAACTAGCATCTTTTGCTTGGGATTTAGCAAGGTTTGTAAATGAAAGCAACTCAATGTCTCCTGAGTACCAAACTGAAGAAAGTCTCTACAATGCTGTCAGAAGGTTTGGCAAGGTTCAATATTCTACCCTAAAGCTGCATCACAAGGTTATGGCACATGGAGCTGATGGAACTGTTTAGTTTGGAGAAGGTGAAAGTGCAGCTCTTGTACCTGACCATGATGTTTTTACAGATGTCTAGATGGACACTTGTCTGTTCAAGGTATCAATAAGGTTCTCTCTCTTCCTAAATTGAAGGCTGCAACATTTGCCAAGTCGTCAACTAATGGAAGAGGCTTGTATGGACCTGCAGAGGAAGATCAAGCATCAGGAGGTATGTTGTTATTTAGCAACTTCCATTGGTCAGCTCTACAAAATTTCTTGAGAAATTGCATTGGTCCCGCTCATACTTAGAGGTTGTTTCATTGTGCTTCAGCAGACGAGTAGAGGAGAAAATCGGCAAGCAAGGGAAGCAGCAAAATTTCACCCATTGTGTGCACCAAATTTATATTATCTGAGCCCATTTATCTTTAATTTTTATTCTGTGCACAAGGCATTCTAGAATACAGGTGGCTACATTAGCGATTTGCTTCAATTCTGGTATTTTCTTTTGGCTTATTATTTTGTTGTTTTTCTATCAAGTTAAGATGGAGAACATTTTATGCAAATGTTCAGGGGCACTCAGAAGGAGCAAATCATTATGGCTCTATCATTCATATTTTGGGTTTATGCTAGTGCAGATATGTGAGTTATTTTTTAAATTTTGTTCATGTAAATTTAGGGTCCGTAAGATTGGAAGCAGCCAGGGGTGGAGTTGTGAGAGCCAAAACTTGAAGAGCCTAGAATGATTCATAACTCGTAGATTTGGAAAATGAAAGTATTGGGAATTGCTTTTTACAGATAAAATAAATGCCATTGCTGTAAAGTTTTCTGTAATGCATCTTACAGCGGGCTTGGGATGTTTTATATGCTGGAATGTTGATGATGTTATATTAGTAGCTAATGTACATACTGATTCGTCATTAAAACTATGTACCCTGCAATTCATTGCTTTTTTCAATCAAAAGCCTTCAAGTTTACGGAACTGATAATTGATTTTTTTCTGATGCTTCATGTTGTTAATAATCTATTGCATCTACTTTGATGCTTTCGTCCATGCAGGTTTGGAAACAGCCTGCTGCGTTCTTGTATTGGGTTCCACAGGCCGATTGGCAACCGTGGATGATAAAATTCATTCAATTCAATTCTATTGGCATTATGTATTAGCCTAGCAGGTATCTTAATGGGCTTTTGCTTCTGACATTTATAGATGAATAAATCTTTAGCTTTCTACTTCCAATTAGTTAATTGTTCATATTTGTGTCATTTCTTTACTCCGATCTATCTACTGATTTACAACTGTCTCTATAAAGACCTATGTGCAACATAAAATGCGGGGTTGGTTTCTTTGGGTTTCTGATTGATAATGATGTTAGGCTTTGTGTAACATTTCATGTGAAATCGTTTCATCAACTTGGAAAACAAGTTAGTTATTTTGGTTTTGGATGATCATATATTGGGTTGTTAGATTTACCTGCTTATGTAATGGTTAAAATCATGTTTATTATCGTGGCATCCATAATTCTGAAGAATCTGGCAACTCCTCTTCCAAATTCTTTGAGTAGCATTTTCGATATGTGAAAACATTTCTTGGAACTCACATGAGGCTTAATGCAGGGTCAGAATACAAAAGTATATTGTAGATGAGTAAGCATTACTCACGAATTACCGAAAAAAAAAAAAAGGGACCATGAAATTTCAGCCTTTAATAGCAGGTTTCTTCATCGCAAAAGAATCGGTCGATCTTCAGTTGATTTCTTGCCCCTCGATCAATTTTTGCATAGAGTTTGCCAACAATTTGTTATTCTACTTCAAGCACACTTTTTTCACACTTTTTTCTAATATGTAGCCCCATCAAATTCTATTCAATACTATAGCCATTACTTGTTCTTCTTCTACATTCAACTCAGTCTTACTTGTGGACGTTAAAAATTCTATTCTATTCTATTCTATTCTATTCTATTCTGTTCTATTCTATTCTTCTACATTCAACCCGGTGTTTGCCTATTATCTATATCTTAGAGTCAATGACAATCCTACAAGGCATTGTTTAGCAATTATATGTCATTTCATAGTTACGATTAGTGCAACCAATTCAACTTCAAGCTCTATTATAGCTCTCCTTCCATCTACATACAAATTTGAAGAGGGCAAAGCTACTGTGTGACAACACCTCATTGTTATTGTTCTTTTAGCCATTCATATTTGTTCTCCTCTGTTTGCTTCAATGCTGTATTTTTTCCCTTTCTTGAATATCTGGCCTTCTTTGACAATGGCTTACTAATAAACATGGATCTGATTATGGAGCGGAGATGCTGTTGTTGCATAAGCTCAAGCGATCAATTCTTCATTGTCAGAAGATCATAGCTTAGAGAGGGCTGTGAGAAAGGAGATAGGCTTCCCTTTACTTTGGTAACCGATTCGAGCAGGGAAGATTGCAGCGGTATGCCATAGTTCTGATCATGAGCAGTGTCATGGCAAGGGATTTAGGGTTTAGAGGACGATTTAAACCGAGAGAGTATATGCAGCAATGTCTGATTATTATTGGTAGGGCATAGATCGATACAGAGCAGAATAGTGCCTTGGGCTTAATCGAATGCAAATTTTCTAGGGTGCGGCAATGCGCTAACGAAGCAGTTCTTAGGTATTGTGAAAGATGGATAGTGTGCTTGGATGGCTAATTATGATGAAATATAGATTTCAAGTTACTGGGAGCAATAGATGATGAAGATGGCACTGACTCTTGGAAACTTTAAGGCATTCAGTTTGAACAAGTTATTTCATATTGGACATGCAGGCACATTAAGATATATCCAGTTGCTGGCCAAGTCTACTTCTACTTAAGAAAGAATGTTCTTGAGTGGGACAATATGTGTTGAGACATGGGAGCATCAGTCTCGCCCTTTGCCAGACATACCTAGATATATAATGATTGGTCATTCATGGAATAAGAAAAGGGAAGGACCAGGGCGTGGATATGGAGGTATAGCCATTTATAGTAGAAGACAAATTGAGCATGTTCTTCAGATCATGAAAGAAGATAAAAATAAGCAATATTTGTGGCTAAAAATTAAGACCACAAGCGTGGATCTTTTTGTTGCAGTATGCTATTTTGCACCACTCAATGCAAACCTGTATAAAAACAAAAATTTTAACACAGAGGATCCTCTTGGAAATTTATGTGCAGATGCCTTGGAATTTACTGAGCATGGAAAAGTATATATTAGTGGTGATTTCAATGCTCGTACGAGCTGCAAGCAGTCCCGAACATTTGCAGACCCCTTAGATATACGTTTGGATGAGCAAGTTGAATTATTCTTGAGATGTTCTGAAGACAAGCTCTTGAACACAATGGAAGATTTTCTGCTTGAAATGGGTACAATATGTGGATTGAAGATAGCAAATGGTATTGATAAGTTTCCAGATTCTGGAAACTTTTCTTGTTTCAGCCATACAGGATCAAGCATGGTAGATTACTTTTTGGCAAGTGATCTAGAAATGGTGCAAGCATATTGTATAGGAAAGAAATTGCCAGAATCATATCATTCTCCTATGTATGTAGTATTCAAATCCACTCATCTCAATAAGGAGCATTCTTCTTTTCATCCAAGATTGAGGATCAATTATAAGCAATGCGTGCCTTACAAAAAGCTTGCTGAGGATCTAATTGCTTCTGCTAAATGGACAGGAAATTTGGAAGTTGATGTAGAAAAATTTGCCAATTTGATCTTCCATGCTGCAAAAGAAACCTTTGGTCTCACCAAAAAGCAGTGCAATGACGACCTTGCAATTCATGGTGGGATGCAAAGTGTAGAGAAGCAAGAGCCAGGCTGCCAAAAAAATGTATCAGAAAACCAAATTGGTACAAAAGACTTCTGAAACGCAAAAAGCAAGCATATATTTTGGCAAGACAATCTGATTTGAAAGAGAAAATAAAGGAAGATCCAAAAAGATTCTGGAATTCACTGAGCAAAAAGTAATGTCAGCCAGACTTAGAAGTAAGCGCTTTGCTAAAATTGGCGCAGGATATTTATGATGTCGGTGATTCAGAAGGTATGTCAATCTTGGCCACTGATGTAGATATGTTTAATGTAGCAGAGGTAAAGGACACGCTATCAAAGATGGGAAATAATAAGGCACATGATATGAGTGGACTATGCATAGAGCTTTTTAAATGGGGAGGGGACAAAATGCTTTCTATTCTTACAGATTTATTAAATAGGAGTATCAAACAAGGCTTGCCATACAGTTGGAAGTTAAATAGAGTCCATCCAATCCATAAATCAGGAGAACACAAGCTAAGCGCCTGGGCTGAGGAGAATAGCACGTGATCCAAATGTCAAGCGGGTTTTCGGAAAGATTTTAATACGCTTGATCATGCATTGACGCTTCGTGTATTAGTTGAAAATGCAAAGGCGCCATCTGCAGCATTATACATTGCATTTATAGATTTTGCCAAAGCATTTGAAACGATGCAGAGGAAGGAGTTAGGAGACATAATGGAGCGACTTGGGGTTCCAGAAGACATAAAAGGAGCGGTGTCACAATTATACTCAGAAGTATTAATCAAATTATCCTGGGAAGTCAACACCGTGATAAGGAACACCATAGGGGTTCGTCAGGGATGTCCTCTATCCCCTACATTATTCGGTTTCTTTATAGATTTGCTTGAAGAATGGTTGCTTGCTCGGCACTCGTCTTGGAGCTTATGTGATACAGTTATTGTTGTATGCTGATGATGTGGTGCTATTGGCATCCAAGAAACAAGTGTTGCAGGTGCACTTACGTAGCTTAGAGGTTTTTTGTGCAGCAAGGCAAATGAAAGCAAATATTGCAAAATAAAAAATTATGATGTTTGGGACAAGGGAGAGACCCAGATTCTTGTATCAAGAGCAGGAAATTGAGATAGTGGAGAGCTATAAGTATCTTGAGATTGACTTCTTCTCAAGATACAATTGGAAGGAATGCGTCAAAAGAAGATCAACGGGTGGAAAAATGGTGCTATATGGTATGCTTTCAAAGTGTTCTAAAATTTCTTTGCATGATTGGGGTCTTAGGAAAATGTTGTTTAAAACACTGGTTCAAACCGTGTTATTGTATGGAGTTCCAATATGGGGGCCAAGCATTCCTACCAAGCTAAGGAACCAGATAGAAGTAGTTCAAAAGATTTTCCTGAGAAATGTGCTTGGCATAAAAGCTCAGATGCCATATGCAATTATGCTCGTAGAGGCAGGTATGTTCCCACTAGAATTAGAAGCATTATTTCAAAGTGTAAATTTCATTAATAGGATTCGAGATCAAGCACCGGAACGCTTATCGTATCAAGCAATGATAGAATCAGAGCAAGAAGGTTGGATGCATGATTTCAAAGCTTGGGCAAGTAGATGGGGTCTGAATGATGAAAGTTGGCCCGAATGTAAGTCTGATGCAAGAGTATTGTTGGAGAGACTTGCGATTGAGCACTTATGGCAGCACCAAGGTAGCCGAATGCTTCACTACAGAGCTCGTGTAAATCACATGGATGAATATAAGAGCCAAGAGTATTTGATATCGGATATACCTGCAACTCTAAAGCATGTCATAGCTCGTTATAGAACGAGCTCATATAGATTAGGAGTTGAGACAGGCAGATGGTCAAAGACTCCATTTGAAGATAGAATATGTAGAAATTGTGATTCGAATAGTGTTGAAGATGAGGCACATGTATTCCTACACTGTGAGGCTTACAGAGATATAAGGGAACAATTCGAAATTCCAGCACCAGATCTTCATTCATTGTTTGCTATTTCTTGTTATGATTTAGGATTGTATTTAAAGGCAGTAGATACCTATCATGCTTTGACATTGAAACTATAATGTATTCTTGCTGGTTTTTAGTGCTTCATGGCCTCTCAAGGCCCTAAGTGAGCAAGACTAAATAAATAAATAAATAAATATGTGTTCTGAACATTCCGTACCCTTCCATAGTAAGCGTAAAATCTTTTTCCCTCAAACAGCAAGATGACAAATATTTGCAAAGGCCTAGCAACACCCAACATCTGTAATATATTTTGTCTTTCATGATATATAATGTTGACTAACACAATATTATAGAACATCTTTATTTTCACGTGCTCAGGTATTGATATTAACCTTGCTACCTCTGAAAGATGTGTAAAACAGGAAAGCCCTCCAAGTTTGTCATGTACTAAAAAGTTGTTTTAGGTTTTATTATTGCATATGAAAATAACATTAACATGGATGGCATATGTAAGGATATCAGATTGACATCTTTTCATATATTGCAATATATATTTCTTCAACCGAGTGATCCCAAATATAGACTATCTTCAAAAATTTGATAGATGTATGACACAGCATGAGATAAATAACATACTTTTAAAGCACAAAATGGGTGAAATACATCACTTGATTGCCAAGCAATTTTTACCTAGCAATAAAACATGATGATCCACATTATTTACAAAGAATACATCTTTTAAAACCATCCTTAATCGACATTTGTAAAGACATGAGATGCACTGACCGAAATTACCCATGTTCTTATTCCAATCTATTGTTTTTTTCTGAAATCAATTGAGAAAAGATGCAAGAAAGAGAAGTCTATACAGACAAGCCACTAGAGATGACGCATCCAGAATGTTTCACTAGGATGCATTCGCTTATTGCGAAGCCAACCACTAACGTGAACGAGGAGAGTAGTCTTTGACAGATTGTTTCTTTACTACTAAGAAATGCACTATAATCATAGCTCAATCAAGGGGCTTTAAATCATTAGAATATCCAACTTATATTCTAATAATGTTATTTTACCAATCTATGTGATAAACGGGTCTGCATCCAAATAATAAGTCACCCAGCTCATAGTGATTTCTTTGAGCCAACAAGAGCAAATCATTTGATATATGGGTGCCTTTTTGCCACGCTAACTGAAGGAGGGAGTCCTTGGCTGAGACGAGGATGATATGAGAACCATCTTAGTCTTGGCCAAGTTGATATATCAGTTGCCTGGCAGAATGTGTCCAGGGCATCGAGATGGTGCTGCACGTCCACCAGACTATAAGTTAGAGGTCCACATTATCAGTATATATTAGTTGCCTGATGAGTTGGTGCAGAAGGTGAGCTCCGTCGCCCCCATTGTCAGCAACCCATCTCTCCAATGGATCAATGTAAAGCCCAAACAGTGTTGGAGAGAGAGAGCGATCCTTGAGGACCCGATACTGCTATTGAATGGTTGGTCTATCATCTGCAATCAGCCTCCCATATAACCTGTATGCTTCATTCTGTAGATCCGAGGGACCCCCAGCTGTCGCAATCTTGCCTGTAGCTTTTCCCGAGGCACAATGTCAAAAGGCCTTGGTGAGCTCCACAAGACAACAATACAGATCATATCGATGGTTCCTGTTGTCTTCAACCAGATCCCGCACTGTGAAGATGTAATCAATAGTTGAATGCCACGGCCTGAATCCTGTCTGCATGAGGGTCCACACCCTTGCTGCCTCTGCCCAACCCGTTAACTGTTGTTCAAGAATCCCGGCTAGCAGTTTTGCAAATACCGAATTGATAAATCGCAAGTTGATGCGTGCATTGCAGTCTCCAAGGAGTATGACTGGTTGTGCTGTTATATATCCTTATATAGATCACATGCTGGTCTAGCCTATCCATATCCCAGTGTTTATAATAGAAGTTGCTCTAAACATGTGGAAAGTAGCAGGCCGCCACAAAGAGAGGGTTGTCACTGCAATTTGGCACACACCCCCATAGGTACCGGTTGTGCTTGCTGTCTTGCACAGGGAGATTGACTTTGCCAAGGCTGTCTGATAGCCGGAGCCAAACCCTCACTGTCCTCACATTCATTGCAATTATTGAAGACAGAGTAGCACTGGTATGCTGGCAAGTCGGGTAGATTGTGTCCCGCATGCTCCCATATTTCCATGAGGAAGATGAAGTCCATATCTGCGGCAACCGAGTTGAGACTGTCTCCCTTCTACAATGGGAAGCCCTGGCAATTCTAGAATGCTATACGGAGGCATAATTTCTATTTGCTGGCAGGAGCTGTAGTTGCAGATTTGGTGGTGGCAAAGACGCCGGGGGGGGGGAGGGGAGAGGGAGGGAAGCAAAGATCCGACATGCAAGCAGCAGCAGATGAGGCAACCGAAGCAGGGCACGCGATCGTGGGGTGAAGCAGGGGCATGGTCAGGAGTGGCTGGGGGCTCGACAGAAGGGCCCGAGGGTTTAGAACATTTGCAGTAGTGTTTGGTGGCTGAGAGATTTGCATCTTGCACTAGATAAATCCTGCAGTTGCCTGCGGTCTTCGTGTGCTGTGATGGGGTCAGATCTCAGTCAACATACAGGGCGGTCCCCTTCAGTTGCTTGCCCTCATGCAGGATAGCAACTCGCACTTGCGCATCCTTGACCGTGAATGTGACCATCAAAGGGCGATCAAGGCGCTGGGCCCCATGGCAGCTCGTCTTGACAATGTGTACCGACGTTCCTGGAGCTCTCTGATGCGCGAATCAACACTGATGGACACAACAAATGTTGTTTGTGATCAGAGGGGCGTGGGCTATGGCCTATGCTGGGGCGGTGGTGCCGTGAAGCGGCTTGGTGGTTTAACATTGATCAGCTTTGGCTATAGGCTTTTGGACTTGTGGGACCACCGTGGCATGTGCAATAGCCTCTTCTTTCTGAAGGCGAAAGCTCAGCTCCTACACGAATTGTTGCTGCCTTGCCAATACACGCATGGGCGCACTGCTGCAGTTTGGTCATGAGCCTCTGCATGGAGGCCCTTGTTTGCTAGGCAACAGCGGCTGTAGCTTCTTCACCTTCCGATCTCATGCAGCGGAGCTGTGCTTCAGTTTCTATAAGATAGAGTTCAGCACAGGATTCACTGCCAATGAGGCCACTTTTCATATCTCGAACCTACTCTGAAGGGCTCTCAACTGTGACTGGATTTTTTCAAAGGTAGTCTGGATGCTTTGCATCATGGTAGCAGCCTCCTCAGCTTCTGATCGAAGGTGAGAGATGGTTGCCACTGTCTCCTGCCCAGCAGGTTGCCAGTCCTGTATCATGGCTTCTATGGTGGTGGACAGGGAGTCCACGCAGGCCTCCAGATCAGCGAGACCCTACTTGTTCTACTGCCACTCGAAGTATACCAAGCGGATGCTGTCTTCCTTCAGTTGTGTGCGGATCTCTATCTTTGCAATTCACTGTTTTTCCATTGCCAATTGCCTTTTGAGGATCTAGGGTACCGAGGATTGCACTTCTTCCATTAGACCTGCAATTTGGACATTGCTACTCCCAATTCTCACCTCAAGTTGTTTCCAGACCTCTGTCGATGGCTGTTGTGCTGTCGGACATGAGCAATCAACAGCCGGGCTGTTCTCATTGATTGGGCATTCGCCTGCGCATCCCTCCTCATGTTAGAGGCTTCTCCCTTGCCTTTGCTGTTTGGTTTGAGCCATTTTTGTGGTAGCCCATCCACTTGGTCCTCTTCGGAGAACTCATCATGCGCAGGGTTGTCAGGTTATGGGTGTGCCTGAGCATGGGGTTGGGCCTTGAGGAGTGGCCATCCAAATTGGGATCAGGGTAGAAGGCTACTTAAGTGGTCATGGTTGTTTGGGGGATGTGGGATGAGGTCTATGCAGAAATTAGGGAAAAGAAGAAATGTTGCTCAGAGGGCATTTTGGGTACTTACAGTCCAAAACGGAGCTTAAAAATGTCGTATACACAACATTCTGGGGTCTGGAGGCAAAATTCTAATGAGAGAATAGGCAAGAGAAAGGTGTAATTAATGCTAGAATGCATATTACATGCCATTCACCACCTTTAGTTATGATACAATATGCAATTTTCTTTGCTTTATTGCTTTAGTCTACACAAATTATATTTTGGGATACATATAAGCAATTTGCTTTGCTTTAATGCCTTGGAGAACTAAGAAGTTCGTTGGCGAGAAGATTCAGCAGTTCTTCTTGAAGGTGCTTTGGATCAGAGCCAAGTTGGCAAGAATAAAAATCATTGAATCCAAACTTGTCCTGAAGCCAGGCAAGGTCCAAGGAGTCTTGGTGAGAAGCAAAATTATAATCCCAATTTTCAAGCTGAAAGCAAGGGAGGGGCTGATGGCGTCTTCTACGCTGAGGCTTGTATCCACCATACTTGGCTTTAAGGCTGGAGAAAAGGGCATCGTCTGCAAAATTAACCTTTGCTTTTTTTCCCTTGATGTACCGCGCGGCAGTATCATATGCTATAGCGGCTTCTTCTGCGGTTGGATAAGAACCCAACCAAAGGCGAAGTTTTTGCTGTGGGTCACGGATTTCTGCCGCCCATTTGCCGGACGGCCGCTGCCTTACACCCCGGAAAAGCCTCTTTCTTTTCTTTTCCTCCCCTTTTATGCTTTCTAAACTTGCCAGAGAAACTTCCATTGGCTCGGCTTTGCACTTTATGAATGAGCTCTGTTCAGCTAGGGGCACCGCAACCTCTACCTTTTCTTCTTTAACCAAGGTATTTACACATGGTTTTTTTTTCAAAGATGCCTCCCACGCACACCATGCTTCCAACACATCCTCTGACAAAAAATCATCCTTCAATACATTGTCTATAGAACCTTCGCTTGCTGTAGATTCTTCCCAATATCCCAAGCAATTCGAGCTCCGCTCATCTACATACCAATTTTCCGCAACAACATCATAAACCTCAGGTTCATGATTTGACTCAAAACACGGGATGATCCCCTTACACATGGCTAGATATTACACATAAATTGCTCAACATACACAATACTAAAGTGAAAAAACACTCGATTGAACTCAAGCAGCACTCCTCTTAACAATTTTAAGCATTCCCAATTCACCTTCACAGTGCATGTGTGAGAAGACTGGAGATTTATTTGAGTGCCAAGAAAATGAGAAATGACAAAGAAGTGGTAGTTGCCGCCATAGAGTTTTGGACTTTAGAATATCTTATAGAGATCTACCTAGGTTCTTTATCCGTGTCAAAAGATTTATCTTACAAAAGTCAACATTTATATGGATGATGTACCTTTTAATACCGTTGACAACATAATTTTGAAGTGGTCAACTATACCATCTAATACTAAGATTGATTTAGTCAAATTGCGGTAAGGAAAAATATCTATTCAAAAATATCCCAAGATAGAATGGTGTAGCGATCATCTGATATTAAGGTTGATTGTGTCAAATTGTGGTAAGGAAAAATAAAAAGTCAAAAATATCCCAAGATAGACTGGTGTACAGCCTAGGAGACCAGATCCAACTAAAGAACTATTCTGAAACGTGTTTATTGCGCCTTTCCATGTTGTTGCATGGATGTCCCCAACATGGATGTTGCTAGATGATGTTGATATCTTATGATGTCTAATGTTAATAAGCATTTATTGCCACTTCCAGCCACTTCGTGCAAAAAATCACAAATCACTGTAGTTTTAGCAATATTAAAATCTAGAAATACTTATAGCTCTAAAGATTCTCTGTTGCGAGAGTGAAGATGATTGATTTGCACTAACTCCATTCTTTAGCTATATTCTGATCAAACATGTGGACATTAAGACTCCTTTTATGTTATGCACATCTGTTATGGTCCACATCCATGATCTGCAAATCCTAGCACTATGTTTGAGTGACATGGTCAATTTATGTTTCAGGTAGTGGATAAGCTAATTTTGGCATGTAGGTGGAGAATCGCCATGGAAATAGAAAAAAGTCACTTCTTGGCAACTCGGGCCTAGACAATGGATAGCCCACCCATGGGCCATGGTGGAATGTTTGAAGAGCACAAACTAACAGATTCAATTCTAAATAAGCATGGAAGATTCTATACTCAAACGCTTGAATGCCGAGAGGAGCCCTTATCGGACTCTCTTGTGTAAAGTGAAATTTTGGAGGAAGTACTGATAACTAATTATCAATACTATTCCACCCATATAAGTCCGATAAGGTGGTTATCGGTCTTCGCCTCGGCCGATAACTAAAAAGGTTGTACGTCCGAGGCCAGATATTCTCGGTCAAGCATTTTTGGTTATGGCTGAGGCGAAGACCGATAACCTTACCTATTAGACTATTAGTGGGAATTGTTCAAAGGATTTCAAAGATATATACAAGATGGATAGAGAACGTATTTTGTGGTACATGGTATTTTAATAGTGCCAAATTAGGTCATGTTGGCTGCGGAATCGTGCAGAAATGGCGGCCATGGCGGCAGCGGCAAGCATCTGTTCTAAATCAAAGTTGGAGCGAGTCTTTCGCTGATTATCCGACTCCGATTCAGATGCAAAACTTGTACTTCCTCTTTCAAAATCAGGTACTTCTTTCAAAAGATTCAAAATCAGAATATATTTAGTCCTGTACTTCTTTCAAAGGCTGAGCGCGTCTTCCGGTATTCTCCAGCAATTTTTTAATCCTTCGTTTTCCAGCTATTCTTTGGCATTCACTTGTACCCCTTCCATCCCTTCAGCTGCCTGAGGCACCCAAAAAACAATCACTATTAGTTTTTTACAACAGTTTTTACATGAAACCGCTATAAAAAAAAAAAAGATGTTGCAGTGTCTTTGGAATCTAAGAGGGACTGATTTCATTTCATCCTGGAATTTCAAAGATCCTATCAGGGTTTTTCCACCTTCAAAATCTCCTGGCTGCTTGCACTTTTAGTTCCTCAACTTACTCTAAATTTTATCTCTGTGAAGTTGTAGGCCACTTTAAAAGAAATTACAGCATTTCGACCTACTATTTCAAAAAAAGCACGTTCTGATCATGGATAAATTTGCAAATGATTGTAATAAATTTGTAACTTCTTGCACAAGCATAGGCTAATTTGGCTGACTTGACCTACGTATCATTTCCTTATTATAATGCACGTATCCTTTCCTTATTAGAATTGACATAATTTGACAAATACTTCTTGGCTTATTACAATGCACGTATCCTTTCCTTATTACAATTGACATCAAAATACTATAACATTTGGAATTTGTATGCTTACGTATTGTTTTTTTTTGAAGGATGTACAACTTATATTAAATACCCAAAGAAATTACAGAGAAATATTAGATGAGACAAAGAAATATTAGATGAGACGGAGATAAGATCCCCAAATCTCATCTTTATCATCATCAGATTGTTTAGATACCATATAATGATCATGCAACCAATCCTTAATCTCCCGAAGTACTTGATCTGGAGCAGTGACAATGTTTTTAAATACAAGGTGGCAACATTTTTAAACATAAGTTGGTACACAAGGTGGTACCTGCTTTTCCAAATGGCCCACCAAGCCAAAACAAGTGTAATGTATAATGCGGGAACGCTAGTTTCTTAAGGGAACGCTAGTTTCTTAAGTCTCGGCCAACCAACGTCCAGGGAGTGAACCAAGAAGAATTTGCTACTGAGATGTGACTGAAAATCGGCCTAATCCATGCCCATGTGATATGAACATTGTCACACAAGACAAAACAATGTTCGATAGTCTTAATAGCTTGCATATGAAAATGACAAAGGCTCTCTAACCTTTAGGTTTAGAGTAATGAGACCTGTGTTAAGTATGTTGTCCAATTGAAGGGACTACAATTGATCCTGGTATGCTTGCCATATGAGGTTGGACGTCCACTCCTAGCAAGACTGAACGAATTCAATTGGTATACCATCCATGCCATTAGGAATATTGCAGACTCCAGATCCGCTTCTTTGAGAGGAGCCGAGAGTTCCTGCCACTGGATAGGAGAGATAGTAGGCAGAATTTTGGAAAGTACAATGTTCATTACCTTCTGTTGAAAGGGAAGTGCTTTTCTTTGGAAGAAAGACGTGAAATGTGGGACGAGAACCTGCTCTACTTGCTCAAGTGCGAAGATGTAGCTGCCATTGTCCATCTGGATAGAGGTTGAGAGCCAAACTTTGGCGCCGCAGTCGAGTGGCTGAGAAAAAAGTTTTCATGATAAACATATACTAGTGAACAGCTGCCCGACAATGCTTGATGTTCTAGCAGTGAGAAACGTTCATTGCATGTGATAGTTGTTACAACATTGATTTAGTATATGCATGCCTTAAAACAAAGAATTAACAAAAATAAAATGTGGCGACTTAATCCTTTGGCAAGGCCCTTTTTCCATGGTAGTCTTATTTCTAAAAGTCACATATTTCAATTAATGAGGTTTGGCCACCTATTCCCTAAAAGAAAAGCATTTTTGCATTATAAAAATAATACATGTCTTATTTAGGTTTGGATAGATTTGGATACTACTTTTCTTACCTTATGTAATTTAATTTGGAAAACCTGAGCCACAATCTAGAGGAACTTACAGCACATGACATGTCAAGAGAAAGTTACATAAACAACACGTCTCATTTAAATCAAAATTTAAAAATGAGTCTCGGTGATGGAGACTTGAAAAAAAACCTAGGTGCACTTTCGAGATTGGATTTGAGGATCCGCTAGACATTTGAATCCGTTCTGCTGCCAGAAGTAGAGTAGCAGAAGAATCTTGGATATGTGCTATGTTCCACTTGCAAATCCAGCCAATTAATGCTTTGGTTGTGGATCCTGGCTTAATCGGCTTCTTCCTTCCTGGGGTGGGCAGGAAGGTCGTATATATCATCCGAGATGTGGTTAATCTGGACACCCATTATCAGCCACGAAGAACCGCGCAGTTGCAAGCCCAAAAACCAACTGTTTTTGCCCTTTTTTGATCGATTCTGCTCTATTTCGCCTCAAATCTCTTCCTCTCTTCATCAATCTAGCATAAAAGGGACGTACAAAGCAATTGGCATGCTTTTTAAATCCGATCAAACCGCCCACAGAGCAGCAAGAGTGATCTGATCAAAATTTCTGCCCCCACCGCACAGTTCTACGCCTGGTTAACCATTGTTTTGTCCGGAAAAACCACTTCCCAGATGATATATACGGAGTTCCGGGTGGGAATATAGCTCTGGTGGGCATGTAGCCCTAAATGTGGCTGCTCTATCAACCCTGCTGCAAATCTTGCAAATCAGTGTTTATTCAATCCAGTCATGGATAAATAGGATGAATTAGCAACACTAGATGTATGCAATTTATTCTTGACAACCTGACAAAACTTGAAGAGGTAGGTCGACTCAATCCTTCTTCTACATCTGTTTATACTCAGACAAATTGGGGCTTTTGATCCGACTATCCATTTCATGCTAAATAATTAAAAAAATAATAGGCTTGGTTCTCAAATACTTAGAATACAGCAAGATCATACACAACATAGACATTCTTTTGACTATAATTAAAGGCTTAGGGAACTGCTGCAATTGGTTTCTCTCTTCTCCTTTATCTGTGGCAGCCGCCCCTACAGAACTGCAAAAATCGGGACAAAATACAGACCCACAAATTTCATTGATGCCGAACTCTTTGCTTCTTCCTTAGACTCTCTTCAAGAAGTCTCTTCTACTTTAGCCTCTTCTTCCTTAGACTCTTCTTCTTTAGGCTCTGTCTGCTGCAATGAATGCAGTTGCCAACTTAGAGTCGATGGATGTTTTGTGGGCAGAACACACGGAAAATTTGCCCAATGATGTGAGCATCCCTACTTTTAGATTGCTCGCATTTTGATGGTCAAAGATGAGGGCAATGATGTGGATAGAGATCTTGGGTTGTTCGTTGTTTTCGTTTTGTTTTAGTGGCTAGCTTTCCAACCATGTTGGGTATAGCACAACGATTCTTTTTTGCCCGCTCTTATATGGCCCCTATATAGTCTATACTCTTTTTATAGCTCTAATCGTGTTAATGCTTTCCCTTGTGTCACTTGAATGTAGACTGTCATCTGGCGGACTCGCTTTCTCCTCGTTACCATTATACTCAAATGTCGAATGTACATGGGCTTCTCATCTAAATATTTCAGACCCTAAATGCCAAAACTAATAAACCGAGGGTCACCAAGATTTTCTCAAAATGGCTCTCTAACAACTTCATATGACCCATTGTTCTATTTTTTAGTGAGTATGAATATAGGATAGCTCTTCGCACTACCTCACATCACCTATTTAACTTTCATATACCTAGCTCTACATTGTCCTACTTTTCAGTGGCATGAATACTTTTCAAGAATCAATTAAGAAGTTCATCAATGAACCAAATATCTTATACTGCTAACACATGCAAAAATGTTTCCAGTAAGTTAACCAAAATAGGGACTAAGCCCTTAGGTAATATAATGAAGTCCCAGGGAAAAAGTAAACAATTGCTTTTTTTTTGAGACTAAAAAAAAGGAAGAGAGAAAAGGAGGGAATCACACACACCACACGTGCACACGCGCACACGCACGTAGGCACATATATATTAGATATGGTAGGATTAAGCCTTTCTAAAAGGTCATATGAGAGTTGCTTTTTTGTTTGGAAATAAAGAAAGCACATATGTATTAAGCCTTTTCAAAAGGTTATCTGAGGATAATAAATACTTAATATGCAACAACATTGCTTTGAAGAAGGTTCTTCCTCCAACATTCCCTCTCCATACGTACTACTCATCAACATTTCGGCAATATTTTTGCAGCCTCATATATATTTCCAGCAATTTTTTAATCCTTCATTTCCAGCTATTCTTTGGCATTAAGTGGTCACCATACCATAACATAAGCTGACTGTCTTTTTATCCATAACATAAGCTGACTGTCTTTTTATATAAGTGTTATATTTCTTTTGTGCAGCCTTGCAAGCCTTGGTTTATGCAAAAAATTGTTTCATCAAGCACCAAAAGCTCTTCAGAGGTAGATGAATCCTGCATAAGATTTTAGTATTGCATGTGGTTGTTTGGTGATGCTGTTAGCATAAAACTTTTGATTGTAATAGCCCACATAATAGAGCAGAGATGTATTCTTTACTTGGTGGCAATGAGTTTGCCCTACAACGAAGCAGAAAAGAACCTTCCTTATTTTAGAGGGCCTGCCTATGGATGAATGATAATTTTTCTACACGCAGAATGGAATAAAATTGTATATGCAATGACATATATTTAAGTTATTTGTTGGAAGTGCCTCTCTTTTATCTGCCCTCTTTTGGATTGCTAGGACTGTACTTTTATATCTTAGTTACTTCCCTTAAGTGATGCAAGTGTCACAATGGCCCTGTTGTTTGCTGCCCCCTTGCTCCTCTTATTTTCTTATTCGATGTTGGAGGCTATTTTACGGCAAATAACAAGTTTCAGGATTTATTATCCAGATAGGAACTATGTGGCCAAGTAAATGTTGTGACCAAAGTTGAAAACAAGGAGGAAATGTTGTTTCTGTAAGCGCATCAAAATAATCCTTACTACTGCATGTGAAGTAGTTTTAAATGTGCTTCGTGAAACTTCCAGTAAGAGCCATGCAATTTAACACAAGGTTCAATTCTTATGGTGAACTATGGAGTGTTTGTTTTCGCACAACGTGGAAAGGACACAGAGTCATTGTTTTAATTGCTTGTTGAGGATTTGCGCACCTGCCTTTAGGAAAAAACATTTTGAGAATTTTCTGGCTTTTATGCAGCTATCAGGCCTGTGTTACTATATATTCCCCTAATGAAGACAAGGTGATTGGCATCAACAGGTAAACCAAGTTGATTTTGGCTTTCAGAAATTTGTCCTCGGGACGTGGGCCAGTTTTAGAAAAATGTGCATTGCATTTGACAGGCTTAAAGAAGACACATATTGCAACATTAGAGGCCAACTTGATTGAGGCGTTTTTCAATAATGGATTTCCTTTCGGAATTAGAGATGTAAAGATGTTTATTGAGGTTGCTATATGATTGTTCATACAGGCCTATATGTCTATAGATAAGCATCAATACTTTTCTAAATTCTAAAAGATAAATATTGCTTGTCAAAGGTGGATAAAAATATTACAGGATTACAAGACTGATTCTTTCAGAAGCTGGAATCATTTGAATCAATGATGTCTCAGATTTTGGCAAACATCATTTGCCATTGAGAGTCATGTATAATTACTGGAAATTAGACACATGATTTGAACCTAAATTTTTCATATTACAACTTTGCCTTTCAAACTATAATTTCTCAAAATGGGAAAATTTACTGAAGTTTTTGAAAAGATTTGTAAACGATTCTAAAAGCAATATAATATTTGTTTTTCTTCATTTGGGATTGAAAATGAGGATAGGAATTCAAGAAGATAACTTAAAACTTGAAACTATTACTAACTCAAACTGAGCTTAAAGCTTGAAATTTATAAATGCAATAAATGGACTAATTTGGACAGAAGTAAGATTGGAGATAGGTGGTATAATTCATCTTTCTACGTGGGTCTGTTCCTTTGACAAGCTTTTAAATATGTTAAAGATACTAGCCAACAAAATTGATCTAAAAGAAAGCTCCAAAAACCTTAGCAATTTCTTCTAAGGGGAATTTCATGCTCACATTCTACACAATCGGGAAGATAGATTAAAACTTTGGAACATCTGCATAAGCGATAGATTAAAATCTTGAGTTGCAATGCTATATTAAAGACTACTAAGGAAGCTTGCAAACTTGTGCTAGACTGGTCGTATGCATTCCATAGCCACCGGGGACATTGCTGTCAGAGATACTATTCTCGGTAAGAAATAGTTTTGCTTGATTACCTATAATAAGAATGATGACTGTTTTTTTCTTTCATGAATCATTTCCTATAATGTGTTGAAGCCACTGGCATGTGTAGTCTTCTCATAATTGGTTCTTATAGTAGATAATATGTCTTACTAACATTTAGTCTCTACAAGCAAGTAACATCTCCATTTGATATTAAGATTGCACAGGTTGTGAAAATTTTCATTTCGTGGCAATTTCATGCTTGAGTCAACAACCACACAATATGATGATTGGATTAATCTCAAGACTTGAATGGATGTTCCGAAGATATTCTCTTCAATGCTAGAATTAACCTTGTGCATTCTGCCACTTGGGTTAAAATCATACACTCCTTTTCAATGCTTGGATTAATCTCATGTAGTCTGATGCATGTCTTCAATGCATTTACGTGTCAACGATAACATCTAACACCTGAAACTAACAAGTGTGAAACATAACACCATCAGATGCATAGTAATTCTGTTATTGCTAAATATGAACTGACTTCTGGTGTACCTTCTTCAACTAACAAGCACTCAAACATGACAACTCCTTTATAGAAGAGGTCAAAAGTTTCTTCAAGAGCTTAATAATTATCACTAAGGAGATAATCGCGCGAAGGCCTAGAAGAGGTCAAAAGTTTCTTTAAGAGCGTAATGATAATCACTAAGGAGAGAATCGAATGAAGGCCATCTGGCTAACCTCTCTTTGCTTTTCCAGGCGGATTCGCTTTGTCAAGCGGATTTTTTATTGTAGATCGATGGCAATGAACAATGCTGCAGACTTATACCTAATCTTATTTCTTGTGCATCTAGGGCTTCCTGTAAGTGATTGTGTATGCAGAATGTTTCATGCAACCTGGCAACGTTGTTGCAATTTATGTAATCCGGCAACAATCTTGCAGTTTATTCAAGTCATGGTCACATCTAGATCATGTTTATTTGTTGTTTTAAGATTCTCCTTCATACACTAAAAACTTGGAGTTTGTGCATGTTTTTGCAGCCAGATATGTCTCAATATGAAAGGATGCTTTGGTTTATGATGTCCCATTTTTATTATATGAGATCTTCATAGATTCAATTTACATGTGGCATGTCATCTTTTTCAACTTCTTCATTGCATAAGGTAGTTTTCGTTTTACAGCCCCCCCCCTCCGGAAAAGCTTTTCCGGGCATTTTTTCCATGTTTTGAACACTTTCCGATGTTTTTTATTCATTTTTTTCCTGTTTTTTCTTCATATGTAATTTTCCGGTGTGTTTTTTTTTCCGGAAGGTCAGAACCAAAAAGTCTCCCTTTGCACATTCCAGTTATAGGGTTCTGATGATGCATGTAATTTTGCTTGAAGCTTTTTGTAAGCCCAGAAGCGATATGTGGGGCCCATTATATGCAAAACTCTAGCAATGATTCTATGTCATTGCGCATGTCTATATACTTAGCAACTATGTTTCTTTTGTTTTTGTAGAGACAATTATACTTGCAAGATATATCTCATTAGAAGTCTTGAGTGGTCTCAAACTGTGCTGCATGGAAATGAGTCCAATACCTTTATAATAAATGCATGTAGCAAAATATAGGAATGCTATGATTGTAGGTATATTTGTCAAGGTTACTATAGTAAGCATGTTGATCTACCAGGAGATGCATCAACAATGAATGTTATGTAGATGAAGATGTGGTACTTTAAAGTTGTAGCACATTTTTTAAACAATGGAAGTTTACTTTATAGTGTGTACGTAGTCTATGGTTATAGGTTATTCAAAACTTCCAGAACAGTCAATGGCTGCAAAGCAACCTTTATTGTCAAATGTTTAAAAAATTTAACAGGAACCTTTAACAAGAACCAATATCCCAGCACTGGCTTACTTCATAAGGGGCACAAAACTTAAATTTGAACAACATCTCAATATCAATGAATCATAATCTCAACTATATAATTATCTCGACATGATCTCAATTAGTTATCTCGACATAATTCTTAACAATACAATTATCTCAAAAGTAAGTATCACAATGCAATTTAACGTAAGACATTGTGATGAGGAAGCCTTTTCAGAAACAATATCATAATTTCTCTTGCAAACACTTTCCTACTTTTGTTGCCTAATGAAACGCCCAGTAATGCTGGGCACATTTTCTCGTAACCATATAAATGTAGTAATGTGCTATTTTACATTTTTTTTTTTGAGCTTTCAACACACAAGCACCTAGGTATATTGCCTTAGGCATTGCAACAACAATTTTTGTGCTCATATACTGTACTGCAAACCTAGATATATAATCATAGGTTTGATATTCACCAGTTGTTGGCCCGAACATGCAAATTTGTAACATGATAATTCCTTCAGAAATGACATAGATCTTTAGTAGGAAGCTCAAACAATTCTAGCAGTGTTAATGCGTGCAACCCCTTCCCCCCTTCCCAATTACATCGTATATCTTCATAAGCTGGGCAGTATACAGAGTATGACTTTCATCCTCTATTTTCATTCTCACATATGCATTGTTCCCGCGGTATCTTGTGCCATCGCCATGTCTTTATCTTCAATTAATGCGAGCTAAGTTTCATGTGGGCTAACACATGTCTGAAATGCAAGGAAACATGCTTCACCAAGTTGAGGGTTTATAGCAGTTTGATAGAACAACATTTTGGTCTCAGGTGCTCTCCAAAACTTGTCATATATCCGTTACCTTACCAATTCTTATATATCAGCCTTGCCACCTTCCAGTTCCTCCATTCTCAAGTTCCACTTTGCTAACCAGATATCGGTATCATGGTACCATCCCCTATCCTTACTGGCATGCATGGCTATATGAGGTAAGCGGTCTCCCTCCATGTGACGGACTTTAGCCAAATATGATACAAACCGCACTATAGCCTCACCTTCTAAGGGAAGTACCATAGGGTGTTTGAAGTTTGACTCCAAGTTCTAAATATAAACTTTTTTTGCAACTTCTCAATGGTCAAAATCAGGAGGCTTCACTTGCCACAGGCCACAGGGGGCCAGCGTAGTAGATTATCTCATTGGTGGGCCTTCGCATTCACATTTAATCTCTGTATTGCACAAAGATATACTAAACAAGAAGGCCTGCTAAAGCTAAATAATAATAGAGCCCAAGAGTACGCATGTCTGGTAGAGGCCGATTTTCAACAGTTAACATGGCCAGATGATCTGTTATCTTGCAACAAAGCTTCTATGGACACCATTATGAAAGCGGCCACGCAGGTTTTTGGGAAGACATGTGGTCTGAACAAAGGCCACCATCACAAAGCTTGGTGGGATGCTGAATGTGCAGAGGCTAGAAAACAGTTCTATCTCACACTTTATAAGCAGGAAACACGAAGAAGGTTTAAAAAGATAACAAAACAAAAACAGACTGAGTGGAGCATCAAATGGCAAGATAAGCTGCCAGAAGAGCTTCACCATGCACCAAAGAGATTTTGGAGTTACATGCAAACACCTGCAATGCCTCAAGGAAATTTCACTCGGCAAGACTTGCTGAATTATGCAGCAGAACTTTATACAATTTATGCAGCAGAACTTTATACAATTTTGAATGCTGATAATATGGAAATGAACGATGCAACAGTAACAGATTTCATCACAGCGGATGATGTATGTAGACCTTTGCAGAAGATGGATAATGGGAAAGCCCGTGACTCGGAAGGAATGATGGTGGAACAATGAAAATGGGGTGATCATGTTGTGCATACTAAACTGGCAGTCCTCTTTAGCAGAGCAGTAAGAAGTGTTTTTCCCGAGTCATGGTGCCTAAGCAAGCTCTTTGGAGCAATCATAGAAAAGAAATAAAGCTCATGGGCGGATGACGCTGGGATAAGAGCCACAAGGCAAGCTGGTTTCCGGAAAGATCATTCCAACGGTAGATCATCTTCACTTAGAGTAATGGCGGAAGGATCCAACGGGCACGGTCGTGCTCTTTATTGCTGCTTCATGGATTTTACAAAGGCATTCGATCGAGTGTCAAGAGGAAAGCTTGGAGAAAGGATGCAGGATGTAAAGGTCCCTCCTGATCTGCAACAAACAGTAGCAAAGCTTTATGAGAAAGTCTTAATACACCTCTCTTTAACTTTAGATGGACCTGAAAAAATTGGCAATGTAGGGGTAAAGCAGGGATGCCCTTTATTCCCGACTCTATTTGGAATCTTTATAGACAAGCTGGAGGAATGGATTAACGTGGCTGCTGGAAATGGGGCTCACCTGGGACAATATGTGCTAAAACTCCTCCTATATGCAGATGATGTGGTGCTGCTTACATGAACTAAGGTTGCTGGCATTAGAGCAATTCTGTCGCTCAACAGGGATGAAGGTAAACAAATCAAAGACCAAGGTAATGGTTATAGGGGCACGGGAAAGTCTTGACATGCTACTGGATGGGGAAAGCCTAGAACAGGTGAAGGAATATAAATATCTGGGGATCGAATTCTCCAATAATTACAAACGGAATACCGGGGTTTAGAAAAGAATATCAGGAGGATATCGAGCTTTATATAAATGTCTGAGTTACTACTAGCAAAATTGTATATAGAAATGGCCACTTAGGAAGCTCCTATTTCGCATGCTAATGCAGACCGTTGTTCTGTATGCCTGTCCTGCTTGGGGGCCAGAGCTTGCAAGGCACAAATGGAAGAAAATAGAACAGGTGTTTAAAACGATTTCTTCTGGAGGAATTAGGTGCAAAATTACAAATCTCCCTATGAGATGCTCTTAGCTAAGAGCGGCATGTACTCCCTAGAAGTCGAAGCTCTCTACCAAACGCTGATATACTATGCAAGAGTAAAAAATATGGAGACAACACGACTTGCCGTATCAAGCTCTCCAAGAATCAGAGCATCAATGTTGTCATGGATGGTATAATCAATTGATTGAGTGGGCTCGTTTCTGCAGCATTGCGATTGAAGAACTCCCTGAAACGGAGGTAGGGATTAGGCAATGGGTCGTGAAAAAAGCTCAGCACCATTTATGGCCCAGTCAGGACCTAGGGACAAAAAAAGAATTTTATAGAAAGAAGATTATCTGAATTCGGGATTAGATCGGAAAAGACGAAAACTAATCTCTCAAATTAGATTTAGTTCTCATCACCTGGAAGTTGAAGTCGGGAGGGCAAATGGAATTCCCCATGAATTACAGTATTGCCCATGCTTCTTGGATATGGTGGTGGAGGATGAACAACATGCCTTACTTCATTGCACAGCCTTTGATTATCTGCGTAATCAATATGATATTAACGAGAGCACTCTAAATAGCTCATTGCATTTACCCCTGAAGCAATTGGGTACATATCTTTGGGAATATTAGAAAGGAGGAGTTGGATCTTTTCTCGATAGGAACTGCATTAGAGGCACAAGGCCTTTAGTGCCTAACTTGAAAACAATATGTTTTGTAAATGTTTCGCCCATGGACCTGAGGGTCTCAACTGGCGTGAATAAATTTATTTACTAAATTTACTTACTAGATTGGCCATGAGACTAGGGCCCCAAACTTCACAATCACATAACACAACAGTCTGGACCAAGGTTTTGAAGAGCATTTTTTGAGAGTAGACACTCTTGGCAGACTCCAACATTATTATCTATAAGTTGGCATGATGGTGGAATCCGAGCTGAGCATGTTTCCTATGATCTATATATTACATTTTGCAACTCTTGGAAAAATTCCATCAGCATTAATCTTTCTCACGGTTTCTCCTTAGGGACATTCGGAAGCCTTTCTGAAATTTACAAAGCAGCAATACAAATCTTATTATTTACTTTTATTGTCTTCTAGTGTGAAATATGACCTATGGTGGAGTGTTTGGGCCTAAATCCTACCTATAAAATATGTGTTACCTCTAATTCCTCTCCTTATGTTGTCCATTGCTGCTCAAAAATTCAAGCCATCAATTTTGCCTATAATGAGCTGACCATGACTATGTATTAAGGATCGGCTGCCTTATGTATTGGGACCACTCTACTGACCGTCTGAGGGGAAGCCTTCTTGGAGGGCCCTATTGAATAGACTAGCCAGAGGACAATCTGAGATCCAGTTCACTTTAACAGCTTTGCTTGCATACCATCAAAATTTGCAGCCTTGCCATTTGCGAGTAGTGTTAGGCAAACTTTTTAGACCCGCACTGAAATATCTAGCATTATTATAACAGGGATTTTTTTTTGTGATTTTATATGCTTTTTGGCATGGTTTTCCTATGATTTTAGTGTTGTATTTATTGGGCCATACTAAATAGTATTTCTAGAGTGCGGCTTTTTTGGAGCGTTGATCTGGATTACCTTCAATAATCTAACGGTTGTTATTTTGACCTCCTTATTCATATGCATGAAACCAGAAAAGTTCTCTGCTCTGAAAAGTTCTTGTGGTGCTATTATCGATCCGTCCTGTTGATCCGTCTTGCTCTGTCTTCATTCAACAGTTTTGGTATGCAAGATTTTGCTTTTTTGTTTGCTAACAATGTTTTCTGTTTTAATCGTATTTGGAATATAGCATGAGCATGGCGAACAAGCATTCATAAGAAAATCCGTTCTTGATTCTGTTTCACAGCGTTAGTTCCCTGAATTCCATAATCTTTCATGGCAGATATTAAAACAATTCATGATCTTTCATGGCAGATATTAGAAAAAACTGTTCTTATTCTGTTTTTGTTCTTCATTCATCTTCTTAAAACATTTCAGATTTGATGTTGTGTTATTGGTCTTGCTTTTCAGAATCCGAAACCTGCAGGCAAATATTTAGCATGCAAAATTGGAGATGGAGACAGATCTTGCAGTTTTTCCCTGTGTTTATGTTCCTCAACTTTACCTCTGAAAAGCATTGCCCCCTTAGTCCGAAACTGGAGCCATGAATATCTAGCCTGCCATAGCCAGAATCGGCCTGACACAGCTTGGCCGCCATAGCCAGATCTTGAAGTTTTATCCTAAGTCTATGTTCCTGGAGTTTACCTCTGAAAACCATTCGCCCATAGGCCGAAACTGGAGTCATTAGCCGCCATAGCCACATCTGCTGAGCAAAACTTCTGTAAACTCCATGTCTTGAAGCAAGCAGAAATCTAATTTTTGTGAGAGTGCTCCTAGCAGCCCCTGTAGATCTTCTCATATCTCTTTAAAATTGTCGTGCTACTAGTATGATATGGTATCAATCAAAAGAATATGAAACAGATATCAAATGAGCAGCTGGCCTTGCTTGTTTTCCTCGGTCTGCCGGGCAGGAATCGGGCTCAAATCTGCAATTAGTTCTGAGCAATTATTTTATTGTGAAGGGCGGCTTAGAAAATGAGAAAGAAGCAGATGGATCGCAGGAGGGGCATAGCTGCAACTACGGCGATGCCATCATCGAATGCAGAAACCCTAACCGTGCCCTAATTTCTAAAGTCTCAAAACTCCCATTCTTTCCTTTAACTATTTCCCGTTAAAATTTTAAATGCCGCCCTTCCTTTCAATATCTAGTACCCATTCTTTAAGCTTCAAAATTTAAAATGTCACCCTTCCTTTCAATATCTATCATTATGCTAGATATTGGCCATTGTTTAAGATTCTGGACCTACGCTAGATATTTCTAGGAAACTCAAAAAGGCAGCTCCACTCGTGGTATATACCTGCTGGATGGCCACATTATTCCTGCTATGGACTCGTTGGATGGCCATTTGTGCATTTCAAATGTTTCTAACATAAAACATTGTCATCTCCAGATGAATGGTCACATTGCAACAAACTATTTCAGCTAAAAATGCATTGAATTAAATGAAAATGTAATGTCTTATACAATCTCTTGAGTTAATAATTAATATTTACGCCCTTAAAGTTTTTCTATTCTTCCTTTTGTTTGGGTCCAAAACGCAGCCCTGGGCGACCGCCTGGATCCAGAAACATCAGAGGAAGGGGTACTCCACTTGGGCTAAGATTACCGGCACCACCTGGGCAGAATAGAAACTCCCAAGCAGCTAGCATCATCAAGAGATGTTTGATTCGTAATGCTACTATGAGAGCTGCTAATCTGGAGAACAATGAACCTATGTACAATAATCCAGCTTTGACTGATTTGGATCCGCACCCGGAGCTGTCATTTAACACTGGAGACGAACACAATGAGGTAACACGTCAAACCTACCTTTATAATGTTTAGGCGGTTAATACGATGAAGATTTTCGGGATAATGGGACGGATCTATATACTGCCCTCTATTTCTTTTTACTTCTCTCTTAAGCTTTTTTAACTTAAAGTTTATTGGAGTTAAATATGTTCTTCAAGTTTTGGATTATTGTTATCTTATCTACATTTTGATCCAAGCTCAACATTATAGCTCTACTAGGCTGTATATTCATGACTGCTAAGCAGGCTGGTGTGCTTGGGCTTATATCCAAAAAAAATAATAAAAAGGAAAAAACAGTTTTTGAAACATGGTCCTGAATTAAGGTTCTGGTTTTCTCCTTTGTATCTTGGTTTTTCTGACTCATTAGATTATTGCTGTGTTTCTGAAAATGATCTACATTTATTTATGGCACTGTGATTTAAAGATTAAAGCATAGTCTTATATCCTGTAGCCTGGCCTGAAATGTCTCTTTATGACATCTTCTATACCACTCCCCAAAAAAAATATTGAAGCCTGGCCTGAAATGTCTCTTTATGACATCTTCTATACCACTCCCCAAAAAAAATATTGAATATCTGGCCTTTGCTCTTGATTAGACAGTTTGACTGAAAGGCTCATTCTCCCATATATCTTAAATACCTCAGCTCTCGGCTTTGTACAACATTTTAATGGCTTGTATCCACCTAATGCTAATGGCGTGTTTCCATTACATTTACTCAGACCAGTTTAAGTTTTCGGGCCTGGATAAATCCAGGGCAGACTTGATCTCAATTTACAACTGGGTTTAGTTCTTGCAGTTTAATATTTGCTAGCAAACATGTACTCTGAGGTTTGAATTCTCAACCTCCTTGTTTATGGTACCAATGTTGGTTGTACATAAATCCATGTTGGTCTTTAAATGATGACAACAGGGTTTTGGGGTTTGATATTTCAGCTCCCTACCTTGAACACCATTTAATGATCCATAATTATACTTGAGGTGGACTTTGATACCTCTGTTTATGCCAGTGTTAAGATATGGGCCTGGATATTACCAGGACAGACAACCTCTCAATTTCTAACTAGGTTTAGTTCTTAAAGTATAGTATTTGCTAGATTAGACCCTAGCAAGTATTTTGTAAATTTTTTTTTAATATAACAACCAATACATAATTACCATTAACATTATTAACACAAACCATTGCATTCAATGCATTTAAATTAAAATCCCCCTAAAACCCCCTTTGGTTTGGGTGCATATTCACACGGGGGGTTACTCCGGGCATCAAGAGCTATTGGATGGGTATATTTGCCCTTTATTCCTCGATCTGGACTGTACATAGCGATCCTCGTTTGTGGGGTATGCCTGTACAAGTTTTTGTGTACTGTATATTGAGGTTTGCAAAATACTATAAGGTTTGAAGGAATGTACTTAATGGTGCTAATTTTGTAGATGTATTGTAAGTTTTTAGGGGCTCTCGCTGCCCTACGTAACCCCCCGTGTGAATATGCACCCAAACCAAAGGGGGTTTTAGGGGGATTTTAATTTAAATGCATTGAATGCAATGGTTTGTGTTAATAATATTAATGGTAATTATGTATTGGTTGTTATTTTCCACGGTCATCAGATAGCTTGTGTTTAAAGTTGGTACTTTCCATATTATCTTTTATATATAACCATAAGCAAAGTTTCCGAAAAATTTCCTATCATAGACTGATTTAATTAAAAAAATTCAATTTCCTCGAACTTTGCCCAAAACGTTTTGCAAGCCTTTAGTGACATTTGCCTCTTTTATGTGACTAATGCTAGGCCTTCTGTATTGGCACCTTATTAGGGACTCTATAAGGATCATAAAGCTGCATCAAGTATTGTATCCCACTGTTCTGAAGCTACGTTACCCATAGGTTGTGTAAATTTCTTTAGTACTCTTCTCCAAAATCTTCTAGGGTGACGATGAAGGAGGTATAACATTACCCATTGATGCTCTGTAATATCCTATGCCTTCTTGCCCTTGAGGAAAGCTTTGTATTGTATGACCACCTGCAACCTGAAAGTGAGTTCAGGGACCAGCCTAAGTTGGCTTTCAAACTCATTGCATTGAGCATCCAACCACCTATTTTGAGGAAAGCTTTTCAAACATGAAGGCCCTCTTGTGCATCTAATTCATTTGAATTAAACTTTACCCTCGCCATCCCTCGCAATGTAGTTGTTTGTGTGAGATCCAAACATAGTCTTTTTTATTCGATCAAGACATTATAATCCATTGAATATTTAAGACAACATGTGTGATATATATGCATAATTGAACAAAAGTACAAATGGGACACTTTAGATATTTTTAGATAATTTATGTTATAGGAATTAATGGCGGCAAAGGATACTATTAATTACAGACAACCCATTGCTTACAAAGTCAATGGTTATCTTTTAATATGATGATATAGTAACCTTATTTATAGCTAGCCAGAATGTCAACACATTGACAAACAAAAAAAAAAGCTCGTGCCAGAGAAGTTATGCTTTATATTCATGGTCCTCTTCCTCATCATGTCACTCCTCTAACCTTATACCTGAAACATGTGGTAGGCCCTTTTAAACATTGGCGGCAATAAGCACTTCTTTCTGTGTAATTCCTTGCCCATGTTAGTGCAATAAATACCTCCATTCCCTTCAGGTATGTTCACAACCTCAAGCTCAATTTGGTTCTGGCCACTATAGTTGCCTTCTAGACCTGATCTCTTCTATAGTTGAGAATCGTTTCTATAATCAAAATTATCATATGTGTAGAAGTTTTTTTGCCTCTGTAGATCTAAGCTTTTCCCCTATTCTATTCTCTTATATTTGTCCACCTTATCTTTCTTTGGGGGTAATCTTATCACTATGTGCAAGGGGATAATCTCATGTTCCTATGATCCTCCTGTTTATGATCCTTGTGTAGAGGAGTGGGATGTAGAGGGTTGGGACATTAAATATTGGGAAGATCATGCTTCTCCTTATTCTTCTTTTTCTTCTTCTTTTTCTTCTTCTTCTTCTTTAGATATAGATAATGTGTTGAAAGATGATGGAATTGCAAGTGAGGTGTGGAGAACATGGTCTGCTTGGGAGGATTCACTCATTAAAAAGGAGGAATCAAAAAGTTGTGTAGGATCATTGTCCTTGTCCAATATTGCTACGATAAAGAAAGAACCAGTGGAGAATTCAAATCCTTTGGATGATCAATGTTCAATCACCAAGTGTAAGGAAGAGCTAATGGTGGAAGGAGAAGTATATAAGAAGAAAAAGAGGTGCTTCAGAGGTGTACGACAACGCCCTTCTGGCAAATGGGCTGCAGAAATTCGTGATCCACGCCAAAAGGTTCGCCTTTGGTTAGGCTCTTATTCTACTGCAGAACAAGCTGCTGTTGCATATGATACTGCTGCACGACATATCAAGGGTAAAAAAGCAAAACTTAACTTTGTGGATGAAGATCAATTTTTTCACCTTAAGATTAAGTATGCTAGTTGTAAACCGCTTAGGAGAAAAAGACAACGACCCCTACCTTTTTTAGGGGATGAAAATTTTATGGGACTAGAAAATTCCCAATGCTACCATGATCTTTTAGGATTCATGGAGAACAAATTGACTAGCAGCAAGTCAGATGCACCACAACTTCAAAATAAGTTCATGAATTTTCTAGTGAACCAGCTCTTGGGTGCTCCTCCATTTGCGCATCTTTTTCCACCTGCTCCTCCTCCTTCCTTCATGCATCCTTTTCAGGATGACCATCTTGCCGCTCTTCCATAAGCCTTGCCAAATACGAGAGCATTTATACACTTCTCAAAAGGGAAAAATTGAATGTAGAACACTATCTATGTATTCTATTCTAAGATGTACATTCCTTCATAGTTTTTTTAGAGTATCATTTATTTTTTTCTTTTATTAATGTTTTAGTTCTAAAACTATTTGTAGATTCAAGGTGCCTTTTGATGATCTGCTATCTCTAGTTCTTGAAAAATCACCTTTTTTTTATATATAAATAAAAGAGCAAAAATGAGAAGAAAAAATATGGTTAGATAAGAAGAATATAAAATTGAGATGGTATAGATAGAGATACCAAGTTTTGATAAGTTTTAAAAGAACGTAAGGATATTAGAAGAAAAATTGAATCGAATTGAATGAACTTTTATATTTGAATTGAACTAATTTCTTTTTAATTTTTAAAGAAGAAGAGCAATTTCAATGTTCAAATAAGACCCCTATACATAATACCAACAAGAATAATGAAGATAAATATTGTAGTGTGTATATCTTGAATTCTTAGTCAATATAATATGTGATATGAAACATCCATCAACAGAACTTAGTAACCATTCCTTTGTTCCTTTTAAACAAGTTTTATAGCTAAAATAAAACTAGTAGTAGGGCAGGCTTGGGGCAAAGGGAGGTGGTGGTATCATGAGAAAATGATGAAGAAATTGCCTAACACACTGAAAGAAGAGGCAATCACAATTATCTAACATGTGGATAGGAGAACATTGTATGAATCATGCAAGTTGTGAGCCTTTCCTGCATGCGGATAGAAGTACATTGTTATAAATCATCCAAGTTGTGAGCCTTTCCTACATGCAGTTTCAAGTTTACATATTGTTTTTCATGAAGTACTAGGATGATAGATGGGTCATGTGGTTTAGACGAATATAAAACATGTCATTCATAAAAATTGTGTCTTTTGTAATTGTGTAATTAATAGAAAAATAACAAAAAGACCCATGGAAGCAGAAATCCAGCATCAATATCTTCATGTATTTAATGTATAGTCTTGCGGTGTAAGTATGAAGAAACCTTCCAAAATCTCTAGATACAATTCCAAACTTATGTAAATAGTAATGCTACTTACTAAATTCACCTTCACATGACCTACACAATGATCAACACCTTCAAATATATTTGGCTCAAACCTTATAGAGTCAACTGGACTTGGACTCCTGCATGAATTGCTAGACGGGATGGGATGGTCTGAACTTGCGCTGGTCGAAACCATTTGGAATTTTTCTTCATTCCCTCGACCGCGATATTAAAAAGGAGGTTCCTTTGGAAGTGTTTCATTTCCAAAATCCAAAATGACTGATCGATCCCATGCAAAAGGTTTGGTTAGAATGTGCCAGATTCCACCGAAAATACTCACCTTCACATATGATCAACACCTTCAAATATATTCGGCTCAAACCCTATAGTATTTTATCAACTTTACGATACGATGTATTCCAACTTGTGGAGGCATATCCCACAAATGAGGATCGCTATCTACGGCCAATACTAAGGTACAATTCTTGAATATGCCTATCCAACAGCTCTCACTGCCCTACGACACCTCTCATGTGAGAATATGCACCCAAACAAAAGGGGGTTTTAAGGGAAATTTAATTGTAAATATAAATGGTAATAGTTTGTGTTATGTGGAAAAAATATTTGGCCCTTGGGGTCTTAGTATTGCAAACAAGTTACGAACAGCAATACTAGCATATTACAATGATTGACATGATGAAATGTCACTGCTCCTAATGGATGTCAGGGCCTTAGCAAGTTGACGAACATCAACATTAGCATACAAGAAATTTATCGCGGCGGCCAAGGCTGCCGCGAACATTTCTCTTTCCCGGCTTCCCTGTAGTTAAGAAACTTGAGTCAATAATAAGGCATATTTGCAATAAACCTTTGCAAGTTACTTCATCATACTCTTTCGTATGTGCATCCAAGAGGCTTCTTGTTGTTGGTTGCACTAAACTTTTGCAAGTTAATCGATCATACTCCTTTATTTTTTATATGTGCATCCCAAAAGTCAATGGCCCAAATGAAACCAAGAACCCAAGGACACCCATATTTCAAATCTGTGCTACAAATTGACACCTCAAGATGAAAAGATAGGCATGAATTAATCCCATCGATCCGAGCCATCGGATCGCCATTCTGGGAAAGGACGAGCCCCTATATTAGGCTAGTTCCATTCTCAGACCGGTTATCGGCGTCTTCTCACAGCAGCATTTTCTTCGTCCTCGTAGCTTCCCATGGCTCTTCGATCGATGGATTTCTTCTGGAGCTTCTCCTTCGGCTCCTGTCTCCACGTCCTCGCTACCGGCATCTTCTTCGCGAGTTGTCTTACCCTTCTTTGGAAGGTACGCCTTCTTCTTATCTTGTTAATTATGCCTGGAATTCTCTATCGGTGCTAGGGTAGATCTTGTTTTTCTATTTGGCTTTTGGTTGCAGTGAGGGTGTTTGCATGAGGAATTGGTATGATTCTTGTGGATTTCGTGATTCTCTTGTTTGGGTTTCGCATGTTGAATCACCATTCGTCTTGTAGATTTTGTGTTAGTCTGTTGTTTTCTGCTTATTGCAGCGTTTGCATGTTGAATTCACCATGCATTTTCGCGGTTTCTTTGTCTATTGTTTGAGGTTTTCTGTTTGAGTCGGGCCTCTGTTGCTGGCCTTTGGTTCGGAATCGGTGGAGTTTGGGGGTCACCATTTACAGTTTTCTCAGTTTGCGCTTTAGCCCATTTCGGTTCATAGACAGTGATAGGTTTTCAGTCAGGAGCCCATTCGGTTTTGGCACTTGGGGCATTAGCTTCCGGCCCTCCTAGCTTGGAAACGAAATCTATGCACGGGCATGGAGCGATCCCAGCCCGTGTTGTTATGCCTCCTCCTCTCCTAAGCCCGATCCCCACCACGCTCCTCATTTCGCCCGATCCCGCCCGCGCTCCTCTTGGTTTTCTAGCTCCCCGATCCATCCTTGTCTGCGGGATTACGTAGGGGCGGATTCCTCATAGATATGTGTTTTTTGGATCTTTCTCTCTGTGCACTGGGTCTATTATTGGCTCATTCTCACGATCTTTTCACCTTTTTCTCTCTTCTTTGCCGATTTCGTCTTTCTGTTAGCGAATGGGTTTTGGCATCGTCCTTTGCTTCATCACTTCTTCTTGTGCTGGCTGGTGAATAGGTGTTTGGCATCGTCCTTTGCTTGCTGGCTGGTTCCGCTCCACGGGTTCTTCTTCTTCTATTTATGCTGTTCTCACCATGTCTCTGCTATATTCTGCGCTGTTATCTTAGGGGCATCTATTTTAATCGGTTTTGCGGCAGCCCTTTTTTGCTTGTGCATGCTTGTTTCGTCCATTATTTCTTTGCATGCGTCTCTAGCCCTTCATCGGCCCCTCTGCTCCTTGTTGCTCGCTGTTGCATGCTTTTCTACCCATTCGTCTGCTCCTTCGACTCTTTTTAATCTGTTCTGCCCGGTTTTCTTTTCTCAGATTTGGTTCTTCATTCTCGTTTCTTCCTTTGCTGGTTTTCTTAGCCGCCATGCCGTTTCCTTGCCCCCTTTGTTCTGCTCAGATGTTTCCTCTTGGATTTTTCCCTCCTTTTTCACCTCCTGAGATGGCGATGACTGCCCACCACCTTTATGTCTTGCATTTGGCGGCGTTGCATCCGGGCGGCTGAATGCTTTAGGTTGTCAGGAGGACATCGAAATGGGTCTGGGAATACTTTTGGACGCTTAGCCAGCCTTTTTCTTTTTTTAGCCTTACGTCGGCCGGTATTCCGTGCTTATCGAATGCTCGACCCAGCTCGTGCTCATTTTCTAGGGGATGTTATTTTGTTGTGGGGTTTTCCGTCTTTGCGTCCTATTCAGCTGAAGGAATACTTTTTCATCATGACGGAGTATCCCCCTCAGTTCCTTCCAACTTACCCGGCGATTTCGTTGGGGTTGCTCGCGTGATTATCTTTGTTCCGGGGCGTCCGTCGGCTCTGTCCGTGGGCATCATAGTGCGGTCTCCTTTTTTTGTTGAATAATATGCTCTCAAGCATTTGTCTTGTGTTTTGTTTTTCATGTTTTTTGGATATTTAATAAGAATGTGATTTCTCTTATAGATTTATAATGGGGTGCTCTTCTTAAGTGTTTTTAATGGGTTCCCTCTTTACTTGTTGTTTTCTCTCGTAAGGTACTTATGGATTTATAATGGGGTGCTCTCGTAAGGTACTTATGGATTTATAATGGGGTTTGGATTATTTTTGCTCTGCTCTATTCTGGGGTTATTGTGCTATTCGGGCTACTGTGTTTTCTTCTCTAGGATTCTTTTCCTTTTTCGTTTGGTGTTGTGCTTTATATCATGTTGTGCTTTTTACGGCTATTATCGTTTCTGTTTTAATGGCATTATCTCATGAGTTGCCATTTGTCCATGTTTATCCACTTTTTGCACATTGTTATGGGTTTGTTCTTCTTCTTTCTTTTTATTATGCAAGTGGATCGTGGGGGGTTGGATTCTTTCTTGCTATTGTATTTTCGAGGGTTTTTTTTATGCTTCGCTCTATTCTATGGTGTGGCGATATTTGGGCTACTGTGTCTTTTTATGTTATGATTCTTTTATTTCTTCTTGTTTGTAATATTATGTTGTGATTTTGATATCTATTTCGGTTTATGCGTTATTGGCCTCATTTGATGGGTTATACTTTGTCTTTTTGTGTTTACCCAATTTTTGTACGTTGTCATGCGTTCCTTGTTTTTTGGCATTTTGATCATTCCTGGCATCTCGTTTGTCGGTTCTTGAATGCACCGTTGCACTTTGTTTTTCGGCAATCTATGTCCAATTGCATTATCTTTTTTCTGTCTATGCATTTTTACGTTTCTATAGGTAAGCTTTTTTCTTTGGTCATATTATTTGAGGTTACTTGTTACTTATTATTTATCGTGATCGTTTTCTTTTTAGGGCTCCACGATGCCTTCGGGGGTCTTAAGCGTCGTTCACGGACTTCGATCCATCGCCATTCCTTCGATTCCTCATTGTGGCGGCGTGCCTTTCTTTACGGTTGTTCTTGTTTTCTAATGTCCTTCTTTTTTGGTCATTGGTGATGCCATCCCTCATAAGCGCCGGCTCTTCTTCGATCGCTTTCTCGCGCCCGCTGACTAGCTTCGTACTGGTACTTTCGGCGATCAGCGAAACTTCCTTTCACTCGAGGCGACTCTTGGGACCACAGTTCCCTTTCTCCTCCTGCTTCTCCGATTTACATCGCCATCTTCTTTTTCTTTTGGTCCCCTCGGCCTTTGTTGCTCCTTCCTCTTCTCCGTTGGTCCAGCTTTTACGTATCTCCTACTCAAATGGCTCCTCTGTTTTTCTTCTCTTCCGCATGCATTTTCCGCCACGGCCCACATTGTCTTCCGCGCTGTTTTTCTCCACGAGTTCACTCAGCTGCTACATGAGCTTCGTGACAGCGGGCTCACGCTCCGGGCTCTCCGGACTTCGATGGCATCAATTGTCGGTCACCGGACTTCGGCAGGCATCTCCAGCAGGACGATTCGGGGCGGGCGTAGCGTCCTACTCCTTCTTTTGACCGCGACTCCATGCGGCATTACTCTGGTTCGCGTCACGCTATGGACACTCATTTTCGATGGATTCATGGCGTCTTGCTATGTTGGGGTTGCCATTCCGGATGATGTCTTGCGGATGGTAGAGGAAGGTAGCGTTTGGCGGATCGGGGAGATGAAATTTGTTCTTATTGGCGATCAACATGGTTATGGCGCCGCCTTGCACTTTAGTGAGTCCCCTAGTCTGAATTTTTTCTTGAGGAGTCAAAGCGCTTGCATCGAGGGCTAAGAAATTAGCCCGGGAGAAGCGTCTATCTTCTTCTCGCCCTTCGCCATACCCTTCCTCTGCTTCTCTTTCTGCTGCTTCCCCTGCCAATTCCTCTACCCTTCGTTGTACTTTTTGTGGTCGTTTTCGCCACACTGCCGACAATTGTTTTCGTCGCCAGTTCTCTCATAATGCCATTCCTCCCCTTTCCAACCCTTATTTTTCTCAAACTGTGCCTCTCAATCCTACTCCTTTGTTGGCTGTTCCTCCACCACCTCAGCATTCGGCCCTTTCTCCGCCTGTGTTGCCTCGGCCTTGGTCTTCTTGAACCGTTTTAGTTGTTCTGCACTATCTGTTGTATTTGGTTTTTGATCATTAATAAAGCATTTTGGTTTCTAATGGGTCTTTTTTTCTACAGATTGCCAACCTTTTACTTCTGCTTTACCTCACCTTCCCTTTGATCCGATGGCTCTTGATTCTTATTATGCGGCCTTGCCTGTGTGTGGGCGTCTCTTTGCTTCTTTACCTTTTTGGCATTCCATTTCTGCTCATCCGCTTGTGTTGTCTTGGATCCAGTATGGTTATGCTCTTAGTGGCCCGGGACCCCCTTCTCAACCCTATTTTTAAGCAGAACCTTTCTTCTTTGTCTTCTCATATTCCTTTCGCCCGTTCTGCCATTCAAGACCTTTTGCGTTCTGGTGCTGTTATGCAAGTTCCATCTTGTCCCTTTTTCTGCTCACCCCTGGGTGTTGTGCCCAAGGGCGACCATAAGTTCCGCTTGATTCTCGACTTGCGCTATCTTAACTCCTTTTTATCTGTTCCTTCTTTCCGTTCACGAATTAAACTTTTCGATGCTTTGGCTGTTCTTCAACCCCAAGATTTTCTTTTTACTTTGGATCTGAAATCCGGTTACCACCATGTTCCCATCTGGCCTCCTCATCATACTTTTTTGGGTTTTCAGTTTGAGTCACATTTTTTTGTCTTCACTTTGCTTCCTTTTGGCTTGGCCTCTGCTCCCTTCGTCTTTACCAAGTTGATGCGCCCCTTGGTCCGCCATTGGAGGGCGGCTGGTATTCGTTGCACTCCTTATATGGATGATTTCCTTTTTTGCACTCAGCGGGACCCTACTGCTCTTCAACATCGCATCATTTCTGATTTGCAATCTGCTGGTTTTCTCATTGCCTGGCCTAAGTGTCGTCTGCGTTTGTCACATCGTGCTATTTTCCTTGGTTTTCTCCTTGATGCTTCTGCCATGATTATTTGCCTATCTTTCAAGAAATTGGCCAAGTTTTTTCGCCTTTCTTCTTCGCTTCTTTCTTCTTCTCATCTTACCTCACGGCACTTAGCTAAATTTTTGGGCTTTCTCCAGTCTCTTCGTATTGTTTTTGGCTCTCTTGTCTCCGTTTTGACCTTTTGTTCTTATCGTCTTATTCAGCCTTGGCACTGGGATGCTCCTATTTCTTTGTCTTCTTTAGCTCGCATGGAAATTGTGTTATGGGAATCTATCGCCTCATCTTTGAGTTTTAGTCCCTATTTCTCCCTCCCGTCCCCTTCATTTGTCCTTGGTTTTGATGCTAGTTCTTTTTGGATGGGGGTGGCTCTTGCTCCCCGGGCAAGACCGCTTGGATTTTGTTGGCCTTTTTCCGAAGTCGGAGTCTGTCTCATTCTTCCACTTGGCGCCAACTCTTTGCTTTCTATCAAGTTTTTGGCGCCTTGCCTTCTCTTCATGCTCGCGCTGGTCATTTGTTTCGATAATTTGAATGTTGCCACCATTCTTCAAAAAGGCGGTTCTTCTTCGCCTGATATTCATTTTCTCACCTTAGAGATCTTTCTCCTTTGTTTTCATTTTTCTATCTCCTTGGAGCCGGTGTGGATTCCACGTTCCCAAAATGAGTGGGCTGATTATCTTTCTCGTCTTCCTCAATCTGCTGAATTTGCCCTTGCCCCATGGTGTTTTCACTATATTGATTCTTTATGGGGCGCGATCACGTGGATCGTTTTGCCTCTCCCCTAATCATAAGCTTCCCGCTTATAATACTTTCGGTTCCCGGATCCGCGACCAGTATCCCGCCTGATGCTTTTACCTATGATTGGCGCCTCTTTAATAATTTTTGTTTTCCTCCACCTTCTTTAGTTCCCCGTGTTCTGCACCATGGTGGCCTTTACTCTGGACGGGATCAGCATGGGCGTCTTTTATTAAAGAATTTCTGTTTTTTGATGCATTTTCTTTGGCTTTATTGCCACATCTTTCGGCGACCTTTTGCCGGGTGATTAGCCGGCCATGTAGCTCTTTATGTTTTCGTTGTCAATTTGAATGAAGTTAACATGGTTTTTATGTTGTTGTGACAAATATCTTCTCGCTTGCTCACCCCGGGAGGTTCCCTTTTTCTTTGGCGACTTTGCCTTTAGTTTTTCCTCTCGTGCCCCATCTACTCTTAGGCTTATTTCGCTATGTTCCGCGCTTTGTTGCTTGGTGCGTCTACATCTTTGTTCCTTTTCTTCCGGCTTCTCCTTTTTGTTGTTCGCGGCCTTTTTTGCTTCTCTTCATCATCCTCGGATATGTGGCCTCCTCCATTTCTTCACCTCGGCAACCCATATCCTTTTTTCATCAACTTTTCAACCTTCCCTCTCCGCCATTTTACCTTTACCCTCGTTGGCTCGTCAGTCTACCTTCGTCCACTTTCGCCCTCCTCGTACCTTTCTTCCTCTCACCTTTCGGCATGTTAACTCGATTGTTCTCCACTTTATGCATCCTGCGTACTTCTTTTCCCTCTACGGCAGCGGCTAAGGTTTGTAGTTTCCTTTTGCGGCTTTTGCGCATCTCGGAGACCCTTGCCCTCAATTGGTGTGATCTTTCTTTTCCTTATCGCATGTGGATCTTCTTATTCGTCATTCCAAAGCGTGACCAACTTGCCCGCGGTCATCACGATTTCTTTTTAGCCCGCTTGCCTTATGCGTTCGCGCCACCTGTCTCTATCCTTGACGCTTTGATTTCTACCGGTTCTTATCATCTCCTCGATCCTCCATCCGCGGCCCCTTTTTCGTTCATCTCCCTTCTTCTTTGCGTCCTTTATCTTATCCGGGCTTTCGGGGGGTGGTGGCGGGGAGTGTCTTCTTGCTATCGGCTTGATCCATCCCCGATATGGTACTCATTCGGCTCGTCGGCGGAGGGGCTTCAGCCGACTGCCGCTTCGGGGAAGTTCCACATGATCTTTAGCAGCGCGCTCCCACGGTCGTTGGCGCTCCTCTTCTTCTCATTCTCGCTATGTGCTTCGCGATCCTACTCAACACCTGGAGGTTTCGCGGCGCTTGGGTTTATAGTTAAGGAAATCCTTTGGTAGTCGGCCGGTTTTGTGTCTCTTGCGAGTCCTTTCCCAGAATCCCATCGATCCGAACCATCGGATCGCCATTCTGGGAAAGGACGAGCCCCTATATTAGGCTAGTTCCATTCTCAGACCGGTTATCGGCGTCTTCTCCACAATGACATTTTCTTCGTTCTCGTAGCTTCCCTCCCTTCCCGCCTATTTTTGCATGGCGTAATGCGTCTTTTTTCATTTGTATTAGTATTGGTTCTTGCCCTTTTTGTTGTTTTTCACTTGTGGGTGTCGCTTTTTTCTTGTTGCTGTTTCCTTGGCATTTTTTCTGTGTTTTCTCTGCCTGCGGGTGATGCTGTTTATTTCCACCTTGAGGGTGATGCATCTTTATATATCATGTTTTCCACCCGCTGGGTGATGCTTTTTCCACCTTCTCGGTGACGCTATCTTCTTTTTGTTATGCTCTTTTTTGTCTATTTTTATGCCTTATATCTTCCGGCTTTCTTGATGCAGATTCTTTTTATGGCTGGGCTTGTTTCTCTAACTCTTTACGGGTGTTTTTTGAGTTTTTTGGGTATTGCAGGATTTCGCTATCTTCCACTGGCTTTTGGGGTCCTGATGGTTTCCGTTCGTCATCCTCGTTGTTATATGGGGTTTTTTTTCGCGGTTGTTTGGGGTCGTGCTTTCGGTTTGCCTTCGCGCTCGTCCGGTTTCTCTGTTCTCTAGGCAATACATTCGAGGTTGGTGGCGACCATTTCTCATTAGGGTTTTCCTCGAAAACCCGAAAGGGCGGGGTTTTTTATCCCGATGAGAACTTGTCGCCATTGCCCTCTTATACTGCCTTAGCACATTTTCTTTTTTGGGGGTAGTCCGATATTGTTCCTATGTTCGGCTACCCCTCTCTCTCTCTTCTTATACATTGTATACTGCTGCTGTGATGAATGACAAGCCTATCTATCGGCCGGTTTTGTGTCTCTCGCGAGTCCTTTCCCAGAATGTTATTCACAAGAAGATACGCATTCGATAAGTTATATGCTTAAAAAAAAAGTCTGTGAATCCTAAAGCATGAGAATGGACCAGGATTCTCGTGCACTCGATTAGTAACCAATTTCCCCACATCAGGATCTATAGAAAGGAGATTTATGGGTTGATCTGATTTGAACTACCTAAAAGAAGCTAGAAGAAACTAAACCTAAAGCTAAAGCTAGAAGAAACTGGCGCCTAAAGCTCGAAGCATGGGTGGAACTGAGCCCAACATGGCCGATTTGGCCCGAACGATAGCCATCTGCTCCATCCCTCCTAACCGAAAGCTGGCTATAGCTTCGAATTTGCATTCATCTGACACAAATTGCGGCCTTACAGCAGGTCGCATGTCATTTCAGAGTGGCCACACAATAAGTGTCTACAAAATAAGAATTTAGATTGCGGCAGAGAACACGAAAAAAAGAAAAAAAAAATGACAATCTAGATTACATATGTTTAGATAACAGTGACTGAAATGCTAAAATGTCGTTGATCTATTAATGGATTTAACAATGACTGACATGATGAAATGTCATTGAGCTATTAATGGAATACGAAATAATGTAAGATAATAAGTGATACCGCATTTCATGGGGCTTGAACCCATTGTATCCTGTTATTTGTATGTTATGTTGATTGATGGTAAGGATATTGTTTCCATACTCTTTGGTCCACGTGGTTTTGTTCTGAAGATATACAAAGATATGTATCATATGGATACATGGTAAACACAATCTGTCTTCACAAGATAAATAAACCTAACATGTGGATGCCGCTGGAATAATGTTAATAACCATGAACCCAACTTGTTGCCAAGTCTGCACCGTATATATCGGATGCCATCATGTTATAGCCACGGGCATATCCGTAGTATATCCGTGTCTTTGACATGTTATAGCCACGCCAAAAAAAAATTACACAGCGTTTTTGTGGACTTAGCGGATTTTTTACCATTTAAGGCTGGCTATAACATGTCCACGTCCGACATTTACCGCGATGGTGTGAAAGGCCCCATTTAGTGCAAAATAATGGTGTGGACAAATTGCGTGGAACTAACTGAAGTTACATGTAAAGAATAGAATAGAATAGAATAGAATATGATTTTATCGTCCACGGAGACCAACTGGCCTATGGGACCCAAGTACAAAGAGAGAGCAGCAGGCCTTGGAGATGATTGCTCCAAGGCGGATCACATCTACTAAATTATCTGTAGCCTCGTGTCAGAGTCCATAAAGTCATATTCTTCATCGTGGTTTCTGTTGCAAAAATGCCAACAATCTGCAGAGGAGAACTACCTCAATCATAGGATACTTGGCAACTTTCCTGGAACTTGTTATGAATCCTCTGTCCAAGCTTTTCAGCCTCTGAACTAGCACCGCTTCCCCATACAATGTTTTAAAAAACTTTCTCAAGCATTGAACATAACATGATGGAAAGAACACTAGATATAATACCTTGAAATACCCAGGGCATAGATTTCATTATCTTTGGAGAAATTCCTACACTTCTCCGTATCCTTAGCATATGATTCATAAAATAGAGCATGGATTTCGCCACATCCAAATCCATCCAAACTCGGAGGTATCTTGAATCGGTCCAGTACTTCTTGTTGTTACAGAATGTTCTTACACATAGTTGTAGCATTGGAACAGTATGCTGCTTCTGTCCATCCAATACATCTATAGACAAAATACAAGTTACTATTTAAAAGAAAAATAGGAAGCAAGGGCAAACGGTTGTTACCATCATTTCCAGCATAAGTATCAATAGCTTTAAGCATAGTTGGGAGCAAACGCAAACATTTGCAAGCTTGCAAACGTTTGCACCAAATGTGCAAACGTCTTGTTTGCATCTGCTGTTATGCATATACAAAAAATACTTCACACATTCAGAATTTCAGAATTTTAAAGAGCTCTAAACATGATAAAGATCCAAAGATTTCAGAAATATGAGAGACTACAAACATGTTTCAAACTCTTAGAAGTTTAAAGAGATTATATCTGATCTGTATGTTATGATATATTTAGCAAAATTTGGACTTATTCAAATCTAATAGATGTGCTTCAAAGATGCCATGATAAGATTATATATATTTTTAACTTTATTGATTTTAATAATTTGTTCAATTTATCTTTAAATCAAAAGTATGACGGAAACTAAAGTATAAAATTGCTTTATAAACCAGTATTCACCTTAATCTATTTAGAATTAAGTTCTCATAAACTATGTGTGATTAAAATATTACCTTTTTAACATATTTTAAAAAGATAATTTTAGATTGAAATTGAATACCTTTATGTTTTAATAATAACTATTGAATAGTTTATTGTTAATGAAATAAAATATATTGAAAACTAATCAATAATAAACTCAACTTAAATCTTTTCTTAAAATAGATTCAAATAAAAATTAGTTTGGAAAATAATTTTATTCTTTGATAACTATTATAGTTTCGATTTAAAGATAAACTTATATAATTAAAATCTATAAATATGATAACAATCAAGAAAATAATAAATATATTCTTTAATGGTATCCTTGAAGTGCTATCTATCAAATCTGAATAAGTCTAAGTTTTGCTGAATATATTATTGTTGTAACATTACCGGCATTTTACAGTGGAGAATAAGAATACAAGAAAACGAAATACAATACAAGATTAGGAAGAGTCAAATCCAAAAACGAAATCAATGCCAGATTCAGACTGTAGAACAAGGAAACTGCTTTTTTTCTGGGAAAAAAACACAGTGGAGACTTACCTGAGTGCCTAAGAGTTGAGCAGGAAGCATTCGGCAGGAAAGAACTCCATTTCGGGCCATTCCTAATTGGTGCACCACCTGCTCCCTGAATTTCGCTGCCGAGATGCTCGTAGAATCTAATATATTTACGTTTTTGGAATGTCCTTTTTTTTAGGTATTTTGGTTTTTGGTATTTTTTTTTGGGTCATGTGCAAACACGTTTGCAAACAGTGTTTGCAAAAAAGCGCAAACGCGTTTGCTTCCAACTAGGGCTTCAAGTAGTTTTCCCCATTTCGAGGCCTGCCAATATGTTCAGCGAAGAGAGCCGCACAGAATATCAAACAGGTCAATAAATCACCTATAAACTAGATATGCTTTTTGATGACACAAGGCTTGGAAGACAGGATTGCTGAAGCTTGAAACACGTTCCCAAGGCCTGAAACCCTGACCAGAACTAGAAACCCTGATTCGGCTAAAACTCTGATTCGGCTGGTAAGCTGGTGAACAAGAATCTGGCCGAAGAAATATCCCAAGGTATTTCCTGCAAACTATCTGATTAGTCTAAAGCTCCAGCCGCCCTGAGGACAAGACTTACGACATAAACCCTATTTGGATTTCGCTCGAACGCTACATAACGAGGTTAAAAAAAAATGGTTTATTAAATTTAATCATAAATTCAAGGCTAAAACCATTGAAATATGAACTTAACGACTCAAAAAGCAGTGCGCACTCTAAACGTACACATTAGTACATCCACTTGAATACACCACTAAATCATAGAAGAATCATATTAAAAAACATATAAAAACAAGAAAATTAATACGTCCTACGGCGCATTGTTCCAGTTTTAGCATGTTCTTACGGTGTAAGGCCCTATAGTGCTCTAGATAACCAACAATTCTACTGAGATTCTCTTAGATTCTCCTAGATTCTCTTAGAATTTTCTATTTTGATTGAGGTGCTTACCCATGAGCATTTAAAACCATCTAAAATAATCTATTTTGGATCTGTAAAACATTTTTAAAACATTTTCTATTTTTAGACTGAGGCGAGCATCTAGAATATTTTTTTTTCAAGATTTATATTGTACACCTTTATTATGAAACATTTTAGAAAGCGTGGATATGAGACCATTGAGCATTGCTTTTTCATGTGTGAACACTTTAGACAGGTATGGGACTGGTTGTTTTCCCTTTTTCAGGTTTCACTAACAAGTCAACAACTGCTTTTGGCAATTTACCCAAGTACCTGGACAGAGTTACAAGGCCAGGCTTTTCATCTAGCAGCAGGATGGTTGCTTTGGACTATCTGGAAAAGACGAAGATTGGTAATCTTCAAAGGTCTGGATGTGGCAGATAATCGTGTTCTCCAAGAAGCTCAAGGTTACATTGTAAAGTCGTATCATTGTTCTTCATTTGCCCCTCGCAAGAGGCGATTGATTTTTGAGGAGTTTTTGGATGTGCACTCTTATGCTTAGGCAGGTTGCTTCACTCGGTGGGTCTCCGCTTATCCGCTGAGATTTTATTCCTGTCTCTGCATTTATACTTGTATTTGACTCTTTGATTGAAGAAAGTCTGACGTCCTTCAACAAAAAAAAAAATGAAACATTTTAGAACATTCTATTGTCGCTCTTTGCAAAATCTTAAAAAAACTCTAAGATTTCATCAAGATTTTCTTAGATTCCCTTAGATTCAATTAGATTTTAAGAGATTCTATTAGACTTGTATATTTTCCTAAATTCTCTTATAATTTATGAGATTTCCTTATATTCCCTTTAATTCTCCTGGATTCCCTTACATTCTAGAAATTTCTAGAACATTTTAGAACTTTCTGGAACATTTTGAAAGTTTCAAAACATCCTAGAATATTATAGTCTATTTTATCTTAATTAGAACATTACCCTCAAGAAAATTAATACGTCCTACGGCGCATTGTTCCAGTTTTAGGATGTTCTTACAGTGTAAGGCCCTATAGTGCTCTAGATAACCAACGATTCTACTGAGATTCTCTTAGATTCTCCTAGATTCTCTTAGAATTTTCTATTTTGATTGAGGTGCTTACCCATGAGCATTTAAAACCTTCTAAAATAATCTATTTTGAATCTGTGCAACATTTTCTATTTTTAGACTGAGGCGCTTGCCCTGAGCATCTAGAATATTTTTTTTTCAAGATTTATATTGTACACCTTTATTATGAAACATTTTAGAACATTCTATTGTCGCTCTTTGCAAAATCTTAAAAAAACTCTAAGATTTCATCAAGATTTTCTTAGATTCCCTTAGATATTATGAAGATTCCCTTAGATTCAATTAGATTTTAAGAGATTCCATTAGACTTGTATATTTTCCTAGATTCTCTTACAATTTATGAGATTTCCTTATATTCCCTTTAATTCTCCTGGATTCCCTTACATTCTAGAAATTTCTAGAACATTTTAGAACTTTCTGGAACATTTTGAAAGTTTCAAAACATCCTAGAATATTATAGTCTATTTTATCTTAATTAGAACATTAACCTTAAGTATATTTTAAACATATCATAGAATTAATGCTTGGTCTAGTGGTTAGAGTGGGGGGTTTGGGACCAGGGTTTGAATCCCCCCAATAACATAAAAAGTTTTAAAAGCCTTTCCTTAAGGAACGAGCATTCAATATGAGCCTTAGGATCTTAGACTCGATCAACGATCAAGATCTCACCATATAAAAGCAATATGAGCCGTAGGATCTATTACATATAATTCCCAAGGCCACGTGGACAGTAGGAAGTGTCCCCAAGCCATGTGAGCCGTCGGATCTTGGACCGACGGTCAGGATCAGATCAATCTGGACCGTAGGACCGCGGTACACATATTATATGTAAACTCCCAGGCCATCTGGGCCGTAGGATACGTCCCAAACCCATGTGAGCCGTCGGATCTCGAACGGACGGCCGGATAAGCGCGAAACATAAGAACGTATATAGATCATAAATTTTTCATAGAATTAATGCTTGGTCTAGTGGTTAGAGTGGGGGGTTTGGGGGGTTGAGGACTAGGGTTTGAATCCCCCCAATAACATAAAAAATTTTAAAAGCCTTTCCTTAAGGAACGAGCATTCAATATGAGCCTTAGGATCTTAGACTCGATCAACGATCAAGATCTCACCATATAAAAGCAATATGAGCCGTAGGATCTATTACATATAATTCCCAAAGCCACGTGGACCGTAGGAAGTGTCCCCAAGCCATGTGAGCCGTCGGATCTCGGACCGGCGGTCAGGATCAGATCAATCTGGACCGTAGGACCGCGGTACACATATTATATATAAACTCCCAGGCCATCTGGGCCGTAGGATACGTCCCAAACCCACGTGAGCCGTCGGATCTCGAACGGACGACCGGATAAGCGCGAAGCATAAGAACATATATAGATCAGATATAAAGGGAATCTTATATATTAGAGCCTCTGGGCACATCTCGTTTCGCTTATGGTCATTTATGATTGGAGGCATCTATGATTTTGAAATATAAAATACGAGTTACAAGTTCGCCTAAGGTTTTGATGGAGTATCGAACCTCTATACGGCTTCGCCTAAGGTTTTAGAATATGAAATACGTGGGCTCGAAATGACTTTGGAAACAGCAAGAAAAGGCATGTTCTTTTATGCTTGTGTCTCATCTATGTCATGCCATTTATAATACAAGAAAAAAATGCATAGATAATGCATAACCTGCATATTTGGATGCTTCGGGAACTTTTCCTTTTGGAGCCAGCTTTATCAGCCCAAAACTTGGCAATTTGGCACAAAGATCAATGCTTAATTAAAATACTTGATGGCTTCAAACCATGAAATATTTGATGGCTTCAAACCATGATTGATAAAGCTTTTATATGCCAAATGATGTGCATATTCCTCTAACTACATCCAGAGAGACTTAAGGATGGTACTTCTTCCCACCGTATAGGAAGCCTTTGCTTTTTCTAGTTCATTTTAGCATGCTCAAACAAATATTGTCTTAGAGTACATGACAGGTACTTGTACGTACATTAGGGGCTTTTCATTTTCGATACAAATAGCTAAGAAAAAAGAAATTGGCCATGGAGGATAAGAGATGACACATTCAAAGAGAGGGGGGCATGTATGCGCAATGGAAACTACATAACAACATATGTTAGGGTGGTTTCCTATGGACGAGATCCCGCCTCCTTACCTTGGCATGAAAGGACACATGTAAAGATTGATGGTACCAGAGAGTTACCTAGGCTCCGAGTTTCGGTGATAAGTTATTTGTTGGAACTTAGGTGGGAAACCTAAATCGATCCAAGGTTGTTGAAGCTCTATCTCTTTGTTTGACCTTAAAAAAATCTTGAGGTTTCATTCTCATGGAAAACACCCATCATTCTTTAGGAAGATTCAGTGGACCCTTGAGCCCAATAGCTCCTGGCTATTCTTGCTCAAGTGCTTGTGCCCTGCACACAAGGTATAATAGGCGCGTCTCTACATGGTCCACAAGCTCTTGACTAAAAGTACTTGACTGCATCAATTCAAGTGGACAAATGTGCAATAAAAAAGTTTGTTTGTACATATGTAATGGGCCCATTCATGCATGTGTGCATGTATAAACACGATCTACTATCGTGGCTAATATTGCAATTCAATAAATGAAGTGGGCAGATGTGAAGAATGTCTCTACAAAAATAAATAGGCACGTCGGTGAATATGTCTTGAGTAAGTGATGGAGACATATACTTATCAAATGCATATGCCTATTTGATTCTTTTGATCTTTTGGTGTTTTTAAACGTTATAAAATGAATAAGAACATAAAAAATAAGAAGCCAAGGGGAAACGGGTTACATATTGCATTCGTCCAAAAAATATGAGCTTGAGCAGTATGATATATCTAGGCAGTTTTTTATAATTTCAAGCAAACGTAACAAAATGGGAAACAAACACTTGGACTCTTGGCAAATGCATCTCTTCAATTATTGGAGATAAAGAAGTCTTAGACATTATCAATATATACATACAAGAATTTGGCGCCTGTGCATCACATCTATGAAGATGTATACGGAATGAAAATGTTGATTTCATATATCTTGTTTGGTTTTTGCATCACATCTATGAAGATGTATATGGAATGAAAACGTTGATTTCATATATCTTGTTTGGTTTTTCCATTTCCAAATTCTGCTCGTATGTGATATCTCTTAATTCTGCTCGTATGTGATATCTCTTATGAAGCCTAGTCAAATCAGTGGTCAATTATTTGGTCAATTCCCTAGGCATGCGATATTGAGCCTATTAGGTTGGATATGGAGTGTATGTCAAACAGAAAGAATATGATGAAAACGAGCTGTAAGAAGTCTTTTATGTTGTTCCATATCTCTAGGATCTACGTCTTTAGAGGCAAGGGCATTGCCAATGCAAGTCAATTTGCCAAGCTCCAGGCATGATGCAGCATGCATTCATCAAGCTGACCTCAACATTTGCTAGGGTCTGCAAAAAATAGGTGAAAACTAAAGAAATCATTTTCCAATTGGCTGCATAAACTTATTATGGCTTCCATTATATATTTTGCACCAGCTTATGATTCTTTGATAGGCAAAATAGTTCACCTGTTGTCATAGTTGAGGACAAAAGGCCAAATGTCTGCAAAACTCATAAGGTGCACGTCAAACCATGGACTATCTGAGAGAGCAAAGTTCCATTTTGCAAAGGCAAGTAGCAAAGAATGTTAACCTGCGCAAAGAATGTTAACCTGCGCAAGCTATTCTGATACTTTACGGCCATTCTAGCCCCAAATTTAAACTATTCTAATTCCAAATTAAAGCCCACCAGATCGTTTGCCCTTTCTTGAAGTTTATATCATCATACTATGAGCTCAGCCTTTCGGTGCCAGCCAAATATGCCTCAGGAAATCAAATTCTAGATTGAAGCTTTTAAACGAAACTCAGCAAAAAAAAAATACTTGATTTACACAGGAATTGGAAATAGCCGACGGTTTTTGCTCCTTTTATCTTCTATGTTGCTTGCAGCTAGGATGAAGCATTTACAAAACGTGAAGCCCCAAAAATGCGGCTGTGTGGCTATGGCGGATCGCTATTTTCTGCCCAGTCCGTCTAAGTAATCCACACCAAATTATGAGAAAAGCACCTGTTTACAAAAAAACTGGGAAATAGCGAACGGCTTCAGGGCTTCAGTGCTAGCTAGAGCCTTCAAGTTAAACTGGCCGCCATAGTTTGTTCTGGTAGGTAGGGCGGTGAATTCAAGACGGGGGATAGGCAGTGAGAAAAGGTACGGCAGGCTTCCAAAATGCCACTTTTGTAACCGGTTTTTTTTTTTTTTTTTTTTTTTTTTTTTTTATAATATATCTATCTAACTAAATATAAGATTACTAGAAAAAAAAAAATTTTGGAATTATCTACGTATATTGGAATGCTTTTTCCGGGTCCTTTTTTTTTCCGGGAATACCCGTATTTCCCCTTCGCTTCGAGCTCTGGCGCCACACCCATCGTGCTCCTTTTTCTTCTGCTTCATCATTTGCTTTCATTTATGTTGTTTATGGCAGCGCATATTGGTTTAGGGCAAAATTGCTTCAGCTAGAGTTAGATTTGCAGACTCGTGAACCCAGTTAGCCAAGCCAGAACTAGACAGGCCGTGGTTTTTTGCAGAAGCCAAAGAAAAATGAGAACGAAGCCATGGTTTGCTGGGTCGTGGCATAAGGAGCTTCTCTTCCAGGTTGAAGTCCGCATCTTATCCGGTAGCAATCCATCTCTTTTTTTCGATTTCTTGTGAGCTTCCCTCAAAGGCGATGAGGATGGCAGAGCAAGTTTTGTTTTTTGTAGGACTAGCCTTGCAAAACCGCAGGACACCAAGTCTTAATTTGTCTGATTTGTTTTTTCTTAGTGAATTTTGCCCTTCCATACAGATTCGATAGCTTCTGTTTCCTTTTTTAAAGATAAGGAAAGAAATTGGAAATGTGTTGCCTAGGCAAATTAGGGAAGAGTGTTCTCTGGTGGATACAGGGTTCCGCTCTTTAGAATTGGGTCGTCTCAAACTTAGTCGTAGAATTGTGGAGATTTTCACATGGGCTCAAAATATTCCTCAGCTAAAGCCCAATGATCACATTCTATGTGCAGCGCTATACGGTCTGCTGGATCCACAGGATCCTTTGGTAGCCTTCCAGCTATCTACCAGAGCTCTTTTTGTCTTGGCTGATTTTTTTGTAAGAAATGATAAAGTTAGGGAAGCCATGGAACTGCTTCATAAGGGTCAGGTTGAAGATAAAGATGTTAGTCTTAGATTTTACATGAAGCTCATTTATGCAATTGATTCATCTGAACTGGGGACATTGCTTCCTCCGTTATTGAGCGTGTTGCCTTCAAAATTGAAGCTTGAAGATGCCACTGCCATCATGTCAGCATGTAGTAAATGTGGTTTGTATGAGGCGGTAGAACGAATCTATCTCAGGTTCAGGGAATCTAAATTGAAGCCTAATGTGGTTTGTATGAGGAGGTAGAACGAATCTATCTCAGGTTCAGGGAATCTAAATTGAAGCCTAATGTTGTGATGTACTCTGTTATAATGAATGCAAGATGTGAAGCAGGTAAGGAAAGGGAAGGTATGGCCATTTTCTGGGAGATGGAACAAGTAAATTGTTGTTTTGATCTCAAAGCTTATGAAGCTGCTATGAAATTATTCCAAAGACTTGGAGACGATGCCCGAGGTATGAGACTTTATTCAAAGCTAAAGGAAAATTGATTTATCCCTTCGCAAGCATTGTGTGATAGACTCATAGAGTTGTGCTGGAAGACAGGGAGAATTGAACGAGCCAATGCATTAGTCAAGGAGATGGAAAAGATGAGTCTTTGTCCAAGTCTAAAAATGTTATCTCTGCTCCAGATGCAAACTGCTTAATGCGGAGATTGTAAGGCATTCTTATCACTTTCTTAAATTTAATCCTTCTAATTTAAGCATGGAGACTTTTGTGATCAGGTAGAGATGGGCTACTTTATCTGATTTAATGCTTAACTTCAAAGTGGAGGAGGCATGTAAAGGTTATCACAAAATGATGTGCAAGTTCAGAATGTGGACCTCGTAGATTCACAAGAATGTGCCTGCGTATATGCCATCCTGCACATTCTTCTTAAAATTGATGCAGCTTTGGAAAGTCGAACTGGAGTTTGTCAATGATATTCTTGGCTTTGAGCTCCATTTATATCAGTCAACGTAGCTGCGGAGGGCTCAGATTCCACAACTGGCTGAAAAGAAAGCAAGGGGTTGCATGATCTTATCTCTGAAAGTGAGTTTGAGCTAGATGCCATCTCAGGAATTGTTTTTTTACATATGTGGTAACATTGAAGATGTCTTCGGCAACACCTAGAAAAGACGGGATGGCTTTGACTTCTATCGTTGCAGCATATACCCCAAATGGTATGGTAAGGAGGGTCTGTTGTTGTGGTAATGAAGCATGGTATAGTTTGTGGAGGAAGGCAAAGAGGTAAATGATTACATTGTCGACATGGGTATTGAATCTAAATCCTAGTCTTTATTGGAAACTCTCGACTGCTTTTATTGGCAAAGATTGTTCTGATATCTACAAGGCTGCAGCATTTTGCTCACGGTCACATAAAGTTGTATAGCATCATGTAAAGTTAGTAGTTTAGGTTTCTGATGAGCTGCCCATGGTGTTTCTGTAAATTGCTAGATATCATATCGCGTGTTTTCTCTTATTATCAAATTGTGGCCATTAATTTGCATAATATTCCCATATATATTCTCTCTCATGCATTATCCATCATCCGTTAAATCCGTGATGTGTTCAAATTCCCTTTTCCACCTCAGGATATGTCCAAGTCCTCCAATTGTTCATGTTTGTTGTGATGTGAAGAGACGATTAATCATAGTGGTTTGTTTTACAATTACCCTTGAGTAGGTGTTCTATTTGGTTTACATATTTCTACATACAAATTAAACATATTTAGTACCAACCAAAATATCACATGCACTACGAATTAAACTTGTGGATTGGACCCTACTAATGTCCGACAGAATGCATTTTCACTGAAATTGCCACTCTGGTTAGTAGTAGTAGTCATGATTTTGTAATGCATTTTCACTGAAATTGCCACTCTGGTTAGTAGTAGTAGTCATGATTTTGCAGTTGTGAAACTACAGATACTTTATTTATTGAAGTTAATGGAATCGTATTTCAAAGTCTACTTGAGAATGAGTTGGCTTAAGAGTCTCAATCGGAGAAATGTGGGACAGTTGAACACTTTTTGTTCTAAGATTTTAGCGCTGGCTGTGTAAGCACATGTACTTTATGCAGTTAGTTGGAGGCAATGTGTAGCTTTTGAAGGCAACCATCTCCTACTCATTTCAAATTGCATCAAATTGCAATTTGATGCAACCTCTTTTTAGGATTCTATCTTTTTAGAATTATTTATGGAATTATTTATGGTTCCTTAACAACCTGGCCACCAAGTTTCATAGCTGAGTTTAGATCTCAACCATTGGTTGCAATGATTACCCACAATAAAAATTGAAAATTAGCATAAACACCTAATTTATTATGCCAAATGGCCATAACACCTAGCATGTTATGGAACCACCACAAAACCACCATGAACCTCTCCGAACCAAAATTTTATGGTAGATAAATATTGATGTCTCAAAGATAACTATTAACAGCGAAATGTGCATAGGGCGCTGGCTCCGCCAGCGCTAAATTCTTGTATAATAATATATACAAGAAATTTATCGCGGCGGCCTTACGGCCGCCGCGAACATTTCTCTTCTCCAACTACTGTAAAAAGAATTTTTGTGTCAAGTCGAATAGTTCTCAATTTTGGACAACCTTTGAATGTGAAATAACATGCAGGAGTTGAACCTGCACAATTGCCATTTGTTTTGTGCCCGTATGATAGATAGGTGCTATAACTGACTACCATGGGATTCACATTATTACCATTGCCATTATTACCATTGCCATCATTTATTTTATTTTATTGTTGCATCCGATGACAGTCAGCGGGTTTTGGGCATTGGATGGGGTCAACCATTAACAATAGCTTGACCACTAAACTGTCATCGCGATGGATGTTCTTTTGGTTTATCTGATCTTATTTTTTACATCCAATGACAGTCAGCGGGTTTTGGGCTTTGGATGGGGGTCACCCATTACCAATAGCTTGACCACTAGACTGGCATGGCGATGTTATTTATTGAATGCTCTTTTCATTTATCTTATCTTATTTTTTACATCCAATGACAGTCAGCGGGTTTTGGGCTTTGGATGGGGGTCACCCATTACCAATAGCTTGACCACTAGACTGACATGGCGATGTTATTTATTAAAAAATGAATGACGTGAATCCAATGGTGATCAGATAGCACATTATATATCACACGGGCAGAGAATGGAGATTTTTTTTTTTTTTTGGGGGGGGAGGGAGGGGGGAATACCTTATCCGAATAACGTTGAAGAACTCGTTTGTATCTGCCTAATTAGTGGTTGAAGAAAAACAAAGTTAGCGAGAGAAAATGATTGAGAAAACATACTTCTGTATAAGAGACATGAAGAAGTTGCAAGCATCTGCATATATGATCATCACGGAAAAACTAGCTTGTTAGCAAACGAGTTAGTATATCTTACCTCTTGCATATACATGTGAAGGCTAAAGGGAGTTTTTTTCTTTTCTTTTCTTTTCTTGATGTACCTTATATTCGAATAACGTTGAAGAAGTCATCTGTACCTACTTAATTAATGGTTAGGGAAAAGAAGATGCACATTAACATAGAAAAGGATTTAGGCAAACGTACCTTTGTAAAAGAGAATTGAAGAAATTGCAAGCACCTGGATATATGATGTGATAATTAAAAAAAAACTTGGCTAGCTAGCAAAGTAATTCTTTGTAGACGACATTCGCGGTATGTTTTGTTGTGTTATCCGGAGATAGGAGGATGAGTACATCTTCCTCTTTCGATCTTGCTGTGAGGGTCGTGTATAATTGACCGTGTGCAAAGACATTTGTACGTAAATCAAGGACAACACGGTCCAACGTTAATCCTTGGCGCCTATTGAAGGTGGTGGAATATGCTAGTCGTAATGGTAGTCAAGCGCCCGGGATGGTCCATGGTCTATTTTCTGGTTGGTAAAAGAAGTCGGGTTCTTGAAATAGGATATGTGCAATCATTTGAACGCTACGCTGACCCTAGGACTTTTACCATTACTGAACTTATCATGCATTGATGTGATCATGACTCTTGCATTCTTTTACCGCACCTTTTCCGTGTCAAGTCGCTTTCATAACGTGGCATATTGCTCCTACTTTAAGGTTCAATTCGTGTTCGGGGATGCCAGAATGCGTGAAATTGTTCAAAAAATCTGATGTTGCATAAGGGTGGTCGTATATGATTTCATCCTGTTCACTGATGTGATCATGGCTATAATATTTCTTACTTCTGTTGCACACTTTATCTAGCGTACGCTCGTTGAAATCTTTGACGTGCTTGTTGATAGGAGACAGGAATGCTCGTTTCTCACATTGGCTTGATTCTTCAAGATGTCGACGGATACGAAGTCTTCAAGGCCGCAATTTTGGTAGTTGTGTTAAATATGTCTAATGAAACCGCGATTCTTTGCCAGTTTTCTCCAATGTTATCAACATATTGCATTAGCTCGATCACCCGCATTTTTCGCATCGGGTCGTTCCAATTTTAGAACGTGAAATGTTTGCCATAATGGAGATGATTTTATGGACGATTGATCGCCGCAGTTTACCACCTCCCTTAACGACAAAAAGTACTACTTGCCCGAAATCTCCGTAAGCTATGAAGTGTTTTGCTCCAAAGGGAGAACTATTTTTACACAAACCTGGTAAATTGTGTTGTGTACACTCTCTATAATCGCTTTATTAGCCATTGGGAATTCATCCCAAATTATCGCTTTTGCTGCAATAAGAAGTTCAGCGGCTCCTGAATCCCGTTCTAATAATGAATGTAGGCCTGCATTTTTCTCAACCGGTATTTGAAAAGCGAGTGAGCGCTCGACCCCGGTATTGAAGAGTCGTGCAAGTGTTTGTTGTTCCGCGACTAAGCACTATGTTCTTGTTCCCACAGATTAATAAACATATACAATTGAGAACAAATGTTTTTCCCGTACCCGGCCTTGCCATTTACAAATATTGGTTGCTTGCTTGCTCAGATTCTGTTTTATCTCGTCTCGTATATAAGTATACACCTCTAATTGATTAGTGTTCATTGCGCTCGACATCTCTGCTACAGCTTCTAAATAAGCTTCATGATCGGCAAATGTAGATAACTCATGCATTACATCTCTTACGAGACGAGCGTGCAATTGTAATCCGAAAGCTACGATGTTAGTGCCATGCTGAGTCAATATATTATTGATTAGGTGGAGTGATTCGTTAAATGCAACTGTTTCATCATTCGAGTATTGGTCTAGCAAGTCAATGCTCATCGGTACTCGGAATCTACTCCATATCTCGAGTGCTGGCGCTTGATCAAGTAAGACCATTGCAAATAAAAATCGTAGTTGTGTGGGACTTAGAGACAACGACGTTGCTTCTTCCATAATCAGCGTTGCCTCGTTACACGCTGCAAGTAGTCCATGTGCCTCTGCAGCTTGTCGATAAGTTTCATGTTCCAAATTATTTACGATCTTGATTTCATCCCACGTTCTTACAGGCCGATGTATTAGGATTTGCCTTAAATAAAATGCTTCACCAACCCGAGGTAATAATAAACGTACTCTACATATAATCGGTTGCATAGATCTCTTCTTGACAATGTTTCTCACGTATCCTGGTCGTTCTTGCTCCAGATACTCACCATGTTGCAAGATAGATGTCCCATTATATGGAGTTAATGTGTATTGTTCATGATATTGGATATACGTGAGAGAATCAAACTCAGAATCTAGTGGCCGTGAAAAATAGTGATCCAAGAGCGAGTTTGTATTTGGTAACCGTAGGTGCAGTGGAAGACATCTGACGGATGGCGATTTATGTGTTATATGATAGGACATTATTCTCCACGATGCCTCCATGGCAGACAGATACCGTCCATTCACGTAGTCCCGTATTTCGTTCGTAGCATTTGGTTTAGTAGGTTTATCCGATGATATATTTTCGAAAGAATCTTTAGACGTTTCTATTCCTTGCCCTCCATTTGCTAACGAGGTACATGACATGTATTGAGTTGGTTGACTATTTATTGATGAAGATTGACCTGCAGACTCATTATCTTGTGCTACTCGAAAGTTGGCACTATCGAACCCTTTATATATATAACCATAGAGATAGGAAAAGACGTGCACAGTAGATGCAACGTCCACGGTGATATGGCAATCTAGTTCGTGAAGCAAGAACGCATTGTACGGCACCACCCACATATCATCTGCACTTCTTCTTCTATATTGTACATAACCTCTCGAATCAAGATATGTCGTGGGATTCACGGGCTTTGGGAAGTTGTAACAGCATGAAGAATTGTTAGAAGAACATCTCTCTGTGTGCCTATGAATCATGAACTTTTGTACTTGTGCTCGAAGGACTGGATCCGATGGCAGCTCAGCAGAAATGATCTCATCGATACAATCGATCGGTATATCGTTCTCGGTCGCGTGCTACAAGGTGGCGATGGGGCAATCCTCGTTTCGAACTCTACAACATGTATCATATATGATATAATGCGTTGAAAGAACTTTCGTAGCAACTCTTTTAGTCGTTGTAGTCTACCGTGGAAACACCGAACTACGATCATCGAGAGCATCGGATGCATTTTGTCCCGCCTAAGTGCGGTTAAGATCTCGGGCCAATCTGTGTTTGTCGTCATCGTAATAAATAAGGTAGGACGACCTTTTGCCCTTGAGAGTGCTAATGCATCAGCTACTTGTACCGAACACCATCTTTTACAACCCAAGAATGATGCAGGTAAGATAATGTCATTTTCATCATCGTTATCGTGTTCGGAATAATCCTCATCATATCAGATTCTTCATATGAACGCCGTTGTTTTAAAATAATTCAGACGGGCATCCTCAACTCTCGAATACATATCTACTAGGTATTCTCCGCAGAGTCGACCTAACTGCAAGAACCGATCTTCATGTAATAACCTTGTCCTATACCATTGCAATTGCGTCAAGTTGTGCTCATTTCCAAGCCCCCATCCTAATGTGCCATGGGGAAAGAACAAAGGGTATTGAAGTGGTTCATACATGGGATCAAGGATATTTATGAAGGTCGGTTCTCCTTGGTTCTGAACCCAGAATCCAGCAACGCGAGGTCGGATGTCTGCTGTATTGTTGACCTCGGCAATAGATGCAATTTCATTAATAGCAACAGCTCCTTCTATTGTTATGTATGCCGATGGCATATCCATACTTCCCATAGTTCGAAGGTGTCGTATGAATGGGTTTAATTGGTTAAGAGCCGATCCAACTGTCGCAATCCATTGGAATGGCACTCTTTGATTACGTGCATGTATGTAACGTTGCGATTCATCATAGACATACCAATGTATAGGATTCCCAACATCTGCTGCAGGGAGTAATCTATGATATGTACGACCAGTGATCGTAACGGAGGACGGAAAATCTAAGTTCACGAAGCTGCCATCAACTCCAAGTACACTGAAACAGAACAACTTGTTTATTCGTCTGGCTTCTGCACCGAAACCAGGTGTGTTGTACAAATTAATTAATACTGTAGGCAAAGGTGGTAACGGTGGAAGTAACCATCTTCCATTATTACAACAAAAACCATTTTCCTCAATGTTAAGCAGCAAGATTTGACAATATGTACACCTCTTATTCCATGTGCACATTACGTAAGTTCTATTCATTGCCAAGTTCATACGTCGTGCACATGCACGCCAGTGTGTTAGATCTCGTTGATTTGAGCTCTCAACTCTTTCATTTGATTCTGTTATGGAACCAAGAATATCATTATATTCGAGTTGCGCAATGGGTAAACTACTTGTGCCTGCAGCCGTTTGGTCAACTGGGCACATGTCTACCATGGATGCAGTTGAACATAAACTATGTCGATGTTTCCTTGCAACATCCACTAATCTCTCACGTCTCACTGGGGCTATACACAGTACTGTGGGCTGTTCCACTGAGACAGTTTGTGATGGCGCCTCAGTAGAGCACCCAGTCGACGCAGGTGCACATTTCCTTACAACATTTATGAGCCTATCTCGTTGATCTGAGCTCTCAACTATATCTTCTGACTCCCTTATACGTTGATGTTTCCTTGCAACATCTACTAATCTCTCACGTCTTACCGGGGTCATACACAGTACTGTGGGCTGTTCCACTGAGACAGTTTGTGCTGCCACCTCAGAAGAGTAGCCAGTTGAGGCAGGTGCACATGCATTTACATCTGCATAATTTGCAGTATGATCAACTGACTCGGGTGCAAATAATGCTCTTTTCCTCTCTCTATCACTTTCACGGATCTTGTTTCTAGAGTCTTCAGTTAGATTCGCAAACCGTTGTCTCTTTAATTCCTTTTCTCTCTCTCGGATTCTTATCCTATCTTCCTCACTTATTCTTGCTAACCAATCTTTACGAGGCATCGAGACAACAAAGTAAATTGCAGTATAGTTTAGTGCGACTCTATAGCAATAAAAAAATACCTACTTATTTTTTTATCATTTTGATGCGCGTATCAACTCATTTAAGCCACGCACAACTTATAACTTCCTGCATTCATATAAGCACAAGCTTCAAAAAAAGAAAAATATATATCGTTGATAATATAAAGAAACAACCAATAATTAATACGAAACAAATACAACGATAAAACTCATACATATTTATATATTTATTATGCTATGCAATATTTACTATTGCTATGCCTTACCTTCACTCAGTGAGGTTAGAATGAGCTAACATTTGCTTTTGCAAGTTCTGCAGTTGAAGTTGCACTTTAGAGGGCAGTCAGAAGGGCAAGGAATGTTCATGCACTAGCAAAGCCCAGGGGTGTTGTTGCAAGGAAAATTGTCATAGCTGTACACAACATATCCAGTTTACACAGCCATGGCCAGCAGCAATACCATAGCCCTAGGAACTAGCATGGATGCCATAGCTAAGCTTGAGCTTGAGCTTGACTTGAATCTGCACTTGAGCTTTTGAACTTGAACTGGGCTGTTGGTGTTTTATAGAATGGAAGTGAAGGACTCAGGGTTCATAAGTCAATAGCATTAATTCCATTTGGTGTTCAACACATACCCTCTGCTACTCAATCCCTTAGTTTACTATGTGATGAGGTCCTCAAACCGTTCTTCCCTAGTTCAATAGTCATTTTTTGTAAAACACCCATGGATGAATTTGGACCATGTGAAAATAATAAAGAGGCCAAAAAAAGAAGGGCCCTCAATAATCAACAATAGTGCAGCTACCACAAATATTCATATTCAATCAATGGTGTTTATCTTGGGTGCTGTTTGGACAGCGAATCATGGGACCATCTGAGCCAAGTTTTTTCCAATCCTTCAAGGGGATACGAGTCAACATCTTGGATGCATCTCAGAACCACCAGATCTGCACATGACACCACACAAAGACATGCAGCCTCTACCTTTTCCTTTAGCATTGGAGCAGGCGGCCATGGCAGATCCTTGGGAAAGTGGATCGAAGCCCCGATTAAATAGTGCTCATGCCCTACAATAGGTGACTTTTTTACTGTGCTTGTTAGAGTTATCCCCCAACATCACATGGGGTCAGCCCCATTGGCAATTTTTCAAGCTTATATTTTTAGCGCCCTAACATTTATTTTTGAACCATATACGAGCCACCACGCATTGGCCATTTCTCAAATGTATATATTTTAATTCAGTTTTTCTCCTCCATGACCCACCCTTTACACATTTCTAACATAGACATCAATTTATGCTCCACACTTTGCTCGTTACCCCCTCTTATCTTAAATGGAGGGCCACAAAGTTGCCACCTCATTGGAGGGTATGGGGGCATGCATGGGCATGCACCCCATGTTTCAACCGTCGGATGGGTGCAGGGTAAATCCTGGCTATCTAATTCAATACTTAAGAAACTGCTACGAAATTTAGTTAATAATTATTATATCATTAATTATATTAAAGCATGATGTGGCAGAGTATTAAATAAGTGTGGCAAGGCATTAATTTTGAAATGATGGTACGAATATGAGGTGGCATGAAATACGAAGGCATCTTTTAGTTCTCGAAATTTCTCTGTTCTGATCTGGCTGAAACAGGGGCTTTGCCGCCCAGGCAAACTTCTCTTGCTCCAGCTATGGCGTCTAAGCTATGGCGTCTAAGTGCGGCTGAAACAGTTGCAACGTTGGGAAATAGCGGAGGCGGTGTGAAGCTCCGGTAGAAGAATTGTTCGGAAATCGGACTATTTCTGTGCAAGATGGGGAAGAAAGGTAACGAGAAAACGAAGCAGTGTAGTCTCTGAACTGCTCGAAAGAAACGTAAAGTATGGCGATGGCGATCAAGGCGCCCAGCAAGAAGACGAAAGGCTGGATCTTCGCCATAGCCCGACAGAATGCAAGAAGGGAGAGTCTTTTTTCCTGGATCAATGAGGGGATCAATGAAAGAGTCCTTTTCCATGGATCTCTTATTTTCAGGGTATTCTAAAACGACATTTTTGAGCGCGCATTCTTGCCGCTTCGCTACCTGCTGTGTCGTCTGCGACATCTTTGAAGCTTGGCTCTCCTCCATCTGGTAACAACCCACTTCTTTTTCTTATTTTTCCTAGCTTTCAAGATACAAAGAATCTGGTCTTTTACTACTCCACTGTTATCTCTGGTTTCTAGGTGCCACGACAGGAAGTCGGCTGCCACAAAGCTGAATGGCGACTGTACAGAATAGCCTTGATTTGGGAAATGGCCGAGATTAGGAAAGAGAGCAGATTTAACAGATACTTTTGCAGATCTGAGATAAGACACTTTGACAGCTTCGCTCTAGGTAGTTTATCTGCAGCTTGATCTACTAAAAATATGGCCCCCATTTTGGAACATAACTAGTTTCTTCTTCGAGCTTAGATTTTCATTTCTAGGCTGGGTAACTTTAAAAATTCCGATTGTTTTTCTGCATCTTCGCCTCCAGATTTGACTTTTCATTTGTAGACATTCTAGACGTTTTGATGCAAAAAGCCTAATTTTGCTTTCCATTTGTAGGTGCCTCCTTCGACTTCCTTGCAAGAGCTTTCAGACAAACATATGGCAGCAGAAGCTTTCATTTTAATTGTGGCCATAGCCGAAATGCCATTAAATTCTGTAAGCAAGCATCCTAAATTGCTTTTTGATATATTTGTTAATCTAATGATAGCTCGTCATTTGCAGGTCAGAGAATATTGAGCTTGGCAGAGCTTGTTTAAATATATCTTTGAAACCTTTAGTAACGAGGCTTAGCCTTAGCCTAGCATATATAGAACGGACAAAAAAAGGTGACGAAGAAGTATTACTGTTAAAAAGGCAACCGGTTTAGAAAAGCGAAGGGAGATACCTGTTTTGATGCGGAAATACTGGTGCCGCTTGCTGCCGCTTCTCTAACTCAATGAAACTAGGTATTCAACCGACCTATTTATTCATTTCATTATCTTATTGCGATCAGACACGTTCCTTATTCTTGCAACGAGACAGGTGTGTGTAATCTTATCTAACCTGGATAATATTGTGATCATTGTGGCAGGATATAATAAAAGAAAGTACGGTGTCTTCCAGATAGACAGCTGGCATATATTCTTGATTGATTTGTGGCCAGAAAGTACGATGTCTTCCAGATAGCTGGCATATATTCTTGATTGATTTGTGGCCAGAAAAATATAGTGTTTCAAAATTCATAAAGAAAACCACAAAATGTTTTACACGTAGAACCGCAATTCGTCCTATCTTGGCCAATCTTAAATGCCATCCTTAACTACATGAATGGATAAGGATGAATGAATGGATAAGGATGTCGATAACACAGAATTTAGCATTTCAACGACACGTTTAGCATTTCAATGACACATCCCAGCAAAATTTTTTTTCGATTTCATTTTTTACGGCCTTTTTTTTTGTTTCTCTATTTTTTCCCCCCGGAAATACGTGGCGGGAATCAACCGAATATGCCAAATGCATCTTCCCCCTAAGAATTATATATGTTAAGATAGAAGGATAATGTATAATAATATATATAGAAGGATAAGTCAGGTACATTTATTTGAACCTAATATTTCTGCCCTGAAGAAAAATGTGGGCATGACACGTGCCCTATAAGAAATTTAAAAAAAAAAAAATAAATAAATAAAATAAAAAATAAAATGAAAATTCTTGTGATGCTCTCTCTTTGCGGCCCCCTTTCTTTCTTCCCGTGCAAGCAATCTTTCTTTCCTGCTGAATTAGGCTATGACCCTTTCTTCCTCCACAAGCAATTTGGATTGAGCAACCTCTTGGATGGCTCAACCAGCATTCAGTTTTAGCTGCGGATTTGATCACCGGAATTGCAAGCTATGGCACCCAAATCTGCAGATACAGAGCAAAAGGCCAGCAAGACCACCAAGGCCGAGAAGAAGCCCGCGCCTGCCGCTGTTGCATCAAAAGGCAAAGCTTAGAAGAAGCCTGCCTCTGCTGCAAAGGAAGGCGAGAAGAAGAAAAAGAGGGTTAAGCGCAACGTTGAGAGCTACAAAATCTATATCTTTAAGGTTCTTAAACAGGTACATCTCTACTGCCCTTTTACTCTATATCGATGGCGCATACTACCTAGATTTATTGTGCAGAATGCTAGAGACCCAAGCCCGTTCATATTAGGCAGATCCAAGTTGAGGTAAGATGGTCTTTTCTCTTTCTTTCTTTTGATTGTTTCGTTCTTGCTTTTATTTACTTCATCCATTGGCTTTTCAAGGTCGCACAGGATCAATTATCGAATTTAAAAGCTTACTAATATTTTGATTCAGTAAATTTTGGGCTTCAAATTCGAAGGCTTTCATGCGGCTAGCAATCAATCCGGTCAATCTATAATTTATTGGTACAACACTGTGGTTTTTGTTAGGGTTGAAAAACTGGATTTAGACATACATCTTCTTGCAACATGTCATTTCCCGCATAATGCAGACACCCTTTGCTTCAAATTTTATAGCCTCTGCTTCAAACTTTGAGGCAGCTAGAATACATGTATGCACTTTAGATGTCACAACGCAAACATAGGTTATACAAGTATGTGAGACGTTATTTCACAGCTAAACCAGGACATGGACAAGTTCTTGAGAACTGGGAGAGAGATATAGATGGAAGGTGCTATGTTCAATCGGACCTTGCTGCTCTTTTGCGGAAATGTGGAGAAGAGAAAGCCCTTGCCAATGGAAAGCATATTCATGACTACATTCAGAACAAGGGAATTGAACAAGATGGGTTTTTAGGTAACTTACTTGTGCAAATGTATGGGAAATGTGGCGCTTTGCTTGATGCACGAAAGGTCTTTGACAAGATGAATAGAAAAAACTCATTTACTTGGAATATCATGATTTCTGCATATGTTCAACACGGGAAGCTGACCTGCTATTCAAACAGACTCCTCTTAGAAATGTGGTTTCTTGGAATGCTATGATAGCAGCATATGTTGAAGCATGGCATCTTCAACAGGCTCTTCATCTATTTCAGGCAATGCCAGAGAAGAACTTGATGAGCTGGAATATTATGATCTCAAGTTACGTCCAACATGGAGAGCTTGAGGAGGCACTTAAACTGTTCCACCAAATGCCTCATAGAAATAACAAATTTTTGGAATGCAATGCTTGGGGGTTATGCACAGCGAGGCCATCTTGAAGGAGCCTTAAAGCTTTTCAAACAGATGCCTCAGCCTGATATAGTTTCATGGACCACAATGATTACAGCATAACACAAAAGAGGAGACTTGCAGAGGCATTTAAAATGTTTCAAGAAATGCCACAAAGAAATATTGTGTCTTGGAATGCAATGATTGCTGCTTGTGGTCAGGGGATTATGAATTCGTTTATCAATGATATTTTTGAGAAGCTTGCTCAAGAGTCTTCTAAGCTTGCTCGCTATAATAAGAAGCCTACCATTACTTCTCGGGAGATTCAAACTGCTGTTCGTCTTATTTTGCCTAGTGAGCTTGCTAAACATGTTGTTTCTAAGGGCATCAAGGCTGTTACAAAATTCACAAGCGCTTAAGCTTGCATATCACCACTGAAAATGGCGTTTTTAAACGCCACCTCTTTCATAGATTTTTTTGCCTCTGTTTTTGTTATTATTAATTGTTTTCAGAAGTCCTGCTACAATATCAAACCTCTTTTGAATATCACTAACAATGGCGTTTTTAAACGCCAGCTATTTCATGGATTTTAGCCCCCGTTTCTGTTGTTATTCATTGTATTCTGGAGTACCTATGACTACTGAAATTTTAGACAAAGAAATAATTTGTGTGTTGATCAAAGCTTAGATTACCATCCAATCGTTTTGGTTGCACTTACAGTTTCATAGAGTTTTTCCTCTGTTTTTGTTCTCAATCATTCGTCCTGCTACAATAACAAACCCCTCCTGATTTGAAGGGGATTATACATTTTTCAACTACAGAGAGAATTTGTGTTGATGAAGCTAGGATTACCATATAGTAGTTTTGATTGCACTTACAGTTTTGAATTTGTACGAGCATCTTTGCAAATCCAAGACGTAGCCTGTTGATTTGAAGCAAAAGTTTGAGAACGAATTAAGCATACCGGTGCGTTTGGATTGGTGATTTGAATTGTTTTGTAGATTTTGGCTGAGTGTGGTAACTCATATAGACATTTTTCATTTCACTTTATCAAGTCGTTCAATGGACCAGTGAAAAAAGCACAGAATTCAAAATTGGGGTGAGAGAGGCTCGAACTCTCGACCTCAGGATTTCACTTAGCTATGAGACGCCTTTCTTAGATAGAGATATAATGTGGAGCACTACATCTTTGTGGTCCACTAGAGCTCCATTATAGATTCCACGAGAATCCCGTTGGTCACAGTTTGCAATGTGAACCACGTTAAGTTTTCTTCTTCTATTAGCAAGCTATTAGTTGTTAGTTGCATTCCTTTCAATACGGAGGTAAATGTTCTCCAAGTTAGACACAATTAATTCAATTTCACATGTGCATACTTGAGTTCCTTTCGACTTAATACAAACCCTCCTTTGCGACAAGTAGAGCAAAAGAAATGTTCGCGGCGGCCTTGGCCGCCGCGATAAATTTCTTGTAATTATTAAACATATCAACTTCAAATTATTTTAGCCTAACAACCACAACGCTACGCATTCAAAAGTTGCATAGGCTTGAGTATTAATGATGCACGTAAAGTATCTTACTGATGGAAAAAATGCAAGGATATTCTATTTTTTCTTTATTTGTTATGTGCAATACAATATATGCAGTTGTATTAAGAGATAAATGATACCAAGGCAAAGATCCATTCTCGTCTTTTTTGAAATATCCAGTTTGAAGTATGGACAATCCTCTCACTGGACTGTGGCTGTACTATGAAATGTAGTGATGCTGCTATTTGCCACCTAAATGCTGCTGCCATGTGTATTCCACCCACTGGATGATGCTATTATTATTTTGAACATGCAATGATGTTGTTATTTGCTACACACTGGGTGATGCTATTGTTTTCCAACCGCTAGACGATCTTATTATCTTCTACTCGTTAGGTGATGCTACTTATGATTTTCATATGTTGTTGATACTGATGTTTCATGCGTGCTTCTGTTCTCTTGGTTTTCCTTTATTTTTCATCTACAGTGCACATTCCCATTATTATTATTATTATTTTTTTTTTTATTATTATTGGTCTCCGTGGACGTTAAAAAAACTATTCTATTCTATTCCTAACATTTAACAGTATTTTCCACATGCTCGCATTTTTACAGATAATTCTATCATTGGCTGTTGTTCTGGTTGTTGTTGTTGTTGTTGTTGTTGTTGTTGTTGTTGTTGTTGTTGTTGTTGTTGTTGTTGTTGTTGTTGTTGTTGTTGTTGTTGTTGTTGTTAGTTCTCCGCCAGTGGGGCGATACTGTTCATTTCTGATATGGTGGCGCTCGGGGGAGTGGTTGTCGGGAGCAAGAGTATGAGAAAGAAAGCTATAGATGTTTATATTAACCCTTGGACCCAAGTATCTTAGAGAATATACAATAAATTAAGTTAACAATTATCCTTAGCTAGACCATTGGGGGATATTTTTATCTAATACAGGACAAGTTATAAACCATAAGCTAATCTAAGAACCTTAGAAAAGATAGTAAACTATCTTTATAGCTATGAGGTACGCATCTATTATATCTATGGGCAAAAAGGGGATACTTTTAATGTTAAAAAGGGACTTGGGCTAAATATAAGAACGTTATTCAAGTAAGGCTTATTAAGGGATACCTTTATCTTTTGTAAGGGAAGTGAATGTTACAAAAGGAGTAGCTAGTAAGCGTATGGGGGGAGCATGTTTCTATCCCAATTGAAGATCTAAGCCAAATCCCAAGCCTAGCCTATTCCTTAAATCTATGTTTTTGCTACAAAGGATTTGTAGTGGCTAACTTGCGTTATTTCCTTTCTTTGGAAGACTCTTGCTCAAGGACAACCCGGTTGGGTGGTGAGCTTACCTGGAAGGGTGGATTTGTGCTTACTTGACTTGATTCTTGACGATTGTTTTTGCAGTAGATCTTTGGAGACTAGCTAATCGTATCAATTGGTATCAGAGCACGGTTTCGATTTTTCTTGGAGCCTGTGTGTTTTCATTTTGTTCATTTTGAGTGAACGAGTAAGAACTAGTCTAATTGCTCTATTAGAAATATTTTGGTATTTGTTTGAGCGAAATTAAAAGCTCTGAAGAAGTAAGACTAGGTCTCGAGGAATGTAACTAGAATTCTGGATGGCATAAGAGCATTAACTTGTTTTTTTTTTTTTGCATGGGGTTCTGCTCCAAAAAGATTTAAGGTATTGACTGAACCTTGGCCAAAATCAAAGCCTGAAAGACGTGATGGGAAACAATGCTAGTTATGAGCCAGCTTATGAAGAACTGAGAAAATCATAGGGCACTTGGACCATGAAGTGATTGGTTAATATGAAATAATTGCAGAGCATAACTTGGTATAGAAGTTTAATGAATATGGAAATAGGTCGTGCCATGGTGTCTCCCTAGGTTGTGATTGATTAGATCTTCATAAGTATCTGCATTTCATTTGAAGCCATTGATAAACCATTTCAAGCCTTACTGTGGGTATGTTAAAAGAAAAATCATTTGAGGATATGTTGGTAAACGTACCATTTGGTCATTGAATTCTCTAGGTTATTAATATGTAAGACATGAACCTATGTAGGCGATACATGCAATTATTGGTATAATCCAAAGAACCATAGCATTTGGTTGGGTTTGTAGGTTCTAATGTCATGATTGAGTTTTTCGCAGGACATAGAAATTGTCATGCATGGAATTATTTTGAGAGATATTCTTACCTTCTTATTGGCACATGAGCAACCTAAGTTTTAGGCGTTTGTAGCTATAAGGTAAACGGATATTTGAGTTACATTTGCCTTAGGGAAATTCAAGGTGGAAGTATAAGGTGTTCTTTTCTTTGTGTAATATATAGTAAGTCCCGAGGCAACTAATATGTATTTGCAGCATAATAGTTGGACTTGAAAATTTTTAGCCTAAAGGGCTGGACTTGGAAAAAATTTTAGCCTAAAGGGCTGGACTTGAAAATTTTTAGCCTAAAGGGCTGGACTTGGAAAATTTTTAGCCTAAAGCGCTGGACTTGAAAATTTTTAGCCTAAAGGGCTGGACTCGAAAATTTTTAGCCTAAAGGGCTGGACTTGAAATTTTTTAGCCTAAAGGGCTGGACTTGACCATTTGCAGGTTGCAAGCATGGACTTGGTTGTATTAATTTGCCATATAATTCTTGATCGAGGACGATCAATCCCAAGAAGGGAAGGAATTGATATGGTGGCGCTCGGGGGAGTGGTTGTCGGGAGCAAGAGTATGAGAAAGAAAGCTATAGATGTTTATATTAACCCTTGGACCCAAGTATCTTAGAGAATATACAATAAATTAAGTTAACAATTATCCTTAGCTAGACCATTGGGGGATATTTTTATCTAATACAGGACAAGTTATAAACCATAAGCTAATCTAAGAACCTTAGAAAAGATAGTAAACTATCTTTATAGCTATGAGGTACGCATCTATTATATCTATGGGCAAAAAGGGGATACTTTTAATGTTAAAAAGGGACTTGGGCTAAATATAAGAACGTTATTCAAGTAAGGCTTATTAAGGGATACCTTTATCGGAGTAACTAGTAAGCGTATGGGGGGAGCATGTTTCTATCCCAATTGAAGATCTAAGCCAAATCCCAAGCCTAGCCTATTCCTTAAATCTATGTTTTTGCTACAAAGGATTTGTAGTGGCTAACTTGCGTTATTTCCTTTCTTTGGAAGACTCTTGCTCAAGGACAACCCGGTTGGGTGGTGAGCTTACCTGGAAGGGTGGATTTGTGCTTACTTGACTTGATTCTTGACGATTGTTTTTGCAGTAGATCTTTGGAGACTAGCTAATCGTATCAATTTCCACCTAGAGGGTGATGCTATTTCCTCTTCCACTACTTGGTGAGGTTTTTTTCATATAGATATTCATTGTGGCTACTAACCTTTCACAGGTCTTTCTATCCGTTTATTTATTTTTCCTTGTTTAGGTGTTGTTCGCTCACTGTGTGTATTCTTCTTGGTTAGTCACCCTAGCAGCATTCATGGGTGCTTTCTTTTTGTTCCATTTTTCCATCTCGAAGGTTTGCTCAATCTTACACTCGAGGTCACTACCAATTCATTTTTTGTTTCCAAGCTTCCATCAAGGTTGTTGGCAACATTTTCTCATTAAGGTTTTCCCCAAAAACTCGAAAGGACATGGCTTTTTTTTATCCCCGTGAGAAGTTATCGACAATATCCTTACTATTGCTTGAGCATACTCTATTATTTCTTTTCTTGTGGGGCAGCTCCCCCCACATTCCTTTCAAACGTTGTACTATTGTTGTGATGAATAACAAGCCTATCTATCCTAAATAGGCTTTTCATTCATCTCAACAGATTTTCTACAATGGTGGATAGTGGGTACAGCTGCAAACTACCCACAAAAATAAAGAACATACAGAATATTCAATTATAAAACTTGGACCCCAAAATATAAAATGCTAATAGATGTTGGTTTATGTACCCTGTTGAGATTATCATCAAGATCTAAGAACTTCGCTCTTTCAGGTTTTCAAGGAAAATAATGGTAAGCCATGGAAAAGGGCTTGGATAAACGTACAAAAATTGAGTAATCGCTCCAAAAAAAAGAAAAAAGAAAAAAAGAAAGAAGAAGAACCCACAAATGAAGAAGTCGAAGCCTTTTGCCGTCATATACCTGCACATCACCAACACTAGAACATAACATAAAAAAACAAATCTCCCAAAGTGGTGGGGCTCGTCACGTGTGCCACACGATAAAATAGAGGGGCTGGTCACGTGTGTTACGCGACAATTACATTAGACAATTACATTGGGAGGGAGAGGGATTCAAAGAAGGAGAATACAGTACTGCTGTTTGAATGCAAGCGAGACATGCATGTTCGCCCATTCCAAAATCTTGGCCCGATAGCTCGGATCAATGGCATTCTAAATATGGGCTCGCATGCATATGAAAAAACTCCCGATATGAAGAGAACTTCAGTTTTGAGGGCGAAGGTCGAAGGAATTGATCCAAAGAAGAGACAAGGCCGAAGAAGAACATGCCACAATATAGTGCCAAAATATTCAAACCAAGGAGGACAAAGTCCCTTCCCAACATGGTTTTAAAGAACGAGAATATATTGTTGAGAGAGAAGAGGAAGCACCGATAAGATGTTGATGAAGAACCTTGCCTTAAGTAGCTATCTCTTAAACGAACCAGAGGGCTAGAAAATGCATGCACGTATTACATGCATGCTCGTCCATTCTAAAATCTCGATCCGATGGCTCAGAGCGATGACATTTACCACTATTTAATATAAAAACCCTTTTACATACATCCCATCCATCCCTCTGCATGTATACTCCATAAAATAGTTTTAGCATATTCAAGAGGAGAAATTAGTAAACTTTTGTATGTATTCTCTGTCCATAGTCAATTTCTTTATATATGTTTGTACATATCCTATACTCCTCAGTGCATTTTTCATGAAGTAAGCCTATATTTGCGTATTTTTTTTTTGGTTACAATATACGTACTCAAATGCTAATAAAACTCCCTAAAAGTAATCGATGATGTTATTTACGCACTGCAGATGTGCACACCCCTTAAATGAAATAAGGTTCTTTGCAAAACTTGTCGACATATTCTAAACGAGGTGCACCCTGGACTACCATAGTCGTTTGGATTTGTCGATCCTACGACCCAGATCGTATGTTGGGGCCTTTGGGCACCTCTCGTTTTGCTTATAGTCATTTTTGATTGGAGGCGCCTATGATTTTGAAATATGAAATACGATTTCGCCTAGACTTTTGATGGAATATCGAACCTCTATACGGCTTTGCCTAAGATTTTAGAATATGAAATACGGGGGTTCGAACCTCTACCAACTAGCAGCAAGTCAGATCCACCACAACTTCAAAATAAGTTCATGAATTTTCTAGTCAACCAGCTCTTGGGTCCTCCTCCATTTGCGTATCTTTTTCCACCTGCTCCTCCTCCTTCCTTCCAATCCTTGGACTGGCTATGTCTAGATAATTTTAGAAGCGTAAATTTACCACTAGCATTAGCATTATCTTATCTTATTCTTGGTAGCCTTTTAATATTTGGTTATTGTGTTTGGTGATGGGGCCTAGTCCCCAGGTTTTAGATGGGCTTTTGCCCTTGCATGTGCCGTCCCATAACCCGTTGGGTTTTCGTGGACGTAAAAATTCATCTTATCTTATCTTATCTTATCTTATCTTATCTTATCTTATCTTATCTTATCTTATCTTATCTTCATGCATCCTTTTCAGGATGACCATCTTGCCGCTCTTCCATAAGCCTTGCCAATATACACTTCTCAAAAGGGGAAAATTGAGTGTAGAACACTATCTACGTATTCTATTCTAAGATGTATATTCCTTATAGTTTTTTTAGAGTATCATTTATTTTTTTCTTTTATTAATGTTTTAGTTCTAAAACTATTTGTAGATTCAAGGTGCCTTTTGATGATCTGCTATCTCTAGTTCTTGAAAAATCACCTTTTTTTTATATATAAATAAGAGAGCAAAAATGAGAAGAAAAAATATGGTTAGATAAGAAGAATATAAAATTGAGATGGCATAGATAGAGATACTAAGTTTCGATAAGTTTTAAAAGAACGTAAGGATATTAGAAGAAAAAATGAATCGAATTGAATGAACTTTTATATTTGAATTGAACTAATTTCTTTTTAATTTTTTAAAGAAGAAGAGCAATTTCAATGTTCAAATAAGACCCCTATACACAATACCAACAAGAATAATGAAGATAAATATTGTAGTGTGTGTGTATATCTTGAATTCTTAGTCAATATAATATGTGATATGAAGCATCCATCAACAGAACTTAGTAACCATTCCTTTGTTCCTTTTAAACAAGTTTTAGAGCTAAAATAAAACTACTAGTAGGGCAGGCTTGGAGCAAAGGGAGGTGGTGGTATCATGAGAAAATGATGAAGAAATTGCCTAACACACTGAAAGAAGAGGCAATCACAATTATCTAACATGTGGATCGGAGAACATTGTATGAATCATGCAAGTTGTGAGCCTTTCCTACATGCGTTTAGAAGTACATTGTTATAAATCATCCAAGTTGTGAGCCTTTCCTACATGCAGTTTCAAGTTTACATATTGTTTTTCATGAAGTACTAGGATGATAGATGGGTCATGTGGTTTAGACGAATATAAAACATGTCATTCATAAAAATTGTGTCTTTTGTAATTGTGTAATTAATAGAAAAATAACAAAAAGACCCATGGAAGCAGAAGTCCAGCGTCAATATCTTCATGTATTTAATGTATAGTCTTGCGGTGTAAGTATGAAGAAACCTTCCAAAATCTCTAGATACAATTCCAAACTTATGTAAATAGTAATGCTGCTTAATTCACCTTCACACGATCAACACAATGATCAACAGCTTCAAATATATTTGGCTCAAACCTTATAGAGTCTTCTAGACTTGGACTCCTGCATGAATTGCTAGACGGGATGGGATGGTCTGAACTTGCGCTGGTCGAAAACATTTGGAATTTCTCTTCATTCCTCGACCACGATATTAAAATGGAGGTTCCTTTGGAAATGTTTCATTTCCAAAATACGGAACGACTGATCGAGCCCATGCAAAAGGTTTGGTTAGAATGTGCCAGATTCCACCAAAAATACTCACCTTCACATGATCTACACAATGATCAACACCTTCAAATATATTTGGCTCAAACCTTATAGTATTTTATCAACTTTACGATGCGATGTATTCCAACTTGTGGAGGCATACCCCACAAATGAGGATCGCTATCTACAGCCAATACTAAGGCACAACTCCTGAATATGCCTATCCAACAGCTCTCACTGCCCTACGACACCTCTCGTGTGAGAATATGCACCCAAACAAAAGGGGGTTTTAAGGAAAATTTAATTGTAAATATAAATGGTAATAGTTTGTGTTATGTGGAAAAATATTTGGCCCTTGGGGTCTTAGTATTGCAAACAAGTCACGAACATCAATACTAGCATATTACAATGATTGACATGATGAAATGTCATTGCTCCTAATGGATGTCAGGGCCTTAGTATTGCAAACAAGTTGACGAACATCAACATTAGCATACAAGAAATTTATCGCGGCTAAGGCTGCCGCGAACATTTCTCTTTCCCGGCTTCCCTGTAGTTAAGAAACTTGAGTCAATAATAAGGAATATTTGCAATAAACTTTTGCAAGTTACTTCATCATACTCTTTCGTATGTGCATCCAAGAGGCTTCTTGTTGTTGGTTGCACTAAATTTTTGCAAGTTAATTGATCATACTCCTTTATTTTTTATATGTGCATATGGCCATTTATGATTGGAGGTGTCTATGATTTTGAAATATGAAATACGAGTTACAAGTTCGCCTAAGGTTTGGAACGGCTTCGTCTAAGGTTTTAGAATATGAAATACGTGGGCTCGAAATGACTTTGGAAACAGACAACAAAAGGCATGTTCTTTTATGCTTGTGTCTCCTATGTCATGCCATTTATAATACAAGAAAAAAATGCATAGATAATACACTAACCTGCATATTTGGACGCTTGGGGAACTTTTCCTTTTGGAGCCAGCTTTATCAGCCCAAAACTTGGCAATTTGGCACACAGATCAATGCTTAATTAAAATACTTGATGGCTTCAAACCATGAAATATTTGATGGCTTCAAGCCATGATTGATAAAGCTTTTATATGCTAAATGATGCACACATTCCTCTAACTACACCCAGAGAGACTTAAGGATGGTACTTCTTCCCACCGTATAGGAAGCCTTTGCTTTTTCTAGTTTATATTAGCATGCTCAAACAAAGAGTACATGACAGGTACTTGTACATACATTAGGGGCTTTTCATTTTCGATACAAATAGCTAAGAAAAAAGAAATTGGCCATGGAGGATAAGAGATGATACATTCAAAGAGAGGGGGGCATGTATGCGCAATGGAAACTACATAACAACGTATGTTAGGATGGTTTCCTATGGACGAGATCCAGCCTCCTTACCTTGTTACATCGTCGGGTAAACCTGGACTCAAGATTACCCCTTTCCCAATTGGTGAACCCCACACCATTTCTTGGCATGAAAGGACACATGTAAAGTTGATGGTACCAGAGAGTTTTTTTCATAAAGAAGTAAATCATGTAGGCTCCGAGTTTCGGTGATAAGGTACTTGTTGGAACTTAGGTGAAATTGGCCGTGGAGAATAAGAGATGATACATTCAAAGGAGAAGGGGGCATGTATGCGCAATGGAAACTACATAACAACATATGTTAGGGTGGTTTCCTATGGACGAGATCCCGCCTCCTTACCTTGGCATGAAAGGACACATGTAAAGATTGATGGTACCAGAGAGTTACCTAGGCTCCGAGTTTCGGTGATAAGTTATTTGTTGGAACTTAGGTGGGAAACCTAAATCGTTCCAAGGTTGTTGAAGCTCTATCTCTTTGTTTGACCTTAAAAAAATCTTGAGGTTTCGTTCTCATGGAAAACACCCATCATTCTTTAGGAAGATTCAGTGGACCCTTGAGCCCAATAGCTCCTGGCTATTCTTGCTCAAGTGCTTGTGCCCTGCACACAAGGTGTAATAGGCGCGTCTCTACATGGTCCACAAGCTCTTGACTAAAAGTACTTGACTCCATCAATTCAAATGGACAAATGTGCAATAAAAAAGTTTGTTTGTACATATGTAATGGGCCCATTCATGCATGTGTGCGTGTATAAACACGATCTACTATCCTGGCTAATATTGCAATTCAATAAATGAAGTGGACAGATGTGAAGAATGTCTCTACAAAAATAAATAGGCACGTCGGTGAACATGTCTTGAGTAAGCTTATCGAATGCATGTGCCTACTTGATTCTTTTGATCTTTTGGTGTTTTTTAAACGTTATAAAATGAATAAGACCATAAAAAATAAGAAGCAAAGGGGAAAAGGGTTACATGTTGCATTCTCCAAAAAATATCAGCTTGAGCAGTATGATATATTTAGGTAGTTTTTTATAATTTCAAGCAAACGTAACAAAATGGAAATACAAACACTTGGACTCTTGGCAAATGCATCTCTTCAATTATTGGAGACAAAGAAGTCTTAGACATTATAATTATTAAACATATCAACTTCAAATTATTTTAGCCTAACAACCACAACGCTAAGCATTCAAAAGCTGCATAGGCTTGAGTATCTTACTGATGGAAAAAATGCAAGGATATTCTAATTTTTCTTTATTTGGTATGCGCAATACAGTATATGCAATTGTATTAAGAGATAAACAATACCAAGGCAAAGATCCATTCTCGTCTTTTTTGAAATATCCAGTTTGAAGTATGGACAATACTCTCACTGGACTGTGGTTGTACTATGAAATGTAATGATGCTGTTATTTGCCACCGAAATGGTGCCGCTATGTGTATTCCACCCACTGGATGATGTTATTATTATTTTGAACATGCAATGCTGTTGTTAATTGCTACACACTGGGTGATGCTATTGTTTTCCAACCGCTAGACGATCTTATTATTTTCTACTCGTTAGGTGATGCTACTTATGATTTTCATATGTTGTTGATACTGATGTTTCATGCGTGCTTCTGTTCTCTTGGTTTTCCTTTATTTTTCATCTACAGTGCACATCCATTTTTATTATTATTCCTAACATTTAACAGTATTTTCCATATGCTCGCATTTTTACAGATAATTCTATCATTCCACAAATTGGTGGTAGTGTTGTTATTGTTATTGTTATTAGTTCTCCGCCAGTGGGGCAATGCTCATTTCCACCTAGAGGGTGATGCTATATCATCGTGGATCAGGACACGCGAGCTCAGGCCACCATCCATTATCGTGCCTTCCTCAAGGAAACAAAGGCAAGGTACCTGGCAAGGCACCAAGGAGAAATGTTCGCCTCTTTTCGGCAGCCCACCCGAAAACTTTCTCGGGCGCTAGGTACTGCGGGCCCGGCCCCACCTCACGGAACATCACGGCGGTGTAATGGGAGCGATACTGCAATGCTTTATGATCCACCGGGAACACGGACAAATGTGCCCCAAACATGGTCCAATCACCGGTGATCACATAAGAAGATGTCGAAGGGGCTGCGGCCGGCTAATGGGAAGGCAAAGAGACTTGGGCTACCGCAAGCGGAGTTGCTCAAGTGGGGCGTGACCCATGGTGCCCGGGCCCTTGTCGCGACTTTTTCAATAGGGCGCCGCAAGAGGGTTTTCCCGCCATGGACCTGGCGGGGTTGTTCCGATCTACAAGGCGGGGGGACCCACACCGTCGCCACCACCGAACCATCATGGTCGCTCGGTGTTTGCCAAGGCGTGCGATCATTCTCGAACAAAGGTAACCCGGATGGGCGAGAGGCGCCAGGTCGGGCACTTACCAGGCAAGCTTGGGCAGGCATTCGACCATTGATCACATCTTCACTTAGGGGCCTGGTCGAGGGGCGAGAACCGTCGGGGAGGACTGTCTTCTTTGCTTTTGTGGACTTTGCAAAAGCTTTTGACCAAGATACCCGGGGAAAAGTTGTGGGCTTAGATTGCACCATCGGGGCTCCCTATGGATCTGCTTAACGCAGTGTACATACTTTGCACGAGCCGCACAGCCGCATGCAACCTAAGGACAGCCATTTGCCAAGTAGCATTGGAGTTAGGCAAGGTTGTCCTCTCTCACCCACACTCTTTGGACTTTTACATTGACGGTTGGAAGCCCCGGGCTTGTCGCCAATGGGGGGACGGTATCTGACTCTTGCACCCGGTCATTCTAAGCAGCTCATCTATGCGGATGATGTGGACCTCTTGGCCCATACACCGGAGGGCATGCGAGGCACACCTAGATGCCCCGGACACATTCTCGCCAGCGACGGACATGCGTGTCAACCCGCCAAGACTAAGGTGGTCCTCATATCCTCCTCACGCCATCCAAAGACCTCCGGGCTCACTTATCGTGGGCGATGGTAGAGGTTACACCCGGCTACAAGTACCGGGGTTGGAATTTCCGTCCCTCAATGTATTAGGATGCATCCATTTGCCTTCGTGACCACAAGTTGGAAGGCGCTGTACGCAATGCAAAACAATAGTCACAGGGTCGAGCAATAGTCATTAGTCACATTTGTTCCGGGCACTGGTGGAGCCAGTTCTTCTGTGTGGGGTCGAGGTGTGGGGCCCAATGGTGTCTTTGGCGACTTGGAACGACTTAGAGCAGGTCTAGAAGGCATTTTTGACGCGGGCACCTGGGGTCAAGCCCTCGCCCATATCGATCTTATTGCAGGGACAGATTCATGCCCCCGCGGCAAAGATGCGCCCTCGATAGACACATTGTTTATTTCCAGAAGATGGCCAGCATGGGCGACACTCGGCTCCTGCACTTGGCTTATGCTGTGGCGATGAGCCCCCAATGACTCAGGGCTTGTTGGAAGGACAAGAGAGCCCAGTGGCTAGCACGCTGGAACGTAGACGCACATAGGTGCGTCCAGATGCACATAGACGCCGGCTGGGATAGGCTGAGGAGGTACTTGGACTCTTGTTTCATGGGGAAGCTCTGGGACTACCATACTCTGGAACAGGTAAAGGTGGCACACTACAAACAGCATATAAACCCCACCCTGGTTCGACGCCCACAGCTCTACCTGCATTCTCAGTTGCCCATGAAGAAGCGCAGGATCATCGCATCCATTCGAACAGGGGCCCACCATCTTCGGCTTGAGACAGGTCGATGGGTTGGAAAGCCGTGCCAGGACAGGCTTTGTCAGTGTTGCCCGCTGGGGGTTGTTGAGGATGAAAGCCATGTCTTCCAGAGATGTCCAGCCTATAGTCAGATTCGGACTCGCTATCTTCTCTTGGTGCGACCTGGTATGCCCCTGCACGAGCTACTCAGTACGCTGTCAGTTCGATCCCTTGGCTCCTACCTCCAGAAGGTTTTGGATCTGCGGACTCACCTCTGTCCCCGGGCGCCTACCTGAGGTGCCGGGAATTCATGTGTATATGTATATTTGTACAGCTGCCAGCAGGCTTGTTGCTGCGACGGTTTTTCCCTCCTGGGGAGGGGGGAGGGGTTAATCCGGGTAGCAACGGGCTTGCTGCACCCGTGTAATTTGGGTCCCATAGGCCGATTGGCCTCCGCGGACGATAAAAGAACCTTCCTTCCTTCCTTCCTCTTCCACTACTTCGTGAGGCTTTTTTCATATAGATATTCATTGTGGCTACTAACCTTTCACAGGTCTTTCTATCAGTTTGTTTTTTTTCCTTGTTTAGGTGTTTTTTTTTTTTTTTTGGATAACGTGGACCTTTATTACTCAAAAGAATACAAAGAGTACACCTTGTTTAGGTGTTGTTCGCTCACTGTGTGTATTCTTCTTGGTTAGTCACCCTAGCACCATTCATGGGTGCTTTCCTTTTGTAAAGATTTTAACTAGACTCTAAAGCAAATTTAACTTCAACTATTCTTCATGACAAAGATCATTATTCAATATAAATTTCAATCTCAAATTTTAACCATGGTCTTATTATTGGCTACTGTTCATCTACAATGGTAATACTTCTAGTCATATTTTAGCTCTGCAAATTTCATCCAGAACATTACATGTTGGCATCGTCTAATCAATCCGATCACCCAGGCACAACATTCCGATCATGACACTGATCTCCCGTTGCACACTATATAATCATTTAGCTGTTCTTATCCTGGTCTCAGCCCCGAACCGACTGCCGCCATTCTAATTTTGTTCTTATTTTCCTGTCAGCATATTATTTGTCCAATATTCGATTCTAAAGAGTAAATATAACTTTATTTTCGGTCTAAGGTATAACCATACCAATGGTATTCTGTATATCCCTAACATGTAACTGTATGTGACCACTCACAGCAACCCTAAGTCTTATACTAACTGCACACTGCAATGATCTATCAAATGGAGAGTAGTTTGCTTCCTCTTTAAGCAGATAAACCCAGAGAATTAAACTCTAGATATGTATTTCTGTAACTTCACAATCCTGAATATAACATGACTAGATAATTCAATTCTTTCAATCTCCCCCTTCATGTTATATTCTGCTGTAAATCTGAACATTTAATCCACCTTCTCAGCTTAGCAAATCAGGGCTCAGCTAATGCTTTTGTTAGCAAATCTGCAAGTTGCAAATCAGTCTTAACATATTCAAGTTGTACTAAATTTTTATTAACAACTTCCCTGATAAAATGCATCTTAAGCTCAACATATTTGGTTCTTTCGTGCATCACTGGATTTTTTGTCAAAGCTATGCAACTCTTGCTATCAGAAAATAGAACTGTTGGTCTTACTTGCTTTATGCCCATCTCATTAAACAGTCTTCTACACCAGATAATTTCCTTAGCTGCAAGAGTGGTACATTTCCATGATACCGGCATACCACCTACAAGTAAGATAAAGCCAGATGTGGACTTCCTTTCATCTAGATCGGCACCCCAATCTGCATCACAATAAGAATTTAATTCTAAAGATTCAGAATTAAAATTGATACCATATTCCATTGTGCCTTTGAGGTATCTCAAAATTCTCTTACCAGCCATCCAATGTCCTCTTCCAGGATTATGGTTATATCTACTTAGTAGATTCACTGCATATGTAATGTCGGGTCTTGTGCAATTGCTCAAGTAGAGCAAACATTCTATTAACTCTCTGAAAGGCACGCCTTCCATTTCCTCAAGCTCTTTATCATCTTTCGGACACATCTCTAGAGAGATTTTAATGCCGGGAGCTATTGGCGTTTTAGCAATATTGCATTGCTCCATCCTAAATCTTTTGAGTATAGCTTTAATTCCCTGTGCTTGGTGCAACAACATGACATTCTTTTCTCTATCTCTACTTACTTCAACTCCTAAGAATTTTTTAAGTGGACCGAGATCAGCCATTTTAAACCTGTGTTTCAGAATTGCCTTGGACTTTTGCAAAATTCCTGTATTACTTGCAATCATTATGCAGTCATCAACGTACAAAGCTATTAAACATATTTTTGTACCTTCCCTAAACACATAAACATTTCCATCACTGTCTAGTTTCTCAAACTCCTGTTCCTTTAATAAATTGTTCATACACATATACCATTGCCTCGGACTTTGTCTCAACCCATATACAGCTCTCTTGAGCTTCCAAACCTTTCCTTCTCCTTGTTCAAATCCGGGTGCTTGTTGCATGTAAATATCTTCCTCCAGCTTTGCATTTAAAAATGCAGTGCTGACATCCATGTGATGTGCCTCCCAATTTCTAGCATTTGCTAAAGCAAGAAGTAATCGGATACTTGTCATTTTGACAATTGGAGAGAAAGTATCTTTATAATCAATCCCTTTTCTCTGGGTAAACCCTTGTGCCACAAGCCTAGCCTTAAATTTTGGATTCTCACCTTCGGATGAATGTTTTACCTTGTAAATCCATTTGCATCCTATTATGTTTCTGTTTTCTGGAGTATTGACAACATCATAGGTTTCTGTTCTCTTAAAACTCTCCATTTCCTCTTGCATTGCCAATTTCCATTTTGCTGCATTTTTAGAAATTATGGCTTCATCATAGCATGTCGGAGCTTCTGGATCAAGCATTATTAACGCCTCTATATAATCTGGATTAATTCTTTTACTTTTGCCTTCCGGATTTCTTCCATAAGTATTAGAATTTACCTTTAGCTCGTCTCAGAGTATTTGAGCCTGTGTTCTTTTCTTTTTAGCTGATTCTTCATGCAGGGCTACTTGTTTCTCTGCTGCAACATCCATATTGATGTGTTCAGTCCTAGTACCCTTTCATTCTCACCGCTTGCTTCAACCTGTATGTGATCATGCAAACTATCATCGTCAATATCATAATCCATTATTGCGTCATGCATATGATTTGACACTATTTCTTGGTCCTTTTCTTCTTCACAAACACTACCAGCAATTCCCTTTTGTTCTTCATCATTCTGTACAGTAGCAACCTTATAGAATTGAGACTCGTCAAAAATGACATCTCTACTTACAATTATCTTCCTTCTCTTAGGATCATACAATCTATAGGCTTTAGAATGTTCATCATAGCCTACAAGATAAGTTATCCAGGATCTATCATCTAACTTCCTTCTTTGCTGCTCTGGTACATGAACAAAGCATAAACAACCATAGGCTTTAAGCTGATCAAAACTGGGTTTCGATCCAGACCACATCATTTCAGGAATACCACCTCTAATACTTACAGAAGGAGTTAAATTTTGCAAATATACTGCGGTTTTTACAGCTTCCTCCCACAAAAAGTTAGGCAAACCTGCAAATTTCAACATAGCACGTACAACATTTAGTATTGTTCTATTCTTCCTCTCAGCAACACCATTTTGCTGAGGGGAATGACTGCAGGTATATTGTCTTTTAATTCCTTTCGCTATGCAATAGCTCTTAAACTTATCAGATAAGTATTCGCCACCTCTATCAGACCTTACGCATTTTATTTTCATTCCAGTCTCAACTTCAGCCTCCACAGCATAAGCTTTGAATGCATTAAATGCTTTGTCTTTAGTTCTAAGACAAAAGCATTTTGTTCTCCTACTGAAATCGTCTATGAATGGAATAAAGTATCTTTTGCCGCTGATACCTTTAACATTCAGCGGACTACAAAGGTCCGTATGTATCAATCCCAACACTCTCTTAGCCCTTTTTCCATATTTTCTAAAGGGCAGCCTCTTATGCTTGCCAAGCATACAACCAATGCAAATTGATTCCTTTGAACTGTTTTCAGCGATGGATATCATCTCTTGCTTTGCCATGGATTCAATATTCTTCCTTTGGGTGTGGCCAAGCCTCAACTGCCAATCGTTAATTGAGGGAGCAGTCAATACATTTATTGAATTCAAACTATCAAGATTCAATCCATATAAATTTCCAACACGTTTGACAATAAATTTAACTTCATTATCTCGAAACACAGTACATTGTATCTTGTCAAAAACCATTCTATAGCCAAGGTCTGCTAATTGACTAACTGAGATTAAATTTCTCACTAGACTAGGCACACACAATACGTCTTTTAAACAAACAGCTTTTCCACACAGATCAAACAGTTCTAAGACTCCAACATCTTCCACGTTCTGCAAATCTCCATTTCTAAGTTTGACTTGACCACCACCTTTTCCTCTGCACTCCTTCAGAATATGCTTCGAGCTGATCACATTTTTTCAGCTCCACTATCTATAATTAACATACCATTATTAGATTTATTACTCAATGAAACTGACAAAACTTCTTTGCGCTTACATACCTCTGCATTCTCATCAATCTCTTCGTCTTCTTCAGTTATCTCCTCAGTATAATTAACCGATGAGGATTTTCTGCCATATCCTCTTCCTTTCCCTCTACTAGCATTGCTAGTTCGGAAACCAGACCCCCTTCCTTTACTTTTATTGCTGAGTTTGGGACTAGGACACTTACTAGCATAATGCCCCTTCCCTCCGCAGTTAAAAATTCAATAGCAGCATCCTTATTTCTTGGACAATCTACTTTTAAATGACCATACATATTGCATGTAAAACACGGTCCTACTTTACCTTTGGTTGCATCACTTAATTGTCCAAATGTTCTCCCTCGAGACTACTGTCTTCCAGTAAACAATACCTCGCTATTACTTGCATCTTCATTGTCCTCGATCACACTTCTTCTTGCTCAAATTCTGTCCGCACCATATCTTCTGCTTCTTCTCTAGACTTTGCCACATTCCTTATAAGTGTTGCTAGTTGCTTGTAATTGCTCATAGCCCTGGATATAGCGAGAACATGCTGCTGATCATTTAGCCATACTCCTGCGCCTTCAAGATCAACCACAATGCTATCAAACTTAGCAAAGAATTCTGTTAAATCTTCCTTTTCTTTATATTTTAATTTCCTGAGCTCCATATCTACATCCATTTGTGAAGAAGATTTCTTTTCATACGTCTTGATGAGATATTTCCACATATCCCTCGGATGCTTTCCTCTGATCCTTAGCAGAATTGAGTTTCCAACTTTGCTGGTAATAATACCTTGTGCTTGCTTGAGCTTTGTTTTATCTTGGCCCATAACTGAAGAAACATTCTCTGATCCTGATCCTCCTGCATTAACACTTTCTGACCCTGCAACATTACTGGAGCTTGTTGCTGTCCCAGCAGATGACATGGCCACTGTAGCATGTTGATCTTCTTCAGAATCTATCAAATTCCAAAGATCTTCAGTTTCAAGTACATTCTTCACCTTCTCCTTCCAGACTTGAAACCCTGAGCCTCCTTTGTATATTTCTATAGCATTGAGTAATGAAGCAGCAAATCGACTAGTCATGGCGGAATGCTTAATTGACTCTGATACCACTGTAAAGATTTTAACTAGACTCTAAAGCAAATTTAACTTCAACTATTCTTCATGACAAAGACCATTATTCAATATAAATTTCAATCTCAAATTTTAACCATGGTCTTATTACTGGCTACTGTTCATCCACAATGGTAATACTTCTAGTCATATTTTAGCTCTGCAAATTTCATCCGGAACATTACATGTTGGCATCGTCTAATCAATCCGATCACCCAGGCATATCATTCCGATCATGACACTGATCTCCTCCCGTTGCATACTATATAATCATTCAGCTGTTCTTATCCTGGTCTCAGCCTCGAACCGACTGCCACCGTTCTAATTTTGTTCTTATTTTCCTGTCAGCATATCATTTGTCCAATATTCGATTCTAAAGAGTAAATATAACTTTTTTTTCGTTCTAAGGTATAACCATACCAATGGTATTCTATATATCCCTAACATGTAACTGTATGTGACCATTCACAGCAACCCTAAGTCTTATACTAACTGCACACTGCAATGATCTGTCAAATGGAGAGTAGTTTGCTTTCTCTTTAAGCAGATAACCCAGAGAATTAAACTCTAGATATGTATTTCTGTAACTTCACAATCCTGAATATAACACGACTAGATAATTCAATTCTTTCATTTCTATCAGTTTGTTTTTTTTCCTTGTTTAGGTGTTTTTTTTTTTTTTTTTTTGGATGAACGTGGACCTTTATTACTCAAAAGAATACAAAGAGTACACCTTGTTTAGGTGTTGTTCGCTCACTGTGTGTATTCTTCTTGGTTAGTCACCCTAGCACCATTCATGGTTGCTTTCTTTTGTTCCATTTTTCCATCTTGAAGGTTTGCTCAATCTTACACTCGAGGTCACTGCCAATTCATTTTTTGTTCTCCAAGCTTCCATCAAGGTTGTTGGCGATATTTTCTCATTAAGGGTTTCCCCAAAAACTCGAAAGGACATGGACGTTTTTTATCCCTGTGAGAAGTTATCGCCAATATCCTTACTATTGCTTGAGCATACTCTATTATTTCCTTTTTTGTGGGGCAACTCCCCCCACATTCCTTTCAAACGTTGTACTGTTGTTATGATGAATAACAAGCATATCTATCCTAAATAGGCTTTTCATTCATCTCAACAAATTTTCTACAATGGTGGATAGTGGGTAATTGTACAGCCGCAAACTACCCACAAAAATGAAGAACATATGGAATATCCAATTATAAAACTTGGACCCCAAAATATAAAATGCTAATAGAATAGAATAGAATATATTTTTTAACGTCCACGGAGACCAATAGGTCATGGGACCCATACAATGGGCTAGTACAATCATTACTACTAGGATTAAAAAACCCCTACCTCGAAAGGTTTTCAAGGAAGGAAGGAAGGTACTTTTATCGTCCACGGAGACCAATCGGTCTATGGGACCCAATACAAAAACGCAAAGACACCTGGATTTCCTCGGATTAAAACCCCGCCCGGCGGGTTTTCGAGGGAAAACCGCGGGCGAAGAATCACCTGCTGACAAACTGTCCTAACATATAAAATGCAGAAACACCCAAATATATACAGTCATGCACCGCACCCGTAGTGCCTAATCAGCGGGCAGCCAGGCGGGGGCAAAGGTGACCTCGCAGTCCAAGACCTCTCGAATATACGACCCCGGGGCATGTACCGACGGTGTTTCATCAGCAAATGCAAGGGCAAGTCCGCCGTATTAAAGGAGCCGATTCGCCCCGGACCGACCAACGCCGGCAACTCGAAAGTGTGAGACTCATCCTCAATGGCACCCGCTTGACAAAGACCGACAGAGCTCGCTTCCGGCGGGGCTCCCCAATCCACCCGCCCGCCTCGATGCGAAGATGGTGGGCACCCGCGCGAATGGAGGCAATGAGTCTACGCTTTTCGTGGGCAAATGGAAACGCAGATAGAGCCGTGGGCTCCGCTAACACGGGGTTGATGTGCTCCTTGTAATGGGCCATTTTGACTGCTCTAGAGCCGGGATCCCGTGAGCTTGCCAAGGAAACAAGCGCCTAGGTACTCCCGCAGGTCGCCACGACGGCCGCCGTGGCCCACCGCACGCATCTTTGCTCCCGCACGCTCCATCCGGCGAACCACATCTCTCTTACCCCTCCAACAGGCCCTAAGCCGCCGGACCCATGGCCACAAGTAAGCCAAAAGGGGAGCCGAAAGCATCACCCATAGTAACCACTTTCTCAAAATAGACAATGTGTCTATCAAGGGCTGCCACTGGCGCGCAAGAATCCATTTCTACAGCGAGAATCGATAGGGGACCAAGGTTTCACCCTGTGCCCGTGCAAAAATGCCTTCGCACTGCCTAAGTCATTCCAGTCGCCAAAGAGACAACCGGGCCCCAAACCTCGACCGTCATGAAAGACAGTTCGACCGGTGTCCCGAATGATGTGACCGATGGCCCCAATCATAGAGCTCACCAGGTGATCGTTGTTCTCGCATGGCATAAAGCGCTTCAAATTGGCCAACACCCGCAGCGATAGACGCCCCAAAGAGCGAGGAGGGTAACTCCACCCCTAGGTACTTGTAGGTGGGCGGACGCCCACAGTGCCGCCCCCGATATGTGAGTGCAGGAGGCATGGGGTGACGGAAGAGGATATGAGAACCACCCCGTCGGTCTTGGCCGATTGACGCCAAGATGTCTCAGAGCTTGACAAAATGCGCCTAGGGGCATCCAAGTGAGACCGCATAGCTTCGGTGTGGGCCAAGAAAGCCAACATCGCCCGCGATAGATGAGCCGGCGGATGACCTGGTGCAAAAGTCGTATGCCATCCCCCATGCTCGCAAGCCGTGGCTCTAACCGACAATGTAGAGGCCAAAAAGTGTTGGCGAAAGGGGCAACCCCGCCGGACCCCGATACTACCGGTGAATGCTTGGCCCGCCGGCCGCGATCCTCGCCAAAACAACTCTCATACAACCTGTATATGGCATTCTCGCACACAGTAGCGGGAGCCCCAGCTTGACGCAGTCAGCCCACATCTTTTCCCCGGGAACCGTATCAAAAGCCTTCGCGAAGTCCACAAAGCAAAGAATACAAGTCCCGCCGATGATTCCGGCCGCCTTCAATCGCCCCGCAAAGTAAAGATATGGTCAATCGCTGAGTGGCGGGGTCTAAAGCCCGCCTGTGTGAGGGTCGCGACATCTGGCCGCCGCCAGCCGGTCAATCCGCCGCCGAGAATGCGAGCCAACAGTTTGGCAAATACCGAATCCCGACCATGATCATACCAGAATTGGTCGGACAAAGGTGGGTCGCCCGCCTTGTGAATGGGAACTACCCCGCTTGGGTCCATTGTCGGGGAGACCTTCCCCAATGCTCGCTGAACGTGGTAGTGAGGGACCACACAAGCGGCCGCCTCGCCCATTTGAGTAACTCGCCCGCATACCATCGAGGTCACCGCCTTCCCATTAGCCGGTCGTTGCGTGGCCCTCCTCAACATCCTCGCCCACGAGAACCAATGGGGCCATCCCGTGGGGGTATGGGCATACGCCCCGGGCGGGTCATAGAGCCGCCGTAGTATCGCTCCCACCGCCCGTGTGATGTCCCCCTAGGGCGAGAATGATGATACTAGACAAGCGTAGATAATGACTACCGAGGGCTCGGTAATTGCGCATTTATCTAGAACCTCAAGTATGTATAATGCCAAGTCATGCACGATGTCGCCTCGAGAAGTTGTGGAAGCGTGGAATGGAATGCTAAGGTCAAAAAATGATTCCGGACTATCTCAAAAGCAGGGCTACTCAGAAGAGTATGGCTTTCATCTTGAATAACCTGTAACTGGCAACAGGCACATAGTCTCACTTCTCGCGGCAATTGCGGCCGCTCCCATCTACCTGTCTCAATCCGTAGCCTGTGGGACCCTGTGCGAATTGATGTAATAGCTACAAGCTTGTTCCTGGACAATGAAGCAAGCAAATAAGCTTGGGGCCCTGGTGCCAAGGTGGGATTTATGTGTGATGATGTTGGTTTATGTAGCCTGTTGAGATTATCATCAAGATCTAAGAACTTCACTCTTTCAGGTTTTCAAGGAAAATAATGGTAAGCCATGGAAAAGGCTTGAATAAACGTAAAAAAACTGAGTAATCGCTCCAAAAAAAAAGGAAAAAAGAAAAAGAAAAAAAAAAGGAAGAAGAACCCACAAATGAAGAAGTCGAAGCCTTTTGCCATCATATACCTGCACATCACCAACACTATAACATAACATAAAAAAAAACCTCCCAAAGTGGAGGGGCTCGTCACGCATGCCAACCTCTTCAAATAGAGGGGCTGCTCACGCGTGTTACGCGACAATTACATTAGACAATTATGTTGGGAGGGAGGGGGGTTCAAAGAAGGAGAACAACACTGCTATTTGAGAGAAGTGGAAGCGCTGATAAGACATTGATGAAGAACCTTACCTTAAGTAGCTATCTCTCAAATGAACAAGGGACCCAGAAGATGCATGCAATGAATACAAGCGAGACATGCATGCGCGCCCATTCCAAAATCCTGACCCGATAGCTCGGATCAATGGCATTCTAGATATGGGCTCACATGAATATGAAAAAACTCCCGATATGAAGAGAACTTCAGTTTTGAGGGCGAAGGTCGAAGGAATTGATCCAGAGAAGAGACAAGGCCGAGAAAGAACATGCCACAATATAGAAAGAAATGCCAAAATATTCAAACCAAGGAGGACGAAGCCCCTTCCCAACATGGTTTTAAAGAACGAGAATAAGGTATTGCTGAGAGAGATTATCGGTGTTGATGAAGAACTTTGCTTTAAGTAGCTATCTCCTAAACGAACCAGAGGGCTAGAAAATGCATGCATGTATTACATGCACGCTCGCCCATTCTAAAATCTCGATCCGATGGCTCAGAACGATGACGTTTACCACTATTTATTATAAAAACTCTTTTACATACATCCCATCCATCCCTCTGCATGTATACTCCATAAAAATATTCAAGTGGAGAAATTAGTAGACTTTTGTATGTATTCTGTGTCCATAGTCAATTCCTTTATATATTTTTGTACATATCCTATACTCCTCAGTGTATTTTTCATGAACTAAGCCTATATTTGTGTATTTTTTGTTACAATATACGTATTCAAATGCTAATAAAACACTCTAAAAATAATCGATGACGTTATTTACGCATTGCAGATGTGCACACCCCTTAAATGAAATAAGGTTCTTTGCAAAACTTGTCGACATATTCTAAACGAGGTGCACCCTGGACTACCATAGTCGCCGGATTTGTCGATCCTACGGTCCAGATCGTATGTTGGGGCCTCTGGGCACCTCTCGTTTCGCTTATAGTCATTTTTTATTGGAGGTGCCTATGATTTTGAAATATAAAATACGATTTCGCCTAAAGTTTTGGTAGAATATCGAACCTCTATACGACTTTTGCCTAAGATTTTAGAATATGAAATACGGGGGTTCGAACCTCTACCAAAATAACTCAATGTCATAATAAGACTACTTTAACCAATGTACCCAGTGAGCTAATGTGATTATTTTTTATCTTAAATTTATGTTTTTTTTTTTATAACGACCTATTCAATTGTTTTAGGGATGGTTTCAAAGAAACCACCTTATAAACATGTATGGAAAATGTGGGGCTCTGCATGATGCTCGCAAGATGTTTGATCTGATAAAAAAAAGGGACTTGGAACATCATGCTTTTTGCATATGTTCAGCATAGACAATTTGAAGACGTGCTGCACCTATTTCAACAGATGCCTTCGCATAATGTGGTATCAGGGGCTACAATCGTTGTGGGCATATTCTTAGCTTGGTTGCCTTGAGGATGCATGTCTATTTTTGAATTAATGCTTAAGGGCAATGTAGTGATATGGAATAGCATGACTACAGGATATGGACAAAAGGGCCATCTAGAACAAGCATTGAGTCTATTTGACAAATGCAACTGGAAGGCATGAAACCAGATAAATATACATTGGTGAACGTGCTTGAAATATGTGCTAAAAATGTAGCCCTTATAGAAGGCCAGAGATTGAGCAGATATATTAGCAATAGTGGCATGGAGTTTGATGTGGTTGTGTGGAGTTCTCTTTCTAACATGTATGCCAAATGCGGGCAGTTTGAGTATGCAGCATTTGTTCATTATGGACATGGAAGAAAAGCATTGCAAAATTTTCCGCAACTGCAGCTGTGAAAAATGTTCGCTATGAAAAATGCTATAGGCACCGGATCTCTGATCTACTTGCCCTAGATCGGGATGTGGTGGGTTCTTATCGATGCATACGGACTCCCGCTCTTCCTTTGCTATGGTCTCTGTGTGCTCTGAGGTAATATCTTTTGGATTCAGAAATGCCAGCAATGCAACATATGTAACTCATGATAGCAACGGGCTTGCTGAATCAGTTGGCTTAGCATACTGGAATGCTTTTGCTTCTTTTTATTCAGGTTCACGAGCTTCAGATTTCATAACAATCCCTATTTGTCACTGCTATGATACACAGCAAAGCAGGAGCAACTGAAGTTCTACAAGGTTCGTAGAACAATATTTTTAAGCAACTTGCACACGGATGGGCGGAGATGGCAGCTTTTAGTTAAGTATATGCTTTCTCCTTTAAAAACAAATACTCTTAAAGCTGCAATGGAGCTGAAGCTTCTAAAAGATGCATAAATTCGTATTGCAGAATTATGGAATGCTGGCTTTGCCGGCTCCCTTAAATAATTCAAATAGTACCTTGCATAATTTGTAACAAAGTAGTTTTAGCTCGAGAATTAAGTTTAGGTTTGCATCAAACAATGATAAATTTAGATGATTCGAAGTAAGGTACGTGCTCATGTGTACATATGTTCTCTAGCTTCTAGAGATTTTCCATACTCAGTTTACATTATCAATATATTATATGTCGCAGTTAGATGTGCAATTGGAATGGACAACTCATTTTGTCAAAGATGAACTTGAACTATGTTTTGCATCGGCATTGCAATCAGGATTCAACTTCATAAGGACCCAACTTCCATGGTTATATGTATGACTGCTGTTTTCATCAAAACGAACTTAAAACTATGTCCTGCATTAATATTGCAATGGTTAGATATATAAGTATGATTGTGCAACATCGTCTTGAACCATTGTGGCTACATACATTCTATATTAAGTTTATTTCAGGACATAAAATTGTAAATTCATGTTCAATAGAAGTCACATAAATTGTTGTATCTAGATGAAAGTTTGAGATGAAACCTAAGAGATTGTCCACTGTTGTCACAAAATTTTCGTAAAAACATAACAAACTCGGGAAATGTATGTTGTTGAATTATATATTGTTGCATCAACCATATAATAACCATAGGGGCCTTACTACATTTTTCATAAAAACTCAACAATGGTTCATATTTTTTCTTTCTCTAGCTTGGGCGCCATAACTTAGAATAAAATAGAATAGAATAGAAGAGAGTGTTAATAACAACATCAACAACTCTACTTACTATCTACAGGTTCCCAGAATGATCCAATGGCGCAGAAGTTACTCTAAGCAAATGCCAATATAAGTTCCCAAACTATGCCCAGCAATGCTGGGCACCGTTACTAGTGTGTAATAACCTTTTGCACCGGGGGTCGCCCAAGCTGGACAAATGCGTTCACAAACTTTTGCCCTTTTATCATAGGCAGATCCTCTTTGCCTGCAGAAGAGGAAGAAAGAAAGTTAGCGATATCTGGGTATTAGAAGTTTGGCAAGGCATGATAAAAAATAGATATGGTTATCTTAAAAATAGCAGGAAATCGGTTGCCCTGTTGGATAAAGCTTGTAATAAAGATTGCCAATAAACCATCTCCCGTCGTTCTGATAGATTACTGAGCTTAAAAATGCCAAGAATGTGGATTAGCGACCAAGTCATATCATGAAATCGAGCTTTAATCAAGCATAGAAGAAATGATTTGCTAACTGACCGAATTTCTAATTCTGGACGCCATAGCTGAATATTTGACACAGTCACAGAGTTTGCTTAATGCAAAAGTCGAGATACAGAGCCCATTGTTTCTTGTGCAGTAACAGATCATTCTCGAACCATGAATATCTCCTGCATATTTTTCGAAGGTCTTCTGCCATAGCCAACCTCTCTGCTTGAACCCTGAATTCGGGGCGCACTCACGCGGCTACAAAAAAAAAGGGTTTATTGAGCGTGGGCCATCAGATTTGGTCAGGAAAATTCTAGCCATCCGATCTAGGGCGAGATGCACAACAAACACACACTATAACATTAAAGGGTTTATCGAGCGTGGGTCGTCAGATTTGGTTAGGAAAATTCTAGCCACCAATCTAGGGCAAGATGCACAACATACACACTATAACATTATTTTATTATACAAGAAATTTATCGCGGCGGCCACTTCACCCTCCGGCCATAAAAGGGCAACCCTCCGTGCGCAGCACCTTGTTTTTCCTTTTTTTTAAGCAGGGTGCACGATTTCGTGCAATTCTAAACGTTCCACGTGGGCACCCTGCGTGTGTCTTTCCTTTGTGCAATCCTCGGCCATAGCTATAGCTCTTGTGATCTAATTTTTACATGCATTATGATCTTCCTTCTCATCCAACCAGCCCCTAAAAGCATACCTAGTGCACCTATCCTTGTTGAAGATTCATACAGACTATTATGCATGCATTCTGGACCCACCTTCTTATGCTTACAACTTCTCTGTTGGCAACTGCTTTGGCATGTGCTATGTGCTTTCCAGTTGCAAATGGAACTCATTCCGTAGTTTTAAGATGCACTGGTAAGTCTGTTGCTTATCAATGCTTTGTTGCTTATGAGTGCAATTTAGAACTAAGGACAAATGAGTTGCCAGTTCTGGATGATCCCTTGGTGTCTACTCTTTTACATGCACAGTTATGGCCGGCTTAGCCGGATTTAAAGATTTGGGCCTACATGGAAGAGACGAACTCAGGAGTTGCTTTATCATGTAAGTTAGAGTCGTTATTTTCATGTGTTTTTATGGTCTGCCCCATTTCAATTGAGGCTGTATTTGATAAAATAGGGCATAATATGGCAACAAATTCAATTATTTTAGCAACAAACTCTTGATCTAGCTACTGTAAACAGACTGCACAGTTATGTATTCTAAGAACAAACTCCTCTAGATTGGTTTCACTTATGTCATTAGTCATGAGAATGCCACTTGATAGTTGCCATAATTGAAGTGCAAAACCAGTTGTAGCCTACAAGGAAACCATCACTAGGTTTAAGGGAAATTATTCTCGGTTACTCCAAGATTCCATTCGATTCAGTTGGGTTATATTTCGCTTCAATTTTTTTTTTATTTTGTTCAGCATTTTGAGATCGATGCCTGGTTCAATGATTTGCATCGGATTTGGAATCCTACAGGAGCCTGCACTACAAGGGCAGATAGTTTTCCCTCCAGCTGCAACGGGTTTTGAAGCATGCAGTTAGATCGAACTGCATATGCTTAAAAACAACTTATTCTTCAACGTCCGTTGTTTTATTTCAAAGGTTTCTGAAAAGGTAAGCATAGCACATGCTTTAAAGATAAACTTACATGTTTTTCTTTCTTCCAGATAGTTGCATTTGTTTACACAGTCATAACATTTCCAGATAGTTGATCTCTTCTATGACTATATACAAGTCTTAAATTGTGAATTAGCACAGGTCTGCCATGTTGGTATTATGGTGCATGAATTGCACATTCATTTGTCAATGGCCAAGTCTGTGCCGACCTGCATTTCAAATGTTATAGTGCATGTGTACATGAGACAGGGATCAACTACTCCTCCGCTTCTCGAAGAAAATCTCAATGGAAACTAGGATAGTCTGCCAATGGTTCTTTATATGCCCTTCAAAGAAAATGCGTTGGTGAATAAAGCTTGGGATCTTCTCAGGTGTTCAATGGTACATTATTGTGGAAGCCCTATTGGAACTATTGCTGCCAATGGTCCTACTAATACCAATAAGAGCAAGTTTTTATTTTAGATTTTATTCCGTCAACTATGGCATTTTTATCTTAAAGAAGAAGCTGATATTGTCCGCAATTTCCTCTTACATAGCAAGCGCAAATATGGTATTTAGTTAACAGCTAAATAGATAGGCTTGTCATTCATTACAGCAGCAGTATACAATGGTTTGAAAAAAATAGAGAGATAGCCGACCATAGGAACAATATCGGACTATCCCACAAACAGAAAATGCGCATAGGCAATATAGAAGGATAATGGCGACAACTTCTCATCGGGATAAAAAACCCCGCCCTTTCGGGTTTTCGAGGAAAACCCTAATGAGAAATGGTCGCCAACAGCCTTGAATGTGTTGCCTGGAGAACAAGAGGGTGGAGGGCGAACGCGAATCAAGCAGGATCCCAGAAGACGGCGAAACCGCAGAGGCGTCACATGGAGAGGTGCAGGAAATGGGCTGATGGTGAGCAGAAATAGAACAGGACCCCCGAAAACAACGAAATCCTGCAAGCACCACAAAAGAACCCTTAAAAACACACGTGAATGGTTAGAGAAAAACAACATGCCTGACGCTGAGAAAACACCATGCACCAAGAAATGTCCAAATATGAGCGACGAAAAAAGAACATAACAGAAAAGAAATAGCGTCACCCCTAAGGTGGAAAGCATCACCCAACGGGTGGAAAACTATTATGTGAAAATATGCATCACCCTCGAAGTGAAAACAGCATCACCCGCAGGTGTAAAAGAATGCGGCATGATGCCGATGAAAAGAAAACATGATAAGAGCAACACCCAAAGGTGGAGAACAACAAGAGTGCATGAACAACAAATGTAGATAAAAAAGACGCAAACCCCCACATAACAGGGTGGGAAGGGAGGGAAGCAACGGAAATAGAAGAAGGAGCTGCTGCGAGAAGACGCCGATAACCGAGCCGAAAGAGGAACAGTCCTGATATAGGAGCTCCCTTCCCAGAATGGCGATCTGATGGCTCGGATCGACGCGATCTTATTTTACGCTTTGAGTTAAATGCCTAAGTGTAATTTTGATATTTTAGTTCTAGTCCATGATAAAAACCTGCTATTCTAATGCACCATTTTTGCATGCCCATGAATATTAGGTGTGTTTGTTCTTACTTCAATCTTTCCTTTTCACTCGAGGCCTTGATATTTTTTTGGAATGGATTTGAAGCAAAACGAAACATATTTTTTTATGTTTCTTTAAAGGGAAAGATACGCAGCTTGAACAACCCTAGCGTGACGTAAATGATTCATAGGTGGCTTTTAGCAGGGATTGCAAGGAGTGTTTCTGATAGTAGAAAATGTAAGTCTATAAATGCAAATCCATATTCGCCATAGCCATGAACCTGGTCTTGATTGAAATTTTGAATCTGACCCTGATCTTTTGAATGTGATATGAGTATACCCTTTCCGATCTAATTCACCCATGTTACGGGAAATGGGAAATCCATTACTTGACACTAGGTTCTCTTCTGGTATTACTTCAGTACGCACTTGAGGCTTCTTCATATTGTTTCTTGCCTTATTTGGGAGTAGAAGGAAATAGAATAGACAACAGACAGTTATGTTACGTGTCATTAGCAAAGAAGGATGGCTGATCTGAATCTCTCTTTCTTCTTGCAAAAATAGAAAAGTATTTTACTATTAAGAAGCCTGCTGTGTTTTAGATACAGATTTGGCCATAAATCCTTGTTTGCTAGATAAATCATGTACCTATATAAGGAGTGAAAACGATGTTCAAGAGTGCATGGGCTGTATATAAATTGGTACAGAGAATACGACGGTCTTTCTTTATAACTAGCTTGCACAATGTGGTTCTAAAAATGACAATCTGAAATTTTAGAGGTAAAAAAATGACAAGATGTGAGTTATGTCGTTGAAGCTAGATGTCAATCAAATGTCGTGGCCCTGTTTGTTACTCCAAGCATGATGTCAGCTTACCATTATATGCTAATGGACATGCAAAGTACTGCTATGGGCTGGGTAAACTCCAGGATGGATATTTTGGGCACTGTTTACATTCTGAATGAAATCACATGCTTTTATATTCTACATCACATGATCTATATCTGGGTGTAAATGCAAAAAAGAACAACAAACAATGCTACATAGTTTCCAGTAATAAAATCTGTTTCTACTCTTCAAACACCTATTTGTCAAATTCAAATAGAGTAGAAACCCCTTTTGGAATTTTTAGGTTAGAACTTAGAAAGCTTGCCGATCTACAGAAGGTTGCCTTGGCAAAGGACTTAAAGATCCAAATGTGCATTTCACATTTTGCACATTCTGATTTTGTAGAACATTTTGCTCGAAAACGGAAGGCTGGCTTAGCAAAGGATTTAAGATCTAAATGCGCATTTCATGTTGCGCACATTTTGTGTTTTCTCAAATACAAATGGCCTTATTCAAAGGAAGCAACATTGGACTATCTGAGCAGGTACAAATATCAAATTCCGAGTTAGGAATAGTAGGCAGTCTTTTAAGTAGCAGGATAAGCTTGATTCAAGTATTTCTTAGCTCACTACCTTAGGTAAAGGGAGGGAACCATATTTTATTCCAAGAATATAACAACAAGTAATTACCCTCAAAGTTCTTTTAAATATATCAGTTATAGGATTAAGAAAAATCAAGCCCTTGCAATCTAAATAAGCCCTTAAGAAAAATTGACATCTTAAATTCATGGAATTATTGCTCTATAATTTCACGATGGTCTGTACTATGGTACTTATTGCCACCCCACCACCAACCCACCCAAATCTTTTTCCCAAGCCTGCCCTTCTGCTAGTTTCCCTTTTTTTTTTTTTTGTATAATCACCCATTCTCCTCACGTCATCCAGCACCTCCGGCGCTCACTTATCAGGGGCAGATGATAGAGGTTACACCCAGCTACAAGTACACGGGGTGGAATTTCCGCCCTAATGTATTAGGATGCATCCATTCCCGGGTGACCGCAGAAGTTGGAAGGCGCCAGACGAATGCAAAACAATAGTCACAGTAGAAAGCCAGATGATCACATTTGTTCCTGCACCGTGGAGCCAGTTCTTCAGATGGGGGTCGAGGTGTGGGGCCCAAGTGGTGTCTTTGGCGACTTGGAACGACTTAGAGCAGTCCGTAGGAATTTTTGACGCGGGCACTTGGGGTCAAGCCCTTAGTTCCATATCGGATCTTGTTGCAGAGACATGATTCATGCCTCCTCGCAAAGATCGGGCCCTCGATAGACACATTGTTTATTTCCGTAAGGTGGCCAAAGATGGGCTTACACTTCGGCCCCAAGACTTTGGCTTTGCGCCAGGGCGATGAGCCCGAACCCCACTCGTGGCTTGTTGGAAGGACAAGAGAGCCCGGTGGCTAGCGCTACTGAACGAGACACATAAAGCGCGCCCAGTGCACACGCACGTACGATAGGGCGAGGGGTACTTGGACTCTTGTTTCCCCGAGGAAGCTCTGGGACCACCATGCTCGAACAGTAAAGGTGGCACACTACAAACAAAGACATAAACCCCACACCGTTCGAGGCCCACGCTCTACCTCGTTCTCGGTTGCCCATGAAGAAGCATTGGATCATCGCGCCCATTCGAGCGAGGGCCCACCATCTTCGGCTTGAGACGGCCTGGGTTGGAGAGCCGCCGGACAGCTTTGTCGGTGTTGCCGGGGTTGTTGAGGATGAAAGCCATGCCTTCTAGAGCTGTCCAAATTTATAGTCGATTCGAAGCTCGCTACATTCTCTTTGGTGCGGCGGTGCGCCCTCCACGAGCTACTCAAGACTGGCCGTCGATTCGATCCCTTTGGCTCCTACCTCCGTGAGGTTTTGGATCTCATGACTACTCACCTCGCCCCTAACGCCCTACCCAGGTGCCGAATTCATGTGTATATATATATTTGTGTACCGCCAGTTTGTTGTCATGACGGTTTTTTCTCCTAAGGGGTTTAATCCGCAAGCAACGGGCTTGTTCGCACCCGTAATTTGGGTCCCATAGGCCGATTGGCCTCCGCGATGATAAAAGAACCTTCCTTCCTTCCATTCAATTGTTTTAGATGTATGATCCCATCGATCCGAGACATCGGATCGCCATTCTAGAATGGGACGAGCATGCATGTTTTGCATGCATGCAAAGGGCGCATGCCCATTCTCGGTTGGGAGTTCGCTATTTTAGGCGCCGATTCTCGCAGCAACATCTCATCGGCGCTTCCTCTTCTCTCTCGCCAGCATCCTTATTCTCTCGATTTTTTTTCCCGTGGCGGGGAGGGGCTTCTCCCCGCTTGGTTTGGCCAATTTGGCGCTTTCTTTCTTCTTTGTCCTTTTTCCTAGCCTTTAGCCTTCGGCCCCGTGACCTTCGGCCCTCGATCCTAGTTTGTAAGGAAGTCCTTTGGTATTCTGGGGGGTTTGTAGGTTTCATCGCGAGTCCCATTCTAGAATCCCATCGATCCAGAGATATCGGATTGCCATTCTAGAATGGGACGAAAGCATGCATGTTTTGCATGCATGCAGCGACGCATGCCCATTCTCGGTTGGGAGTTCGCTATTTTAGACGCGATTCTCTGCAGCAACATCTCATCGGGCTTTCCTCTTCTCTCTCGCCAGCACCTTATTCTCTCGTGAACCCACCCCCCCTTCTTTGTTTTTTATTTTTATCGCGTTGGCACGCTACAGAATCGCCCCTCCACTTTCTGGGGGTTTGTTTTGTCTTGTTGTTTTGTTGGTGATGTGTGTACAGTGAGCGCAATTGCGGCGGCGTCTGTTTCGACTTTTCCATTCGTGGGTTTTGGGAGCGTTTTTTATGTCTTGCGTTTGTCCAAGCCCCTTGCCGAAGGATTATCACTAGGGTTTTTCCTCGAAAACACGAAAGGGCGGGGTTTTTTAATCCCGGTGATAAGCTTTCGGCAGGTACACTAGCCCAATCTCTATTAGCATTGTAATTTGTTGGGGTCCAAATGATATAATTGGATTTGATTTTCCCTTTATTTTTGTGGGTAGTTCGCATGTGTGCGGCTACTCACTATCCACCATTGTAGAAAAATCTGCTGAGATGAATGAGAAGCAAGTCTAAAGTCGGGCGGTTTGTAGGTTTCATGCGAGTCCCATTCTAGAATCTATGGTTTCAGGAATAATCATTTATACACCCACATCAAATCCCCTTGGAACCCTATGCTATTGTGCTACATATTCAAGGTTTTAAGCATACATAAAAGGAGATATTTTTAACCTTCATTAGTTTTAAAAAAAGAAAAAAAAAAAAAAAAAAAAAAAAAACCATCCTTTGTAAGTAAACACGGAAATAAAGTAATAATAATATAGATAAATAAAGAATAAATATTTGGAAGGGGTATATGCACAAAGCATTTGACACTAGTGAGCGCTAATATGATGCATTTGTAGCACATGATATGAAAGTGAAAGAGTGCAAGAATAGGTTCTTGCAAAATTCCACTACCCAATATAAGACAACCACTTTGTATGTAGCAGCACACAATATTAAAGTAACGGGATATAAGCAAGGTTTGAAAATATCAGGCCGAGATATGGTTTTATTTTCATCGTTCCCAAGGCGATATGCTTGAAACAATTCATTTTTTATGGGGAAAAGGATTGTCTTTATCACTACTGGTATTGTCATGATGACACACACGTGATGAGTTCTATAGTTTAAGATTTTTGAGGAACTGTAGTCAAGGAGCGCAATCTATTTAACACTGCAGAGATGAGGACAAGGGAAGATTTGGAGATACATACAGAAGCAATAGTGTGCAATAGTGTGCTGTGATGATGGGCTAAGCAATATGGTGGGAGATATTTATTTAAATATTGGGAGTAGTCCAAATGTAAGGTTCAGAAAATAGGATGAGAAGTAAACAAACAAGATATGAAAATAAGATATGAAATGTAAATAGACTTTTGGAAAGTATTACGAAATTATGCTTCTTTTAAGCCAAATAATTATAACACTAGTGGCATGTGCTTGTGGTATAGGAAAGGTCGAGGAAAAAACGCATCTATTGGGCTAGAATTGGAACTCACAGGTTGAGTTAGAAGTTGAAGATAAGATAAGAAATTTTTACGTCCACGCAAAAAAAATTTGATGCTCAAAAATACGGTGGGGGGACTCAATCAAAATTTTAGATAACCAGAGAAAATGTACAGTTAGGGGATTTTACAATCATACTAAGAGCATCTTCTAATTTATAGGAATTTATATTTTTTTCTACAAGTAATTTCCCAGCATAAATCAAATACTAAGAATTTTTACCGGAAATTCTAATTCTGCTTACTTTTAGGGCCGGGTTATAATTCCTGCTATGGCATGTAAAAGATTAGGGTTTACAGAGTTTCCACCAGCAGATCCGTCAAGTGGCAAGGAAAGGGGCCCTGTTGATGAAGATATTAATCTATCCACTTTGATGCTTGAGTTGTCGGTTTTCTGCCACTTACGTATGGGACCAACCCTGTTTGCTGTCAAGGGGCCAATTGCAGAGATATTTTGTTCTGGACTTACTTAACTAGGCCACATGCAGAGGTAAGTCCAAAGAGTTTGGTTTTGAAATATTGCTCCACCTTCTTCCGGATCTCTATTCTCTGTTTCTTGCTTCATTCTACTTCGTGAGCTGAATCATTACTTTGTCTAGTCCATAGTCAGAAAAAATGTGTAGAGGTGTTGATACAGGCCCCCTTTCTCAAGGCGCTTCTTTTGATCCTCTTGCAGAGGACTGGAACTTGGATGATTGGGAGTTAGATTGTTTGGATTATTGGGAATCTGATGTAGGGTCATGTAAATCTCCCATAGAACCAGAAGGGTCATGCTTAGATTCTGTTTTGCTAGATGATCTTGCTGCCACAGATGCCCTCAAGGAATGGGCAGCTTGGGAGGCCTCTGTCCTTGGCAGAAAGGAAGTAGTAACAGAGTCTAAACCACAGGATTCTGAAGGAATTCCTTCCAGCAGTATAACTGAAGTTAAGAAAGATGAAGATGATCACTGTAATTCCAAGCGCAAGCGCTCGTATCGAGGAGTTCGCCAGCGGCCATCAGGCAAATGGGCTGCAGAAATCAGAGATCCTCATCAGAAGGCGCGCCTTTGGCTTGGATCTTTTGAAACCCCTGAAGAAGCAGCTATTGCATATGATACTGCTGCCAAGAAGATCAAAGGTAAAAAGGCCAAACTCAACTTCTCAGATGAGGATCAATTTGTTAAGCTTCAAATGCAGTTTTCTACTAAGGAATCTGCTCCTCCTCCTCAGAAGAAGATTAAAAGACAAAAACAGGCTAGTCCTACTATAAAAAGGATCTCTAGGGCAAAGCCGAGTCCGATTCGGACCGTAGAGAAAATCATTAGCACTGCCATAAGCAGGGCTGACTGCAAATCCATGCAGATTCCAAGCAATCTAGATGCTCATTATCTGCAAGACAAACTCATGACCTTCCTTATGAGCCAGATCATGCAGCCAACTCCTTGTGCAAACATTGGCGATTGTTATAGTGTCTGTACATGATTCTAGTTTTAGTTTTTTGCTCTCAAGGTTCTTTTCTTGGCCTGAAACAGCTGAAGCTGGTGTATCATACTCTAGTTCAAGAGAAGCGTCATATCTTTTCCTCGCTATTCTGCGCCCGCATGTCACCTACTGTATAATTACTCATGAAATTCATTATGTACATGGTGTCTTTGTCTATGAGTCGTTACTTCTTTTTTCTTTTTCTCCAGTTTGTAATATTTGTTTGAAGTTATTAAAAAAGCTTCTGATATTGAAGAAATATATTAGAAGTCCCTTCTTTCTTTTATGCTCCTTGTTTATTTTCTTATAATCTTGAAAACTCCAAACATATTGAGAAGCATCAAGTTGATAAATAAGCATCAAGTTGATAAATATCTTGCTCTCTTCTATTATTTTAGTGTTTGACATTTCAAAATACAGATTACATTATGATGTCTAGATACATTTCATAGTACAGCCACAGTCCAGTGAGAGGATTGCCCATACTTCAAACTGGATATATTTCAAGAAAGACGAGAATGGATCTTTTGCCTTTTTATAGTTTAGCTCTTAATATAATTGCATATACTGTATTGCACATACCAAATAAAGAAAAATTAGAATATCCTTGCATATATTTTATGCATTTTTTCCATCAATAAGGTACTTTACGTGCATCATTAATACTCCTTAGCGTTGTGGTTGTTAGGCTTAATAATTATAATGTCTAAGGCTTCTTGGTTTCCAATCACTGAAGAGATGCATTTGCCAGAGTCCCAAGTGTTTGTTTCCCATTTTGTTACGTTTGCTTGAAATTACAAAAAACTGCCTAAATATATCATATTGTTCAAGCTCATATCGTTTGAAAAATGCAACATGAAACCCCTCTCCCGTTTGCTTCTTATGTTTTATATTCTTGTTCATTTTATAACGTTTAAAAACACCAAAAGATCAAAAGAATCAAGTAGGCATATGCATTCGATAAGTATATGTCTCTCCATGACTTACTCAAGACATGTGCACCGGCGTGCCTATTATTTCTGTAAAGACATTCTTCACATTTGCCAACTTGATTTATTGAATTGCAATATTAGTCAGGATAGTGGATCGTGTTTATACATGCACACATGCATGGATGGGCCCATTACATATGGACAAACAAACTTCTTTTATTGCACATTTGTCCACTTGAATTGCTGAGGTCGTACTTTTAGTCAAGAGCAAGTGGGCCATGTAGAGACGCGCCTAGGGCACAAGCACTTGAGCAAGAATAGCCAGGAGCTATTGGGCTCAAGGGTCCACTGAATCTACCTAAAGAATGAAGGGTGTTTTCCATGAGAACGAAATCTTAAGGTCAAACAAAGAGATAGAGCTTCAACAACCTTGGATCATTTAGGTTTTTCACCTAAGTTCCAACAAGTAACTTATCACCGAAACTCGGAGCCTAGGTGGTTTTGTACTTCTTTATGAAAAAAAATCTGTGGCGTCCCCTACTTCGTCTACGATGCTCCCATCGTAGTGGAAGGCGGAGTTCATCCCCCTGACAGCCAAGCTGACAGAGGCCGTCCACCTAACACCAATCCTTTAGCAAGGGATCGATGAGGAAGAATGGACGGGTCATTTGTCCCGTCTTCTCTCGGGACCGTCCTAGCTACAGAAACGTAAATAAACGTAAGCACATGACATCAAATACAAACAAAGCCACCTCGAAGGGTGGTTGCACCATATCATACATGTATAAGCACATCAACAACATCACCATCAAATGGGAGATCCTACCCAAGGCTCAGACTCCAGGGGTATGGACTGACGACTTGGGTCTCCAGAAACCACTGCAGACAGAATTCATGAGAGTGGATTAGGCTGGCATAGGAACATAGCTGTTGGGAAGTCCTCCCCATCCGCCCCTCCCGTGCACACTTTGCAGAATAGGTTGAAGAGTCTTGAGACAGGACCGTAGCCTGTTGGGTGCGTAGCCAAAGGGGCTACTACTGGGTTTCATCTCCCCAGCCCCGACGAGGCAGGAAGGGGATTACCCCCTCCAAAGGCATGCATGCCCACCACAGGCAGCTAGAGGGCCACTGCCCGTCTACGACTTGAACCTCATTGAAGGCGACGCATCACCCAAGAGGTGTCGAGCTCATGCCTTGCCCACACGCAGTGGCAAGCCATAAAGCCTAGCCCCGCTAAGATCCCTAGTAGGCTTTACACACCAGAGGGATCGGTCTATAATGGGACAAGTCCTCCTTATTCCACTGGTCTAGCCCCGCCACGCACAACCAGGCGGGCTCTTATGCACAGGCCGCATTAATTGGGAATTAATGAGGCTATCTAGATATATCTACTACTGAAGCTTTCAGGGTCTCTACCCCCCTTCCCAATACACAGGAGTGTCGCATAGAATAGAACATCATCATCAAGAACTGAAATACTGAATAATATCTAATCTATCTACCTACACATACATGGTTAGGTTCCTTAGTTAAGGCTTCTGATCTTAGGATCTATAAGGCCGCTAAGGCTGACCTAACATGCTATCCTATCTCATTGCCAGGATAAAAGTCGGCATTGCACAATGGAATCACAGGTTACCTGATCCCTGGCTTGCTCTTGCTCCTTGAATCGCGTTCATGCCTTTGCTTGGGTTGAAGGCAGTTGTTCCTGGGAGATCTGTTATGCAAAGGCGGCTTGTCAGCGCCTGGCAATGCGAACTAGCAGCTTGGCTTGGCCGGAATTGCCCAAGGAAGCCAAAATGCGAGAATGGAAAAGGTTTAAGGTTTCCCTTTTTGTTCCTTTTACACGACCTTTCAGGTTTAGGTTAGAAAGGACATATGGGGTTTTGCCATGAGGCAAAGGGGTTCAATTGCATATGTTTTATAGACATGTGCAACATACGAGGTTTCCCCCTAGGCGCAACCCTTTAAGGTTCTCAAGTACCTGTCAAGGTGACATGTACGCGTGGCGTAGCAGTATAATATATGTATTCGGACCGTATATTATGCTGGAACGTCACAATCTCCCCACCTTGAATTGATGTTGTCCTCAGCATCACGTGTCTCCCCTCCTTGGAAACCCGCATGATCCTTGCAACACATTCCATGCATGCAATTTTATAACAATTGCCCCAAGGTAATTTTTAAGTTTAAATTTTATAATCTTTTTTTTTATTAAAGGTTGTCTATATATTTATATTATACGTTTAGGAAGTATTACAAAAACCACTTTTTGCAAGGGAAGTGTAACCCTATGAAATGCTCCTCAAATGTTCTGATCAGACTTAGAAAGAGATATAGGACAACAGGATATCAAAAATTTATCCCTTTTCCCTTTTCCAAAAAAGGGGTCTAAAGGTATGACTTGAGATTGAAATTCCTTCATTTCCTTGCCTTCCCCTTGACCACCATGTGAAAAGTGCAATAGATGTATATACACATCTTTGCCATAGACATATTGAACCTACCCTTGGAATCCTTAGCCTTACACAGCAACTCTCTTCGAACATGATAATTTTGGTCATTGCAGCAACCACATCCACGTGTCTTCATGCTCCATGATGTTAGCTGTTCCAAAAAGCTTCATCCATTCACTATTGGCCCTGAGATTGACCCTCCTCCATTTGAGTTTCCTCGTCATCATGAACAACACATCTGAAAATGCAACACAATTATCTATTAGTCTCATGAATCCAATTGATGTCATATTGAACCTGCTTTATTATCCCTTCTGGGGGAATGATTTCACATTTAAAAATGAAGGCATTTCTCCCTTTCCAAATTCTCCAAAGGAGAATATATATGCTCCAATCACAAGGATTGGAAGGCATAAAGAAGTCAGCCTCGTTTAAAGCTACAAGATCTAAACCAAAAATATTAGAACCCAGCTCCAATATCCATTCCGACCACATGCATTGCCTAAACATGTGATTTCCATCCTCCCTAGCATTCAGACACCTGTCACAAACATCAGAGTTATCCATTGATAATTTATGCCTCTTACTGTTGGTTGCCAAGCTTCTACGCCATAGCTGCAATATGAAGGCTTTAATCTTCGGGTTGATGGGGCTGTTCCACATATAATTGAAATTGCTTCTGCCCCTATGTGGTTGAACTCCCCATTTCTGATGAATTGTTATATCCTGGTTGCTCATAAGAAACTTGTAGGCTAGTCTCACTGTGTATCCATACTTTCCATTATGCTGCCATGATTCCTAAGCATTAGTGCAGATGCCTTGAACGATGATATTGATAATAGCTTCATAAAGCATCTTTGTATGATTGTCCTCCTTTGCAAGAACCGAATTATAGAAAGTTATAAATCCATTGTTATCAAACAGATCTTTGATGAAAATAACCCCCTTAAATTACTTTCCAAAGCCTTGTTTGATCAGGGAAATGACAAGCAACTGGATTCCAGAATATGGACTGCTCCATTGAAAGCTTCTCCTTCCAAGTGTACATATGCCTGACTTCCAGCCAAGCCTTGATCCACTTCTTGATAATATCTGGGGCGTTAGTAGGGATAGAGAAAGGAAAATAAATCGAATGTGGAAGCTCCATTTTTAGTGATCTCCATTCGTAAGGATGACATCTGCTGATATAATATCTGATAAGAATAGAGATTGCATGTCGAATTTTGTAGAAGTATTTAGCAGCCAAGGCCAATCCTTCTTTCTCAATATCAATAGTACCAAGGCCGCCATTCTTTTTAGTTTTACAACACTCTTTCATTGACACAGGATGCCAACACCTTCTATTTTGACCACATGCTATGAACCTGCCAATAATACTCTGAAGCTTATTAGAAGCCTTTTTAGGAGCCATAATAACCAAAGATTGATAGACCTGAGACGAGAAAATCACAAAACTGGCAATAATAGCTCTGCCATTTTTAGACAGATATTTAGAGTTCAGAGAGTCAACCTTTTTATAGAGCTTATCTATAATATTGCCCCACAAGTCTGAAGCATTGCTGATAGCATAGGGTATGCCCGAAATCTTAGACTTGGTACTGGGGGAGTTATACTTACAGCCTAAAAGGCTAGCCACCTGTTTTCCTTTGTCCTCATCCCTTGCTTGAATTGATGATTTAAGAGGGTTGATCCTGCATCCCGAAGCCTCCTCAAAATCATTTAGAATCTGTTGAGTGTTCATAATGGAGTTATCGTCCATGGATATCAGGATAAAAGTATCATTTGCAAAATGAACATTAAGCATTTGGTCTGCCTGAGTGTTCTCAGGGAGATGAAGACCCTTAATTGAGTTAGTAGACTTGGCTTCATCCAGTTTACTGTGAAGAGCCTCCATTACAATTAACAAAAGAAAGGGAGCTAGAGGAAGCTTAACTCCTCTCTGAATAGAGAAAAAAGGGTTGCGCTCACCATTTATAAGCACAACAGATCTCGAGTTCTTTAGAATGGCTTTGAAGATCCCAATGCTCTCTTCATTGAAACCGAGGCCCTACAGCTTTTGAAAAGAACATTCCAACTTACCGTGTCAAAAGCCTTGGTGATGTCCAATTTGAGGAGAGCCACCTCCTGTCTAGAATCTTTAGCCCATTGGAGACCCAAAATAGCAGTGACCACATTGTCAAGAATAAATCTGTCCTTAAGGTATGCAGATTGAGAATTACTGATAATACAATCAAGAATCTTCTTTAGTTTAGCAGCAATAGCACCTGCAATTATCTTGTAGATAACATTAGACAAGGAGATTGGTCTATCACAAGAAAAAGAAATAGAAGAGTCTATCTTGGGAATGAGGGCAATAAAGCTAGTATTGATCCGAGCATCCAAACACTTCCCTATTCTGAACTCATTAGCCATCTTAGTGATGTAATCCCCTAAAAGAGGCTAGGCTTTCTTGAAAAACTCAGCTGGAAGACCATCCGGTCCAGGAGTTTTCCCATTTTCCATACCATTAACCACTTCCCTAAGCTCATTATTCACAAAGAGATTAGTGACTTATGTCATTTTGATTATCACTAACTTTCTTTCTCATATTGATAAAATTATCCATCATGCTATCAGAGCAATTCATGTTAGTTCCCATAATATTAATAAAATGGTCAGCTGCAGCTCTTTTAAGATTACAATCTCCTGAAATGAGATTGTCCCCCACCTTGACCTCATAGATATGATTTCTCTTAACTCTAGATTTAGCCTTAATAAAGAAGTATTTGGAGTTACACCTTTCATCTTCCTTAAGCTTCTCTATTTTAGCTTTCATCCTCCAACCTTTGGTTATTCTGATTTCCTCCTTCTCAATCTGAATTCTTATATTGTCTTTCTGCTCAAGCGAGGCCAGGGCCAAATTCCTTCTTAAATCTTGCAAAAGGGCTTGATTCTGATAGAAAATATTTCTCCACCATTCTTAAGCCAGATCTTAATGTGTTTAGCCAGGTTGATCCACTATCACATCCATCCCGTATTACCACCAGGTCTAGGATGACAAGTTATGATTTCTTCAAGCTTGGCCATAAAATCCTCCTGATCTAATAAGCTGACATTCATCTTGAAATAAGATTTCTTTTTATCTCTATTATCAGTTCCATTATAGTGATCATCTGAGGGAAGTGTTCGTGATTGTCCTCTGTCCTTGGCAGAAAGGAAGTAGTAACAGAGTCTAAACCACAGGATTTCGAAGGAAGTCCTTCTATCAGTATAACTGAAGTTAAGAAAGATGAAGATGATCACTGTAATTCCAAGCCCAAGCCCTCGTATCGAGGAGTTCGCCAGCGGCCATCACGCAAATGGGCTGCATAAATCAGAAATCCTCATCAGAAGTCGCGCCTTGGATCTTTTGAAACCCCTGAACAAGATCAAGAACAACCTGGACTGTAGAATCTATTACATATAATTCCCAAAGCCATATGCACCGTAGGTATGTCCCAAAGCAAAGTGAGCCGTAGGATCTCGGACCGACGATCAGGATCAAATCAACCTGGACCGTAGGATCTATTACATATAATTCCCAAAGCCATGTACACCATAGGGTATGTGGCAAGCCAGGTGAGCCATAGGATCTCGGACCGACGATCAGGATCAAATCAACCTGGACTGCAAGATCGTCTATATAGAAACTCCCAAGCTATCTGGGTTGTAGGATACATCCCAAAGTCACGTGAGCCGTAGGATCCCAGATCGACGGTCGGATACGCGCGACAAATATAAAAACATTCCGGGCATCTTATATAAATAAATATAACATTCCGGGCATGTGTGCTAATAATCATCTAACTTCCTTCTGTTATATGCCAAGCTTCATTAACCACCCAGTTGGTGAATAAGATGCAATTGTTGCGTTCATCCATATAGTGCCAGAGTCCCATGGCATGCCAGTTGATGCCCCTCGCAGCTCCGCTCCAGTTGAAGCTCCTCCCATCTCCACTCCAGTTGAAGCCCCTCCCAGCTCCACTTCAATTGCACCTAGGTTGCATCCACTTCAATACTTGGACCATGTGATGATCATGAACACAGAGCGCAAGGTCATTTTAAATCAGGGCTTTGAAGCCCTAGACACAACAAGGAGGTTTGCCATCTTGTCTGATCAGTTTGATGATGCAGTTCATGATCTGATCGAAAGTGTAGCTCACAATCACAACCAGGAGCTTCGTTTCCTAGTAGCCAGTCTCTATGCCCACTTGCCTCAACATGAACCACTACCGCACGCAGTATATGACGCAATGCCTCCAGTGGCAATGGAGGCGGAGCTTGAGGCAGTTGAGCTGGAGCTCGGGACTTTTGCTGGGGTCTTACCTAAAGAATTCAATCGGGCCTGTAACAGAAATGGAGGCATCGACAGCCCTGATACTCGGTAGACCAGGCTTGACCAAGTAGGATTTTGCAGGGGAGACGATGTCTGCGAGGGGAGATTTTGTATGTCTGCTTTATCCAGATTATAATTGTAAATTTTATCAATCAATACAACAATTTTATTTACTCTATCTTTCTCTTAAGATAATACTTATTGCATACCTTTTCTAATAGGTTTTTTGGCCATGCAACAAAAGTTCCAGTGCTTTCACCAACTGTATCCCCACCGGGGAGTCTGGGAGATAAAGCTTCATCTATAGCATAGAAGTTAATGACTGTAACTCGGACATACATCCCCGAGTGGAATTCCATGACAATTTGCAATCGGATCGATGGAGTCGATCTTGCATAATCCTACTTTTCTTTTCGGATTTGTCGTTAACATGAAACATTCCTCTCCGACACTGCAGACAATTGCCTATTTAGATGCCTACTATCGAAAAATCTTATAGAAGTTATAGGAACTTTTATAGACATTCTTGAGCAAGCCCTCTCGAGTTCTCGAAATTATAGACGCTCGCGAAATACAGGCGATCGAAAAAAATTCGAATTAGATGAAAGATTAGGTTAACTACATTTAGGCGAGGTAAAAGTAATCAATGAAAGAACTCGGCAGACTGGTTCTTTTAAAAATCAGCGAAAGAAGTCGGCGGACGTGTTTTTTTTTAACTTAATCTTCGTCATTATTATTTTGTTTCATGAATATTTCGAAACCCCATCTCTGGATTCATTTGAAATTCAAATTGTTTGTCAGGTACAAAGCTATTTCTTGGCAACTCTTTTTCTTCGAGCAGCTCGAGCACTTATCCAAGCGATCTTCATGCGCTGTTACTAGGTGACTCGGCAATGCCTGCACTGTTACTAGGTGATTCGATAATGTCTTCTAAAACAAGAGGTGGTCGAAGCAGACGAGGTCAAGGCGATGGCCGAGAAGTTTCACAACTCGGCTCATCTCAAGTTACAGAGGATGTTGATCAGACCCTTATTCAAGGTATGTGGGCTGCTCAAAGAAGGAGTGCAAAGAAAAGTACCATTTGCTGATTTTAGAGGATGATCTATAGTAACCTTATATTCCCTTTGAAATATGTTCATTTCACGCTTCCTCCATGAAGTCTCAGCTTGTATGGCATCTAACCATGTATGGCTCAGCAACAAGTATAAGTTTCAGCATGCACACTCTAGAAATTTTAAAACTATGAAATCCAACATTGCTTCCACCTCATATACATTGCACAGGACATTTCTTATAACCCCCATAGGCTGCACCTTCATTTGATTGAATGTTTTGAGCATCATAGTTGTCGGTTCCATCATTTTCAATCCAACTTGAAGCATTATATGGTAAGGCATTACATTCACTCCACTGCCGGTATCTATGTTGGTGTCTTTAATTAAATGTGCATTGATAATCACATCACAAAGAAATGGCCCTGAATCATTGGATTGTCAGGCTGATGGCTCCATTCTACTCTTGTGGGTATCATTTGATATGATTTGTTGAACTGAAATTTCCGATTTTGTTCTTCCCTCTAACTCTTGCAACAAATTGGGAGAATAATGCATCAATTACTCAAGAGTAAGTGTGATTTTAGTGGCCAAAACTTGGCTGATCACCTCATCTTTATTCTGAATTTCCTCATCCACCACAGGAGGCATCACTATGGGCTGATTTTCTTCTATTGACTGAAACTGTTTTGTGGGCAGCACATTGAATTGCATCTTCTTAGGTGCTGACACCTTCAAAGCCTTTGAAAAAGAGTTCTTAGTCTTCTCCGCTATTGATACTACTCTTGGTTCTTGAACCACCTTTTGTGATCTTGTAACCGCATTTACTTCTCCAATCTCTTCTTCGAAATGAGTTATTCTCCACCTCAACAAATCCACAATTCACTACTGATTTTGCCTTCTCTTGCTTCTTAAGCTCCTCAATAAGAGCCTTAACTTGAGGATTATCAATGTACTTTGCATCTTGAATGCGAACATCATTATTAGGAAGAGATACTGATTCAAACACTTGGTCCCATGGATTTTTCAACAAGTACTCTCATCATGCTTGAATTTTATCATATAACTTGCAATACAAATGAGCTTACTTGGATACCATCCCTGTTTTGGTTGCACCATTTGTGTAGAACCCATTGGAGCTTGTTGGGCAATTGGAGCTTGTAGCATCATTGGAACTTGTGGTATGATAAATGCTGCATTGGTTGAATAGGAATAAGTGGTGCTTGTTGCATAACAGCAAATACCGGATTGACCCTCTCAAAGAATCTCCTCTCCCTACATTCTTGATCATTATGGCCCTTTATTTGGCATCTTGAGCAGAATTTCAGCAATCTACACGTAGTATCAGAATGTCTTATAGACCCACAATACTCACAAGTAATAAACTGAACCTCCCCTGACTTCTCACCAATTGTAAGCTTAGAAACCTTGGCTGCAATATCCTCTATTTTATGCTCTAGAGCAGCAACTTCGTGAATGTATCCCAGCTTATCTTCAGCCTTGAGAGCATACTTTTGTGCCTCTAGCAATGTTGTAGGTTGTTTAGCCTTCACCTTATAAGCAATAGCTCGTTTCAGTTCCTTCACATACCATTGGATATCCAATTCATCATTTCTTGCAATCTTCCAATGAACTACGGCTTTGAGAACCACAATATACCGCTGATTATACCCCCTTATAGATTCATCCTCCTTTGTGTGAAATTGGCCCACCTTTCCATAGTCTTATCCTTACCATAGACTTCTTGATAATTAGTAATGAATGCTTCCTTTAATTCCTGATACGTCATGATATTTGGCTGGGTTTGTGCCCATTCCTCCAATGAATCTTGCAAAGAACTATGAAACCAAAACAAATAATCACTAGTCGGTAACTTACATTGCTGACAATACCTCTCAAACTTCACAATATGCTTCAAAGAATCCCGATCTATCAGATCATCAAACTTTGCAATCCCCATTGTCTGAAAACCCCACCCCATGGGTTGTAATATAGCCATCTCTGCCTCTTCTCGAGGTTTTTAAAATTGAAAAAAAAAAAAAAAAATTGGATTACCTTTTAGATCCGTAAATGGAATCAGAACCTCCTAGATCTGAGAATTAGACACCAGATCTGCTCCCAAATCTAAAAACGAAATTGAATCTTGATGCAATTTTGAGCCAAAATTTGAGTCACTAGTCCCCTTCTTGTTACGATGGAGCTTGATGGCATATCCTTCTTACTTCTCTTGGGTATAAAACTACGCTTTCCTTGTCAAATTGTACCCCACAAATCACTTACCGCAAAATCCCCTTCACACAAAGAAATTGCTCCTTGCTCAATGGTGTCGTTCTTTACCGACGATCACCAATACAAATAGTAACAACTTCTTTTTCAATGGAAATTCTTGCTCGAACATCGTGGTTGTCAAATTGTTAGAGCCTAAATTCCAACCTTGTAAGAAGGATGAAAAACCAATAATCCAAGCTTTAATCTACCAGATCTATGCAATGCACAATATAAAGACTCATAACCTCCATAGCTAGATCAAGCAAAAATAATCTCTCTCTGATACACCGTCTCTCACTACAACAGAATAGGGTGTTTTCCGTCGGTTATAGCGTCAAACAAAGTGACGCTATGTGTATTCTCAAAGCCCCACCAAATGTCACGAAATTGACGCTAAAAGTGCTATACTTTGATGTCGCATGGGCATCAACTTTTGCGTCAAGAATTGCGTCATGTCTACATAACGCAAAAATGACATAATAGCTACATTTGTGGCAACTATATGGCATGTTTGTGTCGAGCTTATATCCAAGTTATTCAATAATTGTGTCATAATTTCTATCATATTAGTCTCGACACAATGACTACATTTGTGGCAATTGCATGCCATGTTTGTGTCAAGTTTATATCCAAGTCAGTCATTAATTGCGTCATTTTTTCTATCATATTAGTCTCGACACAATCACTACATTTGTGGCAATTGCACGGCATGTTTTTGTTGAGATTATATCCAAGTTATTCAGTCATTGCATCACATTTTCTATCATATTAGTCTCAACTTTGCAACTAAATTGTTACACACCATACTGGCATCCTTATCTTGCATAAGTTGACATCCTTTACGTCATATTTGTAACTCTCTTATAACGTGTTTTATATCTTTCAGTATGCAATTTATAAACGAGCCTAATTTAATTTTACAACATGATTGTGACCTTTAGTTATATAGTTATGATAAACTAGGTTCCTTTTTGTAAAATTCGAGTAACAAAATTGTGTCATATTTAGGTCTTTTTGTAACATCTACATGTCAATTTTATGGGCACATATAATGCCATTGTCATATTTGTGTCCAAATCACAAGTCATCTTTATGGCAGTTCTATCTTCAATTTCTGTCACTTTTGTCTCTTCATCAATAGATGTTTTTTTTCCTGGACAAATTTATATTTTAGAAGCATTTTTTGTGTTCATATAATGGTTGAATCATGCATAATGAACAAAGGAAGAAAAAGTAAAAAAGAAGTAATTGCAACAATAATGATTAGAAGCTTAATTATGATCAAGTTACTTGACAAAATAAAGAACATTACTCTTATGTTCAAAAGGGAGATCATTCTGCATTTAGAGTCAAAATAACTCCAACTGCTTGGGTTTAAAACACTTTCTATCATGCATTTTTTCCATTCCAAATTATCTTCATTATCGTCCTTAGTAGGAGACGGATCGTTATCGGGCTCATTCTGTTGTTTGTCTTCGCTAACCTATTCAAAAAGGAGAACAAGAACTTATGTCAAATCAACGAAAACAAGTTGAATCTTAAAAAAGAGCTTTAAACATAGGAAAACTTATAAACATGCCTCTATAATTACATGTATTTGTAAACTGCCCCTATATTTCAAAGAACTGTCAAAATGCCCCTAATTTTTAAGGCTCCGACCAACTGGGAAGTCAGAGAATTACATTGCCAGAAATTAGATGCATATTAATAGATAGATAGATAGATAGTAGTTTTAGATTACCTAAAAAAGAAATGCTCAAACCTGCACTGCCAAGCTGGAACTCGCATGAGAACACACTCTTTCTTGCAAATCGCTGCAACAAGGAGGCTGACCAAGCACACAGAGTGCCAAAGATGTTAGGGACTGCTTAATGACATCTAATAAAAATTGCACATTTGATAAACACATATTGGAGACAACACCGCAATGCATTGGTACTCCCATAGAATTGAACAACTTTGAAAATAATGGACACAAATTTGTTCAGCTTTTCCTTCCCCTGTTTGTTCATGTTTTTCCTTCCCATGTCTGTTCATGTAAGGCGGCCGTAAGTGCTAGCCAAGAAACAAACAACAAATAACTTTATTCTTTCTTCTCGAATCTTTTTCTGTTCCATGAAACATCCAAAAGATGCTTGTACCATCATTACATTGAAGACTTTTTTCTTGAAAAGCACGAAGCTTACTATCTCGCTTAAATTGATCAAACAACATATGGGGATCTAAAGCAAAATAACTTACTTGAGTTCTTGCCGTCTCCAAAATTCCAATTACATGATACCGGTACAATTGATGCGCACATAAAATAAACGAAACACTATTTGTTTTTCCTAACCTGTATTCATATGAAGTTTGTGTCATAAAGATTCAATCAGCCCCCGTTTTGGGGCATCGAAAATCAGCCCATGGGCCTTACAAATCATTAGCGTAAAGATAAAGCTTGCCATAGGCTATGAAATCCGATCTTTGAAGCGGATGGGAAGGCGAAGCCGGAAGGCTACTGAGCTTGCTTTGCATTACACTAGAGTAGATGTCTCGTGATATCAAACCGATGTCGCGACCAAAGGAACTGCTTCAAAAATACATGCGGCTAAAAATAAACTTAGAAATGGCGAGGAGCATAACCCGTAGATTCGCGGCCGCACATTTCAGTTTGGCTCTCTTAATGTTTCTTGAAACATATCTCATCAAAAGCTAATGTAAACAAGAAGGGGTAGATTTTTACCTCTTAGCCGAGAAAATCCAAAGGCCTGCAGGTGTGTAAAAGGTTTAAAAGGTCAAAGATCTATTGTCGGCCTTGCTTTGCTAAACAAAGAAAAATAGAGAGCATAACCTTTCTCAAATCGCACCTTCGCTTTAGAATAACACCGCAAATACTTCTTTTCGGAGGCGATTGCCATGAAGAAGCAAGGCATCTTAAAAACCAGAAAAAGGTCTACATTGCGGGGCAAAACAAAACCAAGATCTTGATTAGGGATTTGAGGCGGGGAGACAATCAAACATACGAACCTAGAAAAATATGGTTAACTTATGAAGAGCCATTTCTTGTGCCTTATCTCGGCCCATGCTCGACCTCTGCATCGATTTGCCATAGACAATAGAATGCTCGGTGCATTTCATAGCAAAAGGTTTAAGCCGGATATAATAATACTTAATCAGGCTAAGCGCCTCCTCTGCCAGTAGCCGAAGCTTTTGAGCAGACGCCATAGCTCAAAGTGTAGAACCGTAAGTAAAGAATGTGGACCTCCATAGCAGGGGCGGGCCGCCATCCCATAGCCAACGCTGAAGCCAAAATAACGATTCAAATTTTTTTTTTCCATCTTCAGGTCAAGAACATGATTTGCCATGTCATCATATATTTCAAATATATTTCAAGTAAAACTTGAAAAAAGGAGAATACCATGTTATTTTCATGGATACCCCGATGATTAAAGAGCCAAACAAGGATGATAATAAGTTTAAGTTTACATACAGTATTCGTAAAAGTGAGTTAGGTCTGATTCTGCCCTCTAAGCCAATAGCACTTTGCCATATGGCCTGTTTTCTTTTCTAGGAATTGTCGCTTTTTGCATGTCAAGATTTTTACTTTACATTCTGTCTATTTACTCCACATTCAGAGATTTCTACCTATCGTTCTGTGTTTCTACCTCACATTTTGCTCTTTTTACCTCACGTAGCCCGCAGAATCGTACCTAACTCTCTTCCCATAACAAGAATGCCCACTTGGGCAACATTCTGGTTGTGTCAGCCACGCTTCTACGCTCTGTGTGTCGGCATGGCTTCCACGACCAGAATATTGCCCAAAAGGGCATTCTCTTATACATAATGTGTGTTTGGCATAATATTGTTGCATGCGCAACAATTTGGGGCAAGTTTATACCCAGATATTCCGTTGACTAGCCTAATTGCTATCATTGGTAATTTCCTCGTAGCTATTCCCTGCCTGTCTGCTATGCTCAGAACCGCGAGAGAGACATTGAAGATTCTTGCTTCTGAATTTTTTAATTTGGGTAGGTGAGACGTTCGTGACCTGTGGTATGGATAGCCTCATGAATAAGACAATGCATAGCTGCCTCCATCTTTTAGTTTAGGACGCCCTAGTTTTAACTGCATGTCTGTTGTGTATTGCCTTATGCCTACCCGTTTCAAACAAATCCATGCAAGTTTCTCATGATTTCTAGAATGTGATTCTGCAATAAACATGAGCTAGGATTTTTGGGAGTGTTGATTGCAGATGGGGATTGGAAGGGACATTCCTATTTCAAAAATTGATGATGGAAAAACTTGTTCGCATAGCATCGTATTTTTGAGGGGCTCCCATCATCAAGCTTAACTCTATTATAGTCTCGAGATTCTTGCTCAAAAATCTGTTGAATTTGCTGGAAGAAGTGATCGGTGTTTGAGGCTACCCATGGATGAATTGGTTGGGGCTAATTTTCACTGAGCATTATATTGTGATTTCTTAAATTTAGGAAGGCAACTGCTTCCATCTCAGTTTAGTTATTCAAAAGAGTACACCTCAATAAATACAACTACTCTTACTCAATGCATCATGCATATATTTTTGGAGTTCAATTCGAGATTGATGGCAATGTGAATACTGCTCTCATTGTCATGTAATGGAGATGTGGAAGCCTTAAAGATTCATGTACTATATTTGACAGAATTTATACATCTCATAGAAGACCATTTTTGCAGCATGTTGACAGAATGTTTAGGCAATTCACTGGCAAAGGTATAAATTCAGGCATATTTACTTTCATTAGCATTTGCTGCATGAAAATCGTGATCACTTTTCACTTTTTGTTCCATGTAGAAGTTCTTGCTCTAAGCAACAGTTAAGAGAGGGACTTTAGAGAGTTTTAAATTAAACCCATCGCCATACTGCTTTTCGATTAAACCCTATTAAATCTGTAGGGTTTAGGTTTTGGCAGCCTTCCCTACCTCTGAAGTGGTCGAGTGCTTGCGTTGCAGGTTTTCCCTCGAGGGTTTGAAGAGAGCCCCCAAGAGGGAGGATGAAAAAACTCCCCCCATGCACTGGTTCAAAACCACGATGGCTCGTAACAAGCTGGACATCGTGCGACTGTGCATGCCAAAAGGCACGAAATGACAGTTCGACTGCACGATTGCATATGAAAGTCAGAGTTACGCCAGGACACATGGTTGACAAGTAGACGATCGATATGCCCGGACTACCAAGTACATGCTATCTTTACATTGTAGCACTAGGATTGAGCGAAATGTTGACTAGTTGCCTATAGCAAATTGAGTTTGGCTTTGTTGGTCATAATACCTTGTTCCTAAAATAAATTGGATGCTTGGACTTATGCTCATAATCAGAACCCCATTCTGAGCTCGCTAGTGTGGCCTAACTGGGGGAACAAGTCATTTTCCAGTCGTGCCCCTACGTCGAGAAAGGGGAAAATTTGGAGATTGGCACATCCGTGTGGTGGATGGCCAATTTTTCTTTTCGGGGACATTTCGTGGGACATGAGCTATTGTTTGAACGGTGGGATTAACAGATGGAGCTGTTTTAGTGCCCCAATAATTAAACCCTATTGAATCTATAGGGTTTAGGTTTTGGCAGCCTTCCCTACCTCTGAAGTGGTCGAGAGCTTGCGTACAAGGTTCCCTCGAAGGTTTGAGGAGAGTTCTCAAGAGAGAGAACAAAAAAACCCTCCTGATGCATCGTTTCCAAACTTGTTGCACAACGATGGCTCGTAACAAGCTGGACATCGTGCGACTGTGCATGCCAAAAGGCACGAAATGATAGTTCGACTGCACGATTGCATCTGAAAGGCCAGAGTTACGCCAGAACACATGGTTGATAAGTAGACGATCGATCAAATGCCCGGACTACCAAGTATATGCTATCTTTACATTGTAGCGCTAGGATTGAGTGAGAGGTTGACTAGTTGCCTATAGGAAATTGAGTTTGGCTTTGTTGGTCATAATACTTGGTTCCTAAATTAAGTTGGATGCTTTGGACTTATGCTCATAGTCTGAATCCGATTCTTTGCTTGCTAGTGTGGCCGAACTGGGGGAAAGTCACTTTTTAGCCGTGCCCCTACGTCGAGAAAGGGGGAAATTTTGGGGTTGGCACATCCGTGTGGTGGATGGCCAATTTTTCTTTTCGGAGACATTTCTTGGGACATGAGCTATCGTTTGAATGGTGGGATTAATAGATGGACCTGTTTTGATGCCCCAATAATTAAACCCTATTAAATCTATAGGGTTTAGGTTTTGGCACCTTCCCTTCCTCCTCAAATGGTCGAGAGCTTGCGCGAGGGTTTTCGAGGGTTTGAAGAGAACCCCCAAGAGGGAGAATGAAAAAACCCTCCCCATGCACTCGATTCCAAACTTGCCACACAACGATGGCTCGTAAATAAGCCGGACATCGTGGCGACTATGCATGCCGAAAGGCACGAAATGACAGCTTCACCGCCGCGATTGCATCCGGAAAGCCGAGTTACGCCAAGACACATGGTTGACAAGTAGACAATCGATCAAATGCCCGGACTACCAAGTACATGCTATCTTTACACTATAGCACTAGGATTGAGCGAAAGGTCGACTAGTTGCCTATAGCAAATTGAGTTTGACTTTGTTGGTCATAATACTTGGTTCCTAGAATAAGTTGAATGTTTTGGACTTATGCTCATAGTCAGAACCCCATTCCGAGCTCGCTAGTGTGGCCGAATTGGGTGAGCAAGTCATTTTCCAGCCGTGCCCCTACGTCGAGAAAGGGAGAAATTTGGAGGTTGGCACATCCGTGTGGTGGATGGCCAATTTTTCTCTTCGGGGACATTTCATGGAACATGAGCTATCGTTTGAAAGGTGGGATTAACAGATGGAGCCGTTTTTGTGCCCCAATAATTAAACCCTATTAAATCTGTAGGGTTTAGGTTTTGGCAGCCTTCACTACCTCTGAAGTGGTCGAGAGCTTGCGTGCAGGGTTCCCTACATGTCCTATATGCCCAAAACCGGCCAGATTAGGCTTTTATTTGATCCAAATCCGTTCTCTACAACTAACCCATCGATCTGGCAGCTGGATTCCTTCATGAATTCGTCTCCTCTGATCAATATCAGATTTCTATGACCCATCGAATCCTTTGCTGCCACGTGTCTCTTTAATGGTTTATTAAAACCATAGCTAACATATTTATCTTTCATGTTAATAACATTGGCCCCTAGTGCCTATACAAGTTACATTAACATTAATATAATAATGTTAACCATGCAACCATATAGGTCTTCTGCCTCGACAAACTCTGCTAGCTCCTTCCGCACTAATATTTATCTCTGGATATTTTCCCGAATCTGGCCAAATAGGCCTTATCTTTGAGGTTGGAGGGATGGCGCTTGAAAAGGTACATGTTTATAAATATCTAGGAATTGACATGACCAGTAATTACAGATGACTCACAGCCGCTCTTAAGCGTGCATCTGGAGGGATGAGAGCTCTCTATGGTCTGATTCACACATGCAACTCAAACAATTTTGAGCATTGGCAAATTCGGAGATTGCTTTTTGGAATTCAGGTAAGGCCTGTTGTTCTTTATGGTTGCCCAATTTGGGGCCCTGGGCTTTCTCTCAGAGGTTGGAATAAAATAGAACAGGTTCAGAAAAGATTTTTGCTTCTTGAACTTGGAGTTAAGCCTCGAGACTCCATATTGCATGCCGCTTGCCGAGACAGTCTATTACCTCTAGAAGTTGAAGCTTTGATTAGAACGATCACTTATATAAACGAGTTTTGGCAATGGAGCAGGATAGGCTCCCCTATATGGCATTGCGGCAAATCTAAAAATAAAGGCCGGTATGCCGATGCCTTGAAATGGGCGTAAAAAATGGCTTGGCTTGAATACCGCCCGATTCGGGAAAATATCCGAGATAAGAGCTTTTGTGACGTAAAAGAGCACCGAGCAAGCTATGGAAGATTGGGGATACAGGTAATACAAAGAAACAATTCTACCTAGTGAGAGATTAATTCTCTCAGACTACAAGGAAACGTAATTATTTGATGTCACATATTAGCCAGTAGAACCGGATGTATATCTCTCAATTGAGGCTTTCTTCTCACCATTTGCACATTGAGACAGGTAGGTGGTATGGAACGCCTTTGCACGAAAGGTATTGTGTTGGATGCTTTGAACCGGTGCCAGAATCAGAACATCATACATTTATGGAATGTTCCTAGGGAAAAACATGGTATAGAGGTAAACACTTTAAGAGATCGTTTTGCAGTATCACCACATATTTTAAGCACATACATTCGAGATGTTTGGAAGGAGAGAGCAGACATAATTGATCTGTATAATTTAATGCTTAACTTTGATATAAATAGCGCCTTGGATTAGTGCGCTTAGATTTTACTCAGACTTTTGTAATGGTTTGCCATAGAGGCCTGAGGGCCTAATTGGCTTGATAATTCATATCATATCATATCATATCATATCATATTTAGTAATATTAGTGCCCCCTAGCGGACCATTACCCGCCGCTAGCCATTACTACCCCTTATTTCGCTTCCCGTCACCATAGACTGGTTACAGTCAATATGGCCCATTAAATCACAACTGCCCCGCAACCGTGACCAATAGTACCCCCGTGCTCATGAACGTCCGTCAAGGGCCCGATTCCGGCTATGCCCTTGAGAGCACCTGTAACAAATATTGGTTATATTGTTCATATAGTACCATTAAAACCATGATAGTCTAATTAAAAACTATAAAATGTTTATTTGCAAGGTTGTTTCCCTCATATTAGTTAGTGGCACTTTTGTGTCAAACTTAGCCCTTTTTGTGTCAAGATATCTATGTATTTCTACTTAACAATGTCACTACATTGACACTTTTTTGACACAATCACAAGATATAAGTGCCACAATCTATAACAAAAAGTTGACATAAAATTGCCATTATATATGATACTACAAACTGACGCAAAAGTTCTACAAAAGGTGACAAGAAACTATCACAAAATGTGCCACAAATGCGTAACAAAATCAACCCAAAACTGTATACCTGACGATGCTATAGTGGAAACAAACCTATTGCTACATTGACTTAAATTATGTCACAATCTTGTTGCAATAAACGATGTAATCATCATTATAAAAGCTAACGAAAAAATTCCAAAATTTTGACACACACGTGCCATAAGAATGACGTTGTTATTGACACAATTGTATTGACACAAGTTCTGACGCAATCAAATTAATTTGTGTCACTTTCAAGCTTCTGACACAAATCTGACATATCTTAGAAGGTAGTGACGCAGGGGTTGACGCAAAAACCCTATCCTCTTGTAGTGTCTATCTCTCTGATATCTCCCTCTCTGATATGATAGCACCGTGATAGATAGCACACACTACAATGCATACGTGCATATGTCCTCCACGCGTGCGTGTGCGTATATCACTCCATATATGGTATACAGTCTTCTATATCATCCCAACAAAACCCTAACAACATTGAGAAGTTTAGCAAAGCAAGGTTTAGGAAACATGGGTCTAGTGAACATGTGGAGTTTCAACTTCACGTGCTACAGCTCAAGATCTACCTAGAAGGTTCCTCCTGCAACTTGATAATTATGCTAGCCAAAATAAGAACAGGTGGATGTTTTCTTTCCTATCCTACTTAATAGCTGTGGACATATTTGAAAGAGTTAATTTAGGGTTCTTGATGCCCGGGCATACTCATGAGGATATGGATGCATTATTTGGTAAGTATAGTTGTATATGAAAGCAGCAGACAGTGGCCAACTTTCCTAAGCTAATGGAAATCTTGCATGAATGCACTACTCCAAACCCTATAGGTTCTCCCATAGAAGAAGTGCCTGATTGGAAGAGTTTTGTGGATGGCTATGCATTGGATCTTGAAGGTCATTTTAGGCCTCTTCAATTCACTTTTTGGGGGAGAAATGGGATTCCAAACTTTCAATGGAAGATGAGACCTTCAGAGTAGGAGTGGAGAGGAAGGAAAGAAATATGGTGTGGAGTTGAGAATATCAAGTCAATGATGCCTCTAGGTCAACCAAAAGCTCTAAAACCTACTAAAGATGTGAAGCAATTGGGATTGACTAAGGAAGGAATTCATGACTATATAAAGCATTGGCAAACTAACCCTAATGACACCAATCGTGCATTAGTAGCTTACTGGAAGAAAGTAATTAACTTGTTGGGGGAGATAGACACATCATCAGAAGAATTGAAAGAAGGGTAGTTGTCTAAAACTAGGTGGAAGACCTTAGCAGGTGCTGAGGACGTTGATGACACTGTTAGTAGCGTTCGTAAGCAATATGCTCCTCCTCTTTCTGACAAATACTATGTTTGTCACCCGGGGCATTCACCTTTATCACATGAGCATATGCCACCTGCGTGCTTAAGGTGAGAAGAAACAACCCTATATACGTACGCAAAAGTGTTTAAAAAACACCCCTTCCATGGAGAAAATACACTAAAATGTCAGTAAAAGGGGGGCTTAAACCCCTAGTATACGTACAAAAACATCGAGAAAAAATCCCCTTCTACACACTCACTAGATTTGTACGAGTCCTCTGTATCAATCCCACGGGGTTGGTTCTAAGAACAATAGACCAAAGTTTCTAGGCGGAAGCTTATGAACCTTCCATTGACTTGGAGTGCCACCAATTTGTGGTAGTAAAACCATGTGCAAAGAAGAAGGTAATATTAACTTCAACTATGTGCAAGTTGAATGGTGGTGTTCAGTGCATCAGTTGACCAATGTCTCAGATAAAGAAAGATACTTAGATTGTTGGACAAAGTGGAGGAGAAGTCCTCGTGATCCTGATCTTTGGTAAATTGTATTGGACTCATGGACTCCAAAAACTGTTCCAGGTAGAAATGTGAGAATTACAATACCTCAGGATGTAAGGAAGACGGCTATGATATCGTTGGGGTGCTACATTGTGAAATATTGACTATTTTATAAATAATATGATATTACGTTTTTCATACTTTTGAGGTGAAATGTGTGAATTTGAGTATGCTACTAAAAATATACAATAAAATTTTTGTCGTAAATTAAAACATAATCCCAGTTTAATTGAATGATGGTTTTAAGAGATATAAGTCTATAGAATTATGTATTGCAATTGTTCTATTCAGCTTAATGAAAAGGAACTTCTTCCACAAATACGATTGCGACATGAAGAGTGAAAGTGTAAGGCATGAAATTGCCACCATCAATGATTAAACGTGTGATCCTAATCTTCTTCTATTAAGCCCTGGAAAATAGCATAATAAATTGTAGGATTCTTGCTCTTGCTTATATAGACTTTGAAGCTGGGCATCTACAAAACCATTCAAGGAAGAGCCACAAACAAATATTGTACAATGCTTCAATTCTTTGTCTTTGATATTCTCTAAACATTCCTCTAGGTTCCCTTAAGATTCTCTAAATACCCCGAGATTCTATAAAGGTCCTTATAGATTCTCTAAGACTACATGGAGATTCTCATACATTCCATAAAGATTTCCCCTTAAATTCTCTAGGATTTCACAAAGATGCCCCTAGATTCTCTAATAGTCCTCAGAGATTTCCTTAGATTCTTTAAGATTCCCTTAAGACTATACAAATATTCCCTAAGATTTTATAGAGATTCTATTAAATTCTTCGACATTCCTTTAAGATTCCCCCAACCTAAAAAGCAAGCTTCTTAGAAAGCCTCTAAGAAATGCCATGTCACCATATCCCTTTGATCACAATGTGGTTTGCCCACATATCATAGGATGATGTAGCAGCAAACAATTGATGCAAACCAGTCTGCCATCGTCGTAAGTGGCAACCCCTCAATTTATGGCTTTGATACCATTTTCACATGCATGATGCCCATAGACAATATACATGCTACAATCTAGTATTTAATGATGCATGACCACAATACCATGATAGAGCAAGACACAACAAAGCACAATTTGAAATACCATACCATCAAAATAATATATTTTAAGATTGGTCACTTTCAATTTTGTAGAGCATAAAGCCTTAATCCACTTTTTGGTAGCCTTTACATCATCTAATCAACTGTAGTTGAATTTGATATGGAATTCCAGACTTAATTTCTTTCTGACTAAAACCTTGATGATAATTTCCTAGATGTTTTGACAGTTTTCTAGCCTTGAGCATGAAAATTCCAGACTTAATTTCTTTCTGACTAAAGCCTTGAGGATAATTTCCTAGACGTTTTTACAGTTTTCTAGCCTTGTGCATTCCATGCTCGTAAGCATTAATGTTGGTTCATCACAATGCCTCTGCCTACAGTATAGCAAGGACACTTTAACTGAGCTCTTCAATGAACTCCACGGAAGATGATTCCCGCAAGAAAACCTCCAAAATATCAGATTTTTTGTTTGAAATCCTTGCTATTTCATTGCAAGTCTGAAATACATTTGTACCTAGTACTTAATGTGAGAGCAAACAAAATCTTTTAACCTTCATAAAATATGAAGGTTGATATTATGAAGGTTGATACGAAAGAACAAATGCCTTTAGGTGCAATAACTCAGATAGCTTTTGAAATAGTAAAAAAATGTCAAAGATACTTTAAGATAATCCTTGGATGATTCTATAACATCATCTATTGTCACAACAGCATGGGTCTGCCCAAAGTCTAAGCATGCTTAGAACTATAGATCTAAGGTCATTTGGCAGCCAGGCAGATCCACATAATAGTGTTATGCAAATTAGCTGACAGAGCTGTCATCTTCATTACCTATCCTCCACCACTAAAGAATGGAATTCATACCATTTTGTATTTGAATTAACTGAATAGCCATCCTAGATCAGGAGAATGAATTAAGCACTTCGTATAGTAGCCATTAGCACAAATGTACCTCTCTTGTAAATAACCTGCTGCAAATTTATAACATTCTCCGCTTGCGCTCCCTAAATTCTACATATACAAATAAAACGCTCTCATGCACTCTGCTTCAAAAATTAGTATGAAGGAATTGTCATGTGTTTATCCGTATACTTCATATCTCCCTCATTAACTGGAAGAATAAATGTACATGAGTTTCAATGCATAAGAGCAGACCACATGTGTTAAATCTAAAAGCCCCAAACTATTATGAAAATAAACCCCAAGTAACAATTTGGAAGCAGTTTCTCCACTATAAGCAGTCCAACAAACGAATGAGGAATCAAGTGCGGGCTGCTTCTACAGGTGATCAATTTAACACGCGATTGGAATATGCAATAGAAGAAGGAGCTAAGAAAAGTTCATCAGAGACCTAGACAGAAGACAAACCTTGCACGCCAACCGTCACATTTTCAATCATAGAGAAAGGATCCAACGAATCCAATAGTCCCATGCACAAAACAACCAAGTTTTTATCAAGGACATTGGAAAGCCTTCTCTAGATGCCAATATGCTTAGCTAACCAAGAATTTGATGGAGCAGTCCTAATGTTGAAGCCAATGCAGTGTTCCAAATATAAAAAAGAGGAATTTTATAGGAATTGTATATTTTCAGAATGATTCTGTAATAAAAAGCAAGAAAAGAGACAAAAGTACCATTCTCTAATGAAGATCTGCAAGACCCAATGACCCATAAGCTTGATGCCAGTCTATGTGAAGACTATAAAAAGATGCAAATTTCGAGAATCGATTTGCAAAAACATTTTAGAGAGACAAAATCAACATGGTTCGAGAATCGATTTGCAAAAACATTTTAGAGAGACAAAATCAACATGGAAGAAGCTATGTGAACCTTTCATTCATATCCAAAATCTGAAAAGAAGTGACCAATGGGAGCACTCGGATTTACCAATGCTTGAAGACATAGCAGTAATTAGCTACACAAGTGGCAGCACAAGCATGCCAAAGGTTGATATTGATGCTAGTGATATTGCTTGGCGTAGTGTTGTTGTTATTATTGAACTTCTTCCAGGCTTAATACCTTCATTATCGTAGGCTAGACTCTGTCCATCATTTTTGTCACCAACCATTGGTTGATTTTAACCAGGGAGTGATGATGTCTCGTGCTAATGTCGTTGCCACAGTAGCTGGAGTTCTGAACATATGCCAGAGATGAATCCAGAAGACATATCTTGCTTATTTACCCTTTGCACATGCTCTGGAATTGGCTGCTACGGTTATTGTGATTCTCATAGCTTTTCCAATCCGATTGTTAGGAACCAACAGTAGCACCTTATTATGCCTCCCTTGGAGAAGAAGCATTGATCCACTCCCTCAATGAGGTAGAATGTTACCCTTCACAATCTTTGGGTCACTTAAGAGCAAAATGGCCTGATGGAAGGCTTAGATCAGGGCAAATTTTGGTCCACATGATGCTTGAGAGTAGGGCTTTCTTATGATCCCAAAACGCCCACTTTGATGCCCTGAATAGTATGCTACAAGGCCCTGAAGTCAGCCTATTTTTGACCCCTAAAGCCCTGAAGTCGGTCTATTTTTGACCCCTCATGGCCCAGCAAGGTGCCCTAAAATGGTTGATACGGAAACATGGTGGGTGGTCGAAGTACAGCATGCAAATACTCGGTTTGAAGGTCTTGCCAAGCTCTTTGCTATGATACTTGTTCATTTAAGAAGATTATCAATTAAAACAAAAACTAGCAAAAAGGAGGGAAATTCAAAGGGGAAGATCTCAGCGGTTCAAGTGTGCCATTAATGGGGTGGGCCATTAGGGTCACCGTGCTCCCTTAAAGAGTATGGTGCTTTTAAAATCCGATGAGCTCTACAAATCAACTTGCACTGGCAGCCATCATCCTTAAAAGCTCCATGTACCTTTCCCAGCAAGTTACACATGATTGTGATAAATTTGGTTCCCATTCTCCACAATTGTAGTATATATACGGAGATATCACTGTTGTTAACTTGTTGCTTTATAAAAGACAGAAGTTTCAACTGTCATCTATGACTGCAACCAACTGATAAGATCTTGGATCTAAGTCATCACTTAACCAGAGTCAATGGAGTAGTATACATGGAAGATGACTTAAAGGACCATGTATCAACATCTGATTCCAGTTGCGAGCTGGTCCACCAGTTCTTGCATGTTGAAAACTTAGGTCAAGATGCTCTTGCTCTAAGTGATCGGATTTACCAACGGTTGAAGACATAGCAGTAATTAGCTACACGCAGGCATGCCAAAGGTTGATATTGATGCTAGTGATATTGCTTGGCTTAGTGTTATTATTGAACTTCTTCCAGGCTTAATACCTACATTAATCATAGGCTAGACTCTGTCCATCATTTTTGTCACCAACCATTGGTTGATTTTAATTAGGAAGTGATGATGTCTCGTGCTAATGTCGTTGCCACAGTAGCTGGAGTTCTGAACATATGCCAGAGATGACTTCAGAAGACATATCTTGCTTATTTACCCTTTGCACATGCTCTGGAATTGGCTGTTGCGGTTATTGTGATTCTCATAGTTCTTGATTGTACACGAACATCAGGAGAAGCCAACCAATACTGGAGTACCTTTGTGCTTTTTCGGGTTACAATATTTTCTACTGGTGCTGCTGTCGGTTATGGTTCACCACTGACATTAACAGACACTTCAAGCAAAATAAAGAAAGGAACAAAGGGAGATACATCTGAACTGAAGCCTACATGGAGCCGCAGTCCTGCAATACTTGATCGTGTTCGTGATGATGTGCAGAAATTTTTCACTCCTCCTACAGTTCCTGCATTTTGATTGCTTCTATATGGATCACTTGTAGTCGTAACAATCTGAAATTGACAATAGTTACAACAATTCCTTTAATAAGTATAAGGGAAGAAATTTGTTGCTCGCTTATTCCAGCAGAAATGCACATTTCAAGCATTCAAGCATTTCAAGCATTCAAGCAATGAAACACATTTCACATTTCAAGCATTCAAGCATTTCAAGCAATGAAACACATCTTATTTTATAATTGGCATTCAAATACATCAAAAACTCACATAAGGAATCAACATAGCCAATCTTTTCCGTATATTTTCCACATCAGAAAGTGAATTTGGAGACACAAAAGTAGCTCCCTGATTAGACATCTGTAATAACCTTATGTAATAATCTATGTAAAAATCTAGGGTTTATGCAAGTGTACCAGCTCCATGCTCTGCAAAAGAAAAGGGTATGTAAAATCCTCGAGAAGCCAAGCCACTTGATAGGGAACCTCAATAGGGAAGACAGAGAAGACATTCATTACTTAACATCTTGCAACTGCGAACATAACAGCAGTGGAGTAACTCTCGTTAAAAGTTGAATGCCCAATCATGCATTATGCAATCTGTACAATAGACTATCACAAACAAAGAATGTTTTACCATCTGCCATCTGATTGCTCTAGATTGCATGCCGTAACTAGTTCGCCGAGCTCGTTGAGAGTCATTCCAATCAAACATGAAAAAAGGATGCACTCTAGAGCAACCCGATCAATTATACAGGATTCACAAAAGAGAACAAAGCCGTAAATTTCTACTGAATTGAGGAAACTTGGCAGAGGTTCGCCACTTATACACGGTCCAAAAAAAATCCAGCGAGATTTATCTTGCTTTTGTCTAGGAACAACTAGCTTCCACAGGGTCGAATCCATGGTGCCAACATAAGAAGCTTCCACCATGGCAGATTTTTGCAAAGGCTGACTTCTGGCCACGCGCAAAGGCAATGGAATTAGATTTTTGCAAAGGCTATTTTGGGGGTTTCTGGAAAAAGGTTGCTTGCAGATTGCGCTTTTCTTCCTATAAATAGGGCATTCTTAGAGAACTTGAGATGCTCGTTGCTATGGCGATCAAAAGAACCAAGAGGATTTGCACTGTGAGAAGAGAAGCATTTTTGGAGGATGAAGAAGCAGTTCATATGAAGAGGAAAAGAATTTTGGAGGATGAAGAAGCAGTTCATGTGAAGAGCAAAAGAATGACGAAGAACTTACAGTATGAGGCGAAAAGGAGGAAGATCCCGCTTCCAGAACTTCCTACAGATATTCAGCTGAAGATCTTGGCATGCTTGGACATTCACGATCTTTTGAGGTCATGCTTGCTTGTGAGCAAGCAATGGAAAGCTGCAATTCTGTCTCCAGAGTTTGCTAGGCGCCAATACAGACACAATAATATGTGGGCTACACGATGGAGGCCATTTCCAAAAGAAAAATCTGTTTTATGGGGTCCTTACAAAATTTTGAATGTGAGGCTTCCTGAACTTGACTATGAGACATGCTCTGATGAAGGAAAAAGCTGCATAAAGCAAATTGCATACGAAAAATGCTGCTGTGATCGAGGCATAGCTTGCATGACCAGGTTAGATTGGAAGAATTTTTTCATGGTTGGGAATCCAATAAAGAATGATTGGAGAGTTATTCCTCCTCCTTCCCAAGGATTTCATTTAGCTTGCATGAATATTGATACCTCATCATCACCATCTTCCTTTAAGATAGTAGCTATTTTGCCTGAAGGGAAGGATTTGCTAAGCCCATCTATGTTGCATACAGAAATATTTGATTCAACTATGAATACTTGGAACAAAGGGAACACGGTTCTCTTAGATGGCCACTTTCAAGATAAACTCTTAGATGGCCACTTTCAAGATAAACTCGAAGGTTCTTTGATATCTATTAACCCCTACCATGACAATACTATGAAATACATGCAACTTGATGATAGATGGAGTGTAAAAAGAATAGTAACCTACAACTTTGAAGATGAAAGATGGAGTGTAAGAAGCTATGTGTCTCCACAAGATTATGAAAAGGAACGGATTATTCTTTGTAAAGAGGGGCCAATCTTAATATCTTATTTTGGGTCATGGGTCATGCTTTGGAAGGAGCATTCATGTTGCAAGGGCATCATCAGCTGGAGTTTAATGGCCAAACTTGACATCAATGCATTTTTGGCACAACATAAGCTCAAGATCGGCTTGGAGGTTAAAGATTCTTCCCATCATTGCATAGGGCATGTTATCACAGTCATGGTACATTTGTTTCAGAAAAGGACAGCTTTGATTAATTACGATATGAGAAAGGGTTGTTGGGAGCTTGGAGGATCAATGAAAAGCTGGCCACGTTGCATTGACATGAAATTTGCTCCTAGCTTGATTACGATTTAAATTATTTTATTTGTGTGAGGACGCTATGTGGGAAAGCAAGCAACTCCATTGTAAACATGAACCAGATTGATTTATTGATGTATATTAAGTTGTAATGACTAAAACTTGCTTAAGGAATAATGCTTTCAAGTATAACTTTAGACTTCTCGATATTGAGCTTTGCACGCAATATAGAGTGATGTTCAACGATTTGCAACTATTACTATGTTATTCATTCAATCTTTAATAATGTGCATGTTTGCTATTACTATGTTTACCATTCAATTTCTAATATGTGCATGTTTTCCAATCCATTAGTCATTGGAGATGATCTTCAAATTTTATTGTAGGCTTTATTAAATTCAATATGTGCAACATATGAATCCCATTTATCTATTGTTGATATTCATGCCTTAGAAGGCAATCTTGCTTGCGGTTTCAACTAAAACAAAGGTACATTGTTGCATTTATTTTGGAGATTAGGTACACTGGTGCATTTATTTTTGGAGATTCTTGCAAGGTCATAATTACTTTCTAGTTCCACGTTTTCTTGGACAAATGCACGTGCATTATATCTTTCTAACTTAATACAATGATAATTGTAATTTGAAGTGCCCAGGACATGGAGCTTGAAGTTTTACGTTGAAAGGGTTCATTTCTCATTTCGGAGGTACATGGATGTAGCACACGTGCTGAGAATGTGCACTATTTTCTAAATATACATATGATCTTAGATTCAATATCTCACATAAATAACAGGAGTTTTCTTTTGATTTTTTTTGTACATTTTTTCCTATGGTTATATGATTTGGTGGTCATATTTTGCGTGGTGCACTAATGCATACATCAAAAGATCGGGTCCTTGAATGCTTAATCAAGGGCTCATAATACATGCCCTATTTTTATGGCCCATTTCCCTAGTATAATTTTTCCTAAAATTCAAAGTCAACATGCAAATGACGAGCTTATGAATTCTAGGGTTTTCATTCTTCTATTCTTCGAGTTCTTCCAATTCCTTGGACTGTGACCAACATAGCAGCAGTACACATGTTTGTGTTAAACCATATCAACGAGGATTTTGATGCAAAAAGTAGGATTAGCTCTGACTATTACTGCAATGTACAGTAGTAGGAAAGGGCATGTCTTTTTAATTTTCAAAGCAGATGAAGTTAAGAGCACAACCTATGATATTGCAAGGGGTTCCACAACAACTGCCCATGGTATCTATATATGGTATTAAAGATGGTAAAGATCTCCGATTGATATTAAAAGGATTAGTTGCACATCAGCAGGGTTGTGAAATATGCTCTAAATTAAAAGGAAAAGAGGCATGCTTAATCCCAACCAATGTGTTTATCTCACAAACTATGCACATAAAAGTAGCTTTCTATCTTAAGGAGTGGAAGAACAAGGGCAATGGATTTGGCTTCGATGGCCTCTTGTGGCAAGCAAATCTAGTCTTTTAGGATATCCTTCTTTTTCTCTTTCTCTCAAATCTGTATTAAATTCAACGGACCATCTTCAATACTTAGCTCGTATTTCCAAACAAATCAGTTGCAGGAGGTTCTACATCCAGGCGAATCAGTTGCAACAGAGGCAACATAGCTGGAGCTTCGAGATATGCAGGTCCTGGATTTTTCATGTATGCAGGTCTTGTTGTTGTTCTTGCAACAGCATATCGTGTTGTTCTTGCCAAACCTTAAATTATGCTAATTCTTCTTGCTAAATTTACAGGCATTACTATTTGTTCTTGCAGTGATAAATTATCCCTTTGTGCTCTTGTGTACAGAATACTTGTTCTTCATTTCTTTGATTGGGTGTAGGCATAACGGAAGTGGTGTGGGAACAATCGTGAGCAAAAAAATTATGAATTGATGTCATGAACAATCATGAGCGCAAGTTCTAATCAATAGAGCGGATATTTAACCGAAGTTTAAGTCTATAAAATAATCCTTTTGATGCATTCCCCTATTAACCCCACCTTAAGCCTACAAATAACGTTTTCGATGCATCATTATCTAATGCATTCCCTCAACCAAAATTTAAGTTTGCAAATAATGTTTTCTAACGCATGAGCTGGTGAGGTATGTAGCTGAGCTGCATCTATTCGCAAGGCAAAGCAAAAGAAAATATGTAAAAAAAAGAGTTCTCGATATTTTCAAGGCACCAAGATCACAAACTTACTGTACAGCAAGCAACTTACTTCATGTTCATTAGAGGAAAAAAGGCAATGGAAAGAAGCCAATATGTCAAGTTGTATGGCAATTTTAGATTGCATGTTTGGATGCAAATACTTTTTTCTGGTACTATGTGAGCTCTTATGCCCTTTGGTCATAAATGTTAGCATAGCAAGGGCGAAGAGTGTGGGAAGTGTGTTTTGAAACTCGAAATTGCCATTTGCGTTGAAGATGCAAATACTTCCTTCTTACAGGTCTCTCTTAGTATCACCTTCTAGTTTCACCTTCTGGATTGTGCCATGATGACCATTACAGAGGAAAAGAAAATGCCATAGGCAAAAGAAAGAAAAAATGAAAGTAGTCGACCATGCAAGAGCGAAAATGGAAAAACAAACAGAGAAAAGACTTTAAGTAATCCACCATTCAAGCTCCAAAATGAAGAAGAGATCTAATTATAGAGTATAACGTCCAGACCTTATCAACAATTCTTAAAAGGAACTCACAATCAGACTTTTTTGTTGTATGTTCACTATTTACTGTATATCAGCACAATTAACAAACCTTAAAATATCAACCTGTTAAGAATGTTTTTCAGTGTATTATTTTTGCTCCAGCATTAGTTAAGTCTTCCCACCTAAATCATATGCATTTACGCCAAGGCAATGATCATTTTAATTTTTGAAGGAAGGAAGGAAGGAAGGAAGTATATTTTAACGTCCACGGAGACCAACATGGCCTATGAGACGGTTTTGCAATACAGGGGAAAGTTTCCAAACACAATAAAACCACAGAAACCCTGTACAATGTGTGGGAGGAAAAACCCTTGTAGTAGGCGTTGAGAGGCCCTATTTGGGCGCTCAAATTCCATGTGCTGTAAGGGACTCCCTGACGGTGGAGACTTGCAGAATGTAGGACGCAAGACGTACCACCATTGGTGAAGCCAGCAGTTGGTGAATTGCTATCTCAGAGCATCTGAGATCGGCATGAGCTGCTCGGATGTGTGCATATGCTGGGCATTCCTGTAGAGCATGGTGTTCATCTTCTACTATCTACATGTGACAGTACTGGCATAATCTCTCATCATGGGGATTCCCCCCTCCATCCATCCCCAAATACCGCCTTGTCTCAATTCTGAGATGGTGGGACTCTGTCCTTATTGCAGCTATAGCTCTTCGTTTCTTGGTGGAAATGTGTGCCTTCAGATACTGGTGGGGGCCGTGCTCAAGCGACGGATTGACCTGTGTGTGGTAGTGCTCTGTTTTGGGCTTTGCAAGAGTGGGCGCATCCCACAGAGAGGCAAAGAAAGCGCCGCATTCAAATGCGACTCTTGCTCTGCGATATCCGACATATCCACAATGTGTTGATAGTCTATGGACCATCGTGCGAACCATCCCCTACAATGCTCTTGTCATACTCTCTTCAGACGTTGCGGCCCTTGTGCCAATAACAAAGCCCGGGGAGGAAGATGTTGTGCATCCATTTCGTCAACCTTATGAAAATACGCAAGGTGCTGCGCGATAGCGTATCGTCGAGGGCCAAAAGCCGCCCCATACAAAGAAAATTGGATAAGGCACCGTGACCTTGACGCCTAGGCTGTATGTCAGGAAAGCCTTCTGCACCCTCTCTAGCTTATCCCAAGTATCCTTGCTAATCGCGGGCCCCCATACCTCTACCCCATACAGTAGTACTGGTTCCACGAGTGCTCGGAACAAGTGTGCTTTGCGTGCCCAATCGCAGAGATCTATTCGTGGATGCTATTCTCAGATTGCATACGTGGCTTTCCATCCCGCTACCGACCCTTCTTTCTACACAAATCCCCCATAGCATGTTAGCAAAGAAATCGATTTTCAGATACTTACAGGTCCTTACAACTTCCATCCTTTGTCCTCTGTAATAGAAGTCTGGGATATCATGCTACGCAGATAGGATTGGCAACAGCTTGGTTTTCTGCTGGTTGACTGTCATTCCTGCTATGTCACAGAATTGACTGAGAGCATCCAAATGTTCCTGCATACTCCTGGCTGTATGGGATAATAAGCCCAGATCGTTTGCATAGAGCAATTGTTTTACTATATATGCCTCTGGCAACTGCGGGCCACCACTTGCATCCAGGTCTCCAACTTGTCAATATGGAGTCCAAAAAGCGTTGGAGATAATGGGCATCCCTGTTTAACACCTATGGTGTTGTTCACCCGGTGGTCTGACGCAGGCAAAGTGGCATATATTCCGTCATATAGCCGGTAGATGGCATTCTGCAAATCTTGTGGGACATGTAGCTCCTGCAAGCGTTGCCACAACAGGTCCCGAGGGACCGTATCATATGCCGTCTTAAAATCCACGAAACGGCAATACAGGTCAATTTGTGTTAACCTCATGAGGTTACATCATTGATTCATAACATTAACTTTTTAGTGTCTAATGAACGTTCTTTTCCGTGAATATCTTGATAAGTTTGTCGTCGTGTTGATGACATACTTATTTATTCAAAGAATTTGAAAGAGCATAGAGAACATCTGAGAATTGTTTTGGGTATTTTGAAAAGAGAAAATCTAAGAAAGTCAAATGTTCATTTTGTAGCACCGAAATGGATTACTTAGGTCATATTGTTCTGAAGAGGGAATTAAACCGGACCCCAAAAAGGTTGTGGCGGTAAGAGAATGGCCAGTTCCTAAAAACCCAAAACAGGTGCGCTCATTCTTAGGACTTGCAGGGTTTTATAAGAAATTTATCAAAAGTTTCTCTACAATAGCAAGTCCTTTGACAACACTTACAAAATCAAATATAGCTTTTCAATGGAATGAGAAATGTGAGAAAGCTTTCAGAGATTGAAAAGAAAAGTTGATAAATGCTCCTGTTTTAAAAGTGGCAGATCCGAGCAAGAAGTATCAGGTTATGACAGATGCTAGTGAAAGGGACAGGAGCTGTATTGATGCAAGACAAGCATGTGTGTGCATATATTTCTCATATAAGTGAACGATGCCGAACGAAATTATCCTACTCATGATCAGGAACTATGGGCAATTGTACATGCACTTAGAGCTTGGAGACATTATCTATTATGGAATCATTTTGAGGTGCATACTGACTATGCTAGTCTTGCATACTTTATGAAACAAGCTAATTTGAATTTAAGACAACGTAGGTGGATGGAATTTCTTCAAGAGTATGACTTTCATATTAATTATAAAACGGGCAGTACAAACATCGTTGCAAACGCTTTGTCTAGACTTCCAGCTTGTTATGCAATAACAATGATTACAACAGATTGGTTGGATGAGGTAAAAAATACTATTGCTGCAGACATTTATTTTGGACTGAAATTGAAGGAAGTACAAAAAGAGAATCTGGAGATAAAGGATAATTATAGTTTTGAACAGAGAATATTGAGATACAAGTCAAGAGTTTGTATTCCTATAATAGATCACATTAAAAAGAAGATACTAAATGAATGCCATGATGCAGTAATATCAGGTCATCCAGGATTTCATAAGACATACCACAAAGTAAAGAGAAGTTTCTTTTGGCCAAGATTAAAAGATTATGTTCGTAAGTATATCCAAAATTGTGTGATGTGTTCATGCGTTAAGGCTGAACAAATTAGGACACCTAGCCTTTTGCAGCCGTTAGCAGAGTTTGCTTACAATAATTCTAAACATGAATCTATAGGAATGACACCTTTTGAAGCACTTTACAGACAGGATTGTTATGCCGTAATAAATTGGTATGATCCCATGGTTAAATCTGAATTTTCTAGACAGATGTTAGAGGAATATGCAAATAAGGTGCAGCTTATAAGAAGCAAGCTAGCGGAAGCGCAACATAGATAGAAGCAATTTGCAGACAAGCATAGAATACATAGAGAATTCAAGGTGGGAGACTTTGCATATCTCCGTGTGAAACCAAAGAAAAGTCAGCCCAGAATTGGGAATGTAGCAAACTTGCTCCAAGATATGTTGGTCCCTTCAAAATCATTAAAAAGATGGGGAACCTAATCTACCAATTAGAGCTGCCACCACATGTAAAGATTCATGATGTTTTTCATGTCAGTTTATTAAAACCCTCTTTACATGACGGAGATCAATTGATTCCGGATTTGCAATTAATCCAGGAGAATAATACCTTTGAAGTAATGCCATCCCAAATATTGCAGTATCGGGAATGGAAGCTGCGTAGTAGAACGATCAAAGAAATTCTTATACAAAGGGCTGACTATCCTATAGAAGATGCAACTTGGATGGAGTTAAATGAGGCTGAAGCAAAATATGCGAAGGATTTTTCGAACCTTTTTCAATCTATATCATGCCATGGAATAACACTATCTCAAACGTGTATCAAACTTGTTAAGTGTAAACAATATGACGTGGCAATGAATTAATCCCAAAGAAGTTAGAATCCGAACGAAAGTGAAGAGAAGGATTGAAGAGGAAGGTGCTGAATAATTAGGCAACAAATCCAAAGGAAGCGTGCACAGGTTAGAATTAAACTCTTCTAAACGTTCTAGACATTTAGTAAAAGAAAAGAAAAAACAACCCTCATCACAGATCTGAGATGAATATCAATGGAAATCCCAACTTCTCTGTGGCAAAGTATTCACTGCTGCAGATGCATCGATGGGTTCAATATGGGGTCCACACCGTACATAAATATCCAAGCAGGAAGGATCTGGCAGATGATACAGGGTGAGCAATCCATTGGCTTGTCCGCTCCTATAGGCATAAATGGAAGACCTATTCAAGTATCCACACAAATTTAGAATTAAAGAAAAAGAAAACAATATACTGGTCGGATCTCTGGAATTTATGGAACCATCCGGATTAGATTGAATCGTTATGAATTTGTGTTTGGGATTCCAAGTTTCGCTTTTTGGAAAGCAGAATGTGTGCTGCTACGATAATCTTGCCTAATTGCTTCAATGCAACGATCTGTTTGTGTTTTTGCGGAGATGGATCTTATAAATTGTAGTTTTAGAGTCGGGGTGTGCACGGCAGGCCGGAGCAGGGCGCTTCGCCCTGGAGATTTGATTCCTCCAGCATATGTGTTTCTTGGCATTGACAACATAACTAACAACCGAGCATGTAGTCTAACAACATATGGTTAAGCAATAAAGTGTGAAAGAACTACTCCTAGCTAAACTATGGACTTCGCCCATCTGCGTAGTATGTACAGGAGGGGCGGATGGAGTGGCCAATCCTAGCCATTGTCTATAGCCAGCATCGCCATTGTTATATCTCGGTCTGCTCTATCATGAGACCCAACCGTCAGTCTATTTTCCTCATGAGTCTTAGCCTGGAAAGGAGCTCATGTGATGATGATGTATTGATGTCTATAACAGACCTATGGATAAATAGATGGAACTACCCTTCGAAGTAGCTGATTGTGTTGTATTGCTGTGATGTTTATGTTTATGCTTCCACTGTTGTAGGAGCCCATAGGAGGCGGGCGCGCAAGAATCTCGCCCTGGCCATCCCAGGAATGGGGCAGACGAACAGACCGTGTAGCACATTTGCTGGATCAAAGATTTCCTATGAGATATCACTACAAGAGAAGGGGTCCATTAGTGTCATTGATTGTGTCAATTTTGGGGCTAAAATTGCAGCTCCAATTTTTTTGATCACTGACGCTATGGATGACACAGCCAGGTGACACAAATATGGCATTTAGAATGTCATATATAATGTCAGCACCTTTGTCACCTATAACGTCAATGGCAACGCCACCTATAACGTCACATTTATCGTCAGTGGCGACGTCAAATATAGTGTCACTTATAACGTCGCAATTAACCTCATTGGCAATGTCATATGTAAGGTCATTGATAACACCATTCATAATGCAAAAAATTTTGTCAGAAATTATGCCATATATACTGTCGGCTCTAATATCAACTTTAATGTCACTCATAAAGTCATAAATAATGCCATCTATTTTCTTAAGATCAATGTCACTCATAAAGGCATAAATAATGCCATCTATTTTCTCAAGTTCATTGTCACTCGTAAAGGCATAAATAATGTCATCGATGTTTTCAATATCATTGTCATTTATATTGTCAATATTATTGACAATATATTGTCAATATTAATGACAACTTTATTTGTCAATATGAATGTCATTTATTGATGCATTGTTACCACATATATAGTGGCACTACTTATGCCACTAGATGAGATATTTCTATCATTAAATGTTAAATCTTTAAATGCCCCTGTTTATGTCTTGCTTACGGTCATATAATGTCATTTAGATGTGATTGTGTGTCAAGCTAGATGGAATTAAGGGGATTTGAACCCCCTGCCAGGATAAGCAGAGCGAGTGTTTCCCAAAATAACATTCCACATGATATACCATGTTTGTAAAAGAACAAAACAACTGTAAATTCAGACAGCCTCTTTGTATAATGAGTCCCTTAAGCACATTAAATGTGAGATTTACTCCATAGAATATGAAATCCCTATAACTATAAGTGTAGAAGTCAGATCTACCTTCTCCAAGCTGCACACTTGCTGGAATAATTGGAGTCCATGTGTAAGGATTTCGTTTTCCAACTGTTTCAAATGGCTGATTTGCCTCACATAAAGTTTGGTTGCAACTGAACATACACATGACATGGTAACAAAAACCTGCAATTGCATCCAATCCATTGCAAGAAATAAGGACCTGCACTTGGCCAGAACCACAAAGCTGCCTTCTGCTGTAGCTAAGGCATGGGCTACCCACATTTGAATCGAAATCTATCTAACATATATTTCCATGCAATAACAACCAGCAAACAAGCACCTAGCACATTCACACTTACTTTACAGATATGATGTATCTCAAGGCATTGACGTCAAGACGAGCTAGAATAATGAATTTACTTCAAACTTCTTCACATATCCAACACACAATCTATGCTATCTCACACAATATATTGGCATGCAATATAGCTTCTGGCTACTCTAAACATGTCCATCTGCATGTAATGTCACAAGGCCGACCCCAACAACCACAAACCTGGTTTCTGCTGCACTTGAGGCAGGGGTTGCTCATATTTGAATCCAAATCAACCTGTCTCCTTTGCAGCAGCAACAATAGAACAGGCAGTTAGCACTACATTCGACATTGGATCCCATTGGAATCCGAGAGCTTTGCACAATGAAATCAACTTCTAGAGGCAATTTCATGGCTGTGCACCCTTCAGTTTCCAGTTTGTTTTTCCCATTCTTACCACAGTAGAACAAAGACATAGGCAGACCATCTTTGCACCTGCAACAACTTCTGAAGGCATTAAAAATTTGAAATGTAACAATAGCAAGCACAGATAAGAGGAATTTGTGTCCAATATGATGCTTCCAACTCTGCTGGCAGAATGCAACCTCATGCTTAAGTAGAAAACTCACACCAAGCCTACCTTTCCCCTTCCTAGCCTGCCCCTTCAGCATACCTGTTGATCGATGGGTAGCAGCACCAAATCCAAGCTCTTGCAAACACTCGCAACACAGCTTCAAACAACACACTAAAATAACCACTAAGCCTAAGCTATGCCGTACCTGCAACTGGCCTCGGCCATGCCAACCACCTCGCTGCACCGCCTACGTGCTCCAATCAAATCGACATCTGGACCGACTAATCGCCTCCTCGAACATTGCAAAGGATTGGCCTTCCAAACCGTCATATGCTCTCCAAAACTCGGACTGCACAGTCCAACATCAGACTTCTAGGTATACCTATACGAATAGCCGCCTGCTCCATCTGTATTGCCATACCCTAAGCCAGATCCGATTGCTTACCTTGGAGCCAAAGAATGGGCTGTTCATTCTGCAGAAACCATCATCGGGTGAATGCTTAACCTGAGAAGAGAATAGAGATAAAACCGAGTTGAGGAAGGAGGGAATCGACCGATTTGATCATGCCATAGCAGAGATGGTGAGGAGTCGGATCGATTGCAAAGGAAGAAGCCGGATTTGCTGGTCGCTGCCCTTTCGACAGGTTTTGCCCTAAACCAATTTCCAACGTGAAAACCTAACGAAAATTTTAACTAAAACCTAACAATTTCATAAGTTCCAGGTTTATGGGATTTGTTTTTAGCGTTCAATATGAACCATTGGTCTTCAGCATATCCCCAGCATGATACCAAATCAACGGCTCACATCTTTTTCCCCAAAAAAAGCTCCGCCACTTTCTAAGGTCGATTTCCAACATTACCATTCATTGAATTCGACCAAATAAAAACCCAATGGTAGCCGCCGCAATCAACTGCCGCTTTGTAATCAACTGTTCAAGAGTTCAACTGCTGCCGGATTACTGCTGCATGGGCCTGGCATGGTCGGAAGATGGAGGGAAAGGAGATAGAAGCGGAAAAGCATGAACTGCCGGAATCTGAACACAGAGACAGCCCATCAAGAAAACCACCGGAATAAAATCCTATAATGTCACAAGTGGGCACTGACACTAACACTGATGCTATATGTGCAACAACTGGTGACGCTATACTTGATGCTAATAGCAACATCTATAGTGTCGTAACCAAGTTACTGACATTGTTGGTGACACAAAGAGTGAGGCTATAGGTGACACAAATTGTGGCATCTGTAGTATCACTTCTGTAAAAATGTCACTAATAATGTCATAGTGTACACTTTTCAATATTGTGGTGACGTTTTGGTGACACTAATGGACCCCTTCTCTTGTAGTGTGCGACCGAGCGCCGTATATTTAGTGGGGAGCATCACAATGGTATCAAAGCAATGATCTTGGTTGACCAAGGTCTAACACTGGCCATGACCTGAATAGGTAGATTAACTGGTCTAGTTAAGGAATGGAATAAAAATTCCAGTCTTGAACTGCGGAAAGTGGGAGAATATTTCTTATCATAATTTAGATTAAGTTATAGACTAGGGTTAGAAATAATACAGCCAAAAGAAATCTTCTAGTAATTTGAGCTCCAGTTGTTCATGAACCGCATTTTTCAAGTGAAAATTGAACGAAATTTTTTCAAGAGGAAGCTTGAAAGAAAACAGCGCGAAATGACCAATATTTAGCTCAAAAGAAATAGAGAAAATTTGAGAAATAGTTAAGTGATTAGAGAAAGTACCTCAATTAAATAACTCGTAGATATAATGCATTGACTCTTAAGAAAATTGGCCATTAAAAATCTATGGAAGCATCCCTACTCTTTAGAAGTTCCCAAATTGTAGCCTGAACCTCTTCCTTGTCCTTATAAGGTGAATTCTAAGCTAATCTCTAAAGCTGTCATAGAGTGTGCACCAAACAAACAGTCTGCGAGATCGACCCAAAAGTGCCATGAATAGACACAGTCGACCATTAATGGAGGCAAGAGCTCGTGAAAAGGCCACCACCAGAGAAGCTAAGTTGTTGGGAGGACCAAACAAGCAGCCAGGAAGGTTGGAAGATCCAACTTGCACCCAAACGTTGAAGCACTCGTGATGGGCGGCAGCAAACAAATTCCTGAGGCCCTGCAGCCTAGGCCAGGCAATGAACCTAGCGATTCAAGCGCTTAAGACGAATCGTATCACTCTTGGAGGAGCAGTGAGCTAGCGCTTCAGGTGAATCATCGCGAGGCTCGAGAGAAATGGAGATCATAGCGTCTGCTCTAAAGGATGAGGAGCAAGCAGCAGGAGCAATCTCGACAGCGAAAGCAATCCCAGCAGTTGGAAGAGCAGCAAGAGGGGCAAATAAGGCAGAAGAAAAGTAAGGGCAAGGAGAAAGTAGCCGAAAGGGAGGAAGGGAGGTAGGCAAGGGAGAAGAGAACAAAAAAACGTGAAGATCGGCTCGGGGAGAGTGTGGTTATCAGAGAACCACAACTGGACGAACTGGAGAGACAAGTCCATGGAGGAAAAACCGCATTAACAAGAGGCAGAGCAAGAGGCTGAAGAAGAAGAGGAGAAGGAAGTCGAAGAACAGACAGATCCTAACACTCTGCCACCATACCAAGTGCAGCCCAAGCCACCCAAGAAGACGGTCAAGAAGTATAAGACGAGTGAAAAGCAAGACATCGACTACGAGAAGAAAAAGACATCATACAAGATTTATCTCCATCGATGGATCTGATATAATTACTTCTACTGCAAGCAAAGTGTCGAATTTCGTCAAAGGCGACCGACCAGGGCCGAATATGAAGCCTCGACCACCTCGACCCGACTCTCCAAAGATGGTCCACCATGGGCCAAATTCCAAGCACAATAGAGCTTTTTGGAAGATCTGGCACTTCCAACAGTGCACCAATCTGCTGATTCGGAAAGCCTCTTTCGAGCGTATATGTCGAGCGGTTATGTCGAAGGTCAAGATGGACTATCGAGTCATACCAATGATGTCGCTATCTTGCTAGGAAATAGCCGAAGTGGAGCTGAACTCAACTTATCGAGGAGGCTAGCCTCTGTGCCATTTGGAACTCATCTTAAAAAAATTTCCATAGTAGGGGGAATCAAACCTCCCACCCACAGGGATGAACCCCTCCAAATCCCCCGTGCCAATCACTGAGGGCAAGCATCATTTATGTTTGAGTTATAATCCTCTAATCATGTTGGATAATATTAATGCCCAAGATCCTTAGAGCTAGAACCAAGACCCTTAAGTTAGATAGAGATCGCATTGCATTCATCCTAGCTTAGTTGTTGCTCTTATCTTGCTAAGCATCTTCTTATCTACATATAGATAGTATAATCAAACTTTTTTCACATCAATCCATCTAGTTGCCAAAGACTTAGAAATTGTTGTCACACGTTGGTATGACACACCAATGTTAGTCCTGTGCCTCCTGGTACAGGACTATTCATGCATACGACGGACCAGGTCAAGAACAAGGATCCACAGTCAGCCACGGGTCAGTCGTCAAAGGCCCAGCAGAAGACCAAGCAGCAGACCACGCAGTCAAAGGGCGCGCCCGCCAAAAGGAGGCGCTCAGACAAGTGATGGCCCGTCACCGCCCGCGTCAGCGTGATTCTAGGCACTTCAAGAGGCACCGCCAGCATTCCTGCAAATCAGGCCTCCTTCCAGGAGTCGGCACCGAGATCAGTCAGAGTGTCTATATTGGGCCAAAGGCCATTGTACTATATATATGAGTAGAGCTAGCACATGATTTTTAGATGAGTTTTGAGTCTTGTCTCATTTCACTCTTCTCTCGATTGCGAGAGCTCATGTATGTTCATCATTGATATCAAGGAAGCTTATCATTTTCCTCTCATTGTTCTCTTTTGTTCTGTTTTCTTCTTCTTGTTCTCTTCTTGCAAATCCCGCGTGACATAGTCCCCCGGAGTCTCCTGTTAGATCCACGGGTCCTCACAGAGGGCTGTCTTGCAGGAGTTCCCGAACCCAGACCCCAAACAACCAACACATGCTATAGATGCACCATCATCAAGTGTCTTCCGCCATACCTTTATACCATAGGATAATTGTCCAAGAATTCATTCTACCTAGGTATTTTAGCCCAATACACCAAATATATCCATAAACATAAGTCTCTGTAATCCCATGACATTAGAGAACTACCTTTCTCAGCTCTTAGTGACATGTCAAATGCTAGGATGTTCGATTGGTCTTAGATCAGATATAAGACATAAATATAGAGATTATAGAGTCAGTAAGTTAAATAAGTAAGTTAAGAGTCAGTAAGTTAAATAAGTAAGTTATAGAGTCAGTAAGTTAAGCTAGGTTTGATTTGATTTAAAGATAGCAAGTTAAATTGGCTCTGAGATGCATCAATAAGTTCTTAATATTGTAAGAAGATAAGAGATCTGTGCATTATGAGTAAGGCACATGAATCTTCTTATGCTATTTTTAACTAATACCTGGTTAAATCTTTAGCATGTTGTCATGATAGAACAGATTTGAAGGTGCATTTGTCAAACCAAAAGGCATGCATAACCACAAATCCAAAGTGCCCCTTGTAGAAAAAGCTGTTTTGGGTATGTCACTCTCTTTGATTCTTATCTGGTGATATCCAGATCTAAGATCTATCTTTGAAAATTATGAAGCTAAGTTGATCAAACAAGTTATCTATTCTAGGCAATGGATATTTATTCTTAATTGTGATATCATTTAATTGCCTATAATCAACACACATACTCATAGACCCATCTTTTTTCTTAACAAATAATATTGGAGCAGAAATACTAGGCTGTATGTATCCATGATCTAAAAGTTCTTTTAACTGTTTTTTTAATTCCACCAACTCTGACAAAGCAAATCTATATGGAGCTTTTGATGGAGGAGATGCTCCTGGAACCAATTCAATCGCATGATCAACATATATTCGAGGAGGTAACTCCGTCAACTCTTCCGGAAACACTTCCTTGAACTCCTTGAGGATGTCCTACACATCATTCATGTATACTTGATTAATTTCTCCTGACCCTTTGAGTACAAGCAACCCCAACCTTTCATGCTTCCTAATTGACCTCTTGATTTGCTTGCGACTAATGGGCTTAGAAGTAAAATACCGTTTATTCAATCCTTCCAGTGTATATAGTTCTTGATGTTCCTTAGATTTTACTCTCACAACTCTTTCATGACAATCTACTATAGCATGTACCTCATTAAGCCATTCCTTGCCTATAATCATATCATATGAGCCTAACTGAAGCGCGTGGAAATTTGCAATTGTAGGCATTTCTTGCACTTTCAATTTTAATGCATGCACATACTCTCTAGTAGCTTTTCGTTTACCATCAGCCATTTTCACCATTCTTAAGGCTTGTTGATTAGTATTCAACCCAAACAACTTGACAAGCCTTGGTGAAATAAAATTGTGAGTGGCTCCCGTATCAATCAAAATACTGAAAGGGACTTCATTGATTTTACCTTCAACTTGCACTACATGTGCCTGCAGCTGCGCTGTTCCTTGATCGACTACTGCACAAACTTGCATACTTCCTCTAAATCCATGAGAGTTGCCTGATGAGCTCTCATTGCCTCTACATTATGAGATCCTTGAACCTTGGCATTTGAGTTATTCTTCTTAGGACGAAAACATGCCTTATGCCCCTTTTGCTTACAGTAAAAGCATAAATTTTCCTTCATGCACTTATCATATTCAACTTCTTTTCTTCATCCATTTGTGACATTGCATTCAAAGGTAACTTAGGGATATTATGAGATGTTTGATGAACCTAAGAGTTAGATTCATCTCTATAATTCCTTTGAAAATTTCCTCTTTGTTGCTCTCTACGATTGGCATTCTTTTCCTCCTTAAGGATACTCTCTAAATATCGAGCCTTGTGCTCCGCTTCTTCCAAGGCAAGTTGATCACATCCAACTAATTTTTTAAGCTCCATATCTACTCCTTACACAAAGCGACTAGCTAATTCCTGCAGTTAAAGACTAATTACTTTTATAATACCTAGTTTAAAAAATGATGCTTGCGTAACAGAATAATTCCGTGCCTTTGAATCTAACTTTGGACAATGTCATTCCAAAGTGGAAAATTCTTGTATATAGTTATCTAAGGATTGCCCTTTCTGCTTACACTCCATGAATTTGTTTATTTGTATAATATGAAAGGAAGGTGGACAATATTTCGACACGAAGAGTTCCTTGAAAGTCTCCCAAGCGACTTCTTCATCAGTCACCTTATATGTTGTCTTATGCCGACTCCACCACATTAAAGCATTCCCAGTCAAACTCAATACCACTACTCCCACCTTTTCTTCCTCAGGAACTTGTCTTATAACAAAATAATTTTCAGCCTTCTGAATCCAAGCTTCTGTCTTAACTCCATCATTATCAAAACCATCAAATAGTTCCAACTTATATTTCTTGGCTATCTCCTTTAAAACAGATGACTTCTTTTGTGCTTGAGAACTTTCCTTCCCTTGGCTCACAGACGTAGATGACGCCGTATCCTCTTCTTTTTCTCCGCCTAGAGTGCGAGCTTAGGGGCATCGAAGATTCTCGTTGGTGGCTTCTCCCACTATGTGTTCTCAATACTTGTGGACCTCCCACATCTCCCTGTTTAATCAATCAGGATTAAGAAAATTTCCCCTTAAATAGCTTGCAAATTAATGATCACTGACCTGTCTTTGCCCTTGTCGCAGATTCTCGATTTGCATTTGCAAGTTTTGCATTTGTTCTGCGCTAGCTCGATACAGATTTGAAGAAAATTATGCTATAGATCAAAAATATCTAGACGATTTAGTCTCAATCTAAGATCAAACAAATGTTCACAACTTTGGTTATTCAAAAGCCAAATATTTGATTCAAATGTCTTTATTGCTTATGAAATAACCTTAGGCTAAACCTTATACATGCTACAGTAAAATCACTATAGCAGAGGTATTGACCCGATCACTGTAGCAGTGTTGACTTCCTCTTCGATAGCCCAAGCATTATTTGAATCCGTCTTGTTACACCTGCAAGACCCTACAAAAATGCATGATGCAATGTCAAACCCTTCTTCTGTATTTGTAGATCAGGATCCGGCCGCTGTGGCGGGCCGATCGATCCAAAGGATCACCAATGAAGCAACTTTCCTTTTTTGAATAGTGGTTCCCACCAATATGGGATATATCCCATAATAAGTAACCTTCGAATGACATGTTTTAACCTTTAGTAATATATATTCAAGGTTTCATATAGACTCCAACCTCGATCATTAACCTTAGGTTAAATAACCTTGTACAAACATGATTTTGTCTAGGTCATCTCTAATATGTAGCAAAATAACAGGGGGTTTTTTTTATGATTTTATACGCTTTTTGGCATGGTTTTCATATGATTTCATGGGCGTATTGCACGAGGCATACTAATCAGTACATTTAGAGTGCATGCATATTTCAATGGCATATTATCTATGGTTTTACAATGGTTTTGCATTGCATATTTATTCCTTCACAAATAGCTTATCTCTTTTACTCCCAAAAATACAAAACAAAAATACATGCAAAAATACATGCAAGTATCGAGACCCTTTACTTTAGGGTTCGTGGAAGAAAGAATTTTAGGGTTCTTAGGGTTTCGTGGAAGAACAGAGCAACGATGATTTTTTATGGGGAGAAATCCTTGTTTGTCCGATTCTTGCTTGGCTGTGCTGTAGTGCCATGGCAGCAGACAGCGGAAATGGCTAGAACAGAGAATGGTATCAAGATCATGGATTTGCTGTAAAAAAAAATCATGGATGGCTGCCGCTGTATGTCTATGGCAGACATCGAGTAAGATTTTGGAGAACAGGTGCTTGGTCCGGCAACTAGCATGCCGGTTCTTCTTCACAAAATGTTTTCTGATGTATTTCTTCTACAGGGCAAGAATCAGATCTTCTATCTCTCTGCGGATCTCCTCTGTCAAAACATCTTCCGGGTCTTTTCTCTGGCGGGTGTTCTTCATGAGAGTTCCAGGGTTTTTGTCATTTTTTTAAAATGGTATGTCATTTCCTTTGCTTACATCCTCTGGTCTGTTTTGAAAATGCCATTGTCTGCAGAGTCGTATCTTCATCCTATAAGACCTCTAATTCCAAGGAGCACCCTGAAACCAAGAGCTCTTCAAAGGCAGAGTCCCGGTAAATTCTTAGACATCTTGGATATGTCTTAGAAATTTCGACGCGTTGTTGAGGTTTGTTGGAAAACGATCGAGGTTTATTTGAAGAAACTTGTTTGAAGAATAATTCTGAGACTTCATTATGAATCCCAATGTTGCTCTTTGTAATCGCCTCAAAGAGTGTAAATCATCCCAATAGTGCTATAATTTGGAGACTCCTGCATGACGTGAGAAACCATTTCAAGCCCAAAGTCATTGCCATATACAACACATGCGGTTGTGGCAACACTCAAGGGTTAGAAATGCTCATGTAGTTGTGGAAGATGGTCCACATTTTAATATGCATTATGCACAAAATAGTGTCCGTCTCGAACCATGACACATCCTTGCGGATGAGACTCTGTTAGGTAGTAGTTAAGAAAAGCCACAATTGTTTACTGATGGCGGGATGATGAGCATTGATCGAGCAAGGAATTGATCCATAGTAGAAACTAACACAATGTGAGAGGACTTGTTAGTGTCCTTTTCAAATTGAAGCATTTGCACATCCAACTTTTGTTATTTGGAATCCCGAAGTTTAAGAGTTGCTTAATTACAGTGGAAGATAGTCTTTGCATCTCCTTATATCGAGGTTTCATTATTTAGAAGCAACACTTCATACATCCCACTAAGTTTTCATTTTGTGGATAAAGAGGAGCACTAGGAATACCTCAGGAAAACAAATGGATCTGGTGGTTTATATTGTGTTTAAGAGTATGAATGGTCTTGTTTGCTCATAAATCTTAGGCTAAGATGGTAATGCCCCCTAGGGAACATTTTAAAGAAAATGGATTAGGTGTTCCACGTGATAAATCAGAATTTGAATGTTAACTCTAGACTTCTTGCTTATTGGGCCACATCCGGGGTTTCTTGCAGGGTACGAGAAGGGGGACCGAATCCAAGTATAAATTCCGCACTTGCTGCATTAATGCAGCTTGCACGAGATTCCAATGTACCTAAAGATATAATTGACCGGAACTACACTCATCCCAGTGTAAATCATCCAAATCCAAGATATAATTGACCGGAACTACACTCATCCCAGTGTAAATCATCCAAATCCAGACTTTGAATATTCAATTGTTCCTTCTTGTTTAACGCGGTAGTATGAAAATTGGCGTTAGCAACCTGCTGGTCAAATTAATAGTGCCATATCGGATCAGTTTCTAACTGCAACTTAGCACTGGTCAATATAGGTGGCAATGAATTTAACCAATGGCTTGATTGATCGGCAATTTGGCATCACAGAAATAGAATGTCTCGTTCATTATTAGTTCTATTATCACATACTACCTCATGTATTAATATTGGTATTGGTATAATATTATATGTCTAATTCTTTGCAATGTTTTTGTTTCCATAATTTGAGCACCTCTAGTTTGTTAGATTTGTGAGGCTATGATATACCATCCATCATTACATTATTAGGTAATGTTTATATGTACACCCCGACACCATCCTTAAGGCCCCGAAGGGGCCAAAATTTTTTTTACTTAACATAAACCATTAACATTATTAACACAAAGCATTGCATTTGACACATTTAAATAAAAATCCCCCTTAAACCCCCTTTGGTTTGGGTGCATATTCACACGGGGGGTTACGTAGGGCCCCATTCATTCAATTTATTGTTTTACATCCATTGATCGACCATATCATGAACTAGGTTAATTAGCTAATATCACACATAATTTAAACATTAACAGTTAGCAAACCACCAGCTGCCCACTCCAGTCCTACACTCGTAAGACCTGCCTCTACTCCTTGAGTTTCCTCAAGTTGGAAGGGAAAGCAGCATGTTTCTTTACATAGCCATATGCTACCCACTGGTGGATTGAAACCTCACAACCCTTAACTTCGCTACTTCGGGTTCCATGGGTTCCACATATGTGTCCAGCGTGTCCTACATGTCCAGCATTTTGCTCTGCTATAATTGTGTCAGATCCACATAGGCATATCCTATGTGTTTACAGTGGTTACTGTTAATTGCAGTCAACCTATGATAATTAAACATCGGATATAATTTATCATTTACATTCCAATATTGCAAGTCCATGTACATACAAACATTAACCCCAAATTAATCACAAAGGAAAATTAGAGATTATGTCATGGTCCTCCATCACGACTGGAAAGCAATTGTTATGAGTGTAACAATTGTATAGGAATGGTTTTAGTAGGGAATATTGTGGCATGTACATACCCTAACATAAGGTAGTCTATTGCCTGGCTTACCCATTATTCATTGAGCAAACTGACACTGTCTATTTCATCACTCCAACTATTGTAACGAATAGGAAAATAGTGGATTATTATGTTCTATGTAACAAGAGGATTTTTAGGCTGGAAGTTTCCATTCTCAGTCACATTGTGACTTCCTCTAGGGGTGGCAAGGTACTAATTATCAAAAGAAGAAGGATAAAGACCCTAACACAGGTAGTATTGATACAAGTTCTATCTATACTAGGTGATAAAACAATCTAGAACTACTCGTAACATGTTACTATTCTTTGCTACACGGTGTTTTGTCTCATGATTCTTGATGCAATCATACCCCCGATATAACCTCATTTATGGAGTTAGGAATATACATTATACTTAACGAATTGCACCTACCCATACTAGACTATAAGGAAGGAAGGAAGGAAGTTTATTTTAACGTCCACGGAGGCCAGAGGCCTATAAGACGGTACATGCAGAGAATAGGCAAAAAAGCCAAAAACCCCAACACCAAAAACAAACCATGTTCAAACATGTTACTATTGTATATATCTACCACAGGTTCCATAGTAGAAAGTGCTCCAATTAGGAAAAAGAAATAGCCTTAATACCTTGGCAATAATATGCTGGCATTGGAAGTCATCTTGTGATAGCTTATCTCATAAAGTCAGTGTAAATAAGAATTCCTTCGAATTCAGCTCTCTCTCTCTCTCTCTCTCTCTCTCTCTCTCTCTCTCTCTCTCTCTCTCTCTCTCTCTCTCTCTCTCTCTCTCTCTCTCTCTCTCTCTCTCTCTCTCTCTCTCTCTCTCTCTCTCTCTCTCTCTCTCTCTCTCTCTCTCCCTCTCTCTGGTGTGTAGTCACATGTCCAGTTGGATGCTGCCTAGTGGCGTGACGTTAAAATACTATCTATCTATCTCTCTCTCTCGCCCCTTTTTTTTTTTTTTTTTAAACAATAACTAGGTTCAACCCGTGACTGGTTCTGATACCAATTTTGTGACGGTCCTTCGCCCGACACTTGTCGTTACCGAATTACTTCACATCATGCTCAAGATCCCACGAGTGCAGAACCTATATGTCGTTCCCCAAACCTCCAAATAATATGTTGCAATATCCTTAAGCTACGGTCTTTAACTCAAGGAAAAGCTCCTTCACCCAGAAGCAACTCGACGTGACCAGCGTCGAGTCCGCACTAGTGAGCTTCATCAGTGCCCACTCGCTAGTGCTGAGTGCTTAACACTCGCGGCCTCGGTTTCTGCTTATTCTCCCCGGAGAGTTGTGGGCAGACCAAGGTGCTTTCTAGGCTAGCAACATGAGCGATCCTAAAGTATTTCTATGCTAATGGTAACTTGGCAAGAATCTTACAAGCATATATCCAATTTCGTTTTGATAATAACCATTGTTAAAAAAATCCTTATGAATGTGAAAGAAAAACAAAAAGCCAAATCTAGTATACAAGTAATGTGCATACCTTTTGAAGGATTTCTCTCAACCGAGAGAATTCTTTTAGAATGCAAAAAGTAGACTCCATATCCTTCAACATGGCAGCTATCCCCAAGGAAGTAGCTTCCATTGTAAGTAGATAAGGAGGCATAAACTTAGGGAAGCATGTATAGAGAAGTGGGTAGTGTATTCAGGTGATAATAGAATTAGCTTGGAGCGTTGGCATGTCAACCCATGGTTTGGCTAGGAGTAGTTCTTTCACACTATATTGCTTAACCATAGTTATGTTGTTAGGCTACATGCTCGATTGTTAGTTAGTTATGTTGTCAATGCCAAGAAACACATATGCTGGAGGAATCGAATCTCCAGGGCGAAGCGCCCTGCTCCAGCCTACCGTGCATAAACCCCGACTCTAAAACTACAATTTGTAAGATCCATCTCCACAAAAACACAAACAGATCATTGCGTTGAAGCAATTAGGCAAGATTATCGTAGCAGCACACATACTGCTTTCCAAAAAACAAAAATTGGAATCCCAAACATAAATTCATAACGATTCAATCTAATCCAGATTGTTCCATAAATTCCAGAGATCCGACCAGTATATTGTTTTCTTTTTCACTAATTCTAAATTTGTGTGGATACTTGAATAGAATCGGTCTAGAGGTCTTCCATTTATGCCTGTAGGAGCGGACAAGCCAATCGATTGCTTATCCTGTATCATCTGCCAGATCCTTCCTGCTTGGATATTTATGTACGGTGTGTTTGCATGCAAAAAAACAGTCCGGATTTGCCTGGCGGACCCCATCATCTATGCATCTGCAGCAGTGAATACTTTGCCACAGAGAAGCTGGGATTCCATTGATATTCATCTTAGATCTGTGATGAGGTTTGTTTTTTCTTTTCTTTTACTAAATGCCTAGAACGTTTAGAAGAGTTTAATTCTAACCTGTGCATGCTTCCTTTGGATTTGTTGCCTAATTGTTCAACACCTTCCTCTTCGATCCTTCTATCCACTTTCGTTCTAATTCTAACTTCTTTGGGATTACTTCATTGCCACGTCCTCTTAGTGCCACGTCATCTCTTCTTGTTATTTAATCTAAAGCTACAACTACAATACCATAAACTACAATACAATTCACATCACAATAGCTCTATTAGAGGTACGAAAGGCTAACTCATCCGGAATCCTAATTTTTTAATGATCTACCCAGGAGTCTATTCCAAATACCTGCGTCGGAGGACTTCCAACCCCCCTCGACATCTCCATTGCTCTGCAAGTGGTTCGGAGTAGCTCCCACTCTTTCTGATGTGCACATGCTCCGGGGGCTGCTGTGCTATGCTATACTGTAACAAACGATTCTCAAAACGGAGTTTCGAACGAAAACATAGTTCCAGGACTGTTGGGGCTAAAAAATGGCCTAGAGTTAGGGTTTGGCTATTAATAGGTTAGGGTTGCTACGTTATGCCCATGTGGCTCCAATAGGGTGCATCCATGTGGCAGATTGCCAATAGGATGGAGCTATGTGGAAATGGTTCCATACCTAAGGTTGGCTATGTATAATGAGTTAGCCATGTTCCCTTCTCTATAGTAAGGTATACAAAGCTACTAAGATAGGCTTGTATGGTGACGTGGCCTAAAATATTTTGAACCATGGCCTCATCATCCCCAAGGAAACCCCTTAGCCAACTCTCCACTCTCCTAATATATGTATTTATACCGTATATTTTAGGGAAATATCACAACATGTCACCATGGGTATGTAATGGTATATTGACCATTTATGTAATGACCTAATGGGGCAAAGTTAGCCATGCTAAATTAACATTGCGTAAATAAGCTAATAATGCAAGAATGAGCTAATTAATAACTAATTATGTTAATTGATTAATGATTAAAGTAATTAGGCCACTTGGGCCAAGTCGATTGCCCCTCTTGAACTTGCTAATCCAGGGCTAGTCAAATTGGGGCCTCATCCCCAATTTGCCCCAAATCGATTTGGGGGCAATTGGAGAAGGAGCAGGAGCCTATTCAACCAGCAGAGCATGGAGAACCTGAGAAATGGTGGATCTAGCCAAGATACCGGGTAGTACGCCTAGTTAGCTTGAGATTCTAGTTAAGGATTAACCCTTGCTTGTTTAAATGGATAATCTCTTATTAATGCTCTATTCGAAGTTATGAATGGATTTATGATTTATGGTAGTTTCCTTGCTGCATCTCTTGTGTTTGTGGGATAAGGATAGAGACTTAAAGGCTAGTAGGATTAGAGATGTTTCTAGCTAGAATCCCATAAATCCCAATAATCAGCATGTGCACAAGAGCCCACCTGACTGTAGATGATATGCCAAGATTGGACACTATATAACAGACACAATGGTGAAGTGGAGGTGAAGTCTTATTGAGCGTGGCTACTGGGGCTCCTATAATGTGCTAAGCTTACAGTCGGTCACTTCGTGGGCGGAGTATGGGTCTGACACCCCTTGGGTCTCAGGTGTCATCCCGAAAGGACGTCCTCGATAGGTGCAGGTGAGCCTGACCTATGGATTTTCGGGGGTTAAGTCGGGTATGAATGCATGACGCCAATGGTGCCACCTCTAGCCACCCATGGAACCATCGTGCTCCAGGAAGGAATTTGTCTTTATCGGACTGAGAAGATGCAACCTGGAGTAGTCTCATAGGGTGACTCCATGAGATTACGTCCTCGGGAGGCTATAATCACGCCATAGCATGTTTCAGCCTATCTGCAAAGTGTGCACAAGAAGCCATGGTCCTATGCCGGTCAATGCCATTGTCATGATTCTGTCTGTTGCTCAGTCGACCCCCTTGAGTCAGAGCCCGGGTTAGAACCCTCATCCATGATGTATTCTATATATTACTAGTTATGGTGCCCGGCGTTGCCGGGCCTAGTAACAATTTAAAGGTGGTGGTTTAATAGTAAAAAAGATTTGGAGCATGAATTTTTGCATTTGAAGATTGTAGAAGCAGTGGAGCACAACATTGACAGGCTTAGCAATAATCGTCTATGTAGTGGGGTAGGGTTGCAGAACATAGATGTTAATGATATCAATCGTAAGAATTTGTGTATGCCAAACATGTTTGTTGTGTAATTTTTCTTTGTAGAGCAAAGACCAATTTCTTCGACCATTGAGTACGTACTTAAGGTGAGAAGTAAACTGGAGCATTGAAATTCCACATAATGTTTCGAGTCTAGCAGAGATCAATTTATTCAGTGACGCTATAAAAAATATTTCGAGGCGAGAAGTAAACTAGAATATAGATTTTCCACCATCAAATTCATGCACCTAGCATGCTTATTGAAACAAAGTTTAGTAGGCATACTCAATCCAAGGAAATCAAAGGCTCTACAAATACTTTTTCAACTACAAATATAAGAATGCGAAGCTAAATGATCTGAGATTTGCCACCACCTCGATGGGATATTAAAATTTATTGGCACGAATTTAATGCTTTATTTGAAACTTTGTATTTATTAGCATGTCATTGCCTTACAAATTTGAAAATTGCATTGTAGGTTGGAGGGATCGAGGAACATGGTGGGTTTTTTTTTTTTTTTTTTTTTTTTTTAATGCCAAGTACTTAAATAATCATTATGATTAGCAAGGAGTGACATAGGTTTGGATGCTGGTTATTTACTTTAACCTTAGCATCAAGAGACATATGGGAATGATTAAAATCTTTACATATTATACATTTGTAACTCTAAATCCAGGGTTTGAAATCAATCTTGTTAATTTGGGATTTTCCGGTTTGGATAAAAACTTTTTGGAATTTTGTATAAGTTGATTTCCTAAGATTTTTAGGGGTTCTAGCTGCCGGAAAACTTCCCGATCTTCCAAAAATCATAGAGAAGTATTTGACATTTTGGTGGCATCGAAATTAAAAATATGGTTGCCTTCAAATTCTTTTATTCTTCGAAAGTGGCAAATCTAACATGCATGTCCGCGGCTGAGGCAATCCGGCGTGCATTTCCGTTCAAGATAGGTATGAGTTCTAGAAATTTGAGATTGCCTTTCCTCAGGGCTTTCGAAACCCTAACGGCTCCACTTCCCTAGCATTCTTCAGATTTGTGCATCGGAAAAGAGATTGTGTTGCTTGCTTATGATCACTTGCATTGGTGCAAGAATTAGGTCCGAACATCAAGTTTTAAATGCAAGCATGAAAGAGGCAGTATCTTCAGTCGTGCAGGTATTGCATACATTTTCATCCATTTTTCATGCTTCTTCGAGTTTGCTACATCTTTGTGAGTATGATGTCAATAAGAATATAATTTCTATCTATTGGGATGTTATGGCATTTCTTCTACTGGCTTCAGCTGCTTGCTTCATTAAAAGGTTGGCTCTTAGATAGGTGAGATCAAATTTGATGTCCGTAATTGCTTCTTTCAAGATTTTTGACAGAGAAGTTTGAAAATAACAATTAAAATCATCACAACTGTATTTTTCTCTTTGAAGCATATCCACATGTTGTCATACGCCAGGGCTATATTAAATTAGACCTGTTGGTCACAGGGAATGCATCCTTGCATGCTAGGCATCCTAGCATTTTTAACATTTTCAAGCAAATACGGTGCCAGCAGGAGCTCCAAAGTGACATGCATGATCATTCTATCCGCGAGTCAACCTAAGTCATAAACATGCATTATGTAATTCTATTAATCAAGTTGTCATATGATCAGAGAATTCTGACTTTATAAGCTACACAAATATGCATAATGTGCCATTTATCTAAAATTGAATATGTTCCAAACGGGAGAGGGTACAGAAAAATCATTTTGTGCGTGCTGCAACAAAGGTATAAAACTGAAACAGTTATGATTCATTGTTTTGCCGTAGGCTTGCGTTGGAAGCTACGTGTTTGATTAGCTACATTCTAGATAATAATGCACAGGATCTCAGTAGACCATTTTTTTTGGGGTTGACTTATGAGAAGCTACCATTGTACATTGTGGAAGATCATGTTCTGTTGCTGCATCTTAGACCTCCGACAGGTAAGATTTTGTTACATTTTGTGTTCATCATATGACATATCTTTACCTGCAGGAAATTCTACTGCGTACATTATTGAGTTACTCAGCTACTAAGTTACTCTTTAGAAGCTTTTATAATGATGATGCCTTGATCAGTATTTGCAAACTGGAATAAGCTAAAGTACTATTCTGACCCAAAATGCAGACCAGTTACAGGCTTCAAAACTGGCCAACATATGCAGAACTCGGGCGTATAATTTGTACAGAATGACGCCCCAAAAGGCTCTCCTTCATTTTCCCAAGCTGGTAAACAAGCTGATTCACTTTCTGTGAAAAAGAAAGAGAACTTTCCACATTACAAATTTTATTATTGTTGTTATCTGCACTTCTAGAACTTTTACTGACAGGAAGAAACCAATGTAACTGACCTAGAGTTAGCTTCTTGCTGTAGCAAAGGTACATAGTAATCCTTTTGAACACACATATTACTAAACCTAAAAAAACATGAAAGAGCACAACTAGAAGTAGCCAACGCCTATAGTTAATTCATATCTCTGAAACAAAGTTTATAGAACATCTATCCTGTAGTATAAGTTTTCTCCAGCAACTTTAAGATTTACAAGAATCTGCTTTTGGCCAGGCTAATTATAAATTATGCAAAGTATGCGATTATAACCAAAATAAGAACTGCAATAAAGGCCCACAAACCTCCTCTTTAGAGTAGACTTGAAGGCGCAATTGTTGATTCTGAAGACGTTCATGGTGCCACCTATGTCCAATAATTGCAAGCCCCACAACAGCAGCAGCTACTGCAAGGGATAATATGGTGTTGGCTTCCTTAAGCTGAGAGAAAATCAATGAGGATTGCCATTTCCACCACGCTAATTTGTCATTTTTCTTAAGGGCGATGTCCACTAATACTTTCTTATCACCATCATCCCTTTCTGGGGTATTAACATGACCAAAATTCTCTTCTTCTTCTACACCTGTGGGCTGAAACTCCCTGTCAAAAGGTTCTGGAGGGCTCACAAAGGCAGCCTCCCCTTCTGCTTCTTTCATGACCACTTTGGACTCTAAAACATTCAAATCCATTGTACATAAAGCTCCATCAAATGGCATTCTCTTACTACACACACAAATGTATATAATGCAAATGGCCTCTTACACACACAAATGTTTAGATTTTTGCTCCTTTTTACATCCAACTTTTGTTATCCATGAATGAACTGAAACCTCTGCACAAAATTGATTGGCTTATCTTCTAACGCAGTGTTTATTAACGTCTTTGGTCAGCTTTCTTGATGCAAAATTTAGTAAGATTCTTAGATTACCCGGCCTCTCTCTTCCATAGCACAAGCTCAAACAAGAGTAGTATTTGATCTGCTGAACAAATGCCAGAGATAGAGAGGCCAGCAGCTTCACCAGAGCTATTATTCCCATATATTTGCAAACTGACTGGAATGGGACTTTGAATGCAAATTTGAACAGAATGCTTTAACCTTGGAATAAGCTGGAGATGGGCTGCTTCATGCATATGGCTAGAAAAATTAGGGATAGAATTACATTTTTTCATAGTGCCACATATGAAACATTATTTGCATGCAACAGCAACATCGTTGCCGCCTTTTATAGCACATGTCTGGACCTGTGCTTTTGCCTCAACTCCTACTTTTAATTCCAAGTATTTTCCTACATTTAATGCGTCATATTTTGGCCCTTTGTGCCATTCTATTCGCGTTGTGCATCTTATCCACATGATAAAACTATCAGCCTGCATCTCTGAGCACTTTGAACAGTGACCAACTGCTTGGTTTTCCTTTGATGTATGATTATCACTTGCTTTTATTTTTTCCTGCAGGTACTAATGATGTTGTTATGTAGCAGAGTTCTTCATGCTGTATTTGTCCACCATGCAGCCTGCAGTGATGCATGTGCCTAAATTGTTGATTTTATATAAGTTGAATCCAAAATATACTCGCAATAAAAATTCAAATACATCAGAAAATCATGATTTAGCATCGATATGATCTATCTTTCATGCCAAGAATGTTATCTTCATATAAAGTAGAAGAAATTTAAGCATTTGAGTTAATAGGAATGTGGTGCAGGTCTGCAAGTAGACTTCTAGCTCATTTTTGCTTCCAAATAGATCCTTTCCCAAAGTTTTTACTGATATTAGGTTTTTTTTAACTCAAGTTCTCTGTTATGAGCAGGATGAGTGTACAGAATAACAAAAGCTACATTGATGTGAAGAAAACGTTCATCCAGAAGCATGTGATACATTGTATGCTATCCAGGAATGCTGGGTCACAGATCACAAAAATGTTTTTGAGATTTGATGCATTGGATGTCTTACAGTTTCAGCATCATTACTATTTAAGAATGTAGTCTGTTTGCAGACCACTGTCAAAGCCATTGATGAAGGTTACATCTGCAATGCATGAAAGCAAATGCCCCCAAATTTGAGTGACTTCTAAAACCTAGGTGACAAGACTAAATTTTTAGGCAATGATTGGATTGTATTTGTTATTCTGGAAACTATGCAGTGCATGTTTAGCGTGCACTCATTTGGGGTTTCGTATAGCATAATGTTGTGTATCTTCTTCGTCCTTAGTTAGAAAATAGTAGTAGGAGGAGTAAAAGGAAATTTCTGATTGGGCAGTGGTTTGAGCATTCTGAGCAACTCAATTATCTAGAGCCTTATGCTGCTTGAATGCTAGAAATGAATCTATTTCTATTTTATGCTTGAATTAGTGTATTTGATTCATGAGAAATAAATTGCTTCTTTTCTTGCATGTTCATCCAATTTTTATAGAGAGTTTCGGCCTAAATTAAGTCACGATTATGTTTCATCAGTCACTATTGTCTCTGTCTGTAATTTGTTATTGTTTTTTACCTTGAAAATATTCTAAGTTCTTTGCATGATGATAGTTTTGTGGTTGCGTTATTGGCCTGCCACGATGCAAACTTGAGTTCGAGTCCCACCTTCATCAACTTTCTTTCCCAAGTTTTATTTTTGTTTTTAAATACATTCGTCGCATATATATGAGAAACGGGAAATGATCAATTTCTTCTTAAGTTTTGGTCGTGGAGTGCCCGTTTGAACATGATGAAGCTGCTACCCTGTAACCCAAGGATAGTTTACCAAGATTATCAAGCAATTTGACTATATATCCTCCATTTTGTATTTCATCAAAAACACTAACAAAAAATGTTTGTTTGTTGTTCGGCCAAGCAATCCACAACATTTAACAACCCACAACATTATCTGCTAAATGTATGATCCATTTATACTACTAAATTTACTGTAATTACGTTATTTTATTCAACCACTTAGTTGGACGTTTAGCACTCAAGATACTATTGCAGACATTAAAGGCGCATTGATACATTTTGATTTGAATTGCCATCGCTAAGTTTTTGGTAAAGGTTGTATATAACATAATAAATCATGCTAAGTTTTAGTCAAGGTTACAGATGGGATTGTAGACGGGCACCCAAAATATATGCAAGTCCAATTGATGATTTGATATATACCATAAACGACATTGCATTCCTTTCAACTAAAAAGACCTTAGGTGCAGTCATGCCAAACATATTGCATCATAACCTTTATAATAAAGCCCAATGTTGAATCTACAGTGACACAACACACTTTTGAGGAAAAAGATCAATAGCATATGCAAAGCGAAACAAATTTGATCAACCTTTAACACAAGCATGTTAAAGATTGAGACAATGTGGGGACATTTTTCTACATGATTATGTTTTTATAAAAAGATGTTGCATAAACTTAGAGCAATATATGTCTAAAACATGAGTTAATGCCTTCTATAATGCACATATATGTAATAACTTTCTACCCGTGTTCATATCCCGCAACGATTGGCACCTATTACAATTTGGTCTCAGATGGTAGATGGCGAAGACCCCTTCAAATTGTTACTAAAGCCCGGCAACGCCGGGCACCATAACTAGTAAAGTATAATAACTAAAAGGAGTTTGTGGATTTTTCAATAAGGATAAGGGAAACCTGATATTATGGCCGAATGCCTTAATGAGCCGAGCTAGGGTTTTGGCATTTCCGATGGACATGGACATCTCGGATAGGGGCACTGCCATGCCACCAGACTTTAAGACCTGCAGATTCGCCCAGGCAAATCCTTAGACACGCGGGATGGATTATGACTCAGATGGGTGGTCCGGAAGCCATAGCTCTGAGGAAGAATTTGCGCCCAAACCAGAAGAGGAACGAGAGTTGTTATGGTGTAGTAATGCTGTTAGTGCGCTAAATATAAGCATGAACAAAAGAGGCGGAGGTAGAAGCTTTGATTATAAAAGAAGCTATGATGATGGAAACAGCAGTTTCATTACAAAAAGGGGTGGAGGTTATGGTAGAAACCAAGCTGGATATTACAGAGCAAGTAATAGTGATGATCACTATGTTCCTAAAACACAAACAGAAGAATTAGGGTCTGATGAAGACGACCTACAGGTATGATATTTAAAGCCTCTAATATGGAGATGCAGATATCAATACTGTAGTTAGGAATAAATTAGAATGAATAAAGATGAACAGAGTTTGCACTACACTGATTATAGTGGTAGCACGACCTTCTCAATAGCCAAAGGAGTGACCATAAAGGTCAGCGATTTGCTGGGAAGCCAGAACAACGCCAATGACCCAAGATATTTCTTAGTAAGCTAAGTCATGGACTGATTAAAAGGCATAATGAGTTTAAACTGTATAAAGCCTACAAGTTAGTAAAAAAGCCGGTATTTTTTTTTAAATGCTTATGCTAGGATGGATACATCATGAAATACTTAACTGTCATAATTGCTTAGGTAATATAAAATAGATTGCATCTCATCTGGATTTGAGATACCCTTTTATGGGGATGGTGGTTATCAGAGGAAGATAACAGATATCTAACAGCGTAATGATGGTTCTTTTGTTCTATTTCCATGCATTCTTAGTAGACTAATTATTATTTCAAGAGCAAAAGGTACATTGGGTGAAAGGCGAAGAGCCAAGAATCACCCAAAGTACCTTTTGGCCCTTGTTGCATTACCGGGATTACTGCTAATGTATACATGGTTGGCTGCAGGTACGTGGTGATTCTTCTCCCAATGTTTTCCTTTTGCTGTTATGAAAGGTAGTAGCTCGAAACGGATGTATGAATCTAGGACTATTGCTGATAAATATGGCATTAATGTTCATCCACAAGGAACATGAGTTTTGAAGAACTGGATTTCAGCATTGTTTTGGCCAAAAGCATACTCTTGTGGTATTTCTATTTTATGTTTTAAAGCAGTAAGTGCTTAGCTAGGCATTGTACCTCTATAGCTACAAGCTGATTTTGGACCAGATTAATAGTACATCACTGTTTGGATATAGCCAATAACAGGTATTATTACTTCTTATCTAAATGACTATATTTTGAATATAGTAAGTTGGTTTCTTAAAGTGTCTATGGTGATCTTCATTATATGACCGGCTGAATATCTACAATAACATGACCCTTTTGTAGTTATGCAACCAGTCTAGTTGTAGAAAAGCCACTGGGGTCCAGATAAATACAAAGGATAGTATGTCAAAGCTGAAAGGTAAACTGTATACTAAAGGAATTTGGATATTTCTTAACAGTTATGTACGTGTAATATAAAGCATAGGAAGATGCATAATGAAAAAAGTATATGCACATAAGACATATTAAAGCCGAATGGTAATTAGATAAATCCTAAGTGGGTAGGAATCAAATGACCTGCTATAAAGACTGTTTCTTTAAAGAATAGTATGGAATGTTATGAGTACAATATGATTAAAATGTACAAGATAAGTACAAATAGATGAATGATTAGGAGATAATCCTAAGTCTATATACATCATGCATGGGAGATGTTTAGAGAATAATTGTTACATGGCTGATACACATGTACAACAAATGACATGCTAGTTGGCACGAGTTGCTAACAGTAGCAAAGATGGAAGGTTCTACATGCTTAAAGAATCTTTTCTATTGTTTAAATGTTTTATAGGGAACTATTGGCCACGGTTTGATGTACCCTGTTTGTGATTAGCTCAGTCATGATAGGGAATGATAAAGCTATGGATGGATTGACTGAAATAGTTTGATGGGCTAGTAGGATTTAGTGTCCAAGCTAGTCAAGTCAGGGTTTTTTTTAGATATTTCATTTCTCTGGTCATACTAGAGTTACATCAAGCCTCTTTGGGCAGTAATGTGAGCAAACTAAGATATGACATAATATACTAATTGATTTGCATACTATTACAGGATGAGGAGGAGGTACAAGCAGACTATATTGAGTTTGTACCACCTACATGGAATAAAGATCTCGGACCGATTGGTTATGGCTCGAGTAAGATTACGTGCCCTAGTTATGCAATGCAAACAGTCCTATGTTGCATAAAGAATCATCAAGCACACATGCAGATTCTAGAAAGGGAAGCAACAAGGAAACATGACCAACTATCTGCTATATCCCACCTGGGATTTAATGACTGGTTGGAGCTAGTACCTAGGCTGAACAAGCTGGGCGATGATTGGGATGAAATCAGTAGGCTTATTGACGAGATATACCAAAATCTACCAAATAAGGTATACAATTGGACCATGGATGAAGATACTGCTAGAAATCAGTTCCTTATAGGTGTATTGGCTCTGGAGAAAGCCAACAAAATAAAAAAGTCAAGCTTAGGGGATGCTTTGGCCCAAAAAGCAGCTGCAAATGCTATCCCGGATGAAGAGGATGATCCCTTTGGTGAATCACTCCTGTCTGAACAAGACAAAATAGCTTTGAACAGTAAAGTAAACAAAGGAAAGGATGATGAGGATAAAGAATTCAGTTTTACATTACACAATAGCCACCTCTTCCCTATCATCCCAGAAAGATTAGTGGAAGGCCATGCTCTATTCTGCAATCAGGGAATATGGCGTACAAAAAACTTTGGTGCATTAGCACCTATCAGCAGATCATCTTGGCTAATGCTCGGAGGCATAACACCCGAGCAAGAAAAAATGGCAAAAGTATCAGCTGAGAAAATGGAAAAAATAATCTTCAAAGAAAAAATTAAGCTAAAAATAGACCACAGGTTCTTTGATAAAACCTGCAGTAAGGATGAATATATTTACATAAGACAGAAAGGCAACATGGCTTACTCGACCATTCGGAGGGATGCTTTTTATGTCAAAAGAGTATGGAGAACTATGTGCCCATATTTTAAGTGCGTTTGTGAACCAAGGACTAAGGGAAATGATTGTAAGGATAACATGACTTGGTTCGACCAGGGTATATGGTATATGTTCAACAATTTGGATGCTCTTTTTCCAGATATGTCGGTAGTGGCTCAAATGGTTTCGATGAGAAAACTCATAAAGATTACCCTAAGAGACAGTGTTCTTGCCTACATCTCGTACTTGGAAGTGAGAAAAACACTGATAAATATGACTATGTTGCAAGCTGCCAACCCATATGCAGACTTGAAAATAGACACTCCAAAATGTAAAATGGCAGTGGTGTGTGAGAAAAGTATTAAACCGGTCACTTTTATGGTAAATCTAGAAGCTGGTTCTAGTAACATGCACAACAAGAAAACCAGGCAAGCTAGGCCCCGGGGTCCCTCTACTACGTTCAGTAAAGGTTATGCGCCTCCACGGATTACAATACCACCTGGGCAAAGCGGTTCTAGCATTGCAGACAATTCAAATGTGGAACAAATTGGCACACCCGGTACACTTGATGGATCGGTGTCAAAAGATAAACAAGGTTCGGGATTCAAGGATGTTGATGGTGTTGCTCAGCAGCTACAATATGATAAATAGGTATGAAATTACTTATGTGAACTGGAAATATGATTATTTTCTTTCTCCATTTTAAATACTTTTGCATGGTTTGTAACTATAGTTTTACCGAGTTCGGTAAACAGGTTATATATTTTGGGCTTTTTATAATAAAAGTTCCAGCTGACAAAGGAAGCTAACATGCCATACGTCCATGTTATGCTAGTCCCCTTGAATAATTACTATGCTGACCCATCCGTGGAAACCATATCACAAGTAGAAAAATCTAGAGAAATTTCAGAATAATAATGACGTGTTTTGGTTTTTACAGATAACTAGATCTATATCTAAAGACTGTCAAGGTCGATTGCACATGCTGGAAACAAATGAAAAATGCAAAAGAAAAATAGTTCACTGTTTTTTTCTATCTAAAGTATTAGATAGAATCTGTATTCCACAGATTGTGCACAGACACATGGAAAAGTGCTTAGGGGATGTTGGGGCTGAGATAATGGAATCAACCATGTTTTCATGGAAATACACGGAGAGCTTAAAGGAAATATGCTATAAGCCATATGCTATCTTTGCACAGGACAAAGAGGTGGTGTGTCCCTGTAATAATCCTAACTTAAAAAGCTTCATAGACCCTAAAATAGGGCATGTCAGAACCACTAGTCTGAAGATTATTAAAAGCAAAACACTCAGAGGCCTGTTTCAAAAAGGACTCAGTCATATTCCAGATAGAGCCTTAGCATGGAGAGATATGAAAGCAGAACTTAGAAAAGTATGTAACTCTATTTTTGATCTGCACAAGTTTCAATTCCCTGACATCAGGGAGACAGATATAGAGGAGATTATAAACGGAGTTCTTGAGCAGGCTGGTATGGAAATCAAGGAAGCCTGCAAAAAAGATAAGATGATTAAATTCCCTCTGAATGATCCTATAGTCATAAAAAACTTGGACTGGCTAGCCAAGAATCTGTATATATCTGGGGTAGATAAAGCATCTAACAACCCTGCCTTCATTTGTCCAAGTCACATCAAAGATATGGCTCTTAAAAGACTAAACAGTGTGGACTTTATACCTCTAGGAAGTGAAAAGGATAATCTGAAGAATGATATCAGAAATGGCATATGGAAATGCAGTGGGCATACACCAGCAGAAATTGAAAAACTTCCATACCTGTTAGGTTTATTCAAAGCCCATAAAATGGAATATAGATGGATTACAAACGCGCATGGAACTATTTATACAGAAATAGCTCAGACCATTACCATAGTGCTAAATTCCGTTATTGAGTTATGGCCTGAAATAACAAAGGAAATATGTGCCAGCATCAGCACTTTGTAACTAACAAGTTAAATGTCAATTGGATTGTTAATTCCATTTATGACGTAGCACTAAATCTGCCCAGCAAGATTGAAGAAGTTTTTGTTGCTGATATTACAAAATGCTATGAAAGCATTCCAATACATGGATGCAATGGCATCTGTGACATTAGTCATAATTAAAGCGGCTTGGGAATTTATGAGAAAGAAAAATAAAAGATTTGATATGTGGATGAAAAAATCCCCCAATGGAGACCTGAGCGTCAAATGGTTCAAAATAGCACCTAAAGGCAAATGCTGGTCCATGCTGAGCCAGCAAAAAGTAATTACCATGAATAACTGGTTGCTTACGAATTGCTTTATTGAGATGGGAAAAGGGATTTGGCAGCAGGTTAGTGGCATCCCAATGGGTTTTTCTTGCAGCCCCAACTGGTGCAATATTTATCTCGCATGGTTTGAGTTGGATTTTATTCGGAACCTGGCAAGGCAAGGAAGATTTGAAGAAGTAAAAATGTTTAAACATGTATTTAGGTACATGGACGATCTTTTAGCAATTAATTGCCCAATTATTAAGAAGTTTTTGGACAAGACAATGCAGGGGAATATGCAAGAGCTGCAAATATACAATCTGGAGGTGCTGGGGATTAAGGAAGAAACAGGGTATATTGAAATATCTCCTAACGTGCTCATTGGGAATAAAGCAAATTTCCTAAACATGACTATCCAGGTGTTCAATAATGTATTGGGCATATTCCATACCACAAAGTATGACAAAAGAGAAACCCTTCCTTTTACTGCTATAAAATTTGTGCATGCATGTGGCTGCAGACCATATTTTCAAGCCAGAAATGTGATTATCTCACAAATAATGCCTTGTCTGTATATTAACTCTAGTCCTATCAGTGCTACAAAAGATATTTTGGAGTTAATCCGCCAATTTATCAATAATGGATTTGATGAATATGGATTGAAGAAGCGTATTGTCAAATATATCAGGACCAACGACTTCCCTGGCCTCAAGTTTGACACAAATGTTCTGCTACAAATGCTTAAGGAAAGTTAAAGGTATGGAATATATTTCTGTAAAAGCACTATGTGATTTTATACTTAACGAGTTACATCTAGTAATATAGGGTTGTAAAAAGACCCCTACTGTAACCAGTAGGGGTCAACTCACCCTAGTAGTTACAGTTATTTTATAAAAAACAGGGGTCCATTATAATCCTATGGATGGAGGTAGGGTTTTTTTTATGCCAAGTACTTAAATAATCATTATGATTAGCAAGGAGTGACATAGGTTTGGATGCTGGTTATTTACTTTAACCTTAGCATCAAGAGACATATGGGAATGATTACATTTGTAACTCTAAATCCAGGGTTTGAAATAAAGTATAATAACTAAAAGGAGTTTGTGGATTTTTCAATAAGGATAAGGGAAACCTGATATTATGGCCGAATGCCTTAATGAGCCGAGCTAGGGTTTTGGCATTTCCGATGGACATGGACATCTCGGATAGGGGCACTGCCATGCCACCAGACTTTAAGACCTGCAGATTCGCCCAGGCAAATCCTTAGACACGCGGGATGGGTTATGACTCAGATGGGTGGTCCGAAAGCCATAGCTCTGAGGAAGAATTTGCGCCCAAACCAGAAGAGGAACGAGAGTTGTTATGGTGTAGTAATGCTGTTAGTGCGCTAAATATAAGCATGAACAGAAGAGGCGGAGGTAGAAGCTTTGATTATAAAAGAAGCTATGATGATGGAAACAACAGTTTCATTACAAAAAGGGGTGGAGGTTATGGTAGAAACCAAGCTGGATATTACGAGCAAGCAAGTAATAGTGATGATCACTATGTTCTGAAACACAAAACGTAAGAATTAGGGTCTGATGAAGGCGACCTACGTGTATGATATTTAAAGCCTCTAATATGGAGATGCACTGGATATCAATATCGTAGTTAGGAATAAATTAGAATGAATAAAGATGAACAGAGTTTGCACTACACTGATTATAGTGGTAGCACGACCTTCTCAATAGCCAAAGGAGTGACCATAAAGGTCAGCGATTTGCTGGACAGCAGACAAGGCGTCAATGACCCAAGATATTTCTTAGTAAGCTAAGTCATGGATTGATTAAAAGGCATAATGAGTTTAAACTGTATAAAGCCTACAAGTTAGTAAAAAAGCCAGGTATTTTTCTTAATACTTATGCTAGGATGGATACATCATGAAATACTTAACTGTCATAATTGCTTAGGTAATATAAAATAGATTGCATCTCATCTGGATTTGAGATACCCTTTTATGGGGATGGTGGTTATCAGAGGAAGATAACAGATATCTAATAGCGTAATGATGGTTCTTTTGTTCTATTTCCATGCATTCTTAGTAGACTAATTATTATTTCAAGAGCAAAAGGTACATTGGGTGAAAGGCGAAGAGCCAAGAATCACCCAAAGTACCTTTTGGCCCTTGTTGCATTACCGGGATTACTGCTAATGTATACATGGTTGGCTGCAGGTACGTGGTGATTCTTCTCCCAATGTTTTCCTTTTCTTTGTTATGAAAGGTAGTAGCTCAAAAGCGGATGTATGAATCTAGGACTTGTTCTTTGATAAATATGGCATTAATGTTCATCCACAAGGAACATGAGTTTTTGAAGAACTGGATTTCAAAGATTGTTTTGGCCAAAAGCATACTCTTGTGGTATTTCTATTTTATGTTTTAAAAGCGTAAGTGCTTAGCTAGGCATTGTACCTCTATAGCTACAAGCTGATTTTGGACCAGATTAATAGTACATCACTTTGTTTGGATATAGCCAATAACAATATTATTATTCTTATCTAAATGACTATATTTTGAATATAGTAAGTTGGTTTCTTAAAGTGTCTATGGTGATCTTCATTATATGACCGATCTGAATATCTACAACAACATGACCCTTTTGTAGTTCTCAACCAACTCTAGTTGTAGAAAAGCCATTTGGGTCCGAGATAAATACAAAGGATAGTATGTCAAAGCCGAAAGGTAAACTCAGTATACTAAAGGAATTTGGATATTTCTTAACATTATGTAATGCGTGTAATATAAAACACAGGAAGATGCATAATGAAAAAGTATATGCACATAAGACATATTAAAGCCGAATGGTAATTAGATAAATCCTAAGTGGGTAGGAATCAAATGACCTGCTATAAAGATCAAGTTTTTTAAAGAATAGTATGGAATGTTATGAGTACAATATGATTAAAATGTACAAGATAAGTACAAATAGATGAATGATTAGGAGATAATCCTAAGTCTATATACATCATGCATGGGAGATGTTTAGAGAATAATTGTTACATGGCTGATACACATGTACAACAAATGACATGCTAGTTGGCACGAGTTGCTAACAGTAGCAAAGATGGAAGGTTCTACATGCTTAAAGAATCTTTTCTATTGTTTAAATGTTTTATAGGGAACTATTGGCCACGGTTTGATGTACCCTGTTTGTGATTAGCTCAGTCATGATAGGGAATGATAAAGCTATGGATGGATTGACTGAAATAGTTTGATGGGCTAGTAGGATTTAGTGTCCAAGCTAGTCAAGTCAGGGTTTTTTTTTTTTTTTTTTTTTTTTTTGAAGGACGAAAGCCAAAAAGTTTATTAAACAGAGAAAAAAATACAAAATTTACATGTCTCATCTAACTGTGTAAGCACACAGAGATGCCACAGGAGCACGAGCCTGGAGCACAATGTGCTTACTCCAGAATAGGAGACTAATGATAAGTATCAATTCGAAGATACTGAACCCAGATGCGTTCCACCAGTTCTGAGTCAAGGGAAGAACACTCGTAGGGACATGGTGGGTTTTTGTTTGTAATGCTTTTAGGAAAGTCAGATAATTTACATTGACATTTTTAAAGACGTTATAATCAAAATGTAATTGAACTTACCTATGTATATACACAACTGGCATTAGCCTTTTATCCCACAAAAACAATTAAAAATGTTTGAAATGTTATGTACATAGCCGGCACCAACATTTTATCCCACAAAAAGGACCAAAAATGTCCATGAAATTTTTTAATGCATTAGCAACTGACAAAAATGTCCATGAAATGTTTCAATGCATTAGCCATTGAAACATTTCATGTCTTTGTTTTGGCAAGATAATAGATAATATTTTTACGTTTGTGCATTGCATAGTTCCAAGATAGATAAAATCCATCATTTCATAATTAGACAACGCCAAATGAAATTCGCAAGTGCAATGACCAAATCATAAGATGCTTTAAGAGTTCAATTTTTAAAAGGCGTTGGTTGTGTTGAAGCTATTAGGATACACTCTGCATGCCTTATTTTTTAGAAAGAATGCTACAGGTTTGAAGGCTTTGGGATGCCTGAATGAATTGCCATGCCTAACAACAATATACAAATCCTTTGTTAGGTAGATAATAAAGAAATGAATCGACTTGCATCTACATGCAAGGATAATATAACAATTAAGGGAGATTATAGACTAATGCAAAACCCTCTTACCTTGACTGGAAGTTTCTAAACTCCGCTAGATTGAGCTGAAGAGAGGTTGCCAGCATGAAAAAGCACCTATAGAAACGATGAAATTCGCAAGTGCAATGACCAAATCAAATGCTTTAAGAGTTCAGTTTTTAAAAGGCGTTGGTTGTGTTGAAGCTATTAGGATACACTCTGCATGCCTTATTTTTTAGAAGTAAGAATGCTACAGGTTTGAAGGCTTTGGGATGCCTAAATGAATTGCCATGCCTAACAACAATATACAAATCCTTTGTTAGGTAGATAATAAAGAAATGAATCGACTTGCATCTACATGCAGGGATATAGACTAATGCAAAACCCTCTTACCTTGACTGGAAGTTTCTGAACTCCGCTAGATTGAGCTGAAGAGAGGTTGCCTGAACGAGAAAGCACCTATAGAAACTTATAAACTTTAAACTAATGACGCTGAATAAAATCAAGGCCCTTGGCAAAGTGGCTCAAGCATAAGGTATAACCTGCTGTAAATGAAAAGAAACAAATGAAGTCTTATCTTTATATCTTTCATTATTCCAAGGATGTAATCAAAATATTCAACTGCAAAGACCTGGAACTTTATGGAAATTACCATCTAGAAGAAATATACAGAATGTCCTCTAGTTGAAGCCCATAAACCAAGTAATTGGCTCTATTGCTAGAGCTGAATCATGTATGCATCCATTCCTCCAACCTAGCTATAACCTTAAATAAGATATGGAGTCTTGATACGGAGTCATATGCTAATGTCATGGAGTAGATAATCACTTTAACGTACATTTGCCTCAGCATGTTGGTACATTTCTATTAGTATAGAGGTGACAATTTGAAATACACAAATTTCAGAAATCATTGTGGCAGATGCAAAATGGGAATTGACCAACGTATCTCACCTATAGATGCAAGGCTCAGGGCAAATTAAAAACTTTAGGATATAATTATCCCTTACAATTTGTAGTAGAGATTGCATGATCCGAAACGTTTCTGGAAATTACCATGTAGGAAAAATTCACAGAATGTCCATTAACAGAAAACCAGATACTACATAGCCCAGATACTAAATAGCTTTCTCTATTGCTAAAGCTAAATTATGCATGCATCCATTCCTCCTGCTTAGGTATGACTTTGACTAAGATACAAACTTCCATACTGATCTAAAGAAATGCTACCAATTTGTAGTAAAGATTGTTAGATCTGCAACTTTTCTGGAAATTACCATCTAAAAGAAATTTACAGAATGTCCATTGGCTGAAGCTAGATACCAGACAGCCAGAATATAACTATCCCTTAAAGAGGCTATCAATTTGTAGTAGAGATCGTAGGATCTACAACTTTTATGGAAATTAGCATCTAAAGGAAATTTACAGAACGTCCATTAGCTGAAGCCCAGATACGAAGTAACCTTGCTCTATCGCTAGAGCGTCAAGGATGCCTCCATTCCGCCTGCTTACATGTCATGACCTTAACTAAGAGATTGAGTTTTGTACTAATCCCACATAATATACATTCCCCTCAGTATGTTGCCACATTATGGAGGCTTATGGCAAGTGTGGACTACTTTATTCTAAAGGGGGGTACCCTTGCTACAAAACCTATCAAACTGTACCTTGCCGCACATATCTATGAAGCAACCTTTTAACATTATCTGTATTCTCAGACAGAACAGATACAAAGATTCTAATTCATACGCCTCAAGATGCAACTGATTTGGTGACTGCTCACGCCTCCAACTAAGACAGAACAGATACAAAGATTCTAATTCATACGCCTCAAGATGCAACTGATTTGGTGACTGCGCACGCTTCCAAAAATTGAGTAGGAATAGGGTTCTATTTCTATTTCAATCAACTAATTGGCACCCTTCCTACTTTACCAAACCCTATCCATCACCATCTCCTTATGATTAGAAATAAACAGCGAGCCCTTGAGAAAAATATTATGCAAAGCAATTTTAAGAAATTATTCTGTATGTACCAGTAGAAACAAAAAAAAAGGTTACCCACTTCAGAAGAGTGTTCGAACTGTACATCATGTTAAAACATGCATATTCTGAGCTCATAGACTACATCACATCTCAAGTCCAAGAAACATTCAAAAAGGGAAAAATGTACCTTTGGATATGCGAACATGCCATTTGGTATCAAGTCTCCATCAATTCTGAGTCCCTTCATAGACTAAAGCATATAATTGATGAATCAACCTACTTCACGCCTTCTTATACATAGCTCAAGACACATGCAACCATCAAATTTCAAACCTTCTGTAACCTTATCTAAATTGGCACGGCTACATGCAGTAAATAGACAAACAAATGAAACATCATCTGATTTCACTTTCTGTTCTTGCATGTCCTCAAAACACTGTATAGCCATTTCAGCTACATGATTCATTCCATATCCAATCATCATTGCATTCCATGATACAACTTCTTGAGCAGACAGTTTCTCAAATACTGCTCGTGCTTCTGGAAGTGAGCCACATCTAGCATACATGTCAATCAAAGTGTTTGCAACAACATCATCTCTTTCAAGACCTTTTTTTCAGAGCTCCAAATTGTATTTCACGTGCTTTGTCAATGGCTCCCGTACTCTTTACAAGCTTTCAAGTCTGTAGTTGTATGTAATTGCATCTATAGCAACACCCTCTGATTGCATAAATTCAAAACATTTTAGTGCCGCTTCATCCAATCCATTTTCAATATAACCAGCAAGAAGTGCATTCCAAGAGACAATATTATGTGCTGGCAATTGGATAAAAACTTGCCACACCTCAATAATGCACCCACATTTGGCATACATGTCAACCAAAGTGCTTCCAACCAAAACATCTTTCTCATAATCTTTCTGAACAATCTCAGCATGAAAATATCTTCCTTTTGCAATAAATCCTATATCTTTGCAACCCGATCACATCTGAAAAGCTGCTTGTTTCTTGCATCCATTCATAGCACTTCAATGCTTCTTCAGCATATCCATTTTCTGCAATGGACGCTCAGGATTGTGCTGATCACAAATCCTGCCAGTTAAAGTACTTTTACACCCACTAGACATGCATAGTATGGAGAGAAACATGACAATAACCCTGATAACCATTTCAACTAATGATTTGCTAATCATCAAACTTTATTACATGTATATAATATAAGATAAGATAAGATAAGATAAGATATGCAATTCAGCTAATTGTGTGTTTGCCTATATAAAGTGTCCCACAGGAACATCATCTTTCAAAATTGCCACCAGTCTAACTGTGTTTTCATCTCTTAAATGATACCATACAACTGATCAAATAGATGCCTCGAATGACCTAAAAAGGAAGTCTGGGTCCCATGACCTATTGGTCTCCGTGGACGTTAAAAAAACTATTCTATTCTATTCTATTCCTAAATGATAGAGCAGACGAATTAAAAATAGAGCAGACGAATTAAAGAAGAAAATTGTTAAGCCCCAAGCACCCACTTTAATAAATATATAAGCACTCAATAAAACATCTTGCATAATCCTAGAGAGTTGGATTGCCATTTCTAGCGGCAAACCCGAAAAGAAAAGGGCAAATAAACATGTGAAGACAAATTGGCTCTGAAAGCATTGGGGTTTACTAATTTTGAGAGAAAATGGAATGGAACTGCACCATCATGGCAGAGGTCTGAATTTTTTGCATGTTGGACACACAAAATAATCCAAAACTTATGTCTCAAGCTATGAGATCTATTAAATATATAAGAGAATAAGCAATTGTGACCAAAAGCAATTCCCATCTTCTGGTAGAGCCCTGCATAAATTCTCAGTATTTCAATCACCACTATTCCACCTAAGTAATTTAGCTTTTCATGTATCCTAAATCATTCAGTTCCAGAAGTAATCTTCTTACATTTAGGATAGATAAATAGATAGTATTTTTAAGGAAGGCCAATGGGACCATTCTCTGACTATGAATATCTGATCCTAATTTGATAGGCTGCCATTTATGCAGTGGGCTGGAATTAAAAATAACGAAAGAATGCACTGGGTCCTCTGGTTTAAGGACAAAAAAAAAAAACGAAATTACTTGAGACAGAGGAATTACCTGAGAGGTAGCTTTGCAAACTACGCAGTGGGCCGAAATTATATGCTAAAATAGGATCGGGCATCTGGGGAATCATCTGTTGCCTCTCTTTTAAATCCTTTCAGCTCATCGTAATATTGACTCTTGCCATGGGTCGAGAACGACGATGACCAAGCCGGTTATAAAAAGATAGATAGAAAGGGCTGGGAGATGGTTGGGAGCTCAGATCGCTCGAGAGGCAAAGATAAGAGATTGAAACTATCGTGGCATTCATGCTCATTGCCAGCTCAACCCTAATACATATTTGTTCCGGTGCCGGAACTCATCAAAACCTTGGGAAAATAACACAAAGAAAATTCCAAAAAAGTTTTTTGCCAAATCTGAAAATCCCAAATTAACAATATTGATATTGGTAATATATGATGCTGTCTTGATGGTGGATGGGTCACCCTTCGAGGTGGCATATTTTATTATGTATATCGTTGCTAGTGCTAACATGTATGTACGTTTTTGCTATATAGGATACCCCATAGATGGCGTGGGACGAATGACACCTCCGTGCCCTTTACTCGAACACTTGGCTGCCACAAGTGGTCCCCGTCAGACGGAGGGCCTTTCCCTAGTGATTGAGTTGCCATGGGAGGGGAATTTCTCGTATTTATATGATGGGAGCGTCGTATAGGTTTGGGGAGCTTTACAGAGAGGTTTGAAAAGAGCCATCCTATTGCACAAGGAAGTGAATACTGACAGTATGTAAGGCAATTTCATAAAATCTAAGAGAACTTTGATGGAATTCAATGGGATATTGGAGAACTGGGAGGACCTCAAGAATCTTGAAAGAATCTAAGGGAATCTTTAAAAGTCTAGGGAAGTTTTGATGGAATCTTGGAGAATTAACAAAGATCTTGAGGGCACTTTCAAAGAATATTAAAAGAATCTTAGCAAATCTAGATGAATCTTTAAAAAATCTCTAGTGTAACTTGCGGCCAAAATGTCACCAAAATAGAAGACACAAATTCAAACTTAAGACTTAAGACCGCCACGATAAATTTTGTTAAGTTAGGTTTATTCAACTTTTCTAATACATACAAGGCACATTGAGTAATGCTATATTGGCATGATAGCCTAGCTCGTCTTCGTGGACAAGAGAACATGGATGTAGCTATTTAAATATTCATAATTGAATCGAACTGAAATACCGAGATAACGAGCAAGAATGAAGAAAACTGGAAGTCGTGGGCATGGCTATGGAAGGGAGAACAAATGAGCAAAAAATGAAATGAAGACTTTTGAAAAGTCTTTGATTGAATAGGTAAACAGAGACTAATCCAGGTTTTCAGGCAAATATGGAGCAGTTGAGTAGGGTAAGATGCATTGAAAGAATGAGATAGATAGGTAGGCTTTTACGTAATGCCACATTGACAGCGTCAATGAGGACATATGACGGACCCCGGAGACTTGAACGAAGAAGGATAGGGTGGAGAATATATAAGGCATTTGAATAATGGGCAAGATATTTGAAGTTCAAAAAGTTCTAAGCAAATTTAAACTATGGCCACATATGAGCCAAGTGGCCACGATTATTCTACACATCAACTTCAACCACATTCAAAATGACGGCCCTCCGTCGTTCCCGTAGCACCATCACCGTAACTGTGCTATATTTCGAAAACAGAACTGTAAAAAAAGCCATACTCCTGATCCTGTCCAGCTTTTCCATGCGCACACACATTTCGATTTTCTGGTACCGGACCCCATCTCGCAGCTTTTCTGTCTGTTTTTGTGCCGTTGGGTCATCCTGATCTATCTCCTTTTTCCTTTGGATCCGTTGCTGTGATTCCTGGATTTCAAAATTTCCAGCAGTTTTTTGTATGCCTGATTGAGATCCTTGGTTTATAAAGCATGCATATTTTTATCAACATATAGCAGACTCGACGGATCTTATTGAAGTCGCCAAAAGGGGATGAATATTTTGGAAGATCTATTCGCAAGATTGGGTAAGTTGTTGTCAGTTTCTATTTGCTTTTTTTTGTTTTGTTTTTTCTGTAGCATTAGATTGGGCTGCATGAGAATAACTGCATTTCATTCAAAAGGCCTCTCATGCTTATTTTGAACTCTTGCATGATTTACTTGGCAGGCAATGGGAAATGCTTATGAAGGGTATGGCACGGGAGTTTAAGGATGAAACCTTGTTAGGTACTATTGAAAAGGTGAACCGTGATCTAAAAGACGGTAACTTTGAAAAGGCCTTAGAACAACTTGAATGGGCAGGGAGGCTCCGTCCTGGACATGCTCCTGTTCTTGAACTCGTAGCTATCACGCAGGTTTGCTATGCTGCAAGTTGGAAACCTTGTACCTGCTGGCAACAACCTAGGAGAGGGAAATCTCCCGATTGGTATCGAATTCTTCAGGTTAGAATTGCTCTAACATATAATAGTGGTTTGGCCACCTATTGAACGTAGGAACCATATAAGCTCTGTACTAATATAGGTTTATGATTCCTATTGTAGGAACCATATAAGCTCTGTACTTGTATAGTATATAGGTTTATGCTTCCTATTACGTGTTTGGAGATCTGATCTAGTGACTCTTGTTTTCTTTGCTTTTAAGTGAATATCCATCATTCTAGTGTTTGTCTTGCAAATGATGACTCTAAAACCTGCGCTTCACATGCTCGAGCTACATGCCTTATGAGATTTAAGTTATTCATCTCTTTTATTCAATTTAAGTATTTGCAAATTCATCTATACCTGCCTGCTGAAAGATATTGAGCTATATGCATTATGCAGGTTGATGAGAAAACTGACGATTCAACGATCAAAAAGAAATTTCGTCAACTTGGTGAGTCTTGTTAAATGCAGAGTACAGTTTAGAAGGGACCTTTTTGAAGGGATTAATTTTTTATATCTGCTTCATTTAGGGTGTTGCTTAAAGTTGATTCGAATGGCTTTAAGCAACACCCTAATTTCGAACACCCTAATTTTTATTTAGGGTGTTGCTATTCGAAGTGCATATGTATGTGTGATGGACAATCATTTTTGCTGTTTTACCATGGAATTCCAACCACCACATGAAACTTTCAACACTGATCCATATGTTGACAGGGTTGGTTGCGTCATATTGACTTGTTGTTTTGGTATAACATGTAGCCAGAATTGGAGCTAGGATTCTCTGTTTTGAAGTTTTAGATTTTATAATGCCATGGTCTGCAATAACATAGTTCCACCCCTTTATTGCAGCTTTGCTATTGCATCCAGACAAAAACAAGCATTTCAAAGCAGAGGAAGCTTTTAAACTCGTTTCTGAGGTGAGTTGCATCTTGTTCCAAATTGTATTCTTGTTCCACCAGTTTCTTTTCTTCTAAGTAACCCTTCCTATCACATTTATTTAGTGATATGCTGCTTGTACATTACATGCGTTGAGCCACTGACAATGAAGGATCCATAAAATTTCTAACCAAGATTGAACAATATTTATCCCACTTGTTGAAGATGCACATATAAACACTAGGAAGTTCGTCGTTTAAGGATGTCTTTTGGCAACAATCTCGGTATTGAAAACATGTGAAAGCTGTTGGTAATAGTGACATCATTTAGAAAATATACCTTATGTTTATGCCATCTGCCCCTTTCCTCCATGTAGGGCCACTGTGATTACAATATACTGCCTATCCTTTTTTCTTGCTTCCTGGTCATTAATATTGTTCCCTGCATTACAGGCTTATGCTTGTCTATCCGATAGAAGTCGGCGAAGGAATTTTAATTTAGAAAGATCTAAAATGTACTGTAGCTGCTCATCTCCAAAAGTGTTTGGGAGTGACATGGGGAATACTAACATGGAAAATCACATGTCTGAGAATGATTCAAGTTGGATGCTAGAACAGGAGCGTCTACAGATGTTCCGTGAAAGGGCAAGGGCAAGGGTTGCATCCTTGGCGCAAGCCTTAAGGACAAGGCGCAGAAGGTGGGATTATGAAATGGAAAATGCAAGATTTGCAGAGGAGAAAATACACTCTGACAGAAAAGTTGGTTCCTGCAAAGATCCAATGAAGGGCTCATTTGGGGGAGATGAAGTTCAGAGAAATGTAGCTTCTGCTACAGGTAATGTAAGAAAAATGTCTGCAAGTGCCTCAAACCAAAATTGTCGTTCCTCATCCAACACAATGGGTTCAGTGAATTGCAACTTGTCGGATGTGCTAAGAAGTAGTAGAGTTACTCCAGAAGAGAAATATGAAGCCCATGGAAGTCTGCAGGGACTTTTAAATAGACTAAGGGAAGGGAAAGATGGGATCTATGAGAGTAATGCTGATAACAAAGCACCTGCAATTCCCAAAAGCAAAGGGCATAATGGTGAATCTCAGTTCCCCAGCTATCCTGGTACACAAGATAGATTAAAAGCTTCACATGTTGAGGTACCTACTGCACAAAGAAATTACACCAATCTCTTGCCCGAAGGTGTTAATAGTGAATCAGTGTCCAGTCAGTTTTTGAGATATGCATATGGAAGTGGCTTACAAAGCTCATGTAAGCCAAATAATCGTTATGGTTGCGAGGAATTGGACAACTTTGATGTCCTTCCACCTACCTTGGCATCATTGGACGTGTGTGATCAGATCATTACTAGTACCAAACCTTCAAGCAAAATCTGTCCTACCAGGCCAACAGTTAATGATCCAGAAAGCTTGAACTGCATTGGCAAAGAATCCATGCCTCAGAGTGGAGGTTCCCTTCCCAGTGAATTTTCAACTTACCTTTTTGAGGCATTCAGTTATGATTCCCGACAATCCAGAAATAACCAAGGCAATTTAAAGCAGCAAGCGAATCAGACCGGAGGTTTGAGTACCACCCGGGTAACAAATGGTAATGGATTTCAAAGCTATGAACATTTGAGGAATGATGCTTTACGACAATCCAGAAGCAACGAAGGCAATATAAAGCAACAAGCAAGTCAGACCAGAGGTTGGAGTACCATCTGTGGAACAAATGGTAATGGGAGCCAAAGCTATGAACCTTTGAGGGATGATGCTTTTCCCATGGAGAACAGTCAATGTACAAGTCAAGATATTCGAGAATCAGGGAGCCTCTGTTCTCATTATGCTGAAGAAATTTTTGTCAATGGTGAGAACTTAGCTAGAGCCTCTAAAGATCTCAAAATCTCGACCTCTAGTAGCATCATAAAGGATTCTTTTAATTTGCCACATGTGATTTCATCAAAGGACCTTAAGGAACTACACGATGGTCAATGTATTGGCATCAGAAACCATGTTGAATTAGAAACATTAACAGGAATCTCGGCAGAGCAAGGACTATTGCACGAGCAAAAACAGGTGAGGGCTGATTTCACATATGAAAAGAAACTTCGATTACTTTAGAACTGTTTTATGAAAATAAAAATTGTTGCCTTGCAGAAGTCAGAGGAGTTGTTGAAGACACTTGTGCGCTTGAAAGAGGAGGCAAAATCTGTCGCTGAGACCCTTAACAAATTAAGACAAAGCGTTAAGCACGAATACCATATTGGAAATGAATATACTATTAAGGATGGCTTATTTTCAGAATACAATAGACCAACAATGGTATCATGATGATGACACAAATCCCCAAACAAATTGTTGTAGTTCTCGTTAAATAGTGCAGAAACTAAGTTCTTGCTCTTCATAATCTTGCCTGCAACTTCCCAAAACAATCACTAAAACATGCATGATTGAGTTTCTAAACATTTATTTTTGCCTTACGTAGTTATGTGCACAACTTTTAATTATGTGAACAACGTGATATATGAACCAGTGTAAATTTTGTAAAAGGCAAAGCCCCTTTGGCTTGATTTTGGGAGGGGAAAATTTGCCACCCCGCGGAGTGGCTGGCCTAGAGGGGCTTTTACTCAACAGAAAAGATCCATTGGGTTTCATTTTGGGGCTGACTGCAGGGCAAGAATTTCAAGAATGCATAGTAAAAAGAGGGAATGGAAGGTACAAGAATGCATAGTAAAAAGAGGGAAAGGAAGGTAAATCAACGTAGTGCACTGCTACTGTTCTTGCTCAACATGCCATGCCATAGCTTGATTGGAAGCCAAGACAAAATGAAGTCCAATGGTTTTTTTGGTACGCTTTACAACATTGTAGATGAATCCCACAACAAGATCCATTCAAGAACAACTAGGGAAAACATAAAAGTAAAGTAAATATCTCATTGGGGTGTATAATCAAGGTAACATGAAGTCAATATTGCAAGCGGTAAGCTAACTCGTCCCAAGCTTTTCTGGGTTGTTCAAAGGGCAAGCCCTGGGAGTGGAGGTGAGGATTTAGCATATCCTATAGAACACACGATTTGAGAACTTTTCTAGGTTGTCCGAAGGGCAAACTCTAGGGGTGGAGGTTGAGGATTTAGCTATGCTATAGATTATACGATTTGAGGGCTTTTTTTGGGCTGATTGAAGGGCAAACCCTAGGCATGAAGGTTAAGGATTTAGCATATGCTACCAAATATACAATTTGGACAGAGATGTGGCCTCCGCAATTGCAAGTGAGGATTTTCTGTTTCCAAGTTTTTTTCCTATTATGGGCTTGGGTTCTTGAAGCAAAGTCATGGTTAACTGGACTTGGATTCTTGAAATGAAGTATGGTTAACCAAGAATGTTGACAAGCTAGCATGGTTTTCATGTGGAAAAAATCCAAATATACCTCCTAGTTTGTAAATACTCCAGAAATACCCCAGGGTATTCGTTCAAATGGCAATAACATTTTTGTGATCGATCAAATAAAAACGTGCCCTTCACAAGACTTATAGATGAGATTGAGACTTATTTAATAGCAGTAGAATTATCTAAAACGGAGTTGGAATCTTCAACTAACAGTGTTTTAAAACAATGTTATAAAAGACAACTAAAATGACCATAACTTGTGAACAACTCAGTTTAGATGAATTTGATATTGTTGGAAAAGAGATTATTTAATCAATAGCGTAAATACAAATTTTGAATTTGAGAAGCTACAAAAACTATATCACCACGTTTTCAAAAATGCTCTTTATTTGGGAGGTATTTTTGGAATATTTACAAACTTGAGGGGTATATTTGAAATTTTCTCTTTTTATTTTAGTACAAAATGTTTTAAATGGTTAGTTTTAGCGATTCTTCTTCAACCCTCGTGAGGGCAACCCATACTGTGATAACACCTTGTTTACTGTTGTGCCTTTGTAACCTAATCATGACAATAGAGAGCTTTAATAATTTGAATTTTGGAATTAAATTGAATTGAATGTATTTTTATCGTCCACGAAAACCAAATGATCTATGGGATCCAAACAGAGAAAACAACAAGGGTAGTATTGTCAGGATTCAAAAACCCCTGCCCCGAAGGCCTTGGCAGTAATAGGCATGCTGACAAACTATTCAAAGTGGTACAATGATAATCTTGCAACAATCAAATTTGGTATTTTTGTAACATATGATTTATTAAGGTTAATAGGTGGTATTCGTATACCAAACCGTATGAATACCAGAGAAAGACAGGGGTTCTTGACGATACGATCCATTTTTTTTTCCCTAGGTTTGGGAGGCGCTGCGTCCTTCCCGCTCCCAAAGACTTGGCCGCTTGCTAAATCGGGAGGATGGGCGGGGAAAGGGATCGGCATGTTGGCTTATCTTCTGCGAGGGCTTACAGTTTCGATTTCGCCTTCCCCGCAGTGAGTTAGCGGTCTGTGTGTGTTTTACCTCTTTCGATTCTGTTTGAGATGTCTTTAAGAAGGGAGGCCGAGGAGGGCAAGGGTGGGCATGCAAATCTTCCATCCGGTTCGATGGCCTCTATGGCTGCTCATCCGCATGCATCACTGATTCTATCCCTTTGCCGGATACTAGCCCGAGGGATTCAATTGATGTTTCATTACTTTAGGCCTTTACGGACAAGATGTTCCCAAATCTTTCTATGATGCCCTTGTCGATTTTGTGACTCCAAATGTCTAGCGGGCGTGTCTTGGAAAGGGGCTCCTCGGTGATCACTTACATGTTCGGGGTGTTTTGAGAGGTCGATTCGAAGTCCTAAGGCCTTGAATGATGCTATCAAAAAGACTTCAACTGGTCTCCCAAGCTTCTTTGGCGTGGTGTTGGTCCGCAAAGCTTTGAAAAATAATAGGTCGCATTGTTTTGAGGGAATGGTAGGATATTGTATGAAAGATTTTGGAAAAGTTCACTATAGTTGTCATATGCACAATATCTCTGAATCTATGATTGAAAAAGGTAAGGATCTTTATTTAAGGTGGGGTGCAGGTGATACTAAAGGGTTGTGTGTCTTGGATAATAGGAATCTTTTAAATAAGGCATGCCATTACGTGATGTATCATGGGGGTCGTAGACTATCCCCAAGCCTGACCTTTACTTTGTGCAGGATGTTGAGGTCTGGAAAATACACATTAAGTAGTTCTTGGATTATTCCTCATAATTCTGCCCATGTGAATGAACACAGAAAGGGCAAAGATGGAGAGTGTTGCTTAATCCTGGCGGGTCACCCGCCTTCTGACATAAGAACTATTATCTTTGGTTATCCTTCAGGGTTTGTTCCTGTTGAGAGGAATGGGCCTGGTAGAAGGCGCTATTGGGATGATGCCATTCCAGCAGACGAACAGGACTCAAACTTTGAGGATCTGCATGAGAGAACCTTTAGCTCTGAGGCGGATATCCCTGATGTTGGTGCAGACTATATCCCTGTGTACACAGGGGACCACACCATGGCAGTGGGTTGATTTCTTTCATGTGGTTCCTTCTTGTACAGTGTATAGTCTTTTGTATTTATCTGCTGTTGTATCTCTCTGGTTTATGGTTGGTACAGATTTGTGCAGGGTCTTCTTGAGAGATGGATGGAAATGGCGACACCATGGATGAGACCCCACCTGTGGTTGTTAGTATTGGTCCTGATATCATCAGTTCTACCATTGATGATTCTCATCCAAACCCGCATGCTTATCCTCCTGAAAGTGAGGAAGTCTTTCTTCTTGAGGAATTTGTGACTAGCATTGTGCAGGTTGGTACGGAGGCGCACAGGATTGCAGCCTCATTGAGGATCCCGAGAAGGCGGATAGGAAGCTTCTATGTTGCTATAAATTACGCCTTTATCTGGCGTGCAATGGGACCGTCTTGGTGTCCTAATCGAGTCGCATGTGTTGCGCTCACACATGAGCTTGGCAAGGGCTCTCGACGACACGGAGATACGCCCGCCTTGATCACTCATCGGGCATGCTAGCTCGGGCCGACCGGGAATTGAGAAGCTTTGTGTTGAACTTGCATCCGGGTTATCCGGTTATGTGTGATGAACTTATATGTTGTTGTGATCCCGAACTATTTACGCCATGTGGCTTCGTATCTTTGGTATTTCAATGTAAATATTTGACATTTGTTTGCTTGATAATTGGACACCTTGTTTCTGCTTATATTTCGGCAAGTGTTTATTCCAAAGGGGGCATTGGCCCCTTGCATAAAGGGAGCTCCATTACTTGGAGCTCTCTTATGCTCGGCTGAGCTGTGGTTACTTGCTGGGGTTCGATTCCCCAGGCTCAGGCCTGATATTTGATCTGCAGGTATAACAGTATTCTTTGGAGAATACGCCATGGTTTTATTTATAGTTGCATGTATTTTTGTTCAAGTCAAACAAGCCAGGTATGACTTGTAAAGGACTTGAAATGGAGGGCAGGGATGCTCTTAGAGAGCATCTTGACTTTTGGACCATTGTCTTTTTTTTTAAATGGCTGTCATCTGACGGCCCAAAATCCATAATACAAGTTATATCCATAATCCAACGTACATCCGATGATTCTTCTAATTTTGAAACATCCCATGATTCCTTGCATCTATAATCCCTTCCCTTTATTTCCATAATGGTTAATCATTTATTTTTAGCCTCTCTTCCCTGTGTTAAAACCATGCATTCTCCAGTATCATTTGGTTCCCCATGGGCTAGTGGGGACACTTTACATTTTTTACTCTATTGCCTGCCATATCCTTAGCAAAATGAATCATGGCATTCAATTTGGTAAGAAAATGCCAACAAATCTAGAACAATGATTAGGCATGATGTGTTGGTGACAGCTTGTAGGCAAATTATTAAGAATAATTCAGTTGCAACCATTTCCACCCATTTCGACCATTCTGCAGCTGCAACCATTTCCAGTTGCCCATTTCGACCATTCTACAGCTGGAAGCCCATTTTAATGAGTTTTGGGTCAAATTCAATTGGCAGGGCTAACAAAGGGTGCCGCAAATTATTACGAAGAGGACAACTACTTAGAATAGTATGTCTTGCCATATTTTGCTCCAATCTCCCCGCTTTTGTCAAAATCGGCTTGAAATCGCAACAAAAATAGGGCTTGAATCTACCAAAAAGAAGATTGAAATTGAAATAGGGCTTGAATTTGCCAAAAATCTGCTAAGTTTGCCTCAAACCTCTGAGTTAAAAAGGGTTAAACCCCATGCTCCCCCATTACGCGGGATAAATGGGCTCTCACGGGGTTTAGCCCCTTCATAAATAAACTTAATCCTCCACAAAAATATTACTGCCCGTTTCACTTGGCTAAAATAGATAAGAGACGGTTCACATGCAATGAAAGTGTCATCACCGTCGTGTAAAAAGGCTCACCGTTTTACACACACCATCACCTGCCATCGCCAAATAGCACAGGGCAAAATAGGGCCTCTCTCCTGGGATGGTTGCATGTGAATCCAGCCTAAGTAGAGCTAGAGGTACACACTGAATCAAGAATTAAAAAGACAGATCTGTAGCAAGGCAATACAGAAACCAGAAAAAGCAACCCATAAAACAGGTCTAACTAAAAATGCAACACATCTAGCAAAACTGATACAAGAGTTATACAAATTCATCACTGTAGCGTTAGGCAACTGGTCTAAAGCACCAAATAGAAACCTATACATAAAAAGGCTACAAAAAAGAGCTGCTTCAACCACGGATTCTTATCTCTGGTTGATCCAGAAGCTCGTTGAGTAAGAAGGTAAGGAGCTTGTCTTGAATGTGCTGCATGTTAATATTTTGCTTAAAACCAAGTTTATGCTGCATCATTGTCATCCTTTCTACTATCTCTCTAGGTAAAGCTATGGAAGCTTGTTCAGACATAATGCCTCTGTCAGGCTTCTTCTTCTCGACAGACTTTCTTGCAGTATTTGTGAATTTGGCCTCCAGGGCATGGTACTGATTTTCATCCACAAAATTAAGTTTTGCCTTCTTCCCTTTGATCTTCTTTGCTGCAGTGTCATATGCAAAGGCAGCCTCTTCTGCACTTCCAAATGATCCAAGCCACAGCCTGACCTTCTGGTAAGGGTCCCGTATTTCTGCAGCCCACTTACCAGATGGGCGCAATCTGACACCTCTGTAATGCCTCTTTCTCTTATTACCACTATGACTAATGCCACTGTTGGCCTCAGTTGAAGCTAGTGGCTCCTTCTTTGGAGCTAAAAACACATTTGGCTCCATCTTTGGCACAACCAGGGAATTCTTCTCTCCAATGGAAGCTGGCACAGAAGTATTCCTGCATTCTGAGATAGTACTTTCTGATTTAATGGAGAATCCCTGCTTTTCAAGCAAAGATGCCTCCCAAGCAGACCACTCTTGCAGCACATCTTCTGACGAAATATCACTCTTCAGAACTGAATCTAGACATGTGTTCAGATCATGAGAAGGCAATTCCTCCTGGACTTGAAATTCATCTACATCCCAACCTAAACAACTCAAATCCCAATCATCTGTTGCCTGCACGGAATCATCATCAGGATACCCAAAAGCAGAATGGAAGGTAGGAGGAGCACTTGGAATAATTCCTCGACACATTGCTCAGGTGTGATGCACACATTCAACAGAAACAAACACTATGATAAGTAGGATCCAAATGGGTGGCGAACAAAGATAAAATCCCGAGCTCAATCTGAGGTTCGATTTAAAGGAAGATTTTGAAAAGGCGAAAACAAATCCTGCACAATACTTGTGGGTGAGAAACAAACACGGGCGTAATATAAGAAATTGGAAGGAAAGGGGTAGCGAAACAGGGAAGAAACTCGTGCACTAGTTTTTTACACTGGAATAATAGTTAAATGCCTACAAGTTGCCAAGTACAAGAGGTGCTCAGATGTGCTGCAGCGGCAGGCAGCAGGTCCCACAAAAAACATGAGTTTGCAAACAAAAGAACAAAAGCTTACCAGCGAAAAGACGTCCTATTTCAGCATTGTCGACGACATAGTTTCATCAATTCAAAGCTCCAGTCGGCGGCTGCCGCCGCTTGTCCATTTATGTCAGTCTCTGAAGATCGAAGCGTATCGGCACCCTGCCATGGACAAAAATTTACGAGCAAAGTAAACCCTACTTTTAACGGCCCTGATCTTCTGAAAATTAACATTTCTCTAGGTGGTCATTATCACCGACCAATTATTATACGCATAATCTTCCAGACATTGCATGGTGCCCTCTATAATTTTCGAACTAAAAACAAAAGGGTCATTTTTGATCGTTTGAGTGTTGGCAAAGTTTTCTTAATATGCCAATATACCTTATCGGACTCTTGTATGGAAAGGGAGAGTGCTTTTTTTTTGCTTATCATTACTAGAACAATACTGATAATTAGTTATCGGTTTGGAGAATACTGATAATTAATTATCGATACTCCTATCGATACTCCTCGATCTTGATAACTAATTATCGGTACTCCTCCGGTAATTATCGATCTGCTAATTATCGGTGCTCCTCCAATCTTGATAACTAATTATCGATTACTTAATTAAATAAAGGCGGTTATCGGTCATTAAACTACGATGTCACCTTTGATAATCAGCCTCCGGCCCTAAGCTGCTCGGCGGTTATCAAACACGTCTGAGGCCCTAACGGGCCTCGTCGGCGTGTCCAAAATCGTGGCCTCGGTACATTTTGGCACGTAAGGCCTCGGCCTTAGTCGGGCCTAGGCCTTACGTGCCAAATACCTGGCCTCGGACGTCTGACCTCGGCCCATTTTTTTGGTTATCAGCCTTAGCTAGACCGATAACCTTACCTAGTACCATCACAACGCGTTCCAATAGTGCCTCTCCCATTGTCCATAGTATATACCCCTATACCTCTGGCATTGCCCAAAGCAATTCCCAGCCTCTACAGGTGAAATCTCAAAGTAAGAAGTGGGCGGACCAAATAGATGATGCCATTCCGCATCGAAGCTTATCACATTAGTAACTCCCAGGATGGAAGTTTTTTTTGGAAAATCCTCTGCGCCTGTTCAAGACATGAACACCTGTTGTCTCAAAGACGTCAGATCCAATAGTTTTAGTGATTAAGAGGGTGTACCCATCAAAGGCCCACCTAACAACAAAATGGCCCGATGGAGGCTCTGCAGTGCTCAAATCTAAGCAAATGATGGCTTTTTAAAGACCCCAAAAATTGCCTACTCTAGTGCCCCGAATGGAGAACTAGAGACCCCTAAAGTAGACCCCTTTTCTGCCCCCTGATGGGCCCAGTAAGGTGTCATGTATTTGGTTTTTGGGCAAAATAGGGTCCAAATGGCACATATAGGTTGTCAAAAGAAAGGTCTTGATAAGCTCTTTATAATGATGTTTGTCCGGTAGCCATACGCCTGCCCTACAAAAAGATTATTTTACTAAATGTGAAAATAACAAAACTGGAAGATTTTGGCTATTCAACTAAAAATTTCAAAAAGGAAGGTCATATTAAATGATCTTGGCCATTAAGGTCTTGGGCCAAAGGTGGGCGCCCCCTAAAACTCGCCCAGATTTTCTTGTCGTGAACACGTAATACTCCAGCATGTGGCTCCACCTTTTTGAATCGCCTTTGCTTTGCCCAGCGCCCAGCGCCCAGCGCCCTCCCCAGTGCCCTCCCAGCGCCCAGCGCCCTCCCCAGGGCCCTACTCCCTCTCTCTAGTGCCCTCACTCCCCTTGCATAGGCCCCCTTGATTTGCCCCTTTCTGGCTTTCTCTCTCTAGGGTTTACAATCTCTCTCTAGACCCAAAACCCCCAAACCCCCAAAAGGTGCTCCGCCCGCCTTTCCGAGTCCCCAAACTGGATTCTAAGCACTCTTGAAGCAGCGAGAGACCCCTCAGACTTTGGAGCCCCCAAAACCCCCACACCGGTTGTAGTTGCCATGTAATAATTGGGAGTGATGTTCTATTCTAATCTATGAGAAGCGGTGGCGTGAGGTTAGAAGCGGTGGCATGTTAAATGGTGTCGTGTTATACAAAGCTTTGGAAAGACCTATGAGAAAGCGAAGTGGCGATGGGTCAAAGTCAAAGTCAAAGTCAAAGGTGGTGGGCACCCCCCCTACCGGTGTTCTTTGGGCTCGCTAGAAACACACACGACACCCCCCCCACCACTTAGGGTTTTAGTTGACCAGCCCAAAAGGTGCTCACTCAGGCGTTGTTGAGTCCCCAAATTCAATTCTAGGCACCCTTTCATGCGCCTGAGACCCCTCAAACTTTGGGAGTCATGGCCCACGAGAAGATGGGCGGCACAGGAAACCCAAAGGCGAGGGGTCAGCCGCACAAACGGTCCCGATCAGCCATCATGGATGGGGGAGAGTCATCCTCCATGAAGAAGGAGGCTCGGGCTAAGGCTAAGGCCCCTCGGCCCGAGCCCGGCCCGTACCGGAAGGGATTGATTGCTTCCGCACCACATAGGAACTCCCGCCTCGGCAGAATTGGAGCCACGCCAAAGCGGGAATGGAGGCTAACAAAGGCTCGTATTGAGGCTAACAAAGGTTCCTGCCGGGCCGGCATGGCGTGGAGATGGAGTCCCTCGGCATCCCATGTGCTCAAAAGGCAAATCGGGTCGAAAGAACCGTATCCGCGGGTTTGGAGACCCGCGACGCCGCAGGTGGAAGATGGCCTTGGCCTTGCACACCGGAAAGACAACAAAGCTAGGGTGGAGGTCGCCGACATGCGGGCCGCCTGAGACTCTCGTGTTCATCACTCGGACACCATGACACGAGAGAGAGCGCGCAATGCGAGGAGACGATGGTCACGGTGTCACCGGCTTCGGTCGAGGTAGAGGCGGCCACCACCATGGCACGGGGAGCACAGGCTGCTCTTGCGCATGACCAGAACCGGCTTCGGATCTTCGGAGTAAGATCGAACGGCAAGCCCGGCCCTCGGCGCCCGTGTCTTTGGGGCTCGAGCAACGCTCGCTACTGAGCACGGGCTCCGGGGGTTGCGGGCAACCATCCTGAGCGAGCGGGGTCTCCCTCACCCAGGTTCATAGTGTCATTGCGGCGGTCTTGGCGAGGGAGATGGCCAGCGGCGGCGGAGTCACCGCAGAGGCGTGCTCCCGACTTCCCCCGGCGAAGCGGCGGCTTTCGGTGCTACCCCTCCCACGGCCTCCCACGGCCGGCGTACGCCCCGCCTGGTACCCCGCCCTCCGGCCACTCCACGCCATCCCGGCCACACTCCGGCCACTCCCGCCATCCCGGCCACCACCACCACCCCCGGCCACGGGACCCGGCCCTCGCCCATCTTTGACCGGGCCAGCGGGAACTCGGGGCCTTGGCCCGGAGGCCACAATCACGGTAGTTGAGCATGCGAGCAGCGAGGGGAGAGTCGCCCCACAACATCCGAACACACATTCTCGATGGATGACATTCCCGAGGCGATTCACATTTCTCGAAAAGCGGCCCGGCATGGGGCTCGGCGCCGGGCATTGACGCGCATTGTCATATTCACGCGGTTGCGGATGCAGTGCGTGATGCCATATTAGCGCCCGGGGCCGGATCTTTGAAGGGGACATCCACGTGCGTGGGCCGGGACCTCACACCCGTGCAACAGGAGGCACGCAGACGAGAGCTTGTCGGGGTCGAGAGGCATTAAGCCAACAGGTGGGGTGCCGGGGATTGTTCGGCGGGGATGCACATTTTCCGGAAGCCGCACTCTGCTGCCGGACCCAGCAGCCCCAACCCGAGGGTGCCGCAGCGGCATACGCTTCTCCTACCACGCCCCCCCTTCTCCCGCTCCCTACTCCTGCTCCCCTCCGCGGCCCACGCACTCCTCACCACATCACGCCTCCGGCTCCATCTACTTCTCCTTTCGACCTCGCTTCCGTCCTCCCCAGCGGCTCATTTGGCGCATACCATCCCTGTGACAAATAGGAATTGTGTCTCGGGGTGGTCTCATGGAATTGTCGAGGCTTCCCTTGGCGAGAAGGGGGGATCCCCGAACTTCCGTGGCGGCCGATATGGATCTCATCTTTCTCATGGAGACATGGGAGCATCTTTGAGCCACGAGGCTACGATCTGTAGGGTTACCAACATTTCTCGGTCTTCAATACGTATGCAGGCGAGAGGGGTCCCATGGTGGAGTGGCTTGCTACTACCGGACAACCTTGGCACATTCGGTTACCCTCCGTAGGCAGACGGACACAACCGGTACTTGTGGGTTCGTGTCGCGAGAATACCGGTGGCAATCCTCTTTTTACGGCGCTGTTATTTCCCTCACGCAGCGGCACCTTCTATCGCGGCCACCCGATCTTGGATAGGATGGACCCTTATGTCGATCTATATGATGACATCTGGCCGGCACCGGCCAGTTGGGTAGGGTCGTCCTTCTTGGAGATTTCAATGCGGACGGGGAGTAGAGCAGCCCATGCGACTTGACCCCCTCGGCCGACGATGTCCTGCGGCTTCCTACCCCAGTAGCCCGGCCACGAAGGTCGGATGACGGCCCGGGTCACTTTCGCTTTGCGACGGTTGCTCTGGCCGTGGTGGCATTTTTGACTTGATAATTTGCAATGGCCTTTCCACGGTGGCCCGATTCTCGCAAGTGCACATGCGAGCGGGGACAATCGGGGGGAGGGTCTAGTGTGGTGGACAATGTGCTTTCGTGAATTGCGCGAAGATATGCATCTCATCGATGCTTTTAGGGTGGGCAATGACGGTCGGGATGAGGAGGTCAACTTCGATCACCTCCCACTTTATTTAGACTGGTTTGGCGCCGCCCGGAACCCCCACTATGCCAGCCCTCGCCGTCCTTAGTTGAGACTAGATTATGGCGGGCGAGGACTACTGTGAGATGCTCATGGGCGCCCTCCCGTAATTCTGCAGACCTCCACACTAGAGCAGCGTGACAGACCGGTGACTTAGCTATTACGGGATCACGGCGGACGGGTGCTGGCGGACCCCCTCCGCGTCGCCCGCTTCGAGGGTCGGCAACATTCAGCGTAACCGATGGTTTGATGCGGTTTGTAAAGAAGCATAGCGGCAGCTCCGGTCACGATACGGATCAGTACCAGCTTGCGAGGCCACCACACCGTCTGCGCCCATCATCGAAGGACACAAAGGCGCGGTACCTTGCCGTTTATCGAGGGGAGATGTTAAAGGCCTGTTGGACACTCATCCTCGAACCTTTTGGCCTTGAGTGCTTGAAGGCCCGCCCGACCCTCGGGGGACATCACACGGGCGTGGGAGCGGTACTTCGCGGCGGCTCTATGACCCGCCCGGGGGGCAGCGTACGCCCATACCCCCGGGATGGCCCCATTGGTTCGTGGGCCGAGGATGTTGAGGAGGGCACAAGCGGCTTAGCTAATGGGAAGGCGGTGACCTCGATGGTATCGCGGGCGAGTTACTCAAATGGGCGGGGGCAGCCGCTTGTGCGGGTCCTCACTACCCTCTTCAACGAGCATTGCGGGAAGGTCTCCCCGACAATGGACCCTGGCGGGGTTGTTCCCATTCACAAAGGCGGGGCGACCCACCTTTGTTGACCAATTAGGGCGATCATGGTCGGGCCGGTATTTGCCAAAGCTGTTGGCATTCTCGGCGGCGGATTGACCCGGGCTGGGCGGCGGCCCGGGCGTCACGAACCCCTCACGCGATGCGGGCTTTAGACCCGCCACTCAACGATTGACCATATCTTTACAATCTGCGCCTTGATTGAAGGCAGTAGGAATAATCGGTTGGACTTGTATTGTTTGCTTTGTGGACTTAGCGAAGGCTTTTGTCCTGGTCCCGGGAAAAGTCAAAAGGCTAGGCTGCGTCAACTGGGGCTCCCATTTTGTCGCGAGAATGCCATATCTGAGGTTGTATGAGAGTTGTTTTGGCGAGGATCGCGTGAAGCGGGCCAAGCATTCACTAGTAGTATCGAGTCAGCGGGTTGCCCCCGCCAACACTTTTTGGCCTTTACATTGATCGGTTAGAGCCGGCTTCTGAGCATGGGGGATGGCATCTGACTTTTGCACCAGTCGTCGCCCGGCTCATCTATCGCGGGGCGATGTTGGCCTGTGGCCCACACCCGAAAGCTATCGCAGTCTCACACGGATGCCCTAGACACATTTTGTCGGGGCTCTGAGACATGCGCGTCAATCTAGCCAAGACGGGGGTGGTTCTCATATCCTCTTCCGCGTCACCCCATGCCTCCGGCACTCACATATCGAGGGGCCGGCTGTGGGCGTCAGCCCACCTACAAGTACCTAGGGGTGGAGTTCCCCTCCTGCGCTCTGGCGGGAGGCGTCTATCCGCTTATTGGTGACGGCCGGTGGAAAGCCCTTTATGCCATCTGAGAACAACGATCACCGGCCGAGCTCTATGATTGGGGCCATCGGTCACATCATTCCGGACCGGTCGAGCACATCCCTTCCGCGGTCGAGGTTTGGGGCGGTCGTCTCTTTAGCGACTGGAATGACTTGGAGCAGGTCGCGAAGGCATTTTTGCACGGGCAGACGCGGGGTGAAACCTTCAGTCCCTATCAGATTCTGCGCGGGAAATCGGATTCTTGCCGCCTTAGCAGCCCTTGATAGACACATCGCCTATTTTCGAGAAAGTGGTTACTATGGGTGATGCTTTCGGCTCCCGCACCTAGCTTACTTGTGGCCATGGGTCCATAGCGGCTTAGGGCCTGTTGGAGGGGTAAGAGAGATCGTGGTTCGCCAGATGGAACGTGCGGGGAGCACAGGATGCGTCTGCGGTCAAGTAAGCCCGGCCGATCGTGGCGGACTGCGGGGAGTACCTAGATGCTTGTTTCCTTGGCAAGCTCGGGACCCCCGCTCTAGAGCAGGTCAAAATGGCCCATTACAAGGAGCACATCAACCCGTGTTAGCCCGGGCCCACATCTACTGCGTTCCCGGCTGCCCCCCGAAAAAAGCCAGACTCATTGCCTCCATTACGCCGAGGTGCCCACCATCTTCGCGCTCGAGGCGAGGCGGTGGATTGGGGAGCCCCGCCGGGGCAGGCTCTGTCGGTCTTTGTCAAACGGGTGCCATTGAGGATGAGTCTCACACTTTCGAGTTGCCCGTTGCCTGGTCGGTCCGGGCGAATCACGGCTCCCTTAGTGCGGTAGGGCGTGCCCTTGCATTTGCTTGATGAACACCCGCCGTCGATGCGTGCCACGGGGTCATACATTCGAGGGAGATATTGGACTGCGGGGTCACCTTTGCCCCGCTGGCTGCCCAATCGACTAGGCACTACGGGTGTGGTGCATGATTTGTATATATTTGGGTGTTTACGCATTTTATATGATTAGCCACGGTTTGTCGGCAGGCTGATTGTCGCCCGCGGTTTTCCCTCGAAAACCCTTCCGGGGGGGGTTTTTAATCCGGGCAGTAATCCGCTTGCTGCGTTTTTTGTATTGGGTCCCATAGACCGATTGGTCTCCGTGGACGATAAAAGTACCTTCCTTCCTTCCTTCCTCGATTTGTTTACGAGCGATTATTGCTCCAATGTCCCGATTCTAGTTTACTCTCAAGCTTAATAGACAACTGCCACAGTATCGTCCAGATTTCACATACGATTTCAGTGTCTTTGTTTTTCAGCCAAATTTTTGGGTGAAGTTTTTCTGGTGGTGATTTGCTATCACCACCAAGTTTCCATTACATTGAAAAAACAGATTAACACCATTAAAAAAAAACAGGTCTAACATTGAAACAGATTAAACATTACATTAAAACAGATTAACAGCACAGTACATTGAAACAGTTGAACACGATTATATTGAAAGTAATTATTTGACTATTACAGTAAAAAATCCAATATGACAGTCAAAACAACATTATAGAGAAGACAACATTACAGTGAAACCATTACAGTGCCACAAATCAAGTTTGCTACCATTAAAAGATCACTGTCATACCAATCAAAAAGATGCAGCAATGTTATGATTTTGAATCGCCTGCTTCAACACATCAGCTAACATACCTGCACGTATTGTTGGATCTGACAGATTATAATTGTAGAAAGTACAATTATTATTAGTAGCACCCATGAAAGACTACCCTCCAGTATTGTTAATCGTCGAATCCACAAACTTCAACCCATTCAATTGTGGGTAATGCTTTTCCACTTCATCCCAGAACTCATTATCAATCTCTGGATCATACTTAACAGTAAGATGATCATCATTATTATTAAATTGTACAATCGAATCAGTTAACTCCTTTCCCTGCATCCACAAAAATTGCAAAAAATACAGATAGAAAGTGCGGATAGAAAATTATAGATAGAAAATTGTAGAAAAATACCTTAGTAGAAATATCTTGCACTAAATCCACATGCATGGCATCAGCCGAAGCTTCTTTAACCTGAATAAAGTAACATTAGCAATAAAAAATGAGCGAGATAAACAAATTAAATTAGCAAGAAACAATACCATGATAGTAGAACTTCTCTCGGAAACTGTCTCACTCAATCTTGCTTTTTTCTGAAACAAACAATAAAAATATGAACGAAAAAGCTTAAGTGTGAAAAAAACTAAAATCACTTACCACGACATCATTAGGGTTTTTTGAGATCATAAAAGGGCCTTCTAAGAATTGCTGACTAAGCTATATGAACTACCAATCAGAAAACAGAACTGGTAATCCAGTCAGCAAAACAGTTATAACTAACTCACTGGATCACATTTTCTAGCATAAGTGTTGATAGAAAAGTCCAAATGAGCTCTTGTTTGGTGCAATAGATAGATCTCATTGAGATCTTTCCAACCTTGGGTGGTTTGCATACCTTTTAGCCCCGTAGGATAGTAAAAAATGATAAAAAGCATATTTTTTGGAGTTTTGACAATCATAAGTGGTTAAAATATGTGCAAAGCATCTAAGATTGGAAAGATCTCAACGAGATCTATCTATTGCACTAAACAAGAGCTCATTTGGACTTTTCTATCAACAGTTATACTAGAAAATGTGATCCAATGAGTTAGTTATAACAGTTTTGCTGATTGGACTCGTCAGGCTCTGATTTCTGATTGGTAGTTCATTTGTCTTCATTTGGCTTAGTTGGCATGTTTTGAAGGCCCTTTTTTAATCTCAAAAAAACCCTAATGTATCGTAAAGATTGTCAACCTCAATACAAGTTTCAAAAATTGGAACATGAACAGAACATTGCGCATCACTATTAGAACCTTTAACGTTACAAAGTGAACACTTCTTCGCTATCTCTTCATTTAAAACATGCTTATAAGTTCTTATGTTCCCATCACTATCAAACGGACAAACCAAAATGCTCATATAAGCATTAATTTGCAGCTTCTTTGTCCTGTCATATCTAGAAAAAAGATAAAATACATTAATTTAGACACAACAAAAAGGAAACACAATTATCTCACTTACTTTTGGTATGACTCAACACGTTTATGACATGTAACCAAGCACCCAATTTCTGCAGGCATGCCAGCCAAAGATAACCTTGATACAGCAGTCACCTGACCACTTTTGTTGCTAATTGTGCTGTCATTCACAAGAATACCCATGACATTTAATCAAGACCTGATCTTGTTCGTCCCAACAGGTACTTTTTGGTACTAAATCTACACAAATAAAACAAAAGATAAATAGAACAGATGTAAATAGAGAAAAAATTAAATAAACTTACCACTTTAGTCGAGTGATGGGCTGCAGAAAGAAACTACGAGGCTGAGACCCTTCCCTTGGTGGAATATGCAACAAATAATGCTTGTAAGTAAAGACAGAGTCCTCTTCGTGAGTCCATACAGGTGGTCTAAAATGCTCACTGTCAAACTTTGTCACAGTGCAGCCATAAGTCTTGCTTACCCGTTCATGGTAGGCAACAAACTCACCATAGCTATCATTTCCTAAATTGAAATCACAATCCATTGTACCATGGAGTTCCTTGTAACCTGTTGAAGGTATTCCTGGCAAACCTTCAACCTCAATGGCTTAGAACCTCCAGATTGCTTCAGGCAACCACTTTGTGCAAGAAAATTGCAAAAAGAAAGCTCAAACAATGGATTAGTTATGCTTTCCCAAAATAGAAAAAAGGATGCCTTGATACAAACGGTCTTTCCAATCTGAAAAACTGTCAAACACGGTTAATCCAAAACAACCTGGAAACTCCAGATAAGATCTTCCGGCACAACTTCTCCACCCAACCGGGCTCTGATTTGCAAACACGGCAAGTCTGGGCTCCAACTCTTTCCAATTCTGAGAGTCTGCTAACCAGCTGGATAGCCTCTCTAGGATTCTCTGGAATACTCCAAAACCAAGGAAGGCACTCAATTCAACAACAGATTATCAGAAATTCTACAGAGCAATCAGACTTCTTCTGTCTCCTGCAAAAACTCTTCCGGCTTCCTTCCTATATCCTCTTAATACCTTTTCTAAAAGGGTTTGCCTTTATCTATTTTTACTCTAACATGTAAATCGGCCATCACATGGCCTTTTTCTACTAAAAACATCAATATCTGGATGATCCTTGGATTGCTCCGGATTCATCCTCGGCAATTTCGTTTGCCACAGGTCGCTACAGTGGTAGCGGCCTTTTTTTTCCCTTTTTAAACACATTTAACATTTCAATGGTTCCCTATTAACTTAAAAACTCCTAAGGTTTAAACAATCAATCAAGATTACAAAATATTTATCTAAAGCCCTTGCCTCTGTGTTTGTCTCTGCAAATCATTCCTCTGAGCCACGCCCCCAAGCTTGTGCCATATCAAGCCCTTCCCTTCCCAAGGCTGATCGTCCTCAATCATCTGCCTTAGGGAAGTAACAATCTTTCCCAAAGCTAGTCAACTGACTATTCGCTTTGATGGAATGACCACCTTTCCTTCTAAGCTAGTCACCTGACTATCTGCTTTGAAAGGATTTCTCTTAGGCTGGTAAACTTACCATCTGCCTGCCAATTCTAAGGGTCTGGCTTCTGTGCTGCAGCCACAGTTGCCCCCTTCTAAACTCTAGAGCAACATTCATTTGAAAAAAACTTTCATTATCTCAAACCAAATGAATACAATTCTCAAACCATTCAGCAATCACATGTCTACACAAACGTTTTACTCTACTTATCTTTTAGATGACCAATCTGAATTCGCCCTCTGTCTCTTAGGCCTCTGTCTTCTCTTTATCAAGTTAAGGATGGATCTTTCTGATCATTTACAAAGCATTGCTCAATATCTTCTAAACTCCAACTGCTCAGGACAATCTTCTTCGTCTTTTGTCCTTTCTACTTTCCCTCTTTGGAACTTTCTAGTCATCATGTAACATCGAATTGGCTAATACAAAATCTCGAAACGTGTTAAAGGCCTAACACAGGATTTTTTTTTAAACAAGATCAACCTATGCTCTGATACCACTTGATACAAACGGTCTTTCCTGTCTGCAAAACTGTCAAACACGGTTAATCCAAAACAACCTGGAAACTTCAGATAAGATCTTCCGGCACAACTTCTCCACCCAACCGGGCTCTGATTTGCAAACACGGCAAGTCTGGGCTCCAACTCTTCCCAATTCTGAGAGTCTGCTAACCAGCTGGATAGCCTCTCTGGGATTCTCTGGAATACTCCAAAACCAAGGAAGGCACTCAATTCAACAACAGATTATCAGAAATTCTACAGAGCAATCAGACTTCTTCTGTCTCCTGCAAAAGCTCTTCCGGCTTCCTTCCTATATCCTCTTCATACCTTTTTTAAAAGGCTTTGCCTTTATCTATTTTTACTCTAACATGTAAATCGGCCATCGCAGGGCCTTTTTCTACTAAAAACAGCAATATCCGGATGATCCTTGGATTGCTTCGGATTCATCCCCGGCAGTTCCGTTTGCCACAGGTCGCTACAGTGGTAGCGGCCTTTTTTTCCCTTTTTAAACACATTTAACATTTCAATGGTTCCCTATTAACTTAAAAACTCCTAAGGTTTAAACAATCAATCAAGATTACAAAATATTTATCTAAAGCCCTTGCCTCTGTGTTTGTCTCTGCAAATCATTCCTCTGAGCCACGCCCCCAAGCTTGTGCCATATCATGCCTCAGCAAAAATGATGTCATTTTCAAACAAATTGAGATTTTGACATGATTTCAACTCTAAAGACTGCTTGAAGACTCAAAGAATCTGGGGCCAAAAGTCAGATGCCAATAGATCAGCAAAATTCACTCAAATTTGCAGTTCCGACCAAGTCAAAACTTGGTCAATATCCCTGGCAGTGAGCAAATTTTTGTAGATAAAAAAAATATGAGTCTTTTTTTTTTAGTTTTGACACTTGATTCTATCTCTGCCAAGTCTGCACACAAGGATCAACAACTTCTCCTGCAAAGATATATGTTAGTGTAGCTTGAAATTCAATCTCTTTGCAAAAAAACAGTCACAAACCAAAACAGCAAGCAAGTTTGTTACAGATCGAGTTATATTGATCTTTTTTAACTTTTGACACTTCCTAACATCTTTCAAATGTCTGCAAGCAAAGGAGAATAATTTGTTTGGCAAGAATCGATGCACCAATGATCAAGGTGGAAGATTTTTTTTACTAGAATGCAATAATTTGTAAAATTTAAATGACAGGCTATTGCAAAATTTTTTTGAGGCCTTTCCTGAGATTCAATACTTCCTACTTGTTTTGATAACTCCCTATTTAAAATGTTACTCAAAATGAAAGGCTAGAGTTTACTAAATGCAACACCTGACTTGATATTAGAGGCAGTCTAACCTAATTTTTGCATTGATATTTGTTCGTAGAGCAAAGTGTGATGCAACCTGAGATGTGATGTGCTTGAAATTAATTTTCTTCAAATACCACATTTACCTTTATAATTTACCTCGTTTGCAAAATGGAATGTAAGTTGAGCAAGATTTTAATGTCAAGGGTCGGATTTTCATTCATAGAAACATCATACAGTCAATCAAAGGATTCCCAAGCTCTGATGTCTTGGGCACAGGATAAAAAAGTCTTCACAACAGAAAATAAGCAGTTTACCTCAAGTAATCCATGGATTTAAGAAGCAAAGAAGGCAAATTCAAGCTACTGCAAGTCAAACTGGTCTCTAAGAGAGATGTCTCGATCACTTCTTGCGCCCAAAGTCCTCAAAAATTCTTTGCAAACAATTCCCCCTTTCATAATCCCCTGTTTCTGGTCTGTTCTTGGCAAATCTGGCTCAGATCGTTGTCCTTTTGCTTAGTTTGAGAGTTCTTGGCTTAGAATAGGTAAATACGGGAGCATTTGGCTATGATTAGATGATTAAATCGATGAAGAAATCTGGATCTTGGCATGAAGAGTTTTTAGGGTTCTTGAGACTCTTGGTCGAAATATCCCACAGGAATTTTGTAAAAAGGCTGACAAGGTATATAAGGCATAAAAAAACCTTAATAATTAAATCGAACGTGCTATGCCCACGTGGGATTCGGTCCATTACCGCCCCACACGCCTAGGTGTACCACGTGGCGGGAGTTGAGAAAACTAGAGCCTACAAACAGGGACAATGTTGAAGAAGATGGGTATGAGGCAGAGGACTTGTGTGCAGATGACATGGACAATGTGGATGGAAGAGAGACTAGGCCCGGGAAGATAGGATTTTTTTTTTTACTTTTTACAACGACACAAATCCCAAGAACTAAAAAATAAAGGTCAAAATGAGGTCTTTTTTCAAAAATTCTTTTTTTCCACAAAGAATCTTTTTTGATGCTCTACAAGATGGAAGAATCTTTTTGCAAAAAAGAGCATTTAACTTTTTGGCTCAAAATGGAGGTCAAATTTGATGATGTGGCAAGTTGGTAGGGTTATTTGGCAAATGAATGATGACATGGCATTATGGGGTGATGATGTGTCAAGCAAGGTGGCAAAATGTCTTTTTTCTAGTCAAAACTTTTCATGAGGTGGAAATGATGTGAATGACATGTGTAGGATGATGTGGAGGCATTTAGTGATGATGTGGCACAATGGAATGATGACATGTCACCTTAGGTATCAAAATGACTTTTCTTAGGTCAAATGTTTTGAAAAAAGAAATTTATGGTAGGTGACATGTGTATGATGACATGGCATGCTTGGGTGATGATGTGGATGATGAATGGCATCTTTTGATGATGATGTGGATAATTTCGCACTAGTGCACATAACATTGGATCGCTTATGCAACATCTTGGTCATTTGACTTCTTCATGCTTGTTTGGGGAAATTGTGCACTTTCTCTCTCTCTAGTTTAAGTTTTAGAGAGAGAATATGATCTTAGGTCATAGGAAAAGCCAAATTGAATGGAAGTTTTTGCCTTTTGAAGATGATGGAGGTATGGTGAGTGTGTGGTGTGTGAATGGTATGTGAATGGTGTGTTTTGACTAGAGAAAAGGTTATTTGCCAACTTTGGCTAGGGGAAATGAAGGTGAGACAAGAGAATATGGATTAGAAGGCAAATATGGTGTTCATGGGTGGGATTCAATGGTGAGCTTATGTAGTGAACTTTGTGGAATAAAGTTCATGTCAAAATGATCTCAAATTAGCCACATACCAAGGAATCGTTGGGGGTCTTCCAAACTTCATTCTTGAGGGGTCTTCCAATCTTCAAACTCTACTATGCCTTGCTTGAATCTTCTCCTCCTTCCCATGCTTGCATGATCTTCAATGAATGTCCTTTCCTTGGTTCTTCAACAATGTGTCTACTTTGTAGTCTTCAAGAATGTGAGTCTTCATATTTCTAGTACTTGCACACATGTTTTAGACGATAGTTAATCAAAGATGTGTAGGTTGTGTGCGTAGCTCTCCTATGTTGCCAAAATGTGGCAGCATCATGCCAAATAAAGAAGGATAGGCTGGTCCCCCAGCCTCTAGATGTGCGCATGAATTGTCTAAGGTTCTTGATGGTTGCCAATGTGGAGGTATGGTTGGCAACCTATGTTCCTGCAAAAGATGAGAGCAAAGCATGGTGGTAGGCAAGCCAAATGAAGTGCAGATGATTGTGAAAGAATGAAACTGATGAACCTGCACGACAAGTGAGTATGTGGTTAGCAAAAATAGAGGTGCCATATGGAGATGTGATGGCAGCTTGATGAATATGATAGGGAATGATGGAATAGAAGAGGTTTACATGGATTAAGGGCAACTTTTGAGCAGATTATTATGTAATGGATGTGTGAGAGGGTGATCATGCATATGACAAAATGTTTGTTAGTACAAAGAGCTGCTGTCGTGGCAGGGATGGCAGCAGCATCATGTGCGGAGGTGTGTGGAAGAAAATAAGATGTGTTTATGAGAATGAAGTCTATGAATAGATCTTTCAGATGCTCCTGCATGGAAATCAATCACTTTAGTAACAATAACTCAGAATGTTGGCCTTGTATGAGTTGGATACTGCATGTATCTTACTACTTTGCATTAGTCTCAGTAGTAGATCACTTAAGCATGAATGAAACTGAACTTAGCACTACTTTGTCTAATTGTACAAACACCTCAAACTAATTCTTGAACCACTTTTAAACTTATTTTTTGTCTTTTATTTTTTTATTTTTTAGATTTTGCAAATATGATCAACTCAAAAGCAAGCTAAACTAAACTATCTACCAAAAAACTACCTAATTTTAACAAAATAAACTTAAGGCAACATGCTGTTGCCAATACCTCTTCAAATGCAGGATATTAATGGGATTTGACAATTCCCTTCCATCAAGAACAGACTTCAACCAGTAAGAATCTTTTCCTGCTGTTCCAATCACTTCAAAAGGGCCTTCCCATAGATTTTCAAATTTGGCTGCTACATCTTCCCTTGCTTTGTTCCATTTGAGCAGTAATTCTCCTGTTTTGAGAGTACCTTGAAGCTTGTGAGCAGCTTTGAATGCTTCTATGTCCTTGGCTTTTTTGATGAGATTGCATTCTCAGCCTCAAACCTGTGTTCTTCCAGCTGCATCAATCTAACACACCTTTCTTTTAGTGCATTCTCCATTTCCAAATTGATTTGATAAGCCAATCTGAGGGAGGGTAATTCAAGCTCAATAGGGACAATGGACTCGATGCCATATACTAGGCTGAAGGGTGTATGCTTTGTGGAGTTCTGTATGCCCATAAAGCATCATGCAACTTCATATGCCAATCGCTTTTAGAAATACTAATAGTCTTTTTAAGAATTGACTTCAAAACTTTGTTTGTTGACTCAGCTTGACCATTGCCTTGAGGATAGTAGGTTGAACTCTTGGTATGCTTGACTTTGAGAGTAGCTAGTAATGAGGCAATGGCCTGGTTTATAAAATGAGTTCCCCTATCAGATATGATCTTGAAAGGAATTCCAAATCTCGCACAAATGTTTTCATGGAGAAACCTTGCAGTAGTAAAAGCACTAACCTCTCTAAGTCGGACTACTTCAGCCCATTTTGTGAAATAGTCTGCCACAAGGATGAATTGATGTTGGGCTAATGAAGGGGGGTCTATAGGACCTATAAAATCAAGTCCCCATACTTGAAATGGACTTGGAGAGGTTATGGCAGTAAGAGGAGCTGGCTGCAACACTCTTTTGCCAAAAATTTGACACTTGTAACAGAATTTTATAACATTATAGCAATATTTAAGAGAGTAGGCCAGAAATACCCTGATCTCAATATCTTCTTAGCTGTTGTGTCAGCACCAAAATGGCCTCCATAGATGTTATCATGGCATGCTTCAATGATCATCTTGGCTTCCTCTGAATCCATGCACCTCAGCAGCATCCCTTCTTTGCTCCTATTAGCTTAAACTTCTTGCATTTTTCCTTGAATCTTCTTTCTTGACTGCTGGTCATATCCCTGGACAATTCATTATTCTCCAAATAGTTCATGATGTCAAACTGCCAATCCAAAGCTTTTTCATGCAAAGCAACAAGGTTATAGCCATAGCACCATTATTTTCATCCAAATCTTCTTGATCTTCATGCTCAAACAAGGCATAATAAGGAAGATGAAAACTCGGATTGTCAACTAAATTGACTACTTTCACACTGATATTATAGGTCTGGATTTTGCAAGCCCATTTACATAGCTTAGCCTTAGGCTGTTTTTTTGCAAAGAGAAGAGATATGGGATTCTGCTTCATGAAGACTTGAGTGTAACTATTTTGCAAGAGATGACCTTGCCTATCTATGAAGAACATCAAGGCAGCTGCACTCTTTTCAAGTCTGGGATATCTAAGTTCAGTATCAGACCACATTTTGCTTGCAAAGGAAATAATTCTGTCTTCTTGAAGCAATGCCAAACCTATGGCCTTCTTTGTGGCACTAATGTAAGCTTTGAAAGGTTTCTCAAAGTCTGGAGGTTTCAGCAAGATAGAATGGCATATAGCATCTATAATCTTGTCAAAGGATTCTTGACAAGTTTCATTCCAATCCACCAATATATGTTTGCTCTCATTTTTTGAAAACTTCCCGACCTTGGTGAGATTGGAAATGGGACTAATGGTGTGTGAAAAGTGAGGAAGATACATTCTTAAAAAGCTAGCCATACCTAGGAAGCTTTTAACTTGCTTGAGTGTTTTTTGGGGGAGCAAGCTTCTTTAAGGCTTCTATTTTGTTTTCAGAAACTTGGATGCCCTTGGTAGATACTTCATGCCCAAACAAATCCCCTTTTGAGCACAAGAAAATACACTTCTTAGGATTTAAGCTCACATCTCCTTTCCTGCACATAGCAAATAATTTAGTAAGATAAGCAAAAGGACCCTTGCTAGAAGTGCTTAAACACAAATCATCTAAGAAAACTCGAAATGTTGTAGGAGGCATATCCTTAAAAATAGTGTCCATTGCTCTTTGCAATGTTGCTAATGCATTCATGAGTCCAAAGGGCATCCTTCTCATTGCAAATGTTTCCCATGGTGTGATAAAAGAAGTTTTGGGCTGATCCTCCTCCCTGATACTGATTTGATTGAATCCTGAAAAGCCATCTAAGAAAGAATATATTTCTTTACCTACAACATCATGCAAAACATCCTCCAAGAAGAGTAGAGGATAACAATCCTTGATAAATGCCTTGTTTAAATCCCTATAGTCAATGCAAATTCTAATCGTTTTGTTCTTTTTTTCCACAGGCACTATGCAAGACAACCATTCTGGATTTACTATCTCTGATATCACATCAACATCTTTCATTTTGTACAATTCCTCTTTGATCAGGCCAAGCAAAGATGCATTTGTCCTCCTTATTTTCTACGTAACAGGCTTCATACCTTCTTTAATCTTTATTTCAAATTCACATACACCTTTGTCAACACCAATCAGCTCATTATAATCCCAAGCAAACACATCTTTCCATTCGTTAAAGAATTTAGCAACAAAAGACTCTTCTTCTTTGAATAAATCTACAACATACAATGTTCTATCTTGACCCTTTTTTTGAACTTTTACCTCTTTTACCTGTTTTTCTTCACTTGCATTTATGACCAAGATTGGATAGAGCTGCTGTAGGTCATCTTTTTCTAAGTCCTCTTCCTTTATTGCTCCTTCAGCTAAGTGTTCAAGCAGAACACTCCTGCACAATGCATATGCTTCACAATTTTGCTCTCTTGGCACATGGCACAATTTCCAAGAGGCAAAGCCTACCAATTCTTCCAAAGATTTATCTCTTAGCAAGATCATGTCTTCATTTTTTGCTTGATATTCTCCCAAGACCTGTCTACAAATCAATTGTGAGTCATAAAAAATGACAATGATGCTCATACCTAGATGTTTGGCTTCTTGCAAACCTGCTATAAGAGCTTTATATTCTGCCATGTTAGAAGTAATATTAGGGAAGCTCCTGCCTACTTTAGTCAATAATCTATTGGAAGAGTCCTTGAGAATTGCAGCAGAAGAAGCCACACTCAATCTTTTGGAGACACCACCATCAAACCATAAAAAAGCAAAGTTTTCACCTTTAGATAAGTTCACCTCCATAGACAGTTTTGGTTCTGGTATTTGATCAGAGGCAGCAAGCTCATACTCACCACAGGGATTTGGCACCAGAATATCCTCTTCAATGAAGTTCAGAGCTTCAAATTCTCAAACCTTATTGTAGAGAGTTACCTTCTTTCTCCCATTGGATATGGTGCATTCTCCTCTTGACCATATAAGCCTTGTGTCCACTATGGACAACCATTTCCTTCTCAAGAGCAGGTCATAAATGTCAGATTTTTCATCAGTTCCTTCAAATGCAACAACTACAAAATTAGCAGCCACAATGATTCCTTCTACATCAATTGGCACATTGCTCACAATTCCCATAGGGTTAATTTTAGTATTGGAAAAATATTTTAGCACCATGGGAGCCTTCTTATCAATTTCCAGACCACATAATCTCATGATGTGATGAGGCATCACATTGAGCGGTAATCCTCCATCTACCAGTACTTTGGTTAATACTTTCTTACCCATTCTGGCCACACATGTAAAAGCTCCTGGATAATGTGATTTGTAAGAGCAACTTCATCCTCTTTGGTTAGATTCAAAACCTTTTTTTCTATAAGATGGAGCAATCTTAAGCAAAGTTAGTAAATCCATACTGATCTTGGAATTCTTTAACAAAGATTCAAAATCCTCACTCTCCTTATCCTTCTTCAAGTATTTTTGACAAGGAGGAGGAGGCACAACCTGATTTGGCTTATTTTCCTTAAACTTGGGTGCATAAGTTTCCTTATTGACTTGAACTTGTTCTTTATGCTTTGAGTTATTCATCCCTCTAGTATGGACAGCCATGATCTCCCCCTGATCTTCAATTTCTTGCACAAATCTAACTGAAGCACTTGGCTCGTTAGTTTTGGCCTTTTCTTGCCTAGCAAAGTATTCTTTGACACTACACCTATCCTCATAATGGCCTACTGCTTTGCAAAAAGCACAAACATGGCATTCTTTACCAAAATGCCCTCTCTTACCACACTTGGTACATGGTCTGTACCAACAATAATCTGATGAATGAGTATTTCTTGAGCAGTGAGCACATGGAGGGTATATCCTCTTCTCGGGTCTTGAACTCTTCATTTTTTGGAGATATTTTGTGACTTCAACCAATGCTTCAGAAACTTTAGATATTTCAGCTCTAACATCAGCCACAGGACCCTCTGGATCTTCCATCTTTGGCTTTTTCTTGTCCTTTCGAGTAACATAGATTGGCACTGGTCCAGGTCCCATGTACTCCTGCTCATAATCTGGAAAGAAAGGATCATGAGGTGAGTGCATATCATCAGGAAGATAGGAGATAATGTCAGCAATTTCAGTAGCCTTAGTAAAAGCTTTGTGTATAGTAGCATACAAATTAATGTTGAGCTAGGCTCCAACATCTACCTGACATTGCCATAGCCCAACCAACTGCCTCTTGGCCTTGCCTAGCCAGGCCACAGCCCTGCCACAGCCTGCCTAGCCTTGCCAGACCTGATAAGCCCCTGCCATAGCCTACCTAAACCCTGTTTGACCTGCCATGGCCCAAGTCATACCCCAAGCCATGGCCACAGACACAGTCCCGTGTGTGGACCCACACTTGGTTGGTGAGCTACCTCGGACCCGCGACAACCCATCACAGGAAGGCCCAAACACACCAACCACCGGTTGACCCCACGCAGGCCGAGCCCTCTTGGGAAGACCATGAAGCGGGGCCACCAAGGAAGAGGTCTCGGAAGAGGGAGGCTCGAGCCAAGGCCCAGTCGACCCGACAGGCGGGCCACACAGGCAATCCGCCAGTCGAACCTTGGAGCGCATCGGGCGGCTGAGGCCAGCGGTGCCTTGCGGGCCTCCCCGGCGAGGTGGAGAACATAACATCTCGGATGTTGCGCAGGCAGTTGGTGCCAGAAAAACAACGAATCACAGAATTGGAGGATCGTGTACGACAGGCAGATGATAGCATCCGCTTGCTACAATTTGAAAGACAGCAATACCGGCAGGAGCTTGCAGATATGAGGGCGCGTGTAGACACCGTGTTGGCAGCGATGGAAGCTGGGACGCAGGACAGGAACCGGGTAGAGCAGGAGACACTCGTAACCCTGTCTCGGATCCAGGCCGAGGTTGAGGAGGCTAAGGCCACGGCACGAGGAGCACAGGCCGCCCTCCTGTCAGAGGTTGAGGAGGCCGCCACTGTGAGACAAGGAGTCCAGGCTGCTTTGGAAGCTAGCCAGGCAGAACTGGCAGCTCTTGAGTGGGATTTAGCACGATCGGGAGAGCTACGGAGGGCCTGTTGCTGCCCGCAAGGCAAGGGCCTCCATGTTTGAGGCACATGAGTAACTCCGCCATTGCACGCGAGATGGCAAGACATGACAACATCCCCGCAAGAACCGAGCTCCGGACTCCGGAGAACGTAAAACCACAAGAAAGAAGACACCAACCCGCGAACCCACCAACCTACGATCCAACACCGAACACCTGCTGCGGACACATCGACACGCCGGGCCGCTACCACCCGGCCCAGAGCCCGCGACCTATGCCTCACCCACCTCAACCAACACACAGTGCGGCCCCGCCCGAGCTCGAAAGGAGCGCAGGAGCCGCAATGTGGTAGTCACGAGGCGGCGGAGGAGTCGGGAGAACATCTCACTTCGGAGACTCGGACGACCCATCTTGGACGGATGATGTTCCCAAAGCCTGTGACCATTGTAAAGGCCCGGTCGTCATGGAATTGGCCTTTTGTCGCCCGGTGGTCATCTTCTGATTGAGAGTGTGCGGGCGGGTGGCCATCCCGCGTCGAGGCCGGAAGTTGAAAGGGACGGCTCTGTACGCGTTGGCCGGGACTTGACCCGCCACCCGACAAAGACCCGGCGTGAGCTGGCCAAAAGTCGTGGCCTGCCCCGAGACATGGAGGGGCAGCGGGGCTGGTCCAGAAGGATCGCGAGGAATTGAGCCAGCGAGGGATCGCGGGCACTCGGGCCCCTCGAGTCCCCTCGAGGGGCCCCAGCCACATGAGCATCCACATCTTCCGCTCCCCACAGGACCACCACTACCACCGGACTGAAGTGGCGATGCACGCCACTAAATAGGGATCGTGCCTCGGCGTGGTATCCCGGAATTGCCGCGTGGCTTCCCATGGCGAAGGGGGACGATCTCAATTCCATCGCCATGGACATGGACCTTATCTTCCTCATGGAAACATGGGAACATGCTCGGTCACGGGCTACCTGATTTGCCGGGGATACCGGCTACTCGAGTCTTCAATGAGTGCACCGGGAAACGAGGACACGGAGGAATTGCATGTTACTACCAGACAGCCTTGGCCCAATTGGTCTCCCTGTGCAAGGCAGACAGGCACAACAGATACCTGTGGGTATGAGTGCAGAACAGCGATGGCAGCCCTCTCTTTGTGGCGGCTTGCTACTTCCCACATGCTGAGAGCAACTTTTACCACACACACTTGGATGTGGATGAGCGGGAGCCCTATGTCGATCTATATGATGACATCTGGCCGATCTGAGCAATTGGGCAAGGTCATGTTGCTTGGGGATTTCAATCTTGGCGCCGCCAGGGCAGAGATCCCCAAAATTCGCACCTCTAGCTGAGGATGTGTTGCAAATGGACCCCGCAGAGATGGTTTGGCCAAGGGTGTCAGATGACAGCCAGGTGACACGGTATGGCCGGCAGCTGCTGTTGCTGGGCAGTATCTTTGACCTGGTCATTTACAATGGGCTAGCACAGTGGCCGTCCTCCAGCCGCTTCACTTGTAGACAAGAGAACCGAGGGGCGGCACCAGGTCAGTGGATTACGTGCTAGCGCAGACGAGCAATGCCTATACTTGGTCACTCGCCCGATTAATGGGACGGTGGCCGCGAGGAAGTAGATTCCGACCATCAGCCCCTGTTCTTGCAGATAGATTGGCGGTGTAGCACCCATTGCCGCAACACCCCATGTACCACGGTTGCGTCTGGACTATGATCATCGGCGGTCCTATGCGAGGATGCTTGAACATGAGGCTGCCGGGAAGTGCGCGGCTCCCCACACTTCAACAACAGACGGCCCGGTGAACCAGCTCCTTCCGAGGGTAGGCGACAAATGCTTTGGGAGAGGCGGCTCTCGGCGATCCACGGGGGCTGCAACCACCTTCCCCGCAATCAGCTGGTTCGATGGCGAATGTCGGGGCTGAAAACGATGGCTCCGCCAAGTCTTTGGACCCACCATTAGCTGCAGGCCCGTCCGTCAATACCGCTCCTTCCTCAAGACCAAGAAAGCCGTACCTTGCGAACTCGGCAGCAATGATGTTTGGTCTACTAGATCGCCACCCTAGGGCCTTACGGAGAAAGGTCTTGAGTAAGCTGCCTTACCCACCCACGGGGAAATATTACCCCTAACAATGGGTGAGATACTTGCGGCAGTTTGTATGACCCAATGGGAAGCCGGGCGGCGGTACCTCCGCAGACAGGGCCTAGCACTGGTCATTCGCGAAGGGATGTCATAATGGGCTGCAACGCCTCGCTAACGGGAAGGCGGCAGATTTGGATGGTATCGCGGTGAGCTTCTCAAGTGGGCGAGCCCCCAATGGTGCCGGTTCTCCAAAGACTCTTCAACGGGGCATTGCAAGAAGGCTTACCCCCGCCTTTGGACTACCCGGTAGAGTTGTGCCCATATACAAAGCGAGGGACCCCCACAGCCCAGCCAACTATCGTACCATTATGGTCGGTTCTGTCTTTGCCAAGTTGCTTGCGGGATTCTTGAGCCCGGCCCGACACTTTGGGCGCAGGGATGGAGAAGTCGCGGGCTCTCGCTTGTGGGCTTCCGCCCAAGCATTCTACTATTGACCATATCTTCACTCTGCGGAACACTCATAGAGGATAGCCGGAATCAACGCCCGAACTCATCTTTGTTGCTTTTGTGGATTTCGCAAAGGCTTTTGACCGCGATGCCTCGGGATAAGTTGTGGGGCCCGATTGAGACAATTTGGGGACCCCGTCGACTTGCGAGAATGCTATTCTACGACTATATGAGGCTTGCTCGGTTGTCTCACACCGTCGGGGGAGCCCGTTGTTAGTAGCATTGGGGTGCGCCGGGGCTGCCCTCTATCCCCGACGCTCTTCGGCTTGTACATTGACCAGCTAGAAGAATGGCTAGGAAAGCACCGGGAGGCGCTCAGTTGATGCACCACATAATCCGGCAACTCATATATGCTGATGATGTTGACCTGCTCGCATATACCCCAGAGGACATGCAACGCCACCTGGATGCTTTGGACACTTTCTGCCAATTCACTGGCATGAGAGTTAACTTGGCCAAGACGAGGGTGCTGTTGGTCCCATCATCCCGGCACCCACGCCTTCCCTCATTCACTTACCAGGGGCAGGTAGTGGAGGTGGCTCAGTCTTATAAGTATTTGGGCATTGAGTTTTCTACTACCACACACTGGGATGCATCCATCAGGTTACGGGTCACTGCAGGCTGGAAAGCCCTGTATGCAATGCAAAACAACGATCCACAAGGCGGTTTGTATGCATGGGGTCATCGGGCACACTTGTTCGGGGCCTTGGTTGAGCGGTCCTCCTCTATGGGGGCGAGAAGTGTGGGGGCCCGGTGATATCCCTCACCACTTGGAACGATCTAGAGCAGTCTGAAGGCCTTCTTGGCCCCGCACCGGGAGTCAAATACACGGTCCCATATCGGATCTTGCTCCAGAAGCGAGGCTTCCTTCCATTCTGAGAGGGCTGCTACTGGAACGTCACATTATTTACTTCCGAGAAGGTGGTGGCTATGGATGAAGCCCGGCTACCCAACCTTGCTTTGGCGATGGCGATGGGCCTTGGCGACTCAAAGCCCCTTTGGAAAGACAAGCAAGCCCGGTGGTTCTCGCGATGGAATGTGCGGGCACACGGATGTGGACCCGGTGCATACACCGAAGGAACGCTTGTGCCTTTGAAGCGATACTTGGATGCTTGCTTCATGGCCAAGCTTTGGGATCGCGAGAGGCCTGTCACATGTCAAGGTGGCAAATTATCGACAATGCCAGTTAATCCCATGCTCACGAGGGGCCCACACCACTACTGCGCACCCATCTACCCATGAAAAAGCGCGGGTGATTGCTTCCATTCGCGGTGTGCACCACCTCCTCGTGTTGAGACGGGGAGATGGATTCGGGGCCGCGGGGAGGACATAGTCCGTCCGCCTTTGTCAGCGAGGCGCCATTGAGGATGAAAGTCACGCCCTCCAGGCTTGTCCGGCGACGAGCATATCCGGCTTCGGTATGCTTTCGGTTAGTTGTGCCCCATCACACGGCCTCTGTAGGCTTGTTGGGATCGTACCTCCGAGGAGGTAATGGATCTGCCGGACTTCGCTTATGCCCCCGTCCGACATTAACCTCACCGTGTGCTTGTGATTATGTATATAACTGTGCAGTATGTCAGCATCCTTATTGCTACTAAGGTTTTTCCCCCGAAAACCCTTCGGGGCGGGGGTTTTTTAATCCTGGTAGTAATGCGCCTGCTGCTCTCTCTTTGTACTTGGGTCCCATAGGCCAGTTGGTCTCCGTGGACGATAAAATCATATTCTATTCTATTCTATCAAATCCTTCTTGCTTTTGTATCTTGAGCATTTTTCTGCTCAAACCTCTAATAAATGAAGCAACCAGATGCAGGGTGGTTGAAAATGTTGAAGATATTCCTGGCAAACCTTCAACCTCAATGGCTTAGAACCTCCAAGTTGCTTCAGGCGACCACTCTGTGCAAGAAAATTGCAAAAAGAAAGCTCAAACAATGGATTAGTTATGCTTTTCCAAAACAGAAAAAAGGATGCCTCAGCAAAAATGATGTCATTTGCAAGCAGATTGAGATTTTGACGTGATTTCAACTCTAAAGACTCTGAAGACTCAAAGAATCTGGGGCCAAAAGTCAGATGCTAATAGATCAGCAAAAATCACTCAAAATTGTAGTTCTGACCAAGTCAAAACTTGGCGAATATCCCTGGCAGTGAGCAAATTTTTGTAGATCAGAAAGTATGAGTATTTTTTGAGTTTTGACACTTATTCTATCTCTAACAGGTCTGCACACAAGGATCAACAACTTTTTTTGCAAAGATATGTGTTAGCGTAGCTTGAAATTCAATTTCTTTGGAAAAAAAACTATCATAAGCCAAAACAGCAAGCAAGTTTTTCATAGATTGAGTTATGTTGATCTTTTTTGACACTTCCTAACATCTTTCAAATATCTGCAAGCAAAGGAGAATAACTTGTTTGGCAAGAATTGATGCACCAATGATCAAGGTGGAAGATTTTTTGTTGACTAAAATGCAATAATTTGTAAAATTTAAATGACAGGCTATTGCAAAATGTTTTTTGAGGCCTTTTCTGAGATTCAATGCTTCCTACTTGTTTTGATAACTCCCTATTTAAAATGTTACTCAAAATGAAAGGCTAGAGTTTAATGAATGCAACACCTGACTTGATACTAGAGGCAGTCTAACCTAATTTTTGCATTAATATTTGTTCATAAAGCAGAGTGTGATGCAACCTGAGATGCGATGTGCTTGAAATTAATTATCGTTCTTCAAATACTACGTTTACCTTTATAATTTATCTCGTTTGCAAAATGGAATGCAAGTTGAGCAAGATTTTAATGCCAAGGGTCAGATTTTCATTCATAGAAACATCTTACAGTCAATCAAAGGATTCCCAAGCTCTGATGTCTTGGGCACAGGATCAAAAAGTCTTCACAATAGAAAATAAGCAGTTTGCCTCAAGTAATCCATGGATTTAAGAAGCAAGGAAGGCAGATTCAAGCTACTGTCAGTCAAACCGGTCTCTAAGAGAGATGTCTCGATCACTTCTTGCGCCCAAAGCCCTTGAAAATTCTCTGTAAACAATTCCCCCTTCCATAATCCCCTGTTTCTGGTCTGTTCTTGGCAAATCTGGCTCAGATCCTTGTCTTTTTGCTTAGTTTGAGAGTTCTTGGCTTAGAATAGGTAAATCCGGGAGCATTTGGCTATGATTAGATGGTTAAACCGATCAAAAAATCCGGATCTTGGCATGAAGAGTTTTTAGGGTTCTTGAGACTCTTGGTCGAAATATCCCGCAGGAATTTTGCAAAAAGGCAGACAAGGTATATAAGGCATAAAAAAACCTTAGTAATTAAATCGAATGTGCTATGCCCACATGGGATTCGGTCCGTTACCGCCCCACATGCCCGGGTGTACCACGTGACGGGGGGAGATTGGATGGGAGAGAGACTAGGCCAAGGGAGGAGGTAGATAGGATTTTTTTTTTTTTAACTTTTTACTTGGCATGAACACCAAGAACTCAAAAATGAAGGTCAAAATGAGGTCTTTTTCAAAAATTCCTTTTTTTCACAAGGAATCTATTTTGATGCTCTACAAGATGGGAGAATCTTTTTGCAAAAAAGAGCATTTGACTTTTTGGCTCAAAATGGAGGTCAAATTTGATGATGTGGCAAGTTGGTAGGGTGATTTGGTAAATGGATGATGACATGGCATTATGGATTGATGATGTATCAAGCAAGGTGGCAAAATGTATTTTTTCTAGTCAAAACTTTGTATGAGATGGAAATGATGTGAATGACATGTGTAGGATGATGTGGAGGCATTTAGTGATGATGTGGCACAATCAAATGATGATATGTCACCTTAGGTATCAAAATGACTTTTCTTAGGTCAAATGTTTTGAAAAGGGAAATTTATAGCAGGTGACATGTGTATGATGACATGGCATGCTTGGGTGATGATGTGGATGATGAATGGCATCTTTTGATGATGATGTGGATAATTTGGCACTAGTGCACATAACCTTGGATCCCTTATGCAACATCTTGGTCATTTGACTTCTTCATGCTTGTTTGGAAAAATTGTGCACTTTCTCTCTCTAGTTTAACTTTTAGAGAGAGAATATGATCTAAGATCATAGGAAAAGCCAAATTGAATGGAATTTTTTGCTTTTTGAAGATGATGGAGGTACGGTGAGTGTGTGGTGTGTGAATGGTATGTGAATGGTGTGTTTTAACTAGAGAAAAAGCTATTTGCCAACTTTGGCTAGGGGAAATGAAGGTGAGACAAGAGAATATAAATTAGGAGGCAAATACGGGTGGGATTCAAGTGGTGAGCTCATGTAGTGAACCTTGTGGTATAGAACTCATGTCAAAATGATCTCAAATTAGCCCCATACCAAGGAATCTTTGAGGGGTCTTCCAAACTTCATTCTTGAGGGGGTCTTCCAATCTTCAAACTCTATGATGCCTTGCTTGAATCTTCTCCTCCTTGCCATGCTTGCATGATCTCCAATGAATGTCCTTTCCTTGGTTCTTCAATAGTGTGTCTACTTTATAGTCTTCAAGGATGTGAGTCTTCATATTTCTAGTACTTGCACACATGTTTTAGACAATAGTTAATCAAAGATGTGTAGGTTGTGTGCATAGCTCTTCTATGCTGCCGAAATGTGGCAACATAACCTCTAATATTGAAATGCGTGATCACATAATAACATAACCTCTTCTGTAACCCATGAACATCTGTTACTTGATGCTCTGGATCTGCCAAAAACTCTGTTTCAAGTCTAAATGTTATTTTTGGGGCCTTCCTTTTCTTTGACCCAATTCTAGCATACCTTGCCCTCTCAGTTGCACCAATAAACGCTTTCTGAGCTCTACATAGGATGGATTACAATGTTGAACTTTGGAACCTCAACACATGTCTCTCCCATTATCATTTCCTAATTCTTTCTCACAATTCATCCAATCGTCTTGAACTACAAAACAGGGAGGAGAAAATAGATCAGACACAAGCGATTATTACAAAAAAGAACAAAAATAAACAACAAATTAAATATTTATACCTGCCAGCAGGATACATCTGCCCATTATTTTTCTTTGTTTGTATCAGGAAATGCACCAGCATTTCATTCAGAACATGATAAGAGAGATCTTCTATAGGATTAGAAGTATCTTTATTTGCAAACCTTCTCCACTCATCGAACTTTCCATGGGCCCAATTGGTTGCCTTTGCAGACCGATCCCTACTGCCATTCTATACATCGTGCATAATGTTGGGGTCAAGTGGGAGAAACCTTCTGGATTCATCATCCAGAATCTCATCCCGAATATTAGTCATTGTGTTACTTTCTGGAACCTTATAATCTTCATTAAACCATGCTTCATACGATATTTCTTGCATAAAAGCTTCTTGTTCATCACTAATATTTGCATCCAGACTCAACAGAATCCATTGCACTACAAGGATAACTAGAATCTCCATTAGAAACTATCCACAAACTATTAAGTCTATAACGACACTACAACCTGTAGTGAAAACCTGTAAAACAAGAATAAAAATTCAGTAAACATATAAAGGAAGGAAGGAAGCAAACCTATAAAGGAAGGAATTCGCTAAACATATAAAAAAAAAAAAACATAATATATTAAAGCAGCTAAGAACATACCTTCAACAACACCTGAAAGTTTCCACTTGAATAAGAATTCGAATAGGAACTGCTATTAGCACCACTTGTCATTTAAAAAACAACAAAGAAATCCACTACAAGTATTGCCTATAAGAAATATCCTGTAACCTGAAAAGAAACAACAAGGATTTAACTAGAACTTAGAATAAATGATAAAGAAAAAGCTAGAGACAAGAAATACCGAAAAATATTGCTCCCTTGAACAAAATTTCTTCACAAGACCTTCACTGTAACAGACTTTCGCCAAGATTGTTGCAACATAACTCACAAGCAAAGTAAGTTTGAAGAAAACTTCATTATGACGACTTCCAAGCAACAGAGTTTCACCTTAAAAGATCTTTTGAAAGATCACTCAAAGACAGGTCCACAAGCACACTAACCACCAAAAATTGACAATAGAAGACGAGCACCAAGGGAAAGAACAACCAAATCAAACAAACTCACCAGAGATCTGTAACCTCGAAGGGATCTTCTGGAAAAATGATCCGCTTAAAATCTGTCTACCAAACCACATGGGCCAAACCAACAGCTAAAATGTCGATGCAGGATCCTAGCACCATAGCTCCGGCGATAGAACTTGGACGAAATGGAAGAGAGAGAAAATGGCTAACGTGGCGTCGTAAATGGGAAATTTGGGGTCTAAAAGGTTACGACAGGAAACTCTGCTCGCAGGAGGTTTCCTGGAAGAAACCCTTGGCGGCACCGTCGCTCTTGGCGAAGCCACCAGGGGTTTCTTCTAGGAAACCTCCTGCTCTCGGAAGTTTCCCCTTTCGAAATGTGGTATGGTAGAGTCTATGACAAGTATGACAAAGAAGAATTCCATTATCAAAAGAGGCTTGGATATACAAGTGTGGCCAGGTTTTTGAGCAAGTAAAGATCGCGCTCATGACATCACTAGCACTAAGCCTCCCTGATCCAGAGCTATAGTATGAACTCATTATAGATGCATGTAATGAGGGAACATGTGCAATGCTTATACATGACAACGAGGTGATAGTTACGACTGAAAGGAATTCAACGGGCTCAGATTTGAGATATCAACACACAAAACAAAATTGCTTGCGTACATATGAAACTTAGAAACACTATCTACTGAGCTCTTCATTCAAGTTCTACATTGGCTGTAACACGTAGCATGTTAGAAAGGCCCAGTATTAGCCTTGGAGGTTGATAACAGCCTCTTAACATCTAGTTAGTATTTAAAAGGGATCTAGTCATTATGGGTGATGCCTTACAATGCAATGCTTTTATAACTGACATACATGGAATGCACACATCATCTTTTTGTAGAGAACATCATTTCCCTTAGAAGGGACATGTAGCATGAGGAAGGGGTTGCTAGAGGAGATCAGGGGATTATCTTGCAGGAAAGGAAGGAACCATAGAGTGACATTGTTGGGGCAGTCCTCGCCATCACATGAACCGCATCAGACATAGCCAAAAGCACTTATGTCATCGCCAAAACTACGAACACCTTTGCTTAGGGGTAGCGCCAACATTTCTGCCTTCATTATTTGCCATATCCGTGATCATTGATAGGTAGAATCTTTTTGGATAACAATGAATTTTGTCTACCTTGTTGAATTTACTCTTTGAGCTCTGTGCCATGACCCCCTTTAGGGTCCTCGTGGACGTTAAAATAATCCGTCCATCCGTCCGTTCATCTATATTGCTTGAATGAAATCCGTATTTGTTAAGTTCTACATGCTCTTTGAAGTTCTTGAATGCTTCTATTGCATTGTAAAAGAAAAGTAGGCATCCTTTTAAGAAACCCTAATACCTGGTCGTGAACATTAACAGTAGATTTTGCATACTCTAAGAGTCAAAGATCATTTTTTTTTATTTTTTTTTTGAAGAACTGTGTCATCAATATATTAAAAGAATGATAATGTTACAAAGCAAGTGAGGAGGAAGGAGAACTGCCTCAAAGAGACAGCGATACCTCGACACTCCACAACAAACTCACAAGAGAACTGCAACTCTACTGCTGTACAAACTGACCATCACCATCTACAACACCCAAGAAGTCCCGCCAAATGGCAAACTTCCGCTCTACTAATCCCGGGAACACCAAAAAACTTTGAAATAGCTTGTACCTGAGTCGAGGAATCAGAGAGGCTGCAGGCTGCTGAATCCCCTGAAAGATCCACAACCGCTGCCGCTTCCAAATCAACCACACCAACCAAGCCACGCACAGATGCAAGGCTTGCTGCCGCAAGAGCGGCCAAGCACCAGGATACACATGAAGCAGCAACTGCTGGCTAGTCAATCTCACCTGAAACAGAGCCCTGACCCAATCCCAGGCAGCCTGCAAGTGAGGGCATAAAACCAGACAATGCTCCACAGTCTCACGATGAAGGCCACAACAAGGGCAAAGAGGGCTCACACCCGGCCTAAACTGACTCACAAGGACATTCACCCTGATGCAGCGGTGCACCACCTGCCACATAAGCACCCTAACCTTCGGTGGAGGAAGTGAGCTCCATGTCCATGTCCAAACCGAGCGCCATCGAGAACCCGGAAGCTGCAGAGACCACTTGCTTGAAGGGGGCAGAGTGTCATGAATAGACAACACCCGGTAACAAGACCGCACAAAACAAGAAGATACAACATCCGGATGAACCTTCCAAACCTGCACCACCACATCATCCTGAGTCAAAGATCATTTAACCATACGACTTCCAAGTTAATACCCACTTGGAGTTTGGCCTTCTAGCCATAAAAAGGAGGATAAGCATATCTAGATGTTCATATTGAATGTTAAGCCTAGAAGCAACCGGTTTAGTATCTATATCGTTATGGCTCAAGAGACGTGATCCAGTAAATATGCTAAGCTTAAATTGGAAAAATTGATACCCTTATGGGCCATTCCTAAGAGAGGGGTATGATTTATCTACCTTCCTTCAAGGGACATAATGTCCCCAACGTTTTACCTCCAACCGAACATGATTGCTCCTATATGCAAAGACTCGCAAGAGACGCAGAAGGAAGTGGATCTGTAGCCTGTCATGCTCTAGCATGGTGTCTGCCAACTATCATTCAAAATGCATATCTCTTAGGAGTCAAAGCCATAGCTCAATTGGCCAAATCCTTGATATGTAAGAGTCAACCTTAATCTGTAAGATAAGCTAGATAATTTTTTATTGCACTTTGATGTATGAAGCTCTTGAGGGTATCTTGAGAAATAGATGTATATACGCATATTTTCTTCTTCAATTATGTTATAGTCATAATTTGCGTTGCAGGCTCAGCTCACATAAAGGTATTGAAATGGAGAGGATGTCTCACCAAACATTAGAGGTAGCCTTCCACGTGTTTTACTAGAATCAAAACTAGTGTTGTTTGGAATAGGGCTCTCATGCTGATGGAAACTCTTTTGACTTACCTAGCCATGCAACGGTACATTAAGAATTACAGTATTTGAAAGCATTAGGAAGGCAGTAATATGCTAAACTGGGCCTAAGGAATATTTAGTTCACAAAAATGGAAAGGTCGAACAACTACGTAGCTAGAGAAACGATTAGTTCAATACTAAGAAGGAAGCATGGTCAGGTAAACTGCGTAGTTTTATACAAAAATTGGATTCTTATTTGGCCGCCAATTAGAGTTAGAGTAGTATCAACAGTAGGATCAAACAATACAATTAAAAAGATCTGTAGAAAATGGAGAAATAACAGTTCCTTTTTAAGTCGATAAAGTCCACTTAAGGGAAGATTACAGTGTTAGCACTGAGAACAATAGGCCATGGGGTACTACATGAAAGGATGTCTCATATATTTTGTATAATGATGTAAATAAATAAGCCCCTCCCTCCCAGGAGGGGGTTCCTAGCCATGTAAAATTTGAATCATACATTAATAAATGAAGTGGTCCACGTGAGATATTGAGGCATTGTCAATGTTGTATATTTCATACATTTTTAACATGTCATTCCTACAAAGACCATCCAACCCAACCAGCTCTTCCTTCATTCACCCTCTCCTGATGGTTGTTAGCCAAGTAATGCATGAGCTTTTGATTAATCCATTCCTTCTCTTCTTTTGAGAGCCATGGAGCTAGTCTATTCCTTAATCCTTTCTCAACATCAAGTGATCGACCATGACAGGGATTATCTTCTTAATTCACATGAATTTTTTTTGTGATAATTCATTTGAGTGCAGTCTGGAAGAAGGTAAATTCGTCTTGATGTCAAATGACATTGGCAACCCATTTCCTCTTGTGCATGGAGGTGCTGGCTGATCTTCTATAATATAAGTGTTTTCAGCTTTATCCTCATGTCCATAATTGCATCAATACCTTTGGGGCACAATGCAAACTAAATTAGCAATTTATCTTCAGCTGGAATTCACACTCTTCTACATTAATGAAACCAATGCTAGGGACATACATCTTCAAAGTCAAATAGGATTCTTTGGCCGGTTGGGATAGATCTTTATTCCTTTAGGAGCTTATTATATGAAATTGCATGCTGCCTCTCCACATTTTTGCTCTCCAGCAATAAAATCAACATGGGAGGCAGGAATATGGCATACCCATACCAACAAGGTTCCACCTCCCTGATGAGCTGGTTTCATGATGCTCTTTGATTTTCCATGGCAGTTGGGTATAGTCGAACAAGCCTTTTGGAGGGTCAGCTTATATAATGCTTGCTTGCAACTACCAAGACTGAAATTTGAGACTAAGGACCGAAAAGATTACCATTTTGATTCTTGGCACTAACCTCTTCTCTCATCTCCTCGATATTCCTTGAATATGTGACATACAACTTCAAAACGATAGATTCAATCAACTATCTAGGCAATGCTTTCAAACTCTTTTGGGTTGGAAAAGAATCGGAGCAGGGATTAGAAAAGACGACGATTCCATGGGGTGATAAAGGAGACACGTGTTGATACTCTATTCGACCAATCGTGCGTAGGCTAAAACATTTCGAGAAGAATATACGTGCAAAAGTAAAACGGCATTTCTAGCCATCAACGGGGTTATCCAAGACTGTTAGATGCCACCACACATAGGGCATGCAAGGTCTCATATGGGTGGTTCTAAAGCGAAGAGGAACTTTAATGGTATGATCCAGCCAGAAAGAATCTCTGCGGACGTGAATCTACGGAAGGGAATAACCTTTGAGGAATAGTTATATGGTGATTCTGGAGCAAAGAACACACCCAACAATGACTGGAATTACCTAGTCGGACAGAAGACCGAGATGGCTTGCGAACCTGATAGATGTCAGATACTGGCTTGCCATCCCATTTTGTAAGGTGATTCCATCTCAGGGGATTACACAGCTGTGATTCTTTTTAAAGGAGTTATTGTGGAGGTGATTCCTTTAATGGAGTAACTGATGGATGATTCTGTCTATGGGAATATTTGACTGGAGATTCCACCATCTGTCCACTAGGATAAAAATTGTGTGATTATGTCTATCAGGATAAAACATGTGTGATTCCTTCCGGCAGTATTTTCTCATTGTGATTTTGCCAGGAGGGTTATTTCAAACATCTAAGATCATCGTAGACGGAGGGATGGGATCCATCGAAAAGCACATGCCAGTGTCAGGTACCCAAAACAGAGCCCCCAGAATGGAACCCATTGGGGAGTGGATGGTGATACCGAGAAAGGTTATCATGTGAACATATCACTACACTCAAGGTGAACGTATTTTGAGCCATCCATGTCTCTTATCAAATAGTTAAAGTACTTATACGAGAACATAGTACATTAGGAACTCAGCGCTCTCATGTTTCTCATGTTGCATGATGATGTGGGCCAAGGATAAGTTGGCAAAAATGCAATGATCAAAAGTGAAATACGGTGTTGCAAATTGGGATTGAATTACATAGCATGTTAAAGTTAATACACATATGCAAGATAAGGAAAGAAATGCGTGCAACGTAAGGAGACAAAGATAATATAATTTAGCTATTTTGTGTATACAATACAACATACCATGCAATACACTATTTCACAAAAATTGGCATGATCCATCCCCCCCCCCCCCCGCGGGACATGGTTAGCCTTGTAAAGCAAGACTAGGTGCATTTGATGCACGGAATGAACTTTGGGATATCTTATATCTAAGCATTCTTATTCGCGTATAAGATTCTTTAGTGAAATCTAAGGTAGAAATGCAAGCTAAGCCTTGAGGATAGGTTGCAAATGAGGATGATCCAAGAGCTGGTCTACAACAAGCTGCATAAGATGCTTGTGGTGGATGCTAGAGTTCTTAAACTGAATAAAATGAAAATCCAAGATATCCTGGTAACATTGAGCAGAGACTGGCATGGTATTGTGAGTATTAGAGTGATGGCGTTTTCGTCTGAGGGGCTTGGATGCAGCATACTTGGATTGAAGTTTCAAGAACTGAGCCTCGTCTAAAAAGTTAAGCTTTGCTTTTTTTCCTTTGATTTGCCTTGCAGCGGTATCATATGCAATAGCGGCCTCCTCTGCTGTACAAAAAGAGCCCAGCCAAAGTCGTGTCTTTTGTCTAGGATCTCGAATCTCTGCCGCCCATTTGCCCGATGGTCTTAGCCTCACGCCCCTATATTGTCTCTTTCCCTTCTTTGCCTTTGAACCCACTTCCTCTTCCTCCCCCAAAGGCATTTGCATTTCTTCCTTCACCATGGGAATTACCTCAAATTGCAACTTGTCATTTTCTTCATTTGCAAAACTATGTTCTTCCTCCTTCACAATGGGTAGCATCCCTGCCCAATTTGTCTCACACTTAACAAACTTGCAGGATTTCTTCTTGTCCTCATCCTCATGCTCATTTAATGATGCTTCCCAAGCATGCCATTTTTCTAGCACTTTCTCTGAGGCCCCATCTTCCTTTAGCATCGTATCTATTGAATTTAACTCCCAATTTTCCAAACCCCACTCTTCAACAAACGGATCATAATTCGGATCATAACATGTAATTATTCCTTGACACATTTTGATAAAACAAGAATCAAGCTTCCCAAGCAGGAAAAGGGGTAAAATATAGCTGGAAATTAAAAGGATCTATCAAAACAACTTCAGCTAACCAGAAAAGAGGTCAAACTTCTTAAAAAAACAGATGGCACCTTAGGTATGTCAACTTTTATAAATTTGAGAACTTGAAGACCAATATAGCACTTAACACAAATGAATGTGAACTAAAGCTTAGCAATAACCACCTAATCTTTTCACTAAACAAAATGCAAGTATCGTATTTATTAAGAACCATATGAGTGGGGATATGTGACAATTATGCGAGTGCATCGTAGTGCCTTATGCCGCCACCAACTTAAAGAAATAATTTTTTTCTCTTGGACTAAGTTGCTAAATATTCTTGTTTCCACTAATCAATTGTCACAAAATGTTAAACAAACAGCTAATATCACAGCTAGACTAGTGCTCGTGCGCTCGTTTGCTTATATTTCCACGTAACTTCATTTTCTTTCTCAAATTATGGTCAATTGGACTAGATGCTCGTGCGCTTCTTTGCTTATATTTCTATGTAACTTCATTTCCTTTCTCAATTTATGGTCATTATTTATAATGGTTTATCCATTTGGTTAGTTTTGTCACTTAAACTTAAACACTCATTATACATTAGCTGCATCCCATTTACATTTGAATAAATGGATTTTATTTTTGCTATATTGAAATTCTCTTTAGAATGGCTTTAAAAACAATTGCACAACTCTAATGGCTACAAATTGAGGTTTTGAAATAAAGAGTTAATGTGTTATCTTTTCACTCCTTATTGTTTTTTAAGGTTCATTGGATTTTGGCATATTCCTACAAATATGCCAGATCTAGGGTCCACACATTTACACATCAGACCCCTGTATATTTCGGCGCTCCCCTGCGTATGTATATACGTAGGAAGATACGTATAGCCATGGCAAACAGGAGGCCATACAGAATAGCCCATCCACCTCTGCGGCCGTCCACCCTCCGGAAAACTCCAGATCAAAGAAAACAAGGAATTATAGACCGAGGGAAACAAGGATCGAAGGAAATAAGGCACTACAGATCAAAGGAAACAAGGAACTACAGATCAAATGCGGATGAAAGCCAGAGCATAACTCCAAGCAATGAAAAATCCCAAGGCCATCTGTTCTTCCCGAAATCCCAACCCTCTTCTTCTACTTTCTTCGTTTCCTCACCCCCGCCCCAATTCATCCTGCAATTCCGACCTGGTAGCATCTGGCCGCTGGACTTGGTGGGATCTTGCAATTCCGACATAGTACGATCTGTTCCGGCTTCCTTCCAGCAAAAGAGTGCTATTGCTGTGGCCTCCATGCCCAGCAACACATGGCGCTCCACTGCATCCTTAAACCACGGCTTCTATTACACAAAATAAAAAACCCATCCCCCTTTCCCTTTTTCGCCTAACCACCTGCCAAAATCATACTAAACACATAATTTGGCAACCTTATCACACTCACATTGTTGATACATGTTGATACATGTATTTTGGTCGCCATCGAGATAAAAAATTAATTCAATTGTGTAGCTCAAGGTAGGACTCTAAAGCCGAATGGTGGTAATAACATGTAGTTCACACTTTCAATCCCAGGTTAGTGGGTTCTATAAATACTCATGTTAATGAATATTGAATTGAATTGCATATTGCCACAATACCTATTTGCAGGTATCGGAGACCAAGGATCTGCCGGAAACTGGAGCCATGAAGGAGGAGAGCACGAATGAAGGCTCCTGGTACTGGGTTCGAGATTCCGGTGGAGCCAGTTCTGGCTTAGTTGTTATGTTCTCTTGGATGTTCAGCAAGCGCCAATACCACACTCCTTATGTTAATCTTTACAATTCATGTGGTTGGGAGTGCCTTATATGCCAGCCTCATGTTCTTAACCTGTGAGTTTCCTTGTTCGTCTTCATCCCACTTCATTGATTTGCCGCTATTGAACTAAAACTTGGTATTTTCCAAGTAATTGATTGATTTGAGTTGTCTTTTTCTTTGGCACCACAGTTGGTTCCCAAATCGTGCGTTAACGCTCGCCATCCGAATATTAGACGAGCTTGCCAAGGTTTTCTTCTATATAAGATGGTGTTTGAAACATACCTCTTTTTGTTTTTTTCTCTCACATTATGGCTGTGCAGGAATTGGAAAATAGACCAAGACCTGTAATTTTTGCCTCCTTTTCAGGGGGTGCAAAAGCTTGCCTCTACATTATTTATCAGGTACGTTATATACATACCTCCTCCTTCAGAATTGACTCAGGAACACACAGGCATAAATATCACGTGGCTATGGATGTAGGAGCATATGGTGCTTGTGAGCATCTAAATATCCAATAAAAATGGTCAGGAGATAATGACTTCTCAAAAAATATTTCTGTGATGCATTAACATCGTACAGGCGCCTGTCTGCTGTAATCATTGTGGCTTGTTCTCCATTTTTTTATACTAATTTTATAAGCCTCATGAGAAACCTAAATGTTCCAGTTTGTTCAACAATCATTGTAGTTGGATGAGATATCCTTTCAAATTCAGATATGGAATATGATTGGATTTTTTCCTTGTGTTTTGACGTATAGAAGTGCTCATACATTATTTGCTGTACAGATACTTCAAGGAATAAAGCCTATGCCAAATGGCAAGCAGGTTGGGATTTGTCTAAGCTTCCTTTTTCTTTCTTTTTGAATTTTCAATTTGCAAGATGTAACATGCACTTTTCTCAATGCAGGAGAAGTATTTATTAGTCAAGGCTTGTTTAGCAGGTCAAATTTATGATTCATCACCAGTGGATTATGAAAGCAAATATGGTGTCCGATTAGTTAGGGAGCAATTAGGAGGATATTTGAAGCATAACATTGTTGTAAAGGCTGGTCTACTTGCCACATCCAAAACTTTAGATGTGCTATTTGCCACAAGGTTTCAAGCGGAACGTGAAGAATATTGGCAAGCTCTATATGCATCTGCGGTAATGCTTTATGCATGAAAATGTTTACTTCTTTTCCACAAGCTGAGACGGCCACTCTCTGCAGGGGCTTGGTCCAGCCTTGATCCTGTGCTCAAAAGATGATAAACTGGCACCTTTTGAGGTCATCCAAGACTTCAGCACTAAGATGAGGAATGCTGGCTGTGATGTAACACTGATTTCTTGGGAGAGTTCATCTCATGTTGGTGAGTGCAAGTACAACAGATATATTGCATCCCATATTACATTCCATTATATAGGCCGTCAGCTGTTTTTACCTAATTTGTTTTGTAGCTCATTTGCGGGACCACCGTGATGACTATCATAATGGAGTATCAGCATTTCTTGGGAATGCTCATCGTGGATACATTGGAAAAATGATACAGTCAGATGGGTCAAGCCTTCTACCACCGGAAGAGCTAAGAAAAGCAGTTGGGAACTTTGGTGCCCAATATGCTCTGAAGCGTTACTCTTGCTTGGAAAATGCTGAAATTTTCCCAAGGGGCAGGTTTGCATCAGCTGGGAAGGTTCGCATGCCAAGGGATGAAATTCATGATTTGCAGCAGGAATTTGGCAAGCAGTTAATAAATGGACGACTTATATTGACAACCCCAGCCCTAAGGTCAAGATTATAGGCTGTACTCATATGGGCTAATGGACTTTGAACTAAAATATTATGAGCCAAGCACTTGATTCCTACATAAAGTAAAGGATGAATAGCATTTATAGACATAGTTCAGTGACACATATAAAGAGACATACCCCTGCCATAGTTCATCTCTTCCATATCCAGTGTATACTAGCACATCAGAACCTAAGTTCTATGCCCACCAAGGGGCTTGTATTTATGTTGTGGTTACTTTAAAGGCAAGGTAAGACACCACAAAGTTTCAATCTTGCTGTTCAGCTTGGTTCCAGGGATTTAGATTTTCACGTGGATAATGCGAACCACGCGTGGAGGCAGATTTCAAGATCTTTACTTTGAAGAAGGATAGGAAGCCAGGGCCGTAGCATTGTTTTCTGGTTGCTTTTCTTGGTTTTGCATGTGCCTGCACATGCTTTCCATGCTTGACTATGTATTTTTTTGTATATATACGTCTTTGTATATGTGTATGTATGGAGGATTATTATGACTATATGAGGAATTAACTTGCAGACCAGACCAATTTACCATGCATATCTGTGTAACAAACCATATTGTGGATTTTCTAGTAAGTTGCATACGTTGCAGAGAAATAAAGCTACTTTCATAATAGCCCTCCCTTGAATGGCGGTTCTACAGTGCAGGCTCTACAGTGCAGGCATCATATTTGCAAATGTTATTAAGTGCATGTGTGCGCCAAGCAAATGGCAGGGTCACATTTCAGCATGACTATATTGCAACATTGAGCTCTTCAGCATGCCAGTGATAACAGTTTTGGCATATGCCCGTTGAAGGTTGATGAAATTCAGTTGTCAATCATGGCCTGCCATCTTCTTGTAGCATTTGGTTAAAAGATCAAAGCAGGAATGTGGACTGTTGTTAACATCAAAAAATGACTCTTGGTTGTGAAACGCACATAGATCCACTCCGAACCCCACGGCAGAGTAATCCGAAATGCTTCAAATATTTGAAAGGAAACATAACACTCAATTAGGAGGACTTATGGGCAAGGGAACCCAACGGCAGAGTAATCCGAAATGCTTCAAATTCTTGGAAGGAAACATAACACTCAATTACTTGAAACATAGGAGGACGAGTTGATGATGCTTTGATACATCGTTTGGGAGATGTATGGAAGATTTAAAAAACTTATTGAGACATGTCAATGGTACCCTAGGTTTCCCATTATTTTAACCCTCACTCAAGGTGGATATTGCATCTGGAACGCATGAATAACTTGTGTTCTCGCTTTGTTGGTCCAGATGGGAGTGTACACGCGTATACACGCATGAAATCTAATTTGTACATGCAAAAAGTGAAGAATGGACATCTAAGGTATTGAAATGGTGATTGGCATACTTGAAATTTCATATATTTCTAAAAGAATCTTTCTTGTAATGGTTGGTTTGACCTGAAATTTCATAAATTTCTAAAAGAGTCTTTCTTGTAATGGCTGGTTTGTTTCTGGATGCAAAGAAAGAGCCTCAGGTGGGAACAAATAAAATTAGAATACAACGCCCTAATGAAGAAGGAAAGATTGGATCTGCTTAGTTTCAAACAAGATGGCGTCCAAAGAACTAATTAAAGCATCAGGTCAGAAACCTAGAAGTATCCTCTCTTAGAAGTACCTCTGGCTTTTTATAAATCAAGCATCTAAGCTTTGACACATGACAAATGCACCATCTGATAAAAAAGTGTATAAAGGTATGTAGCAGAAATTCTGTATTTAAGGAAGGTTTTATACCAACTTTCGCATCCATATGGTTGGAACAGAATAATATTAATGATTACATGATTGATTTTAATGATCACTAGCCTTTACTCAACTTTCCTAGATCAAAGCCAACCCAAATTTGTAGTCTAATACGAGAGAACTTGGAGTACTATAATTGGAGGCACTATCGGTTTTAATTCTTTATGAAAAGGTATGGTCTTTTCTCCTTCTAGTTTTCTTCTACTAACTATGCACTGGAACACATCCATACGACTACGAGTGACGACGGGCTGAAAATCACTATATGCAATACAGAACAATAGTCGCAGAGCGGAGCTGTATGATTGGGCTTATTAGTCGCACCTGTTCAAGGTATTAATGGAGCCTGTTCTTTTATACGATGTTGAAGTATGGGGCTCAGTAGTGCCCCTCGTTACCTGGAATGACTTGGAGCAGGTGCAAAAAGCCTTCTTAGTACGAGCACTAGGGACAACACAGTCCCATATCAAATTCTGTTGCAGGAGACGGGTTTCCTGGCTATTCAAAGGTTGGCCCTTGATCGTCACATTGTCTATTTTCAGAAGGTGGTCAATATGGACGATGCTCGTCTCCCTAACCTATTTTATATCACGGCAATGGGGCCGCAACGCCGCATGGCCTGCTGGAGGGAAAAGAGAGCTCAATAGTTGGTTAGATGGAATGTGTAGGAGCACAAGTGCATACATATGCAAGCAGAGGCAGATTGCCATAGCTTGAGGCAATATCTTGACACTTGCTTCCGCAATAAGCTATGGGATGTCAGTGCCGTTGAATAGGTCAAGACAGCACACTATCAGCGCCACATAAATCCCACATTGGAACGGGGACCGCAATGTTACCTGCGTACCCATTTGCTTATGAAAAGGCGCAGACTCATTGCCTACATTCACACAGGGGTACACCATCTCCGAATTGAGATGGGCAGATAGATTGGTGAGCCACAACAGAACAGACTTTGTCAATGTTGCCAAATGGGAGTCATTGAGGATGAATCTCATACCCCTCAAAGCTGCTGTGTCATACCCTTCAAAGCTGCCCAGCATATGATCAAATCCGAATGCGCTATGCTGAATCTCATACCCTTCAAAGCTGCCCAGCATATGATCAAATCCGAACATGCTATACTGAGTTGGTCAGGACTGGCCAGCCGCTACCCGAACGCGCTATGTTGAATCTCATACCCTTCAAAGCTGCCCAACATATGATCAAATCTGAACGCGCTATGCTGAGCTGGTCAGGCCTGGCCAGCCAATACATGTGACATTGAGCACGACTTCCGTACGGACGCTGGGACCTTGTACAGGATATTTTGTTCCCAGGCAATCCCTCCAAGCAGCCTTAGGTGATGTCCCCAACATTGCCAAATATCTGACCAACAAAGCTGCTAGGTTGCCAGACTACATGGTCTTGACCGCTATCATACCTTTAGGAGGTCATGGATACGCAAGATCAGCGGACTGCCTGATCGACAATAATTGGATCAGATCTTGGCCATTCAGCAGCTTCTAGAGCATTCTGGTCTAATTTCTAGATCATTTCATCCTCATCTTTAAAAAATTCAAACAGAAGTGGAAATCGAACCCTTGCTCCATAGGCTTGAACCCCTCCAAACCCCCAATGCCAACCACTAAGGGGCAGACATCGGTCATGTCATATTTGTTTTTTTTATTATCCATAAGGCTATAGCTTCCAAGAAAGCTCTAGAATGTTCTAGATAGTTCTAGAGTGTTCTAAACTATTCTAAAATTTTCTAGGAAGTTTTAGAATGAGCTTTGACTGGTCATCTAGCATGGATAAGCACCTCAACCTGAAATAAAAGTTGCTAAGAATAGTAAATTTTGAGAAATTTCTAAAAATAGTAACTTTTTGTCAGAATGTAAGGGAATCTAAAGGAATGTTCTAGAAAGTTTGAGAATGAGCTTCGATTGGTCAACTAGCATAAATAAGCACCTCAACCTAAGATAGAAGTTACTAGAAATAGTAAATTTTAAAAAGTTTCTAAAAATAGTAACTTTTTGTCGAATCTAAGAGAATCTAATTGAATGTCATAAAATGTAAGGAAATATTCTAGAAAGTTCTAGAATGAGCTTTGATTGATCAATTAGCATGGATAAACACCTCAACGTAAAATAGAAGTTGTTAAGAATAATACATTTTGAAAAGTTCATAAAAATAGTGACTTTTTGCTGGAATCTAAGGGAATCTAATAGAATGTCATAAAATAAAAGTTGCTAAGAATAGTAAATTTTGAAAAGTTTTTGAAAATAGTAACTTTTTGCTAGAATGTAAGGGAATCTAAGGGAATGGTCTATAAAGTTCGAGGATGAGCTTTGACTGGTTAACTAACATAGGTAAGCACCTTAACCTAAAATAGAAGTTGCTAGGAATAGTTTATTTTAAAAAGTTCCTACAAAACAGTAACTTTTGTTGGAATCTAAAAGAATCTAAGGGAATCTAATGGAATGTCATAACATCTAAGGGAATGTTCTCGAATGTCAACCAGCATGGATAAGCACCTCAAACTAAAACAGAAGTTGCTAAGAATAGTAAATTTTGAAAGTTCCTAAAAATAGTAACTTTTTGTTGGAATCTAAGGGAATCTAATTGAGCGTCATAAAATGTAAGGGAATGTTCTAGAAAGTTCTAGAATGAGCTTTGATGATCAACTAGCATGGATAAACACCTTAAACTAAAATAGAAGTTGCTAAGAATAGTACATTTTGAAAAGTTCTTAAAAATAGTAATTTTTTCCGAAATGTCGACAAAACAAGATTGAGGATGAAGTATTTATCTAAAGAAGATACAAGGCGGAGAAAGAACATGCCATAACAAGGAAACAAATGCCAAATAAGGTCAAGCCAATCAGGAAAAAAGGCCCTCCCCTGCCTGGGCTTCAAGAATGAGAATAAAGTATTACCGAGAGAGATGAGGAGGTGTTGATAGATGAGAAGTTGGTGAAGAAAGTTGCAGTAAGTAGCAGTCCTCTAAAAGAACCAGAGGTCCAAAAAAACATGCATGTGATATATGCATGCTCGCGCATTCTAGAATCCTGATCCGATGGCTCCGATCAATGGCATTCTGCATAGGCATTTGTTATGTTTATTATTATACAATAATTTAACACTAGCTCCCCAGCGCACTTTAGACTCCGGATGTTGGACGTAAATATTGTCGTTCGTATGATCTATGTTATTGATCTAGAATGTAAGTGTATTTCTTCTTGCACCTCTGGGAGTTGAATCCAGATATGATTGTCGGTGTGGGACTCACGGTGTAGGAGGGGCAGCAATTCCCTAGGGCACGAGTGTCCCACCTAACCGTCAGCATGGAATGTAAATATCTCTAATACAGGTTGCATTAGAAAAAGATACTAGGATGATAAAGATTGGATTTACAATCTTCAGACCATGTATTTCTTGTGATTCAAATAGATAGGTTATAACATGAGCCAACAAACCCGGCCAGAAATATGTGTATGCCAGGAACACGAGCATTCTTTTTTGAGACTCGACCTCAAATGAAAAGCCATTTGTAATAATATACCTTCTCTACCTCTACCATAGATGCACATATTACATGTTTCGACTTCATAACAATGGCTTCATTGTGACTTCATTATAAAGTTTAGGCACATCTTAATTTACCATAGGCCATAGATATATTTGTATTCTCTCAACAATGATGGTTATTGCTCATTGACCTTGTGACCATCCGTAAGTGATTCATGTTTATATCTCCTTCAACGAGCAAAATTCTTGCGAAATGTCATGGAATTGATCAAAATCATTTTAACATCTTAAATAACACTCGCATGCTAGTTATGAACAAGCCTTATATTATGTTCATTATTTTCTTGGACAGTGACCACAAGTTGTTGCAAGGTCGGTTACGTTTCTGCATATGCAATTTCTGTACATGCTTTTCCAGTATGTATGCAAGCGCTCTGCATTTTATTATCTGCACGTATCAGAATGCATGTAGCATATGTTCACATAAGGAATGACAACTGAGTTTTAAGTTCGATTCAACATTGCTTCCAAGTATTTCTTAATATTCTTTTTATCAATCATTCATTCCCGTAGATTCTTTAAATAGGTGATACAAAGAATTTCTGTTGTTTGATGACATCAAGAATTACAGTGGAATGTGTAGACTAATCAGCAAGCGTAGGAGACTTCGAACATATGTCCATGTGATGCAGCTCTCGAAGCTTTTCTGCAGCATTACATAGTCCTGCAAACACAAATATTAAGCAAGATTGCTCAATAAACGTCATCAATTACTCATTACCTGAACATTTTGGGATGTCCCAAACAGCAATAGAATCTGCCGTGCAACTGGGTTGACAGATTGCCCGATTATCCTCATGTTCCACATTCATTGCCAGCATCCAAGCTCCAATTGTCACATCCTCGTTGCTGAACATTCTAAAACTGCAAGAGAAATACTCACACGTCAATTAATGGCGCAAGCCAACAAATACCCACAAAGTAGCACGTAAATACAGGAAACTACTTGTGTGAAAAAATGTGGCTTGCACGTATTATTGCTGCAAAGGATTGCGATATACCACTGTTTCAGACAGCTTGAAAACCTAATCCTAACAGTTCCGCTAGCTGCCTTTTTGATACATGAGAAATAAGCTTCTAAATGATGTTAAAGAACTGAAATGAGACCTTCTTGTGCTCAAATCACTCTACCATGTTTTATGCTAAATACCTGTTACTCTTCATAGTTGTCAAGCCTGAGACCACCTCTGCAGACAGGGCATATATTGGACCATATGCATGATAAAAGTACTCACTCCCCAATAAATACCCCAATGGCTCATACCTGCAACATATCGTCATGAACTATAGTAAAGAATCTCTTCTTGCATTTTTTTAAAACCTCATAAATACTTACCACTTCTGTCTTGGATCTGTTATAACAGGACCTTTCTTCATACATCCCAAGTACGTCCTAGAAGCTGATCTGTCCTTGGCTAGCAACGTTGCCAGCCGATCTAATAGTACACAAAACAATAAGAAAATTTTGCTACTTATCCCGAAATTATACAAACTAAAGGAATACCTGGACGTAAATATATATCATCATCAGCCTTCACATAGAAGTCTGCATCAAAAAGCTGATACGCTGCTTTAAAAAAAGCCAACCTGAAACAAGATATTTACTCCTGAACAATCATACTTGCTTGCTCAAACACATAAAATGTTGCATAGCTTACGTTTTAAATGTGAGCTTGTGGTAATCTTCATCAACATCTATACGAATAAAATCCTTGTATATCTTAATTTCTTTCTCAAGTTCTGCCATTTTTGTAGCATCTGGTGTATGTCCAATTACAAACCTGATTGCCAAACCTGTTGACTGCTCCAAACTATAAAAAACAAAAAGAACACAACTCAAATCTAACACAAATCTTGAACTCATCCTGGTTAAGACAGCAGAATCATTATTATGGTTTTTCTCTTTCATATACAACTGTACATGCCTAAGATTTTAAAAGATAATGTCTTAAATCTTGCACCCTTGATATAGGCTTCGGCGCATATGAATGCAACCAATAATCGTCAGTAGGTTGCTTAACATTAATTAGTACTAGAAAAGAATTAACTGACATTTTATAATCTGCTCAATAGCTGCATGATCTCATCTTTAGCTCCAAAACTTACTGTTTTGCTTAAAATTTTAGACACTTCAAAATCACAGTTTCACGTACCTTGATAAGCCTTCCGGTGAAGAGGGCATCCATGTATCTCTCAATGCCTTCCGCCTTTCATACGATCCAAAACCTGTTTGAATCCCAACTACTCCAAGAACTTTAGGTCTTGATTCGGTATTCTGTTCCAAGCTATCACCTTTATCATCATCTGTTCGATTAGCATTGAAAGGATTTTGTTGAATCTTCCCACTATTCCAGGCCTCAGAGCTACGGTATGTGTCCTCAACACCCCTCCGCCCTAGAGCTATACTTCCAGACCTGGCTGGAAATCTGGGCAATGCAAAAAGAAGAACAGCAATCAAAATAATTAAAAATACTACGAAGACAAATCTTCCAGTGCTACAGATAGATCGAGAACGCCGAATACGAAGCTTAAGCTGTGGAAGCTTCCGACCAACTGAAGGTGAGGAAGGCATTGCAAAATCTGGCTAAAAGCTCCTGTACAAGATGAACCATTTGCTAGGATCTGGATCGCCCAGGTGGGTGAGAGGCTAGTTCCAAAAAACTATTTTTTGCCGGATTTGGTGACCAACCATAGCGGATGCACTGGCAGTAAATTCATTCCAAAAACTCGAACAAAGGAATAAAAGGCCCCAATTCAAATATAGGACATGAGTCGAATTGCGCTTTGCCCTTTATAAAAGGTGTCTAAAAAGGTAAGGTGTGGGTCCAATTAGACATGTATTAGTATAATAATGGGCATTTTGACTAATACGTAAAACAACATTTGTTGAAACTTCGTGCATGTGGTAGTAGTAATTTGCATGCGAACATAGTAATTTCAACAAAAGTCAATTTAAGTGGTTTTAAATAGGTGAGGTTAGTCTTATAAAACAAAACCTCTTCCAATTTAAGGAAGGCGCTTTTATGCAAAAACACTCATAATCGTTTGACAACCCGAAACTAGAAAGAAGGGATTGCAATTTGCAACCGGATGAAAAGAGGATTACTAATGCAACTTTGGGACAACAAATCCATGAGATCAAAATCAAGATCGAATTTGAGCATATCACGTGCCCAAAATCAAATTAGATCACTCTACATTTCTAACACACCTCATTTGAAGGACACTTAATAAAATACAAAAAGCTTGAGGGTTGATGAAACTCCCATTTCTACAAGGCATGTGTGTTGACCAAAGGCTAAATTATAGAAACAAAGGGCGTTTTTTGTGGAGATGTAGAACATTATTTTGTAATCTCGAAATCATTGTCTATAATTGTGGAATGATCAATAAAGAAATGGTGGAAACAAGAAAGGAACTAAGGATTCCAATAGAATGGAAAAAAAAATATAACAAGGAGCAACATTCACCTTTTGAAGACTTTGCAAGGAAAGTTCTTCATGCTATGTGGAAGGGAAAGGGTTCGGGCATTCTTGCCGAATTCTAAAAGTCAGGATTGACCTAAGATGATGTCAAGGTAAGATTACAAGATTCTAAAGGTTTTATGGAGGCGACTTTATTATTGATAAGAATGGGTGGATTTGCAAGAAGATTAATCCACTTACCTTGATGTAAACTGTAAATCTATGTCCAGGCACCGCCTCTGCGGCATATCCTCCAGTTGTTCTGGAGTTTTTTTCTCAAGCACTTGAAAATGTGATGTCCCCTGCTCGTATACAATGCCCCGCACGTATAGAACTGGAGTTCATCCTTCCATACGAGGCCGTCTACCTATCATCGGGCTTTTAATGGTGAGCAAGAACCCGACAGGGAAGAATAGACGTGTTATTCGTCTTGTCTCCCTCGAGATCTACCTAGCTATGGAAGCGCATAAAACATAAGCACATGGCATCACATAAAATACATATCCACCTCGAAGGGTGGCTCACCATAACATAACAACTGAACAACAACAATAGTAGCATCAATAAAGAAGGAAAATCCTACCTAATGCTCAGACTCATGGGGACCGACTGACGGCTTGGGGTCTCCAGAAGTCAATGCAGACAGAATTCATGGCAAATGGTTTGGTTGGCATAAGAACATGGCCGTTGGGTAGTCCACTCCATCTGCCCCTCCTGTGCATAGTTTGCAGATAGGCTGAAAAGTATTGGGGATGTGACCGTAGCCTGCCGAGTGCATAGTCAGAGGGACTACTCATGGGTTGCATCTCCCCAGTCCCGATGAGGCAAGAGGGAATCACTCCCTCTAGAAGGTCCATGCCAACTACCGGCAATCTAGAGAGTCACTGCACGTCTACGACTTGAACCCCATTGAGGCAATGCATCACCTAGGAGGTGTCGAGCCCATACCTTGCTCACACTCAGTGGTAAGCTATTAGGCCTAGCCCGCAATGTTCTCTAGCTGTCGCTACGTAGCAGAGGGATCAATTGTAGTCGGACAAGCCTTTCTTATCAGCGGTCTAACCTGCCACCCATATCCAGCGGGCTCCTTTGCACAAATCGCACTTATTGGGTACTAATGAGGCTATCTAGGAACATCAACTACGAAGGCTCTAGGTCTCTACCTCCCTTCCCAATACACAAGAGATGCGCACAGAGCAATACAATATCATCCAATGAACTAAAATAACAGAGTAAAGATCCAATCTATCTACTCTAAAAGTATGTGGTTAGGTTCATTCGTTAGTGGCTAAGGTTCTTAGGCTCTAGAGGTCATCTACAGCTAAGAACAGATGCAAATACAGCCTAATACCGGTCGGAAAGCTGGCGTTGCATAACAGATCAACCACATATCGAATTATTGGCTCGCTATGCATCCATGCTACCGGAATGGGCTGAGACGCTGGAGTCTTGACGATCCGCTTTGGAACGCGAGCTTCACTACTGCTGGGAGGCCGAAATGAGTTGGGCGCTTGAGCAATGCACACTCCTGAGGCTGGAATCTGAAAAGGGGGCACTTTTAGGGTTCCTGCCTCTTTATGCCCATGTTTTAGGGTTAGGGTCTAATGGGCCATATAGCTCATATGGGGTATTGCCATATGGCAATATAGAATATATTTACATGTTGCATAACATGTGCAATAGACATGCCAAACAAGTTCCAATTGGCTTCGAATCGATGATGATGAGGCGCCCAGATGGGCGCCATGGTGATGGTGGCAGTGGTGGCTTGTTGAATCCTTCATAACTTCTGCATCCGGACTCCGTTTTCAGCAATTTTTGGTTCGTTGGAAAGCTCTTTCAGTGATCCTTCTTTTTGAACATATTTTCTTTGGTTTTTGCTGTGTTTGGGGGCCGGATTTGATCCCCCTGTTGGGGCCTCCTGCTGTAAACCCCTGAACATGGTGATGGCGGGGAATTCTGCACCGAGTTTGGGCCTGGAGAAGGCTGGGCCAGGGATTCGTGTCAGAGATGCTGCGAGAGGAAAGAAAGGAGGCAAGGACATATCCAAAATCTGCGTCAGCTTGGCGCTGGATCTTCAAGTTCCAATTCTTAGCCAGGATTTGGATTAGGCAACCGTTGCAAGCAGAAAGTGCAGAGAAAAGTTCTAGGGTGACAGAGGCACTGCTTATCTTAGAGCAGAATAACAAGAAGGATTTGCAGCAAGTTTTTAAATCATTACCTCCTGTTGTAGAAATCAATCACCAGAAGCATGTGCAGTATACAGAGAATTTGGTTGCATCTTCGGTGTTAGGCCATTTCACAGGGGGATTCACTCATGTATAAGGGGGATATGCCATCTGCGTGCATGGGGTGGCAAAAAAACCCCCTGTATACGGATCTTTAAAAGCAAATTTTGACCCCTTTCGAATAAAAATTACCTAGGATAGTGCAAAAAATACCAGAAAAAGGATCCCCTGCCGGCCGTATATGTACGAAAATGGGTCCAAAAAACCCCCTCCCCGTGCATGCAGATGGGTTATACGCCCAAAACTGTGAACCCCCTTGGATTTCACTGGGGCCTTTTTGGATATGCAGAGGCTTGGGTACTGGCTATGGGCTCAATTTAAGAGGTTGGGGTTGCCTCCATATGTGACCCTGAAGTCTCTGGGTAATAATTTTTTTTCTTATTATGGTTGATTCTGAGGCCACGGTGGAGCAGTTGGTCTCACATGGAGTGGCACGTATGGGAGGGGCCTATGTTTTGTTCCAGCATTATGCTCCAGGTTTCTCTTCTGCTAGGCCTGCTGCAGTTAGAGTGCCATGCTGGCTTCAAATCCGAGATCTGCCTCCAGAGATGATGGTGTCTGAGTTTCTAGTGGTCATGGCCAAAGGCCTGGGAACTCATATAGCGCACTCGATTGTGGGTGCACCACAGATATGTGTAGGTATTCGGGCGAATGAGGTGTTACCTCAGAGTCTTGTGGTTAAAAGTGGTGATTATTATTCTTACTTCCAGTTGGACTTGCTCAATGGGGGAGAGCTTTTGGCAATGTTTCCCTCGCTTAAGCGGTTTCACCAGCATAAACCTCATTCAGCACCCAAGCAGGCAGAGCAAATAGTGATTGGGCCGCCTTCACCCTCTGCACTTGTTCCCCCCGTGCTCCTCATGCATGGAAAGGTAATGACACTATTGCCCATCTTTCTAGGCCTAGGTTTTCTGATTGGATTAGGCAACCGTTGCAAGCAGAAAGTGCAGAGAAAAGTTCTAGGGTGACAGAGGCACTGCTTATCTTAGAGCAGAATAACAAGAAGGATTTGCAGCAAGTTTTTAAATCATTACCTCCTGTTGTAGAAATCAATCACCAGAAGCATGTGCAGTATACAGAGAATTTGGTTGCATCTTCGGTGTTAGGCCATTTCACTGGGGCCTTTTTGGATATGCAGAGGCTTGGGTACTGGCTACGGGCTCAATTTAAGAGGCTGGGGTTGCCTCCATATATGACCCTGAAGTCTCTGGGTAATAATTTTTTTCTTATTATGGTTGATTCTGAGGCCACGGTGGAGCAGTTGGTCTCGCATGGAGTGGCACGTATGGGAGGGGCCTATGTTTGTTCCAAAGATTATGCTCCGTGTTTCTCTTACGCTAGGCCTCACTGCGCTTAGAGTGCCATCTTGGGCTTCAAATCCGGATCCGCCTCGAGATGATGGTGTCCGAGTTTCTAGTGGTCATGGCCAAAGGCCTGGGAACTCACATAGCGCACTCGATTGTGGGTGCACCACAGATATGTATAGGTATTCGGGCGGATGAGGTGTTACCTCAGAGTCTTGTGGTAGTGGTAATTATTATTCTCACTTCCAGTTGGACTTGCTCAATGGGGGAGAGCTTTTGGCAATGTTTCCCTCGCTTAAACAGTTTCACCAAAGATAAACCTCATTCAAAGACCCAAGCAAAGTGAGCAAATAGTGATTGGGCGCCTTCATCCTCTGCACTTCTTCCCCGTGTTGAAGGTCGGGAGCGGTGGGCGATCCGTAGACACAACCTGAACCCTCCTCTCGTATGGTGGATCCCGAGGTAGGGTCATTTAGCCCATCAGCAGCCCACTGTGCAGGCCCCTCCTCAAGTGGATCGAATGGTGATTGATCAGATAGTCCAGAACTTTTCTTCCTGGGCTGATCGTGTTGAGGCATGTGAGGCTTTGCAAGGGGATCCTGGACCCTTGGTGCACAACGACCCACATGGATAAGAAAATTCTATCTTGGAATGTGAGAGGCATCAAATCCTCTCCGAATAAGCGAGCACGTCTCGCCATGGCTATGAAGAATCTTAATCCAGATATCTTGTGTTTGCAGGAGCATAAATGTGCCAGGGGTGATATTAACAACCTAATGAATATCTTGGGTAATCAATATGTGGCTGCAGCTGCTACAACGGGCAGGGCCAGGGGAGGTACTTTGATTTGTTGGAAAATGGGTGTACATGTAACCTTTTCAGCCACAGATAGCCAGGGCCAGTAGGCAGTGATTAAATGGAAGGAGGGCCAGTCTGAGTGGGGCTTACTAAATGTGTATGCACCAATTGGAGCCACTCAGAGAGGTTGCTTATGGGCACAACTGCGAAATAAGCTCCAAAGGTATGGGTTCTACATGGTTTGTCCTGGGTGACTTTAACATGGTGGAGCTCCCAGAGGACAGGCATGGTATTGGTTTTGCATCCTTTTTTCCTCTTAAACCTCAGCCTTTGTTCTCTACATTCCTGGTTAAACTATCCATTGCCTGGTAATCCCTTCCTTTGCCTATGCAAGCTAAAGCACATGACTGTTGTATCAATTGCCAATCATGTCAAAATGTCGCTAATCTCAGATGCTATTTGTGGTCATGATATCAAGAAACTTTTACCTCAAAGGGGTCCTTAAACACAATGTTCTTACCGTATCTCATCTTAATTTTTGGAGCTTGGATAGATGGAGGAACATGAGTTGATGTGCCTAAAGCACATATAGCAACAAAAAATGGCATATGATCTGACTCATTCTTTTCACTGCCAATAGAAAGATTGACCATCTGATTAACATTAGAGTTGTCCCTTGATGGACTATAAACGGTTCATTTATACAGTTCTTCAAAATTTATATAAAATCAATGGCATAAAATTCAGTTAAACCCTTTCTACACGTTAATATCAGTCATGTTCCACAGCAAAAATAGTTAAAAATGGATATGCCTCCAAAATTGAAAGTTATGCTTAGGTGAATCAAGGGGCTCAAGCCCAGTTTGCTTCATGTTTGTATAATGTAAAACTATTTCAATAAAAGAATTTTTTTGATTTTTTTTCATTATAATAATATTTTTCACGAGATAAGGATGAATATACAAAAAGCCTTGTTCCAATCCGAAGTCTAGAAAGGAATATTTAGCCAGTCAAACATGACAGGATTAAAACAGTTTTCTGTCTTCTGTGGACCAATAATAGTTCCTAGAAGGCTGTTTCAATTTAAATTCTACAACTTTTGCATGAAAATATTTTTTTACTTCAAATTTGGTATATAAGTAGTTGACTAATTGCTTCATGCATAAAAAATATTTATTGGCCTGTAATTTGAAGGTTCAGCTTTGACTTATAGTAACAATTTTAAGTGATTTTTAATTGATGTTTATTTTGTTAAATTTGAAGGAACTTTTTTGAAATAGTATGTCATGGAAAAATCATATATGAATGCTTGTATGGATATGAAACCAATTCAAAAACAAGTAAAGAAAAAGAGCAAAAAGGCATGATCATGACAAATCAAGAAAGGCTTCTGTACCTAAGACCATTACTAGTCTATAGGTTCATTTTAAATCAATAACTTCCTTAGTTTAATCAATCCCAGGTTGAATTTTAGGATGCTAGTATTTCATGAGCTCCTCTACCAATAAAAAAGATCTATAAGTTTGGGCTAAAACTTTTAGTATTAGTTCCAAGTTATCATCAAATGTTTTCCATATTGGATCTCTAGATTTGTGCCTTGAGGATGAACTTCAAACACCATATTTCAAAGATCTCCAAAGTTAAGAAAGCAATGCAAGATGAACCAAGGAAAAATATAAAAAGCTGTGACTAAAGAAAATCAAGATAGACTGCTATATTGATGCCAATTATTGGTCCAAATGACCTCTCATTTAAATGTTAAGAACATCATCATCTTAATCAATTCTTTAGAATATAGTTCACATATGCCACATTCTATATGATAATATTAGTTGGTTAGGGAGGATTATCTATCTAAAGGGTGATATTGAAGCACATAAACTAAACAATTAATGACTACTTTGAATATATGTGGAAGTCCATTTACACCTTTCAAAGATTAACTTATAGACGATGAGAAGTCATAGTATCATTGTAGGGAGCAACATGAATAGAGCTAGTGCAAATAAAAAGAGACATTTTCTCCATCTAGTTGGTCTAATCCCGGACATATAAATAGTCCATGCTTATTTATATTCAAATCCTGTATATAATATATTATTTTAACATGAAATTTGAGATATATATTGCTAATAAAGGTTTAGATTTACAAAAAATTATAGCCTATTATAAAGGATCATCTGCATGTACTATAGTCCTACTTAGACTACAACACTTTGGAGCAGTCACACATTGACTGACTTTATAATAGTGAGAAATAAGTAGGTTTCTTCATTTTTTTTTCTAATAATATCACATCAAGAACCTCAATATCCCTTTTTATCATATATTGTGTCATTTAAAAGGCTTATGGAAGAAATGTAGTGCAATAAGTTAATATTTTAGATAAACAAGAAAAACAGGTATAAAAAATCCTTTGATCTATTTATTTATAGTCATGTCTAAGCTTCATGATATTGTCCTCCATTCATCAATAACCATCACTAGCTACATCATTATTGAGTTTTAGACCTATAAGGTTGTAATCAACGCACTTTTGAACATTTCAATGTGTTCATCATGTTATATTAGATCTTGTTTAGATCTAGATAATGCATGGTTATACCCTAGTTACACTATATTTAAGTTGATAGAGTAAATTTCTATATAGAGTTGACTAGAATGCATCATTTGCTATCCTTGTGAGACTTATAGTGGGTTTTATTGGAGCACTTTAACCTATATTTTTATTTTGAATTCTGTATAATAATTTCTTTAGTTAATAATGGTACTAATATAACATATAAACATCTAAAAAATTCCTTGGACTATAGCTTATATTGTTAAAAACTCATTGTCACAAAAAGTAAGTCAAAACATGTAATAATAAGAGAGAAATAATTCTCGAACCTCATGCAGCATTTTTAAGCAAAGTAGGCTTTGGTGACTTCAATTGATATCAAATGATAGTGGCCAAACATGAAAACATGCAAATCGGCATGTTTTATCATAATATACCAATTACTTTCATATTTAGCAAGGTCTAAACAGTTTTATGCTAGAAAATTGAAGAATACAGTTCTAGAATGCTGTAAAAACTGCCAAATTCTCCAAAGTTTGAACTGTCATACCAACATAAAGGTGAATCTAGTGGTTATGAAATTCTCATAGATTGTTAAGAATGAAGTGTAGACTCAAAGAGTTGTAGTAGATTTTAAAATTAAAATTTCTCTTGTGAGATATATGGGTTTAAGTGACGGGGGGTATGGTGGATTGATGGATCATTTCTGGTCCATGGACCCGAAGAGACATTTGTCTATCGTTCATCTCTCGACGAATACGGTATAAAAACCATCTCTCGTCGTATGTGACGAGAGATTAAAAAAAGAATGCATGTGGCCGGAGAGAGGGTGAGAGGGTGAGAGAGAGAGAGAGAGAGAGAGAGAGAGAGAGAGAGAGAGAGAGAGAGAGAGAGAGAGAGAGAGAGAGAGAGAGAGAGAGAGAGAGAGAGAGAGAGAGAGAGAGAGAGATGAAATGAAATGAAATATGTATTTACTACGTCTGCAGACCACCATGTCTATGAGACGTTCAAAATCGTACAATCAACATTATAAAAAATATCCTCTAACGCATCCTCTGAGAGAAATGCATTAGATGTCTCCCACTTCTCTTCCTCTTTCGCTTTACTACCAATATCCTTGAGCACAGATTCCCTTTGCTCCAACATCTCAGTTACAAATTTTCCTACAATATTTCTTGACAAATCAAAGAAAGTTACCAAATCACTACAGCTAATCCGATGTTTACTACGAAGATCCGCATACCGTGGGCAGTGCAAAAGCGCATGCGCCTCATCTTCAATCTCCCCTGTGTCACACACTTTACATAACCTGAGTTCATAAGGGATATTACTCCATCTACCCACTTCCACATCTAGTCTGTGTGAACTGAGCCTCAATCGACTAATGGCATGTCTGTACTCCAATGACAACCCTTCACCTAGATAACTTGGCTGCCGCATAAAGGGATTGATGGATTGCTTATAATACGCTTTCTTCACCTCGGGGACACACCAAGATCGTTCAACCACATGTTCGTGTACCCAGGCTCTAATATCACCACGTCGAGCAGGCAGGTCATTGCTATCCAACCCCCATTTCCTCATCCAAATCTTTATGTCAGCATACCACCCTTTGTCTCTAGTTGCCTCCATAGCAACCCTAGGCAAGCACTCTTCAGGCATATCCAGGTGCACCTTACCTATATATTCAAGGGTCTTGCACAAGGCTTCTGCCTCGAGCGGCATCATGCCACATTCCACCAATATCATATAAGGAGTTTGTGCTTTAACCCCTAATTCTGATCTAAAGAACCTTTTTTGGACCTTTTCGACCTTTTTCCAAGTATCTTCTGCCAATCCTGGTGCCCATACCTCGCAGCCATACAGTACTACCGATTGCATAAGCACTTTGACAACATTCTCTTCAACTCGAAATTCCAGATGTCAGCATTCGCACTCCTGCATTGCATACTATATAGAGCCTTCAGCCCACCATTCACCCTCTGCTCTACTACCTGATTCCAACTGGGATTTTTATCAACCTGGACTACCAAATACTTATATGAGTCCACTATGTCCATGTGTTCCCCTTTGTATAAAAACTTAAGATGTTCTATCTTAAGTGCCCCGAAGACAATCAGCTTAGTCTTAGCCAGATTCACCTTCATACCTTCGTGATCACAAAAAAGGGATAGAGAAACCAAATGTTTTTGTATACCTGCCACCGATCTAGAAATATAACAATGTCATCTGCATAAAGTAACATAAGCAACACATACCCATTCATGACCATACCATCCCCTCCCGAATGAGCCATCCATTCGTCCAACTAGTCTATTAACAGACCAAACAAAGTGGGGGACATAGGGCATCCCTGTTTAACCCCCATGTTACTAATCACCTCATCTGAACTGGTCTGGGAGTAGGAAAATGATAATTGAACCAAAACGTTTTCATAAAGCAATTTAACGCCAAGCATCTCCAACCTCTCCCAAAAATTGCCCCTGTGTATTGTATCAAATGCTTTCGTAAAATCTACGAGAAGCACATACAATGGTTTTCGTGTTCCTGTTACCAAATCGATCAGTGCAAGTACCGTGACTAAATGAGCTGTTGTCGATTTCTTGGGCCTAAAACCTGCTTGCCCCCTTGCCCTGACATTGTTCTCTTCGGCCCACCCACTAATTTTAGTGTTAACCATAGTGGCAAAAAGCTTCGCAAAGAGAGTACTAACCATTATCATTCTATAGTTGTTTGGGTCCATTTCAGCTCCTGCTTTATGGAGGGGAATAACCCTATTCATCCGCCACATGTGGGGAAACCCCTCTCTCAATACTGCATTCATCAATTTCCATAGTGCTTCCTGTGTTGTCCTCCCTGCCCATTTAAACATTTCAGCCACTAACCCCATAGTATCCATGGCCTTCCCATTCAACAAAGCTTGTAGACCCTCTTGCATATCATCATATGTGAACTCCCATTCGCCTCCACTCAGGTACTGCACTGGTACATTATCTTCTATGCCGGGGACATAATACAGATTACCAATATATTCCAATAGTTCTTCCTTTCCCAACACAACAGGGTGTTTTAACTTTGGTTTGATCCTATTCCAGAACTTCTTGGGCTCTTTAAGCAATTCATCAATCATTTGCAAGTGCTTTTTGTATAAAAACTTCTTCTTTTTTTATTTCACCAACCTCATGTACTCTGCCTTGACATCTCTCCTTTTATCCCCTTTGGCTGCTTTAAACTCATGTCTCTTCAATTTGCATTCTGCATCAAACCAGGCGTTACATAGTAGTCCCTTCAATTTTCTTTGGGATACATAGCACTTCATAGCAGTTTTAAGTACCAACGTACTAAGCACTGTACTGATATCCTCTGCTCGATCTGGACAAATCACCTTGGATGCCTGCAGCTCACACATGGACGCAAAATTTTCAGCCTTATGGTAATGCATAACGAGTCTTGGACTGTCATTGGCAACTGCCTTGAAGGGTTCAAATCTGCCAACGTTTAATGAAACAAACATTGGCACATGGTCGAATTCTGGTCTCTCATCCCCAATCTCAAAACTCACCATCTGTTCCATAAACTGCAGTCTTGTTATCACCAGATCTACCACACTTGCTCCTCTACACGTGACCTTTCCTAAGTTGGGATATCTGTCCACACCATTGTATACTATCATGTCAAATCCTGTACACATACTCAGGAGATGGTTACCATGAGGAGTGGGCCATCTTATTTTATCTGCTGACACTCTATTCCACCCACATTGCATTAGTTCCTGAGCATCAATCATATCTAGCCACACTGGTTCCCCTTATATACTAGCTACTGCTGCTTGCTTGCTTCCAATACAACCATTAAAATCTCCCAACATAAGTGTCTCTCCTTGAGGTAACAGTTTAAGAACGTCTTGTTCCAAGTGGAAAAAGGGGTCATCTCGGTCCAACATCTTGCCATTATACACTGGACATTCGCGTGGTGGAAAATACCAGCCTGCTATAAAGACCTTCCCTGTCTGACTAGGCATCTCAACCCATATATGCTGCTTAGACCCAAGTCCCTCTACCAACTTTTTCTTATTTCAGGTCTTACATAACACGCAATGCCCCCGTGCCCCTTTAGCCTCCATTCCATACTGAATGTAACAGTTTGAACCCTGCAATGTGTAACTCCCCGCGCTCTTCATTCTCACATGTCTCTAAAAAAAAATACCAAATCTACCTGTTCTAGAATGTCTCCCATCATATTTATCTTTGTCGAATTTAAGCTATTGATGTTCCAACATTGAACCCTGGTGGTGTCGCATCCCTATGCCTGTTCGACTACAACCTTCCCACGGTGCCAAAATGCTTTTTGCCCACTTTGCTTAGCTTCCTTGAATAATTGCATCTGCTCTTTGTATTCTCGCAGTTGAGTCTTGGTGAAATCATCGTTTACCCATATTTTCTTTCCCTTCAATAAAGGCTTTTGCTTCAGTATAGTGATCTTTTCTTCCCTGGAGCGGAACTTTACAATGATGTGCCTGTCTTTGCCCATGGGTTTTCCAACCCGGAATGCCTCCATAATTCCAACATCTAAAATTTGAAACTCTTCCCTACAAAAAGACACTATCATTTCCTTTGTATTCTCTCCGGTTTCTTCGGGCATCCCTACAAATCTAAGATTCAAGGCTTTTTCTTTTCTTTCCTGCTCTTCGATGTATGGTACAAGCTGATTTTGTATTTCTGCTATGTCAAAGTTTTTATCTCCTCCACTGTTATGTTAAACATGGCCAATTAACCCTTGTTTAAACATCTCAATTTCTACTTCCATGTCCTTCTTGATCTGTTTAATTTCAGAAACTGATATATTACTCGCCTGGTTTGCTGCTCCTTCAACATCGGATTCATCATTATTTTCCCGTGTAAATTCAGCCCCGAGTTGCCCCTTCAAGTCAACAAGCTTTGCTCTCATTTGATGTTTGAACGCCTCCATCCCCACCTTCATTTGGTTCAGGAATGACTGCTTAAGATCATGCACAATGGAATCCACAGCAAATTTCAGTGCATCCTGTATTGTCCCTTGCATAGCATCTAATCACTCTTGTTTCAGATTGCACATCATCATTGCTTAATATGTGGCCATGGAATTGCCCATCGATGGACCCATCCCTTTCCCTTCTTGTAGACATGTAACAGGAAACATCCCTGAGTTTGCTGTAACGTTGGCTGTAAACAGCCCTCCTTCTTCCTCATTAATTCCTGCTGTAACATTGATTGTGAACCCATCGATTCTGGCAGCCTGTTCCAGCATCAGGGCCTGAAATCCATCCATTCAGGCATCCTGTTCGAGCACGTTTCCAGTCAGAGCCTGACCCAGATCGACGGAACTGCCCTTTCTTTTCCCTGTATCTTTATCTTCCCCACCTTTTGTTATGTCCGATTCATCAGACAAGAGCTTTGGATCGTCTAGTTCAGAGCCGACTAGCACAAAAACCAGTTGTGGTCCCATTTTTTCCTGTAGCATACCCTGTAGCACAGATGCTGTGCGACTGCTGTCGCCCAGATTCCCAGATTTACCTGAGCTATTACCATCGACCAGAGGCTCGTCTGGTTTTTTTAAGCTTTTTTTTGTCATATTCATGTGGAGCCTTAGCCTTGGTGGTCACTTTCGCTGTTACAGCATCTGCCAAACCAGATCCCCCAGACTCTGAAGAAGACCCATCGCTACCATTTGTCCTTGCCCTAGTTTTGTGCGCCATCGCGCCATCGCCGAGAGAGAGAGAGAGAGAGAGAGAGAGAGAGAGAGAGAGAGAGAGAGAGAGAGAGAGAGAGAGAGAGAGAGAGAGAGAGAGAGATGCGTTGGCCACATGCTGACTTAGAGATGACGAGAGACAATACGAGAGAATACGAGAGATGAGAGATGGGGGAGAGATGGGAGAGATGGGGGAGAGTGGGAAAATCCAACTCTCACCTTGAGATGATTCGCCCCTAACGGTAGTTAAGGGCGTTTCATTGCCCACTAACCAAACAATTAGCCTTAATTTTCATTTTGAAAAAACTGCTAAATGTTTCCCACACACCGAAACCCGGGGCCATTTCCCCTGCTTCTTGATCTTCAAGGCCGCCTAATTCTTGCTCCAAGTATCCAATTTCTCGAAGCAATTAGCCGATTACGATCCAGGTATTTGTCAGATTTCGCATCCATTTGCATTCTGTTTTTTGAGGATTCATACAATAAGTTTTGAACCTCAATTTCGTTTTAAGTTTTTCTTATTCCCCTACAATTATCTGCAATCAGATGTCTAAGGCCTCTGGATTTTCTTTGCCAGCAAGCAGCAAGCCTTTCGTGCCTCCTCGGGTTGAAAAAATGGCACCAAGAAGGACCCGAAAAATGACAGGCCAGATCTCCATGGATGTGCATTTGGAGACTAATTCCGAGCCAATTCCATCTCCAAGACAGCCAAAGGAGAAAAGATCCAAACGAGTATTGAGCGAAATTCAGGCATCTTCTGATATTGTGAGTGAATCTTTTGAAACCGAATCTGCTTTGGCTCTTGTTGTGCACGAGGAGGAAAATTCGAAAGTGTTGTTGTTGATATTTTATAGTCTTTAGTGTGTATTAATGTGAAGTCATTTGACTCAGAAATGTCTGTGACATGCTGTTCAGTTTTGATAATAGAATAGAATAGAATATGATTTTATCGTAATGAAAGGTTTTCGAGCTCTAATCTATGTGTCACAAATTAAGCTCTAAACTCATGCCACAAACACATTTAACTTTTCATCATTCTGTAACAATACACGACAGAGAATTAAAGAGATCAAATCGAATAGAATTGAATATGGATTTCATTTTCTTGGCTACAAAATTCATTCATTCAAAGGATGACATGTCCATCCAGATTCTCAAATAGCACGTGCCTCATTTGATCACCCTGTTTTTTTAAGGACCTATTCATGGCTTCTGTTTCATAGTAATATATTGGTGGAGGGTCGTCTTCAATTGGCAGCATATCCCAGCCCTTGTCTTCCATTACACAAAAGTTCCAAAGAACACAACATGCATGTATGATCTTGGAGGCTTTGCCAACATGTACAGGCAAGTGTTTCAGAATTCTAAATTTTTCCTTCACAATGCCAAATCCATTTTCTACACACACTCTGCCCCTACAGATCCTTTTGTTAAACTTACCATATGCACCCTGATTTTGAGGAAAGACTTTAAGGAGAAAGGGCCTGCTAGAATAAGCTGAATCACCTAATAGTAATGGTGGAATAGTTACCTGAACTTCCTGGTCAGTAGGCTGCCCCATCTTCAGTTTTCTGCCACTCAGAGTCACCACATGTTCTTGTAAAATTTGTTTTGAAGCAATTTTATTATAAATGGAGCTCTTCTTGAACTGGTTGGAATCATGGACTGAACCTGTTCTAGTTACACAAACATTAATAAACAATCTGCTATGTGTAACAATTCCTTGCATGAGACATGAGTGCCTCTTATGTCTGCTGTAATAGTCTTCCCCATTGTCCTTTTTTTTTGGGTTTCCTCCATAAAAAAATATGGGAACCGTCAACTGCACCATATATATTGGGCAACCCAGTTGCATCATGGAATTCCTTAATACACTGAGTTAATCTTGCTCCTGTAGGCATTGCAACAAACCGTTTGTACAGCATTGTCTTCGAAGCCAATACAAGCGTGACTTTCTTGGTATATTTCTGCACTGTTGCTTTCCCAACATAAAATCTCTGTCCAACATGTAAGGGCATATTCCCGTGTGCTAGAAAATACAGAACCATAGCAACTGCTTTCCTTGGATCAACAGGGGGCCTGACTTTAATCCCGGGCCTGACAAGATAAGACACAATTAAACCTACTAGTCTCTCAAATGTGGCTCTCTTCATCCTGTAAAATTGGTGCCATATATCGTCTTCGAAGGATGGCAGACAATTCCAAGCATGGTTATCGATATTATCCCACTGTGTTCTTTGCCTTGGAGCAATCCAAAATCTTCTTGGTGGTCTTCTAACCCTACTGGAACCCGCAACCATTAAAGCTGCAGATGCGCAAAAAAACATACCATTGTTAACTTCTAGAACCTCATCATCGAACAGGGTCATTGGGTCTTCGAGCTCGTTGAGTTCCAGTAGCTGCAAACAGTATCTCTGTAATGCAAATCCGAGTGTCAAAGCCCGAAAAAGCATGGCAATCATGCCAAGAATGACCGGATCCATGGTTTAGTGGCCGGAATCGAAAGAATGGGGAGGCAAAACTAGAAATGAAATATCCCACATAGACCGCCAAACCAAGAAAAAAACAGACTTGAATATCCCACAATTTGGTGCCCGAATGGAACGTTACGGTCGAATTATCCCACAAAGAGTTCGTCGGCCGGAATGGATGCACGATCGAAAAATCCGCAAACAGCAAAAATTCTGCCCATAACCGAGGTCATTAAGCCTCGAGACAATTGTCTCTCCTCTCCTCCCAAAAAAAAATGCATTACATTTAGGAGAGGAACCATATGTGACGAGAGATGGATTTTTTACGAGCATGTGGCCGCAAAAGAGAGAGAGAGAGAGAGAGGGAGGGAGGGAGGGAGGGAGGGAGGGAGGGAGGGAGGGAGGGAGGTGAAGTGAAGTGAATTATTTCGTTTTGTCAGACCATCAGGCTTATAAGACCGAGTACAAAGCTTAATACATTAAAAAACAAAAATATTTTCATCAGGCGAATACTCATCATCGAGTATCTCGCTATCATTCTCCTTTATCTCATCTTCACTAAATTCAGTGCTACCTCCCTCAGTTCTAACAAGTCTATGAGAAAGTTACCAATTATAGTAGCCAGCATATAAAAAATTTGCCGTGAATTACATAATTTCATGCCAAACCTCACTCAAGGCTTGGTAAGCTGGGCAATTTATTATCGGATGCGCTTAATCCTCTACCCCATCCCATGCACACGCCCTACAATTTTTGGTACTTACGTTGTATATTATACCTCCTAATTTCTATGCTCAGGGTATGGGCACTAAGTCGCATCCTGCAAATAGCATGTCTCTTGGGCAAGGAACTATTCTCATTCAGATAGCCCATTTCCCGCAGTGTAGGATTCATTTCCTTCTTATAATGTGACATTTTAATACCAGGTGCATGCCAAATTCTTTCGCGCATTTTTTCCTGTACGCAATCCCGAATTCTATTCTTGTTGCTTGTATCCGAATGCTCCATTTCCGTAACTAGATTATCCCATCAACACCCTTTATTAAATGATGCTTTCAAGGCCAACTTTGGGTAGCTCTCCTCATCCAAGTTTCCTATCCTGCTTAGATAGGTTATGTATCGGCATAAAGCCTCACATTCTAATTGCATCATCCCGCACTCTGCCAAATCATATCATGTGGTACTTGCATTTTGACCCCAAGCTCATTGTATAGAAACTTTTTCTGCACCCTTTCAACTTTTTGACATAATTCTAATAAGAGTTCAGTTCCCCAAACTTTGCAACCATATAAAAAAACCACTGACTGCATTAAGAATTTGAATAGTGTTCGCTTTAAACTAAAATTTCAGATATCAGCTTTTAGGCACTGCTTTTGCATGGCAAACGACGCCTTTATTCCACCATTAACCCTTTGCTCCACTATGCGGTTCCAACATAGGTGCTTATTTATAATGAGCCCCAAATACTTATACGAGCCTGTGACCTTCGTCACCTCTTCCTTATAAATGAAAGAATAGTTTTTATCTAGGTCTTAGTCTTACCTAAGATTCACTTCCATGCCTGTTGCATCATAAAAGCTCCCTAATGTATCCAATGTTGTTGCATACCCTCTTTGCGTCTAGATAATATAACAATGTCATCTTCATACAATAATAGGAGAATGCTTGATTCCTTCCCCACCGTATGTGGAGATCCACCTCTCTAAGTCATCTATTAAAATACCAAAGGGCATAGGCGAAAGTGGACATCCCTGTTTGACTCCAATGTTGTTCTCCACCTGCTCTTTCCATTGACCATCAAATGGAAAGGATAGATTGGAGAGAGAGAAGAAAAAAAGAAGAAAGTGTACTACATCTATGGGAGGCCTCGAAGGCCTATTAGACGACAATTTTAAATGTCATCGTAAAGCAATAGATGAGTTTCTGAGTCCTCATCTAGCTCATCATCTCACTCAAACTGTCATTATCATCAATATTATGATTATGCATACAAATTTCTCTATACTGAAAGCTCAATCAAATACTTCCCTATAATATCCCCATTTATGGTGAAAAAGGTTGGCAGATCTTCATAGTGTATTCCAAACTTATCGCGTAATACATTGTACAACATACATCGAAGCAATGCATGATCCTTATCCTCTACTTTATCTTTACAGTATCTTTAATTCCTAGAAATAATATGCCCCCATCTACCCATTTCCACACCTAAATGATGTGAACTAAGACGAATCCTGCAAATAGCATGTCTTTCTTGGATAGAAATATTTTCCTTCAAGTGCCCTACCATTTCCAATGTGGGGTTAAGACAAAATCATTTTGGTCTTGGGTTGCGACCACAACTTTTTATGTACCTTCCTGTATATCCATTGTCTTAAATCAGATTTCACTAAGACCACTTCATCCCATTGCATTTCCCATTCATTGAGCCACTTCTTGACATCTTGGAACAAATCATTCTCCTTGCTGGCTAACAAAGCCTTGCGCGTAATTCTAGTGCCATCTATGAGTAACACCTTCTTAAAATACGTAATGCATCTAAGGATCGCTTTCCCTTCTAAAGACATGAGACCATATTCTGCTAACATCATAGAGTAAGGTGTTTAAGCTTTAACTCCTGATTCCAGTCTCAAGAATTTTTTTAAGACATGCTCAATATCATCTCATAAGCACGCGCAAATTTGGTCCCCAAATTTCACATCCATATAAGACTATGTTTTTCACAAATGACTGAAAGAGTCTCTCCTTAAGATTCCATGACCAAAGGCGATGTTCTCCTATACATGCTCTGCAATGCATATAAAGCCCTTTGTCCACCATATTCGATGTGTCTGCTAAATACAAGTCCCAAATATTTGTATGAATCACACATACTTACCACACTCTCCTTATATCTGAAGATGGGTTCTTGTTTAAGCGCTCCTACTGTCATAATGCTCGTTTTTTCTAGATTCACCTGCATGCCTGTTTGATCACAAAAATCAGCCAACCCTTCCAAGTGTTTTTGCATATGATCCTTATAGCGCACAAAAATGACTGCATCATCTGCATACATTAGCAATTGGATCATATATCCATGTATTTCCATTCCCCCTGGGCAATTCTAAAGCAACCAATCCTCTAAACCATCAATAAAAAGTCCAAACAATGTGGGGGATAGCGGACGTCCCTGTTTCACCCCAAGATTGCTTTCGACATGGTCCTAGATATCCAGTGAAAATGGTAAAGATAATTGCACAAGCACTTTTTCATACAGAATTCGAACTGCCTCTCTAAGCTCCTTCGGCAACTTCAACTTATCCCACCTTTCCCACAATTTGTCCTGTGGCACCTTATCAAATGCTTTGTTAAAGTCTACAAATGCCATGTAAATTGATTTTTTAGTATCCTTAACCGTGTCAAATATAGTTTCTAACACTAATAAATGGTCTAAAGAAGCCTTCCTGCTCTAAAACCTACTTGTGACTCTGCACACTTTTGATTGTGCTCTACCCAAATACTTATCTTTTTTTTTCTAAGATAGTGGCCAAAAGCTTAGAAAATAGACTACTTACTATAATGGTTTGATAATTGTTTGCATCCTGCCTCGCCCCGCCTTCATTTATGGGTACCACCCTGTTCCGACACCAATCAAGTGGAAACCCTTGTCTCATAGCCATTGTAAACATTTTTGCAACTAAAGGATGGATACAAATACCTGCCCATTTTAGATGCTCTGCGCTTAAGTAAAAAATCATGTGCTTTCCCATTAGCCAAATAATGATGGAATTAGGAATCATGTGATATTTGGGTTGTTATCATTAAAGCCTAAGGTGAACTGGATAAACAGGGAATATCAAAGTATCAGGGGATTAGGGACCACAATTTGGCTCCCCTGTAGTTGTATGATCCAGTTAAACAAATAATTAGGGTGTCAGTGGCAAACATGGAGACATTGTTGCAAGGGTATTTCTTGTGAAGAAAAAGAAAAATTAAAGTTCAATGGTCGAGGTGCATTATTTTGAAGCTAGGCCTGTGGGATAATTCGTCGGATGCCGAAATACTCAACTCTGACTGTGGGATATACATGAAGATCGGAAGGCAAGCTTATCCATCTCCATAACCGCCGGATTGGCCAGTTTTAGCATATACAGGACCTTAAACGGTGCAAGCTATATAAGAACAAGGGATCTTCTTGCGAAATAGGCCTCAGGAGCTCCGGTCAACTAAGCTACAGGGATTTGGTCAATACCCGAGCTACAGTGTTCTTTCTTCAATGGTTTAATGACTAGTTATGGTTTAATGACTAGTTAGGAACTATAGTTGTTGGAGAAACTTATTACTTGTATTATTGAAGAGTTTAGATTTGAAATACAAGTAAATTGTTTGAAGATTGTCTTGCATAAACCATTGATAGACTTAAAGATGTTTTGCAATTGGTGAATGCATTAAGCTTTGAGCATAAGATCTGGAGAAAATTGAGTTAGCACATACATATTAAATTCAACATTGGTATCAGAGCATCCAGGTTCTAGTCAATATGACAACAAGATTTGGTGCTAACTTATTAAATGCAATTGAAGTATTTAAGGGAGATGGAGGCTTTCAAATTTGGAAGGAGAGTATTAGAGGCGTGCTGGAGTTTGAAAATTTGTGGTATTTGTTTGATGGTACGCCAGTAACAGTTGCAACTAGCTCAGGTGGTTCAAGTCCTGCTGCTAGTAGTAGTAATGCTCAATCTGGTGCAGGGGGAACTTCAGATGAAGGTGTGTCTACTGCAAGGGCAACTTCTCTGAGTTTGAAGCTAAGATTATGGAGGCTCAGGCCATAATCATGTGTAAGGTAGGCACTGCCTTAAAACTGAAGCTTCGAGGTATGAAGCCTAAGGAAATGTGGGATTATTTGATAAAGCACTATGAACAAAAAAGTTCTTCACAAATAGATGTGCTGGAAAAACAGTTAAGGAAAATGAAGTTGTCTGAGAAAGATAAATTAACTAATTTTTTGGAGAGATTTGATTCTATTATTGCAGATCTTGAGGGAGCTGGAAATATCTTGAATGAACAGTATCAAATATTAGCTTTGGCAAGAGCAGTATCTCATAATAATCACTTGGCGACTTTACTCAGAAATGTAGCCACTTCCAAGGAGCATGCTATCAGAATGATACGCACAGAATTTGAGCAGTCTACTGTTACACAGGAGGAAGCTGATCAATCCACAGAGGTCTTGTATACAGGTAAGACTAAAAGAGGTGGTTTTTCAAGAGGAAAAGTAGGACCTTGTTATGCATGCAATCAATATGGTCACCTAAAGAGTGAATGTCCAAATAATAGTGAGAAGGAATTTAGATGCTTCAATTGTGAAGGTAAAGGTCATTTTGCTTCTGATTGCCCAAGCCCTAAAAAGGGAAGAGGTCGAGGAAGATCTTCTGGAACTTATAGAGGTGGCAGGGGCAAGGGAAAATTCAAAGAAGGTGCAAGTATTAATGTGGTAGAAAAGCAAGATAGTAGTGAAGGTGAACTTGAGGATGACACCTTGGAGGTAAGCAAGAATTTAACTTGCAATATTTCAGAGTTTCCAAAGAAAAATAATAATAAATTTGTTGTTATAGATTCAGGAGCAGAAAAAAGTGTGGTGTGACTTGCATATGCTTAAGGATTGGGAAAAGAAGGAAGGACATGTGCAACTTGGTGATGGAGGTTTGAAGAAAATAGAAGATACTGGAGTTTTAGAGTTGTTTGACTTAAATGGCAAAATTGTAAAATTGAGAGATGTTTTGTGTGTGCCCAGTCTTGTTAGAAATCTCATATCCATATGTCAGTTGGTGGATTTGGGATATAAAGTACTATTTGAACAGATCCAGTGTAAAGTATTTCTTAATGGTGAATTAAAGTTTATTGGCAAAAGAGTTGGTAATCTTTTTGGATTTAATATGGAGCATCTTCATGAAATTAATCTTGTGGAATATTCAGATGTGAAAATATGGCATAACAGATTATGTCATGTAAATGCTGCAATAATTAAAAGACTTGGGGAAAAGGGATTAATATCTGCCAAAGTACAAAAAGAAAAGTTTTTATGTGGGGGCTGCCAACTTGGAAAGCAAACAAGATTGCCATTTAAAAGGTCACACAAAAGAGCAAAGGGCATTTTGGATTTGGTACACACAGACTTATGTGGTCCTATAAATGTTACTAGTTTGAGTGGACATAAATATTTTATGAGCTTTATTGATGATTTCAGCAGAAAAACCAAGTGTTATATTTTGAAAATAAAAGACCAAGCTAGTGATGCTTTGAAGTTATTTACTGCTGAAACCGAGCTAGAAACTGGAAGGAAGATAAAGTGCATAAGGTCAGATAGAGGAGGTGAATATATCTCTGATGAATTTAAAGCTTTTTGTGCAAACATGGGAATCAAGAGGCAACTAACATGCAGATACTCACCACAACAAAATGGAGTTGCAGAAAGGAAAAATAGGACCTTGCTTGATGCTGTGAGATCCATGTTGAAGTATTCTGGTTTACCAAATTATTTATGGGATGAAGCTGTGAAGACAGCTGTCTACATTCAAAACTTGTTACCTTCATCAAGTATTAAAGGTGCAATTCCAGAAATGCTTTGGTCTGGTAAGTCACATTCTTATGATAGATTAAAAACATATGGGTGTTTATGCTTTGTACATGTTCCTGAAGAACTAAGGAAAAAGTTGGATGATAGGGCATACATATCTTATCTGGTAGGGTATGATTCTAACTCAAAAGCATTCAGATTATATGACCCTGCTAGAAGAAAAATTATAGTGAGTAGAGATGTGGTCTTTAATGAAAATGAATTTTATAGACAAATTCCCAAGATCAATACTGAAGATACATGTGAAAGTGAAAGGAAAGATAGTATTGAAGAAGCAAATCAGTCAATAAGTGAAGAAGAAAAAACTCAAGGTTTGGAGCAGGCTGATTTAAGTGACTCTGATAATGAGTCAGAAATGATTTCAAGTAATGTTGCTGAGCCAGAAGTGGAATCAGATGCTGAGCAAGAGATTGAACACACGGAGGCAGAAGTTGGTAAAATTGATAGACCAAAAAGAAAACCCAAACGAACAGAAGCTCAAATGTTGGCAGAAGAAGCCAAACATAATTTAGAGTCCCATGGTAGAACTGAACTTGGAAAAAGTAAAAGACTTAGATCTCAGGTAGGAGAAATTAATACTGTATTTGACATTTTGATACTTGAAACAGACAAGATTCCACAAAATTATATGGAGGCAGTTCAAGATATGAATGGAAAGAACTGGAAATGTGCTATGGAAGAAGAAATGAGAGCATTCAAAAGAACAAACACTTATACAGTAGTGGATATTCCTTCTGATAAGAATATAGTTGGAAGCAAGTGGATCTATCGAATAAAACCAGGAATAGACAAAAATACAAAGAAATTTAAAGCCAGACTTGTTGCACAGGGCTTTACACAGAAGAAAGGGGAAGATTTTGATGAAACATTCTCACCATTGGTAAAGATAAATAGTTTGAGAATGTTATTAGCTATTGCTAATGCTTGTGACCTTGAAATCCATCATATGGATGTAAGTACAGCATTTTTGAATGCTAAATTAGAGGAGGAAATTTATTTAAGACCTGCTCCTGAATTTGAAGAGGAAAAAGGAAAAATCTGGAAGTTGAATAGAGCAGTCTATGGTCTTAAACAATCCCCTAGGGAATTGTATAAATGTATGGATGGATATCTTTTAGAACAAGGTTTTGAGAAGCTCAATTATGATGGTAATATTTACAGGTTTAAAATGGGAGATGCCTGGTGCATTATTGCTTTATATGTTGATGACAATATTATGATATCAAAGGGAACTCAAGTACTAAATCATTGCAAAGGTATCTTGAAGAAACGTTTTCAAATGAGTGATCTTGGAGAATTAAAGAGGTTTCTGGGCATAGATGTTTACAGGGACAGAAAGCACAAGATATTGGCTTTGAGTCAACAAGGGCATATTCAAAACATGTTGAAAAAATTTCATATGGAAGATTGCAATATGGCATATACTCCTATGGTTCCTGGTCACAGAATCTCTGCAGATATGAGTCCAAAGACAGAAACTGAAAGTAAACAAATGGAGAAAATACCTTACAGAAGTTTGATTGGTTGTTTGTCCTATGTAGCCAATTGTACTAGGCCTGATATTGCATTTGCAGTTAATATTCTCAGTAGGTACAATAACAAGGCTAGTAAAGGACACTGGAATGCAGCAAAAAGGATTCTCAAATACTTGAAAGGTATAATGCATTTTGGTATAGTATTTAATGAAACCAACTTACAATTGCAGGCTTATTGTGATGCTGATTGGGGAGGAGATTTAGACAAACGAAAGTCAACTTCAGGATATGTTATTCTATTAGGTGGAGCCCCAGTTGCCTGGAAGTGCAAAAAGCAAAGCAGCATTGCTTTATCTAGTGCTGAAGCTGAGTACAACTCAGCAGCCCTGTTGACAAAGGAACTAATTTGGGAAAGAAGACTTATGGCAGAATTTGGATTTGCTCAAAGAGGACCAACAATTATTTATTGTGATAATACTAGTTGTATTGCCATGTCAAAAAATCCCATTCTGCACGAAAGATCAAAACACATTGAGATGGAAGTTCATTTCATCAGAGATATGGTCAGAAAAAATCAAGTGCATTTGACTTATGTTAGTACAGTTGATCAAAGAGCAGATATTCTTACCAAGGCACTGCCATTATCCAGATTCCAGGAAATAAGGAAATTGCTACAATGTGATGATAGGGAATATCACATGAAGGGGGAATGATGGAATTAGGAATCATGTGATATTTGGGTTGTTATCATTAAAGCCTAAGGTGAACTGGATAAACAGGGAATATCAAAGTATCAGGGGATTAGGGACCACAATTTGGCTCCCCTGTAGTTGTATGATCCAGTTAAACAAATAATTAGGGTGTGAAATTAGTGGCAAACATGGAGACATTGTTGCAAGGGTATTTCTTGTGAAGAAAAAGAAAAATTAAAGTTCAATGGTCGAGGTGCATTATTTTGAAGCTAGGCCTGTGGGATAATTCGTCGGATGCCGAAATACTCAACTCTGACTGTGGGATATACATGAAGATCGGAAGGCAAGCTTATCCATCTCCATAACCGCCGGATTGGCCAGTTTTAGCATATACAGGACCTTAAACGGTGCAAGCTATATAAGAACAAGGGATCTTCTTGCGAAATAGGCCTCAGGAGCTCCGGTCAACTAAGCTACAGGGATTTGGTCAATACCCGAGCTACAGTGTTCTTTCTTCAATGGTTTAATGTCTAGATATGGTTTAATGACTAGTTAGGAACTATAGTTGTTGGAGAAACTTATTACTTGTATTATTGAAGAGATTAGATTTGAAATACAAGTAAATTGTTTGAAGCTTGTCTTGCATAAACGATTGATAGACTTAAAGATGTTTTGCAATTGGTGAATGCATTAAGCTTTGAGCATAAGATCTGGAGAAAATTGAGTTAACACATACATATTAAATTCAACAAATAAGTTATGCTCTCTGCCACCTCCACTTCTATAATGACTAGTTCTGCCTTATACTCCCTTCCTCAGTGGGAGTGTCTGCACTATGATATAGATTAATAACATGTCGCCAAATATCATGTGTCGAAAGAGGGATATCAGCATATTTATTCTTTTCTAGAGCATTCCAAAAGAGCTTTGGCTCTTCTAAGTATCGCATGCATAAGAGTTGTTGCTGATTTTTAATAAACGGTCGCTTCTTAAACCACACAATGCGCTTATATTGATGCTTAAATGAGTCTTTATCACTCAATCCACTTTTCTTCCTTTTGAGCTTTGCTTCACGGCATTCTCGATCAAACCAGGATTTGCATTGTAACCTCTTTCTGACTCTGTGAGATGCGAAAGTCTCTTGTGCTGCCTCTTCCAATACCACCTGCAGTTGCTTATTTATAGTGGCCAAATCCCCATACCAATGCATGCAAGATACTTTCAATTCAACACAGGCTTGATAGTTGGCATGCAACAATGACCAACAACATATAAGGTTTCTGCGCAATGGGGGAAACAACCCCTAGATAGCTAATCCATAAACTAAAAGACAATCGGTTGTGATCTGGTCCAAGTTCTTCATCACTGACTACAAAATAATATCCCTACCAGAGTCTCCTCGGAGGGAGGGGGAGAGGGAGAAAGAGGGAGGGGGAGGGGAGGGAGGGAGGGAGGGAGAGAGGGGGGTTTATTATTTGGTCTACTAGACCATCTGGTCCATGAAACATTTGTTCATTACAATCCATTATTAGTCATCTGAAAAACATACAGCATCTTCCTCTGTCCCGGAGATGCTGGCCTCCTCTCTCATAAATGATTCATAATCGTCTAAAAGGTTCTTATAACCTCTAATACAGTTCTCTCTCAACTCCAGAGCCTCTGTCAGAAAACTGCCCACAACTCCTGCAGGAAGTGCAAAAAACTTTACTAGAGTAGTAGAGCAAATTGTGAACTTATATCTCAACTCTTGGTAGATTGTGCCATATGTAATATACCAACCTTTGTTTTCGCTATGCATCAAAGCAAGTTGCAGCAGAGATCGTTCATATCTCAAATCTTGGTAGATTGTGCATTTAAGTATAACGTGAGACTCGTTCTCAATGGCATTCTCCTCATACAGCTTGCAAACTCGCAATTCTGCTGGTATGTCCCCCCATCTGCCAATCTCGATGCCCAAGTGATGTGAGTTGAGACGTATTCGACATATAGTATGTCGCTTGTGTATAGATATCATGTCCTTCAAGTAAGCCATTTCAGTCAATGCTGGATTCATCCATTTTCTGTAGTAAGCCATCTTTGGCTTAGCTACACTCCACATTTTATGTTTCATTCTTCCCCTTATATACTCTTTCACATGCATTGCCTCCGGAGGAATTTCCCCGAAAGCTATATCCCATTTGTGAATCCATTTCATGATATCAGCACACCAACCTTTGTTTTTATTATGCATCAAAGCAAGTTGAGGCAGAGATCGTTCATCCATTGCAAGTACCTTCTGTATATATGCAATGGTCTGACACATAGAGGGGGGAGGGAGGGAGAGGGAGAGGGAGAGGGAGAGGGAGAGAGAGAGAGATTAAATATATGTGAATTACCCACACATGCCTATCAAGGAGTTGTCCAATGCCTTGCATGTTATGTCATCGTTAGTCTGATGCTTGTTGCATAGCACTATGTGATTGTGCAGTACTTTGTCTATAGTGGTATATGGTTTTCTATTTTTTCCCCTTTATTTGGGTGGAGGAGGAGGATTTGTTTTATACTTGAACAATTATGAGGACTGAATTTGATTCTTTACATTTGTAGGTGATGTTGCCTCTTCTTGCAAAGTTGGATTTGCAATTTTTGTATTCTACATGATGGTAAAATAAAGGGGAGATGTGGGTGTGACTCTGAGTATCAGGGGGATTAAGGCACAATGAATGTCCAAGAGACACCTCTAGCATACTCTATCCATTTGTTAAAGGCCTTGAGTAAGAAGGAAGGAAGGAAGGAAGGAAGGTGTATTTTTACGTCGTAGCACAAGCCAGCATCCATTTGTTGAAGGCCTTGAGTAAGAAGAATGAGAATGAGAATGAGAATGATTTTTTATCGTCCACTGAGGCCAATCGGCCTATGGGACACATAAGGAGCGCAACAAACTTATTATTGTCCGGGTTAAAAAACCCCCGCCCCGAAGGGTTTTCGAGGGAAAAACCGTGGCAGTAATAAGAATGCTGTCAAACTGTACAAGTATACATCAATGTTTATATACATGTCAAGGAAGGAAGGAAGGAAGGAAAGTGTATTTTTACGTCGTAGCACAAGGCCTTGAGTAAGAAGAACCTCTAGCTACATAGTGAAATGCATCATGGTATAAATGGATAGAAATGTCACGAAGACACCCATAGCATACTCCCTCCCTTGATTGAGACCTTGACTACATACATAAATCCATATTATAACAATAAAGAACGGTGTGTGAGTTGAAAATATCAATAAGCTATAACATGTCTATTGGTTTCTTTTATGCATATATATGTAGTCCCTTTTATATTAGCATTTAAATTGAGCTATCAATATACCTTACTCTTTTTGTTGATGTGCTCGGCTTTTCAATATGGCAAACCTGTGGAATTATTATTATTAGCTAGGAATAGCTTGAGATGAGACTAGTATAGTCTTGTTGGATGATTTAGTTAGGAACATTCAAGTACATAACATCACAAACCATTCTCATTGATCTTCCTTTGATTTTGCAATACAAAATCACAAACCATTCTCATTTTCTTGCGAACATGGAGCTGTACATTCTTAAGCATTCCAAGATTATTTGAGTATAGAACAAATATAGAACCACTTGTTGGCAATATGTTGGCCATTTTTTTATTTTTTTTATTATTTTTTTTTCCGGTCGCCCACGATGCTGTCTAAAGAGAAGTCTGAGAAAAGGAGCAAAATGAAATCGTTGACAATTGATGTCGCTACAATGGATGTCGACATCGCTGATCAGGAATCTAACATGGTCGTTGCAATAGGACAAAGAATAGGTGCTACAGTGCCGAATTACCAAAAACTGATGCTACAGTGCCGATGGTTGCAGGTGAAAATTCGCAAGTTGGAGAGGTGCTTGATGCTGATGCTGCTGTGAAAGATGTTGAAGGTCTTAAAGTTATGTCAGTATCTGTCATATTTGCTAAAATTTTAGATGCAGTAGAAAATTTGAGAGCACAAGTGACTAGTTTGCAAACAGAGAATTGCCAATTGAAAACAGAATTAATTTTTTTTGCGTGCAAGTAGTCATTGTATTCCATCGAGAAATTAAGGATTCGAAAGCTGAACAGGATGTGAAAGATTCTTAGTCAGAGAAAATAACAGCTGATCATATTGTGGAAGAAGTGGAGACTAAGTGTCCACTCTTCTGGATGAAAGGACAAAAGAAGAGATCTCTACAATGAGAATGGAATTATTCCCTTTAGAGAATCAATTCTGGCAGATGAAGGGGAGGCATGCGAGCTCCTCTACAATAATATTTGCATCACTCTGCTTCAAGGGATATGGTCCAATAACGAGTGTAATTGGAACTACCATGGGAAGACGATTCTATCAGTCAGAATGGCCTATAGATTCCTCACCAGGGATCTTACTATCTCTATACATGAGAAATGGCAAACAGGGGCAGATAGATGCAAGAGGAACCTGAAATTCATGTGGTCCAGTCCTATCTACCCCAAAATCAAATCCTTCATGTGGCAGCTATGGCATAAGGCCCTGGCAACGAACAGCAAAAGATACAGGATGAATATGTCCGAGTCAGATGTTTACCCGAGGTGCCTTGAAGATGAAAATCACCTCTTTAGGGACTGCATTTGGTCAGAATGGGTGTTGGACCTAGCCTCCAGCCTTCTTGGCTACAATGTCCTATCTATAAATTCTTTGGACGTATGCCTGATAATCCGAACGACTGGAGGATTTTTATCCTGCTTTGGAGAATCTGGGAAGGGCGCAATGAGTTTATATTCAATAATGAGATTATCCACCCGGAAGCTGTTATCAAGTAGATTACATATGATATTAATTGGATTAATGCAGCCTCTTGATTCTAGCTTATGGTTTATCTGTTTCTTTCAGGGATCACTTTTATGCTGGTGCGGAAGATTAAATGGAGAAGGACTGATCCCAACACCAACTTGGAGTGGCTCAAAGTTTTCGGCCCCCCGAACCTGTATGGGCATGAAGAACCTTGCTTATGTAATTGCTGCTGTGACCAGAATTATGATGTCAGAAGAACTCTTCTATGCGGAGCTAAAGATAACAGAGGAAGATTCAACATGGCCAAAGCAGAATTATGCATGTGTGCTTTTTGTGTACTCACAATTATGGTTCAGGGGAAAGGGAAGAAAGATCACCAACTTCCATCTCAAATCCCCCTTCTAGCTTGCTGATATGTGCAAACTGGATTAGTATCAGGACCGGACTATCTCAAAGGTTACCAGAATTTTATGAATTAACTGTCTCTTTTTTCATACATTCTCTACTCATACATGAGTAAAATGGGTTATACTTCCCTGTAAAAAGTAAGTAAATTTTGTAACTCTATTTATATATATAATATACACATCGGCCTTCAATCAAAAAAAAAGGAAAGGACAAAAGAAGAACAGGCACGAGCATATTGCCAAAAAAATCTGAAAAGATTTGGTTTGGCAGAAATATGAGGATGTGGATAAAACAGTAAATGCATTCTTTAAATATGTATTGTTCTTGCATGATCTTGGTATCCAAAGCTGCAAAAGAGTTGGGAAAACGTTAGAAAATAAGCCTAGGCCTATAATCATGCACTTTCGAGATACGGAGGCTCCAAATAGAGTCGTGCATAATAGAAGTGCTCTAAAAGGGCAAAAACTATGGATAAATGAGGTCTAACTCCCAAGCAGCAAATGGAATTGTGGAGTTTATAAACTGAGGTGAAGGAACTTAAAGCAATGGGGAAACATTCATATATCCAGGGGGATAGAGTTATAGTGCGAGATCGCATCTAGGAACTCAAGACCCTCATGTTTGGCATATGGGATGTCCATAGTCTTAGCTGCAGAAAGTTGAATACTGTCCAACAAGCAATAAAAGATTTAAATGTCATTATTTTTTTAGAAACTTGGAAACACGAAGGTGCTAGAATTGGAGAGATTGATGGCTTTGAGAAAGTGCATACATTATAGAATGAGAAAAGAGGAGCTAAAATGAGAGGCTTTGGTGGGATATCTTGCTTTGCACGAAAACAGGTTTGCAAAAATATTATAGTTGTTAAGGTTAGCAGACACAGCCAGTTTATCTGGATTGAAATAAAAGGAGGTGCCTTACCTATATATATTGTACCAGTTTATTTTGCCCCCTTAGTTTCTGGAGGAGTTTACGATGGAAAGGATTTAAGGAAAATGGCATAGTGTTTTAGATGGGAGGGTGAAGGATTCTCAAGCGAATGTTTTTTTAGGAGATTTGGATAATACTTGGCCAGATGAAATTTCTGCTACAAGTATTGGTTGGAAAAGGTTCTCTGAGGATTATAATAATAATTCTATGGGAGAGCATTTGCTGCAACTTTGTGAGACATTTGATATGGTGGTATATAATGGAATAAACCACTTTTCCAAGACTGATGGTTTCACTTGTAATACCCCTCAAGGATCTAGTGTTGTGCTGCTATTGGGATGCCAGATGCAGCCGCTTTGTTAAAAAGCATGCAACAGTTGGAAGTCCTACTCTCAACCAAAGGTGCAGACCTTCGTTTGGAGGTGCTCGCGTCACGCCCTCCCCACTAATCACACTATGCATAAAAAATGCCCAGATTTGACAGGTTCTTCCCAATGTAAATTGTGTGATCACCAGACTGAAACTGTCGACCATATCTTTGACTACCCGAAAATAAGAGAGTGAGTTGGCTAGACAGCTGCCTTAGAGGAAAAAGCTATAATATTGGTAATTGGGCCAACCTTATGGATGTGCTTAAGGGGTCCAATCATTTCCTCAACATAATTAGACAAACAACCCTTTGGATCATTTGGAAACAAGATCATTTATTCAAATAAATGGGTTGATGTGACCTGGATAAAAGTAGCTTTTCAAATAGAGCTGTCTAAAACTGCTATGGCCCATAAAAATAGGAAGCAAGATAAAGCGGATAGAGCTTGGCTTGAAAATTTTGAGGGTGATGATATGCTTCTTATTAATGATCATTTTGTGGTGTTCAGAACTGCTGATAGCTCTCACATTGAGGATGAATTGTAAACCGAACCTTGATGACCTCTCAGCCTATGCTGCTACTACTGAAAGTTTTAACAACGAACACCTTTGGTCTTGTCTCTCTCACAAGGTCTGCTAAAGCAAGCCTTTCTTGCTTAATGGATATCAAACCTTTATGCTGGATAGGTTTCTATTTAGTTATGACATGTTACTCATAGAAGGGCAATTTCTACAGTTCAAAAAAATGTTTTATCATCACAAGGCTAAACAAGTTTCTCATGGAGAGGCCCTTATCCTGTTCTCTACACCCCTCCTCTCTGGTATTTTGATTTTTCCCGGGATTGGGATGAAATTGGTTGGCAAGTTGACCTGTGGCCACAGATCTGGTCGACGATGAGGAGGAGCTGAACCCCGATATCTTCCTTATTTCGGGCCTGCAATAACCTTTGGAATTTGGTCAAGCAATATGAGAAGCTACACGAGCTTTGATAAAGTAAGGTTTTTTAAAATAAATTTACAGCTATAGAAAGTTCGAACACCCGACTAAGGCTATTCTCTGTCACCTGATCCTAAGGGGATCATCAAAATGTATAAAGCGATGATTACTTTTACATCAATATTGTATCTAGTAGCAAGTATAAGGTTGGTATTCCCTACGTGTTTTTGTTAATTATATAACTTGATATGTTTAATAGAATACCTTCCCTTTCTCCCAAAAAAAAAAAAAAAAAAAAAAAAAACTAGCAGAACTGCAGGCTTGGGGCAAAGATAGGGTGGGATTGGGGAAATTTGAAGAAAGGAAAATATACAAGAGGACTTGGTAGGTTTTGTTGATGTTGGCAGAAAGAGAAGCTACATTTACCAAGCATATTTTGACAAAATTTCATTATCTAGTAGAGATTGATGGTGTGTTTCTGTTATTGTTGATCCTCTATGATGAGATGTTAGTTATGTCGACATTATATAAGTGTTATTTGACATGAAAAAAAGCCCCATACATACTATGAAAAAAGTATTGGATGAACTGCGGTTTCTAATGAAATTAAAACTAAATGGAATTTCACTAGTTATTGGATGGATTATGTCAGAATTATTGGATGAGCCTTCCGTTAGTTTCTTGGATCATTCTTTTGCAGAATGACAAATTGCCTGAACAAAACCTGCAGAATCTGGTCAAGCTTATCTTGACGTAGTATAATGGAAAGGAGTTAGGCATTCTTGCCAGCCCCCTAACCTACAGAATTCGGTCGTGCCTCGACGACGCTTTCGGATTCTGCAGGTTAGGGGACTGGCCAGAATGTCTTCCCCCTTTCCATTCCATATACCGTGATGTTTTCAGTGCTCTAATAACCCGACAATAATAACAACACGAGAGAAAGTGAGGAAGTGAAAGAGCTACCCATAGAGATAGTGTTGACTGTCATTATTGAAAGGAAAGTAGTCACATCTATGAACTATTTTCATTTGTAGCTTTAAATTCAATCAGTTCTTTGTTATACAAGGGGTGACGTTAGAGGAAATGCATTTTTATCTATACAATCATACACTCTAAGACATAGTGCATTCCTCTTAATATGTGCGTCATATAAAGTTTCATAAGCAAGCTATATTGAGAAGTGTAATAGCTCCCAGGTTGATACATCCTCTTTATATATGTATCGTGAAGTTTTTATCGCCATAAGGTTTGCAATGAACGATTTCCGTCCATTTTTTAAAGGTGGGGGGAGATAGGCATTAATATTTTTTGTTTTTAAAGGTTTATTCTTGGGAGTCCATGGCTGTCACATGGGCTTCTATTTTTGGCGAATAGGAACTTGTTGCAGAGCGATGACAAATAGGGGTTTGCTGCAACGGAATTGACTGCAAATCTTAGCTGCCTCTGAGAAGAAATTGAGAAGGTTTTTTTTTGTTGCTCGGTGTTGTCACAGAGAGCAGACGCATCTTGGATTTTCGCATCTTTGATTCTTTGCATCTTGGGCCGGCATGAAGAGGATGGATTTTGTACTCGGACTTTTCTTCCAGACTCAAGAGTTGTGGGTCGTTGGTTTGGGTACCATGAATTTTTTATTGCCATGACCATGGCAATTAAATATTTTAGCATGTCCCATGTTTTAGCATGTGCATGGTGAACCAGAAAAGCCTAAGGTTTAGCCTGCCCTTTTCCATGATTATGGCCCATTTATGTGGTAAGAGTCATCATATATGAACCCATTATGGTCCATTTATGACACATGCATTGTTGCCCTAACATGAATAATATTCGAGGCAAAATTATGCCCTTATCCACCCATGGGGAGGCCATGAACCATTTTTTAGCTTGTACGCTCGAGGCAAGATTCGATAGACTTTGCACTGAAAGAAACTTGGCATTTTTCAAGAACATCTGGCAAGACCAACATGCAGCACTGTGAATGAACATAAAAATATCGATTATAATTTAAACAAGCATCACTTACTTTCATGTCTTGTCACTTCAAATGGCCTTGTTATAGTGGTGATTTCACCCAGCTACAAATGTGTGGCATGGAAAACGGATCAGTCCATCCACCTTCTACATTGCGAACATAGAGACACAAGGATATTTTTCCTGGGCCAATGCTCTGAGACCGTAATAGTAATCTTGTCAATACGACTAGAAATAAGAATAATAAATGCAGTCATTAACAAGCCTGTTCTACCTAATGCAGTTGTTTCGTCACTTTCAACGTGCTCGCATGTCTCGTAGATGATATTTGAAAGCTTTTATAACATTCTAGATCTCCTGGAAAGAAATGAAGCATTACTATGTCACCGCAATTCATTCTATACTTCTTGTAGTAAAAAGGGTTACCAAAGTGTCACAAAAAAGATGGCCTCTACATTCTGCATTTTGCATTCTGCGAACACATTTATATCAAATTGCTGACATTACTGACAGCTTGCAGCAATGAAGTTGGAACTCTACTCCAAACCATGAAGTTGCATATTCGAAGAGAAACATTCTCAAATGCACCTACATTAACAAATCATGATTAGTTGGTCATATATCATGCACATCCTCCACTGCTTGAGGTTTACATATGTCTCCTTGGATGTTACCACCACAACTGTAATTAAGATTACATAAGAGACATCAGAATAGTCCATGATAATTTAAACTTCATAATGTTGTAGTAGTCTGATAAAGAGTTGAACATAAGCAATATTAAGTCACATAACACAATATGGATCAATTTTGCTCTTATTCAACCCTCAAAATTCCAGAGGGGATAAGAAGCAAACTCAAGCCTGAAGCTTTTACATAAGCCTTTAAAATCTCAAAGCAAATGTGACTAAAACTGCAGCATGCAGAAAATCCATGTTTGACCAGATAAATGACATTGGTCCCCTTTCAAATATTGTGTAGATATACTTGTTGTACCAAAAAATATTCAAATGGAAGGAAAAGATATCCAGTGATCTATACGTTTCACTTCTAGTTAACAAGTTTTGAGAATTTACTTGATAGATTCAGACCATAAGTTTCCATAGCCTTTATGGTTCTAGACAGCAATTAAAAAAGAACTCCAGTAGGAATATGCCTGCAAAAGTTACAAATCATTAATATTGTTTTCAAACATCAAAATTCAGCAATTAATCAGCATGTGAGCAGTACCACTTCAGTGATAAATCTTTCACTTCTAAACTTGATAAATACTTTCTTGGGTTTCCATTGATCAATCTACAAGCACTTCAAAACCAATCTACCATTTATCCATATACAAGAATAGAATAGAATAGAATAGAATAGTTTTTTTAACGTCCACGGAGACCAATAGGTCATGGGACCCATACAATGGGCTAGTACAATCATTACTACTAGGATTAAAAAACCCCTGCCTTGAAAGGTTTTCAAGGGAAAAACCTTTGAAGTTATGGACATGTAGCATGCCATATATATTTGAGAGTCATTGGATTCCCATCCAAAGCTACATCCTCATTATCCAAATTTAAGTCTCTCCGTCATTGACATAAAGATATGCATGGAATGATCATCTCACATGCAAGCTCGCTTGTCATGCCTTCTCCTTTCAGCAAAAAACTTATCCAAGATAAAAGGATTATCTAAGCATTCATCTTGCAAAAACAATACCTAAGATTAATAGTTATCAATAATAATAAATTTTTTTTTTACCGATAATGATCATTATTTCTGACATGAGATACTTTTCAAGAAACAAAGATAGTAGTTTATGAACAATTGGAGAAAAAGAATTATTTTAATCTTGCACAGTTGTGTTTGAAGCTAGCAAATATGCATTATACAAAAAGTAATGCTCCTTACAATTACCAGATTCACTCCTCATCACAATGCACATCGTGCAATGCACCTGTAGGCTTCTTCTTCTCCAGTTGCAGGAAGAACTTTATGGGCAGTCAAATTATAAGATTTCTAACTTTTATAAGATTTCAAACTTTCAGCATCAAGAGTAAATATAAAGTAAAAAGGATTGGAAACCCGAGGCATGATGGTATTGTAACGAGTTAAAATACAAGAAATAAATAAATGGTTGGAAGTTTACCATGCAGAAGTAGGGATGTATCTCACTGGAGCGAATTCTGGCCGTGTAACAACAGGTCGTCTTCCAGAAACAATTTACATCATAAGGAAGGGTCAGAGAATATTGATCGAAGAAAGAATAACCACATAGCCAAATAAAAATCTCCTAGGAAGTTAGTCATTGTTTCTTATATTGCATAGTCTTATTTTCCAAAAAAGCCTTCTTAAGAACAGCCGTATCTTCACATTGTACACTCTGTTACAACTCCTTGTTATTTATCAGGCTAATTTGGTCCCATTTATCAATACCTAAGCAATTCTTGAAACAATAAAGCAATAAGGAAGGAAAGAAGAAAGGAAGTATATTTTAACGTCCACGGAGTTCGATCACAAGACAAGTAAGCAGAGTAATCAGAGCATAAAATGCTCATATGAACTATGCAAATAAGAAAAAAGCAAGTGCAAAGATTTTAATTAGTTTACTTGGCTAACCGGATGGTCCAGAATGTCAAGCTAGATTTTTCTGGTCAAAGAGGAATTGAGCTTAGGAAAATTGAGGGCAGAAGTTACAGTCCCATTTCTAAACATGGATTGGGCAGTTTTATTTCTTTTGGAGACTTGTGAACCTTTTCTTGAATTATAGCTCCCATCATTAGATGACCACGACTAGGGAGCGTCCCAACTAAGTGCCACATTGCAAAAATATATCGAAGAGCCACAGCCTGTGAATGAGACCTATAGTTAAGGAGAAAAACTCCATGAAAGGGTAAAAACTCGATGAAGCCAAGCTCTTGGATGATGTCGCAGGCAATTAAAGTTTGGCTGACATGGACTGATAAGTGTCCTGACGTGTCCTTACACATGGATAGGCTAAAAATTCAAAAAACCGTGCACCTCTGGTTAGGCAAACCTCCAATTCATAATACCAAAACAAGCATATAACAATCTACTAAATTTGAAATAACTTTGAACACAAAAATTCCATCGCCTTCAACACTTTAGATAGGCTAGCAACCTAAACCCATAGCCACACAAAACCACCTTTAGCCATAAGTAAGCCATTCAACATTCCTTGAGAATGCTTCTCTAGCAATAAATCCATAAGCCATAAGTAAGCCATTCAACATTCCTTGAGAATGTTTCTCTAGCAATAAATCCAATTCAAGCTTTTTGACATGTTGGGACACAAAACAGCGTTGGGCGTTTAGCCATAATTAAACCATTCAACACTCCTTGAGGATGCTTCTCTAGCAATAAATCCAAGTCTAGCTGTTTGACATATTGGGACACTTTGCTATTTAGGAACCTGCTGTGAAGGCAAACTAAACTTCAAGCTCTTAGGAACCTGCTGTGAAGGCAAACTAAACTTCAAGCTCAAAAAAGTATTCAGTCGGACATTAGTTGAATGAACTTCTTATAGTATATATGTACAAAATTATGTCGCATCAGTAATGCCTTCAAAATTCCAGATTGAAATCCACCATAATTTTATATCAAGAGCAAATCTGCCAAAACATGTGAAGTATTGATGCCACACAAAGATTAGCTAGAACATATGTATGAAACCTAGCTATGTCCTGAAACTAGGAAGTAATGGCAGTAACTCCTCGTCTGCATGAACATAGTTACAAACATGGTCGTGGTAGTAATATAATATGCCCATGCCAGATATTTCTTTGGCCATTCTGATGTACAAAAGATGGAATCCATTATGTTGGATTGTTCGCTCGCTCACATTCATCAATCCAGTCACTATACCTGAAACAAATAAAAACACCTCAGCTTATCTAATTTTCCAGCAACAACTTAGACAATTAAGAATTGACTCCGTAGCACATCTCAAGCTATACACAAGTTCTGCTATGACTCTGCAGACCCTCTTAGTTAATATTCACAAGTTCTGGTCTGTGCTAACCAAAACATTGAACTTCACTCTCACAACCCAAGAAAGGATACACACTAAGGCAACTTAACCACTCTGGAACCCTAATCAATTTTCAATCCAGTTTACCCTAAAAATAACTTTAATCTCAAAAGTTATGACCTTAAAACAGGTATAATACACAACCAAAACAAACAAATTGAATTTGCCACTTGGTTACATAGTTTTAAACATACAACTAATTGGAATAACCTACAATTCAACAGTATATTGGACTTATATGATTTATAAAGGTATCAGACAGTGGCCTAAAGGGAGATCAACTTACACATCAATTGGCTCGCTTAACGCTGCACATAGAAACAAACAGAAAGAAAGAAAGTTAGATACAGAAAAGCTTCACCATACCCTATAAGCAACTATAAAAATACAGAAAGCCCCTAAATCTGTCCTAGAAAATCCAAAGGCTAACCGTCAATGGTGGTGGTAAAATTTTCCTGACAAATCCGACAAGAAACCTCTCCAACTTGGTTCTTCCGATCCCTAATGACATAAAATTTCGACAAATTTCAACACAAATGAAAGAAACTATAATTACCATAAATAAGCAAGAAAAGACTTGAAGAAGAAACTCACAGGCGGCACTCAACGCTGTTTTCATGGTTGCAAAAGGGGCAACTGAAAACGGTGGGAAGTTTCTCCTGGGTCCTCTTGGGCGGCGGCTTAGCGGCTGATTTGCGCTTCCCCATGCTGAGCCGGAGATATGCAGAGAAAAAACTAAAACAGAATTGAAGCGCCGGATTCAAGCGGAAGAAGCACAAGAACAAAAGAGGAGACAGATCATATTTTATACGTCACTCTTCCTTGGATTATTCCAAAAGCCTGTGCACCGTTCGATCGAGAAAGGTTACTTCGTGGCGATCGACCTTGGAAAAATGTTAGCTGAAAATAGTGATAATATGGTGATGTGGCAAAATCCTGACGGTTAGTGACCCGATCCTGCAGAATCTCCAACGGCCATGTTTCTTCCACGATACCCCGGTCTCGAGTTCAGAATTACCATGAAGAATGACAATGTGTGTGCACTAGCCTATATACAAAGTGCTTGTGGCCTTTTACGTCTGGGGAGGGGGTCTCGAGAAGAGATTATGCATCCGGAGCCTATCACTGAGCGAATGCAAGGTATTATCCCCTTTGTTTGCACTTCTTCGTGATGTGTGTGCCGGGGATCCAAAGCGATCGAAGCTACTGTTACCATTAATAACCTCCCCTCATTGCGTGAAGAAGGGAATAAACACTTCTGAAAGCCCATTGCCTCAGATAAACGGGCGAGCCCAGAGGAGCGAGCCCGTTTATTTGAGATAATGGGCGAGCATAGGTGTTTATCCCTTTTAGCTGAACAGGCAAGGTTCCTCATCCATAGCTCGATTATCAGAGGCTTCAGAGCTGGATATCAGCTCCCAGCCTAGATTATGAGCATCCAAGGCTGAATCCAGGGCAAAGAAATCCCTCCGAGGTTTAATGGAGGGCAAAGATGCATGTCACTACCCCTTCCCAAGTTTGCACTTGCCTGTTATGCCCTATACAGGGCATGAATCAACGGTCACAAATGCGTTGATCCAAAAGCCTGCCGGTTTTCAAATGGACTTCCCGCAGCCATGGAAGGTTGAACCACATGTGCTCTGCAGAGCCATGCCCGATTCTTCTATAGCCACCAGATGTATTTGGCGCTATGATTTAAACTCAACCTTCATGAATTCTCTACTACTTTGCCCCATCAAGTTGTTTGAAAAAAATAATCAAGAACACAGCCTCACATGTGAATCATACACTAATGCACTATGGTCTTAGAGTGCCCACGTCATATAGTCATTAATTTGGGTGCTATATGTAGCAAAGGAGTGAGTGTGTCTCTAAGGAAACAAGGAAGATGCAACATTCAAGTACATCCAAGAAGCCCATAAAAATATCCCATACCAACAAGTGTGGACAATGGATGAAAGCGTAGATGCTGCGCGAAGTATGCAATTACAATGTTTCTATCAAAGAGACATGTAGAAAGTCAGAAATTCAAAAATCTACGATTAGGGATTCAGGACAAGCCTCGAGCAAAAGAGACATCCTCTTATACTAAACTAGCTCAGAAAAGGGACTTGTTTTTTAGACACTTGGTAGGGCCGAACTTGGCATGGGTGTCACTCGCCAAGCCATCAAAGAAAAGGCAGTTGCGATGTCTAAGGAAGGGATAAGTCTCCACTTAGTGATCTAGCTGGTAAAAAAATTATGGAAGCTATTGAAGCAAAGGCATCTACTTATTTCACACATAGGAATTCACCAATGTGAAGGGTGACTCAAAGAAAATTGACATTTCACGGAGAATGTTCAGAGAAAGATGGCTAACCTCCATTCTATCTAAATAAAGGGAATAAGTGACGACATGGCAGGGTGAGGGGATTCCTCCCCCAACAACTTGGTACCAAAAACTTTAAGTACGTATCGGGTAGGTAGTAGGGAAGAGCAAAACCATTTAAGGTTTTCAGCCACTTTAGAGAAGGAACATGGGCTGCCGCAATTCTGAAGGGAAAATCCGGCAAGAGACGATTTTGGTTGTGGCAAGACATTGAGCTTCTTGAAAGATTCAACAAGAATTTTAGCAATAATAAATTTAGAAGCTTTTAGCATGATCTGCAGATTGAGCTGACAAATCAGTAAAGTCTTCAACTAGGTGAGCATAAATAGAATTAAGAGCTTATTAATGGCTAAAAATGCCAAACCTTTCTTGCGGTAGAATAAAGTTGACTTGCTGACAATTGGGGCGGCGGAGCTCAACTTTGCACCAAATCACCAGATAGCTTATAAACTCTGATGATGTGGACATCCTAGCTTACATCCTGGAGGACATGTAGCACCATCTGGATGCTTTAGACACATTCTGTCAGGCCACTGATATGTGCATTAATCTGGCTAAGACTATGGTGTTGTTCATCTCATCCTCACGTTAGTCCAGGGCTCCCTCATTCACTTATCGATGGCACAATGTGGATGTGACATCCACCTACAAGTACCAGTTCTTCTACATGGGGTCGAAGTCTGGGGCCCAGTGGTGTCCCTTGCCACCTAGAATGACTTGGAACAAGTGCAGAAAGCCTTCCTAGCACGGATAGAAGTGAAATCCATTGGGGCCCAGTGGTGTCCCTTGCCACCTGGAATGACTTGGAACAAGTGCAGAAAGCCTTCCTAGCACGGATAGAAGTGAAATCCATGGTCCTATATCAAATTCTGTTGCAGGAGACAAGTTTCTTGCCCCTTCAGAGGGCAAATCTTGATCACCACATAATCTACTTTTAGAACATGGTCAGTATGGACGATGCTTATCTCTCCAATCTGGCTTACACCATGGCAATGGGACCGCAGTAGCTCAAAACCGTAGAAAGGAAAGGCAGTACCTTGGCACTTGCTTCCTTAGCAAATTTTGGAATGTCAGTGCCCCTGAACAGGTTAGGAGAGCACATTACTAGTACCGCATAAACACCACACTGGAACAGGGCCCGCACCACTACCGGCATATCCATTTTCCATGAAAAAGTCCAGACTCATTGCCTTGTCTTGACATATCCCACAATATCTCATGATGTATAGATGTATATTTGAATAGTTTGCCAGTATTCTTATTATGACCACATTCCCTCGAAAACACTTCCAAGTGGAGGTTCTTTATTCCCAACAGTAATACGTCTGATGCGCTCCTTCTTTGAGTTGCATAGATCGATTGGTCTCCGTGCGCGATAAAATCATTCAATTTAATTCAATCCTAGAACAGCAACATGACTTCAAAAACAACTAGAAGCACTATAATCATTTTATGAGAAAAATGGATCGTAGTAAACAAAGGAAAAACAAAGATAATAGTAGCAGAAAATGAGAAAATCTTCAGATGCATAATTGGAACAACTATGTTGAACAAGAATATTTCAATACAGTGATGATTCTTAAAACATGCAAGCTTATCTCTCAAGCTCTTATGAGATCCCACATATGGGATGTGGAGTGCGATCACAATGTCTCACGTGATCTGAGATTGTCTATGCTGCAGGGAATCTACAGTGGAAGATGAACGCCATGCTTTCCTTGAATGCTCGAAGTTTGCAAAGATACAAAATGCCCATGCAATTAATTCTGTGTCGTTTAGAAGTTTCTTGTTTATTACTTTCCATGACTCCTGCACGTCTAGAGGCTTCTCTCCAAGCCTGATGGAAGCATGTGGCAGATCATATGGAGACAAAAGACCCCTTGTTTAGCGCCTAATAGACCTGGGGTATGGCTTGGCATTATAATAAAATCATCAATCATAATAATCAATAGTACTTTGTGAATTGATTTTATTTGCTTTTAAGAAACATTCTGGGAAGGGACTCGCAATAGACACAAAACCGGCCGCCGTAGGCTTGTCATTCATCACAGCAGCAGTATACAATGGTTTTGAGGAAGAGAGAGGGGTAGCCGACCATAGGAACAATATCGGACTACCCCATAGAAAGAATGTGCATAGGCAACATAGAAGGGCATTGGCGACAACTTCTCACCGGGATAAAAAACCCCGCCCTTTCGGGTTTTCGAGGAAAACCCTAATGAGAAATGGTCGCCAACAACCTTGAATGTGATGCCTGGAAATCCGAAGAAGATGGAGGGACGGCGAACCCAAAGAGAACAGGACCCCAGAGGACGGCAGAAGCCCCGAATGTGTCGCCTGGAGAACCGGAAAAGATGATGTGCTGGCACGACCCCATAAGATGGCGGAAGCCGGAGAGACGAAAGGAGACATGTCGATGGCGGTCGAGAAAGCGGATCCCTACACACCACCGCCAAAAAGAACCCTCGCAAAGAACTCAAAAGAACCCCCAAAAAAATACCCGTAAATGGTTAGAAGGAACTAACATGCATGGCATGGACAAGGTAAGCCGCACCCCCAACCCCTGCAGAGAAGAACAAATTATAACACCAAAATCCGCACCCCGGCGGGGAAAAATCATCACCCGTGGTTGAAAACAAGTATGCATCACCCTCAAGGTGGAAGAAAATAGCATCACCCTCAAGGTGGAAAAAATAGCATCACCCTCAAGGTGGACAAAAAATAGCATCACCCTCAAGGTGGAAAAAATAGCATCACCCTCAAGGTGGAAAAAAAATAGCATCACCCTCAAGGTGGAAATAATTAGCATCACCCTCAAGGTGGAAATAAAAACAACATATGAAAAGTGACATGATAGTAACGCAAAAACATTATTATAGCAAAGGCCAAGTGAACAACATGAAAAAGACGTGTCCCCCTGAGCAGGGCGGGAAGGGGGGGAAGCTCGGAGAAGGAAGGAAGCTGCTGTGAGAAGACGCCGATAACCGGTGCTGAAGGGGAAAGAGCCCTATATAGCGGCTCGTCCCTCCCCAGAATGGCGATCCGATGGCTCGGATCGATGCGATTATTAATATGCCATATTTGGACTTGTAGAAAAAAGATTTAGATTATTTTATCAATAAAGAAGAAGATGGTAATGCTTTGCAGAATCACAAAAATATGATCTCTATTTATAGATCTTCAACGACAGTTTATCTCCTTCTAACAAGTCTATATGGATGGAAGTGATAATGATGAGGGTGCATCCCTTAGAAACAAAATCATCAACACCACCCCAAAGAAAAACAGTGCAAGATATTTGTTAAAAATAAGTACCTGAATGATTCATGAGCATGTTGACTTTGAAAGTATTTTTGCTATGATTTCATTTTCATTATATCTGATTTGTAGACAGTGTAAGATTTTTAAATATTAATGAATATTATTCTAAAAAATTGCAAGTATTAAACATCATGAATTTTGAATTGGATTGAAATTAATTAAATGAATATTTCAAATGATTTATTAAAATGCAATTGATCTTGTAGATGGCATTCTATATGACCATACAAGTGACATGAATAGTGAGAGAAGCACAACATCCAATGACATAAATTACAATCTGTGATATTCCTAGGATGGGTCCTATGGTACAATCCACTGGCCAGAAGTGAAGTGGTATTCTCAATGAGCTCTTCGAAAAACACTGAGTACAAATTGGTTCCCCTCAGTGTAGAAAATTTGAAAAACTTGAAAAATAGAAATGCTCTGAAACTAGACAATTATCTAGAGCATGACAAAAAAAGCTAAACCCTTTACTGCTAGACTTAAGCGAAGGTGAAAAAACTAGCGATGGCTTCTCATCGGGACGAAAGACCCTGCCTTTGGGTTTTCGAGGGAAAACACTAATGAGAAACAATTGCCAACGCTCTCGAGGAATGCCTGCAACCCGAACCAGAATGACGATCACCCCTAAAGATGAAGCATGATCCCACACACTTCAACAACCAAGTAACCTGCAGAGTCAAGCTATAAAAAAAAAAAAAAAAAGATAATAACCGGCGAGTGAATTAGGCATCATGCGCATTAGTAGCATCAAAAGTATAATAAAACTCGAAGGTTCTAGGGCGATGCCGAGAAAGAAATAATAGTCGACCAATTGAGGACTGTCTGCAGAATGACTATCGTGGGAAACATCCAATTAGTACTGCCTCGGAGGCAACAGTGCCATGCCAACAAAAGAAATCGAATAATGAATACTGTCTTCAAGGCTAAGCGCCACACCAAAGCGAAAAATTTGGAGGCCACAGGGCCATAACATTGAAATGAAACATAATTAAATACTAGATTACCTGAAAACCATAGATACGACCAAGAAGGCAAATATGACCGAGGGAGGGGCAGTGGAAAACTTGTGGAGCCAAGAGAGCTTCATGGAAAGGAGCTCAAGATAACATCGATAGCTAAAAATGAGAAAAGTGGCAGTATAAATAGGAAATGCAAGGATGGCATCCCCATCCAAGGAATGCTGGTTCTGTTGCTATTGCAATAAAACCGTGAATAGCAATAGAACCGTGGCATTATTGTTGACTGGATGCATTATATGAGTGCCACTATATGTGGCAATATTATTGACCCAATGACCTTGCAAATGACATCAAGTGACAACATCCAGTTATATAAATGATAATTTGTGATATTATTGTTGGCCTGATGCATTATATGAGCGACATACATAGTGCCACTATATAATCACAATGTTGTATATCCAACTGCTCTAAAATCTGACCTAGTGAATGACATAAGTAATGCTACTACATATGGCAATTACCAACAATAATGAGCAATAAATGACATTCGTATTGACAAATAGAGAAAATATTGATGTTGAGAAAATAGATGGCATTATTTATGCCTTTAGTGGCAACGTTAAAATTGACACCAGAGATGACAGTTTATATGACTTAATTTGTGATAGAAACTTTAGCATTATGGGTTCTATATTTGACTCTACCACTGACGCTAATGGTGACATTATGCTTGACTTTATAGATAATATTAAAGTTGTTTGTATAGGTGACATTATATTTGACATTGCAAAGGTGCTGACATTATATGTGACGTTCTCAATGCTACTTTGATGTCACATATAGCATCAACTATTAAAAACATTTAAGTTGCAATTCTAGGCCAATCATTGACATAATTAGTGACACTAATTGCCCCCATCTCTTGTAGTGAGATGCCATCTGGGTGTTAGTTTTGAGAAACACTAGCAGCATGCAGGATGTTGGATACTTATGTACCTGGTAACCTACCGGCAGGTTATCGGACGTAAGTCGCAAGGGAGGGCAAAGTTCTATCCTTTCTTTGTTTTCTCTGGTTTTTTACGCTTATCTCTGTTTGGACTCTGCGTGCCGTTCCCTTTTATGAACGTGGGATCTTTATAGATGCACTTTGCCCAACTAACTTTCATGTCGGCCCCTATTTCAGTGCCACCTCAAATAAAGTTCCTGATAGTCCATATGATGAGCTGCGTTTTTGTTTGTGGCACTAGCAGAATGGATGCCATATAGATATATGTGCCACTGAGAACTGATTTGGCCACAACAACATGACCCACCAGCCATAGACCATCATAACAAATGTTTTGGCAGCCCCTATATAATCACATCCCATGCATCTCTAGATGAGAGGTGGATATCTACAGGAATTCTCAAAAGCCTAGGTTCCTTGCCATGAAAAGAACCATCTATGAAAATTCATTATAAGGTAGTTTCCTTTTATGTTTGAAGGTAATATTTCTGCCTCAGGAAAACGCGTGAGCATGACACGTGTCCCTAAAAATAATACTGGAAATTGAAAAAAAAAAAAGTGACGCCCCCTTCCTTCCTCTGCAAGCAATCCGGTCCTGCTCAGTTACGACCCTTCTCTGCCATTCCTATCCTGGATCTGTATGATTTCTTGCTCTGCAAGCAAATGAAGGTAAACACAGGTAAGTTTGCACCATCTTATGGGAAGAGCGAGTATGGCAGGCGGGCTATGGCAAGCTATGGCAATATGCAGGCAATTTGCTAACCGATTGCAATCCAGCATGATTCGGTTCAAATCTGGTTGATTTCGTTCCCTTTACCTTTGTTTTTTTATAATATGCCCCTCTTGTAGACATTTAAGTCCAGAAGAATCGGAGACGGGCTTGAAGCAAGAGGGGCATTTTCGCTGGGCAATAATTGGGCACATTAAGTCCGGTGGGTAAATACTTTAAGGCATGAGGAACAGAAGGAAGATTACCATGGTTGGTGAGTTGTATAGCTCCAGAGCTGCTTTATACATCATGCCGAAAGGAGTATAAGCAAGAGGGTCGGGCAAGAAAAACAAGGCTGGTTTTGCTGGAAATGGAAGCGGTCCATCAAAGAAATATGGCAGGGGTAACTATGGTGGAAAAATAAACTATGGTGGAAAAATACCTAACAATAGTAACCAGGCTGGGTCTGGAGGTGCTAGCAATAGAATAGAATAGAATAGTTTTTTTAACGTCCACGGAGACCAATAGGTCATGGCATTCAGGCTCGTCTGTGCTATTGATCTGTCTTCATATGATCTTTGCATAAATAGTTCAAAATTGTATTTGTTCTAGAAGGCAATGTGTTTTAAATGGCCATGTGCCAGAACTGGTCACTAAAGTTCTGTTAAAATTGTAATATAAATAGGATATACAATGGTCATACTTAAGGTTCACGGCTGGATATTCAAGCTTATTATGATCTTTACATAATCCTTCATTGTTCTATTTGGTCTAAAAGGTCATGTGTTCCTTAGATGAAGGTAAATAGATAGAGCCATTTTAGAATATATAGTTGATACGGTTGGTATGAAATAGACGAACGGAAGGCATGGCAATGATAGAAGCAAACGTCTCGTTATTCCATAATCTAATAGGTTATGTCTGTTCTATGCAGCCCTGTGTTCTTAGAAAATATCTGTATACATGTTTGGATTGCATGTAGGCAGAAAACTGGCCGCTATGGCAGCAAAGATCGGGCAGATGCTTCTCTGGAGAGTTCCTGGCTGGTTGATCTGTTTGTTGGAATAAGGGTTAAGTTCTTCAATGATAATGGCTACGGGTTATGGTAAGATTATGTCTAGATGGCCCTAAAGCGGTGCACCTGGATACAATGGCTTGTGGCTAGGTCCGGATGCTTTGTAGATAAGCAAATGCTATATATTCAAGGGTATGCATGTTGTTTTGCTTTAGAATTTTTAACAAATAAAAGGAAAAGCCTCATGTGAGGTGAACTGGAGTTAGCCAGATCAATATGTTGCTAGTAACAAATATTTAGTTGGTCTGGCTAGTGGTTTTTGGTGTTTAGACATAGAGGTTTGCCATAATAGGCCGCGGATGCTGTGTAGGCAGTGTTGGATCTTTATGTTGGTTATTTGCATCAGTTGTATAGGCTAGATTAAAGTGGTTGTAGGACAGTGTCAGGTCGATGGCAGTTGTTGTCTGGGTTTGTTAAGGTTAGGTGGCTATAAAATAGGTTGTTAAGTGCAGGGTTGCTTGGAGGTGGGCTGATCTTAGGATGCGATTTAGAATAGACAAATATGCCTGGATATTTTACAACACGTCATGCATGCATGCGCTGGTTGTAGGCTTAAGTATAGAGTGTGAAATAAGCATAGAGTATTTAATACTGGTTGCTTATGTACTCCTGCATGCTTAAGTCTAGAGGACCATAGACCGATGTACTTGGACACATTAATATTAAGGTGGATACTAATGATCAATAAAGCTGGGCACATGCCATTGATCTCTATGCTATGCTAAGTAGTTAATGATTATGGAAAAGGCAGGAAATAATGATTTTGGACATGTAAAATGCGAGCAACAGTATTATTATTGTTGTTTTGGGCACATAGAGATCTGATTTGATGTTTAGGCTTAGATATATGAGCAACCAATGATTTAAGATGGTTACCAAGAGGTGAAAGGCGATAAGTTGTGTGCCAATACATAGGGACAGTGAAAATTCATTAAACAAGGCTGAGTATTTGCATGTTTTACCACAGAATTCCGTACATACATTCTATATGGAGATAAGCTAAAACCTAAGGGACATGAACATCATTCAACATCATTTTGATCAACATCGTTTTGGATCATATAAAGTTTCACCACATAATCCAATATACATTCCATATAGAGACAAGCTAAAAGCCCTAAAAGCTGATGGACATTAACATTATTATTATTCAACATCATTTTGGATGCATTTAACTTGACGAAGGGAAATTTTCATCTTGGAATGCCCTCTTTTCCATGGCAAAATAATGTTCATAATACTTTGGATTTTGAATTGACACCAAGTTGGTAAAGAGAAATGAAGATAATGTTGCTTTTTATGAAGCCGGGGAACAAAAATTTAGGCCTTTTCAACTATATCCTTTGCTCTTACCGTCTTAATTGAAATTTTTCATCATGAATTATCCTCCATAACACTTGGAGTTTTTAACGTGTATCAAAACAGTAAAGAGGGCCGCCGCGATAAATTTCTTGTAGTAGATAAACAAGATCAACTTGAATTCACAACATCACATCACCACCACCACTGATGAACAAGATCAAGAAAGAGATAGCCTTTCAGATACAAAGATTATAGGAGCATAATTAACCACCCAACCAGATCCACTGGGTTATGGCAAAACACAAGCGCTATGACAAATACAAAACTCTGGCATCTGGCTTACTGGCCCTTCAGGCTAATCTAGCTACTCCAACTAGCCATATATCAGAAAGCAATTGCAAATCTGTAATGTCACTGTAGCAGTAATCTGAGACCCCTTGTCACGTTTTCAGTCACTACTCCCTTTTGCAGACGAATTACAAGAAACACCGCCCAATTCAAAAACTAGACTACGAGTCGGTTTCAGCGAAGTAAAAGTTGCCTCAATTGGACCTCTAGTTGTGGAAATATCTCCAATTGAAGTTTAGCTTCTATTTATAGATCTCTCAACGACTTTAGCCTTTTTTTTAGCATGCACTTGCCTTTTATATTAAAATAGCTACTTGCCTTTAAAGCTACTTGATTTATCATATGGAATATTATCTATGGGCTGCTCCCTCAACTAATAATCATCCCAATGATAGTGCCTCGACCCATTTCTCAAATGTTATGTTATCCTATGCCCTTTCTTTCTATACACTTGGGGATATATTGGGACTAACATTCACACACTATTTACCATATTGTTTTCATATTTCCATAACCCACTCGCCGTGGACCACTCCTCCATGCTTGCTCCGTATCAGAATGTGCAGAATAATAAAGTTTCATGACGTCAACAGCAAGCAGCAGATTAAGACCCAAGTGTAAGAGACAATGCTAAAAAAAAGCCAGCCAGCGCTGTCATATGCTTTTTCAAAATCTAGTCTCAAGTAAACTATTGAAATACCATGTGTTCTAGCCCAATAAAGACCTTCATAAGCAACTGCCACATTGTTCAAAATACACCGTTTATGTAAGAAGCTTGACTAGTGAAGGAGATGGAAGCAGCAAGAATACCATGGAGCTTCTGAACATAAGCTTTGGCAAAAATCTGGTAAACTGAAGACAATAAGGTAATGGGTTGCTAATCTGAAATTGAAAAGGGATCTTTTCATTTTGGAATAAAATATATACAACCCGAGTTAAGGATCTTATCAAGGTGCCTCTGCATTTTGAAGTCATGAAAAGTATTGTATACATCTGCACCAAGCCTATCCCAATAATCCTAGAAAAACTCCACGAGAATACCATTAGGTCCAATGCATTTGCCCTTTTTAGAAGGTATGGAACCTCGATTAAATCATTGAGACTGATCTCAAATTCTAGACTAGCTAGCAATGCTCCTGAAAGTCAGACTGGAAGGGAAGGCGACAAGTTGTAAAAAAAGCAGAGCAATGACTGTGTAGAAAGATTTCGAGCTCAGTTGGATCAAAAAGAGTAAGACAATCCTGGACCTGAAGGGAATGCATAGCAGATGCTAATTTTTTGGCTTGGCAGCTCTAAAGAAAAAACATGTACATTGGTTTTTTCCCTTGAACCATTGCAAACCAGCTTTACTTCGAGCATGATGGACCTGCTCAGACTCCATCTGTCTAATAGTGTACAAGATTTGCTTTTCGACATGTCATCAAATGGGACAATATACCAACAAGCTTTTAGTTGTTGATAAAGAGCCACAAGAAGGCTCCAACTAGCAGAAGCATGCTCATGACCCCAATCTTAGCAAAAGACTTCACAGTAGCGAAATACCGGTCATATCTCTGCGTCTAAAAAAAACCAGTAGATCAAGCCTCCCCACAGCCTATCTGAAATTCCCCATCCCGTAAGAAGAAGACATTTAGCTTGAAATATGTTCTAGTTGTGCTATGTGCAACTTCTTGGGAGCAAGAGAAAGATTGGAGATTGTGGTCAGCTATAGCAGTATTCAACAAGTTTTTACGATGGAAAGCAGGTGATAGTTTAGTTTCCATAGCATTATAGTAGCCCCTATCATGTCTAGCATATGCCCACAAACTCCTAGCCAAACATTACGCCAGATAAACCTTGAGTTGCCATCAACTTCTATGATATTGCAATCTTGCAGTAAGTGTTGCCATTTTTCTCTCTCAAATCCCTGCACATTATCAGAGGTGCTGCCACAACAATCATGATCTAGCCCAACCATGTTGAAATCACCAACTAGCACCCATGCAACATGAGCACCTAACCAGACCAGTTTAGCTCGCAACGTCGCCCAAAGCGCACTCTCTGGCGATATGTGTTATGTGCATAACATTAACCAGTCCCCACTTTTTAAACCACGTGATTATAATCCACCGACCAAATCTGTCAACCTGAATAAATGTCACAGAAATGTTCTACTTCGATGCAGCATGGATACCACCCTTAGCCAAGTCTGCATCAGCTACAAGGACATTACATTGTCTACCAACTATAGCATCAACCTTATGTGCATTATCCTTCTTTCACTTATGCTCTTGCAAGCACACGAAATCGGAGTCCAATCAAGCGGAAAACTATAAATAATCGACTCCTTTTAGTAGGGGAGGATGCAACCCCCCACGCATCCAGAAAATCAGCTTCCTTGTACAAGCAGATCTGATGGTTGATGCTCTAAGTCCATAAAGTCAATATGTCATTCAGTATGCACAGATGACTCAATCTCCACTTGATCTGCCCGGCGATCATCACTTGCACTACTGTGGAAAGACAATAGCAGTGGTGGTGAGTGTTGGCTCAACAAGAGTGGAAGACAGAAATAGGAACCCCTTGAGAAGGAGCCGGTCGCCACGCTGTCGTATTCTTTCACCTATCTTACGTCATCCAGGATGAAGTTTTGGTGGAAGTCCATCTCTTAAACGGGATCATCAGTTATCACCCTTCACCAATGGGTACGTGTTTTGAGATTGCATCTTATATAATCAAAGTTTGTTAGAATTGATATTTTGTTGGAATGAAGGCCTCTGTATAAAATGATTTTGCCCACAACATACTGGTCTTTTACTTTCTCACGGGCTGCTCGATTCGTCTTCCTGCTCCTTGGTACCTGTGCATACCCGCCCTTGACCTTTTTTTTTGAAAGTAGTAACCATATTAGCTTAAATAAACATATGGTTATGTGCATAGCAAATTTATTTTTTCTTGGGCATTGCAAGTTTTTTTTTTAATTCTCACATACTAGGTCCTGTGTAATCCAAACCATGTCCTATTCTGTGCGTAGATAGCTAGAGATAGAGCTGAGGTTGTTGTCTCTTAAATGCATTTATGTGTCTTATTTAGATTTCAAGTTTAACTATGTCATTCTGTATAGCCTTCAACAATTTATGACCACATTACTGGTAATTTGTCATCACATCAGTAAAATAATACAATTGCCACCTAATCTTTTTGCATATTCCATTGTTGGCATGTGTTTCTTATCCAATTGCTATTCGATTCCTTGTGTGATAACCTTGACGACATCGGAGGCCTTGATCACAGCTGGTCCTTGATATTGTAGCCTACAGTGGTTATGCATTTGTAGGAGTTTCATTATGTATATTTCTGGTGAAGACTGTGAAGCGTATATTATTTGCAGATGCCAGAGCCTTTGACAACGATTCAAGCAATCATCACTATTGACTTTTATTCATGGCAGCATTACATTGAGAATTGTTTTTCTGGCTTAGCTACATAAATTCTTCAAAAGCTTCACATTCTAGATGTGGCTCAATTGAATTAGTTTTGTTTATGGTATAGGTTAAGAAAGTTGTATAAAGCATTTTGAAGCCTTAATGCTTGATTTCCAGATCTGAGATAGAAGAGTACATGTTGTCACGAATATCCGTATGGTCGTCACACATGTCACATATGCTGCACACGTCTAGGTTGTGTATTTGTTGGCAAACCTGAGTTTGTCATTCACACATGTTGGAAGGTATATTCTAGTTCATGGATCCTTGCTTTTTGTTTTTTTGAGAAAATTAAACAGTTCAACTGGGAATAATGCTCTGAATATGAATGCAAAGCTTTATATGTTCGTTAAGAATTAAGACACTCAATAGGAATTTCTACATGTCTTCTCTGGGACCCAATACCTTAGGGAAAGACCTAAATCTTAGATCCAACAAGGTATGCCTCTGGCATGCTTGTTTTTCTTTGTTGCTCGTGATCCTCATGTTGCAAAGAGAAATAAAATGGCGATGTTGCAATTTTAGTCTTCCTAGCTAAAAAGTTTAATGTAATGCCATATTTTTATTTGCAGTAAACAATTTGATATGATATGTCTATGCTGATCAATTAAGTACGATATACTCTCGATGAGACGATTGGTCAACTATCATGGATTGTCGTTGAGTAGAATGTTTCTAAAAAACATAAATGTTTAGACATTATAGACACCACAAACATTGTATTTGCGCGAATATTGCTTGAAGAGCAGAGTCTGCTAATTCCAAAACTACGAGAATTTTTTTTCATTAGAATCTTATTTGAAACTAGTCGATTACAGGTATGTGACAACTATTTGCGAGCCAGTCCAGATAGAATTTCATGTTAATCCCACGAGATTCATTTGCTGCAAAGAATAGGAGCAAGAAAATAGAGGAATAATTAGGGGCCCTTGTGAATTGAGATTCTCTTCTGTTTGAACACATCTCATGGCTTTTAGATAACAAAGATCCCATCTTGAAGAAAATAAATGTGGATGAGCTCATGGATTTGTATGCATATGATGGCAAATGATTTTCCTTGATTCATGCATACAGATGTAATGCTTGCAAGGAGAAAGAGCAATGCTTCAAGCAAAAGTTTAGTTCATCAAGGAAGATTGTATCCAGAGTCTGAAGTCTGATTTTAATTTGTACTTGTTTACTCAAATTATTCCCATACATAATTTATTTTCTCCTATGCACCATAGATTATTGATCTTCCTTAGCTAACATAATATATTATTTCATTAACTTTCAAAGACCTTAATTGACATTTATATTACCAAGTATCGGCAGGATTAACATGAACCTCTCTTGCCGAGAAGATATGATCTCTCTCTCTCTCTCTCTCTCTCTCTCTCTCTCTCTCTCTCTCTCTCTCTCTCTCTCTCTCTCTCTCTCTCTCTCTCTCTCTCTCTCTCTCTCTCTCTCTCTCTCTCTCTCTCTCTCTCTCTCTCTTCTCTCTCTCTCTTTGGGGGCTTGATTGGGCTCGAGGATTTGTCGAACTGCTGAGGGCTTTGTTGATGCACTCTGTTGACTTGTTCAGTATTCTGATGTTAAGTTGGGCGTGTTATTGCCTTATACAGCGTAGAGATGGCACGGAAGAAGCGGACTGCAGATGGGAAGCTCGCAAAAGGCAAAGAGGAAGATTCCAGTGGATCAGAGCAAGCAGAGGGGTCCGGTGAAATTTCGTTGAGTACCATTTTGAATGAACTCATAGCATTCAGACAGGAGGCAGCATCTCGCGAAGAGAAATTGATGGCAGAAATCCAACACCTTCGGGCTGAGAATGAATCACTGAAAACAAACTTCCAGGAGATGAGAGCTGAGATTGACCAGGCAAAATCTGAAATTGTTGAATTGCAGGGGACAAGAACTGAAGAACAGGATGCATCAGAATTCTATGAATTAAAGCAAGCATTTGAAGTATATGTGGAGACACAGGAAAGAAAGCAGAGGGCTTTAAATCTTTGAATTGTGGGCCTGCCTGAGCAGGATAAGGAGAATACGAAAGAGGTAGTTTCAAAATTTCTCGCAGAAGAAATGCAAATAATAACTGGATTTGCTGAAGCTTTCAGAATTGGTTCATGTGATCATGGAACAAGGCATATTTTGGTTAGATTTGTCAATAGAGAAGATAGGTTTCAGGTTTTAAAGCAAAGGCATACATTGAAAGGTAAATTCATTTGGGTTAACGATGATCTTACAAAAGATCAGTTGCAGGAAAAGAAGCAGGACTTGGCAAAGTTTAAAGAGGCAAAACAAAATAACCAGAAGGTGAAATGGCTCAAGGGGAGGGTTGTCTTTGAATAGGTACTTACGGGAGGCCTCCGAATAGCGGTCTGGAATATTAACCGGCTGACTATTGACAAGGTTCTTAGCATGTATGCAATTCTAGAGAAAGTGGATGTTATTTGTTTCATGGAAACTAAGGAACATGACATGTATGCTCTTCCGGATATTGAGAGATTCGAGATGATATATTCAGTGAAAAATGTAAGATTCAGAGACACAGATACTGGCAATGGTGGCATAGCTTGCTTTGTTAGACCAGCACGCAAAGATTTAATCACAGGCATTAGAAAGGATAAGAACCAACAGTACATCTGGCTGGAAATAAAAGGATCACATATCCTGTATTTCATGGCAGTCTGCTATTTCGCTCCCAAGCACACAAAAACATATTCAGTAACAGATGCATCTCATGATGACTTGTTCTTTGCTTTGGAACAGGACATTATGGATTTCCAAGTGCGAGGCAAGATAATATTGACCGGTGATTTTAATAGTAGGATTGGCACTCTACAGACTGCTTCACTCACAGGGGATAAGGACCCATTGTGGCTAGAAGAGATGGACGATCATGATATGCAAATCTTAGGAAGGAGAAGACGGTCAAAGGATCTAATTGTCACTAAAAGTGGGTGGCAGTTTCTCAGCTTATGTGGCAGCGCAAATTTGATAATATGTAATGGGCTGGACATATTTCCTCATTCCATGAATAACACTTGTCGAGCAAGGAGTACTGTAGATTATCATTGTGTGACGTCATCGATTTTATAATAGGGAATGAAGAGCTTGAATCAGACCATAACCCATTGTATTTCTCTCTAAATGTTGACCGACCTGTTATCAAAGATCAATATAAGCAAAAGAAATATTTTTTGAAGCCCCATCTCCATAATCAGTACCGCTCTTGTGTTGAAGACAAGGCAGCCAATTTACAATGGGAAGGGGATCTGAATGCTATGACCAGCCAACTATTAAAGCTTTTAGAAGATGCAGCACAAGAGATCTTTATCTCTAAAAGAGCACGCAGAGGCCTACCATGTAGAGCATGGTTCGACCGAGAATGCCGAGATGCTAAGCGTCAGTGGCAAACATGTGATCAGCATCTTAAAATGCACTATAAACAGCGCTATAAGCGTGTTATAAGGTGTAAGAAAAGGCAATATATCAAGCAAAGGCAGCAGATTTTATGTCAAAGATATCTAGACGAGCCTAAACTTTCTGGAATGGCCTCAAGAAAACTAAAAGCAATGATATTCCACTTGAAGCAGAGGATCTATGGCGATATGTAATAGCTCTCTACCATAATGCAGCAGCCAACACAAACATTGTGAGATCGACATTGGTAATTAAAGAGGAGGAGGTAAGGGATGGCATTACATCGTTATCAAATGGTAAAGCACCAGATCTGAATTCTCTTAGTGCTGAACATCTAAAATGGGCAGGGCCAAGCGTTGTTCCTATCATTACCCACATGTTTAATCTTGCATTATCACAAGGCTTCCCGTTTGATTGGTGCAGAAATAGAGTGGTGCCGATATTCAAAGGGGGATCTAGACAACATGTAAATAACTATAGAACAATTCTGGTAAGTAATTTGTTCTCCAAACTTTTTGCATCTATTCTGGAGAAAAAATTAAGCTTGTGGGCAGAAGTCAATCAAAAAAGGGCAGTAACGCAAGCTGGTTTTAGGGGGCAGATCCACATTGGACCACCTGTTGATGTTGAAAACGGTCTTTGATAATGTTAAAGGCCAGTGTACGTGGCATTCGTTGACTTTAAGAAGCCTTTGATAAGGTTCCACGGGTGCAATTATGGGAAAGACTAGAAACGCTTAATGTGCCACTTGAGCTTAAAACTGCAGTACAGGTGCTCTATGAGAAAGTGCTTGTAGAATTATCACAACCTTTTTCATTAGATATTTCAGCCCATGTGGAAAGTGACATTGGAGTGAAACAGGGTTGCCCGATGTCTCCCACCTTATTTGGCTTGTTCATTGATAGTCTAGAGGCTTGGCTACATAATAATTGCTCAGAAGGTACTGAAGTGCATGGCTACATTGTGCAGTTACTGATGTATGCCGATGATGTTGTTATATTTGCTAGATCAAAAGAACACATGCAAAAAAACCTAGATGGATTAGCTGCATTTTGTGATCAAGCAGGCATGCAAGTGAACTTAGACAAGACAAGTGTTATGACGGTTGGTGCTCTCAAACAGGAACCTATTTTCAGATATAAGGAGAGTATTGTGAATATATGCGATTCCTATAAATATTTGGGCCTTATCTTCAGCAGGAATCATAGATGGAATATGTGTATTTCACAACGAATTGATGGAGGGCAAAGAGCCTTATATGCATTGCATAGCATGTGTAGGAGGTCTCATTTATGGTCTTGGAACCTTAAAGTAAAGCTGTATCAGTCACTTGTGCAAAGTGTAGTCCTATATGGATCTGAAATATGGGGGCCAAGCATTCCACAATGTCTATGGGATGATATAGAACAGGTCTTGAAGAAGTTCTTAAGGCTTGAGTTGGGAGTGAAAGCTCAAACACCCTACCCTATGATGTTGATGGAAAGTGGGCTCATACCACTTGAGGGAGAAGCTATTTTGAGGTGTATTATATACCTCAAGAAGGTGTTAGCATTGGATGAATCTCGGCTTGCCCACAAAGCTTTGGTATCAAGTAAAGAGAAAGGATTATTACATGATGTAACGAAATGGCTCCAAAAATGGGATATCCAATGGGATGAAGTGATCTTGGTTGACTCGGATCTAAGACAATGGATCTCTAAGAAGATACTTATGAAGATGTGGAGGCAACCCAAAACTAAGATGATCTTATACAAGCAAGGCATAAATCCGGATTTGACGCCATCTACACACTTACAGGAAAATATTTCAATACAAAAGAGACATTCTATCTGCAGGATCCGTCTTAGCTCCCACCATTTGGGGGTAGAAGTGGGGAGATGGGGGCATATCATACCACGAGATCAAAGATACTGCAAGGTATGTGATTCAAATGAGGTTGAGGATGAAGATCATACATTGCTTCGATGTTAGGCCTATGGAGCCATTCGAGATAAACACGGTATTCATTATAATGATCTACCCACCCTTTTTACACTTAATAGTGATATGTTGGGGAAGTATTTGACTGAACTTCTTCAACATAGGGATACTTGTTTAAGTTCTCACAATGCTGTTAATGTTGATAATTCAAATAGTTTGAGTGAGAGTGATGAGCTAGATGAGGATTCGGAAACTCATCTATTATTTTATGAAGATGTTTAAGTGGTTTTGTCTAATAGGCCTTTGAGGCCTCCCATAGACATAATAAACTCTTGCGTCGGCCACATGCTCGTAAAAAAATCCATCTCTCGTCACATACGGTTCCTCCCCGAAATGTACGTATTGTTTTGGGAGGAGAGGAGAGACAATTGTCTCTCGAGGCTTAACAGCCTCTGTTATTGGCAGAATTTTTGCTGTTTGCCGGATTTTCAATCGTGCATCCATTCCGGCCGACGAGAGAAAATGTGGGATAATTCGATCGTAACGTTCAATTCGGGCGCCAAATTGTGGGATATTCAAGCCTGTTTTTCTTGGTTCGGCGGGCTATGTGGGATAATTCATTTCTAGTTTTGCCTCCCTATTCATTCGATTCCGGCCACTAAACCATGGATCCGGTCATTCTTGGTATGATTGCCATGCTTTTTCGGGCTTTGACACTCGGATTTGCATTACAGAGATACTGTTTGCAGCTATTGGAACTCAACGAGCTCGAAGATCCAATGACCCTGTTCGATGATGATGTTTTAGAAGACAACAATGGTATGTTTTTTTGCGCATCTGCAACGTTAATGGTTGCGGGTTCCAGCAGGGTTAGAAGACCACCAAGAAGATTTTGGATTGCTCCAAGGCAGAGAACACAATGGGATAATATCGATAACCACGCATGGAATTGTATAGCTTCCTTTGAAGATGATATGTGGCACCAATTTTACAGGATGAAGAGAGCCACATTTGAGAGATTGGTAGGTTTAATTGTGCCCTATCTTGTCAGGCCCGGTATTAAAGTAAGGCCCCCTGTTGATCCGAGGAAAGCAGTTGCTATGGTTCTGTATTTTCTTGCACACGGGGATATGCCCTTACATGTCGGTCAGAGATTTTATGTTGGGAAAGCAACAGCACAGAAATATACCAAAAAAATCACGCTTGTATTGGCTTCGAAGACAATGCTGTACAAACGTTTTGTTGCAATGCCCACAGGTTCAAGATTAATTCAGTGCATTAAGGAATTCCACGATGCAACAGGGTTGCCCAATATATATGGTGCAGTTGACGGATCCCATATTTTTTTATGGAGGAAACCCAAAAAAAAGGACAATGGGGAAGACTATTACAGCAGACATAAGAGGCATTCATGTCTCATGCAAGGAATTGTGACACATAGCAGACTTTTTATAAATGTTTGTGTAACAAGAACAGGTTCAGTCCATGATTCCAACCAGTTCAAGAAGAGCTCCATCCATAACAAAATTGCCTCCAAACAAATTTTGCAAGAACCAATGGTGACTCTTAGTGGCAGAAAACTGAAGAAGGGGCAGCCTACTGATCAAAATGTTCAGGTAACTATTCCACCTCTTCTATTAGGTGATTCAGCCTATTCTCCTTAAAGTTTTTCCTCAAAATCAGGGTGCTTATGGTAAGTTCAACAAAAGGATTTGTAGGGGCAGAGTGTGTGTGGAGAATGGATTTGGCATTGTGAAGGAAAAATTCAGAATTCTGAAACACTTGCCCGTGCATGTCGCCAAAGCTTCCAAGATCATACACGCATGTTGTGTTCTTTGGAACTTTTGTATAATGGAAGACAAGGGCTAAGACATGCTGCCAATTGAAGATGATCCTCCAGCAATATACTACTATGAAACAGAAGCCATGAACAGGTCCTTAAAAAAACAAGGTGATCAAATGAGGCACGTGTTATTTGAAAATCTGGATGGACATGTGATCCTATGATTGTTCTTTTGTAGACAATAAATATTAAATTCAAAATTCAATTCTTCTCCATTTCGCTATCTTTAATTATTTGTCAGGCATTTTTTTACAATATGATGAATAAGTGATTGAGTTTAGAGCTAAGTTTCCATTTATTAGAGCCTCAAAACATTTCACTTGGAAATACTGAACAACCTGTTACAGAATTTGTGAGTCCTGTGACTTCACAATTAGATAACTTAGAAGACTAGGAAAAATCATTTGTACACAAACAAGTTTGATAAGAGAAGTTTGTATTCATAAAAAAAAGATTACATAGGCATATAATGCCCTCTCAAAATAATTCAGCATTTGAGCTGCCCGAAACATTCTCAGTGAGTCAAATGACTTCACTATACTAAAAAATAGTTTGCACACCTTCCAATGATACCAGAAAATCTGCATGAGTACATAGAGGCATTTTTTTTCAACTGTCAGTTTCCGAGCAATCATATGAGAAAAAAATGGCAGCCATGCCATTTCACATAAACAAAAGCATTTTATAAAAAGAAAATGCATAACAAAAAAAGAAGTGAGGCAAAGTCAGACTCGCATAGAAAGGGGACACAGATCACATGGCGAGGTTGCACTACGAATTTCATGGAGGCACCACATTTCCTGTAGCTTAACATAGACACCCTCCATATGCCCTGTCCGGTTGTTTGCAGAATTTGCTGCCCATTCCAAAACCTCGTCATCCAAAGAAACGCCCATTTCAAAAAAAACTGCAATGGTCTCCTTACTGAAGCTGCAATGGATAAGCTTGTGAGATATAACTTCAACCGGGGTTTCTTTGGTCGGGCCGGTTGGAGGCCTAAAATCCGGCTTTCTTTTGCTCCAAAGAGTCTTCAAGGATAAACATGATTCCCGGGATTATAATTCTTTCAACCGGGACATGTGCATGCAAGAAAGGGGGTTTTTTTTACCATTCAGTATTTGTATACTTACCATTAGGGGGTTTTTTTGCCATTATCTGGGGCAAAATATATACTTTAGGGGTTAAATTAGCTTCCACAGATCAGTATACTAGGGATGTTTTTGGGCACACTTCGAACGCAGATGTCCATACCCTTTTATTACTAAGTGCATCCCCCGGGCATGATTCTCCTGAAAAATATTTTCTAAACTGACAGGCTGGTCACTAAACTGCAGAGAATCCCCACTGCTGTCGGGAAGAACCTCCTGGAATCACCCGTGATGGATTCCACTAAATGGAATCACCATTCATAATTGATCCCGCCTGGTGGAATCACCCGTGATAGATTCCACCATATGGAATCACCATTCGGAATTGATCCGCCCGGTGGAATCACATACTATAATATTCTCTCCTCGTAGAATATTCGGTGGCATATTCTACCAGACGGAATCACTAGGTACTTGCAAGAGCCCAATGTTTGTCGTTTTCAATTTCAATTTCTGTAGATGAGCTACGAATTCTTAAGGTATAACTTATATTTGCTTGCAAAAGCAAGCAGGGTGCCTGTCCATTGTTATTCTCTTGTTATTCTCTGCACTGCCCAGAATTTTTATGGATGGGGATTTGAACCCCTTGCCAATATCGGCAATGCCATGGCCCCTTTAAAGCAAGAACAATAAACAAGGAGCAAGATCATAGCCTTTGTTTGTATAACTTACATTTGCTTCCAATCCAAGGCTTGTTCTGTTTCACTGCCTCTTTCTTACCGGACTTCCAGCGTGCCCAGGCAGGTTTGAAATTGGTCTGCCACTGACAGCAACACCCATGCTCTGTAAATCCAACCATTTCGGATTACATATTAGGAGAAAATCCAAGCAAAATTCCACGCAGAGTTTCCACAACGACTCATCCCTGTGATTTGGAAGTGATCATGGTCAGAATAATAGAGCAACTCAGAGGAAGAGGAAGATGTAGTTGGTGGAGTTTGATAGGATGAGGAGCTCGAAGAAGAGCTCGAAGACGAGCTCGAAGAAGAGCTTCGGCTCGGAGAGCGTTGGCGCTTTCTGTTCACGACTCCCTCCATATTGTCGAAGCGGCTTGCATGCAAGAATTGGAGGAAGCTTAAGTAACCTTTACGAATTTGGATGACTGTGACTAGAAGGCAATATTTAATGCTGTACAACTTCTTTAATATTTAAGAATACTGGTGGATTTTGTGACAGTTCCAAAAAAGAAATTCTAAAAAGCAAATAACTGAAAACGAACCTTTATTCCTTCTTATTGGCAGCAAGTTTGGCAATTTCGAGCAATGTCTCCTTTGTCATTTCACATATGCTTTGAGTCATTGCAGCCATTGGCTCTGCAATTTTCAGACTGTTTGCAGATCTTATTGTTTCCAATTCCCTGACCAACTCAATTTTTCTTGCACTTTCTTTCAGGAAATCTAATTTCTTCACCTCAATGTCCCCAAATGTGCTTGCCATCTGTGATATTCCCATTGCAATGTCCTCATCTATTTGCAACCTGGACTTCTTTCTACTTGTAGGTTTTCCACAAACTCCAGGCTGATTACATGCAGCTGATCTAGGACTTGAAGAATCTGTCTGGTTTCCTGTTGGTGTCCTATTGATTGGAATTTCTGGCATCACTGGACTGCTCGGATTATTGTTTGAATTGGGTGGATCAGCAAATTGGTCTTCAAATGCTGCATCAATTCCAACAGTTTCAAAAAAACTGTCATTCATGAAAGATTCTGAGTAATTAGTATGCAAGTCTGCAGCCTCGAAAGTTTCATTGCCAAATTCACCATCATCACCAGCACCTGGTATTGGATTATCAGAGGTAACACCATATTTAACTTCTTCCATTCTGTCATACCACTGCCAATTTGATGGTTCAGAACCTGTATGGCTACAAGCCTCCTTCTCATCTTTAAATTTAGCTTGCAGCTTATTCCATTTGTTCTTTAGTTGTCTCAGCTCCACTAAACCCCCAACAAAGGGCTGCAATTTCATCATAATTTCCCTCCATTGTGTGTTGGAGAGGTTGAGGGTGCCTCCGGTTACCAATTTCATCTCGTTCAGGAGATTGAGGAATGTGGAGACACCGTGATCTGTCCATTGCACAGGGGACTTTCTATTCTTTGTGTCTATCACTTTCGAATTTTCCTTCTCATGCACAAGAATAGCCAAAGCAGAATCGGTTTCTAAAGATTCGCTCACAATATCAGAGGATGCCTGAATTTCGCTGAATACATGCTTGGATCTCTTTTCTTTTGACGTTCTTGAAGAGGAAATTGGCTCAGAATTAGTCTCCAATTGCACATCCATGGAGATCTGGCCTGTCATTTTCCGGGTCCTTCTTGGTGCCATTTTTTCAACCCGAGGAGGCACGAAAGGCTTGCTGGTTGCTGGCAAAGCAGATCGAGAGGCCTTAGACATCTGAATCCAAATAATTGATTGGGAATAAGGACGACATAAAACGAAATTGACGATCAGAACTTAATGAACGAATGCACAAAAAACATAATGCAAATGCGTGCGTGATCTGATGAATACCTGGATCGTGGTCGGCTAATTGCTTCGAGGAATTGGATACTTGGAGCAAGAATTAGGCGGCCTTGAAGATCAAGAAGCAGTGGAAATGGCGCCCCTGGTTTTCGGTGTGGGAAACATTTCGGGCAGTTTTTTCAGGCAGCAAAAATTAAGGCTAATTGTTTGGTTAGTGGGCAATGAAAACGCCCCTAACGGCTGTTAGGGGCGAATCATCTCTCGAGGTGAGAGTTGGGTTTTCCCACTCTCACCCATCTCTCCCATCTTCCCCCATCTCTCATCCCTCGTATTCTCTCGTATTCTCTCTCGTCATCTCTAAGTCAGCATGTGGTCACTAGCATGGATGCACAACGTCTTCCGAGGGCTTTGTTATTGGCACAAGAGCCACAACGACTGAAGAGGGTATGGCAGGAGCACTGTCAGGGGTGGTTCGCAACGTGGTCTATAGACTACCAGCAGATTGTGGCTATGCCTGATGCCCAGGGACAGGCTGCACACCTGAATGAGCGCTTTGCCACCACTCTATGGGATGTAGCCACTCGTGCAAAGCCTAAAACAGAGCACTACCACACGCAAGTTAATCCAACACTGGAACATGGCCCACACCAGTACTTGAAAGCGCATATATCTATGAAGAAACTGAGAGCTATTGCCTCCGTGAGGACGGGGTCCCATCATATCAGAATTGAAACAGGTCGTTGGACTATAGATGGAGGGAAGAGAATCTCCCGGCATGAGAGAATATGCCAGTGTTGCCACATGCAGACAGTAGAGGATGAGCACCATGCTCTGCAAGAGTGTCCGGCATATACGCATATCCGAGCAACACATGATGCTCTGCGGCACCGCTGCATCAATTGCTGGCATCGCCAATGGTTGCACGTCTCGTATCCTACATTTTGCAAGTCTCTACAGTCAGAGAATCCCTTACAGGACAAGGGATCTGAGAGCCTACTACCAAGGTTTTTCCTCCCATGTAGGGGTTTTTTCATCCCAGTAGTAGGGACACATTGTATAGTAGCATTTGTCTTTTTGGTGTGGTTTTATCTGCTTTGTGTACTGCATGTACCGTCTCATAGGTCAAGTTTGGCCTCCGCGGACGTTAAAATATACTTCCTTCCTTCCCTCCCTCCCTCCCTCCCTCCCTCTCTCTCTCTGGCCACATGCTCCAAATTTTTTTTATCCCGTGCTATACGACGAGAGATAATTTTTATACCGTATAGTTGCTTAACAAGGTTGTTAGAGCCTATTAAAATAAAATACGTTCACTAGCTGGCCGGATTTTTTTTATCATACCTGTTTTTTTTCTATCCATGTTTTCGTGGGCAGGGGAGGCGGCTGCTAGACGGCTATGGCGGATTTGCACTTTTAGAACAGGCTTTTCACAAATTGGGAGGTTCACAGCCATAGCCATATGAATAGCCATGTGAAAGCCCAAGGGAGGCTTTTCACATCCACAGCCATAGCCAAATTAGGAGGTTTTTCACAGCCATAGCCAAATCAGGAGGCTTGGCATGAAGCTTGGCCGCCTGCGCATGAATCTGCCACGAAACCATGAATCTGCCATGAAGCTTGGCCGCCTGCCCTGAAGCCACGAATCTGCACTATCCTGCTTACTCCATGAATTTTATGCACTGAATCTTAGATTTCTTTCTGTTTTGTATCATATTCCAGAAACAAGTGACAAAAACATGAGCGCTTATCAGGCGCTTAGGGTTTCAGCCCTGCTCTTTTGCTCATAACTCGGGATTCCGGTGTCAGATTCAAGTGTTCTTGGGCTCGTTGGAAAGCTTATCGAACGAGCTTTCCGTCGATGTATGATTTGTATGGTGTTTCCTCTGTTTTAGTTGACGGAATCCACCTGACAGTCCCGGCCCTCTTTTGGCGGTGCTAGGGTTTGGCTGCAGTTTTCTTTTGGCCATAACTTCTGTATCTGGTGGCAGTTTTGGGTGTGTTTGGGCTTGTTGGAAAGCTCTTTGAGCACTTCATCCAGTGGTGCTTAATATTTTCAGAGATTGGCCTGTTGGGAAAGACGATTCAGCTCTGAAACTTCGGCTTCTGAAACTTTGCACACGAACGAACGACTTCCAGATAAGTTTTCTGTTTCATTTTGAATCAAGGCAATGACCAATTCTGTTAGCTTGGGATAGCATATATTTTGATTTCAAGACATTGCATTTAGTAAAGACATTTTCTGGCATGTTAGTCACTCTAATTTGCTCTCTACTTTTCTCTGGCTTTGAGATTTCTTTAGCTCTTAAGTTTATAAAAGAGATCAAATATTTCTAGTTTATATTCAGCAACAAATTAGGAAATACAGCAGAGGCTAGGGGCTGCATAGGCAAGGCAAATGCATTTGAGTAAAAGGTGGATGGAATAAGTTACGGGACAGAGAGGCTCAGCCTCCGCCGTACACCAGGATAGCGAGGGCTAGACCCACCAACTGGTAATCCGGACCACTATAAACTCCCGCCATAGAATAAGATCCAGCATGAAAAGACACAATGCATATGTATATAAGTGTGGTATTTGTGGTATTGTGCATATGTATATCCAGTGGTGCTTAAGCTTTTCAGAGATTGGCCTGTTGGGAAAGACGGTTCAGCTCTGAAACTTCGGCCTCTGAAACTTTGCACACGAACGAACGACTTCCAGATAAGTTTTCTGTTTCATTTTGAATCAAGGCAGTGACCAATTCTGTTAGCTTGGGGTAGCATATATTTTGATTTCAAGACATTGCATTTAGTAAAGACATTTTCTGGCATGTTAGTCACTCTAATTTGCTCTCTACTTTTCTCTGGCTTTGAGATGTCTTTAGCTCTTAAGTTTATAAAAGAGATCAAATATTTCTAGTTTATATTCAGCAACAAATTAGGGAATACAGCAGAGGCTAGGGGCTGCATAGGGAAGGCAAATGCATTTGAGTAAAAGGTGGACCGGAATAAGTTACGGACGAGAGGCTCGACCTCCCCAGACACCGGGATAGCGAGGGTGGACCCACCAACCGTAATCCCGACCACTATAAACTCCTGCCATAGAATAAGAGCCAGCATGAAAAGACACAATGCATATGTATATAAGTGTGGTATTTGTAGTCAAAAAGGAGACTGGGATACGCTACGGACTGAGGGGTCTAACTCCCGCCGTAGGCCAGGATAGCGAGGGCACGACCCTCCAACTGGTTCCCGGATCACCAAAATGACTGAAGGAGAGCCTAAAGGCTTTAATAAATAATAGCTTACAAGTGCTCTTACATCAAGTGCTTGAGGATGTGTTGCAGATTATGTGAAGACATCTATAGAATAATCAAAAACCATGTTTGGGACTCTACAAGAAGTTTTGCCAACTGCAGAATGTCCAACAAAGTGGAACAGAGAATAGCACAATCAATTATGCTGCAGGCCTTCAAAAACTCGAACATGAGGACGTTCATCTAATCAGGTTTTTTCATTTGAATTGAATAACTGGTAACACAAAAAACAAGGGAAGGGTGATACCATTATCTGCATAATCTGGATGATTGATCTTCTCATTCTTTTATCATCATTAGGTATAAATATAGATTGGCTGTTATAAGCTATGAAATTGGACGGTTTCTTTGCACAATGCGTCAATTCTATCAACATAGTATATGCATGCTATGTATGAAATTGGGAAGTTTCTTAAGACGCTTTACACTGAATTATTAGGCAGTGACTACATAAGCTGGGGATTATGTTAACATGGTGTAGTTAGAATATTTCAAGATGGTTTATAAACACGGACCTTTGGACACGTGATGTTATGTTGACAGTAATTACTACATATTCATAGCTCTGGATTGGAGCTCTAATCAGTACTAATCAGTTTAGTTTAAGGTTTTTGCAGCCTAACAATAATGGCGTGGGAAAAATCCAAAATCCAGAATGACGGAAAACGGATCTGATAATAATACTATGCATTAGTGAGCCCATTACTATTAAGGTTTTTCCTCGAAAACCCTTCGGGGCGGGGTTTTTTAATCCTGATAGTAATCGGCGTCACTAATGTAACCCAAGTCATAGACAGGGAAAGAGGGTTTGTAATATGAACTGCACAAAAGCGGCTCATAAACCCCACACAAATTGTTCAGTTAAAAGCTGATTGATAACGACGCACCTGTGCACGGCCTTGAAGCCGATCCAAAGCGGGGTGCCGGTATTAATAGGAAAAAGTGAAGCCTTCAGAAAAGGCTACAACAGAAACCAGCATGATGTGCTAGTAGCACCCATCAGGGAGCTCGCCCATGCTACATAAGTCCACGGGCCTCAGGGCACAAGGGACAATAATGTATCTATCTATCTATCTATTCTTTGTTTGGCTTTGGCTTTGCGTTTTGGATATGGGCATGCCCCGCATATGGCAGAGTAGAAACTTGTTGATCTGGGGCTTTATTAGAAGCCCTGCTGCATCATTGTGGCATTCTACAGTAGTCATCGAAGGTTCATTTTGAACCTCTGCTTACAGTTCCATCATGCACTGCGCTAAAAAATAGAGGATTGAACAAATTGGAGTCGAAAAAATCGTCTAGAGCTCGAATCTCAGTCTGCAAAAAATGCCCCAAAACAAACTTCACAGGAATCTGAAGCTACAATTGAAGAAAAGCATTCAATTTAAGAAAAGCATTCAATTGAAGAAATACTGGAAATTGAGAAGGAACAGCAGCGACGGAACTAAAGGAGAATATCGGGGGCTTGCCTATTCTTCTAAACCCAAGCATACTGTATTAAAAAAACAGAGTACCCAAAAAGGGGCCTCTCGTTGCCGGAATCACGAATGGGTTGCCCAAAAAACAAAAACTTCCAAGGCCTTCCCTTAACAGCCAAAAGTAATAAAAATGCCCCGAACTGTTTTTAAGGGCAAATTGTCTCTCAGGGGGAGAGTCAAAAATTTGTCTCTCCCCCTATCTCTCGTCATCTTCCATCTCTCGTTATCTCTCATTTTATCATTTTATCTCATCTCTCTCTCTCTCTCTCTCTCTCTCTCTCTCTCTCTCTCTCTCTCTCTCTCTCTCTCTCTCTCTCTCTCTCTCTCTCTCTCTCTGGATGCTGGAGGATCAAATGGTACAACAGAAATTTCAGATTTAAAGAATGCTTTTGAGGAGTATGTAAAGACATAAGAACAAAAACAACGAGCTTTGAACATCCGCATTGTGGGATTGACAGAAAGGGAGAATGAGAACACAAAAGAGATAGTGCCAAAATTCTTTAGCGAAGAAATGAAGATAATTAGAGCAGATTTTGTGGATGCTTTCTGGATTGGAAAGAAGGATCGTGGGACGCGCCACATTCTGCTGAAGTTTGCCAACAGGGAAGATCATTTTCAGGTACTAAAACAGAGATACATACTGAAAGGAAAATTTGTATAGGTGAACAATGATCTTACCAAAGGCCAAATGCTTGAGAAGAAGCAAGAAATGCTACGTTTAAAGAGGCAAGGCAAAACAATCAGAAAGTGAAGTGGGCCAAAGGGAAGGTTGTGATTGAATAGGTAGATGCGGGAGGCCTTAGAATAGTGGTCTGGAATATAAACAGACTCACCATTGATAAGGTAATTAGTACGCAGACAATCTTAGATAATGTTGATGTTATTTGTTTTGTGGAAACAAAAGAACATGATTTGTATGCTTCGCCTGACATTGAAGGCTTTGATATGATTTATTTAGTTTATAATAAAAGATTTAAAGATGGAGATACATGAAATGAAGGAGTAGCGTGTTATATCAGATCGCTTTTTAGAGATTTGATGCAAGGTGTTAGAAAAGACAAAAATAATCAGTATATTTGGCTTGAATTGAAAGGTTATCATGCTTTGTACTATATGGCTATTTATTATTTTGCTCCCAGACATAAGAAAATATACACAAAGATAGTAGCTTCTAGTGATGACTTGTTCTTTGCATTGGAGTAAGATATTATGCATTACCAGGAGAAGGGCGGTGTGATCCTAGCAGGAGATTTCAACGGAAGGACTGGGTGTCTACAAGTTGTTTCTTGCACAGGAAATAAAGATCCATTGTGGTTAGAATCTATGAGTGATGATGAGCTGAAATTATATGGCAGGAAGAGGGATTCTAAGGATCTGGTAGAAATCTGGCAGGCACCTTCTTAGCCTGTGTAGCAGCACAAATCTCATGATTTGTAATGGATTAAGTAGGTTCCCAGACACTTTAAAGAATATATGCAGAGCTAAAAGCACAGTGGACTATCTGGCAATGGCGGAGGAGACTATGGAAGGGATATTAGATTTTATAGTCAGTGATGAAGAGCTTGAATCGACTCACGGTCGATTCTAGAATGGGGCTCGCATGAAACCAACAAACCGCCCACTAGACTAGGCTTCTCATTCATCTCAGCAGATTTTCTACAATGGTGGAAAGTGGGTAGCCGCACACATGCGAACTACCCATGAAAAATAAAGAGAATATCCAATTATATAATTTGGACCCCATAAAATACAATGCTAATAGATGTTTGACTGGTGTACCTGCCGAAAGCTTATCACCGGGATTAAAAAACCCCGCCCTTTCGGGTTTTCGAGGAAAATCCCTAGTGATAAACCTTCGGCAAGGGGCTTGGACAAACGTACGGCAGAGAAATCGCTTCCAAAACCCACGAATGGAGAAGTCGAAATAGATGCCGCTCGCCAACCTGTACCTGCACATCACCAACACAAAAAAATGACAAAACAAACCTCCCAGAGTGGAGGGGCTGATCACGCGTGCCACGCAACAATAAAACAAAAACCTCTTCAAATAGAGGGGCTAGTCACGCGTGCCAGGCGACAAATACAATAAACAAAGAAGGGGGGGAGGGTGGATTCAAAGAAAAGAGAATAAGGTACTGCTGAGAAAGAAGAGGAAGCGCCGATGAGACGTTGATGCAGAACCGCGCCTAAAATAGCGAACTCCCAACCAGAAAAGGCATGCGCCGCATGCATGCATGCAAGACATGCATGCTCGCCCCATTCTAGAATGGCGATCCGATGTCTCGGATCGATGGAATTGTCTTTTAGTCTACGGATTAGCCATCCTGGGGTTGTTTCCCCCATTGTGCAGAAGCCTTATGTGTTAAGGCCATTGTTACATGCCAATTATCAAGCCTGTGTTGAATTGAAAGTATCTTGCTTGCATTGGGATGGGGATTTGGCCATTATAAGTAAGCAACTGCACGTGGTGTTGGAAGAGATAGCACAAGAGACTTTCACATCTCACAGAGTCAGAAAGAGGTTACAATGCAAATCCTGGTTTGATAGAGAATGTCGTAAAGCAAAGTTCAGATGGAAGAAAAGTGGTTTGAGTGATAAAGACTCATTTAAGCATCAATATAAGCGCATTGTGCGTGTTTAAGAAGCGACAGTTCATTAAAAATCGGCAACAACTCTTATGCTTGCGATACTTAGATGAGCCAAAGCTCTTTTGGAATGTTTTAAGAAAGAATAAACGGGTTGATATCCCTCTTTCAGCACATGATATTTGGGGACATGTTATTAATCTATATCATAGTGCAGACATTCCCACTGCAGGAGGGAGTATAAGGTCAGAACTAGTCATTACAGAAGAGGAGGTGGCAGGAGCATAGCTTATTTGGCTAATGGTAAAGCACATGATGTCTTTGGATTAAGGCAGAGCATCTAAAATGGGCAGGTACTTGTGTCCATCCTTTGGTTGCAAAAATATTTACACTGGCTATGAGACAGGGGTTTCCACTTGATTGGTGTCAGAACATGGTGGTCCCCATATATAAAGGTGGGGCGAGGCATGACGCAAACAATTATTGAACCATTATGGTAAGTAGTCTATTTTCTAAGCTTTTTGCCATTATCTTAGAAAAAAGGATAAGTATTTGGGCAGGGCACAATCAAAAGCGTGCAGGGTCACAAGCAGGTTTTAGAGCAGGAAGGACTACTTTAGACCATCTATTAGTGTTAAAAACTATATTTGACATGGTTAAAGATACTAAAAAACTAGTCTACGTGGCATTTGTAGATTTTAAAAAAGCATTTGATAAGGTGCCACGTGACCAATTGTGGGAAAGGTTGGATAAGTTGAAGGTGCCCAAGGAGCTTAGAGATGTAGTCCGAGTTCTGTATGAAAAAGTGCTTGTGCAATTATCTTTACCATTTTCATTGGATATCAGGTAATCTCGAAAAAACAAGCATTATGACTGTAGGAGTGTTAAACAAGAACCCGTCTTTAGATATAAGGGGAGTGTGGTAAGTATGTGTGATTCATACAAATATTTAGGCCTTGTATTTAGCAGGAATCATAGATGGAATGCATGCATCACACAATGAATTGATGGTGGACAGAGGGCTTTATATGCATTGCAGAGCATGTGTAGGAGAACACACCTTTGGTAGGTGAGACTCTTTCAGTCACTTGTGCAGAGCTTAGTCTTATATGGATGTGAAATTTGGGGATCAAGTTTGCCACAATGCTTATGGGATGATATTGAGCAGGTCTTAAATTTTTTTTTGAGATTGGAATTAGGAGTTAAAGCCCAAACACCTTACTCAATGATGTTAGCAGAATGTGGTCTCATGCGTTTGGAAGGGGAAGTGATCCTTAGATGCATTACGTATTTTAAGAAGGTGTTACTCATGGATGACACTAGAATTACACGCAGGGCTTTGTTAGCCAGCAAGGAGAATGGTTTGTTTCAAGATGTCAAGAAGTGGCTCAATAAATGGGATATACAATGGGATGAAGCGGTCTTAGTAAAATATGATTTAAGGCAATGGATATTTAGGAAGGTAGATAAGAAGATGTGGTCACAGCCTAAGACCAAAATGATTTTGTATAAGCAGAATATTAACCCCACGTTGGAAATGGAAGGGCACCTGAGGGAAACTATTTCTATCCAAAAAGACATGCTATTTACAGGATTCGGCTTAGTTCACATCATTTAGGTGTGGAAGTGGGTAGATGGGGACATATTATTCCTAGAGATCAAAGATACTGTAAAATATGTGGGGGAGATAGAGGATGAGGACCATGCATCGCTGCTTCGATGTATAGCATACAATGTGTTACGTGATAAGTTTGGAATATACTACGAAGATCTGCCAACCTTTTTCAACCTAAATGGGGATATATATTAGGGAAGTATTTGATTGAGCTTTTACAGTATAGAGAAGTTTGTATGCATAATCATAATGTTGATGATAATGACAGTTTGAGTGAGAATGACAGTTTGAGTGAGAGTGATGAGCTAGATCAGGACTCAAAAACTCATCTATTATTTTACAATGACATTTAAAATTGTCGTCTAATAGGCCTTCGAGGCCTCCCATAGAAGTAATCCTCTCTCTCTCTCTCTCTCTCTCTCTCTCTCTCTCTCTCATCCAAGCTTACTTGGTCTGGGCCATGATATTTGCTTGTTCCAAAAGCTTATGCGTCATCATATACTGCATTCTTGTAGACCTTGTTGTTCAATCTCAATCACTTTTGGTGCCATAAAGCAATGTTGTCCTTCATCTTTCTTGTGTCAAAAAAATGATGAGCACGGGCTACGTAAGACAGATGCCCATACCATTTGCTATCATTTTTTATAGATGCACTCAAATGTTTAAGATGCTTTCCTACATCAGACTGAGTACTCTAGTCCAATGAAACCTAACCCCCAGGGATCCACCTTTATCACATGAGCATATGCCACCTGTGTGCTTAAGGTGAGAAGAAACACCCCCTTATGCGTACGGAAAAAGTGTTAGAAAAACACCCCTTCCGTGGAGAAAATACACTAGAATGTCAATAAGAGGGGGATTTAAACCCCTAGTATATGTACGAAAACATTAAGAAAAAAACCCCCTTCCACACACTCACTAGGTTTATACGGGTCTTCTGTGTGAATCCCTCGGGAACCTAACCTCTTGGCATGTGCATGATCTGCAGCATAGCTCATGCTTAGAATTTCTAGTTGTGATCTTATCCTTTGAAGTCTACAACCATCTTATTCAAGCCATTTGTTCATTTGAGATCCCGGACCACTGAGATCTTGCATGCTTCCTAGAAACAATAGATCTATGATTAAGGAATTTTGTTAATCTATGTTGTCAGAAGCTTTTACAAACTTTTATGTTATGGCCTAAGAATAACAACAAAGTTTCACCCCCCACTAAATGGTCGAAGTCAATATTCAAAAGTTACCCAATTGCAAAAACAACTCTAATATTAATGGCCATAACAATTTAAGATGATTACAAATTATAAGTAGAAAATTTTAAAAGCTACAAATTGTTAGAAAAGCCAAAACGATTATAGATGATTGTTTCGTTTGCATTCTATAATTGAATTTCGTATTTTGCCTCATCATAGACAACTTTACTAAAACATTTATAAATCAACACTTCATTTGCCTAACTACAAATGCATATTCTATTTGGCTACCATATTGGTTTTCATTGTTTTGATCCAGCCTTTATCATTCATATATAAAGCAGAGTCCTTTTTTCATACTTTTCCTATTTATTTGATGCTATTTATTTGAGACAAGCTCCCGCTGACACGTGGTGGGCAATTGCTTTAACCTCCAACCCAACCGCACCAGATCCAGCCCAATCCTGTTATAATCCAGCCCAATCCTGTTATAAAAATAATGACGTCAGTGGAATAAAGGTAGTCTAATCCGTACGACCATAGGATCTAACTGATCGGATTACTGATAATTGCCATAATCTTTCTTGGATTGGGTCGTATCCAAGCTTAATTCATCTCTTAATTATCTCCAATTCCCTCTGCTATATAAGCAAGACAGTAGAAATGGTCCCTTTGAGAGGCGATGGCTCCAAAGAAAAGGAAGTTTGAAGAAACATTACGGATTTTGATTTAGACGGAGATGGCCATGGAAGGTAAATCTCAAAAAATGCTGCAGTGGTAGTGCAAAAATGTCTAAAATGCCTCTTTCTTGCAGCCATACAGCGTCGATTGCAGTTGGAAATCATGGAGTAGATGTAGTTGTGAACGAAGTTAACTTCGGCAAGGCCAGCAGCATGGCTCCTCGTGCAAGATATTCGGTTTTTTACTCTGTTTTAAAACTTTTGATTACGACATTTTAAGCTTTGGCTATGGCCCAATAGAAGATTTAACATATGTTAAACTGCAGAATCGCCGTATACAAGGCTTTATATCGAAGATTTGGGGCTTTATATCGAAGATTTGGGGGCTTTGTTTCGGATGTGGTAGCAGCGGTGGATCAGGTTTGTAATTAATCACTTCAAGAATTTTTGCCCTATTTTTGGCTTAAAAAACTCGGCGTTGAAGCAATTTGAGTAATCCAGGCTGTGAAAGATGGAATAGACGTGCTGAATCTATCAGTCGGACCCAATACGCTACCCAGCAGCAGACGTGTGACATTTCTGAACATATTTGATCTGGCTCTTCTTACGGCAGTAAAGGGAGGGGTTTTTGTAGCTCAGGCAGCGATGGAGGGCCATATCCACGAACAGTTATGTCTTTTGGTCCATGGATTACTTCCGTCGCTGCCGGTCTGGATGATCGAAGCTACCCCAATTGGGTCGAGCTCGAAAACAACAAATCACTCCGTGGAATCGGTCTTGCACGTAAATTCTCAACCATCCACTAAGAAAATCTCTCGATTTGATGGCAGAAACGGCTTAAAGCTGATGATTTGAAGCATTTTTTGCAGCTCCGACAGTAGGAAATGGCATGTACAAGCTGATTTTGGCCAGGGATGTGATAGTAAATGCTTCAAATTTCTACTTTAGCCCGGATGATTGCCAGGATTCGACCCTTTTCGACAGAGCAGCTGTGGAAGGAAATATTTTGGTTTGCACATATTCCTTCAGCTTCATATTTGGTGGTGCGACCATGAGACAGGTTGCAGCGACGGTTTCAAACCTGAACGCTAAAGGATTTGTTATGGTAGTTGAATCCGATTTGGCGGGAAGCAAGTTTGATCCAATTCCGACTTCCGTTTCCGGCATTGTGCTCACTTCTCGAAACGAACTCTAGGCAATTCTGCATTGATGGGCATTCTGGTCAAAGAGCAAAGAACACTAATAAAGGCCCTCATAGCAAAAGGATATGAAGAAAGCAAAACATTGTTTGGAGCACCTGCACCATATGGTTTCAGATACACTCCAGGTTTTAATGCAGCAAACGTAGCCATAGACTTCAAGGATTTGATCGACAGCGTATCCAACCTAAGAGCATTATTCACTGTAGCAACTTGAATGGAGCCAGAAATATGTGAGCCATTATATCAGCATAGAATGTGCGCAACAAGCTCTAACCTATGCTTCAGGGAATACTTAGGGGATTCCTTTTGTAGATCCTCTTATATTAAGAATTCGGAGAGCAATTTATGACTATTTCCACTGCCTGATGGGTTTGAATCCTCTGTTTTCCTTAATACTCCAAGTAAAAGTTACATTGCGCAGCAAGATTTTTTATATGACTTGGATATGCTTGAAGGTGGGATCATTACTTAACTAGAGTTTCTGAATTGGATCAGGAAGACACTTTTGTTCATCTTGAGGAAGACACTTCTGTTCATCTTGAGCTTGGTAAAAATCAAGATTTTTAACAGGGGAAATTTTTCTGCGCTGCCAAAGCGGAGCACTGATCTGCAGCTGCATCATAGGAGCTGACACAGAGCTTGGAATGTAAAAATTTTCAGGATGAACAACTCGGCAATGCATAACTCTGAGATTTGATAAGCGCCGGAGCATTTTGCTTCCAACCTGCGAGCTCGAAGCTTGGATGGTGCTGCCAGATCTCGTAGCTAGATAAATCATATTCAAATCCGGCATTACTGGTAACGTCACTTTTGAGCGATTTAACCCTCTTCGCCTCCGCTGTGACCTTGAGCAATAATCTCTTCCAGAACACGCCAGATGTTGTCTATCTGTGCAGTCATATATTGAGCAGAGCAAATAATCGTGTTAGACAATATTGCATGACGGACCATCTCCATGATGCATATCATAAATTTGTTCTTACCATATAGAAAGCTATTGGGTTAATGGGTCATGTTTTATTCATATGCATTTTGAATAGCCATTTTGCATAGATATATTGGCAACTACAGAGGTTAGAATTCTCCATGATCAAACACAGTTCAATTTTTGTATGTTCGGAACTTAGATTCTTTTGATTTAATACAAAACATCTTTTGTAACGTGTCGTTATGGTCAATATTCTTCTATCATGCGGGCACTGAACACAAGAAAAAAAAAATGCAGGTTCAAATTCTGCATGTTCTAGCATGTATAAACGAGTTGGAGAAGAGAAACGTTCGCGGCGGCCTTGGCCGCCGCGATAAGTTTCTTGTAATATATAAATGCTAGTTTGAATTTACTAAGCCAACCTGAATCCAAGCCTAAAACTGCCCAAGCCTTCTATTGCGTCTTTTTGCTAGTTTATTTTATTTTTTTAAAAGGATGTAACTATGAGGGTGACATTCCATGTGGCTGTAAAACCTCGAATTTTAATTAGAAATCCAATATAATTTTGCCATGACACAAAGGCTCCATTGCTTTGTATTCCACTTGAGTGGAAGTTAATTCAAATTACTTTTGTGGCATTGCTACAACCAATAATGGCTGGCCCTAAAAAATAATATAAATATCCCTTGCTCAAATATTGTCATGTGGATCTCTATTTCGTTATTTTATTCTATCTTTTCTTTCTTGATCCTTTAATGTGTCTCACGTGGATATTTTATGTTTGATATGTGGAATCACCTCATAAAAATTGTAACTTAAAGCTAAGGAACATTAATACCACGTCCTCAAAAAATGATCAACGTAGTGGAATCTCACCCTTGATTGGATATGCACTGTTGGGGTGGTGCAAAGGGGGGCAGGTGAGTAGCAAGGTTTCTAAAATTTGGGGTGGTACAAAGGGCGACAAGTGAGTAGCAAGGTTTCTAATGTTAGAATTACACCATTCCTAGTTTATCAACTTTTTAAATTACCATTAGCTATGATCTTAAGTTGAAGTATTTCAAATATTTCTATTTCTAGCAACTTTTTAAAAAATACTATTAATTACTATTTTTAGATACTTTCCATAAGGCACATTAGGTGACCCCCACAACATTCTAGAACATCTAGTAGAAAGTTACTATTTTTAAAAACTTTTTCAAAATTACTATCTTTAGCAACTTTTATTTTAGGTTGAGATGCCTATTGCTTATCCATGCTACTTGACTAGTCAAAAAACATTCTAGAACTATTTATAACCTTATATAACATTCTAGTACATAGATGTCATGGCAGGCTTTTCAAGTAGCATGAACGATATAAGAGTGTTGTATCTGTCAGGAAACAAAACACTTGCTGATGATGGCATACTGGACTAGTGCATATCCGTTAATGCCATGGTTGATAGTACCATATCCAGCTAAGAAGCTTAGGCCTTTGTTTCATAAGTTTAATTTATGCATTCCTCCACGCCCATGGGCGTAGTGAAAGCATTCGGATTGTGAAAACACTCTTAGCAATACCTGAAGAAGAAACTGAAATCACCTAACTTGAACCACTTGTCCAATTGTATCATTGCATGTTGCCGACTGCATAACATTTTGATTGACCGTGGTGATAGATATGTTGCACAGATTTACACAGAGAAATACAAACATTCAATAAGTCATTCCACTTCTAAATTGGATATTATGCTGTTATAAGAGTTTGTAATTCAAAATAAAATAATTATATTTTCATTGTTTGAGCAAATTTGGTGTTATCTTGCTGCTCCTTTTTGGCAGCCTGGAGAACAAGCATTTCATGCAACACCCATTGCCCACAAGTGCAGTCGCTTGTCAAATTGGGGTCGTGGTGGAGTAGTTTCAGCAGTAGAGGGATTATGAGATGAGGCATTGTGAAAGAAGTTTGAAGGCTACGTGGGGGCAGTTTCAACAGTAGGGATATGGGAATTTATAGCAGTAGAAATATTAGAATCTGGAGCATTGTAACAGGGGATTGATGGTTGTTACAAAACCTTTATAGTTAGCACTTCTTGTTCTTGGGTTTCTAGGCACCAAATCAACATCAGGAGAACTAAGCATCCTCATCTATCTTTAAATTGCAATCGATCTGTTGACAGCAATGTAAATAACATCATGTAAGATCGCCTAAAATTTAATCCCATTTGCTCTTTAAATCAATGACGGTAATGGAAAGGAAAAGACATGAATAATTTACATGCATTTGCTAAATGCAGCACAGTAAAGGAAAGGAGAAGACACCTATGGATGGGAATGCTCTTGGTCTTCAAAAGTCAGATTTACATAGTGCCACAAGTGCACTATCCAAGATTTCGGTTTGTTGCTAGTTACGATGCATCGCTTCTGCAGTTCCGGATCAAAGGATCATGACGGATTTGGCACTAACAGAGAGCACTAGAGATAGGCGATAGATCAGATGATACCGATAGCAATCCGATCAGAGTCGCCCAGAAGGTCCCTCCCCCTTCTGGAAGCCCAGGGCAATTCCCGGGCCACGTGAGCACCAAAGTCGGGTCAGAGTCAAAGACGGCATGGGAACTACGTTCGGTGCGCCCTGGCTTCCAAGTCCAGGCCGTTTTTGGCCTCAATTGAGGGTGCTTTCCAATGGGCAGAAAACCTCCAGGTTTCTAAAAAGTTTGGTCTGCTATTCCGATGTTTCCATGAGCTAAGAACCTCAAGGTTAAAGGTTAAGAACCTCATTTGGAAAGTAATCCCAACGATTACTTTTGGACCTAGATCTGACCTCATTCAGGTCCGTTCGTCCATGGGAAAGCACCCTGAGACCGGGCCTGAACCTGGGCCACTCGGGTGAGGGGCACTCATGTGAAAACCGAAAATTTCGGCATGACCTTAGGAACCCTGAGGTTTTCTGCCCATGGGAAAGTATCCCTTGGTGATGGAGTTCGCCCACTCTCGATGGACTTAAAAAAATACATACTTCATCGACGGTTGATTTGGCATATTCGTTTTGAAGATGCCTCATCCAACGGCTCAAGTTTAGAAAATAGGGAGATACGGTTTACCGTTGCAGCAGTGCAGAACCGGCGGGAGTATATTATGATTACCCAACGTGGTATATCAATTTCTGTTATTCTTCATTTCGAATTTGCAGAGGTGAACTCCTCCACATTCTTTAATTGCGAGATCATTATTCTCCAAATCAATGTCGCAATAAGCTTCTCTCTGTTTGTCGTCATCTATGTTGCTTCGACCAAGATTCACGTTTTTGCAACGTAATATGTTGTGTCTCTGCGTGTTTTGAAATCATGCTAAATTGTTCTGTAGCTTTCTCTCTCTTTTTTTTTAATCTTTTCTGATGGATTGCTTTCTTTCTTTTTCCCGATTCACCCTTGGATTTCTGTGTAGATTTCTTCTTTCTTACGGTATCAGTATTATTTGGTGATGTTTGCCGAATCCTTGCTAAACATTGGACCGGTGCATTGCAGAAATGGGTAAAAAGAAGCAAGGAGCGGCAATGGAAGAAGAAAACCTGAAGCAGGTACAAATTGCGCAAGAAGCAATGCTGGAACAAGCAATGCATGCGGATCTTTTAATCGAAGCTCAAAACGAAACAATTCCGGCGCATCAGAGCGTGCTTGCAACAATATCCCCTGTCTTTAGGGCATTATTCTGCGAAGAAAGCGTATCAAAACCCCCCTTAACAATCAAGCTGGAAGGGATCGGCTCGATCAAGGCAGTAAGGGCATTTTTGCATTTGATCTACACTGGAAGCTTGGATCCAAATAGCATAAGCTGGGAAAATGGGCTTGAAATTCTCGTGGCCTGTCACGGATATAAACTTCCAGTTTGCATGAGGCAGAGTGCAGGTTTGGTTCTTACGACTATGATCACAAAAGAGAGCTGCCTGAGCGTTCTTGAATTTGCTGCAATATATGACGAAGATTTGTTCCACCATTGCAAGAAATTTATTAACAAAAAATTTGCAGACATAGTTCAGCTCGAGCAATTCGAGATCTTGGCAACCAAGAACCCAATACTGGTTCTTGATCTGGTTCGTCGTCGAATGAGAACTCGGAGAACCTTCCAGTTTTTCCTTGGGGTATTCCACAGCCGCATGTCTTTCTGATGCTACAGACAAGATTAACTTATAGTTTGTTACTTCTATGCTTACCGTTTCGCTTAAACAATTTTGCTCTGTGACTCAGATCTACATGAAGGCATCTGAGCAAGCATATGACACTGCTACAGTTTTTGTAAACATCAACCCCTCTGACTCGTATAGCATTTTTTCTGTTTTTTTCCTCTTTGTTGTATATTATACAGCGTATGAAACATGCGACGTAATTTTAGGACATGGGTTTGGATCTGTGGAGCCAGAAGCTTTTCTAAAAGTCAATCTTTAGTATTTTGATATTTATTAGACATCTAAGTAGACTTCTGTCATAGCTGCAAGCATCCGGTGCCTTCTATATGTCTTTCTTGGTTCTTTCCTTTTCCTACCACTTTCAGAGACATGATACCAACTCTTTTATGGTTGGGCTTTCTTTCTCATTTGTAAATGCTAAAGATTCTTGTCAAACCTATTCTTTCATTAGTCTATTCCTTTTTTCAGTCATAACTAAAGATCTTTGCTTAGTACATCATTTTTCTCTTTGTTGGTCTCCTTTTCTTTGTAAAGATTCCTCTGGAGCAGCATATATGAACACAGATTTGAATTTGAAAGAGTTGGTATACACGGTCTTATTTATTTCTTTGCGTGTAAAATGTCACTATTCTTACTTGACAGAATAACAAGCTGTTGTTCTAATTGTGCTGATAAAAGGACTGCTGAGCATGTCCTTATATAGATCAACAGGCCCTTTCATCATGGCCCCCTTTGTCAACAACAGGAAAACACCTATATTCTCTAGATTGGGCCATCCTATAGTATGCATAACGTGTCAAGTTGTAGTTGCATACTTGAGAATGTGCATTTATGAATATCCATTTGGAAGTTGTGTAAGCTTTCTAATATCTTAAATTCCTGTGTATTGCAACTTGAACAACATGCATTTTTCAAACGTTCTGTCTCAAGGTCTTTTGTCTGGTACCGAATAATTCTTTAATAATTAGTAAAACTTTACAAAGCAATTTCTAATTCCCAAAATTTTCTTGTTCTGATGCATTCTGAATAAAGTTCAGAAATTGTTGTGAGCAACTTATGCCATTACTAGTAGTAAATGCTCCAGTTCCTGAACTTACGGCTGTTGCTTCATTTTCTACCTCAGCCTTATGTTCGAGAAGCCGTTTCTATTTACACTAGGCGAACTGCCTTTGGTTCTTGGTCTAGGTGGGGATTCGTATAATTCATCGTCCTGATATTCTTCAGCACTAATTCTCCCTTGTACTTGAGCTGCATATTGGAGATTCCATATCACGTCCTCCATAGATGGCCTGGCAGCAGCGTCTTCCATAAGGCATTTGGCTGCAATTTCCAGCACAGTAGATAAAGAGTCCTCAAAGCATGTCCCAGCTATGGCAGGATCAATCATCTCCCATTTCTGTCTGTTGTCTGCCATCATGATTTCCTGTCATCCAAGCCAAAAGTTGATTTTGCATCAAGCATAATAGCCAAAATATCGGCATGATCACTTGAATTTCATACATACCAGATCTTTGACTATTGGTCTTACAGCTTTTGGATTCTCAATAATAGGTGGTCTGCCAAGAACTATCTCAAGCAGAACAAGCCCAAAATTGTAGACATCCTTTTTGTCTGTTGCTAGTCTTCTGCAAAGATATCAATGCATCAGTTTCTACCTAAGAATGGTTACCAACAAAGATAGCCATGTCTCAATCTTTTACCTATGATTGTGATCCACATCTATATGTGATACCTTCTGGAAGAAAAGTCTACCCTGCAAATACATATAAGAATTGCATGAGCAAAGTCTTGTCTGAGTTGCATGAAAATATTAATGGGTTCATGGATAAGATACATACAGCAGAGTCATAGGATTCTTCTGCTTGCCTTCCTAGGCCAAAGTCGCCTACTTTTGCAACAAGGCTCTGGTCTAAGAAAATGTTTGTTATCTTTATATCATTGTTAAAGATCCCTGGGACAGCACCTGTGTGAAGATACTGTATTCCTCTTCCAGCACTCAAGACAGCATTAAGCCTGTCTGGCCAATTCAGAGGGTCCTTCTTATCTGTCTCTGCAAACAATCCATTTGAAAATATTAAAAAAAAGGAAAGCATAGCTCTGAGGAAAGCTGAAATCTACTATAAACAGCCAATATCAACATCCAAAGATAGTTGTTATTTTGTAGAACATGACTTAAAACTCACTAGTCAAATGCTTTCGCAGAGTCCCATTCTCAATATACTCGGAAACAAGAAACAAGCGTTTATTACGTCGACTGTCCTTTTGCTTATCTATGCAATGCCCCATCAGACTAACAATATGCCTATGGCGAATTTTAGACAACAATGTCAAATGAGCTCTTAGTTGCTTCATATCTTGCTTCGAGTCTATGGTCATGCATTTTATAGCGACTAGTGTGCCATCTTCCAAACGCCCTTTGTACACCTACAGGATTTCAAAGTCATTGTGAAGTTTATCATGATTTTGCTCATACCTTACATCTTTATTTGCAATACCTTTCCATGCTGGCCTTCCCCTAAGAGCACTGCATGACTAAACTTGTTTGTTGCATCTTCCAACTCCTGAATAGTAAATGACCGATGAGGTGCTGACCCAGCTGCTCCCAAACTTCCAGATTGTGTGAGGTATCCTGTTTGTTAATAGATGAAGTCAGTGAGTTTTAAACATGTCCTTTAAGAAATAATGCTTACTTGCAAAGGCCAATTCGTCTAAAATTAGATTCTAAAATGCATGTTGGATGTGCTTAGGAAAACAAAAAGAAGAAATACTACATACTTGCATTAGATGCGACTTCTGGTGGTGCCTCAATGGAAGCACTATCTGCGCAAGAACTTGCTCCACAGCGAGGAGTCTTTCCTTGCTGGTAGCATTTGGCAACAAGGCCCACTAGGACCACCAAGGCTGCAGCCAGAGCTACTGCCCCTGTTACAACACCTGCAATAAGAGCTCCACGCTTCTTTTTATGGTCATGAGCATTCATTGATCGAGGTTCATCATTCAAGGAGACTGCTTGACAAGATGATTGAGGCTGCTGGACCTGCAAACTTGTTGTGAAGCAGTTTTTGTCAAACATAATTGATCTTTTTGTGCCATTATGTGTGAACTCCTGTGGAAGTTTTCCAGAAAAATAGTTGAAGGAGATATCCAGCACAGAGAGATTTTTTCCAAGAGAAAGATTTGCAGGGAGGGTACCATGTAAATGATTATTATTCAAGAGGAGGACCTCCAAACTTGGCATGGCAAAGATGAATGCTGGTGTTGTTCCGGATATCAAGTTTGAAGACAGCTTCAAAACTTGCAAGTTTGTAAGGTTCCGATATGATTCTGGAATTGATGCTGCTAACTGGTTCTTGCTGATTGTCACTATAGTAACCTCATTAGGAAGCTCTGGAAAATATGGCCCAAAAGCATTCTCATCCAAATTCACTACCTTGAGGGTCTTTATACCACTAAGAGATGGGATGACTCCTGAGAGCTGGTTTTGAGAGAGGCTAAGGGTCTCCAGATACCTGACATTTGACAGAGAAGGGGGTAATGTTCCACTGAACTGGTTATGTTCTAGATGAAGTGTTTTCAGGGAGCCGAAAAGCGAAATCTGGCTTGGAATTTGTCCCGAGAGACGATTGTTCGATAAAAACAATGTATCAAGGTTTGGAATGACATTGAGGAAATCTGGAAATGCTCCAGTGAGCATGTTATCATTTAAAGCAAGGGATTGCAAGCTACCTAAGGCAGAGTACCTGTCAGGGATATCACCAGAGAAGAGATTGTTGCTAACGTTAAGAACTTGAAGAGATCTGAGGTGATCGAGATTGACAGGTAGCACTCCCCATATCCCCAACGAGACCAAGCTCAGAACTTGAAGATTTGGAAACTTGAGCAAACTGTTTGCAAGGGCTGAAGAAGAAAAGCCATCTGAAAGACGTACATTTGCTTCAGTATAATTGGCACTAAACTTCTGCTCCACAGAGGCGCTGGCCTTGTCTCCAACAATCTGCAAGACAATCAAGGTGTTGTCGGTGCTGCAAGACACGTTGAGTAACCGAGATTGAGGAATGCTGCAGAAATCTGTAGATGTGCTCCACTTGCTAAGTGCGCTTGGATATTCGAACAGCTTCTGAAGATGGAGAAGGCTCTGCACCTGTGAGGAAGGAAGTGTAGCTGCAAGTATGGGATCTAAGATCAGAAACCATGTCCAAAGACAATAAATCTGCAAACCCAACTGTGCCCTTTTGCCTATCTTCATGGCTTGGTAAATAACCACTTCATAGATCGACCACCATAACTTCACACTCAAGTTTTTGCTTTGATAGCCGCCGTAGACATAAATTGAATTGCTTCCTCACCTCACCCGAATGCTGCATTTTATTTTAGTATGAATGGCATTTAAGTGGCCCACAGTAGTATAGAAAAGTGACCGGACAGTCTTTGAAAAGCCAAGTGGGCAGAAATCAAAACGTAGCAGCTTTCCGCAGCCTTTGTTGCCAAGGTTATATCATCTCACTGTTGCATCAACAGCAGCATTCTCCCATGCAAATAGGAAACTGAATCAATGGCGCAACGCATCCATCTAATCTGTGTTCCGGTTGAATCAGTACTCAAGTAATAAGATGCATTCACCGACAGATTAAAAATAAAGCATCTGATCCATTTCAAGAACTCTGTGGAAGAAAAAATCGAAGGCAGAACAGAGTAAACACGCAGAATCAAGACACCGGATCATTTGTGAACAGGAAACAGCCTAACTCCAAAAAATGCCGAAACCGAGACAAAGGAACATACCCATTTGAAGTATATGCAGCAGATCACGGGAGGATGGCAGGAAAAACAGAAAACAAAAAACCCAAATCATTCCGGATTAGCCATAGCCAAAAACTACCATTTTCAAGCAGGCCAGGGAGAAAAGCATGGATTGAGGTCCGTTTGAGCAGATTCTACTGGGCCCAAAAAGGTGACAGCTAGCGGCAGGGGACGACGGGAGGTAGAGACAACCCAAATGGGAGAATCCATGGACATAATTTCCTTTGTGCCTTGGGACAAAGGGATCTAGGGCCCGCCATGGCTACGGTCGAAGAAAAAAGAGTACGCTTGTGCTGAGCTGGAGCTGAGGTGGCAAGGATTGCAATTTTATGCCAGGTCAGCATTCTTCTTTTTTTTAAATGCTTTTTCAGACCATGGTCACGGGTGCCTATGTTGTTGTTTTTTGTCTCCCCTTGGTTGCTTGTTGTTATTGGGTGCATGGATCAAAACCCCACATATTTCTCGTGTTGAGACTGTATCTATCTCTCTATCTCCAATCCCACCTAGCCAAAGATATGTATTTTCCTCCTCGTGCTGCCACTCTTGCCAGTATCTTCACCCCTGCCTTCTGCCACCTTGTCTTTCTTGCCCTCTGCACATGTTGCCCTCCACCCCTCCTGCTCCCCTCACTTTGGCCTCTCTGCATTCTTCTTACACCAGCTCGTCTTCTAGCCTTAATTCCTGGGTAAAATATTTCATGCACTGATTGGATTCCATTATCGAAATGGATTCCTCACATGAGCATCTGCACGACCAGAGTTTTTTTCCACCATTTCCCATGCAAATGACCTTATGCTGACCCCATTGCGTGTATGACGCACAAGCTTATAAAATATTCCACTATGTCCTAGACTTTTTTTTAGTTCATTGCAAATATAGCAGTATATATGGCACAAATTGCTTGCTCTTTCCTTTAACCATGTGCCACTTACTACAAACCATATGACTCCTCACCATGATTTAATACTTAAAAAACGTTTACACATCAAATTTCTTACAGGGTAGGGATGAGTATATCAAATAAAAATGAGTGAGATTAAGGCTGATACAAAGTGAATGAATACACGTTATGAAAGATTGTCTCTCTTGAAGATTTACAAAGTTGGGTGACAGATACCGCCCTGCCAATTATTGCACAATCATTGGTAGCCCTTTGTTTGCAAAGTTGCTTTCAAGAATTCTAGAAAAGCAGTTGATGACTTGGACAGAAATCAGGCGTTTATGCTATTGGTCAGGTGGACTTTAGACCTCAGCCCTCAGCTATTGATCATATTTCCACATTGCGTACTTTGCTAGGGGACACTTATAACAAATGCAGGGATCTTTATGGTTGCTTTGTGAACTTTGCAAGGGCCTTTGGCACAGTCCTTGAAGATGAGCTATGGAGGTGATTATTACAGTTGAGTGTTCCTTGGGACTTGCAAAATATTGTCTATAGGTTGTATAAAACAATGTCAGCTCAAATGCCACCTTCGAATCAATCTATTAACAGCAATGTGGATAGATGCTGCTACTGAGGATTGAGTTGCCCAACATGGAGGTGGAGGGCAAGACTTGTTCATCGTATCATTAGCAGTTGTTATATGCAGATGGTGTAAATCTTTAGTGCGAAGCCCTGGTAGTATACAACATCATCGGGATGTCGTTTGGTAGTTTTTGGAAAAATAATTAGTATGCGGGTCAACTTATCTAGAGCTAGTGTTCTGGTTATTTCCTCTTCTAGGTAGCTAAGAGCACCACATTTTATATATCAAGGTCAAACAGTGGAGGTGGTACAAATATACAAGTATCATGATATAGATTTTACGACCACTATGGACTAAGAGCTTTGTATTCAAAAAAAGAATCATTGCAGGTCGGAAGGCTTTGTATGTTATGCAGAATAATCGCCATCTAACAGATCTCTATTATTAGTCCCATCGAGCACGCTTCTTTTGGGTGTTGGTTGGGTATGTCCTTCTCTATGGTATAGAAGTATGGGATGATATGGAACATGTTCAGAATGCCTTCTTGAGTTGAGCTGTTAGACTTATGTCCACAATCCCAAATCAAATTCTCTTACAAGAGATGAGATTCTTCTCCTGCAATGCGTTGAATGGAACGCCTCATATTTTTGTCAAAAGGTAGTCCCAATGGAGGACATGCAGCTTCCAAAGATTGTATGCACAATAGTCATGGATCTAAAATGTCTTAAATCATGTTGAAAAGAGAAACATGCAGGGTGACTTTCCAGATGGAATATACAGTAGAAGGAATGCGTACAAGTGAAACAATGAAACAGACTTGGGTTAGTATGCAAGTTTTTTCAGTAAGCTTTGAGATGTTATGCCCTGGAGATAGTTAAGACAAAACATTATAAAGGATACCTGTTAGCGTGTCTACCCATGACGAAGTGGAGAACAATTCCATCTATCTGCATATACGCACATCATCACAGAATTGAAACAAGACGATGGGATCATAAGCCACGTAAGTAGGATCTGTTGATGTTGTCAAATGGGAGCAATGAAGATGACACTATACTCTTCAAATTTGTCTAGCATTTGCGACTATCAGAGCAAAGTATGTTGGTTTGTTTACATCTAATCAGCCACTATCTTTTGCAATGCTGTAGTAGAATGTCATATATCATGGAGGATCTTTACCAACTGGTCCATTTATGTCCGCCTCCTACACATTGGGGTCATATTTTATAAATATTCTTCACTGAGCTTACTATTGTCGAAGTTGATCTTTGCTTAAATTGATCCCCCTTCCCCCCCAACTCAACTTCAAAATCATTGTAGAGATTCTTGAATATTTTGACGTCTTCCATCTTATCATGGATTTTTAGCCTATAAGTTCATTACATAAACCTAAAAAGCTCAGACAAGTATAAAAAGAAAAAGATCACTGGAGTTGCATCCCGAAATCCTTGCTCAAACACCCAAAAGCATCCTATGAACTGGTCCAGACCTCCAAATTGTTAGGCACAGTTAAACCTTATAAACCTTGAGAATAAAGATGTTATAATATGGGGGAAGAGATTTAAAAGCGAGTTGCTGTCTTGGATTTATTCTGCCTAGTAGATTAGCTGCGAACTGAAATATGTGGCTATAGTATCCTATTTAACTTGATGGCAAAAGCATCTCTGCAAGAACATGGTATTTGGACAACAGTAAAGTTTACTACGTATAACTAGAAGCCTCATTAGTTATCATCATCTCCATCAACCTCAGGGATATACACTTAACCATTTCGTAACTTAAAGCAATTGATGGAAAGCGTTTTTCAATAGGTGTCCATAGAATAGTTGTCAACAACTTGCTTGATTTAACAATCATTTGCCATAATTTAGCATCATCTGCCTGTAGTTCCTACTCATAGTTTTCACATCTCATGTGTGCATACAATACTGCCTAGGAAAGAATATACAGCAACACCATAACTGTCATCCCCAAGGCTAAACTTCTATAAATGCGTGCCTCATTATGTTTTCCAAGTAACATAACTGAAGATCACCTGTTCAAACTAGATAGATAATGTGTTGGACGAAATATGCCATCCAACTCATTCAAACTCAATTGGACATTTATTATATAGATATGAAATATTTCTTTCAAATTACTTGAGCAGTAATGCATAACCCAAACTCTCGATGGAATTTTGGCAAGAGTCTAGTGCAGCACAAGCTTGAGCCTTTTCAACCCTTATTTATAACTTTAACACTGTCAATCATAACTGTAACTTTTATTGTTCAATCATCCGGCCCACTTCATCTCAGGAAGCGCGAAAAGAGATTTTGATTCCCCCTTCCTTTTAACCTGCCAGTCCTACCTTCCACTCTCGAGACCTATTCCATAGGCTAAGGCCAAGGTCGGCACCATCATTCTTGTTCAAAAAATGCATGCTAATCTCAGGGTCTTTCTTTTCCGCCATAGAAGTCATCATCTGCTCCTTTTCACGATGCATTCACAATGTTAAAAAATGCAATATGTTCCTTGTACCCATGGTTCTAAATACCATTGCAACTTTCAAAGAAAATGCTACCCTCTGGTTAATGAAATGCTAGTGCCACCTCTATCATGTTGGGCCTAGAATGAGGCCAACATTATGCTCCAGAAAAAATGGCTGGTCTCTTCACTAACATCACACTACAAGACAAAAGCTAGTATCATGGAACATAGCAGCCACATGCGTATATGAAGAGTAACTAGTGCAAATTGAAAGGTCAATTCAAAATTCAAACAAGAATAGTCCATATACGAGCATGATATAAGCTATAGAGCTAGCTCAACAAAAGGTGATGTGCAATTCACACATTTTGAAAGAGCCACATCATGTTCTAAGCTGGAAGAAAATGAACCATTAGTTTGATGTGATTCTGTAATTGGAACTTCGTGTAAGCGCCTCGTTCGCTTATAGACTTCATCATCCATCTCTGCCCAGCAAGCAAAGCATTCTTATTCTGACTTGATTTTTGCTCAGATGGCACATGCAAATCATTATCATGCTCTTTTTTTACCAGCTTCCTTTGTTTCATATAGATCCTTGCCCCACTAGATTTACTGCTATTATTATCTACCAACAATTGCATCGCACTTGATGGTGTTACCTCGGAATGTTGGCAAATCTTATGCTCCATGTTATTGGCTTCTATAATACATGAACTTGCTCTCGCTATCTCAATTTGTAGCCCTATATGCTCACAATGTCAACTGTTGTTTTCTATATAGTCCACCTTCTACATTCTTATGATTTTACAAAGATTCTCCAAAATTCCATCAATATTACCCTAAATACTCAAAGATTTTAGCAATCTCTTTGATTCCACTAGATTCCCAAAGATTCTATTAAGATTCCCATAGATTCCTTAAGATTCTATTGAGATTCCTTTAGATTCCCTAAGACCCTATGAGGATTCCCCTAGATTCTCTAAGATTGCATCGAGATTCCTCTAGATTCTCTAAGTTTTGATGAAGGTTCCTTTAAATTCCCATAGATTCCCTTTAGATTCTTTTATATTCCCATAGATTCCCTTTAGATTCCCTAAGATTCTATTGGGATTCCTCTAGATTCTCTAAGATCCTCTGAAGATTCGCTAGATTCTTATAAATTACCATAGATTCCGTAAAATTTTAAGATTCTAAGAAGATTCTTAGAATTCGACCACATTGGCTCCAACTGCAATGGAACAATGCGAAAGCACCACTTGTTAGAAAGCCCTCGGCGGAGAAATCTAAGGCATAGGTCCCATCTTCATCCGACCCCTCTACTGCAAGTTACGTGCCAATACTTTGCCACCGCAACACCTTTTTATTAATGAGAATGCCACCTCGCCTCCTTTAAAATAAAAAATTGTAATTTAATATAAAAATTTAATGGCTAGGATTTATCCTCACTTTTTAATCTAACGGCTAAGATCTGTTACACCAAATCCACTTTAGGGGACCTCCCTTGCATTTTCCTTACAAAAATCAAGGGCTAGGATTTCTCCTTCCCTTTTCGTCTAACGGTCCAGGGATGTGGTGCATGCCCCCATCCATGCCCATGCATGCATCCATCAAAATCCAAGGGCTTCAGATGTGCCTCCTCACCAACTTTTTATTCAAGGGCCAAGATCAAAGATTTAAATGTAATGTGTTATTTTGTAGCGACCCCCGTGAGTTTCTATATATACAAGTGTTTGTACTATGTAGGGCCTGTACAAAGTTGAATGTATATGTTTTGAGGATTGTAGACAGTCGATAGATGAGCCATCATTGTTAAAGCCCATGAGATTGCGTGCAAAGATTCCATCAGATTCTCAAAAATTTAATTTCACTGTATTCCATAAGGATTTGTTAACATTCTCTTGAGGTTCCCCTAGGTTCCCCAAGATTTTCTAAGACTCTCTCAAGATTCCTCTAGATTCTCCAACATTCTATATAGATTAAATCTATATTCACCTAAATTCTATAAGGATACCTTTAAATTCTCTAAGATTCCATCAAGATTCCTCTAGATTCTCAAAGATTCCATCAGGATTCATCTAGATTCCCAAAGATTCTCTCAAGATTCACATACATTCCCCAAGATTCTATGTAGATTCTCCAAGATTCTCTAAGATCCTATCAAGATTTCCTTAGGTTCTCAAATATGCTATGAAGATTCCCTTAGGTTCTCCAAGATTCAGTCGAGATTCACCTAGATTTTCAAAGATTCCACCAGTTTTCCTCTAGATTCCCAAAGATCACTTAGATTTTCCAAGATTCTATGTAGTTTCCCTTAGATTCTCTAAGGTCCTACCAAGATTCCTCTAGATTATCAAATATACTATGAAGGTTCCCTAAGTTCCCATAAATTCTCTCAGCATTCCCCTAGATTCCCAAAGATTGGCCCAAGATTCACTTAGATTCCCCATGATTCTATACAGATTCTCTTGGATTCCCTTAGATTCTATAAAGATTCCTCTAGGTTCTCCAACATTGCATCAAGATTCCCCTAGATTCCTAAAGATTTTATGAACATTCCTTTAGATTCCCTCAGATCCCATGAAGAACCTCTTAGGCTCTGCAAGATTCCATCAAGATTCCCTAGATTATCGAAGATGGCATCAAGATTCCTTATATTCCCAAAGATTTTCTCAATATTCACATAGATACCCAAGATTCTACGTAGATTCTCTAAGATTCTATCAAGATTCCCCTAGATTCTCAAATATTCTATGATATTCCCCAACATTCCCATATATCCTCTTGAGAATCCGAAAGTCCCTAAGATCCTCTTGAGATTCCCCTAAATTCCCAAAGACTACCCCAAGATTTCTCTAGATTCCCCAAGATTCTATGTGGAATATCTTCCTTTAGATTTTATGAGGATTCCCTAGATTCTCAAAGATTTTTCCGAGAATCCCATAGATTCCCCAAGACCCTATGTAGATTCCCTTAGATTTTCTAAGATCCTATGAAGATTCCCAAAGGTTCTCTTGAGATTCCCTTAGATTCCCTAAGGTTCTATTGAGATTCCTCTGGATTCCTAAAGATCCCATAAAGATTCTCTGGATTCTCTTAAATTACCGTAGATTTTGTAAAATTCTAAGATTCTAAGAAGATTCTTAGAATACGATCACATTGGCTCCAACTATGATGGATCATGCCAAAGCATCACCCATTGGAAAGCTCTCGACGAGAGGAATCTAAAGACATGGGTCCCACCTTCATCTGACCTCTCTAGTGCCTTTGAAGGCGATTAAAAAAAAAAGGAAGCTTCCTAGAAAATCCATCCATGAATGCCTTGCCACCTCATTACCTTTTTAATAATGAGAGTGCCACCTCATCTCCTTTAAAAAAAATTGCAATTTAATTAAAGGCTGGGATTTATCCTCACCTTTTGATCTAACGGCTGAGATCTGCTACACCAAATCCACTTTTTGCCACGTTCCTGACAAAGATCAAGGGCTAGGATTTCTCCTCCCCGTTTGATCCAACAGGTCGGCTTATGCATGTCTCCCCTCCCCATGGAGATCCAATGGCTACAGCTTCGCCACCTCGTTGCTTTCACAATGAATGGCTTAGATGCATTTAAATATGTAACAAACTATTCCATGGGGCATCCAACATTTTATAAATATTATGATATTATGATATTTTTGAAAAAAAAAATGAACTTTAAGGTTTCTAGATGTTTCCTTTTTGTGCTGTGTGCTTCCTAGTCTGCCTCCCGTCTGCCTCTCGACCTCTCTCTGCCATAGCCAACCTCAGCTGACCGCCCTTGCTCCCTGCCAAACGCCCTTCAGCACCTGCATGGATATGGCTCGTACTAAGGGAACCAAGAGTTATTAGTTGTGCAATATTTCCCAGCTCCGCCGAACTCGGTGCTAACCTCGGCGATGTCCTGAATGGCCCTGACAAAATCGAGCTCCTCCTTGTACAGCTGATTCAGAGGTTCATTGAAGGAGACCGGATTCTGTATCCTATATTCCATCTGACAGGGCGGTTCCTGCTGCACCTCAATGTTGAAGACGAGAGGTACACTCTCATGGAGCAAGGTGATCAAGTATTAACTCTTGTTCACTATTGCCCTCCGGACTTGGGCCCAGATGCCGCCGTGAAAGATGCTTGCCTTGAAGCTGCAAAAATCATGGCCATGGCCCAAGTCGAGGACGCACGGCAGGTTGCAAGTGGAGACCTAGTTGTCCAAGGGCAACGGTATATTTACTTAAGGAGAGAAAGGGCTATAACACAAGGGTGCTTTTTCACCTTGCTCCCTATTACGAATCACGATGAGGAGACCCAAAGTTTCATCTGGGAAAACATACCGGCACCCCTCACCTAAGAAGACATGCAACCCGTTGAACTTGACATGGCGGCCCGACTTGACAGATACATTATGAAGATCCAGAGAAGGACCGAGGTACGCCAGTTATGGGAATGCCACGCCGAAAGGGAGGCAGCACGGCTGGCAGAAGAGCAAGCAAAGAAGGATGCTGAAGAGCCTGCCAACCGCACCATTTAGCGGAGGCTGAAGAACACAACCCTAATCAGTTGGGTCCTAAGTATAAAACACGGCTCCAAGCATTAGGCAGGGTCGCAAAGGAGAAGGAGGATACTCGACGCGACACCTGGCCACTGGGGGTAAGACTCTTCCCCTTGTTCCCCCACCTTGACCACGAAAGGCCCACACGTATAGGCCCGGGACAGTTGCATTGCGGGACATCAAGAAGTATCAAAAGTCGACGGAGCTCCTCTTATGGAAGCTGCCTTTTAGCGCTTAGTCCAATAAATCGCGCAGGAGTTCAAGACTGACCTGGGGTTCCAAACTCACGCCATCCTTGCGTTACAGGAGGCCACCGAGGATTATCTTGTCGCCCTCTTCGGCGACACCAACCTATGTGCATACACGCTAAGCGTGTAACTATTATGCCAAAGGATCTGGCACTGGCCCGACGGATCTGACCAAAATTTTTGTATAAATTTGTTATTATATTTTTGTATATCTCTTTTTGTGTGAATATAAAGTTCGGACTATTTTGTCCAACTGTACCTTTCAGTTTCAAACATGCAAACAATTTTTGAATTATATAATCATAATAATCATAATAATAATAATAATACGAAAAAAAAAAGAATACTCCCTGACGACCAGTGACATCTTTACAACTCTTTGTTTTCTTTAGGGCTTATCATTCTTCTTTGTTCCCTCACGAGTTCTCTCCTCCCTCCTTCTTTTTAGCCGATATGGATTATGCCACATGCCAAAAGTGGTACTAGGATATTGAGCACTGGGATCCCCAAGTCCCCTTTGTTCTTCTTCACCCTTATTTGATGCAGGAGGTAGACCTCATTGTCAACATGGAGGCTAACCTTGCCTACGCCAATTTCTTGGAGTTCTACATGCAAGAGATGGTTCTGCAATGTGTTCCGCATGGAGATCCTCCCCGGCTGTATCTTGATAGGGATGTCCTCATACAGATGTTGGGTGACAACCGACATGCGAAAGACGTCCTCCCTGGGATCCAATGGTGGGCAAGGCATGCCCCCATCCTCCGCTTCAGTTGCCAACAAACCTATTTCGAAGTCGCTTCGTCTTAGCCATCCTCGTGGACCGTTATGTCGAAGCTAGGGCGGCCACACGATCCAAGAAGGAAAAGGTGTCCATTCCCTCCGATGCCGGGTAAGCCACACCGACTTTGTTCGTTGAAAGCAGCTAGCTGCCGAGATGTCTGTGCATCAATGCCAAGGCCACAAGCTTGCCGGGTTGGATGGACTCCTGACGATTATTTTTAATAATCAGGAGCATCTCCTGCTTGATGATATCTTGTGGGCTTACCACGTCATTGCTGATATTCGACACACGAAGAAGGAGCATATTCTTTATGAGTTGGCAGAGTATTATCAAGGCAACTTCCTCGACTATTCCCCATATATTTACCCACCACAGGTCCAGCAATTACTCAAGTTCCACCCAGAAGTCCTGGAGCCTGTGGATACACTATTGGGCTTGCGACATCTCATGTTGCAAGACGCCCCGTAACATTAATGACGTTGTAGTCCCTATGGAGGCAGACGAGGAAGGAGAAGACCTTTGTGACAATCAACACCATCTTAAGGAGGACAAGAAAGAATCCAAGGATGAGGAAGTTACGGTCAATCTGGACGCCCAGATAGCAACCTCCAGCTTTTAGGCATGGCTAAGTGCCGTTCTTCCTTTCAGCTTTTAGGCACGGCTAAGAGTTGTTCTTCCCTAGACGCTTGCCCCAGAGGCCGAGGCATTGTTGTGGGCACTCCATGCCCTATCCACAATGGCATGCCACAAGAAGCTCCATTACTGCACTCAGATTGTTGTACTGGTAAACTGGGACTTCGCTGTCGCTGCTCTAGGTCAAGACATTGTCGTCTAGATGAGTATAAAAATGCTCGCGGCAGCACCTTTGGCCACCGCCTTCTCTCCGGAAGTGGCATCAGCAACTGCCCTCACCATTAGTCTCGACATCACTTTGCTCCGCCAACGACGACCACCAGAACCTCCTACATTGATGGAAGATGAGGCCGCGGCCCGAGCTCCTAGTTTTCTTGTTAAAATTCTCATTGTATCTTAATATTACGATTATCCTATGCCTGCGGGCATAATATTACCCTGTAATCACCGTTGGTGATACATTTTGATTAAATTATATTGCTCAGTTTTCTTAAATTATGTTTTCTTTCTCTTTTTTTTCTAGTAAGATGGGATGGATGATCCTTATATATGTTTAAATCATTTTTCGAAGTGATTCATACTTACTTCTTATCTATAACCCATCTGTTCTTATCTGTGCTATAGATGGTACCAGAAACTCGTCATGGGCCACTCCGATTGAAGGGGGACGCTTAACACCTGAACAGGAGCTTCTGATAATGAAATGTCAGATGTCCCAGCTCCAACATTACATTTAGGGACGATCAACTCCCCCTGTGGTTTAGGAATATGGCCCCGTAGTACCTGCATTTGAGATTCCTCAACCACCCAGCCACCACCAGCACCCACCCATGCAGCAGTCATGCCGACTCGCACAAAACGTGCTCGCAGTTCCTCATCATCAGATAGCGATTCAGACTCATCCGACTCTTCTGACCCCGTTATTTCTGATCGCGACCATGCAAAGTCCAAGAAGAAAGACTATCAGAAGACAGTGGACTCGGCCATAACAAGTATATGGAAGAATCGCAAAGTCGCCCAGTTCTTACGCACTTCCCACTCGGGAGTGGATGCTGAGTCCTGGTTGCATAAGATGCACAATTTTGGAAAGTCTTACTAGATGACTGACAGGGATATAGGCAAAGTGGCTACTTCTAACCTCACTAAGTCAGCCAGGATTTGGTGGAAAGGCTATGCGAGATCCCATGGCTTGAACAGGGGCAGGTGCAAATTTGAAATATTTGCAAAAGCCTTCAAGTCCACTCTAGGGCATACAGGCATAAGCAGATACAGACTTTCTATCGTCTGGAGCAATGTGGCCTCTCTATCCAGGCATATACTGATGAATTCATGTGTCCGCGGCTGTATGTACCAGGAATCAATGAGCGCCGGGCCATAGAGGGCTACATTGAGGGGTTGTCACCAGCCTTGAGGAACATGGTGCGCGCCATTGATCCAAAGACCACGGCAGAGGCCGAGGCAAAAGCTCTCAGCTTGGAAGAGGATGCACCAAAGTCACCTTATCCGCGTCCTGCTAATTTTGTTCCAGGCAAGGTGAGCTTCAATGTTCCAGACAAGTCAAGTACCGTTAATGGCATAATGCAGCAGATCCTCCAATCTATTCCACGGGAGGCTCGTGAACAACTACAATGAGACAAGGCATGTTTTCGATGTTTTCGGCCGGGCCATCGAATGCAAGAATGCTCATATATACATAGGCAGCACAGGCAGCCCTGGTCGAGGTGAAATGGGAGGAGCTGACACCTTTTTGTGACCTGCCATCCATGGCGGAGGAAGAGGCGAATGATTATATACAAGGTGAGTCTCATATTGTTGCTGCTATAGAGACAGGTCAGGCTGACAGTCAACCTAGTCTCATCTCTATTATGCGCCAACTTGATAGCAAACCTTTTATCATTCTCATGGATATGGGTAGTATGCATAACTTTGCATCACCTAGGTTGATGGAAACCTTGCAACTAAAACCCTTGAAATCCAAGCCATGACCTATTACATTGGCTAGTGGGGCTGTGCGCCACACCCAAGGCCGTCGTGTTAACTTGAATATCCAATTACTGGGAGCACATGTTGCTCTGGGAGCAGAGATCAAGAATGAGTTTCTAGCAGCTGCAAAGGCCAACATAGATTGTGAAAAGCGCGAAATTACCTTTAATGCAGCAAATGGGGCCCATGCCACCATAGCAGTTAATCCCATCATGCAGTGTATGTCTTTGAGACAGCTGGAAAAAGCTATCCGACGTAGCTAGGTTGCTTGCACATCCGTAGAGGCTCATGCTCAGCAAGAGAAGATCATTTAGCGCTTGCCACCACCTATAGCCAGCCTCATCCATGAGTTTCAGGACCTTTTTCCTGATGAGATTCGAAAGTTGCCACCCTTCAAGGGGGTAGAGTACGAGATTGCACTACAAATTGGCACCAAGCCTACCAGTAAGGCTCCATACCACATGAGCATACTAGAACTGGTAGAGCTTAAGAAGTAGTTGCAGGAACTTCTTAGGTTGGACTTAATTCGGCCAAGTGTTTCACCTTTTGGAGCCCCGATTTTATTTGTTAAGAAGAAAGACAGCAAATTACGCATGTGTATTGATTACCGCCAGTTGAACAAGCATACTATCAAGAACCGGTGTGCATTACTGCGGGACGATGATCTTATGGACCAGTTGCAAGGAGCTAAGTACTTTTCCAAGATAGATCTTTGATCTGGATATTACCAGATAAGAATCAAGGAGGAAAACATCCATAAGTTAGCTTTTCGAACTCAGTATGGGCATTATGAATTCACTGTTATGCCTTTTGGGCTGACAACCCCAACCACGTTCATGCGTCTCATGAATGATGTCTCTTGAGACTATCTGGACGAGTTTGTCATTATTTTCTTTGATGACATCCTTATCTACAGTGAGACTTTAGAAGATCATGAACGCCACCTTAGGCTGGCTCTCCAAAAGTTGAGGCGCCACCGACTCATTGCCAAGTCCTCCAAATGTAAATTTGCAACCACTAGGGTGGAGTACTTGAGCCATATTGTTTCTGCCGATGGCATCGCTACCGATCCAGCTAAGATTGAGGCAGTCAAGGAATGCCCAGCTCCTACGAATGTTTCTGAATTTAAGAGTTTCTTAGGCTTGGCAGGATATTATTGCAAGTTTGTTAAAGACTTTGTCAAGACAACGACATCCCTCACCGACCTCACAAAGCATGAGAGGGTCAAAGATTGGGCAACTCATAGGAAGAACAAAGTTCAAGCAGGATTCCAATAGTTAAAGGAAGCTTTGACCATCGCGCTAGTTTTTACGCTTCCAGATCCTCTGAAGGACAAGGCGGTTGCAACCCCAGGGATTGATTAGGTAACCCTGGGAGAGCCGTTGACTCCTCCCCTAGTACACTCGAACAAAACATTTGCAGGCGGCAATCGGAACCACCTAGCCGCTTATGCCAGTCAGATAGCTACTAGGGGTGTTTGATGCAAGAAGGGCGGTTTATAGCCTATGATTCTAAGAAGATGAATGATGCAGAACAATGGTACCCCATGCATGACCAAGAGCTGCTTGTCGTCGTGCGTGCTTTCCGCATATGGAGGCATTATCCTCTTGGATGGCAATTTCAACTAGTTACATATCATCAAAGCCTTTATTTACACAGACCAATCTTAATCGTTGGCAATGCAGATGGATAGAATTTTTGGCGGAGTATGATTTTGAGATTCTATATAAACTAGATAAGCATATTGTGGTTGCTGATGCCCTTTCTCAATAATACGTATATATTGTAATGCTATTTCCACTCTCACAAGTGAGTTTGGGAAGACCATTGAGCAATCTCTTCCAACTGATCCTGAGTTTCGTGAAGTGTGGAGTAGCCTTTCCAAGGAAGCTAGGACCGACAAGGAGCGAGATGCTTTTAGGCATTATAAGAAGGACGGTAATCTTTTGTATTACAAGTTATGTGAGCTCGAATAGTCAAGAGTTCGGAGGCTCATTCTCCATGACACACATAACAATCCAATAGCTGGTCACGCTGGGTTCATGAAGACATACTTCAAGATAAGATCCAGTTATTTCTGGCCCGGCATTAAGAAGCATATTGCCGTTACATTAAGTAGTGCCAGCTTTGTCAGCAAACAAAAGCAGAGCAGTTACAAATTCCAGGCGAGCTTGAACCTTTGGACTTACCCAATGCTAAATGGGAAGCCATTACCATAGACTTTATTGTGGGTCTCTTACGGACCCTTAAGGGATTTGATGCCTTAATGGTGGTAGTTGATAAGCTTTTCAAAATGGTATATTTCTTGTCATGTCGCACCACCGACACTGCTTTGGATACGACGCTCTTATTTTCTAAATAGATTTTTCGACTCCATGGTATGCCACGAACCATTATTTCGGATCGTGACCCGAAGTTTGTTAGTTCCTTTTGGAAGGAATTCTTTAGCATTATATAAACCAAGCTCTCCATGAGTACCACGTATCACCCTCAGACAGATGGTCAGTCGGAGCATACCAATCGCATTATTGAGGATACGCTACGAAATTACGTCTGGAGTAAGCAATCACAGTGAGCATACTACATTCATTTGGTGGAATTTGCTTATAACAGTACTAAGCACGAATCTTCAAGGATGCCTCCGTTTATGATTACCTATGGCTACCAATGCCTCACTCCAAACACATGGCATAACCCAGTTTCCAAGGTGGCCTTCATAGCAGTTGCTCATGGATATGCAAGCCTTGGTAGAGGAAATCCGAGGGTATGTATTGGCAGTGCGAAGTCGACAAAAAAGTATTGCTGACAAGCACCGGACGCCACGCGAGTTTCAAGTTGGTGATTCTGTATGGTTGAAGATCAAGGTTAACCAGGCCAAGCTCAAGATTGGTAATTGCAAGAAATTGGCACCACGATGGGCGAGACCCTTCGAAATAATTCAATGGATAGGTCCTCAAGCTTATAAGTTGAATTTGCCTGCACATCTCAAAGTCCATAACATTTTTCATATAAGCCTTTTGAAAAAGCATACCCTAGATCCTCATGAGATTCTTGATACACTAATACGAACAGTTGGAGATCGTTCTAGAAGCTCTTCTCGATAGATCATATAAGCAAACAAGAAGAACCCAGATACTGCAGTACTTGGTTAAGTGAAAACACTTGCCAGCGGAGGATGCTACTTGGGTCCTTAAGCAGGATTTTGATAAGGCTTACCCCGACTTTATGCAACAATACCCGAGTCGAACTATCCACGATGCTATCGATTCCAACTCCAATGGTAAGTAGTTGAGTGTTGGATCTGCCAGGGATCATGTAGGGGGTTGGGTTTAGATGCATCCTAGGATGGGAAATATCATATAGGCATATTAGGATGCAATCATCTATGGCTATAATGGGAATATTGCCTTTCCTTATGCCGAGACGAATTGCAAGCCTTAGGCATCATAGGATTCCCTCGTCTTTATTTTTATTGTTCAAGGGGGTGGTCCCTTCAACCACAACTTTATATAATTATACTAAGTATGGATGTAATATAATCCTGCAGGTGACTTCGTGCATACGGTGGCATATGCAGTTCTCTGACGGCCCACTTTGAGGGCCATGTTCAGTTTTATTATGTGTGTTCCTTTATGGTCCACTGAGGACCTTTTTGTTGTTCATCTTCTCTTTGTTGTGATATGTTAGTGTGGAAGGACTTCGGTCCAAAAACTTTGATCACTTATGATCTCTTTGTAACTTTTTCTATTATATGAGAAAGTCTGTATGTTGGTATACATAAATTTACCACCTCTTCTTCAATGCTGAGGACATCATTATTTCATGGGGGGTAGTATGCCATTCCATATAATTGTACGCTATACATATAAATACTATGACACATCACCAGGTATGTTTGGACCATCATGGGGCATTAGGGGCTAACTTTAAAAGGGGTTTATGTTAGCTATACTAAATTATCATAAGGATAATTAAGCTAATTAACCCAATTAGGCTAATTAATAGTATTATTTAGTAAGTTTGAGTAATTAGAAGGAGCCCCCTGGCCCAATCGATTGGCACTGGGGGACTTGCTAATCTAGGAAGGCAAGTCGGGCCCCCAATTCTGCCCCAAATCAATTTGGGAGAATATTGGAGAAGGGAAGAGCTTCTTGAACACTGTAACCAGCCTTGAATCATGGATGTTCTTCGGGATAACGGGTCCAGCCAAGAGACAAGTTAGTCTTTAGGTAGTTGTGTTCCAATCTAACCCTTGTATGAATAGATGAGTGACTAGACTCTATTCTAAGTTCTATATGATGGATGATTTGTATGTGATTATTCTCTGTTTCTGTTCCTCCTGTGTTGTATGGATTAAAGAAGGTAGAGACCTAAGGCCATCTAGAAAGTGGAGATGCTCCTAGCTAGAACCCCTTAGATCCTATTAAATGCGATCTATGCACAAGAGCCCTCCTGACTGTCGATGGTATGCTGTGGCTGAGCATCAAACAAGGATCATGGTGGTGAAGTGGGGGTGGGACCTTGCCTAACGTGGCTACAAGGCTCCCTAATGTGGCTAGGTCTATAGTCGCTCATTGCATATGGGCCGGGTATGGGTCTAACACCTCCTGGTTCGCAGGATACATGCCTATAGGGACGTCCTGGGCTCGATGAGTGCACTAGGGTGGCCTATGGATTTTGTAGGGTTCAAGTCGAGTACATATACGTGGTCGCCAGTGGGCCCACTATCCCCTAGCCATCCATAGAAGAACCATGCTCTAGGAAGGATTCCTCCTTCCCTGCCTCATCAGACCGGGGAGATGTAATCTGGAGTAGTCTCAAAGGGTGACCACGAGATTGCGCCTCCAGAAAGCTACAACACAACCATATCATAGCATGATTCAGCCTATCTGCAAAGTGTGCACATGAGAGGCGAATGGAGTGGATTGCCCTAGCCATTGTTCTATGCCAACCAACACCATTGTCATTATTCTGTCTGTTTGCCGGTCAGTTGACATCATCGGGTCTGAGCCGGGATTAGATCCTTCATTTCTGATGCATTTATTATGGTTTTCCTATTGTTATGAGATAAGTACTATTGATGGATGGGCCACCCTTCGAGGTGGCATATTATTATATGTATTGTGTGCTAGGTGCTAACTTGTATGTATGCTTCTGCTATATAGGGTTCCCATAGAAGGTGTGGGATGAAAGACACCTCCGTGTCCTTCACCCATACACTTGGCCATAACAGGTGGTCCGAGGTAAACGAAGGGCCCTTCTGTGATGATGAGGTCGCCATGGGAGGGGACCTGTCACATTCAAGTCAAAGATGCTTACATCAACAAGGCGCACCCTACCCATGGCATCTGGCAGCTTCTTTTATGCATTCTCATCACCACCTTTTTTCTTCGATTTTCTTGTAGTCTTCTTCTTCTCCTGTATAATTGTCTGTGATAAAGTCCGCTCCAGCAGCTTGAACGCCTCAGACTTTGACCGCCCTATCTGGTGGGTAATGGGCAGTCATACTCCACCCATTGTTGATGAGCATGGCATAGTTGCTCCGCGTATGGACTACAATAGTACAGAAATGGGATCAGTATCTTAGAATAGAAACATGTCTGACGCGAATTGAATTGATTTAAAAGCATGCCTATTAACGCAATTACGTCAGGTGTGATTCACGCCAGACATGCTTTACACTGTGTAGAAAGCACGCCTGGCGCGAATTGAATTGATCAACATGGAAAGCACGTTGGCGTGAATTGAATTGATTTAAAAGCATGCATGTTAACACAATTCATGCTAAGCGTGCTTTTAAATCAACAGGCGCACAGAGTCTTTTTTGAGAAATTGATTATAAATCGAAATCATTCTGCACGGAATTCAGAGGTTCTTTAGATCTGTCTGCAGCGAATGAAAAAGCCCAGAATTTGATCATGGACAGTGCTGATACTTGGCTGCCAGATATGTTGCCTCATCTGCAACAGCTATCACGCATCAAGAATAAGAATAGTGAAATTGCAACTTGAGTGAAATTGTGCCTCTCTGTGACAAATATGCAAGAAAACCACGGAGAGATTGAGTAGTGGAAAAGCAAATTTATGAGACATGTCTTATATTATAAGACACCTCTTATAATGAAGCCATGGAAAACTAATTTTTTTAAGACATGTCATAAGAATGACGTGGCACCTAAAATGCTGTCTTATAGTTATAAGACAGCCATATTTTAAGCCAACCGTGGAAAAAGGGCCTTATCAAAAGTTCCATCAGCCAACATTTTTGTCTTGAAAACCCACTTACACTTGATTGCTCTTCTCCCAAAAGGCAATTCAGTTATGTTCCAAGTACCTTTAGAGAGCAAAGAATCATATTCATCCTGCATTGCAATTTTCCACATCTCATGATTCGGTGAAGCGAGTGCTTGTTCATGTGTAACAGGATCATGAGAAACAGCTAACGCATGATAACCAAGAATCTTTTGAGTAGGAACCCAAGTGCGAGTTGTGCGCCTTCGACTATTCTCGGCATTATGCTCAGCTTTTTTTTTCTTTTTTTTGAAGGATGACAAGCTTTATTCACCAACTAAAAACTAGAGCAACATAAAATGCAAAGACAGGATTATAACCCCAGTGAACAAACCGATCCAACTGAGCACAACCACCTGCCTGTGCAAAAGAATGAATCTGAAGGTAAGTATGCCAGATCAGCACTTTCTTCTCTTGATCAAGAGAAGAACAATTGTAAGCCATAACAATTTTATTTTGCGCCCACTGAGCCAACCACATGCGAGATGAAAAGCTCGTTTCCCTAGTTTGGGCCAAGCATCAGGATAGATAGCAAGCAAAATTTGCTGGCTAGATCGAGACGTGCCAAATAGGGTCAACAACCGAGACCATGCCTGCCGAAGCCGCTCACACAAGAAAAAACAATGCTCAATACTCTCAACCCTTTGCTGGCATAAAGGACAGAGCTCTGAAATCCGATTATCCATTTTATGGACTAACCTGTTGACTCTGAGGCATCTATGGATCACTTGCCACCACAAAACCACTACTTTGGGATGAAGCAGCTTATCCCATACCCATATCCAAACACTTTTCCATTGTGGTTGAGGGACCTGAAGATGCCACCTATTAGATGGAGGCAGGATTTCAAAATGCAAAAGCAATTTATACACAGAAGACACAAACTGCCCTGGCTGGATATCCTGATGGCAACCCCATACGACTACCTCAATCGTGAATGTAATCCTCGGGCAACAATGCAAAGAATATGATTCCGTTACTTTCGTCCCCATCTGTACAACAAGAACTTTATTCTAAATGCTTCCCATGACAAGAGATGACCAGACTCATACAAAGCTGTAATAGTGCTTATACCAGTTGCTACCCATCGTCGTTGTGTCTTTGAATGAACAACCACACTTAGAGGCACATTCTCTGGATGGATAGTCCAAAATACAGGGAGGGATGGGACTATTCAACGTCCACAAAACTGTACATTTTTGCCACCCTACAAGAACTGCTGATGCTAAGGAGAATGTGTCTAATAATAGCTTAGCATTACGAAGATTCTCAGCCTCGGCAATTAGGAACAAAAAGTGTCATCGACATATTGGTTACATACCTCTTGAGAACCATCGTCCATTGGGAGGCCTTGAATAACGCCATCTTGGGTAGCCACGGAGAAGAGCTGGGATAATACTTCTGCCACAATTGTGAAAAGCAAGGGAGCTAAGGGACAACCTTGCCGAATTCCTCTACCCACTACAAAAATATCAGATGGCTCGCCCTGGAAAAGGACAGTAGATCTGGCTGATGTATGGAGCTTCATGACATTCCTTGTGAATGACTCCCCAAACCCAAGTGCAAGAAGACACTTCTCCAAGAAACCCCAATCAACACTATCGTAAGCTTTAGCAAAATCAAGCTTAAGATACACCGCTCTATGACCCGCAGAATCGGGCCCAATATATTCCTTCATATGTAGCAAACCACGTTGTTGAGAATACAACGACGAGGGAGAAAGCCGATTGTGTTGACGAGATAGCGTCCACCAAGATGTCTCGTGACTCTTCTACGCCAATGTCTTAGCAAAGATCTTGTACACGAGGGAAAGCAATGTAATAGGTCGCGGTCGAAATAGTCTTGGGCTTCTTGCTCTTTGGAATGAGAGAGATACAACCTGTATTCAAAATCTTATCAAGGCTCCTAAATCTCTGAAACTCACAAAAGGCATCATATAAGTCATCCTCCAACCGGTCCCAGCACTTCTGAAAGAATTCAATAGGAAAGCCATCAAGACCAGGGCATTTGTCCCTTTTCAAGAGAGCCACATCTGCTTTTAAGTCCTCCTTCACGATATTGGACTCAAGAAGCAACCTCTGCTCTTCAGAAACAATGCGACGCACCTTAGTCAACACGGCCAATTGCATGTCCTTCTGAAAGGGCAATGGGTGTCGCGCAAAGAATGAAGAAAAGTGATGATGAAGATATCGCTTAAGATTCACCGGATCGAGATAAGAGCCCATCTGCAACACCAAAGAATGTATAGAAGTGGCGAGTTTCCTTCTTCTTGCAGCCGCAAAAAAGAACTGGGTACATCTATCTCCGTCCTTGAACCACTACAACCCTGCCTTCACTTTGGCTTCAGTAACTTTACAATTTCCATAGCCTTGATCTGAGATAATAACTCCTTTTCTCTGACTCCACTAGTATGGCCACGAGCGCGGAGTACTTCTAATTCCTGGTACAATGCAGTCAATAGTCCTTTAGCTTCAAAGCCTCGACTCTCCCATATTCTTTTGCAAATGACTTCACTGCAGACAACGCTGCGACAACCCTAGACATGCCCCTACGAGGTGAGAAGGCCCGAGACCAAGCCCGACTACAGCCAAGTTTGAACTCATCATCCTCCAAGTACTTGCAATTAAGCTTAAAGTAGGTCCTGGTAGGTCGATGACAATTAGCCACATCATTAGTTAGGAGTTGTGGATTATGATCAGACACGGAGCTATCCAGAAGATTTGAGCGACGAAAAATCGCTAGCCGAAAGAAAATGCACAAGTATTAAAGTATCCTCTATCATGCCTTGCATAAGCTCTGCCAGTTTCTGACCAACCATTACACCACGTAAAGGACTGATCACCATCAATCTCTATAAGCTGACCATCATGTAAAAGGCGTAGCAATTGTTCTCGCTTGAATCCTTGCACCACTTCAGAGCCGCGACCACTTCTATCTCTTTCCAACTCGACCATATTAAAGTCACCAACGAGCAACCATGCAACATTCTGCCCAAGCTAAAGAAATTTACTCCTCAGAGTTGCCCACAAAGCACCACGCTGACGAGGTCTATTATGAGCATATACATTTATCAAACCCCATTCTTGGCCCTTATCTTTCCATTTGATTATTATCCACCGCCCGAACCTATCTATTTGAGTAAAAGTACCATCCACAGAAGACTTCCACGCAGTAAGCACACCAGCCTTAGATGCATCAGCAGCAGACACCAAAGACATTATAGTCACGTCCAAATACATTAGCTACTTCATGTACATCACCTCGGCGGCATTTATGCTCTTGAAGGCAACAAAAGGTCGTAGAAAACTTAGACAGGTAAAGAGACAACCTGCTTCTTTTACTTGGGGAAGAAGCCACTCCCCTCACATTCCAAGACAACAGGTTCATGTAGCCAAAATATTATGTTCCACCTCTATACCAATAGAGCCAGCAGCAACCACGTCCATCTCGCATGGTTCTGAAGGGAGGTCAGCCCACCTCGTCCTAGAAATTGGCAAGGGGGAGCCTCCTCTCTGTTCCACCCTTCCATTATTTTGTTCAAAGACTTGGTGAGGGAGAGCCTCCTCTCTGCTCTACCTCCCCATTATTTTGTTGGGTAACTGGCAAGGGAAAGCCTCCTCTCTGCTCCACCCTTCCATGCAAATTATCAGAATCGCTCATGACATGAGACACATGTTGACTAGCCTTATTGCATGCAGCTCTTTCCCAATTAACATTTGTCCATCCCTCTTGGGCATTTTCATGATGCTCTTGAACATTTTCATGCCGCTCTTGTAATTCCTGGATCTTCTGTAACTTAGCCCTAGCATCCTCTTCAAAAGCGGGAGTATGCACAACCTTATGTGGGATAGTGGTTTTAGCAGCAGATGGAGTAGCAACAACAGAGGTAGCAGTAGCATTGGCAGAAGGGACAACAGAGGGTAAAGGGGACTCAACAGAGGTAGGAGACATAGAGGAAGAAGGGACCATTGCAGGGCGATCTCTCTTCGCACGAAAATTTGCAAATAAAGCAAGTTGAGGAAATAAATCAGCAAGCTGAGCGCCATTGAGCATTTGCAAAGCATACTTCAGAAAGATAGAGCCACTTTTCACAACCACACAGTCAGGAAGACCGCGACCAGAAGGAAGAGAGACACAAATTTTAGCACCATCAACAATAGAATGGGCTAGATGAGTACCCAGACCATTAGCAATACTGATAAGAAACTCCGGCACCATCAGGAGGAAGATTAGGAATAGAAAACCAAATGCTCAGCATTTTCTTGAATGACTTCATCAGCCGAATTTTCAAAAACATCATCATTAAAACCATCACCCGCACCATCACCAATGTCATGAGGCACTTCTATATTGGCAAGAACATTTTCAGCAGCAAGAACACCAGTATTAGCACGAACCTGTAATGCTCAGGGATAACACCCGACCAGAAATCATGCCCCTGCCCAAAAATTTTTGCATCTTGGCACCGCTAGGCTAATGTGATAGGGTGGGCGCCGAGGATTTCAAAATGCTAAGTTATGTTATGATTGCTTATTGCCGGCGTGTAACCTTATTGTTAAGTGTAACCTTATCGCTAAGTGTAACCTTTTTTATTTTTTTTCAAGTTTTAACCATTGTTAAACCATTGAATTATCATTGTATAAACAATGGATACAAATTGTGCAAATACATGCACATATCAGTGGTTTGATGAAGCCTGAGCTTGGTGCAACCTTATAAGCTCCGGTGAAGGCAAGAAAATAGAGAAAGCACAGAACTTGTGCAACCTTATAAGCTCTAGTGAAGGCAGAAAAATAGAGAAAGCACAGAAAGAAATGCGGAATAGAAATTTAAATCGTCTGTTGGTGGAAGGATCCACTGGCCCGGGAATCGAACCCCGGAGAACGCTTTACCATCAGTAACCACCTAGGCATGGGCTCTCTGGAGCCATGCTAGATCCCGCAGCCAGATCCAGGAGCCATGCCACATGCCGCAGTAGATGCAGAAATCCCGCACAAGTTAAACAGATAATGCCAAATCCCGCACAAGGTAAAACAGTTTATGGAAGAGCCAGATGCAACAGATGGCAAACCTTGGAACCTGTGTGTAATTTTGCCCTGCACAAAACTAGAACGAACCTAGCCAATTCCGCCAACCCTGCTGCAGCCAGGAGGTCGCATGCATGCCCGCGACGAAAATGGAAAGAAACCTAATTTCTAAAAAAAAGAAGGGAAAAACCATTGGAAAAAAAAAAAAAACAAATCCAAACCATTGCACAAAATCTTAGAAACATCTACAGCAAACCTTTATTGCCGGCGTGTCAATATTGCCTACGTGGCAATATGACTAAATAACAATAAGTCTTTCAACCCGAGCACTCCGGCGACTTCCAGCTCTCAAACTGCCTCCATTTTGTAACTGGAGAGGTAAGTCCCCTTGCATGAGTTCATTGTGTTTTTATTTTGCCCTTGGTCTCCATTGGGCCATGGCATGAGTGCCAAGTTGATGCTACAAGATCTGACCGTTAAAATGATATTCTTATCCTTGGCATGGCTGCCTTTACCTGAACTATGGTGATTTTACGATGCCATATAGGCTTTCTTCTCAGTTCTTTTCTCCTTCTTTCTTTTCAGCATTTGCTTTGCCTATGAACTCAGCCTAAGGCCAGGATGAACAGGCTACATTGGCATAAGAACAACGTTTGTCATCATCAATTATTATTATGCGTGCAAATACAGACGGCGTGAATCTGCTGCATACAATTCGGGATCGAAATGCAGTGATTCAGTTTTTATAACTTTGTAGCCTTGTATTAGGGAAGATAGGGTACAACCAGAACAAATTGCTTTGTTTGTAGTTAATTGTTCTGCACAATGCTCGGCACTGTTATGGAACATAGGTTATGTATTAGTGCAGCAGTCAAAGATGTACCAACATAAGTTTCCAGTTTTGCAACAGATAATCTGTTTTGAGCAGAAGAGATTCTTATAAAAGAGAAGCCAGATGCACAAAGCACAAAGCCTTTTCCCTATATAGATGCCTGCTTGGTTTGATTTGTGGTTTCATCTGGAAGTGGCCTGTCGATTAAAATAATAGTAATGCGCAATGAGGTAATGATTTATGCCACCTCATTGATTTTGAGGCTATGTAGCAGTTGCTGGCATTTGGACCCCTATACAGCAAAATCCTCATGTTTGATATTAAATTTATCCATTAAATGTTATGTGCTTATTGATATTAATGTTTGATATGTGCTTTTTCCATTAAATTGTAAACGAGATATAAGCTCAGCAATATGCATCTGCTTTCTTAGCAGGTTAAAACGTCATAATTTGGCAAATAGGCGAGCTGGTTGTACTTAATATGGTATGGCTTCTTTCTTGGTACTGCTAACTTACGTGCTAACTTCTTGGTACTGCTGATGGTATAAAAAGTTAAATTGATGTGACTGGAACATATGCTTAAATCGAGTGTCAATTCACTGAAGAATAGGGGCATCTTCTATATAATATGCATCTGAAAATGTATTGCATGCTGGCTACGCACTATAACTCTTTTAGGCCAGAAGTGGACGTTTGGCGTACATATTGTTAAAATTTGCTCATTACTAATTCTCCTGTGTGTTTTTCATTTCATTATACACGGCAGTCGGCAATTTTCAATTTCCAGTCCTTTTTGACGGTGGCCTTATTAGTGTTGTGTACATGCGCATACGTCAAGATGCACTTTCCTACTGTATTAAGCAGAAGAACAGGGTAAACTATTGTCTTAGAAAAATCAGTAAACTAATCTTCTTTCTGTTCTAGTAAAGAAGCAACCAAGTTAAGCTTTATAAAATATTCAAGAATCTGCTAGTGATAATAGGAGGTTTCATTTAAAATTGGAGATACTTTGTTGGCCAATTTATGTAGTTAGGCTGTGAATGTAAAAAACTCTAATAGCTATCCATCCTATTGTTGTGTTACATCTTTACTTTTCCTTTTGTTGCACTATAACTAGAAACAGTAGAAATGAGCAAGTCATCAGGCAGCAAGTTGATCAAGTGAAGTTAGCCTTTTTTTCAAAAACATGGACACCTTTCTAATTACTTCATTCCACAGTTTTCGAGGATTCTTCTGGAAAGCTGCTCGGATAGGTATGCCTGCAACGTCATTTTCGTAAATTCCGTATCCTGAATCTTCATGGTGTATGTTTTACAGGAGAGCGTTTGAGTCCTTGGGTGGGAGCAGCTTGTTTTTGTATGGGGTTGTACATGTTGTTCTTTTGAATTGCATCTGCTCTGTAGTGCAGTATTTTTCATGATGGTGTATTTGCACTGAATAAAAGTAGCATTTTAGTTGCAGTTTCCCTTTGTTTTTCATCTTGGTTCTCATATACCCCTTGGTAACCATGCTGTTAACGAATATGGAGTAACTTCAGATGTTTAATTTCCTGGAAGCCACGGAAAACATGAGGCCATGAAATATATTGCCAACGGCATAAGAGACATGGCCATTGATACTGCTTTTCGTGCACACTATCTGCAAACCAAATCATACTTTTTTGGCTGGAAATGCTGAAAGCTTGAAGTCTTGTGGTAAAAATTCATCAATTGGGTGGGGGTGATAAAATCATACTGAATGAAAATTGCTAGGCTTCCTTAACAGAAAATAGCTATTAAAATATTTATTTATAGATAGGAGGCAGTTGACTTTATTATTGATAAATGGACCATGGTCCAAGTGGGGGCCATATTGGCAAATCAAGCTAGAGCATTTCTGGACATATATTTTGCCACATTCATATTTACATCATCAAACTGTAGCCGAGTATGTGACGAAAGCTCTCCATCGTACCTCAATAAACAAATAAATAATAAATAAGTATATTCACTATCTCATAAAGACCTTGGGTTTGGGAGACAAAAAGAATTACCAAAAAACTTCTATGGACACATTAAGTGCCTAGCTTGTGACTCAAACGAGCTAGTTGCCACAAATCTCTAATTACAGATGCTACTTTTGATGAAAGCATTTGTAAAAACATATAAACATTGATTAAGTGTTCTGCTTTGGTATCATGCTTTCTTCTAATGGTTGCTCATCAAGAAGCTTTGCTCATCCTCTACTTCTCCGAACCCACAGACCTTGCACGTTCTTTCAGATTATCATCTATGCTCAATTTGTAGGTGATGAGAGTTACGTTCTTTCGGACTGTTGGATTCCATACCATCTACGCTCAATTTGTACGTGATGGGGGCTAACCCTCATCCTAGAAATTTGATGTCTGAATGCAACTGATAAGTTATTCAAAAGATATTGTTGTGGATATGCATAACCATGGGATTAATGTCTTTTCTATAATAGTCTATCTTTCCTTATTTGCCTACATCTTGCTAATCATCTTATCCATAACCAGCTCATGCTTTCCCATTTCTTACCATCATGGTACCAACCATTTTGTTGGGATCCTTGTAGTGATAAAAGGCAGCCTATCGGTAAATATAGTTTGCACCCTCACTATGTACAAAAGAAACTGACAGAGGGCTTTCTCTTTTAATGGTAGCATCCTATTTCTGCTAGTATGATAGAATATGGTGTTTGCATTGCCAATTAGAAGACGTTTTTATATACATTCAACATTTTTCCATTGCTTTCTTGTCAATCATGGTTCCCACACTTGAAACCCAAACAAAATGACTGGTTTTACGAAAGCAATGTACAAATGGCACTTCATAGTCCAGTCTTGCAAGCGAATCCTATTGTATTTAGCTTGCATAGCAAAAAGGGCTTTTCTGCCTCTTATCACACACGTTGATCGCATCATTCCACTTGTAATTATCCATAGCTTTGAGTTCCAAGTATTTGTACACTTGGACTTGCTCTACTTCTTTGCCATCAAAGTAAACACATGTTTCTTGCGAGAGTCAAATACCATAATTTTTGTTTTAGCTAAGTTCACAAACAACTTTTCATGTTGGCAGAAAGCATTTAGCACCTCTAGCTATTGTTGCAATCCCATGCTGATCTAACTAGCAACACCATATCATTTGCATACAACAATAGTTGTATTATAATCCCTCCTAAAACTAACCCATTTGTACAGTTTTGCTTGAGCCACTTCTTTAATCCGTCTATGTAAATTCCAAACAAGGTTTGGGATGTCGGGCAATCCTGCTTAACTCGAATGTCACTGTGAATGTGTCCACTTGATTTTTTGATTAAAAGAAAAGCTAAGCTGAGCCAACACTTGTTCACATAATCGTGCTACCGCTATGTGTATCTTAATAGGAGCATCCAATTCAAAGCAACCTTAGTAGCATCTGTCTTCAAACTATATCAAATGCTTTACTTATATCAACGTAGCAAGAACATGTAGCACGATCCTCACCTTTTGAATTCTTAATGATCCCTCGCATCGTGGCAAGATGGTCACTCGTGGAACTATATAGTCTAAATCCAGCCTGCCCATTGTTCTTGCATTTGTGGCTTCAGCGTGTTGCTACAACTTGTATTCTAGCGCAGTGCCAAATAGCTTTGCCATAAGATTGCTGGCTATAATAGTGAAATAACTACATGCCTACTTTTATTCCCATTCTTATAAATAGGTATAATCTTGCTCATTTGCCATTCAAGGGGGAAGTCGATCATCATGACGCTCATTAATTAAATATGTGATTTCCATAGCAATTCTTTTCTTGCCCATTTCACAAATTTTGCTCTAAGCCCTAAGAGATCTCCAGTCTTTCCATTCCCAAGATTGTTTATAGCTAAGCTAATATCCTCTACTGTGAAAAGTGGATCAGTTGAGATCTCCTTAATTGGAAATAGCGATGCTTCTCGCTTTTATAATATGTAGCACAATAACAGGGGGTTCCAAGGGAATTTGATATGGATGTAAAAATTAGAATTCTTGAAACCATAGACCATATATCCCTAAAACAATTTTATGGGTTGTTAATAAAAAAATAAATAAATAAATAAATAAATTCAAGATAGAAAATAATCGTTAGTTAACTAGATATATTGGTTAAAGTAGTATTATTAAGACATTGACTTATTTTGGTAGAGGTTCGAGTCCTCATATTTCATATTCTAAAATCTTTAGGCAAAGCCGTATAAAGGCTCGATATCCCCTCAAAACCTTAAACGAAATCGTATTTCGTATTTTAAAATCATAGGTGCCCCCAATCATAAATAACTATAAGTGAAACCAGAGGTGCCTAAAGTCTCTAACATACGGTCTAGGTCATAGGAGCAACGGATCCGAGGACTGTGGTAGTCTAGGGTGGTAATCATACAATTCTTGAGAATCTAACCCTTTACAATGTGAGCCTTTTGTGTTCATAAGTTAACAAAAATCTACAGGATCAGCCTGTAAGCTCCATGCAGTGTTCCTGTTGTGCACAGACCAGCGAGCAAACCATGCATTACAATGCTCTTTCTAACACCTTTTCAAACACTGAGGAGATTCAGCCATGGCAGTACCTATCATCATCCATGTGACGCACCTTGCTCATGTAGTAGAGATGGCACTTCATGGCAAAATGTTGAAGAGGTTAAAAACATGTTTCTTGTAAGAGAATGGCATAGGGCACTGTAGTTTTGGTTCCTAGACTGCACGTGAGAAATGATTTTTGCACCCGTTCTAAGCTAGAAAATGATGAGATTAAATCCGTCATCATCGACGGGCAGCATTCAGTTGAGGCACAAAAGGCCCTCATTAGGCAGGCAGAATAAATAGGCCAAACAATGTTCTACAATCACTTTGCATATTGGAGGTGTCGACTCTTGGATGCCAATACTTCACCTGCAGATATAGCTGAGATTAGTGCAATTTTAAACGAAATGGGAGAAACGTTTCTATATAAAAAATAATTTACTACAGCGAAATGTTATCATTTTAATATTCGACCGTGCTTTTAAATCAATTCAATTCACGTCAGATGTATTTTCTGTGTTGATCAATTCATTCGCGCCAAGCGTGCTTTCTACACAGCCCAAAGCACACCTGGCACATCTAAGGCTGTGAAGCCATATGATAGCCTCAAAGATATGGGTGCCTTACGATTGTCCATTGCGAAGTACATGATGCATTGGGCAAACATATCTCATGGTTGTGTGAACTCATGGTCTAATGCCTACATGAATGAGGTTATTGACTACTGGTCGACTCTGATGCATGCACTTGGACAGGTCCCACCTGGAACCCAGGAAATTAGAGACTTCTGGCCTCTCACTAGACAGTCCGTGCTAATGGAGCCTGAGTCAGTAATGTTTGACGAGTACATAACACGTCCGCACTATGTCGGCCCTGCAAAGGATAAACCACAGAACCCAGTTGAAACATTCGATCCATATCAAGATGTCAAGAAGGGTATGCTCTTGCTCATTAGACCAGGAGACTCATCTCCTGCATGGATGGCCTTTGCTGAAGAGGACCCTGTGCAAGACCCAACTCTTCCCCACTACGAAGAGGTGTTTGTGTCTTGGTGGGAGCCGATAGCAAGAAAAGGTACCTCTTATGAACAATAGTATAGGGACTGTTGGCATAAAAGGTGGAGGCCAAATCCGAATGACAGGCCGCGTTATCAACATCTCAAAACCATAGACTATGGTTGGTCAGTCAAGGACAAGCCTCAGATGGTACTGATACCTGCGAGTGTAGCGGCTCAATTACAAGAATTACTGGCCAAAGAGGCCTCTGAGGACGGAGATGAAACTTGAGCCTTCAAGTTACATTAAAGTAGTTATTTTTTATTATTCTCTGCATTTTTCAGATTAATACAAGTGCTCTTATGCATTACTATATCTTATATGCCAGAACATCACTACATTATATATTGCTGAATAGGTGATTCACTCATCATCAGCACCTGCTGAGGTGATCCCATTTATCTCATAGCTATTGCGCTCAGGAAGCCAAATAAGGTGGATCATAACATGAGTTAGCCCAAGGCAACGAATCTCAGCACCATTAGCTTTGGATTGCAGGTAGGGATCAAAAGAATACCTCTTATTTGGCAACCAACAAGATCATTGTAGCTCATTGAGCACTTGATCGCCTCGATGTGGTGCACAGGAGTAGGCGAATAATCCATGGGAGATAAATGACCTCTACCACCGAATGGAGCTGCTTTTATAGTCAAGTAAAATTATTGATATGAATTATTGGTGTGCATTGTGCCACCATTATTGAGCACGTACAAGTATCATGTACACGTACAAGTATAATGCATAATTTGTATGAATATATGTATCATGCGTAATCATGTATCTTGGACTTGAGAAGTAGGTAAAAGTCTTTGTGCTGGCTGGCTTTTATGGTCAATCTAGAAGAGAAGGAGGTTGTTTATCTTTAAGAGCGTAGATACTGCAGATGAGATTGTTCTTCGGTGGGCGAAAAATAAAATTGTTATGGCTTACAATTGTTCTTCTCTTGATCAAGAGAAGAAAGTACTGATCTGGCATACTTACCTTCAGATTCATTCTTTTGCATAGGCAGGTGGTTGTGCTCAGTTGGATCGGTTTGTCCACTGGGGTTATAATCCTGTCTTTGCATTTTATGTTGCTCTAGTTTTTAGTTGGTGAATAAAGCTTGTCGTCCTTCCAAAAAAAAAAAAAAAAAAAAAACCCCGGCGTGAACTAGTTAAAACCCTTTCAAGATGAATACCCTTTCTCACGCAACCAGCAAGATCATTGTAGCTCATGGAGCACTTGATGGTTTCAATGTGCTCCGGATGAGTAGGCAAATAGGCCATGGGAGATGCATGACCTATACCACCGAATGGAGCGCTCTTATAGTCAAGTAAAATTATTGATGTGAATTATTGGTGTACATTGTAGCCCCATTATTGAGCATGTACAAGTATCATGTACACGTACAAGTATAATGCATAATTTGTATGGATATATATATCATGCGACCTCATGTATCTTGGACTCAAGAAGTAGGTAAAAGTATTTGCGCTTGAGCAAATTAGCCGTGCTTGAAATTCTCAAAATTGTGTAATTCTCATCATGCTTTATTGGACTGCAACGTTTGCGATGGCCTTATATCTTCCCATCGCAATATTTGTCAAAAGAGTATGATTCTTGTTAAGCCAACAGAACTTTTGATTCTTGTTAAGCCAACAGAACTTTTAAGTTGGGATCTCAATTGCCGCGCCACTTCTGTGTGTGTAAAAACTGGGCACACATGTACGTGGCACACATGTATACAAGGTTGCCTATTCTCATATTCGCGCATCTTAGGTAGTTGAGCACGCCACACATGTATACAAGGTTGCCTATTCTCATATTTGCTCATCTTAAGTAGCTAAGACTTACGGTCATCTATGTATACGTATTGTACTATTTGATAATTCACTTACCAAAGGTCAATTTCCACCTCACAAACCCTACATAAACCACCCAACCCCTTACCCTAAGAGTACCTTTTTGCTAGTTTTTTTTTCCTAAATACTCACACCATCTAAATCACTCAATATTTACTCTTCTCCAACATTTGCCCCTAGCTATAGTTATGCAGTATTAAAATTAGTTGCATAGATGCCAGTATTTCAGCACACTTTTATTATATTCATTGCCCAGCAAAGTGATGAAAGGAACATACTTGAAATGATCTTCAAGTTTGTCAAATCCAGAATCAAAAGAAGAAATGCAAATCTTTGCATAAAAATCATACTTAGATCTCTGGTCCAGCTTGCCATCTACAAGAATGCAGTAATATCATGGTGCACCAACCCTTGTTTTCTTGGATACAAAAGGTGGAAGAAATATCTTGATTCCAATGTGTAAGAAAGTTTTGCAGCTGCATATTCCAAGCAAAAAAGGATAAATTTTAAAGGTTTTCTTAGATTACTAATTATTAAAAGCCTAAACTTATCTTATGATCAAGCACTGCAATGATCATTTCAAAGAGAACAATCATCCCAGGCTACGATAATTATGTTATTCAAGAAAAAGACATGCACCACTTTGACATGACCACTTTCCAACTAATGCAGCAAATGGCTATGGTCAAGCAACCAATTGAAATGGGTTGTTGGCTGATCACCAACTTAGAGTGCAGTAGACCTCATCCAACGTATCTCTCTGTGCTCAAGAAGCATATTGGTTTTTGGTGCCAAACCAATACAAAGCATTGCCAACAGATAGAGAAATTTTCGTTAATTTGTAAAGGCGCTTGTGCAATGTTCTTTTTCTGTTTTCTTTTGTGTAACGGTCCCATGGGGGAAGATCTTGGTGTCACGTTCCCGAGACACCGACATAAATGGATAGAAGCGACTACACATAAACGTCTAAATGGTTTTGTCCAGTTGGTTAAGGACATGTCAGTTCGGAATATTACATTTGGTATCAGAGCAGGGCTTGAGTTCGAGTCTCCATGGAGTCATGTATGATTAGGATGTCATGTGACACTTTATTTTTTCGTGGAAGGGAAGTACGATGTTGTTTTGTCCGCAGTGGAAGCATGATGCTCCAGGACGAGCATAATTCTATTGGGAGAGATTGTAACGGACCCATGAAGATCGCTCGAGTGGCTCTTAGTGTCATGTTCCTGAGACACCAACATAAATGGGTAGAAGCAACTACTTATAAACATCTAGACGGTTTTGCCTAGTTAGTTAAGGGCATGTCAGTTAGGAATATTACATTTCGCTAAGGCATGCTTTCACCCACCATTTTAAAGATGTACGGCTATGCTTTTCATCTTGGCTCTCCTATCAACAAAATGCTTCTTCTCTCTCTTTATTTGTCCTTCATTTGCTACAATGTTTTTCCATCCAGAAATAATACCATGCGAGGAAATTTATGTCCTACATTCTACTGTCTTTGCATTTTGTTTTAAGCCACATTAATCAAACACTATGACTTTTATTTTTCTTCCAAACCTACCTGCAAATGTAACCTCATATCTGTATAATGATGGGATAGCAAAAAACTTGGTGTACAGGAAGTGGAAGTGATGGTTACTATCTAGTCTTTACCTTGTGTAATGAGGCGATAGACAACTGATCCAACTCTGCTACTTGTGTGATGCGACCAGAAAGTTGAAGAAATTTGTATTGGAGTAGAATGCATGGCTTCCAAAAGGAAATGCAGTAGTGAGATATTATACAATCCGCCAGAAAAGTGCATGATACAAGAGCACAATGCATTGGACTTGATTTGAAATCCTTTATCAAATTAACTCGGATGCCACACTATTAGGTTACAACCTCACATTCTAGCATAACTTTTGCCAGGCCAAGCCTCTCTTTTGGGAAGACATTGGCTAGGTTATAGAAATAATGAAACAATGTAGAAATTGGGCATTTCATAACGTATATTAAAACTTTGCTAAACTGGCTCCATATTCATCCATATTTATGTGTGACGAATCTAGCGTGTCAACAGGCATGCCAATGTAGGTATTTGATGTTTTGTAAAACAGAGACGCACATCATTATTGTGGTCAGTAAATCAATTATTGCATTGACAGATATATACCTGGTATGTATGGAAAGATTATACATATAGAGGCCATTTATTAATATCAACCAGTAGATCAGTTTGGGGTTTTGAGGGTTTTGTGCTGTGAAGGAGGAGCTCTATTTGTAAGCAAGGACAAAAGGGTAGGGGATGTTTAAGGTTCTTAGTTTGATCTTGTGTTGAACTAAAGAATCTTGAATTAATATTTTAAACTAAGTATTGAAGAAATAGCTTGATAAGAATTCTCACTGGGTTAGAATGGATTATTAAAAGAGAAGTGCTTCAAAGTTTGAGATGATTAATAAAATTGTGCAGTTTTGCTAATTCTTGTGTTGTGGTTGGATGGAGCTGCAATTTAGATAAGGCTCAAATTTTTAAGAGTTAAGAACTGTAACATAGAAAGTGTACTAGGAAATTGGAGGCAGTAGTTTTTTGGAATAAGCTTTGCTCATGGAAAGCTGAGAGACATCCCTAATCAGGTCGAATTAAGTTGGAAGAGTCGGAATTCCTCCCCAAAAATAGATCAAAGTAGCTTCTGGAAGAATAGAATAGAAGAAAACAAGATGCATGCGAAATGCTTGGCAAAATTGTATAGATCATTGTGAGACTCTTAGAATAGAAATGGCTCGAACAAGCTGAAATCTATTCCCAAGGGCCTGATTTGGTTTTGAAAAAGCATCCCAGAGATTTAAATGGATGTTAAAGCCAATTTAAGTCTATTGGAATTGACGCCATCTGCAACAGAGAAGTTACAAATCGACTGAATCAGCCAGGATCTGCCAAATTTGAGGTGCCAGAAATGTCCAATTCTGAGCACAATAGGGCCGATTTGACTGTTCGGAATCTCCTCCTTATATGGAGACATGGTGCACCTTTGCCTTTTCCGTTTTGCCTAATATAGCACTCTTGCCTAATAAGGCACACACTCATGTATAAATATTGATCTCATATGAATGAAGTTTTATCTTGTTTTATGGGCAAACTATCGCACTCATAAGCTTCTCTTTGCTGCTTTCTTTACATTCTTAACATGGTATGAGATCCAAGTTCTTCCGCTGTTACTTTTTATGGGCTCACTAGAACGAAGACACTTTATGTTTTCTTTGGATTTGGCTTTCATGTATGGAAGCTTAATATGGAGTTAGCATTAGAAAGCAATAAGCTTTTTGATTATGTCACTTGCAAAATTCCTATTCCAATGCAAACGTTGACCAGTGTTGGAGTACTAGATACTAGTGGAACCGAGTATGATGCTTGGGTGAAATTTTTGGCTGATTGGCATGAAAAAGATAAAGTGGCACATTCTTTGATACTTTAGCACTCAAAGAATCCACATTGATGGATGGTAGGGATCTCAAAACCTCTGCTGAGATTTGGAGTTACCTTGAAAGGTTTATGAGCAGAAGACTATAATAATATCACTAGGAAGAAATCAATTGGAAAGTAAAAAAGTGTTAATCTTTATGAATCATGCTGGGGAAGCTTGCCTCAAACCATAAAGTGCTTTTCTCAATCTACACACCATGTTCTTGTCCAGACACAATGAATCCAACAAATTGTACCATGTAAATCTCTTCACTCAAATCCCCATTCGAAAAGGTTGTTTTTACATCCATTTGATGTATATGAATATTTACTTCAAGCAAGAAGGTTCCTCTTACGTTTTCATTGCCTTATATGTCGATGATACGATACTTGTTTGCAATGATTTACCATACTTACATAAAGTGAAAGTTCTATTATCTGCAGCCTTTGAGATGGTCGACTTTGGGTGAAATTCACTCATGTTAAGGTATTCAAGTGGAACATGACAGATCTAAAGGTTTATTACATCTTTCACAATCCACATACATCTCTGTGCTCATGGAAAAATTTGGCCTCCTTGAAGCAAAATCACAAAGTACTCCTCTTGTTCTAGTTCCAGATATTCCAAACTTTCTCAAAAATAAAGTCCTTGCATTGATGAAGAAATATTGCAAATGAAAAAATGTCCTTATGCTAGTTTGGTTGGTGCATTAATGTATTTGGCTAATGCAACTCGCTCTGATATTAGTTATGCTGTTAATACTCTTGGTCAATTCATGACTAATCCTGGACAGGTTTATTGGACTGCTGCTAAAAGAGTTTTGAGATACTTGAAAGGCACTTTCACTTGTGGCCTGTTGTACACAAAGCAGGATAATGTTGATGTGTTGACTTTGATAGGCTTTACAGATGCTGATTGGGGTGGTTGTCCTGACACTTTTCGTTCTACTAGTGGGAATTGTTTTTTATTGAGAAATCCTTAGTTTCTTGGATGAGCAAAAACCAACGATGTGTTTTTGTTTCCACTACAGAGGCAGAGTATGTGGCTGCATCTGTTGCCAGCAGAGAATTGGTCTAGTTGTGGCGGTCGATGGAATGTTTACATCAAATTTAGGTGGGGCCTATTTTACTCATGTATGACAATCAAAGTACAATTGCATTAATAAAGGATGAGGTTTTCCATTCCAAATCTAAACATATTGAGCTATAACTATCATTACATCAAGTTGGAAGTACAAAAGAAGACTATTGCTCTTAAATATTGTCCAATATTAGCAATGGTTGCTGATATCTTCACCAAAGCATTAGGACTTCAGAAACAAGAGATATGCAAAGCAGTTTTTGGGATTGTTCAATCTTTTGTTGTTACTTGAGTTGTTTTGAAAGTGCTTGAGCTTTTTCCTTTTAACCCACAAAAGGATTTTTTGATCCAAGCACTAGATTAAAGATGCAGGGAGGGATGGTTGGAGGCATCTTTAATTATGAGATACAATCATTTTGTTGAAAAGACTAAAGTTGCAGAGAGGGTGTTCTGAGTCTCCTCCTTATATGGAGATGTGGTGCACCTTTGTCTTACCCCTTTGCCTAATATGGCATTCTTGCCTAATAAGGCACACACTCGTGTATAAATATTGATCTCATATGAATGAAGTTTTATCTTGTTTTGTGGGCAAAGTATTGCACTTGTAAGCTCCTCTTTGATGCTTTCTTTACATTCTTAACATTGACCTCACCAGGTCTTTGCGGGGTCGGATTGTCCAAAATTCGGCAGCCTTTGTTTATCCAAAACGTAGTTATGTGCTTAACCTAAATTGGACGATCACTACTTTTACTGAGAAGAGGATTTGTTGCCCAATTGTTGGCTTAATTCTTATATGGGCTAAAAGACTTAAAAGAGCTAAGGACCACTATGAATAAATGAAAGTAAAAATCAGCTCATGATTGCACAGACTGGAAGGAAAATTAATAAATGTAGAACCAGAGATGTATGGGCATCATTGGCTATTTGATTAAACCTTGGTTGCTCTAGGTCACAGAGAGATTGCTTAACAAATTAAGAGGAACATGTTTAAACCATCAAAATATATAGAGAATTCTCATATGGTGGAAAGGATCAGCCTTGAGAAGTCTATGGGGGGCTTTGACATACCTTCCTAGGACCCTTGTGAGATGCATAAGGTTTGATATGGAAAGGCTAATGATAAAAACAAGATGACAGATCTAGTAGATTTAATGGACACACCTAATGAGAAATTGCATTCCTCGTGAGATATTCCTTAAGGGGGAATTAGTTCCATGGAAGCATCACCTATAGGAAAATATTGTGGATTTTCTATGTGCTCTTGTTTGATGATATATCTAGATGCTATGCTTAGATGACAATGTGGTCATGTGTGCATGATGTTTGCATGTTCTTGTTGATTAGACATCATGAAATGGTAGCACATAAATGTGATCATTGCAAGTGTCGGTATTTGTTCAATGTTGTCCCTGGTATATATATATCTATCTAACATATATATGTTCTTATGTTTGTCCCATTGAATCCGGCCGTTGATCCGAGATCCTACGGCTCACGTGGCTTTGGGACGTATCCTACGGCCCAGATGGCTTGGGGGTTCTTATATAGACTATATGTAATGATCCTACGGTCCATGTTGATCTGATCATCCTGACCGTCGATCCGAGATCCTACGGCTCAGGTGGCTTGGCACATATCTTACGGTCCACATAGCTTTGGGAATTATATGTGACAGATCCTACGGCTCATATTGCTTTTATATGGTGAGATCTTGATCGTTGATCGAGTCTAAGATTCTAATCCTACGGCTCATATTGCTTTTATATGGTGAGATCTTGATCGTTGATCGAGTCTAAGATTCTAAGGCTCATGTTGAATGCTCGTCCCTTAAGGAAAGACTTTTAAAATTTTTTATGTTGTTGGGGGGATTCGAGCCCTGGACCTCAACCCTCCAAACCCCCCATTCTAACCACTAGACCAAGCATTAATTCCATGAATAATTTATGTTTCAAATATACTTAAGGGTAATATTCTAATTAAGATAAAATAGAATATAACATTCTAGATAGTTCAAGAAAGTTCTAGAATGTTCTGGAGGCTCTAGAAAGTTCTAAAATCTTCTAGAATGTTCTAGAAAGTTCCAGAATATTCTAGAATATTTTGGAATATAAGAGAATCTAGGGGGAATCTAATTGTTCTAATAAGTTCTAGAATGTAGGGAAATCTTCAGGAATGTAAGGGAAGAGGGAAATACTTCCAGAAAGTTCTAGGATGTTTTGAAAGTTTCAGAATGTTCCAGAAAGTTCTAGAATGTTCTAGAAATTTCTAGAATGTAAGGGAATCCAGGAGAATTAAAGGGAATATAAGGAAATCTCATAAATTGTAAGGGAATCTAGGAAAATATTTACAAATCTAAGGGAATCTCTTAAAATCTAGTTGAATCTAAGAGAATCTTCGTAATATCTAAGGGAATCTAAGAAAATCTTGATGAAATCTTAGAGTTTTTTTAAGGTTTTGCAAAGAGCCACAATAGAATGTTTCATAATAAAGGTGTACAATATAAATCTTGAAAAAAAAAATGTTCCAGCTGCTCAGGGCAAGCGCCTCAGTCTAAAAATAGAAAGTGTTTTGGAAATGTTGCACAGATCCAAAATAGATTATTTTGGAAGGTTCTAAATGCTCATGGATAAGCACCTCAATCAAAATTGAAAATTCTAAGAGAATCTAGGGGAATCTTCATGAATGCTAATACATAGAATGTTGAAGAATATAGAGGAATCACAAGAGAATCTCAGTAGAATCGTTGGTTACCTAGAGCACGACAGGGCCTTGCATCGTAAGAACGTGCTAAAATTGGAACACGCACCGTAGGACGCATTAATTTTCTTGTATATATATATATATGCATGTGTAAATGCATGTGAGATGTTTTTTTTTTGAAGGATCTCAGACTTTATTAATAACACTCCAACATAATACATAATACAATGTAGAGACAGGAATAAAAAACCCAGCGGACAATCAGATCCAACCGAGCAGGGCCACCCGTCTAAGCATGACAATATAATGCAGTTCACACTATTTTCCTCTCCTACAAAAGAGAAGAATAATATATAATCATATTTTTAAAAAAGTTCCTTTAACCAAGTCGAACTTCCACATCCATAGAATCATTAACAATAACTTGATCTGCTCCCTGGTGTCTCAATGCCATTGAATCAGAGACATCCACTATAACAATCGTAGCAGATGTTAGAGCTACAGAGTGAACCAATGCAGATTGAGGAGTCGAGCTATTTTTGCGACGTGCAAGTTTCTTCAGGCATGGAGTAGACCATCCTTCTTCCAATAATTCTTGCTTCTGAGCAATGTTCTGAAGACGAGAGTGTTGATCCTCATTAAGAGGGTCTACTGATATAGATTGAGATGGAGATACAATAGAAGAAGGAGATAGTGCAGAAATAGCTAAAGAAAAAGGCACAATTGCTGGTAATACTGGCGGATTAACTAGTGCAGAGGCAGATGAGGAAGAAGATGATACACAACATTCAAGTGAAGTGGATGCTATGTGACATGGGATAGGAACAATTGGGGAGGTAGACACAAAAGTATGCCTGGACCTATAAGTAGCAAAAGCCTCAATATTGGGAAACATCTTCGCAAGCTCGGGTCCATTAAGCAGACGTAGTTTGTATTTGAAAAAAAGTGGGCCACTTTTGACCACTACTGACTGAGGAATAGAAACATAAGTAGTAAGAGATACACAAATTCGAGGACCATTAACAATAGAATGGGCAAGATGCATACCCAATCCATTGGCAATAGCAATCATAAAATCAGACACTTGCAGTTCTAGTGGAAACTCCTCTAAGGCAAGCCAATAAGGATGCGCAATGCACCAGACTTACTTGCAAGAACCCGGGAGAATAAACTTGATATAGAAGATAATGTCCCCAAAGAGGATCAACACCATGCTCCACAAGCCTGTCAACTGCAAGTGAAGAGTCAAACATGACCAGGAAGAAATTATTATCTTTATCCAAAACTTTAAAAAACTGCATAATGAGGAAGACCCAGTCTCTGAAGGTGATGTTTTAGCCAGAAGCCAACTCTCCTGAGATCCAAAAACTGTCCAGTGAAATGGCAAACAACTGCATGAGACACAAGGCTCTGAACACACTGCAAATGAGCATTATGATCAATTTCGACAACCGGTAGGCCAGCCTATGTAAAAGCGTTTGAACATTGCTGCGCCTCATAGAATACACCCTCAGGAGGCAACTGAACATCCATAAGGTCATCTTGTGCTTGTAATTCATTTAGATACGAGCTCAATTCTTTTTTGTTATTCTGTAACATAATATTCAATGCAGCAGAAACACGAGCAGATTGCACACTGGATGTCAAATCACGTTTGATCCAATCGCTAAATCGTGTAGAAGGCGCTCTAGCCACAGCAGGAGCAGATACACACCCAACAGAAGTAGATACAAAGGAAGCAGAAGCAACAGTAGAAGTATTTACAGTGGTCTCTACTTGAGAAGTAGACAAAGGTGCAGATTTAGACAGCGGGGGAAAGTGTTGCAAGCTTGTACTCATAGTAACAAGAGAAGGATCAAAAGCAAGAGGATTGAGGCGAGAATTAAAGCGGCAAAGGAGAATTCATATCATGCGCAAGAAGCAGAAGCACCACTCACCACTTTCTTGGTTGACGAACGTGTTCCGGAAGCTGGCAAACTAGGGTTTGCCATGGTAGCCGAAATCTGTAAACTCCAGATCCGGCCCAGATAGACACAACAAAACTGTATGAATTATACATCAATGGAAAGCTCACATTGCTAGCTTTCCAATGCACTAAAGAACACCCGAATCTGACACTCAAGCCATAAGTTATGAAGAAAACTGCGTCGAGACCTTACATGGCGGCTATCAACGCGTCCACCAGTGGTCCCTCTCATCGAACCTTGCTCGCATGTGAGATGTGACTCTGGATTCTTGGATCATGATGATAAATATAGTTTAAACTGGAAATCTGGATATCCTCTGGGGCCGGAGTCCATTTGCAGCGGCTTGGACTTGCGGTTGTTCTTGTTCTTGACATCGGGCGTTGTCACCCCGACGAGGTGCTTCATCACGCTACATGGATTGGAAGTGGTCCCCTAGCATTGGATGTAGGCTAGGAGGATGTGTACACCCTGCCCGTATTTGCTACAGGGCCTAATCAGTCCAGGTAGCCTTTATAGAACCAGAGTTGCACTGCATGCTTATAGATATCTTACAGTTAATTCATGGTTTCTCATGGTCTTGTGGTCATCTTATGGTTATTGTAAGGTTATGATATGTGCATTTTCAATGTATTTGGATGACTTAATGATGTTTGGATATTCTCATAATGTGATTTCTTATTATCATTGTTCATGTTATGTGCTAACATTGCATTGATGTGTTCTAGTATAGAGAAATTCTTAGGCGAGGCATCTAAATCTAAGAATGATTCCTGTGATTGTTACATCATACAAATGTCCTTTTTATTATGCTAGTATTTTCTAAATGCCCCAAATCCCCACCTACTCTTTAGGACTAACCCCACGTGTTTCATGCTGTAAGCAGATAAACATGAGGTATGAAGGATCATTGTGCAGTTGAGAGCCCGAATGGAGTTAAAGGCCTAAGACTTTGTGAGCCTTTAGCAAGGCCTTATGGCTACTTAATAAACTTAATACTGTGTATATATAGCATAGCATTATCTCTTTTTAGTTGATATGGTTGAAATTAAAGATTCAATTCCTTACCTTGAGTTTCGTCTTAAGAATGCTTTTTGCATTGCACCACTTAATGCAGGCATACCAACTTATTTGTGATTAATACAAGAATTGATGAGATCTCGGGTTACTTGGAGGGTTAACCTGGCAGGCCCATTACAATTATTATCAGAGCATAGCTGGATCGGTGGGTAATGATCGAATTTTATATTGAAGTTGGAGATATATGATGATAATATTGTTCCTTAGAAAAATGCAGAGATGGTGGCCTCATTGGAGGAATAACGAAGGTATGTGAAGTTGGTGATATAGTATCTTAAGTTTGGTTCTTAATCTATATTATGCAAGGTAGAAAAGCTAACATGATGTAGTTCATCAAGGAGTTACTAAGCTTGGTTGGAAATTGCACAGAATATGATGAGATGCTAAGTGGGACACTTTCATGTGGAGGATGAAGAGTGAGCTATGGTAATGATGAAGGTATGGTATTTTATAATTGCTACAATTTTCTAAATAGATAGATGGTTGAAGTGGTGGATGTGTGAACAAAGTAGATCGTGCATCAGCTATGCAAGTTGCCAAGGAGAGGTCTTTGTGGAACAATGGAAGGGTATTTTTGTGATACAGAGATGGATTGCTCACATTTTCATTACAAATAGGTAATAGAATAAGTTTATAGTAGCCGAGATTTCAGAGCCTCTAGGTAAGTGTTGGCATACTTGAGTATGAGATAAACATGTGCATGATGAGATGGTTTCAGATAAGTTGTGCTTAAATTAAGACACCGCAGTATAGTTGGGGCACAGACTTTAAGCTGAGGGTAAGTATACTTGGATATCAATGGATATTATTATGATCAAAGAATAGAATAGAATAGAATATGATTTTATCGTCCACGGAGACCAACTGGCCTATGGGACCCAAAGAGGCAGGAAGGTTGTTTCAAAAATGCGGGAAGGTGTTTCAAAAATGCGTGGATAAGAATAGTGTTGACATAGAAGGGAATGTCACAATTCTTTCACCATCATCTTGTTTGGAGGATTTATAAGGGATTCCCATGTTTCTCAAGGTTATAAAGTGATATTTCGAACAAACCAATTTGATCAAGGATTGGATAAGTGGAGAATTATGTGAGACATTTAAATGGTGACAAATTTGGAAGATTATTTAAGCCATTGTGGATATATAGTATGAAAAGTAAGTTCTTCTATATTGTGAACATTGATTAGAATAATGACAATGGTGGTAGTAAGTAGCTAGTAGTAAGCCCTAGTAAGCAGCTATTGCAGTTTAGAATGAATACATGATTGGAACCTGGGTATATATTATCACACCTTAGCTATGGTAGAAGGGAATTTTATAACGATGAGAAATGCCATATTCAAAAATTTAATTCAGGATAGAAAAGTATTAACATGGTATTTATGATCTTGTGTTCATTGCCAAAGTATGTGTATATTATCTACCTAAAGTCAATTAATTGTCACTTTGAAATGATGAGAGTTGATGATAATCAATAATAAAATTCATTGGTAGGATGGCAAGAATTAATGGGACTACAGGAACTATATACATTTTAAAAATTGTGTAGAGAGGCCATGTTATTTAGAAAGCTTGACGGAAAAGATCAGAGTATGATGTGCCAGATAAAAGTATGAGAAAAGGATATATTGGTGGATATGTAAAGTGGTAATTGATTAAAAAGAAAGAATCTTGTGGAACATCAGGGAGCAAGCTTGGGGATTTTATACCATGAGTATAGTTACAAATCTTGTTGGATTTGTCATAAATTAAAATAATGGTTATTCATAGATTATCCAAGTAAAAAGATATAAAAGTTTGTTGGGATGGTGATGGCACTTGATTTTGTTGAAATGGTTGCATATACCTTGGAGGAGAGTTAGACACTGGGCTGATAGATAGGATGAAACGAAAAGGTTGGTGCCGTTATAGTACTGTATGCCCATGTAAAAAAAAGAAGAAGATAATTTTAACTTATTTTAACTTTGATTGTAAGTAGGGACAGTGCCAGTGAGCAAAGGTAGTGCTTATAATATGAGGATTGACCGGTTTGGCCTATACCCTGATACTTCGCCACCCTTCTCAAAGTGCATTTGCTGCATACAGTCAACCTGCAATCTTCGTTAGCTATTCCAATACCAAGAAAGGCTACAACTGCTATAATCCTTTCTCTCGTCTTGTTTACTATAGATGAGGTCCAATTCTATGAAACATCTGTAAGCTATGCTCTACTCCACAAAGCCATTAATTGTCTTTTTCTACCATCTCTCCCTCCACACACCTTGCCCTTCCATGCCCTCCACCTGTTGCTTCTGTAGCTCCATCTCAGGTCGAGCCATCGTTTGCTTCCACTCATCGGTCCTCTTGTCCCTGGCAGCCATTGCTCGTGCTCTTGCTTATCATCAAGCCAACATGACTTCTAATGCAATTTTGAACCTGAACTTGTAACTTTTCAGCAAGCATGCTCAGGACCCAATGCACATCACTGGAAACAGGCTATAGATTAGGAGATTGCTGCTTGACATTGCAACAACACTTGGACACTCACTCCGCTTCCACCTAATTGCAAAGCCATCGGCCCGAAGTGGATTTACATGCTGAAACTTTAGGCAGATGGCAGCATTGACAAATTCAAAATTCAGTTTGTGGCCCCTGATTTCTCCCAAATTGAGGGACAAGATTTCTTTGACACCTTTTTCTCCCGTTGTCAAAATGGCAACAATTCGAGCACTATTGGCTGTTGTTATATCAATGGATCTCAAAATCCATCAAATGGATGTTCAATCTTCTTCTCTATATGGCGAACTCCAAGAGGAGGTTTATATGCAGCAATCAAAATGATATATAGTTCCTGCTCCGAGCATCTTATTTGCCATCTCCATCGAGCATTGTATGGGCTCAAACAAGCTCCATGGACCTGGTATGGCACTCTTTTCTCCTTGATATTTGTTTCAGCAATGGTGAATCAGACTCCAATTTGTGCATCCTTCAACCCACATCCTTCATTTTGTTTAGGCTCTACATTGATGACACTGTCATTGTTGCCACTTCTATGGATGCTCCCAACTCTGTCAAACAGGCTCTTGCTCAAAAATTTCTTATGCGAGACTTAAATGAAATCCATTATTTATTGTTGCCACTTCTATGGATGCTCCCAACTCTGTCAAACAGGCTCTTGCTAAAAAATTTCTTATGCGAGACTTAAATGAAATCCATTATTTGGTCCTCGTATCACTCAAGATCAAGCGCAACACCTTCTGTGACTTGATCAGGAGCTCTACACTCTTGATTTTCTCTCCAAATTTTGCATGGCAGACTGCAATGGGTCTTTCATTCCCACGGAACCCGGTCTCCATCTCTCCATTCTTGATGAGGATGAGCTTTCTCTTGACCACCTTGATATGGCTATTGTCCCTTACTGCAGTGCTCTTGGCTGCCTTAATTATTTAATGATATCCACATGGCCGGATATTGGATTTGCTATCAATTTCTTGAGCCGCTTCTCTGTCAATCCTCCTGCTCATTGGAATGGCTTGAAACATGGTTTGCGCTACCTGCATGCCACCTTCAATTTTGCTCTCTTGTATGGTTCTTCATCTGTAAATCGTCTCCTTTTTTTGGTTACTATGATGTTGACCATGGCAGGGATGCTAATGATAGTAAGTCCACCAGCAGCTTCTGCTTTCTATTTGATAGGGTAGTCGTCACTTGGAGCAGCAAGAAGTAGCCCATTACTGCTCAATCCACAGCTGAAGCAGAGTACATTGCTGCAGCAGAGGCCACCAGGGAAGCATAGTTGGGGCCGACCTAGGTCGGCCCTAAATTCCGAGCACTTCCGACCTAGGTCGTAGTCGGCCTAACCTGGCCCAAGGTCGCATGGGTCTTAAAACCCAACCTTTTTTTTTTTAACCTCCTTTTCTCTGTTGCATCCAGTAGGTACTGAAGTAGCTGAAAGAAGAGGATACCACATTTGGACAGCTGAATCTCATCCCGAGTCTTTCCACTATTTCAAGCAATGCAAGGCAGGCCATATCTAAAACGAGCTCCAGGCAAGCTTTGTTCCACATTTTTTTTTTCGTTTCTAGGCTGGGAGTGTAATCTCAAATATGTTTGGATGCTTATTTATGGCAATGAAGGTCTGCTATCTGATGATCTCTAAGAGCTGTTAAACTCACTTTTCAGTCTCTTTGAGTGGATCATAGCAGTTTTAAGAGGAGTTGGAACTTACTCCCTAATGGTTGCTATTTCTCTTGCTTGAGCAATACTGTTAGCAGTAAGGTTCAAGCTAAGTGAATCTTTTTGAAGTAGGGCTTCAACTAATCTGAAGGATTGATCTATATCTACAGAACAAGAGAACATGCATTGCCCATAAATGGTTCTAATTGCTAAGAAATGCTTCCAAGGTTAGGCACTAGCTTTTTACCCCAAATTTTGGGGCAGAACACCATTACTTTTTGCATCTAATTCACTTCATTGAAGGACTTTGAAATCAGCATTCTCGCTTGTTTGTTACAGTGTTCTTTGTTGATTAATGGGTGCAGTATATAGGCCATCATTGCTTGTTATATTGTAGTACTGTAATTTTAACTTGTTTATGCATTATCTGTAGGAAAAGAGAAAGTTAAATTTTGGCAAAATAGGTCGATAAGTCGGCAAAAAATCCCCACCTAGGCCGGACTTCTGCCATCTAGGTGTTGGAACGTGTCCTATTTATACACGTTCTACAACCTTGTCCCTCAGAGCATGCTCTCTTCATGAATGAATGATTCGCTTTGGGATTAACTTGTGCTCTCTCTCTCTCTCTCTCTCTCTCTCTCTCTCTCTCTCTCTCTCTCTCTCTCTCTCTCTCTCTCTCTCTCTCTCTCTCTCTCTCTCTCTCTCTCTCTCTCTCTCTCTCTCTCTCTCTCTCTCTCTCTCTCTCTCTCTCTCTCACACACACACACACACATGCAGGGAAAAGAGTACCATTGATTATGTAGTGATTTCAGAGGAGGCAATCGATGGTCTTAACGATTTTGTTGTAGGCGAAGAAGAGTTAGAATCAGACCACAGCCCTCTATATATCAGACTGCAGGTGGATCGCCCAAATATGTTGAGGCCGATGCTGCCAAAAACAGATTCTAAGAGGTATTTCATGAAGCCCCACTTGCAAATGCAATTCCGCTGCTGTGTAGAGCAAAAGGCAGCAAATTTATCATGGGATGGAGACGATCTAGAGAGATTGACGGCTCACTTGCATGCAATTTTGGACGATTCTGCAAGAGAGTTGTTTGTACCTCATAGAGCTAGAAAGGGGCTGCCATGCAACTCTTGGTTTGATCAAGATTGTAAAATGGTCAAGGAAAACTGGGAAAGAAGTAGTGTAGAGCAGAAAGCTTTCTATAAGAGACAATACAAAAGCATTGTGCGCAGCAAGAAGAGACTGTTTATAAAGCGCAGGCAGCAGACTATGTGTGAGCGTTATGTGGCAGAGCCCAAACTTTTCTGGAATAATCTCAGGAAACGTAAACAGGAAGATGTTCCGCTGGTTGCACATGATTTATGGCAGCATGTAGTGAGCCTTTACCATGATGAGGAGATGCAGAGTGAAGGCAAGCATGTCTCGGATCTGGCATTTACAGAGGATGAAATTGCAGCAGGGATATCTTCTTTGGCAAATGGAAAAGCTAAAGATCACACAGGTCTTACAGCAGAACATTTAAAATGGGCGGGTCTTGTTATTCATCCTCTCCTGATTAAAATGTTTAACGCAGCAATGGCACAGGGGTTCCCATCTGAGTGGTGTCGGAATCGAGTGGTGCCAGTATATAAGAGTGGCCAGCGAAATGAAGTCAACAATTATCGAACTATAATGGTTAGTAGTCTATTTGCAAAACTCTTTTCCACAATCATAGAGAAGAAACTGAGTAAGTGGGCAGAGGATAATAATAAACGAGCAGAGGCACAGGCCGGCTTCAGAGCAGGAAGATCGACCTTGGATCATCTATTAGTTTTAAAAACTATATTTGATAAGGTCAAAGGGACGAGGAAACCAGTGTTCATGGCATTTGTTGATTTCCGAAAGGCTTTCGATCGAGTGCCAAGAGGCCAATTGTGGGAGAGGTTGGAGAAGTTAAATGTGCCACACGATCTCAGGAATGCTGTTAGGGTGCTCTATGAGAAGGTACTAGTCCAGTTATCTCAGCCCTTTTCTTTGAGTATACCAGAATGTGTAGAGAGTAATGTAGGGGTGAAACAGGGGTGCCCGTTATCCCCCACATTATTTGGTATGTTTATTGATGGTTTGGAGGATTGGCTGCGTGATAACTGCCCAAATGGGATAGACATGCATGGATACATCACACAATTGCTAATATATGCCGACGATGTGGTTATTTTTGCACGATCTAAGGATCACATGCAGAAGCATTTGGATAGATTGGCCTCTTTTTGCGACCAAACAGGTATGCAAGTAAATTTGGAGAAAACAAAAATTATGACTCTTTTTGAAGCGACCAAAATACAAGGGGCAAGTAGTGGAAATGTGTGATTCTTACAATTTTGGGTCTTGTGTTCAGAGAAACCACAAATGGAATACTGTATTGCAAAAATTGATGGTGGGCAAAAGCTCTATACGTACAAAGTATGTGTAGGTCTTCTTTGGTCATGGCCTCTTAAGGTGAAGCTTTTTCAATCTCTTTGTTGTCCTCTATGGATGTGAAATTTGGGGGCCAAGTCTCACATTGTTTATGGGAAGATCCGGAGCAAATCTTGAAGAAGTTTCTAAGATTGAATTGGGTGTTAAACCACAAACGCCATATCCTATGATGTTAGATGGGCTTATGCACTATAAGAAAGTAGGTGACATGGATAGTGCAAGAGTTCCATATAAGGCTTTGTTGGATAGTAGAGATAAAGGGTTGTTCCAAGATATCTTTGAAATGGCTTGGTAGATGGAATATTGCATGGGAGGATGTGATGCATGTGGACTGGGTTTGAGGACTTGGATCACATCAAGAATTCAGGCAAGCTTTGGTCACAACCAAAGACTAAGATGATCCTCTATAAAATGAATATTAACCCGAATCTAGAGCGAAAGCAACGATTTGGGAGAGAGAATCTCTCTCCGGAAGAGGCATAATATTTGTAGAATTCGTTTGAGTTCACATCGATTTAGGGGTGGAGGTAGGGAGATGGGGCCATATTATACCAAGAGATCAAAGATATTGTCAAATATGTGGTGCAGGCGGTGGAAAGACGAGGATCATGCTTTGCTTAGGTGTAAGGCATTTGAGACAATACGTGATGAGTATGGAGTACACTTTAATGATCTCCAAACATTCTTTGCATTAGATGGTGATATAATAGGGAGATATTTGATAGATCTTCTTAACTACAGGAAGACATGTATAGATACATTACGGGTAACAGGGATGGAGGCAATAGAGGACATGAGAGAGAGTGATGAGCTAGATGAGGATGCAGAAACTCATCTACTATTTTATGATGTTGTTTAACATTGTTTCTCTCTCTCTCTCTCTCTCTCTCTCTCTCTCTCTCTCTCTCTCTCTCTCTCTCTCTCTCTCTCTCTCTCTCTCTCTCTCTCTCTCTCTCTGTGTGTGTGTGTGTTTTGCTGCATCTCTTACTTCCTTGCTTGTTATATTTGCAACATGGTATCAGAGCCAAGTTCGAGTTCATAGATACTAAAAGGGATTGACGACAAACTTTTGCAGGAACAAAAGTTTTGACGGAGTTTCTGTCGGAATGTAATATCCAGGCAATAGCGTCGATCCCGAGACTTCCGTACAACTCATATATTGAGAAAGGGAATTAGAAGTAGGATCATGCTTGAAAGAAAACTAATTTATGTTAGTTTATGAAGGTTGTAGCTATAGAAGCAAAAGATAGGTCGATTTTGAAAGGTCATAACTGTCTTAATATAACTCAGTTTTATGTGATCCAAGACTCGCTGAAAAGAGTAAAAAGTCTAGTTTAAATGACAATAAGAATCAGTGGAGAAGTTTAAGCACTTTTTGAGTCATGAACATTTTAGTAACTAACCTTGTTTTTAAACTGTAGAAGAAACACGGTGTTGATGGATGCCTAGATATGTTTTATTAGTTTGTTCTTTGCTTATTTTGTGATCACTAAAAGTTTCATGGTATCATTCACACATAAGAGAAATTGTCATTTGCTTACTCTTGAAAAGCAATAAAAGATCAATAGTGTAATCCATGCTTATAAAACACCTCGTCATATAGGTTATATAGGTTGTATACGTATGATAAAAGAACTCTCCACGGTGTTTGCCTAGTGCCCAGCGCCCTCCTCACTCTCTCTCTAGCGCCCTCACTCTCTCTCTAGCGCCCTCACTGCCCTTCTCATAGAGCCCCCTTGATTTGCCCCTTTCTGGCTTTCTCTCTCTAGGGTTTACAATCTCTCTCTAGCCCCAAAACCCCCAAACCCCCAAAAGGTGCTCTGACCGCGATTTTGAGTCCCCAAATTGGATTCTGAGCACCCTTTTTGCAGCCAGAGAGCCCTCAAACTTTGGAACCCCCAAAAGGTGCTCTGATCGCGATTTTGAGTCCCCAAATTGGATTCTGAGCACACTTTTTACAGCCAGAGACCCCTCAAACTTTGGAAGTCATGGCCACAGAAGATGGGCCAGCCTGGGAAAATCAAGGCGGGGAGCCGCCACGCAAACGGTCCCGATCAGCCATCATAGACAGGGGAGAGTCACCCTCCATGAAGAAGGAGGCTCGGGCTAAGGCTAAGGCCCCCTCAGCGCGGCCAGCCCCGCCGAAAGGGATTGATTGCTCAGACCACACAGGAACTCCTGCCTCGACAGAGAATTGGAGCCACGTCAAAGTGGGCGTGGAGGCTAACAGCGTGGTCTGAGGCTAACGGCCGGGGCATGGCAAAGGAGATGGAGTCCTCGGATCCCATGTGCTCGGCAATTGGTGGTCGAAGAACCGCATCACAGGGCACGAGACCCGCGACACAAAGACGTAGAAGATGGCCTTGGCACGGCACACTTCAAAAAAGCAACAAGCCGTGCAGAGCTTGGCGACATGCGGGCCCGCCTAGACTCTGTGTTCATCACTCTGGACACCGTGACACAGGAGAGGGAGCAGGCAATGCACGAGACGATGGTCACGGTGTCTCGGCTTCAGTCAGAGGTTGAGGAAGCCACCACCATGACACGGGGGCGCAGGCGCCTCTTGCGCATGGCAACCCGGCATTCGGGTTCTTCAGACGATCGAGGCAAGCAGCGGCTCACTCGCGCCCATGTCTGCCGGCTCGAAAGCACGCCCTCGCTACTTTGAGCTTGAGCTCCGGGGGTTGCGGGCAGCCATCCATAGACAGGGGCCCGGGGTCTCCCCTACCGAGGTTCATAGTCACCGCAGAGGCGGGCAGGAGATGGCCAAGCAACAACAGCCCTCGCAAGAGTCGCGGCTCCCGACTCCCACAGGGCGGGGACGCGGCATCGGGCCACCTCCCCAACCCCCAAGATGCACACACGCACGCCGGCGACCACGACCACGCCTGCTGCCCGCTCAAGCCACCCCACGCCATCCCGGCCACCACCACCACCACCCAGCCTGGCCCCAGGCCTACTTCCACCTTTGACCCCGCAGTCAGCCAGACTCCAAGAGCTTGAGACGGAGAGACCCACAATATGGTAGTCCGAGGCATGCCCGAGGAGGGGAGAGTCTCGCCCACAACATTCAACACACATTCTCGACGGATGACATTCCATGGGCGATTCACATTTCCCCGAGCAGCCCGGCCATAGGGCTCGCCGCCCGGTAAATAACCGCATTGTCATATTCATGGTTGCGGATGCTGCCATCGCGTGATGCCATATTGGCGCCCGGGCAAGATGCTGAAGGGGACGCCCCCAGACGTGGACCGGGACCTCACACCCTGACAACAGAGGCACGCCTTGGCGAGAGCTTGTCAAGGTCGAGGCATCCGCCACCAAGGGGTGCCGCAGATTGGTTCGGGGCAGGATGCACATTTTTCCCGACTTTGCTACTGCTGCGGACCCAGCCCCCAATCGCAGCTTGAGCGTGGCCCCCCCGCTACGCTTCTCCTACCACAACCCCCCCTTCTCCTGCTCCTACTCCTGCTCCCTCACGACCCCACTCTGCCACATGTCATTCCGGCTCCATCTACTTCTCACTTTCGGCCTCTGCTTCCGTCCTCCCATGACTTTTGCGCATACCACGGCTGCTGACAAATAGGAATTGTGCCTCCGGGTGGTCTCATGGAATTGTCGAGGCTTCCCTTGGCAGAAGGGGGACAGTCTCAACTCCGTGGCAGCCGATATGGATCTCATCTTTCTCATGGAGACATGGGAGCATGCTGGGCACAGGCTACCTGATCTGCCGGGTTACCAACATTTCTCGGTCTTCAATACCTGTACAGGACAGAGGGGTCATGGTGGGGTTGCTTGCTACTACTGGACAACCTTGGCACATTCGGTTACCCTCCGTAAAACCAGCATGCGGACACAACCGGTACTTGTGGGTTCGTGTGCATAATACCAGTGGCAACCCTCTTTTTCTGGCCGCCTGTTATTTCCCTCACGCAGAGAGCACCTTCTATCGCAGCCACTCCGATGCGGATAGGATGGACCCTTATGTCGATCTATATGATGACATACAGCAGCACAAGCAGTTGGGTAGGGTCGTCCTTCTTGGGGATTTCAATGCACCTTATTAAGTAGAGCAGCCCATGAGACTTGACCCCCTCGTTAACGATGTCCTGCGGCCTACGTCCTGCGCAGAGGCAACCTTTAATACGAGGATCGGGTGACGGCCGGTCACTTTCGCTTTGGCGCATTGCTCTGCTATGTGGTATTTTTGACTTGATAATTTGCAATGGCCTGTCACAGTGGCCCGCTTCTCGCAAGTGCACCTGCAGACAGATGACAATCGGGGGGAGGGTCTAGTGTGGTGGACTATGTGCTCGTAGTTTGCACAAGATATGCATCTCATCGGGCGTTTAGGGTGGGCACCGATACCGGGATGAGGAGGTCGACTTCGAGATCACCTCCCACTTTATTTGGACATGGTTTGGCAAGCCGTAATCCCCCCACTATGCCAGCCCCTCGCCATCCTCGGTTGCGATTAGATTATGGCGAGCGGACTACGCCGAGATGCTCATGGACGCCCCGCCAAAGAATTTCAAGGACCCCCACACTAGAGCAAAGCAGACCCGGTTGGATCGAGCTATTACGGATGCAAATGGCCAGTGCTTTGGCGCCTCCCCTCCCCCCCCGTGCCCGCTTCGGGGGACGGCAACATTTCCGCATAACCGGTGGTTTGATGCGAGTGTAAAGAACATAGCGCCAACTCCGGTCACATTCGGATCCGTACCCGCTTGCGAGCCACCACGCATCTGGCGCACATCCGGCGGAGACAAAGGCGGCACCTTGCCCGGCATCGAGGGAGATGTTCGCCCGCTGACACTCATCCTCAACCTTTTGGCGCCAGTGCTTCAAGGCCAGCCCAACCTCCATGTGGGACATCACACCCGGCAAAGGGGGAACAGATTTGCAGCAGCTCCATGACCCACCAGGACGCCGCACGCCCATACCCCGCAGGATGGCCCCATTGGTTCTCGCGGAGGAGGATGTTGTGGAGGGCCCGCAACGGTGGCTAATGGGAAGGCAACACCTCGATGGTATGCGTGCCGAAGTTACTCAAATGGGCGGGGCGGCGGCCGATCCTCACTACCCCGCTCAATGCAGAGCATTGTAGGAAGGTTTCTCCCGACAATGGACCACAAGCTGTGGTTGTCCCCATTCACAAGGCCCGACGACCCACAATCGTCCGCCACCACCGGACGATCATGGTCGGCCAAGATTTGCCAAACCGCTGGTGGGCATTCTCGAAAGGCCGATTGACCCCGCTGGCGGCGAGGCGGTAGATGTGCGAGCCCTCACACAAGCGGGCTTTTTAGACCCCGCCACTCAACGATTGACCATATCTTTACACTGCGACCGATTGAAGACAAACCCGGAACCATCGGCCAGGACTTGTATTCTTTGCTTTGTGGACTTCGCTGGCTTTGATACGGTCCCCTGAAAAGCTATGGGCTAGCTGCGTCAATGCCATACTGCCGCGTAATGCCATATCTGTTGTATGAGAGTTGTTTTGGCAGGATGCGACGGCCAAGCATTCACCCGATGGTATCGCGGTCCTAGGCTGCCCCTCTCACCAACACTTTTGGCCTCTACATTGACCGGATAGAGCCCCGCTTTTCTCGAGCATGGGGGATGGCATACGGCTTTTGCACCCGGTCATCCGCCCGGCTCATCTATCGCGGACGATGTTGACCTTCCGGCCCCACACCCGAAGCTATGCGCCTCATCTCCGGATGCCCCTAGACACATTCTCGCCGGGCTCTACGACATGCGCATGAATCGCCAAGACCGTGGTGGTTCTCATATCCTCTTCACGCCACCCCACGCCTCCCGCACTCACATATGGGGGGACACCTGTGGAGGTCACACCCACCTACAAGTACCTAGGGGTGGAGTTCCCCTCCTCGCCTGTTGGGAGGCGTCCCATCCGCTTGGGTGACACAGATACTTGAAAGCGCTTTATGCCATGCAGAACAACATCACCGTGCAGAGTTTCTATGATTGGGGCCATCACACATCATGCGCTTTGGGTCGAGCCCGCCCTTTCAGACGGTCGAGGTTTGGGGCCCTCGTCTCTTTGGCGACTGGAATGACTTGGACCAGGTGCGAAGGCATTTTGGCACGCACTTGGGGTGAAACCTTCATCCCCCATCGATTCTCGGGGTCAGCAGAAATCGGATTCTTGCCGCCGACGGGCAGCCCTTGATGTACACATCGCCTATTTTCGTAAAGTGATTAATATGCGTGATGCTCGGCTCCCGCGCAACTTTACGCCGTGGCAATGGGCCCTTGCCGGTCGGGCTTGTTGGAGGGGTAAAAGAGATTAGTGGTTCGCCGGATGGAACGCGGGAGTGAGCAATGCGTCTTTGGTGGACACACTGAGAGGCCGATCGTGGCGACTGGGGAGTACCCGGATGCTTGCTTCCTTGGCAATCAAAACGGCCCATTACAAGGAGCACATCAACCCGTTAACCCGGCCCGCAGCCTCTACGTTCCCGGTACCGCCCTCAAAAGTGCGTGCACTCATTGCCTCCATTCGCGACAAGTGCTCACCATCTTCGTGATCGAGGCAGGCGGTGGATTGGGGAGCCCCGCCAGGCTCACAAGGCTTTGTCAAACGGGTGCCATTGAGGATGAGTCTCACACTTTCTAGAGTTGCCCAAAGATTGATTAGATCCCAAGGGCGGACGCCTCCTTAGTACGCGGCCCTTTTTTGCCCCTACATTTGCCGATGAACATACCGCCGATGCGTGCTCGGGTCGCATATTCGAGAGGTACGGATCTGCGCGAGCCCACCTTTGCCTCCTTTGGCCGCTCACGATCGGGCACTACGAAAAGGATGCATGAGTGTATATATTTGTGTGTTTTTGCATTTCGTATATTGGAACAGTTTGTCAGCAGACTGATTGCTGCCACGGTTTTTCCCTCGAAAACTCTTCGGGACAGGGGTTTTTTAATCCGGGTAGTAATCCGCTTGCCGCGCTTTTGTATCATAGACCGATTGGTCTCCGTGGACGATAAAAATACCTTCCTTCCTTCTATGCCCATGAAGGAACATGTGAAAATAACGGTATGATATTTCTCATATGCTCCTAATAAATTTACTTCTGAAAGCAATTGAGCGACATTCCCCATATGCTAATATGAAAGCAATGGAGCGACATTCCCCACATGCTAAAACTTTATTTCTCATATACTAATATAAATGGAGTGACATTCCCCATTTAGTTCTAATCTGATTATCTTCTGCCATTCTTCACAGGAAAAGAACAGGCATGGCAACAACATTGTCTAATGTTGTGATCAACGGATATCCTGCAAGTCAAAGGACTGTATCAATTTTTTATGGAACTGTCTTTCCTATCTGGAAGATTAAAATTACGTTTTCAACGTGATGACTTACTTGATATTGTGCAAGGTTCTTGCCTTCGTCCAGTGCAACCGATCGATAATGCCAGTGCCAAAATCACAACAAGAACCCCATATGATCAATGGGTGGTTGAGACTCAGACCTGGGACAAAAAAAATACTATGGCAAAACGATATCTTTTCTAAAGCATACAAAAATACAGGCAGCATGTCAATTTGAATTTATTAGCCAAAACTGAACAAATGATGAATAGCATATATTCCCATGCTTCATCTCATTGAGACTTGACAGGAAAAATAGTAGCCACATTTCCAAGAAGCATCAATCCAAAATATATACAAGTGCATCCTATTTGTGGACGTACATGTCTCTTGAAGCCTGATGCATTCTTAAAGATCTATTACAACACAGTTTGCATCTCTGAACATGAACACCGTTAGAATAACGAACTCTGACAAGGGGTCAAAAAAAGAAATGTGTAACTTCTTTTCATCTGACAAAAGTTCCACTAATGAGGATAAGGCTGATAAGACAACACATCGGACTTTCGCACTAAATAATTCTAGGAAGGCTACAGGATGATAGCCAAGATATTTGACTTTGGCACTAAATAATTCTCATAAATCCAATTAACTAAGGAGAGCTCAATAACTGGGGCTCTATGGATTTGCCCATATTCCCACTGCCTTCTTCAACAACCTTTGTCCAAACATGAGCGATTTTTTCAGAATAAGCCACCTGCAGCAGAATATGAAACGAGATTGTGAAGTTTTTATGGTTTTTGTAGTTACAGCAAGAGACAAAATACCTGCGTATGAACAAATCCTTTAAGCATTTGAAAAAAGTCCCTTTGTCTCTCAAATTCATACCGATCTAATTCACCACGATTGCGCTCCTGCGAAACAAATCAGACTTTATCAAGGTAGACACATGGCAAGGGCACCTATAAGGACCTATCAGAAACAGCAAGAAGCTATAAAGTCCAAAGTGATCATCGGTGCTGAGACCCATGTCCCTTTTGTAGCAAAAATGTTATCCGAATATTCTGGCATCTAAAATATTATTTTAATTCAGTTGAAGCAGAAGAATTGTATAACAAATAACTTGCCTGCATGTATCAACTTAATAGATGCATTTGTATACCTTAATGTATTCATACTCTGTCTGTGCACATTCTCGGGATTCCTCTGCAAGTTTCATTGATTCCTTCAGCTCATCCACTTTGCGGTTCCTTGATCTATCACCACCAAAAACCTTTGATGATGCTACAGATAATTTTTCAATCCGCCCTTGCATTGTGGAAATATCTGTCATCAATGTCTGTAAAGTCAACAATGCACTAGCTCGGTCCGAAAATGCAGTATGAACAGCTTGCATCATTCCCAAGTACTCATGGAGGTTATCCTGCAAAAGATTCAAAGAGAAACTAAGTGACCATGATGTACATATTTTAACATGCAAAACCGAACTGCCAATCTAAGTCTTCTTGAAGATCATCAGAGACGTAAGCGACTAGAAAATGTGAGAAGTAACGTGTGTGCTATATACAAGGCCTATCATAGGCAAATTTAGGATCTTTGGATTACACATGCGCGAGACAAAGCAAACAAACTGAAAACGTAAATATCATGCATAGATGGTGAGAACTTTGAATGTGAGTGAAGGAAATGCAAAAAAGAAACTCCACCTTGTTTGCAAAGGGCCACAAGTACAATGATATTATCACCTTGCTGTCCCAATACTTGGTGTGATACACAAAGGTACATAAAAGTTAATGGGGGTTTTGAATAAGTGTTCTACTATGATGAAGATGTCAAGGTTCGTTCCTGACAAGGGATGACAACAAAGAACACTATGAAAAAGATTTTCAGACATGACAGTGATGTCATAACAATCTGACGATTCTTTCTGGTATTTATCTGTTTGGTGCATGGCAAAAGTTAAAATTTATAAAAACAAAAGATTCAACAAAGCGGCTCTATTCACAGGGAAATGGAAATGTGCTAAACAGAAATGGTTGCAGAATGACTTGAGACAACTTCACCAAATTGAGATACAATTATCTAGGAAGTATGTGAGGGGTACCAAATATATGTCTTAAACATGATGAGCCAGAAAATACATTACTAAATTAAACTGACAATACCAGATGTTTAACAGATTGTGCATTGGCCTCACGGTAGAACCTGCTTGCTTTAACAGCTGCAGTAGCCAAACGCTTGGCATCAACAGCATGAACTTTCTGATCATTTCCCAGAGCCTCCTCACTCTCAAACTTTGTAAGCTTGATAAAGGCCAGGCCGAGCTCGCCCATTACTTCTCCAACCTCTTGCTGAGCTTTTACCAGGACTTCAGCCTGCTCAAACAGAGATGAGAGAAGGACAAGCTATCAATAAAATCTAATCTTCAATTTTTAGATACCAATGACGAAATTTGTGAATGTAATTTCCATGTTAACAAGGCATCATAACAGTTTGGCATGCAACACTCACATTATTCTCTACATAAATTTGCCATGCCACTGCACGTAGCTGTCCTTACAACTTTTAACTGAGCTTTACTTCAATTTTGAGTTTAAGGAAGAAAAAGAATGGTACAATGCAGACAGTTAAGTGAAGAGTGTCATCTACAAAACTACAAATGATATGACATGAAGCCAAATTACCTGCTGGGATGCATCTATTAGTTCTTGCTCAAGATCCTGCAATTTTTCCTTTCTTTCAATAAATTCCTTGTCCTCTTCGACAACAGGAGGTTTTGCTCCACCCCAGTCATTCGTAACTGACTGTTTAAGTTCCTTAAACATTCTGAGAAGATCTCTACCACCCTTAGCAGGCAATGTTGCTTCCTGTGGCACGAGGATGCTGCTGTTCCCATCGCCAAATAATTGACGTGGAAGTTTTACAGCTCCATCCAGCATTCTTGAAGCCACGTCCAATGATGGTTGGAGAGGAAGCTTTCCCTGTGATTGAAGAAATAATCTAAGCTCCTCACTTTTCCTTAATATAGGATGCTCTGCAAGCCTATGCAAGTACCGTTCTAACGAGATCCTCCGCTGCTCTATAAACTCCTGTTTTTGCATCACCTGACTCTCTACAATGCTCTTATCTGGTCTTGGAGGAATAAAATATCCCCTGTATGTTTCAGCTAGCCTATCACCCAAAGTAACAAAATCACGAAATCTTCTACGCACAGTAAAATTGGCGCCCCCATACTCTGGAATATTTGTTTGTGTAGCCACCATATATGTCACATAAGTGTTACTACCAGGAACTAATGAGTTCCCTCCCTGTTCTTGCATCTTCTGAGGATGTGTCACACTGATATTTAAATATTCTGTAGAAACTGAAGCTGATGGAGAATGCAACGTACCTGTCTTCTCATCGACCTCCTTCAAGCTCCCATTTATAGATCCCTCTCCCATATATGGAGTAAATATGGCATCTGCATATGATGGAGGCTCTATTAAAGGCTCATCGTGCATTGAATTAGTGGCCTCTTGAAAGCTTTTTCTCAGGTCATCCTGCCCAGCCAAAGGATGACTATTTTGCAAAGGATCTTGGTAGTGTTCTTCTTCGTCGTTTTCTTCATCAGAACGTGCAAAACTTGCGGCCATTGCACTCCTGTAATCAGAACTTGATATATAGGTCTGTGGAATCTGGTTAATTCTCGACCCATCTGCCATAGCTAGGACAACCTAAATTGGAAAAAGACCGATCTGAACGATTTCAACTTGTAGGTCTTGTAATTTGCTTGTAACTGAAACAACCCAACTAACTTTTGAGGAAAATTGGGCAGTAACAGACGAGCTTAAAGCAATAAACAGCATCGAGATGGAGCTGTAATGAGGTTTCACAGATCCGGCACTACAGGGTACTGCATGCCTTACACAGGTGGTCGACGGCCAAGATGAAGCCACAGCGAAAGACCGTGTAGGACCGTTCCTTGCACGAAAATGGCTACTGTACAGCATAACAAAACAACCCATTCACCTAAAATCAAACCCATGATTGAGCAAGCACCATGTTACCACATTTGGCATACGTATATAAGAATGTCCTTTTAGAGGATAAAATATAAATAATAATAATAATAATAATATTATCATGCTCCGTTCGACCCTAAGGGTCATGAAGCAACAGTTGCGATGTGTAGCGCCTAGTTTTGTGTTAGACTGAGCAAAAACCCTCTGTGAGATTCTATTGATTTCATAAAACATCCTAATCCTCTTGGATCTAATGATAATAGAGAATAAAATTTGGCTGGCAAATGCCATACTGGTCTCGTATGTATTGATATTTTGAGCAATATAAGAAAAACATGCTCCTCATCTTCCACTTGGTCGGATTTACAAATATCGCAAGTCCTCTTCTCCAGAATCTGTTTCTGCCATCGTATTGTCTCTATCTTAAAGAGTGTGACTCTGATTCCTCGACTTAGGTACGAGCTATTTCAAAGCTTTCTGGTGTTCCCGGGATTACTAGAGCGGAAGTTTGCCATTTGGCAGATGGTGATGGTCGGTTTGTACAGCAGTAGAGTTGCAGTTTTTTTGTGAGTTTGTTGTGGAGTGTTGAGGTATCGCTGTCTCTTTGGGGCAGTTCTCCTTCCTCCTCACTTGCTTTGTAACATTATCATTCTTTTGATATATTGATGACACAGTTCTTAAAAAAAAAAAAAATCTATATCTTGCAATGATTCTTTTCAGCTGTTTTTAAATAGGGGCGTTCAAGTAATCAACACTAGCATAGACGAGTAACGGGTTTACCTCCTCTTGATAAAAGGTCATTTTGGAGTCTCGTTTCTCCCATAATTTTTCTGAGAAATTTGTCTTGAACCACTTCCCTTACACCTATCTCAGAATCTGGCCAATTTTCTCTCATGATTCCCCACTGACCAGCACAATCTTGCACTTCTTTGATCCATCTTGATGGTAGATCCATTGCTACCTTGAGTAACCTGCTATCATCCATATCCCTGAGTCTATTCACAAGGTTCATTGTCAGACATAAAGCCTCGGCTTCTAGAGGAAGAAGACATGTCTCTGCCAATAAAACTGCATATGATATTTGCCTTTGCACACCTAATTTTACTTGAACAAATATGTTTAACACCTGTTCTACCTGATTCCATGTTTTTGTGTGTAGCGAAGGCCTCCAAATGGGAGCGCCATATAGTATTATTGTTTGGACCAAGGTTTTAAAAAGCATTTTTTTTAAGTCCCCAACTAGATAATGATGAACTATGACATCTAGACAGCATTGAATATAAGGTCATCTTACCTCCCATGGTTCGTTTCCATACATATTCTTTCCACTTATAATTCGAGCAAGTCTCCAAACCCAAGTACTTGTAACAGTCCACTTCTTCTAACTATTCCCCTTGACACATGAAAGATGGATGATTTATTGTGCCAATCACCATGGTCTTCGTTTTGGAAAGATTTACTTTCATTTTACAAGAACTACAAAAGAGACTTAATGTGTCTAGATGCCCTTGTAGCCCTTCTGGGGAAACTGCTATCAGCACTACATCATCAGCATACATTAGTAATTGTACCACAAAACCTCCTAATTTAGCTCCTGCATGTCCTTGCTCTGCAACCACTCTGCCAAAAGAGAATAGATGACAATGGCCACCCTTGCCTGACTTCCATTGTACTTCGAATTTCATTTGGCACTTCAATGGATAATTTGGTTAAAACCTCTTCATAGTGCAACAGCACCTCGCCATGCATTTGGAATACCAAGCTTCTCTATCCTTAACTATATTTTTTCTGGAGGCATCGTGTCAAAGGCTTTCAAGAAATCAACGTACGCTATTCTTTAGTTCTACTTCTTTTCTCCTGCTATTTGGTCATCTCTTAAGATTGTTACTCGAGTCCTACAAACACGCATTAAGCATGACCTGACCTCTGATGTGTGTTTTCCTCATGTTGCTGTTGATGTGAACATCATGATGGAGAATAACAAAAAGGAGGTCTCAGCCTAGATGAAAGAACCGCAAGCTTTGTTAGACCGTATGGATGTTCAATTGCATGCTGAAAGTGTTTTCTATGAAACGGACGCATGCTCTAATTTTTTTACTCAAGCTGGTGTCTCAATAGTGGAGATTGATCATAGTGCACAGCTGCAAAGCCTTCATAATTTGGTTTCTCATGCGGTCATATGTCATTTTACTGGTCAGTTCCTGGATCTCAAAAAAATGGAATATTGGTTGAAGCAACACCTTGCAAAATTGGGATTGCCTCAGCATGAATCTTTGAAGGTTCTAGATAAGCAAAACAATTATTTCTTGGTGATTATCGTCTCTCGCTGTTGATAACCTGGTTAGTGGATACTTTGTGGGGCCATTACCTACTGTATCAGGTGTACATCTCTGGTTTTTGGTCACTTAAGTCTGATGCACACTGTATGCTATATTGGTTTGCATTTAGCCCACTCTCTCTTCATTCTAAGGCTTCTCATTTGAAATCTATTGTGGTTAAAAGCGGTCCTCTTTGTTTCAAATACAAATTGTCTCTACTTAATGGTCTGGATGTTGCTATTATGTTCCCTGATACTGAGGCCTTCTCTGTCTATCATGCTAGGACATCATCCCTTTTTAGGAGCTTCTACATTTGGCATACATATCAACAAGCACACTTCCAATGAGAATATTATATTCAAAAGAGTATTGTATAATCTGCTCATGCACCAGCCTACAAGATCTATGGTTCTAATGTTGGCACAAGCTTTAAGAGTACTTAGAATGTGATCTTGGTTTTATAATCTCATGCTGCATTTTCTCAAGCAGTTCTAAAGCTAGAAGATTGTGTCTGTCCACTAATCATTTCACTTCAAGTCACTGCATTTTTCTTGGGAAGGTTATCAAAGACCATGCGTGCTTTGTCCAATTTTTCGCATTTTGCATGGATGTCAACAAGGGTGCTTCCAATAAGAACATTACTTTGTTACTGGATATTGATAATATGATCATGAATTAGTTGACCATGCTCTGCATCTCCTATGTTGCTGCATGCCTTCAAAATGCTAAAAAATATAGCTCTATTTGGATCTATATGATCCTATTGCATTTATTTATAAAGTTCTAGAGCAATGAAGCCGTGTCTATGTAGGGCATTTTTGTTTGGCGACTTGTCAAATGTGTTAAATGTCCCACATTTTGCATGCATATCCATAAACCCTAAATATAGCTCTAATTGGATCTATATGGTTCTATCGCATTTGTTTATAAAGTTCTAGAGAAATGAAGTTGTGTCTATGCAGGGCATTTTTATTTGGCAACCTGTCAAATGCGTTAAATGTCCCACATTTTGCATGCATATCCATAAGCCCTAAAATGCATAGTTTCTGTCCACGCTTTCCATATGGAGAAATATAAACATTACCATTAAGACCCAAATTTACTTGCTGCAACTCACGATACAATCTAACAGCCTCCTGTCCCTGCCCAAGCTTAGCCTCTTGTTCGCTTCAATTATATTTTTACAAGAATCAAACAATTGAGTCTAATGAGATTATCTTCTAATAACAAAACAAATCAAGCCCAGAAATCAGACGTGACTCCAACTTCGTACCATTTACAAGGACTTTGCTCTTTCTGTAGTTCTGTAAAATATGGAGTACTGTGATCTGATCTACAATAGCTTTTGTGTGCTCAATCTTCTCGTAAATTTTTTATTTTTGGATCAGTCCTATTGATGACTACTTGTATATTGGATTAGAAATTAGGCCTAGCAAAATAATACATTATTTACAATTATAAAACAGGAACCATAAGAAAACTATTTAATTGGAAAGAGATTACAGATATATGACACATAGAGTGGCACTCAAGCTCAAGATAGAAAGGCAATGCCTCCATCGAAACTAGCGGATCTCCTCTTGAGGTCAAGGAATAAATAACTACCAACAAAACAAAGACTAAAGATAGACCTGACTAATTAAGTGAAAATGTCAAATTGCCACCTAACATCAACAAACAGACTATTTTTACCTACCCCAATTTGAACATTTGTTGCAAACATTAGGGATGTAATGCTTCGCAGTTCCAATTTTCATATCAGATTTTGATCAAGCCCATTTATGCAAGACATTCATTATGTCTTTTCTTTAAAAGAGGCTTTGTCATTGAATCAACTGTCATGAATTGAGTATTCAAATATTTAATGATATCTTACCTTCTTCTACCTTCTCTTGTGTGAAGTGGTATTGAGTTTCAATATGCTTGGCCTTAGTGAAATTGTTTGGATACTTGACCAAGCTAACTGCTGCTCTATTGTCATTCGTGAGTTTAGTAGCACCTGCTTGTTCCGCATCAATGTCCTTTAAACCGTGAGTCAATGGTTACTTGAGATCACCTAAATCTATCATGTGAAATTTCTGCACAAGGCAGCTCTTAGTGTGCTTCATAAGTGCTTGATGATTAGATGCCAAAATCAGATGATCGACATATAATATGGTAGACATTTTATTATTTATAAAAGGAAAATTGGTAAAAAAATGAATGAATAGTCTTGTACCATAATCTGGGAGATTGTTTAAGGCCATAAATGGCCTTTTTGAGCTTACATACTTTCTGCTCATCATCTGCTGCAGTATATCCTGGAGGTTGCTTGATGTAGACTTCCTCATCGATTTTGCATGCAAGAATGCTATCTTATTATCCATTTGTCATAAATCAAGATCCAATGCTGATGCTATGGCTATGACTGTGCGCACTGAGGATAGATGAGCTAGAGGGGCATAGGACTCATGATAGTCAATGCCAACTTTTTGGGAGAAACCTCTTGCCACCAATCTAGCTTTAGTTTGAAGATTTATTTAGTGGATATTGCTCTCTTGCTTGCTGGAAGAAAATAGAGGAACATCACATGTGTGATCCTCAATAAGCAATGAATATCTTCGTCTATTGATGTTTTCCAGATAACACTATGGGAGCCGTTGATGGCTTCATGATATGTGGCCGGCTCTTCTACTGAAGCACAACTATGAAGGGCAATATAAGCTGAATTTCTGGGCTTCTTCTACTAAAGTAGTCTAGCATCTTTTTAGTGGGTTTGGTGGTCCTTACAGATCTCCTGGGGGTGGTATTTGGTAGATCATGCTCATGAGGCATGTCCAATATCTTCATATTTTGACTCGAGTTCTAAGGGTATATCCATCTCATCCAATAGAGTATCCTTGTCCAAAATCCTCAAATTTGGAATTATTTGTATTCTGCTCCATAACACTGGTGGGTACCCCTTTCCTTGCCATATGCTATAATCAGTCTCGTCAAAAAGAACGTTCCTCCTCATGATTATTTTGTTTGACGACGGGACAAAGAGTTTATAGCCCTTAACAGTGTCACCATAGCCAACAAACATGCAACATGTTGCTTTATTAGACAATTTACCTGATCTGCACTCTCCCTTGGGCAAGTGTGCATATGTTGTACTTCTAAAGATTTTTAGTCCTTCAACTATTTGGCTTCACAATAGTTCATGCTTCATTTGGCACAAGACCCTTGAACTATTGTTGTAGTGACCCTGTTGATGAGATATACAGTCGTGTTTATTGCTTCAACCCAGAACTTATCGTCAATACCTTTTGACAATTGCATGGTACATGCAAATTCAAGAACAATATTATTCTTTCGCTCTACTACATTAATTAATTGGTGTTTATGAGCTACATAAGTTTTATGGTGAGTTCCTTGTTGGGGTTAAAGGACTCATCAAATGCTGCACTAATTAACTCGCCTCCTTATGACTTTTAACTTTCTTTCCCATTGCCTTCCAGCTTCTAAACTGCACAAACACGTCCAATTTATATATCAAAAAATAGACACAATTTTTTCTTGTAAAGTCATCTCGATAAGAAGGAAATAGCGGGAATCTCCTACGGACTTTACACAATAAGGTCCCCACACATCCATGTGTATGAGATTCAATGGTTGATTTGCTCTATTCACTTTCACCTTATTCTATGGCTTCCAAGATAACTTTCCTAAAGCACATCCCTCACACACAGACAAGAGGGGGCTTTTACCTTGGGCAGTCTTTCAATAAATTTGACATCCCTCATTCTCTTTAAGAGAGGAAAGTTGATTGCCCAAGCCTCTCATGCCATATCTGGTTTTCATCGATTGTACAAGCATTTAATGCCAATGTTTATTCTTTGCACCAACTAAGTTGGTATAGAGGGCCAACCCTTGTGCCTTTTGCAACAATCATATTGCTTTTTTTTTATAATGGATCATGGTTCCTTGATTCTAGGGCCAGTGATCATATGACCAGCCAAAAGGGCCTATTTGAACAAATAACCTTTGCCACAGATAAGAGACAAGTGAAAATCGGAAAAAGGAAGTTGTCTATTACAGGAAGAGGAAGTGCTATTCTAACACTTCCAATTGAGACAGTTTGATAACACACTATCATACCAGACTTGGAGGTAAATCTGTTGTCCATCTCAAAGTTAGATAATGCAAATATATTCGTCACTTTGACAAAAGGTAGTGCGCTGCACAACTGAGCTATGAGCCCACTAGCTTCCGGACCTGAAAGACGGCACCACAATTCCTCCTCCACAAGCCATGTGTTTGTTATCTTCTGCTGTAACCCCTAAATCCAGTGCATCATGCACCATATCATCTAGCATATCAGCTTCAAGATGCCAATTACATGCCCCTTTTTATTGCCACTGTTTATTTGTACTTCTTCTACAAAAGCTCGTGATGTTGAGACTAGAGAACCACTCCTCGGACTGCGATTAGACCTAAGGAGTCATTAGTTCAAGAGGCCTTATGCCCATGATCCTATGATCTATTCTATATGCTATTATCCTTGCCATATCTAGAAGATTCTCTCTTTCTTTTATCTAGTCCGTGGCACTCTTTTCCAATATGCCCTATTTTGTGACAATTATAACACCTTCGTGTCTCCATGCTTTCTTGTTTTTCTACAAGAGTCTATCCTTCTTTGTCATCCTCCCTTCCTTCCTTCCTTTCTTCCTTCTTTGAGCATCCTTGTTTATTCTCTTCCAATAGGATTTGTTGACAGGCCCATTCCAATTCAACATGCTCACTTGATCCTATAAGATTTTTGACATTGTTATAGGTGGGAGGCAGTTCTAATAGCAAAGCCTCTACAAGCAATAGTCAAGTAGTAAAGATTATGGGATACAAGTTGGCTCGTTGTGAAAAGTGCCTTTTTTTATAGATGAGAGAGGGCAAATCCCAAGCATCCTTGGCACTATCAGTTGGCTCTACCTAAGCCAACGTTGTACCATCCAAATATCTCATGATCATTTCCTCCGAGTCCTTTTGCATGGCTCTTACTTTAATGAACTGGTAAAAGACATTGGCATGGAGAAATATTTCTATCTTTCTCGTCCTTAAGCTGAGCAGGAGCCAACTTATTTATAGAGATCGACCTGCTCTGATAACATATTTGCAATCATAAAACATGAACCATAAGAAAACTATGCAATTGGGAAGAGATTATAGATATATAACACATGGAACAATGCTCATGCTCAAAACAATAATGAAACACTGCCATCGAAACTAATGGATCTCATCCTGAATTCAAAGAATAGAATAGAATAGAATAGAATAGAATAGATTTTTTATCGTCCACGGAGACCAATTGGCATATGGGACCCAAACGAAAAGAGAGCAGCAAGCGTATTACTGTCAGGATTAAAAAACCCCTGCCCCGAAGGGTTTTTGAGGGAAAAACCTTAGCAGTAATAAATATGTTGGTACATTGTACAATTGTATAGGACAATTCAATACTGTCCCAGAGGACACAACTGGGTCCGTGCATCCATAACCTCCTAGAGGTATGACCCCAACAAGCCCACGGACGTTGTATTCAATAACTCATGCAACGGCTAGCCAGGCACTAATAACCAAATATACCGCGCTCGGATATGGGCAAATGCTGGGCAGATCTGGACATTCATCTTCAATGGCGCCCTGGTGGCAACACTGACAAAGCCTCTCCTCCCCTGCTTCCCGAGTCCAACGCCCTGTCTCAATGCGGAGACGATGTGCACCGTGCGAATGGAAGCTATAAGTCTGCACTTCTTCATGGGCAAATGGGTGTACAAGTACTAGTGTGGGCCTCTCGTGAGCCTAGGATTGACTTGCTGTTGATAGTGTGCCAGCTTTACGTGCGTCATAGATCTGCATCCCAGAGTTTGCGAAGGAAAGTAGCATCTAGGTACAACTTTAGTGCATTGTGATCCTTCTTTGTCCAAATCCAAATATCAACGACAAAACAAAGACTAAAGACACATCTAACTGATTAAGTGACAAATGTTAACAAACAGACTGTTTTACCAATATACATAGCAGGGGTTAATTTGAAGTTGAGGACAATGCTTTCTTTGGAAGAAACATTTCAAAAAGCTAATCTAGATTCTAAAGCAGGTAAGTGCCACCAGCAAATTTTGGAAAGTGTCATTAGCTTATAACAATGAGTAATGCAAAGAAATGACCATTAAAAGTCAGTGTTATGATTCAAACTCCCTCCTTTCATACGTCTAATCAATCGGCAAAAGATACCTACCTTAGATCATCCCCTCACTTGCTTAGGCTGGGGACTACTTACAAAAAAACATTTTTGAAATGAAACCCATTCCATGCACTACTATTGGAGAGGTCCATGACATTTCGTCCATTACTGTGAACCTCCATCGAAGTTGTGGTGTATGTCATGCATCAAACCTTAGATTGTGCCATGTGGCATTTTTATTGTCATGTCATTTAAAGCGCCACATCATCAAATCAAGATTGTGACTGCCACATCAGCAAATCCTAGATTATGCCACGTGGCATTTTGAGTGCCATGTCATCAAACCCTAGATTATATGTGCCACATCATCAAACTCTAGATTGTGCCACCTGGCATTTCCAATTTAGCGTTTGATGATGTGGCATGCACAATCTAGGGTATATATCATGGCATATATCATGCATCAAACCCTAGATTGTGTCATGTGGCATTTTGTATTGCCACATCATTTAAAGTGCCACGTCATCAAATCTTAGATTGTGCATGCCACATCATCAAACCATAGATTATGCCATGTGACATTTTTAACACCACATCATCAAACCTTAGACTGTGCCATGTGGCATTTTGTATTGCACGTCATTCAAAGTGCCATGTCATTAATGTAAACTACAAAACTTGAAATACAATCTTAGTTGAATTTGGAATCAAGATTCAAGGCCTTATAAACTTACAACAATTGCCAAAATAATAGTTGTACGCTTCCAATATGTCAAAACAACTTCACATCTCTATGGTTGCTCCATTGTGTTAAACAATATTGTATGTTTCAATATAACACATTATTACTGCACACATTTTTACCCCACTTCTGTGAACAATCACATGGAACGCCCACTCAAGGTGGGCAATTTTCTAGTACACCATAACTTCATTTAAAGTGCCAAGTCATCAAACCCTAGATTGTGCATGCCACATCAACAAACCCTAGATTATAAATGCCATGTAGCACAATCTAGGGTTTGATGACATGGCGCACACAATCTAGGTTTTGATAACATGACACTTAAAATGATGTGGCAACACGAAATGCCATGTGGCACAATCTAGGGTTTGATGATGTGGCACTAAAAATGCACGTGGCATAATCTATGCCACGTATAGTAATCTAGGGTCTCACCTCATCAAACCATAGAAGTTATCATGTATGCATGCATCAAACCCTACATTCCCACATCATTTAAAGTGACATGTCATCAAACCCTAGATTGTGCGTGCCACATCATCATCAAAACCTAGATTGTGCATGCCACATCAATATGTAGCATTATAACAGGGGTTTTTTTTTGTGATTTTATACGCTTTTTGACATGGTTTTCATATGATTTCATGGGCGTATTGCACGAGGCATACTAATCAGTACATCTAGAGTGCACCAAGTTTTTCCATGCAATTTGTGCAATTTTTGTTTCATCCTCCTCAATGGTTAAGATCAGAGGGCTTACAAAGAAAGCCCTCTTTTAATTCAAAAAATCCAAGGGCTTATAATAAAAACCCTTTTCTCATGAGATTCGAGACAGCCGGAATTAGGGCACGATTAGGGTTTGTGGAATCGATGATGGCAGCTACTTACTTGGAGTCAGCTGCGCAGAGAACTCTCTTGATTCTCAAAGTCCGGCATGCATCTTGCCAGGACCTTTAGTCCTCTTCCTCGCATAGGAGAATGGGTTGTATATTTTCCTAAGGCCATATCGGCGGTGCAACATTCTCTATTTACCCCAGGATTTCTAGAGAAAGCGCAGGGGCCCGAAAAGGCGATTAATACTAGTTTTGTTTGATTATTTGTAGGTATCGGCTTGCACCAACCAACGTCGCGAGAATCTCGGGTGCCACATTACAATCTACCCTCAGCATTGTTTGCCGGGTTTTCAATGCGGGTTTGGGTGTAAATTGTTTACGTATGGCGGATCCACAATCTTTCTTCCCATGCATACATATTCTTTTTCTTTGATTCTTTCTCGCAAGAAAGAAATGAAATATGCTCAAATGACCACGGTACAACGTAACCCGGATCAAAGAACCGGGTTTTGTTTGATTGACGATGGCTTATGAGCGGGGGATATCATGAATCAATCCCCCTCGAAGTATATGCGGCATTTGCGGTGGAAGGTAACCGATGGTTTTAAGTTCTTATTGGCACCACGACAAATCTATCGGCCTTCATCTCACGTTGGCAAGTATCGGCTAGCCACCCAGCGAGGGCCCTTTTTTAATTCTATGATTTTACGTGGTGAGTTTCAAGCCTTTCATTAGATGGGTTCACCGCAAAGTCTAGACATAGCTATATTGCCACGGCTTTTGGATTACGTCTCCCACGCTAGAACACTTAGATCCGCTTGCGTGAAAGACCCAACAATCGCACCCAAAATTGCTCTCACTTTCTTGCTATCCCTCATTTCTTTGATAATCCCAGGCCTAAACTCTCCAAGCGGACCACGAGAACGCCCATTTTCTTCCAACCCAAAGATTCGATTCCTCATCATCCTCCCCGCCGCTTGCAAACTAAAGTTAGCTTTCGAGGGATAATTGAGTTTAAATTGGATTGCGGATGGCGTAAGATGCTCGTCCTAGCAAGAATAAGAGCGAGAGGGAGGATTAGAGGGCACGAGGAGTGCCAACGCCCATTAACTTAAATGGAAATCTTGTTAGTGCTCACAATGACTCTGAGCTTAGTAGCCTTATCCAGCAACCGGTAAGTGCACAACAGCCTTTTCTAGTAAAAAATTACGGAAAAATGAGAAAGCTCAACTTCTTAAAGTCTTTTGGATACATCTGGTATACAACAAATTAATACCTCAGGATGGAAGGGAATAGCTTGACCCCCAAGCTTAATGCAACATACATATGTCTCTGAATATACAATTTGATGACTTCTAGCATCTTTAGTATGCTCCAAAGGCATCATTTGTTCCCATATATATAGAACTAGAAGCGCTTGAATTTCGTTTCCATGAGTAGGTGGAATTTGCACCTTCGGCTTAGGCATTATTTTATTGCTTAATGATGATATCTGCCTCTAATACAGAGTAAAAATCTCACATATCTTCATTTTTGACAAATTATTTTCTTGTTGTTTGGTTCTTCGAGTAAAGGTGATGTGAAATTGAAAATATTGCTCCTTAAAGTTGGGTAAAGGAAGGCATTGTTTGTTATAATTACGTGTTGTTGGAATAATTTACGGCAAATATGAAACTTGTGCGGTAGTAGTGAGCTATGGAGCATGTTGGTATGACCTTTCTTTTCAATTTTGTGATTAGAGGTTTTGCTTTTGATGTTGGCTTATGCATGCTTGAACGAATAGGTGTTATATCACGCAAACAACCGCTTCCCACATTTTGCAATCTTAGCAATGACCATCCATCAACTTCATTCATTAATCTTTGACATCGATGAATGTCCGGAAGAAACAAAGGACATACGCTATACTCCAACATTGACTTCTACCGGAATGGTGAAAAAAAGTGGATGAATTCTATGGCGCGGAGATCGGCGATTGAGGGATCGTGTCTGGTTGCATTCTTGATGGCTTGGACAACTGATGGAGCATAGAGTTGGAGCATAGAGTTACGGGGATAGCTAAGTCCAAACTTTTACAAAACTTGTGCAATGGTTACAAAGAAGACTGAAAATGGAACTGGTACAAGAAAGATTGGTAATTCCTAGTATATTCTGATCCGTTGACATTTTGTATTAATCTATTTGTCTATTGTTCAAAAGTGGATGTACAATGGGAAGTGGTGCATCTTATGTTTTTCAAAACATGTGAGAATGCCTTGTAGTTGCATTAACAAGCAACTTTGCACAATATTACATGCAAAAGTGTTTCTAAAATTGTTACATGCATTTATGGATTTCTTAGTGCCCTTCTGTCCATCATTAGAGTATTAGGTAATGTCTACATGTACACCCCTTACAACATCCTTAAGGCCCCGAAGGGGCCAAAAAAATTTTTTAGTTAACACAAACCATTAACACACAACTACCATTAATATTATTAACACAAACCATTGCATTTGACACATTTAAATTAAAATCCCCCTTTTGAACCCCCTTTGGTTTGGGTGCATATTCACACGGGGGGTTACGTAGGGCAGCGAGAGCCCCAAAAAATTTACAAGTCCAAACTTTTACAAAACTTGTGCAATGGTTACAAAGAAGACTGAAAATGGAACTGGTACAAGAAAGATTGGTAATTCCTAGTATATTCTGATCCGTTGACATTTTGTATTAATCTATTTGTCTATTGTTCAAAAGTGGATGTACAATGGGAAGTGGTGCATCTTATGTTTTTCAAAACATGTGAGAATGCCTTGTAGTTGCATTAACAAGCAACTTTGCACAATATTGCATGCAAAAGTGTTTCTAAAATTGTTACATGCATTTATGGATTTCTTAGTGCCCTTCTGTCCATCATTAGAGTATTAGGTAATGTCTACATGTACACCCCTTACAACATCCTTAAGGCCAGAAGGCCAAAAATTTTTTTAGTTAACACAAACCATTAACACACAACTACCATTAATATTATTAACACAAACCATTGCATTTGACACATTTAAATTAAAATCCCCCTTTTGAACCCCCTTTGGTTTGGGTGCATATTCACACTTGGGTTACGTGAGGGCAAATGAGCCCCAAAAAAATTACAATACATGTACAAAATTAACACCATTAAGTACATATTCTCAAACCTTATAGTATTTTGCAAACCTTAATATACAGTATACAAAAACTTGTATATGCATACCCCACAAACGAGGATCGCTATGTACGGTCCAGATCTTGGGATAAAGGGCAAATATGCCCATCCGACAGCTCTCGTTGCCCGAAGTAACCCCCCGTGTGAATATGCACCCAAACCAAAGGGGGTTCAAAAGGGGGATTTTAATTTAAATGTGTCAAATGCAATGGTTTGTGTTAATAATATTAATGGTAGTTGTGTGTTATTAAACCCTAGATTGTGCGACGTGGCATTTTGAGTGTCGTCATCAAACACTTGATTGTGCATGCCACATTATCAAACTCTAGCTTGTGCCATGTGGCAATTCGTATTGCCACGTCCTTTAAAATGTCATGTCATCAGACTCTAGATTGTGCATGCCGCTTCGTCAAACCCTAAATTGTGCATGCCACATATCATCAAACCCTAGATTGTGCGTGCCATATCATCAAACTCTAGATTGTAAATGGCACATGGCCAAGTCATCAAACCCTAGATTATGCCACCTGGCATTTCGTATTGCCATGTCATCAAATCCTTGATTGTGCCATTTGGCGTTTACAATCTACGGTATGATGATATGACATGTTGATGCATGACATACATAATAACTTGTAGGGTTTGATGATGTGGCACTAAAAATGCCACGTTGCAAAGTCTAGGATTTGATGATGTGGCACGCCCAAGCTAGGATTTGATAACGTGGCATTTTAAATGACGTGGCAATCTAGGGTTTGATGCATGATATACAGGATAACTTACAATCTAGGGTTTGATGATGTGGCACTTTAAATGACATGGCAATCTAGGGTTTGACGGCACTGCTATCGGCTCTCCAAATTGACTAGAGCAACCAGGAAGATTCGATTGGGTGAATCCTCCAAGCCGTAGGAGGATTAGCTTGAGTGAATCTTGAGGATTCGCTTAAGTGAGTCCTCCAATTAAATCAGGCCAAAAATCATTGTTGCATGCCTATAAAGTGCAAGCAAATCTATAAACTGACAGGAGGATTCGCCTAAGTGAATCCACCAAGCAAAGGAGGATTTGCTTGTGTGAATCCTGAGGATTTGCTTGAGTGAATCCTCCCTGGTTGCTCTAATCAATTTAGGGAGCCAATAAAGTGGGCGAGGGTTTGATGCATGACATACAGGATAACTTACAAAAATTCTAGCTTGTGCCACGTGGCATTTTGTATTGCCACGTCCTTTAAAGTGTCATGTCATCAGACCCTAGATTGTGCATGCCACTTCATCAAACCCCTAAATTGTGCATGCCACATATCATCAGACCTTAGATTGTGCGTGCCATATCATCAAACTCTAGATCGTAAATGGCACATGGCCAAGTTATCAAACCCTAGATTGTGCCACCTGGTGTTTTGTATTGCCACGTCATCAAACCCGAGATTGTGCATGCCACAATATCAAATCCTAGATTGTGCCATTTGGCATTTACAATCTACCATATGATGATGTGGCATGCACAGTCTGGGATTTGATGACGTGGCACTTTAGATGACGTGGCAATCTAGGGTTAATGCATGACGTACAAAATAACTTACAATCTAGGTTTGATGACGTGACACTTTAAATGATGTGGCAATCTAGAGTTTGATGCATGACATACATAGGGTTTGATGCATGACATAATGATAACTTCTAGGGTTTGATGAGGTGGCACTAAAAATGCCACGTTGCACAATCTAGGATTTGATGATGTGGCACGCACAATCTAGGATTTGATGACGTGGCACTTTAAATGAATCTAGGGTTTGATGCATCACATACAGGATAACTTTATAATATAAAGATGCAAGCGAGCAAGCAAGTCCAAACTTGGCATAGATGAGCGATAAAATGTGATCATGGTTATAGAGGCCCTTTGGAGAACAAGGGGCAATATTGCTGTGAAATAGTGCAAATTATATTCTTGGTAAAAATATTAAATAGGCTGATGATTCCAGATACAAGTCTCCCTACTTATCTTTGTTCTTTGCCACAAAGGTAGAAAAAATATGATTTTTTTTGTGAAGTAGTGAAGATTATGGGATACAAGTTGGCTCCTTGTGAAAAGTGCCTTTTCTTATAGATGAGAGAGAGCTAATTCCAAGCATCCTTGGCACTATCAGTTGGCTCTACCTAAGCCAGCATTGTATCATCCAAATATCTCAGGATCTTTTCCTCCGAGTCCTTTCGCATCCATCTTGATAGTGCCTGCGTATCTGCTTCTCTAGCTTTCCTGCACACCTCTCCTTGGGTAGGATCTGATGTAGACTGTGCTAACCGTTTTATAACTTGTGCAGCTATTATAGCTTAGGCCTTTGCACTAGTCTTGGCTCTTCCCCAGAAACAATCTGCCATAATTTTTTTACAGAGAGCTTGCCTCTTACTTTAATGAACTAGTAAAAGACATTGGCATGGAGTAATATTTCTATCTTCCCCATCCCTTTGAGCTAAGCAGGAGCCAACTTATTTACAGAGATCGACCTGCTCTGATACCATATTTGCAATCATAAAACATGAACCATACGAAAACTATCTGATTGGAAAGAGATTATAGATATATGACACGTGGAACATGCCCAAAACAATAAGGAAACACTACCATCGAAACTAATGGATCTCCTCCTAAATTCAAAGATTAGAATAAATCCAAATATCAACGACAAAATGGACACTAAAGACATACCTAACTGATTAAGTGAAAAAAGTTAACAAACAGACTGTTTTACCAATATACATAGCAGGGGTTAATTTGAAGTTGAGGACAATGCTTTTTTTGGAAGAAATTATTCAAAAAGCTAATCTAGATTCTAAAGTAGGTAAGTGCCAACAACAAATTGGAAAGCGTCATTAGGTTATAACGATGAACAAGGCAGAGAAATGACCATTAAAAGTCAGTGTTATGATTCAAACTCCCTCCTTTCATACGTCTAATCAGTCGGAAAAATACCTAACTTAGATCATCCCCTCACCTGCTTAGGCTGGGGACTACTTACAAAAAAATATTTTCGAAATGAAACCCACATTCCATGCACTACCATTGGAGAGGTCCATGACATTTCATCCACTACTGTTGAACCTCCATCGAAGTTATGGTGTATGTCATGCATCAAACCTTAGATTGTGCCATGTGGCATTTTGTATTGCCATGTCATTTAAAGTGCCACATCATCAAATCTAGATTGTGACTGCCACATCATCAAACCCTAGATTGTGCCACATGGCATTTTGAGTGCCATGTCATCAAAACTTAGATTATGTGTGCCATGTCATCAAACCCTAGATTGTGCCACTTGGCATTTACAATCTAGGGTTTGATGCATGACATACACCAAACTTCATTGAAAGTGCCACGTCATCAACCCTAGATTGTGCCACCTGGCATTTACAATCTAGTGTTTGATGATGTGGCATGCACAATCATCAAACTTCATTAAAAGTGCCACGACATCAAACCTAGATTGTGCATGCCACAACATCAAACCCTAGATTGTGCCACCTGGCATTTACAATCTAGTGTTTGATGATGTGGCATGCACAATCTAGGGTTTGATGACATGGCACGTTCAATCAAGTTTGGTGTATGTCATGCATCAAACCCTAGATTGTGCCATGTGGCATTTTGTATTGTCACATCATTTAAAGTGCCACGTTATCAAATCTTAGATCGTGCGTGCCATGTCATCAAACCATAGATTATGCCACGTGACATTTTTCATAATGCATCATCAAACCTTAGATTGTGTGTGTCACATCATCAAACCTTAGATTGTGCCATGTGGCATTTTGTGATGCACGTCATTCAAAGTGCCATATCATTAATGTAAACTACAAAACTTGAAACACAGTCCTAGTTGAATTTGAAATCAAGATTCAAGGCCCCATAAACTTACAACAATTGCGAAAATAATAGTTGTGCACTTCCAATATGTCAAAACAACTTTAAATCTCAGTGGTTGCTCCATTGTGTTAAACAATATTGCATGTTTCAATATAACACATTATTACCGCACACATTTTTACCCCACTTCTGTGAACAATCACATCGAACGCCCACTGAAGTTGGGTAATTTTCTAGTACACCATGACTTCATTTAAAGTGCCAAGTTATCAAACCCTAGATTGTGCATGACACATCAATAAACCCTAGATTATAAATGCCATGTAGCACAATCTAGGGTTTGATGACATGGCACACACAATCTAGAGTTTGATAACATGACACTTAAAATGATGTGGTTACAAGAAATGCCATGTCGCACAATCTAGAGTTTGATGATATGGCACTAAAAATGCACGTGGCATAGTCTATGCCACGTTGCATAATCTAGGGTTTTGATACATGACATATAGGATAACTTCTAATATAATGGCATTTTTAGTGCCATGTCATCAAACCGTAGAAGTTATCATGTATGCATGCATCAAACCCTACATTCCCACATCATTTAAAGTGACATGTCATCCTAGATTATGCGTGCCACATCATCAAAACCTAGATTGTGCATGCCACATCATTAAACCCTAGATTGGGCGAGATGGCATTTTGAGTGTCGTCATCAAACCCTTAATTGTGCATGCCACATTATCAAACTCTAGCTTGTGCCATGTGGCAATTCGTATTGCCGCATCTTTTAAAGCGCCATGTCATCAGACCCTAGATTGTGCATGCCACTTCATCAAACCCTAAATTGTGCATGCCACATATCATCAAACCCTAGATTGTGCATGCCATATCATCAAACTCTAGATTGTAAATGGCACATGGCCAAGTCATCAAACCCTAGATTGTGCCACCTGGCATTTCATATTGCCACGTCATCAAACCCGAGATTGTGCATGCCACAATATCAAATTCTAGATTGTGCCATTTGGCATTTACAATCTACAGTATGATGATGTGGCATGCACATTCTAGGTTTTGATGACGTGGCACTTTAAATTACGTGGCAATCTAGGGTTTATGCATGACATACAAATTAACTTATAATCTAGGGTTTGAGGACGTGACACTTTAAAGGCATGGCAATCTAGGGTTTGATGCATGACCTACATGATAACTTCTAGGGTTTGATGATGTGGCACTAAAAATGCCACGTTGCACAATCTAGGATTTGATGATGTGGCACGCACAATCTAGGATTTGATGATGTGGCACTTTAAATGACATGGCAACCTAGGGTTTGATGCATGATATATAGGATAACTTACAATCTAGGGTTTGATGACGTGGCACTTTTAATGACGTGGCAATCTAGGGTTTGATGCATGACATACAGGATAACTTACAAAAATTCTAGCTTGTGACACGTGGCATTTCGTATTGCCACGTCCTTTAATGTGTCATCTCATCAGACCCTAGATTGTGCATGCCACTTCATCAAACCCTAAATTGTGCATGCCACATATCATCAAACCCTAGATTGTGCGTGCCATATCATCAAACTCTAGATTGTAAATGGCACATGGCCAAGTCATCAAACCCTAGATGGCGCGTGCCATTTGGCATTTACAATCTACGGTATGATGATGTGGCATGCACAGTCTGGAGTTCGCTGACATGGCACTTTAAATGACGTGGCAATCTAGGGTTAATACATGACATACAAGATAACTTATAATCTAGGGTTTGATGACATGACAGTTTGAAGACATGACAATCTAGAGTTTGATGCATGGCGTACATGATAACTTCTAGGGTTTGATGACGTGGCACAAAAAATGCCACGTTGCACAATCTAGGATTTGATGATGTGGCACACACAATCTAGAATTTGATGACGTGGCACTATAAATGTCATGGCAATCTAGGGTTTGATGCATGATATATAGGATAACTTACAATCTAGGGTTTGATGACGTGGCACTTTTAATGACGTGGCAATCTAGGGTTTGATGCATGACATACAGGATAACTTACAAAAACTCTAGCTTGTGCCACGTGGCATTTTGTATTGCCACGTCCTTTAAAGTGTCATGTCATCAGACCCTAGATTGTGCATGCCACTTCATCAAACCCTAAATTGTGCATGCCACATATCATCAAACCCTAGATTGTGCGTGCCATATCATTAAACTCTAGATTGTAAATGGCACATGGCCAACCCTAGATTGTGCGTGCCATTTGGCATTTACAATCTATGGTCTGATGATGTGGCATGCACAGTCTGGAGTTTGATGACGTGGCGCTTTAAATGACGTGGCAATCTAGGGTTAATGCATGACATACAAAATAACTTACAATCTAGGGTTTGATGACATGACACTTTAAATGATGTGGCAATTTAGGGTTTGATGCATGACATACATAGGATTTGATGCATGACATACATGATAACTTCTAGGGTTTGATGAGGTGGCACTAAAAATGCCACGTTGCACAATCTAGAATTTGATGATGTGGTGCGCACAATCTAGGATTTGATGACGTGGCACTTTAAATGAATCTAGGGTTTGATGCATGACATACAGGATAACTTTATAATATAAAAATAAAAAAAGATGCAAGCGAGCAAGCAAGTCCAAACTTGGCATAAACATATGACGATGAGCGATAAAAACATGAACATGGTTATAGAGGCCCTTTGGAGAATGAGGGGCAATATTTCTGTGAAATAGTGCAAGTTATGTTCTTGGTAAAAATATTAAATAGGCTGATGAGTCCAGATACAAGTCCCCCTACTTATCTTTGTTCTTTGCCACAAAGGCAGACAAAATATGATTTTTTTTGTCGGTGAATTTTTCAAAAAGGATATAACATCTAGTCGGAGAAGCTGGAATAGTTAAATGCCAGATTACTGACGACGATATTGATTCACATGAGCAACTTTGTGAGTATTGCGATTAAAATATTATGCTTACAGTAGATTTATACCTTTTTGTATATTGTTGATAATTATCATATTTTGTCGGAGTGTTAATGATGACCTAAGACTTCCAATTTAATTTAATCTTCTAATTTGCTCACTTTTCAAAAGTTCTTGGACATGGTATCAAAATAAAATTGGGTTATTCGACATTTGCCATGTATTGCCATAGGATCAAAATAAAACTGGATCCCAGCTACACTTTGTAGGCAATTTTGCAAGTGAGGAGAAATTTACAACAAAATTATTATCCCATCACGTTAACGTTAACATGCTTCAATGTGACACCCTAACATATTTCACCAATAACATTTTCCTTAGTCATTTTTGAATGTGTACCCATGAATGACGTGCAAGTAACTTTAAGACCCAACATGCAATGATATAATTATCTAGCAAATGCTTGCGCACAAATATGACAGAAGACTATAATTAGCCAAAGTTTAGGGTCCTAGAACATGTATGTCTCGAGTTCGAGACCGTCGAGAGTCGCACTGTATATAGACACGTCCCATGGGCCCCCGTAAGGTCCCCATGGACGCTAAAATAGTGCCTGCCTGCCTGCCTGCCTACAAAGTTAAAAGGTTGAGCTTGCGGCAGGTGACGACGTAAACATTACATTTACTTACGTCGTCAAATATTGTAGGTCCAAAATAAAACTATTGAGATATATTGCAGAAAAGGAACATGCTTATGGAATATTATTTTCAATTTACACTCGAACTTCTAGAGCTCTTGATCAGTGTAGCTAGGTTTATAGAATTGACTAAGGATTCCACTGCACTGCATGTAGGCTTATAAAGAATTTCATAATAAAAGTACTTGGTATATGTAATTTGCAAGTTTATTATAGAAAATTATCTACTGCCTCGGTTCCAACTGTAAATGTATTAACTAGCGTCAATTAATATGATCAAATATTTTGAACATACCAAGGCAATGCAAAACAAGGGTATCTATGATGGGATATGTGTTTCTCAAAGAAGCCATTGGCATTTTAATTTTCAAGGTTTACATCACAATTCCATGTAACCCTAAAGCCAGGCACTAGGGCAAAGACCTACATCATGTTTTTTCTAATCTAGGCATATTGCTGTAACATCAACATAAACGTTAGCCTAACATTCTTTATATTCTTTGAGACATTAGCCTTTATCTAAAGTATGCACTGATAATGTACGAGCTACCACGTTAAAGTCCCATATACTATACAAAATGGTATTTCCACAACCAAATAGAATATGACCTGGGCAAAAACTTTGCAATGTATGCACATAATGTGCATATATTTTACAAACATTAGAAGCCTCGCTTTGCATCAGTATTCGAATGTCATCTATACAAATCATCTGCAAAACCCCACCCAACTCTTTGCCCCAGGTTTGCCCAAATGCTAGTTACTATTCTAGTTTTCATTTACAATTCAATATTGTTATTACTAAAAAAGGGGACATGCTGCCAAGTAAAGGTTGGATGGAATATCTAGCCTCTTATTTATGAGAAAACGTGTGTCTACAACTCATACATACATGGGGTGCAAATAGCTTTGTAATGGCTCGTCTCTTACATGGTGTTTGAAGAAGTGAAACATGCTTCTAAAAAAGTTCACCTAGTATAACATTGAATAAAACACAGCGGACATGAGGATATGCCTCAACAAGCAACTCACATTGACAATACTTAGGGTAAGTTCCTAGGAAGCGACCTGAATGAACAAAACTCATATCCAATTTCGAAGTCCAAAAATGCCCAGGGATTTTTGAAAGCTCACATCAGTTTCTTGGAAGCCAGCATGCTTATAGAGACATTGCAAACTTTGTTCTGTTTGTAGCGAATTTTGTATACAGGAATGACTTTTTTGTCGACATTCCGTGGAAAGCTATGCCTTTATTCTTTGCGTTAAGCGGAGGAGGCTATTTCCTACACAAGAATGTCGACAAAAAAGTCATTAGTGTAACGTAAAGTTAACCTAGGGTTCATTCTGTCCATTTTACCCCTTATTCTGCTATGATTTTCTTTTCCAGAAATGTAGTTACTTGGTTGCAATTCTGTTTTTACTTGCATTTCTTCTTTTTACTTAGTTACAATTCTGAAAATTGGCAATGAACCGCAACCCAAAGACACCTCCAAAACCCCACTCCTATCCCCGGCCTTAGAAAATGTAGAACATGCTTCCTTCTCAAAGAAATAAAAGCATGCATCGAGATTCATCCCTCCAAAACCATCTGCATGCAGAATAACACGGTTAGACATTCAAGAAAAAGCTTCCTTTATCATGAAAATCCAAGAACACTTCAATGCAAGAAACCTCAATGGCAAAAAAAACTTATGCTTCATGCAACTTTACTTGCGGACTAAAAACACCCACGGATCCGAAATTCGAAAAAACTTGAACTCTCAAAGACTTAGAAACATCCACGGGTGCTACATCATAGAACAAAACACTGGGAATGGGTTATCCGGAAGACTTTGATTCATGTAACTACCGCAAAACAAAAAGAATCTTAAATGATCAAAATAATCCTTCCAAAATCGCTAGAAACAAGAAAAACCTACATAACATTTTATCTTTCTACTCCAACTCCGGTCAACGGAAGAAACGTAAGCAACATTCATATTCTTTGAACATTAAGCGGACCAAAGGCACCAAGAAATTTCTTCAAAACCTTCAAAAGTTTAAGTCCCATATACTATACACCAAAATGGTATTTCCACAACCAAAGGAAAAGACAAAGAAAATACACGAATGTGCCAAGAAGCTTCACAACATTCGTCAAAAAGCTTCCAAAAACTTTGCATCCTACTCAACTCGTCACCTAGATGGCGCCATCGCCGAATGAAGCTTTGATGGCGCCACATCAGTTTCTTGATCGCCTAAAGAAACGATGGCGATGGCGCAGGAAGAAAGGAAAAAAAAAATGTGTATGAAACCCTAGGTTAACTTCACGTGTCGCAGAACGTACCCTTATTATCTAGCTTTTAGAGCCATTTATATATTGTTCCAATTTTATCGGATACCCCAAATTTTATAGTGGAGCCATTTCAATAATTTGAAGTGGAGCATTTCAATAATTTTAGAATTTGAAGTTGGGAATACAATGGATAGAATAAGTTAGCGCTGCTTTCTCACATTTTCAATGATTTGGCACAAAGGCCAATAGGAAAACTTGAAATGGGAGATTTGTGGCCAAAAAAAAGTGAAGGTATTGACGTTATGCATAGTGGTTACCTGCGAAGCGAGCCCCAGCTCCGACGTACCTGTTACGGCCATTTCAAGCCGGTAAGAATGTGCTCAAATCTGGAAGCAGGAAGCCAGAATTTTACCTGAGGGGATTTGGGCTTGTTTAGATTGCTTCCCTCGTCTTCATCATCTTCATCATCATCCACAAAGCTGGTTCTGGTGGCCACGCTCTCGTATTTGCGGCCCCGTTTTGAAGCTCGCCCTCTTCCTCTTCCCTGGGATGCAATTGGGGTAGTTCGTTTCCGGCCCCTCATGGCCCTTGGAGTCTGTACAGGTTCCTGTTCACAATATTACCCAGTGACCCCTTAGATCCATTCAATTTTAAGCTTGCCAAAATGTCTCGGATGTACCGAATCGCTGTCAGGTTCCTCCACTTCCTCCGCTGATGCTTCTGGACTCCCTGCCCCAGTTCCAGTTTCTTCATTCATCATTCCTGCATTTCGTGCTGTTGTAACAGCAGACGCTGCACTGCCATCAAAAGGAAATTATTTCATCAACTAGCTACATCATAAAGAACTCTCCCAATATTCTTTAGTAAACATCATGAGAACTGAACAACAGCAAGATTTGCAACTTAAATTACAAAACATTCCTAGAAGGGAAATCAATTTGCAGACACCAGATTGACGGGAGTTTGTGCAGATTAAGGAATCCAAACCTAAAATGGTTTTCATGGCCACCAAGGGTAAAATAAAAGATCTAGGGTACTTGGTACAGCACTTATCGACAGCCATCAGAATTAAGAATTAATACTACATCAAAAATATTGGAAAGGTAAAGATACCGTTGCGATTGACGATTTCTCAATGATGTGTCCAAGGTCGTCTGCTTAAAACTCTCAGGTGCCCTACCTCTTCCTCTCCCTCTTCCCCTTCCCCTGCCACTTCCACGAGCTGCTGCAGATCCACCGGAGGTCAATGTACTTCTTGGTTCGGGTGATTTATTTCCAATGTCGTCATCACTGAATTCATTACTAGCATGTTTTGATAGTTCTCCTGCTGTTGAAAGGCCTCTTGGCTGATTTGTCTGCAAATTTAACAGTGTAAAGATGAAGTGGTAAAAGTCAAAGACTAATTCCTGATTTCCAGTCCCACACATTTTCAGGCTGTGACCATGGTGCGGCAAAACCTTTAGATTTGAGCTCCTCTTCACGTTTCTAAAGAAGTTAGGAAAAAACATCAGCTGCATATCAATGGCAAACCCTTTCTTAGATTTTGTTCATGCAATAATCATTTTATTGACCTGCATATGCTGGTTCACTTTCTCGATGACATCCTCTTCTTTAATTTCATTAACATCTCCCTCTTGAACCAGCTTATTCTGCAAAACCAGTATGTTTCTTACAACCTTCTGCTCTCTCAGCCATCACATAATACAGCTACAAAGTATATACCTGAGTTTCTTCAAGATTATGCTGAACACATAAAGAGAATGCTTGCTTATCATCCTTGTTAACAAAATCGTGCAAAGCCATGGCAAGCTCTGAAACAGGGAGAATCTCCATTTGCTGAAATGAAATCATGAAGCTGTTAACAGCATGCCCTACACATTGCATAGCAACGATCTCGTCGCTTCTATTTTACCCTATAGAATGAACTGTAGGAACTAAAGGGGCTACTATTAAACAACTACTCTCTCTAAAATACAAACAATTATCCCTAGAAGGATTATTGGATCCATAATAAAATATCTATTGCAAACAAGGATCTCTGAGTATTCTCTTTTCAGAGAACTGTTTCCCTGATTTGTGATGGAATTAGTCAAAATAAAGTGGCATCCTTGCAGCTTCAAGAAATTGTTGGGGGATGCATGCATCTCTCATAGCAGAATGACTGACGTCTGCTTCCAAAACATGCAAAGCTATGATATGCAAGATAAAAAGGAAAGAATCTAAATGCGGTCCAAAAAAGTTTCGAAGATACCGGATTGCTCTCTGCAACAAGAGCTTCAATATTTTGCTGATTTAATTCTTCTGGTTGAAGCATTTCCTTGTGTTCTAGCTTCTCTGATATCATCAAAACACAAACGTTTAAGTTAGGCAGCTGCCATCATGTTTAAGTAAGGCAGCTGTTATAAAACCAAAATGATTGGTATTAGCCAAACACTTTAATTATTTCATGGCCAACCACTTAACAATATCCTTACCATTGGGTTGTTTCTTCCTTGTAGCTTTTGTGAAAGAAAGAATATCGTGTGGATTTGCAACCTGAAGAGCAATCAGAAGAATATTATTAAAAATGAATAGATAAACATATAAAAGCAGCAATGCTGACCTTCCCAACAAACTTCTGACCAAAACGTTGTGGATTTATTGTTGAAAGCCCTGTATAATCCACCTTTGAAACAATAAACATTAATGTTAACAAAAGATCTTCATATATGCCATAACTTCATTAGGCAATTATGCTTTCTATGTAAATATAAAATGCATTATTCTTTGCTTAGACAGGCAACATTCTGTCAAGAAACATGATATTTATACTGAAAATAATTGTTGGCGTACACATCAATTAATGTAACTTAGCCAGGCAAAAAAGGGATGGGAAATAGAAAGGGCTTGCTTTCCCTTAATCGAATTGCATAACTTTAAACAGTAACCAGGTTCTCCATATATCCTTAAACCAAATTGATGCTTTGAAAATAACTGGGGATTTTTTATGTGCATACCCTAAGACGAATCAAGGGAATCAAATGATTTCTTCGACTTCCTGATTTCTGTGATGCACGAGCAATCATATCTTGAACCTACAGAAAGTATCAGTCCAGGAAATTCATTACCACATTTAGGTACAACCCATACAAGAAAACAAATTTTCGTACCACTCTGCCCAGGTATTCTATTACAGCAGCCTGATCATTTGTATTAACATCGGCATCTTCTTTCAGAGAAACCTAACAGAAGCTCAAACGGTTATGGAAAATCAAAATTTATAACTTTAAAAGTGTCCTTTAGGACTTCGAACTCACATCGGCAAACTCAAATGGTCTCACTGTCTGCAGAGGTATTTTTGTCGGACGATATTGACTCTCCTAGAAGAAAAAATGGTTGGTGCCTTTATTTAAAAAGACATCAAAACTGCCAAAAATAGTCATACATACTTTTATTTCCAGGAGGAGCACATGTTTTGGTTTTGCTTCCCCCTCTGTCAATGCTGTAGCTACAGAAGATCCAGGCTGTGTGAGGTGAAAGCCCATACCTGCTACTTCCTACAAATAGAAAACCCATGATGAAGTCAAGCTAAAACATTTGTTTAATTTCGACATGAATTTTTCCAATAATATTACCTGAGGATCAACTAGACATTCATGCTCATGTCCCCAAATAATGAAATCCAAGAAACGGGCAAGAAAATGCTCGTTTATTGCATTTTTTGGATTTGTTTTCACTCTGCAAATGAAGAATGGGACATTAGCCACTCTCTATAGCATGTAAGTTCTTTAAACTATCAATAAATAGGTGGAAATGCTTAATGAAGGGGAATTATACCATGCATAAATAGGTAGAAATGCTCAAAGATGATCAGGTAACTCCCAAGGCTACTCTGGGCCCTTGTGAGAGCATCCACCAATAGGTAGGCATATATGATGGACAAGTTTCAGGTACAGAATGAGAAAGAATGAACGGACACTAGGAAGAGACGATATAAATTTAGACTCAAAGTAACTAAATTCTTGATTGCCTTATCATCTGACAACGTGCATTACGTAAGTAGAACCATTTTGCTATATTTTCAATGATATTCTAACCTATTCTGATGTAGGACAAATATGTTGAACCACTCAGATGCCGAACAGCCCTCTTGACTTTCAGGACGGATCCACTCAACACAATGAGGAGTCTGCACATGCACAATGAACTTAAGATCAGAAGAATATATGTCCAACCAATAAGATTTTTTTATTCTTCTTTTAATGCCAAAATGGACCTTTACTTTTCATATGATAAGATATATGAAAACTATTAAGTGGATGGGCTAATCCGCCCCTATATAACAGTACAGCTAGAAGCTAAGCAGGAGCAGGGTGTTTTCTTAGATTACATCCACACGTTTCCTTCAACTCCCTCTTCAACTTCAACGATCAGCAGTCATGAAACATAAAGGGTCTTTCCAAAAGGGGCCGAGCATTAAGCATCAAAGCAAGCCAAGAAAGGGTGTTAGAAATTACTTTGCAGCAGCCACAGGAACGAATGGACTATCCCCATCAAACCCTACCTGAGCAGATTCTTAGATTTTTACTATAAGTTCTGTTAACTTAATATTTTTGTTTGTATATTTTAGATAACAGGATGGTTTTCCTCCTGAAGGTCTTGAAATCTGTATGTGTTATGGTCTCATAGACCTTTCGGGTCTTACGTAGACATTAATAAATCTTTCTTTCTTTCTTTCTTTCTCATCATCAATTACATATTCCTTAATCTAAGGAAACTAACTTTGCCCTTGCCATCATCCTCTTCCAATGGCGGTATCTTTGGAACTGCTCATGCTTGTGAAGAAAAGATGGCCCCTCTGTTTTTAGGAAGCTTCCACTGCTTACAATTGGAGGTGGCCCCCGGAGGGGGGCAGACACCCTCTTACGCTTCATAGCATGGTTGAGGGAAAACCATGGTGGACTGTAATAACCGCCTCTGGTGGTACATACCTGCCTCATTTTGCCTTCACCTGCAAACCACTTCAGTCTTCTTGCATTGTCATTTGTTATTTACCTTATGGACCCAAAGGTCCCTCAGAGGTGCAATTCAATAAAGTAAATATAAAATGTATTGCTGCTTTGTTGGACCATTTTGAAAGCAATTAGCATTCAGAAAACAGAAGCTACATCTGTGTGATGGTCACTTTCATATATATATGCTTGAGAGTTCAACAAACTAATGCCTTTGGTTTTTTATTGTTCCAACTGATGGCTTTCTAGAAAATCTGGTAGTGATCTAATTACTTGTTTGTTCAGATTCTACAACAGCAGTCTCTCATTATAATTGTTTGTAATTAACTTGCATGCAAAGCTGCTAAAGGAATGTGTTGCATCCATCTCTTCCATGCACCCTTTTCTCTGCTCCTTAAATCCATCGAACTCTTTCAAATTCACAGAAAGATGCCAATTGTGGGAATGGAAACTTTGCGCACCTCAGGCAGGCCCAGCGTACATTACCAACCATGTCATTCTTGTATCTAAACAAAGTCCCCTATACTATGGTGGACAAAGCTCGAGAATATTATTTAGAACCTGAAACATGCGGTTGAGACGTTCATCACGTATATTTCCAAGACCATAAAGTGCCACTTTGGTCGTACCCTGAAATGCAGTGAAAAAAAATTATTAGGTACATTTGCAAGCAAACCATCACATGCAAACGACTAATTTATACGGTTCCATTCATTAATTTATATGGCTTCATTCCTTTGTATTTTTGTATCGTTATTCCTCTTTAGCCTAAACATTAAATTAAGTTTCTAATGCTAGGGCTCAAAATCGGTACAATCAAGGGCTTTCGGTTTCCCAATTGCAAAGCAGCATGCAGACCTTATAAGAACAATGAATAATGAGATGGGACAAGGGACCGTTGCATAAGAATGTAGCCACAAGCAACAATGACATATGGAGAACCAATTCTACAGACAGACCACCTGCATCTTCTGTACACATGTAGCTTTTAAATTTTCCATGGATTTCTTCAAAGGCATCCCAATTTAGAAAAAATAGTTATTTCTCCATCTCAAATTAAAAAAGTTCATTATACCTTTGTAATAAGCACAGGATGCAATGCTATTTGCCCAACACCGGAGCCACCCAGAACCATCTTCCCAAAGTAATTGACCAAGTTGGATGCTGAAAGAATATCAATGGCAGAAATGTTATCCTGAAAAGCGAGAAGTCTTTAAACTGGTTGCAGTACACATAAACATGTAAAATAATTATAGGCAGAATTACATACTACGCCTGCAGGATCGTCATGATTTCCATGGATTGTAAATATTGGAAGCCCAACATTATAGTGGGCATCTTCATAATTAACATGCCCAAATCTGCAAACAATCAGTGGTCAACATGGTGTCTCTTCCCCCTGTTGCCATGACAAAATTTCACTTCCCTCACAGTCCTCATTGAAAATCAACTGTACGATGCTGCCATTGCAAGGATGGAAAATAATGCAAGAATCTATAGTCGCCCCTAATTGTATTTGGAGTTGAAAATCTACCTAACTTGGTTCAAAAAGTGATAAAACAGAGAAATGCAAGTAGAATCAACACTCCTTTCTATTCAATCTGTACAGTCGTGACATATTTATTTCACACTATTCATTGAGTCGATGTTGTTAAGGTAATTGGCTTTTGTTAAGGCAAGTGTCTAATGAAAGTTTAGAATGAAAATTTTGTCAAAATTCTAATGAATCATGGGGCAACTAGAATGCAGACAAGTACCGGTTAGGGAAGTTGATAGTCTGGTCACTGACAACTTGGAATTGCACAGGGCTGTCATTCAGGCAATAACGACGCAAAATCTCTATTGTCCTCACTAGAGTCGTAGACGATGGTTTATTCTCATGAAAAAGATCCCCTCCCAGCAAAATAAAGTCAACCTGCCATTGATAAAATAAAGTTATAAATTTATAAAGTGAAGCTCACTTATTAGCATATCTATAAAAAATGTCACCGTGACCACTGATCCACAGAAATGAATACCTGACGTTGAGATGCAATTGAGCAGATCTCATCAAAAGTGTTAAAAGAGTCATTCTTTCGAATCTCATCTTTCTCCAAGTACCCAAGGTGGCAATCAGTAGCTATTAATATGCGTAAAGTGTTATTCTCGTCTCCCCTAAAATTTCCACGAGAAAAAGTGATCATTCAAAAACAAAGAGTCATGAAAAATTCAATAAATAGTACAAAGATCACAGGCAGGGATAGATTAGCTTGTTTGTAACTTCAACACGTTCCAAGGGTTTGGCTTTCAGTTCTTATTCTCTCATAGCATTGCATACTATGGGGCAGGGTTGTTAACTGAGCTGCAGCTTTTTGTGTCATATGTTGGAATTAGAGCACATTCCATACTTATAGATACTTTAGGTTAATGCTTGTAATCTCCAACAATGGTCATCAGAAGAAAGAAGTATGAAACTCAATCATGTTACTAACCAATTTTCTGTCCAGTGTCATTTGGATGAATCCACATTATGCAAGCCAAACCAGTTTTATTGGGTCTAAAGCAGTAGAAAAGTTGATTTAAGGTGGATGTACATCGATGTGTGGGTCACTGATAATAAAAACATATTTTTAACACCTCGATCGTAAATCAGAAACGGAAAAGAGGCATACATGACAAGCTCGCTCCCCCTGCTCCGGTATAAGGCTGAGATTCCACTGGCGGATGTTAATGCCTGGCTTTTAGCAGCAAGCAAATCAAATGCACCGATTTCTAACTTCCAGAGTTAGAGCATGATTCCACCAACAGAGGTAGTTTAGGTTTGGGGAGCGGATGTGGAGCATCGGGCAGAGGCTGGGAAGGAGATAAACTGCGAGATAACTGTCAGGGGATTGAGCCCGACAATTAGGTTGGAAGAAATTGCCGGCGTCAGGATTCTTGACACGCACTCCTCATCTCCTTCGGATTTGCTCTACGATTTGAGTTCAGGCCGAGAATTTGCTCTACGATTTGAGTTCAGGTCGCTTCTTTTAATTTTCTTATATATGTTCCCTCGCTATGTTCTATAGCATGTCACAAAATGTACAAAAATGTTTTGTAATGTTTTTATCAAGTATGCAAGTAGGCTATGTTTGTGATTGCATGGTGAGGGGGTCAAAGTGGTCCTTTTATTGGATCCCAATTATGGGTTGGATTCCAATAGGTATTGATTTGCTACTATTCTGCAAGTGGAATACCAAAAATGGGGTATTAGACTCGTAGATTTAGCATGGGTATTGTGCAAGTCGAATACCTACAAAAACATTGTGCAAGTCAACTACTTCAGCATCGAAAAGAAATGGCAAAAGCTGGGCTCATATCCATGCAAGGGAGGCCAAAACCCAACACACTAGCCAACTGCACTAAGGAGCATTACTACAGGAAAGGTGATCCTTATAGCATAATAAGTAAATCACTATTATGGTATTCGACTTAGAAAATACACAAGCAAGGTATTATTTTTTTTGTTGAAGGATGTCAGTCTTTATTTAATCAGAAGTCAAGTACAAGTAAAGATGCAAAGTCAGGAATAAAATCTCGAGGATAAGCATGGATCCATTGAGTGAAATAACATGTCTATGCATAAAAGTGCACATCCAAATACTCCTTAAAGATCAAGCGCCTCTTACGAGGAGCAAGTGAAGAACAATGATAAGACTTAACAATGCTACCTTGAGCATATTGGGGAACGCGATCATCTACCATATCCAGACCTTTGAAGACTATCGGTCTCCATCTTTTCCATACAGTCCAAACAACCAACCATTTGCTAAATGAAAAGCCTGGCTTTGTAACTTCGTCCAAGTACTTGGATAAAGTGCCAAAATCACTTGCTAACTTGCTAGTAAGACCGGGAGAACAACCAATCCGATACATGTCTAAGGTGGTCATACTTAGATCTGATATTCTAGGGCCAAATTGCAGACAAGCACATTAACCCGAATACATCTGTGAAGAATCTGCCACCAAAGTACTGCAATTTTAGGATGAAGTAGCTTATCCCATGCCCAAGTCTACATCTCCTGCCACCTAGGAGGAGGGAGCTGAAGGGGCCTTTTATTAGAAGGAGGAAGAATATCAGTATTTATACATATAGTTCACAAGTCTGCATTCTTTAACCTTCTAATAACACACCCACATCAAAATATCTTCTTGATGTGGTAGAATAGGCTGTAAATAATCAGCAACTCATCTGTCAAAGGTATTCGACTTGTTGTTTTTTAGAATCTAAACCCAAAAAGAGAGCTATTAGTTCGCCCCGGGTCAAAGGTCCACCCCCAAGTCACCCACATGTTATACCCATCATGGACCCTTTAAAATTGATTCATTATGTTGCATATTTATGTCTTTCATTAGACCTCTGTCTATTTTTGCCATCTGGCATAGATTTTGTCTTCATTATTCTTGTCGTTTGCCATATATATTTGTATATGTGCTTGCAGTCTTGTAAAAGAGCTTCTGCTAATTAGAACGTGCTCTCCTGATTGGCTAGGGTAGCATGAAGATTTTGTGTAATCCATCCATTTGCGAGGAACTTATAGGTACTTTTCTTGTTCCCTTTTCTTTCTTTTTTCATTTTAGATTTTGTCCAATCCAAATTAGCAAATTTGGCGAATCATGGATATCTTGTCTTCAATACCCATTTACCATGTCTTGTATATATGCTATTGTCTAGGTAAGTTGTGTTGCTGCTAGCAGAGAAATATAAAACTTTATCCAAATTGCAAACTTTCTTGTGCAAGGATCGAGATCATGGTTCACTTTTAGTACTTTCTCTCTACTTTATCTTGTATTTATTGTTTAGATGTTTGAACAGAATTGGGGTTCAATGCCAAGATGTAGAATTGAACAGCCTTTTGAATTGGTTTGGCATGATATCTATTACAAGGATTTTGTGGAGGGACTTCTTTCATAGTTACCAAGAACCAAGTTTCAATTCCCAATCCAGAATTAGTTCCGAGGGGCCAAGCATTCCAAGAACTTCTATGGATGTTCTCATATGGCATGTTACCACAAACTAAGTTCTGAAACTAGTTCCCACTATTTGGGGACCAAGTTATTATAAAAACAAAAACCTAGCCAAAACTAATTGATCTTAGAATTGCATCTACTTCGGTCAATCCCTAAGCAGTCTGATCAATCCAGACCAAGCATTTGGCATTGCCAGGCTGGTACTTGATGCCCGTGGTCTTATTAATATTATTCCACATAGTCAAATAGAATTTAATGAACTTGGATTACTGGATCATGGAACATGTATACTGCATGCATAGATCCTTAGGTATTTACTCCACACTAGATCAATAATATATTCCAAGAAAGGCCTTTTAATGCATCTATTTAATGGAGCATGAGAAACGAAACTTGGATGCATTGACATTAGATCTTTATTCCAAGATATGCATATCAGCATCTTAACTCACACCCACACATAGTATTGATGCCCCATAGCTAATATTAATGATCCTGCCAGCTATCTAAGGAGATTACCTAGGAGACCAATTTTAAAGGACTAATTTCCATGCCCCACGACTTTTATGCCTGCAAAATCATTTTATTACGCTTTTCCTAGTTTGCTTGCTATGATCCAAATGGCCAATTTCTTTTATCTTTACATTTTTCCTCTATTTTAGAAGAGACAAGGTATTCATCTGTTTTCATTTTCAGCTACCACACAGCTATTTTATAAGAAAAGGTTCATAGCATTTTTCCATGTACTGGAGAAGACATTAGTAGTTTAGATTCACCAGAATACACATAGCCATCATGTTGTAATGCAATCTTACACCTGTAGATTACTCTCCTGAATCTGAGCTAAACATTATTTAATGCATTTAAGTGGCCCTCTCACCCATATTAACTATTAGACATATCTAAAATGAGGAGTACTTTTCCTGTTCTAAAATCCAGCAGAAATGCATCCATATGATAGACGTAGAACCATTTTTATCCCTTTCCTGTTTACTCTTTGAAATACACACTTCTAATAATGGCCACATAGCAATAACTTACACCTTTCTCAACTTACAAAAATGCATCAGTTTAATAGCACAAATAGTTACAGAAATAGTTGAAGTGTAGAGTATTTTTCCATATTTCTTACAGTAAGAAAAATTGCACAACCTGCTTAAGTACTTTACCATCAAAACAGTTATAAAGCCTGATATTTACCTTAGAAAACTTGCGTTTGAAAAACACTTAACCTACTCAACCCAAATCATATAGATTTAGCTTGCTTTCAGTTTGATATTTTGTCCTGGTCCCACAGAACTATGCCTTCATAGTTGTATGCACCATTTCATATCCATCTCATCCTTATTACCAACAGACTATAGTTTTGCATGCAGCTCTTCTGACTGCATGTTCCTATGCATGCTTGCCAAATGTTGTTTTTAGTTAATACTTCCTGCATTTGCAAGATAACAGTTTATTACATGTGTTCCATTTGTTTTCATTCAACCTGTATTTTCACGAATTACCTTTTTATAGGGAAGGTCATCTGACGGGCCAATCACTAATTCTTTTTTTTTTTTAAGGGACATAGGTAGTTCTATACTCAATGAATTATGTCGAAACAAAAATTTCATTTAAAGACTATGTGCCCTTATTGGACATAAGAGGTATTATTCTCTATGCATTTCCAAAAACCATGCAGAGACAGTTATTAAGGCCACTATACTAATCTTTCAGTGTTTACTACAGGATCATTAATAAGAGATCAAATTTCTTTTTCCCATTATATCCTTATTTATGGAGTTTCAGAATGCCTAACACTTTTATGCAGAGACAAAGGTCAAAACCAACTGTGTGGTCCTTTAACCTTCCTTTTTTGGATATGCATACGGCCAGCTTTACTACAAGACAAACTGCTACATATTCACACGGGGGGTTACGTAGGGCAGCGAGAGCCCCAAAAAATTTACAATACATGTACAAAAATAACACCATTAAGTACATTCTCTCAAACCTTATAGTATTTTGCAAACCTTAATATACAATATACAAAGTCGCATGGGCATATTTGCCCTTTATTCCAAGATCTGGTGTAAAAAAAAAGAAGAAACATCCCAAGTCTTCAAGGTCTCTGAGCGCATCAAATATAAAAATCCAACTTCAAAAAACCATGGACAAAAAAATGGGCCCATTTACCAACTCAATAAGGAAGCATTAGATTTCATTTAGTAAAGAATGGAGTGTCAACACAATTGCAGGATGTACAGGACAAGTGGAAATAGAACTAAGCAAGAAAACAAAGAGAAACAATAAATACAATATGGAATTGAAGCTTCTGGTGCACAAGCCTAGAACTTATCAAATTCCAGTTAGAATAGAAATCAACCTAATGTTGTCAAAGCTTTTATTGTATCTCTCGGCAATTCTAGTGTAGAGCTGCAACAAGTTCTTAGGATAGAAGACCTTATAAAATAGGGAATCTTAAGGGTAACTAACAAACAAGAAACAAACTAGACAGCAGGCAGAGTCCCAAAATACACTTGAAATCAGTCATTTGTTCATTTCCTAACTAGGTGTATCCAGCTTCTTCACCAAGGTCATTCTTGTACTTGCTGATTGCAAAACTTGGTTTCATCTTGAAATAACCTGTACCCAACGCCAGAAAGAAAAATCTTGCAACTACTTAAAAAATAAACCTGTTGGAGAACCAAGGTCTGGTCAAAATGGTATGTGGCTACGCGAAACTCTGCTACTGCCGCATGAAACCCATAATGCAAAACTCCAGAAAACAAAGGCCTGGTCGAATGGTCTAACTTAAACCAAAGGGGCTCAGCATTGCATTTCGTTTCCATCAAATTGTATTCCTGTTGATTAGTACCATACTTATCTACGAGTCAATCATGAGCTGTGTAGCCAGAGATCAAATCTTTCAGGCTTTGGAAGCATGCCTTTACATTACAAATCTTCCTCAAAATATGGACTATTCATTCCAGTACAACACAGAGGGAAAGAAATCTCTTCTTCCCTTCAACAAAAAAAGTGAAGAAATCGATCCATCAAGGGCAATTTCATCCCCTCAGATCGACTTGCCTGTTCTGTTCTGTTAAACATTTTGTAAAAAATTTGGTTTCTATACCTGTTTCTGCGTCAAGGTCTCAAACCTCGTGTTCTATGCTGTACAAAGCTAAAATTCATAAATCCGCCGTAGCCAGGTCTGGCGAAGCTGTAGGTCTGGCGATGCTATATATTCAATCTGCCACATTCAAGTGAGGCAGAATCTTAAAACCTGAAATTTCCATCAAATCAGACATTCCCTAAGTCCGGTACAGTTAATGAACCCTAGAAGTAGTGAATCCGCCATAGCCAAGTCCGGTACAGTTAATGAACCCTAGAAGTAGTGCCCCAAGCAGGGGACTCTGGGCTATCGATCTGCTCCAGCCTCGGATTGCATCATCCTCTGCACTAAAGCACAAGAACATTAATTTTTTGCAAGAATGCCCTGAAATGCTATCCATGAGGCTTGCATGTTCAGCCCCTAAAATAAAAAGAGGGCTTTTGTTGTGAGCCCTTGGATGTTGGACCATTGAAAAAAGAAAGCTAAATCAACGACTAAGAAATGGTGCACTCTAGATGTACGCATTAGTACATCCATTCGAATACGCCATGAAATCTTAGAAAAACCTTTGTGAAAAGCGTACAAAAACACAAAAAAACCCCTGTTATTATGCTACATATTCCACTTAATGCTACAAAATGAGATTGGAAGCTCCTTCTTTTTCCACATGCCATTTATGCTAAAGCATTAGTAGCATGTATGTTTCTTTATAGCCAGAATATTCAAAAGCATATTTCCAAATATTTCAAATCATACCGTGTTCTAATATTCCTATTCCTGATAGCATGGATTGAAAAAATCTTTCAACTATTTTACCATACTAAAAGCAACAAAGAAACTTATGGACCTCTGCCATATTAACTTGCTAAACAAGGTTTTTATTTCCAAAATACAGTTCAATGGTAAATGCAAAATGCTTCAGTCACGTCCTTTGCTTGATTCATATTCTCCTTTTAACTAACACCTCCCATAACAGCAAAAAAGCACAGTAGGAGAAGAATACCACGTACCTGTTAGCATGAAAAACAGCAAGGGCCAAAAGGTACATTGGGTATTCTTGGCTTTTCGCCCCTCATCCAATGTGCCTTTTGCTCTTGTTCAATATAAGCCTACTTAGATCACATAAACACCACTAAAAAGACTTACACTCATATTACCATTTGACCTGTAGGCTTTGGATACTTAAAAAACAAGGTGCTGCGCACGGAGGGTTGCCCTCCGTGTCTCGAGGGTGAAGTGGTTTAAATCATACTTCAAAGTCATGTTTTCACAATCAATCAGAATTGCTATTTTAAACAATACAATACTTGATACCTTGACTTTATGAACCACCTAAAAATCCCCATCTCCATGGCTAAATCAATATCCCTCCTTCTGCCTCTCCCTCCCTCCCTCTCTCAGCACTCTCCCTTAATACACACTGCATAGTGCATATCTTCTCCCCTAATACACAATGTGTACGTGCATATTAGGTGTGTGTTGCGTACGTGCAATGGTGTGGTATAAACATGTGTATATACCACACCATGTATGAACATGTATACGGTCTACTATACCACCCCAACACACACCATACTAGAAGAATCCTTGCCATTATCATCCGCTCCATCATCCGCCGTCATAATGGTGATTTTGGATGGATTATTTTTTATTTACTACTATGTCAGTCTCTGCATGAAAATGATCATATCATTGCACATGGTACTGCTATTGGAGAAAAATAGCCATATCGAGAAAACCAAGATCTAGCAGATCAAAACAAGGATTTTAACAAGAATTTCACCCTTGATCTCTAAAATCATTATTCTAGTTCTGGAAAGGCCAGAGTTCTATTGTTATTCCATGCGAGAAGGCACTGGTTGTTGAGGCGCATGATATTTTTTTAGGTGACTATCTTTGTCATCAGCATTTCCATTTATTTATTGATTAGTTAGATGCCTAGTTTCATGTCTTAATTTTAGAATGCAGCAATTAAAAGTAGACAACAAAGCTCTGTTCAATAGAAATAGTCAAGGTCCTCGATATGTTCAAGATATCAGGCTAAAGTATAAGAAGTCAAGGTACATTTATAGTACAAAGTACCGAGTGGTATTTATTAGGTCAACCTATCTAAAGTACTCAAGCTGATACTGCAAAAAATGCAAAAATTGGGTCAGAAGGAATATATGTCAAGAAAGGAAAAATGTTCAAAAAATTCGGGAGTGAAGTAATAGCATGAGTCCAATCCCAAGTTCAAGAGCTAAGCAATCTATTTGCATTGCATATTGCCATTAAATGTTATTGAGTACTGTATATATCTGCTATACCTCTGTGATAATAGTAAATTTCTTATAAAATAAGAACCGTTCTTCTGCCGTCTTCATGTTATTAATCTCCATGAACTAGAATAATGAAACCATCCTATAAGTTGCTCTGCAGAATCTTGTTGCCTAAGCAATTTCATTCTGTGGCAATTCATGCAATTTTTCAAGGAGTTTACCTCCGGCTTTTCTAGTTCAATAACTGCCATCATCTTGCACATTATCAATGATATTCACATTATCTACCAGGATTTTACCTTGATAAAATCTAGCCTCCTGTATATCAAATGTAGTATCGAGGCCATAATTGTAGGTCCTATGATAAGCTATCAGACAAAATCTACACCGTACGTAAAGTTCCTCGTTTGTGGGGTATGCAAGTACACAAATTGGTATACCGTATAACAACATATGCAAAATACTATAAGATTTTTAGCAAAATACTATATGGTGTTGGTTTTATACGTGGAAAATATAATCACAAGGGCTCTCGTGGAAAATATAATCACAAGGGCTCTCGCTGCCCTACGTCACCCCCCGTGTGAATAAGCACCCAAACCAAAGGGGGTTTAAGGGGGATTTTAATTTAAATATGTTAAACCCAATGGTTGTGTTCATTAATGTTAATGGTAGTTATGTATTGGTTGTTATACCAAAAAAAAATTTGGGCCCTTCGGGCCCGAAAAAAAACATACGTAAAAACATGTAAAACATGCAAAACATGTAGCAAATACGTGAAATCTAATATTTAACATTATAACAAAAATAAAGGAAATCAGAAAGAAGCCCTGAATAAGTATAATATTATAGGATAATGTAATTTAATCTTCAGACTTCATGACATTTTCTTGTGCATGATGATTTTTTTCATACGTGATGCCTTCTGCTTGCATGACTCCCGTTCGTGATGTTCAGCCTGTGTCTCGCCTGTTTCGTGCTAATCGTCTCATTGTAAGATGTTGAAGTAATATCTACAATTTTAAGAAAAAAAAGAATTGTTAATAACCACCTTTAGTAATAACTAGTAATTTGGACAATAAGTAGTAATTTTAAAGATAATATGAATATGTAGCATTATATGAGTAACACAAGCAATGACATGAATATATGTAGCATTATTATAATATGGTAGATATTGTGAGGAAGGGTATTTTAATTCTTGAAGGTTAAAGGAAGGTTCACATTTCCAATTTCGAACAAGAATAGATAAAATAGATAAGGGTTAGGGTTACAAAATTCGAAATGGCAGGGTTAGGGTTTGGACATTGGAGATGGCGGCTGAATACTTCACGATGAGTGCCGGATTTGACCGTGGCGTTGCCAGAACATAGGTTAGAGACCATTGCACGCCAGCTTTCAAAGTCTTTGGATCGATAATGCTACATATTCCGATATTCCAACAAGCCCCATTGCTACGGCCGATTTTTGCGAGACTTTATCTTCTTAGGGTTGCAACCAAAGCGGATATATACCATGAGTTCGTTTGAGGTAAATCACACAAATCGGTTAGGTATCCAAACGCATGGCGCCCTAAATTAGTAGCATTATCCTAAGGGGCGAAGACAAATCGAGAGGTAAATCATGGTTCCGAGGTCATTTTACAGCAGATCCAAACTCAATGGCAGCCTAAACTAATGGCGGCCCTAAATTAAAAAGCATTATCCTAAGGGGCGAAGGCAAATCAAGTAAATCATGGTTCCGGGGTCATTTTACAATGGCAGATCCAAACTCAATGGCAGCCTAAACGAAGGGGCAAATGCTAAACAGAGGAAAAGTTAAGGAGGATAAACAAAAAGAAAAGCCGGAAGATCTGTCTCCAATAATAGTACTGCTCATGCTAATATGAAGAACGGACAACAAGACAATAACAACGGATATCTGTGCTAATATCTGCATAACATTAAAACTTAACACATCGTTAGCAAACAGAAAAGAGAGATCAAGCATACCACCATAACAGGACGGATTGAATACCACGAACAAGAACTTCTCAAAGAAAAGAACTTTTCTGGTTGCATGCATATGAACGAGGAGGCCAAAATAACAACCGTTAGATTATTGAAGCTAAAAATGATCAACGCTTCAAAAAAGCCGCACTCTAGAAATACTATTTAGTATGGCCTAATGAATACATCACTAAAATCATAGGAAAACCATGCAAAAAAGCGTACAAAATCACAAAAAAAACCCCCTGTTATAATGCTACATATAACATCCATAAAACTCAAAAAAGAAACCAATATCATTCCATTTAGCATAATCAGTTTGAATGCATTTACTTTTATGGCAATTTACTTTTAAATCATAGACATTATTTGACTTTAACCAAATGCAAAAGACATTATGCTCACCATACAAGCATATAATTATGTGTTTCCATATCCCTAAAGTGTGGTAGTTAGGCTAATCGACACCAAGGAGGAAATTTCAGAACTGAAGTTAAGAGTTGTTTATACCTGATCGACACCAATGAAGAAAATTTCACAAATGCCTAACAGGCAAGATAAAAGAGTTGTTTACATTAAATGGAATTGTACTACCGAAGGTCCATGCCATAGGCCAACCAGCCAAGATCCTAAGAGATTTCTTGCCACTGCCGGTTTCCATTGTCAGACCACCAAAATCTTAATCCAGCCACGCCTCTTAACTTTTAGTTTTATTGTTAATTGAAGAATCAAGAATGCGTGAAGCCGCTACATTTTTGAAATTTGCATTCCTATGGCAAATTAATTGCAGAAATAATATGAACTACCGACATGTGAAAAAAGCATATGGAAGTGCAAATACAATTAAAGGAATGGAGGCAAGATGATCCACGGCCTTGGATATTTTGGATGCCCTTCCTTTCCATCAAAAATCTGTAAGCATAACTTTTTGGTAAACAGGACAATAACATCAAATATATCAAGTGAAATGCAGAAATGGAAAGAGAATTACTAACCTTCCTTAGACGACGATGCTTGGCAAATCCCCAATTTGTCATGATAGCAGTGGCTGCCAGCAAGAAAAGATATCCTGCCACTGTCTGTGTTGCAATATTGAAACCCAACCATTGATAAATTTCTGTTGTATAATTTGCACATGTCACAAAATTAAATAAAAATCCACGTGGAATTTGGTATCCTCCACTTCCACCTGGAGCCCTCAAGTTCTTCAAAATAATGTGGCAATAAAAATTTGCTAGTTGAAACAAAATGCCAAAAGCAAACCCAATCTGCATTTGCCTTTCAGAAACAGGCATATAGAGAGGATGGTTTACAAATTAAGCAATGAGTGTTCCGAATGACCAGTAATAGGCACAGTTCCTGTAGACATTGCTGAGGGGAGAAGTTGCATGGCTGAACCTATGAATAAAAAGAGTTTCCAAAATACGTTTCAAATAATGAAACGTCCAGCTCTCGCATGAGGATTACTACTTGGTTGGGACAACATCTATGTATAATTTATCATCCTCGTGCATGCCTCAAGAATGATGTGAGTTACTCAGCTTCTCCAGGCCATAGATGTTGCTGTTGGCGTGCACATATCAGTTTGCAACCATGTTGCTAAGCAGCAACTGTGTTTGTGTTACTTTGTGTTACTTGAAGCCTTCACCGACCGAGCATTTACATCTTCCTCTAAGCAACTCTAGGAGAGCCTTCCAGAATGGCAACAAGCATCTTCCAAAGAGTCTGCCACTTGACCTTGATAAGAAGGGATGCATGTCCTGAGTACAAGAGCAACACCCGTGTAATATATTGCATCTTGCTAGCAAGAATTGCAGCTGCCACTTGAGATCTTGCAGCTGCTTCTGCTTGAGATCTGAAACACTGTGAAGACTGTAATTACAATCAGTACCGAATCAATACTTTCAAAGAGAATCCCATCTTCATGCGTTGATTATTGATTGGCTAGATGAAAAGTAGTGCATATAAGTTCACTAGATGCAGTGCAAATTCAAATTGACCTCCACAGCATTTTTTGCGATATGTTTTTAGTGGCTTCATCATGCCTTTTCTGGTTGCTACGCTATTGTTTCCTCAATTCCTCCCACCATCTTATGCTGGCATTTTATAACCTCATTTTACTGCTATATTGGCAATGAGAACCAGCTGCATCAAGCTAAATCATTATAGTAAAAATGTGGCTCGCTTGGTTTGATGTCTTACATCTTGTCACAAAATTTGGAAAGAAAGAATACTCGCCTAAAACTGCACACTTTCTTTTCCAAATATCAAATAGCAGCTGAATTCTCATAGTTATGTAAGACCATTGGTTTAGTCAATCGGCTGCAACGTCTATATGGGCCTTACATGTATGCACAGCTTTAGACTTCCATCTTTAAAAGCAATTAGCATGATGTCATGTCAGATTGACCTTATTGGCTTTGAACAAATTCAGGATGACCATGTAAGATTTTATCCTTTTAACATTGAGCTAGCATATATGTTTGACATGAGCACATACCCAGAGCCACATAAGGGCTCTATATGAACCAGCTCCTCAAAACATCTCTTTCCTAGCTCTAGATCTCCATGCATTTGAGATGCATTAAGGAGGGAGCTCCAACTTAAAAAATTGGGACATTGACATGCTTTAAGGATGTCCATCGCTTCTCTCAGGCATCCTGCACGACTTAAAAGATCAACCACACAATTGTAGTGGTCTATATTTGGCTCGATTCCATAATGCTCTTTCATAACTTCAAAACACCAGCGGCCCTTATCTACTAAGCCTGCACTATTACACGCAACAAGAACGCAGAGGAATGTTACCTCATTTGGTCTGATGCCCTTGCATTGCATCCTCTCAAAATATTCTAGGGCCAGAAGAAATTCCCCATGGCGTGCATATCCTGCAATCAACGCATTCCAAGATGCTACACTTGGAACCGGTAATTTCTCAAAGGCTTCATGTGCTTCTCCCACATATCAACAATGCCACTTACTATATGCTCATCCAATTCAGTTCCTTGGCTTAAAATTGTCTCATGGATAAGCCTACCCTGCTGTTATGATACTGGAGAAAATAACTCCGTTCAAACTTATGCCTTGTGCTTGCATCTTCTCAACGAGCTGGAGTACAATGAGGCCTTCATTGTAATGGGCATACCCTGCAATTATTGCACCCCATGCTACCACATCTTGATTCAATGAGCAATCAAATACCTCTTGTGACTCCGTCAAGCAACCACACTTTGCATACATGTCTACGACGGCACTCCCTAATGTAAGGTCTGTTTCAAATCCATTTGCTAAGATCTGATCATGGACAAGTCTACCTTGTTCTAAAGCTTTCATGCGCCCACATGCTTTTAACATGCTTAGAAATGTTACTTTGTCTGCTGAGATCCCTTCCTTTTTCATCCTATTGAAAGAGTCCACTGCAAGAAGCCCATCTCCATAATTAGCATATCCTGCAATAATTGCACCCCATGATACCACATTTCGATTTGGCAATTCGTCAAACAATTTCTGCCCAAGCCACCACATTTACCATACATATCAACTAGACTACTACCCCAGACAACATCCAATTCAAGTTCACTCTTAATTACTTGTTCATGTATGTATCTTAGCTGATAAAGAGTAGTGCAAGATTTCAGAAGGGCTAGAAACATAACTCTATCACATTTTCCAATCGTTAGCAGCATTTTATTGTATAATTCAAGGGCAGAATCCCCATGTCCAAGATTGGCATTGGCCAAAATGTTGATCCCCATGTATAGATACTTGGCATTGAGATAGTATTGAATGCTTGATTTGCTTCAGCCAAGGATTTACAGGCAGAAAAGAGGCGAATGACATGATTACCTAATATTTCAACGGAATCAAGCCCATTGTGAACTAGAAGAAACTGGATTTGCCTGACACTTGGCAGGCCTCTGTTTCCTGTACATAACTGCAACAGGGAATATGCAATGTTTCTGGATATGGAGATACCTTGTTGTTTTATAATCTCGAGTACCTCGTCTATTGGTCCATCCTTGAAGAGCTTGCTCAAATTGTCCCTGATAGTGGTGCAAGATGAGACACAGCAAAAATGTTATCCAAACAGGAAGAAAAGTGGATACCTGACATATGTTTTGGACGAAACTTGAATGTGCGGTTTTTTCCTCCATTGCCGCATAGACATGCAAATAATAGAGGAGCTTTTGAGGTTGTGACTAGGAAAAGATGATTTTAGCTCGAGATGCAGCCTTTCGCTGCCGGACTATGTTGTTGAATCTGTAGAGATTTGCAAGTTCAATCTCAACTTTGGAGATTTAGCTGTCGGGTATGGTAGAATACAGATATAAAGGCCTCATGCAAGGCACCTGGTGGGAGGAGAGCTTCCGTTGGATCTGAAGAAGAAGAAGGGTCGAGCTGCCCCATAGCCACGCCTTCCAAGGAATGAGGCTGGATGACCGAGAGTTTACAGGCAGCAGGCAGTTTGGAGCAATCACCAGCATATTCTAGGCATATGCTGGCATATACCTGAATATGTCCACAAACCCACATAAACGAGGGTTTGCCCCCCTAGGGGCAACCCAAAAAACCCATAATAACCATAAAGCAAGCTCTGTTTTGGTTTTCTTGCTGCAGTATTACTACCATATATTCTAAACTTAGAGTTAAATATTACTGTTATTGAAGTATAGAAAATGAGAATGAGAATGAGAATGAGAATGATTTTTTATCGTCCACTGAGGCCAATCAGCCTATGGGACCCATAAGGAGCGCAGCAAACTTATTACTGTCCGGGTTAAAAACCCCACTCAAAGGGTTTTCGAGGGAAAAACCGTGGCAGTAATAAGAATGCTGTCAAACTGTACAAGTATACATCAATGTATATATATATATGTCAAGTGTGTGCCCGAGGATATACCTGATCTCGCATGTCCATAACCTCCTGAAGGTATGATCCCAGCACCCGTACGGATGCTGTGCTCAATGTCACATGTAACGGCTGGCCAGGCCTGACCAACTCAGCATAGCGTGTCCGAATTTGATCATATGCTGGGCAACTTTGAAGGGTATGAGATTCATCCTCAATGACTCCCATTTGGCAGCATTGACAGAGCCTGTCCTAGCGTGGCTCACCAATCCATCTGCCCGTCTCAATTCGAAGATGATGTTCTTGATCTTCCTTCCTTTATCTTATACTAGCTGTAATATGGGTGCATAATGAATGTGTGCCCTTCATGAGATTAATGGATACATACCAAATGTGCACGGTCCCCTTTCAGGCTCTATAGCCATTATTATCACATAGAGCATGATTCAACCAAGCATGCATACCTGAAATTCTTCATCTTCCGAAACCAGATTATCTTCAAATTGTGTTTCAGGAACATATTGCTTGTTACTAGCATTTCCTCTATGGTAGGATGTTTGTCTTCTGTTAAATCCTCCTCTTTTGTTAGCGTACCCAGTAGATCCCTCACCGGAGCCAAGTTTCGTGTCATAATTTCCACCTCCTCCTGTTCTATCCATGTTCAGAGCCTCGAATCTTAGAGACTCCTTATACAAATCGCATTCCCTGTTGGTATCGGAATAGAGTGCACAGTCTTCCTCTGAACTATGACTTCCTGACCATCCGTCAGAATTAAAACCCATTTTCACTTTACTACAAGGCTGACTGGGAGATATCTTGCCCTCATAAAGAGTGGCTGCACAGATATGCCACTGCAGTCGAGGCCCTTGGAAATCCACGACGATCTTCTTACCCTGATTCTGCTATTAATTTCATGGGTTTTTTTTTAAGAAAAAGGAACCAACTCTATATGATAAATAAAATATTCAGAATTCTAGGGTTCTATTCTATTCCTATGGTATGTTATTCATTATAAACCTGCATTTGCTAGGTCCTAGAATTTGAACTCAAAACTCCTTATTTAAGGCAAGGGATAACCATTGAAAAGGGAAATATATACCTACGGACCTTTACTTTTGTATTTGAAAGTATAACACAAGTAAAAGGACAACAAAGATGGGGTCGAGATGTCATTGGGCAAAAGGTGGAACTAATAACCACACAAAGGGCATCTACTAAATTAAGAAGGGCAATATCTTATCTTTATAAGGAAAAAGGGGACGATGGGATATTTAGAACGAAAAGGGCTTGCCTTTTCCAAGGGGGCAAGGAAATATGTAACAGGGGCAGCGACCGACTTGAAAAAGGGGTAGTTACAGAGGGGCGACATCGACAGTATTTTCTAGGCCATGAACAGTGACTTCAGGACAGTGAATAGGGAATCGTGGATGAACGCTGACATTAGGAAAACAGAGTTACTCAGCGAATCGACTTGTGTGGATCAATTGATGCCCGAGATCTGCTCTTCTGTAACAGATGGACTAATGTAGAATGGATGCAGTTAGACCGGATTACTAAGCTTCTGCTAAGGATGAGACTTATTCCGGTGAAGAAGGAGGGATTGTAGAGGCGAGACTAAAACCCGAGCGGAAGGCAGAAGCTCGTGTTTGAGATTTCTTGAAGATCTAAAATACCTAAGCAAGCTATTCGATATTGCTGTGGAAACCCCATAAAGGTTTAGTTTATAAAGCCCAGAGTTGGAGTTGGAGTTCAAGCTATGGTTATGTGGAGTAGCTGGAATTAATCTGGACGGTGGTGAGCCAGAGTCAGAGTTACGCTCTGCCATGAATGTTTGTAATTGCCATGTTTGCTAAAACCCCGTGGAACCGGTTGGGTGGTTAACTGTGTAATCCAATCTGTGTATCTGCGATAAATAATATATTCGGATCTTGTTCTTCAGTTATGACGCTGTTGAGCAGTTATTTAGTTCCCATTATCATTGAATCGTATCAAGTGGTATTAGAAGTGGTATTAGAGCAGAGGCTGCGATTCTTATGGAATCTATGGGCTGTGGGAATATCACCGAGCTTTTGAATTTCTACCTTCTGATTTGAATCAAAGAAGATGAAACTAATGTTGGCATCCTACTCCAAGGCTGCAAGTACAATTGGGTTTAACTGCATCAAAGATGTTGGGGCCAAGTATATGAGTGAACTGGCGAATCTTTGGAGTGTGGCGTCCAAGGTAGAGACTTGGAGTTCTGGAGCCCCAAACACTTGTGTGACTTTGGGATAAAGATCTTGTGCTTGATGAAGAATCACATTGTTCTGGTATATGGGTATTGAAAGTAAGGAGGATTTGGCGACTATTGTTGCAAGCGAGGTTGGAGCATCAGTAGCATAAAAAAAAAGAAAAACTCGGTGCTTTGGAGAATGGGGTAAGAGCATGTTAGGGCCTACATGTTTTGGAAACTACCTAGAAAATATATGGGACCGAGTTCTTGTTTCTTGACATCACAAAGTACTTTACAACATGTATGTACTACTATTCTTGAACATAACACAATTTCTTTTAGTCAATTATTGGGGAAATTCCAATTATGTACTTGCATGATCCTTTTGGGATTATGGAATAACTAAAGGCAAACCGACTTGTTGTGAACGAAGTTGTCGTGGAAAAAGCTTGTCTTGGGGAGACAAAAGTAACCGAGTTGTCGTGGAAAAAAGCTTGTACAACATTGAGCTCTTATTTAGTCATAATAGCCGAACTACCTGCCATAACCTCTTGCCATCTCTAGAAGTCTGATTTGATCATCTGATCCTATGTAACCTCATTGAGAACCGCAAAAGCATCTTGCTTGAGAATGCGGAGTCCGATCGTGGTGATCTGAGAGGCCGATTGGCAGTGCTATGAATATTTGACTTTGGAAGTCACTTATACTTGATCTTATTTGCAAGTTTGCTTAGTGATAAGCATTAAGAGAGAGGGGAACTTTACGTACAAGTTGTCAAGGATACGGACGGCAAAATTTGGATGCATAATCTCAAATTATTTTCTATGGGACAGGTTATGGATAAAGTTCGTAAGTTGATTTTCTTTATGCGGAATAAAGAATAAGATTTTATTTCTTGTGTGCACCCATGGTAGATTGGTAATTACGATTGCAACGTAATAGGCCTGAACATGGTGCACTAATTGCAAATGCCTCTTGGTAGATCAGTAATTGTGTCTGCATCACAATAGGCTTGAATAAGAGTGCATTAGATGTATACTTTTGAGGAGTAGCAATTGTGATTGCAACACAATAGGCTTGACAAAAGTGGCATCTGTATCGCAGAGATACATTGTATCATGGAGATACAATCAAGTAGTACAGCGGAGGTATGAAAGATAACAACGTACCGCGGAGATACAAGGGATATAAGGTAATCTGGAAGTACAATAATGTATATAACTGTTTCTTGAGTTCGCAGGGTCTAAGAAACTCCCAGGTGCACGTTGATTGTGGAACAACCACCTTGAGAAGGAATGGACCAAATTGGAGTGTACTCGGACGATCATAGACGATATCTTTTTGAGAAGGGATGAATTGATACGGAGTATAGCAAGGGGGAATAGTCCATGGCGACAGGGTTCTGTGGCATGGCAAACATTAGATGCTATAATGTGGTACTCCCAAGTTTGCCTTATAATATATTTAAGGCAAGGGATAACCATTGAAAAGGGAAATATATACCTAGGGACCTTTACTTTTATATTTGAAAGTATAATACAAGTAAAAGGACAACAAAGATGGGGTCGAGATGTCATTGGACAAAAGGTGGAACTAATGACCACACAAAGGGCATCTACTAAATTAAGAAGGCCTTGCGATTATTTTAAGGGCAATATCTTATCTTTATAAGGAAGGAAGGAAGGAAGGAAGTATATTTTAACATCCACGGAGGCCAACTGGCCTATGAGACGGTTTTACAATATAGCAGAAAGTTTCCAAACACAAAAGAAAGCCACAGAAACCCTGTACAACGTGTCTCTACCACTGGGATGAAAAACCCCCCCATGTGGGAGGGAAAACCCTTGTAGTAGGCGTTGAGAGGCCCTATCTGGGCGCTCAAATTCCCTGTGCTGTGAGGGACTCCCTGACGGTGGAGACTTGCAGAATGTAGGACGCAAGACGTGCCACCATTAGCGAAGCCAGCAGTTGATGAATTGTTATCTCAGAGCATCTGAGATCAGCATGAGTTGCTCGGATGTGTGCATATGCTGGGCATTCCTGTAGAGCATGGTGTTCATCTTCTACTATCTCATGTGACAGCACTGGCATAATCTCTCATGCCGGGGGATTCCCTGCCCTCCATCCGTACCCCAATGGTCTGTCTCAATTCTGAGATGGTGGGACCCTGTCCTTATTGCAGCTATAGCTCTCCGTTTCTTGGATGTGTGCCTTCAAATACTGGTGGGGGCCGTGTTCAAGCGACGGATTGACCTGTGTGTGGTAGTGCTCTGTTTTAGGCTTTACAAGAGTGGGCTCCCCACGAGAGGCAAAGAAAACGCTCATTCAAATGCGCTCCCCGCTCCGATATCCTACATATCCATAATGTGTTGATAGTCTATGGACCATCTTGCGAACCATCCCCTACAATGCTCCCCGCCACACTCTTCTTGACGTTGTGGCCCTTGTGCCAATAACAGAGCCCGGGGAGGAAGACGTTGCGCATCCATTCTGTCAACCTTATGGAAATACACAAGGTGCCTGCGCATAGCAGAATGCTGCAGGGGCCAAAAGCCAGTCTCATACATCAAAAGTGGATAAGGCACTGTGTCCTTGACGCCTAGGCTGTATATCAGGAAAGCCTTCTGTACCCTCTCTAGCTTATCCCAAGTACCCTTGCTAACCACTGCCCCCCAGACCTCTACCCCATACAGCAATACTGGTTCCACGAGTGCTCGGAACAGGAAAAAGGGGACGATGGGATATTTAGAAAGAAAAGGGCTTGCCTTTTTCAAGGGGGCAAGGAAATGTATAACAGGGGTAGTGACCGACCACGAAAAGGGTAGTTCTGAGGGGGCGACATCGGCGGTATTTTTTCGGGCCATGAGCGGACTTCGGACGCTGAATAGAAAATATCGTGAACGAACATTAAGGAAGCTATTCGATATTGCTGTGGAAACCCCATAAAGGCTTAATTTATAAAGCCCAGAGTTGGAGTTGGAGTTCAAGCCATGGCTACGTGGAGTAGTTGGAATTAATCTGGACGGTGGTGAGCCAGAGTCAGAGTTACGCTTTGCCATGAATGTTTGTAATTGCCATGTTTGCTAAAACCCTGTGGACCCGGTTGGGTGGTTAACCATGTAATCCAATCTGTGTATATGAGATAAATAATATATTCGGACCTTGTTCTTTAGTTGTGATGTTGTTGAGCAGTTATTTAGTTCCCATTATCATTGAATCATATCCGCTATGTCTTTTATTGCAGAAATATTGCTATGTTGCCGAAATATTGTCATGTTGGGTGTTCTTATCGGCGTGCTGAGGTTAGTCCCCTACAACACTTAATCCTCCGCTTACAAACAGTTTATGCAATTCTTTTAATTAGGAAAGTACTGTTTAACTATCTAGCAAGCTATGGCCAAGCATTTCCCAATGCATGTTGTCTCAGCTACATAAAACAGACAGAAGACCCTAGACCCAATGCATATAATCTGTTAAGTTGTGCAAGGTATTCTTTTATCATGTCATGTCTCCATGAGATGTTGGTAGCGTAATCTATATTAAGCCATGCTTTAATCCATCTGGAGCAAGCGAGATAATAAGGTATGACTATACATATTAATGGTGTGAAAGTTGGACGTATTCCTATTGCCTTCATATTATATTATACTCATTGGAACTCTATTTACAAATATAGAAAATGAATTTTGGATTTAGAAACGATGGAGTGGCAAGTATATGCATGCATATATGGTATATAATTTGCCCACAGCCACAAAATCTTGGCTTGAATTCAATAGCTTTTGATGTTGATCTGCAAACCAGATGTTTCTTTTCTCTGGTGCAGGATAGGTTTGTCATTTGCCCACATTTGTATGTCAATATAATTTTTGTATGGATGCCTTCAAGGCTCTGTGAGAAGTTACTTTGTTTTTTTGTATCTTTAGAATATTATCTCTATCAATAATTCTCACTTTCAAGAAGCAACCGTTGTTGAATAGATTTTTGCTTAATTTTGATTGCAGGAGGTTGAAAAAGCTGATAAATGGACCCCAGGAAAGGACCGATAGAGATATTGTTTATTGCTCTATGAAAGGTCAGTTTTAGCTGAATTGATCCCCTGTCTTTAATATGGTGCCACCTTGAACTTTACTAGAAAAGTGCGGGCAGGGCCTATTTATCTAATCCTAATGTACCCTTTGTCTTGGTTTAGCTTTAGGATGAGTTTTCCTCTTCTAATCACAACTTTATACTCTCTGTTCTTTAGTCCAAGCATCTTTTTTTTTTTACTTCTGCTTTAGATATTGTTATGTAAATAGTATAGCTCAGGGATATATCCATCCATACTTCGTCCATACATGAAACATCTCTTTCTTGCTTTTGCTTTGTATATTGTAATGTAAAATAGCATAGTTTCAAGTATATATCCATCTAGACAATTTTTACAAAGTGTGCAGCCAAATTATGTGGAACATATTTTAAGATTTTGTGTGTTTTATGTTGGAAGCTACATTCTTAGAATTTAGCTTGCTTAGTTACATCTCATTTGTTATTAGTTTTATTTTGTGATTTCATATTAATTCATTGCAAATTTGAGTGTAAACATGGATATAACGTGGATCTCTTGTATGGGATGCTCTAGACCTGCAGTGCCATGGCGTGGTACTATGAAACATATAGGATAAATAACATCTGGCACCCATGGAAAATAGTCTCTGCGTAGCCTCCCATTGAGTGAAACATAGGCAATCTGTGGCAAAACCCAGTTCAAGCAGACTTGGATTTTTGGGAGCTCCTGCAAAATTATCACAACCAATGAAAATGCTTCCACATCACATTATATGCAAAAAATAACTCAGTAGCTTCTCAGCTTATGCCTCACTCATTTGGGTAAACATGGTTAAAAGTATTTTTCAAGCAATGTGAACTCTTCTATGTGCTTCATCCTAATATCTCGATATGCCATGTATAGTTAAAGGTGATCCTTATTCTTTCTAGCTTAGGAGCTCTGCCATGCTTTGAAGATGCATAGTGTCACTTTAAACGATTTGTGATCCAGTGAAAATGCTTCCACATCACATTAAATGCAAAAAATAACTCAGCAGCTTGCTCAGCTTATGCCTCACTCATTTAGGTAAACATGGTTACATATTGAAGATCAAGGCTGCTGGATGTATTGTTACAGATAATGCACAACAAATAAAGCTATCGATCTTGAATGCCATTCTATGCCAAAAAGGTAAGAAACTCTAAACTAGAGTAGCCTTTGAATTGGATTCTGGATCACTTCTCTTTTAATATAACATGGCCTTATTTGATCCTACTATAACAAAACAATATGCTGTAGCAGTATCCTGTTTGAACTCGACACAAATGTGGCCATATGAAACAGGGTGACATGGAGTTAGTCTTAGAGGACTCATATGGTATCTCAAGTTTGTAATGCTAAAAATTGATGCTAAAAGACTTGACAAAGTTTGCACCCAAGATATGCCAAAGAAAATGTTTCTACGAAGACATTAATTATGCTTCAATCCAGCGCCCACCTTTTTCTTTAACATTTATGCATTCATTAATGAGATAATTATCTTTTGAAGCTGCAGCATTCTCAACCATGCAGACACTATAGTTGTAATTGAATAATATTGCAAGGACCATTGTTACATTACTTGATTTGTGAATATGAAATAAGAAACTACAAAATAGATTTTAGTTGTTGATGAAGAGTCCAAATGTTGGTGCCTTGACGTCAATGTTCCATTGAGTTCACTATGGCGAAACTATTTTCAGGTGCATAGGTGCAAGTTGTTAATAATTGTCATTTGTAATATTCTATTATGTGTTCTCCTTGATTTTTTAAATACATGGTTACTTGGATCATAATCCAAAGATGTTATATCCTTTGTAACACATCATGTCTACCAGGAAAGTATGGCCAATTCCAGAAACTTCTTTCCATATTTGAACATTAAATGTTTGGGTCTTTAATACTTACGTTCAATGTTTTGAATGACAACCATTGTTGACATTATGGAAAAAAGAGACAAGTAATTCCATCTTTGTAAATAATAATAGCGCAAACCCATAGCATGGTCTACAAAAGTCTACTTGATACAACATCAACGAGCATCTAGGACATTCTTTTTGCAGTACATCAAGCATGTATTTTTATCAAAGTCGGAATGCTCTCATTTTGTGCCCTCATGTTTAACCAAACAAAGAGCTAAGTGTTAACAAGTTTACATTGAAATGTAACTAAAAGACCATGATAGAACCCAACAAAAAAATCATGAGTGTAGGCTTTTAGCAAAGGCATTGCCCCACACATGCAATTGCAAGCGGCAAAACATTCTCTTTGGAACATAGTTTATGACTATGACCAAATCATGGTGTAATGCAGTAACATAACTGCACTCATAAGACCTCATGGCTTTTCACCTTTCACTTTGTTTAATCTTGAAATGCATAAGTAAGACCCAATCTCATAATCAAAGGATAATTATTTAGCATGTTCAAAGTAAAAATAAATAAAGCTCCATATACATTGCAATCTTATGGGTTCATAAATTTGGCAAGCTTTCTAAACTGAGGCCTATCCATTTCAAGTGTCTATGGACAACTTAGATGAAAAGTTGTGCAATGCAATTATATCAAGGGGCTATCGATAAAACAAAACCCACATAAATTATCTACCAAAAACCCACACATTAAAATTCCACAAATACAACCTCAGTCACAAATCTAAGACCAACTTTTCTAAAGCCTACTTCCTTCTTCTATTAAGCATGTCTTTCGGGTCATTATATTACATCTCGATACGTGTGCATGTCTATTACTAAGTGGTAAATATGTATGAATATGACCGACCAAAGCATATTGTCGACATGATCTGATATTTGTGCTACACGAAAATCATATGTATAATAACTAATAGACCCACCATTGATATTTCCAACTCACAAGGAATGAAAATTGTTCTTTGTTGTTACAATGATGGATTTGTGTATATAGTCAAGACCTCAATCAAGGGATGGAGTATGCGAAGAGTGTCTTCTTCACAATTTCTATCTATTTTATATCTTCTTTGGCATTTGCATTACATAGCAAATCAAAGCAAAACCTGCAATGCCCCTCGCATCCACACTCATATTCACACCTTTCTTCCTTTTAGCATCATATCAAATACAAAAATTGCCACATTCTCTATTATAGCCAACATTAAAACAACCAACTTTCAAATTGTACTAAAGCCCGGCAACGCCTCAATCAAGAGATGGAGTATGCTAGAGGCGTCATCTTTGGCATTCATATTACACAGTAAATCAACAATGCCCTTCACACCCATGCTCACGTTTACACCTTCCTTCCTTATTAGCATCATAACCAACATAAAAATCACCACATTCTTTATACTAGCCAACAGTCAAACAACCATCATTTCAAATTGTAGTAAAGCCCGGCAACGCCGGGCACCATAACTAGTTCATAACTAGAACTAGAATTAGAGCCTCTAGATGCACTTTTCCTAGCCTAGGATATTAAAGAAACTTTCAATTCCAAACAGTGCTTAGAAACTTTCAGAATTTGGGGTGTCTAAAATTTTTTTGGGACCATTGGATGCTGGCATATGTCACAGCATATGCCATGGGGCGAATTTGCAGCCCTCAAATGCAAGTCAAGATGGGGTCAAAACCCCCATCTTTGACTTACCCCTAACATTCCACGAAACCATTGAATAAATAGAATATTTGAAAATTAGCAGCCTGACCAAACAAGTAGAGCCTGGGGAATCGAACCCCAGATATCCAATGCCCATGCCTTACCTGGCAGAAAATGAGCCCCAGCCGAGAAAATGAGTAGAACACTTGCTCAAGAAGCCACCCAAATCCTGCACAAAAAAACTTTGAATCAGTTGGGCGTTTCCCTAAGAGCTCCATGGAGACAAATAGTGATGCAAAGGCAGAAACAAGCAGATAACCTTGGAACAGACCCAAGAAGCAAAGCTTCTGAAACAAGCTGCGAAGCTTCTGAAGGAAAACGATGGGAAAACCGTGTGAAATAATGGCAAAACCACAAGATTTGTTCAAAAACCTCAAGATTTGTTCAAAAATGTAACCAGCAAGACCTGCGGGGAGAGCTGCGGGGAGAGCAAGACCTGCGAAACCCCAAAGCTCCATGCATCAGCCTGCATCAGCCGCTCCATGCATCAGCGACTTCTGGACCCAAATCTATGCTTCTGCAACCCTCGGCTGCCAAATCTATGCCTTTGCGCCTGCATGCAGAAACCAAAATATGGAAAACTAAGCTTCATATCTGGATAAAGACGGCCATGTTCTTGGAGATCTTGCCGGAAACACCCGATGGACGCTGCTATTACTAGTCTGCTTCTTGTGGGAGCGCTGTAGCAAACAAAATAGACTAAAAGCAAGCAACAAAAAAAGAAAAACGACCCGCCATAGCTGCCACAGTTCCTATAGAAGCGCCATAGCCGCCATAACCGCCTGCTGCATCGGCATCCTTTGAGCCTAAACGCCACGGAAATAAAACCCCAGATTCGATTCTTCTATTTCGAATCCACTGTGCCACCGTCAGCATTTACGATATTCTTATACGAATACCGTCCAAAACATTTAACAATCTTAGGTTATAAAGATACGGTTTGTGAGCGGGCAAACATTATCGGATGTTTCCAACCAGACATTTCGAGTCTCATCACTGAAATGGTCAAATACAATTAAGTATATGTTCAATTTTGTATGGTGCTGATTAAAAGATACTCAGACGGAAGGTCCCGTGATCGACCACCTGACCGTAGCCACTCTGAGGTTTCACCCTGTTGCAGCAAACTATAAGTGAGCCATGAATTTATAATTTGCTCGTGGTACTGTTGGGGTATCAATCAGATCTAACGCATATGGACACAGATCGTTTCATTGGTTCTTACACACATCCAAAGGAACCCAGTTGCTGTCTTGATTTTGCTCATAGAAAGTTGAAATGCTGTATGATTCTATATGGATCTTCACTGCCCAAAAATATGTGATTCCTTTTAGATTCACAAACATTGGAAGGCGCTAACACGGTTTACCTCTGGCTAGATGGCAGATCCGTTTTCTAGGGCAAGGGATACTTCTATAGTTGTCCTAGAATTTGAATCAGGAGAATTTTTTATTGTGGCAAGTCTTTCAACTAGAAGAGATACCCAAGTAATATCTATTGATCCGACATCTGGAAGCCTTCATTATACAGGCTCTGAGAATGTTGATCTCTTCTCTTCAGAAGCTGCTGCACTGCAATTTGTAACAAAGGGATCCAAATGGTTACCAAAAAGCACAATACGTGGCAGGGCAATCCTGGGTTATGCTGCATTTGGAGCTGTTGGATTACTGTTACTAGCAACAAAGCTGAGGACATCCATCAGTAGGTTACCAGGAGGTGATAGCGTACATACTGTAACAGAGAGCCAGTGGGTGAAAATAACTTTGAGAAATCCACAACCCCTACTAAAATCAGAAACAAAGAATTCATCAGATTTGATTGATATTTCCATTGATGGCATGCATTATTTTTGTGAAACAAGAGATATTACCAGACCATTTCCCAGCAGTGCATTAGCTGAAGAACCAGACGAAGAATTTGTTTGGAATAGATGGCTATCATCGCCCTTTAAAGATATCGGATTGCAACACATTTGCGTGGTCCTTTTGCAGGTGATTATTTTGTCTTTTGTTAGTATTGATGTTGGCTTCTTACTTCACGTGCATTGTTGAAGTACCAATTAGGGCTTTGTATTAGCAACACTTACAGTATATCGATTGTTTTGCTATGGTACTCCCCATTTATGCTGTGTCTTTTTGGCAATTTTCTCCTCTTCTATTGTGAGGACATGCTGTAAGCTTTGTATGCGCGTCTGATATGTGAAGATTGCACAATTATTCAAGATAATTCGTTACCAAAGATGAAATGCATAAACCTTTTCATGGACATAACAAGAGTTGCTTTACAAGTACATGGCAGACGGAAACTCTTTAAGATTTATCTAGTGAAGGAACTATTGCTGCACAGAAGAAAACACATTATGATTTATTTAGGTAGGGAATGATTGCTGCATAACTTGCTGATATGAAATGATGGAAAAATAATGAAGGAGCAATGGAAAATATCTAAGAAGTCTAATTTTTCCTGTTTTCTCTTAAGATTCATTGCCTCTAACATACCATGGCTGTTGGGAATGGGGCCTTAAGGGCAGGGGTTTGCAGATAGTCGGACATTTTCAGACTCAAAAGGAGAGCAAGTGGTGGTTGCATTGACAGCAAGGAGAAGTCGGTTGCATCCTGGGACTCGGTATTTAGCACGGGGGTTGAATTCAGCCAACAGTACAGGTATTTCATGTCATGCAATTTGCCCATTGTTATGGGAGTTTCCTTATGGAAGCAAGTCAGCCTTCTAGTTAACAAGCACATATCATCAGTGCCAACAAATAGCATCTTAGCAATCAATTTTTAAGCGTTGAAAAATGAAATGGATATTGCACAGCTTAAGAGGCATATTCATAGTTCACGAATGTCTGGAGTTTTAAACAAATGTCAGTAATTAGCGTTGTGTGCGTTCATAGATTCTGAGACAGTGTGTTCATGCAGGCAATGAGGTTGAGTGTGAACAACTTGTGTGGCCATTACGAGTTGTTCCTGGGCAACCAGTCCCATTTTCTATGTATTTGTGGAGAAGAGGAACAGTACCTATCTGGTGGGGTGCAGAAATCAAGTCTACTGTCTCAGAAGCTGAAATCTATGTTTCTGAGACAGATCCATATCATGGAGCATCACATTATTATCGTAGACTTTTAAATAGGTATGGTAATAGTAAGAACTGCACAAATAGAGGTGTTCCTATTGTGTGCGTCAACTTGCTAAGGACTGGGGTGGGCAAATCTGAAGTGCTGTTATCTGACCGTTTTGAAGATTCAATAAAGGTGATAAAGACAGGAAAAGAGCTTACAAGAGCAAATCTTTGCATATTGAACTATGATTGGCATGCAACTGTCAAATTGTTGGGAGAACCCAGGACGGTGGATGGACTCTGGAAGCTTTTGAGAGATCCGACTATTGATGTAGATATGGAGATGGGTGAGTATTTACAGTGTACTGTGGATAATATGAACAGAAACATTAAAACGAATGGATATTTGGTAGAAGATAAAGGTCTTGGAAATGGAGTATACAGGCTGTCAAGTAAGCAGTGTGGAATTATACGGTTTAACTGTGCTGATTCCCTGGATAGGACGAATGCAGCTAGTTTTTTTGGAGCTGTTCAGGTGTTAGCTGAGCAATGCAGAAGGCTTGGCTTCTCACTTGATTCAAATAAGCAGTTTATGATGTTGAGTACTGGCAGCTTCAACAAAGGAAGAGATGCTTCCAGAACCTCTTCTGGACCACTTCCACCTGGATGGGAAAGAAGAACTGATGCTGTTACAGGACAAGTGTTTTATATTGATCATAACACACGCACCACTTCGTGGAATCACCCCTGTCCTGACGAGGCATGGCGCAGATTTAACATGTCTTTAGAAGAGTTTAAAGAGGCAACTGTGCTTAATCCTGTTTCCACATTGGGAGAACTGTTCCTTATGGCAGGAGATATACATGCAATGCTTTATACTGGTTCAAAAGCAATGCATAGTCATGTCATTCAAATCTTCACTGAAGACACAACCAAAAATAAAAGGGCAACTGCAGCTCAGAATGTAGCTATAACTCTGCAAAGGAGATACTTAAATGTGTTGGTTGATAGTACACGTCAGAAACAGCTGGAGATGTTTCTAGGGTTCCGCAGATACCAGCATTTTCCAACCATACCTGAACGACCCGTGCAGGTTTGAGCTACCTATACAATGTTCACGATGCTGAACTTATTTTGATATGTATAAATGGCCAATTACAGGTGCTTTCACGACCATATGCATGCCTACTGAAACCAGTACCATCCATGTTTTCTAGTCTCTACAAGGGAAATGGTCTTATCAACGTCAGACAAAAGGAGCTCATTTGGGTGAGGCTCATATTTTGCAATAAGAGCATAGCTTGTGCAAATAGAGAAGATTGTACGGACATGATAATAGGGTCATATTCTTTTTCTTAGAGATGCTAATGTAATGCTTCTTTTAGGTATGCCCCTCAGCTGCTGAAGTGGTTGAACTTTTTATTTTCCTTGCTGAGCCATGTCATGTATGTCAAATACTCCTTACGGTAGCACATGGAGCTGAGGATTTGACATCTCCAACTTCATTCGATGTACGAACTGGGCGCCGCCTGGATGAATTGAAGCTTGTTCTCGAAGTATGTGTTATCTATGTGGCTTTTATGTGTAGAGACATTCCCTAAAAATCTTGCTGTTTATAGAATGTCAAAATGATAAATTGTTATGATTTAGAGGCGCTAGATCTGGTAGGTGCACTATCTTATGCCAAACATAAGTCCCAACCATGGTTCAATAGGCTGGTGATAAAGGTTACGTCACGAGCTCTTATTATCAAGGTCATTAGTTCACAATTCACGCTGATATCCAGGAAGAACATTTTATGGGAATAGGCTGGCACAGGATTTTAGATATGGGTAGTCTGCTTTTCTGTAGTATATCACTTTTATCTCACAGCCCCACAGGATAGAGATTTCAGACATAAATTTTTATGGAGAATCAGTTATTGTCTTAATTACTTTCTCCACATATCTGGATCTTATGACACCCTTCCTGGGACATAAATGTTCCATCCTTTTAAAGTTTTAAGAAGTATAACTAATACGATTAAAGACCGGTTTCTGATGATGTTATTATTACATGCAGGGAGCTAGTATAGCACGGTGTGCAAATGGAACTCAACTTGTATATTCTCTTCCTGGTGCAATGAGTGCTGAAGATGTTGCCATCACTGGAGCTGGCGCAGGTAGAGCAGGAGAAGAGAAATTCTCATGGCTTTATGACTTCGAGGAGCGAGAAGGGGAGATAGACTTTTTGACTCGTTTTGTGACGCTAACATTTTTTCCTGCATCTCCTGGAGTTCCAATCACCCTTGGTGAGGTACATTGTTTGATGCCACCTATAATTATATATACTATTCTTGCAACAATTCTAAATGAATGAGATTCAGGTGGAGGTTCTTGGTTTTTCACTTTTTTGTAATGGAATATGGAAAGGCTGTGGATCTTTGAAGCATGAGGAAATGTCCCCAGGATTGTTGACTGTTGAACGGGCTTGCAGAACCGAAAGCTCTAGTCTGAACAGATTTAACACCATTGGTCACAGCATGGATTTGTTAACTGGGTTCGAGGATTTTGCAGCACCCGTCACACGGCAGTCCAGTGTTCCCAATTTACATGCTGGTTTTGAAAGCTTGCTTGATGACTCTACTCAGGAGAAGAATGTAAAATGGAATCCATTTCTCGATGATAGCTTTCCTGATTCAGGTGTTTCACAAGATTCAGAAGTTGGTGCAAGTAAAGCTCTTGAGCAGTACATTCAACAAGTGAAGGACATGTGTGGCTCAGATCTTGTATGGCATCTCTGTCATCTATATGTTTTCTTCATTATTCATGTTTATTTCAATAGAATATATAGGCTTTATGCTGTTTGGTGAAGTTTCCTGCATTCCTGATTATCACATATTTGTTTGTCTGAAGTTGTTTGCGCAGCCATCTATCTCAACTACATTCTATTGCCATGAATTTCTATCATCTATGAAGCACGTGTTTTTTCATTTATAATGATTTAATTTAAATGTTTTCATATCTCAGTCAAAGCTCCTGAGCTATTCTGAAGCAATGGAATTGGAAATAAGACGGCTTCATTTAGGACTTTCTGCGGCAGAAAGAGATCGAGCATTGCTCTCCCTTGGCAGAGACCCAGCCTCCTTGAACCCAAATCAATTACTAGATGAATCTTACTTGGTACCGGTCTGCCAATCTGCAATGCAGCTTCAGATATTGGATCAGATTGCCACCGAAGACAATGTAATCAGAAACATTGGTATGGACGTCAGCACTAGTTTTGAGGGGAGGAATATATCTGATATCTCCCAGCTGAGATTGGGGTGCACGCATGAGAGGTGTGAAGTTGTGTATACAAAAAAATTTGATCCAGCTAAGGAGTTCACAAGTGCACTTGAGGTATGTAAGCAGTGCAAAAGGAAAGTGTGTGCGGCCTGTACATTTGACAAAAACAGTGTCTCACTTATTTCTGGAAATACATCTTCATCTGGAATTTCTCGGAACCGCCTTCGGCCCACAGATACAATATGCAAAGAATGCTGTCCTCAGCTTGTGCATGATGCTGTTCTCCTGTATTATGTCAGAGGGCTCTCGTCTATTAGACGGAAATCTCGATTCAGAGATGCAGTCCTGCAAGCTATGAATGAGGTTGACAATGGAAAATACGAAGACAAAACTTCACAAGCTCTTCTAAATGGTGAAACCTCGCTTGCAGAGTACCCATCTTCAACACTATTGTACTCTGTAAGTCTATTTCTGTCATGTGCAAGTTGAAACTCGAAACAAAGGAAATTTGGACATAATTGTTTGGCAATTTCCAGGTACCTACAGCAGATGACTCTATTCCACCACAGTTTCTTTTATGTTCCGGAGTTTCAGATCCTGACTGGAAGGCACCTTTGAGCATATCAAATGTTGAGATTGCTATAATTCTTGCTTGCCCATCTGTGGTGTCCAGAGTTATTATTGTTGCAGGCTCTCTTGGGTATACTTTTGAAGATACACCAACTGTAAGTTCAGACAATTTGGCATGCGTATCATGTTGGAAAGGACCTAATTAATGCCTCTTTCATTTCCAGGTCGAGATTTGGTGTGCAAATGTGTTGTCAGACACAGATCGGGCATATATTGGGAAATGGAATTCTGAGGCAGCACAAGTTCAAGGAGGTGGGGCGGTTCGACATCTTATGTATAAGTTTCAACCCAAATTATGCCGTATTGTCTGGATAAAACTTTCCTTTCGTGAACATGCCTATGGGCGTGGTTCCTCAATGCAATCTATTGGTCAATTCATGGATCTTCTTAGTCTTGATGCAGCTCCCAATGCACCTGCATCTGTTCAAGCTACACAAATCCATGCAAAAAGAATTCTTATTGTAGGTAAAAGGTATTTGGACGAACATGAAGATGGCATCCCTCAAGTCCCTGAGAAGATATCTTGGAAACATTTTATCGACAGGCCACCTCGGTTTGGCCGTCTAAGGGTGGGTTTACACAACCATTTTAGCATTTTCAATATGTTATGTGAAACTGGAGAATGATACTTGACATTGCAATCATTGCAATGGGTATTGCAGATTCCGATTGAATCAGAGAATCTAACTGCAGGGGGACGAGTAGTCGAGCAGACATTTCAAACGGCATCAACTATTGCTGGATTTCGTCTAGATTCCTTGCTTGCTGTGAAATGTACTGCAAAACTCACACCGATCACCAATGGACCAAGAACTCTAGACAAAGCCCTTGATTCTATTGATGAGTTTGTCATTAGCCCTCCCATTTTGTCAATCAGAGTGTCAACCCGTGAGGTGAGAAGTTATTGTTGTTTTCCTTAAAATTGGCATATGAGTAACAGTGTTTTTTTCAGGATGTCAATCGGCTGGTTACTGTTGGATGTTATATGTTGCCAATTGCTCGAGCTGGGACTCCACTCTACTTCGATTTCACAGAGGCAATACAAGCTGAAGATCTTATATTTGAACTTCTTGGGGACGTTTCCCCATATTCTGATGATGCTCCAGAAACGTCAGATAATGATGGTAAATTCCCATTGCCAGCAAGTCTTTCTCTTGCAAATAGAGTGAGGCCTTATCGTTATGCTTTGACAGCGGAATTGGGCAAATGGCCACAGTTATTCACCATCTAGTATAGTATTCCAGAAATTAATGTACACATTTTTTTTTTCTTACTAGCATGCAATGCACACATGATCTGCTTGGGGCATCTCTGGATCTTAAACATGGCATGGCTATTTCTTTTGTTTAAAGAGATGTCTGGCTTGTGATCCTCTTATTAGATCTGGTGTATATTCTGTAACGATTTGTTTCAATACACGAGCAAGTTTCTTGGCTCAACTCGTCATCCCACTTCATTTGAATAAATGATTAGATGTGCTTATTGATGTTTTGGGATACCTTATACAAATATTTAGGTGAAATTGTTCCGCTCGAGCTTAGCAAGTATTTTGATCGTTGGAGGTTGTACTAACGAACTTCTTGTCAATGCACTTTTGAACTAGGTTGCCTCGAATTGAGTTCTTTAAGTCATGCATATGTCCAAGAATTTTGAGATGAGGTCATAAAGATTTTTGAGATGTTATACCTCTTTTAGATGAGGTCATGTGTTAGTCGTTGGTAGTTCGTTTGGGAATATGGACCTAAAGTTTAGAACATGAATCACAACTAGTTACGATGCCGAACTAAAGTGCTACTTTAATTAATTTGTAATAAAAGTACATGCAACAGCACAGAAGGAGATTACTACAGGAGCTCACACCTCAACTTCTTCATCCCCCCATTGGCGTGCTTCTTCAGTCTCCTAATGAGACAGATAGAAAATTTACATACAAAAATACTCAACATGTAACAACACATGATGGAAGTGATATTTGTCTTGAGAACTTGCTCCCGAAATAACTTATATGCAATCCTTTGTGACGACAGAAGGCATGCTGTCCGAAATAGCAGCCACTCAAGCATATTAGTACTTGAGTTTTACTTAAGCATCAACACTTAAGTATTTAGAATGCTCAAGCTTATTAGTACTTGAGCATCAATGGGCTTGTCAGTACCCTGATAAAAATGCTCTAGTTAGAACATTTTAAATTCCTAGCTCTGTATAATGTCACATTGTGGGGTTACACGAAAACCAATCAGCCCCACTGAATTCTGGCTGCCCCTCCAATAGAAAAGATAAGCAAGCTTCCTTTTGGAAAATCATGGATCCTAGTAACTAAAATGCTGCATTGTGGGGATTATCTGCTCATGTGCTCTGATACATCATTCTGGTGCACGACAAGAAGCCTACAAATGAACTCGCCATCAACACAAAAATTCATTACCTGTCTCTTAACCATACTTTATCCGAAGAGCTGTCTCTTCCTGCTAGCAAGGAAAAAGGAGTGCGAACGGAAGGGAATAACCATATGAAAACAAAACCTTGAAATAATAGTAAAACTACTAAATCTCAAGAACCTGGAACCCCTTCACTCAGCAGGTTCTACAACTTTTGTTCCACCTTATAAGCATCTGCCCTTTTTCGGTGTGCTCATCCATAAACAAAGAAGGAACAACAAGCTGTCCTGCAGCTTCTTAGGCTGGCTCAATGCTAACAAACATGTATCTCCTGAGAAAGGGCCCAGATGCCTATTCCACTTATGAAGTACAAGAAAGCTAATACTGCTAAAAAACTGCAGGAACCTTACTTGTAAATCTCCACTATGCTTGTAGAAGATCATATTGCTTACCAGAAGCATTAGAATAAAATACCACGTTAGTGGTTTTATCTTGTGAGAACCATGGAGTCCGCTTTAAAGCAGCCCAAGAACCAAGAAATCAGCAGCCTCTGATGAAGAAACAGGTTTTGTATCTAAGGGAGCAAACCCTACTAGCACCAGAGAAAAGGGATTCGATTATGGATGGTGCAGCAGTGCTGGATTAGAAGAGAAAGAGGGGCGGCCCTCTTCCTTCTTGCTGCCCTAGCTGCATCGATCACCACCTTGCCACTTCATCCTCCCCCAAACTAGTTATTTTGAGGGCAAACTAAGGTTACTTATCTGGACCATCCAAATTTTAAGTCAAATTTAGGCTGTCAAACTTTTTAGTCGATGTCCTGTATCGTAAAGACTCTAATAATTTGGCATTTCTTAAAGCATTTTAATTTTTTGAATTCCCCTTTGCATAAAGATCATCAGAACACTGAATTTTCCTTTGCATAAAGATCATTAGAACACATAAAAATAGAAAAAATGTATGGGTTCATGGTATTTGGAATGCCATTCTGGCATGTACCGGTGGGGTCCCGCGACCGGCATTAGCCGGGAGCGGGTCATCGGTACATGCCAAAATGGCAGACCAAATACCGTGAACCCACAATATGGTATTTGGGGAGCAAAATTTGTCTCCGTTTGCTTCCCCATACGATTTTTGAGGCGCTAGACCATCTTGAGATCCTGCAAGGATGGCGCCAAGCAGAACCTCCCTTCAGCGACGATGTGCAGCCGGTTCTGCAAGTCTTGGCAACAGTTTTGAACGTTTTGGAATAAAAAGGGAAAAACTATGGCATGACCAACATAGGAAGCGAAATGAAGGCAGTTCTGCCATTTTTCTTGCATCATTGCATCTGTGCAAGCTTATTGAAGCTATGTTTGCTATATTTTCTATTCATTTAGTCCTGCATGCTTCTGGCGGCTCCAAATCAGTGGATTCGACAACAGGTAAGAATCTTGGTAAAACTTGTGGATTCGGCTGCAAGATTTTAAATCTTATGTGTTTTTGACGTTTTACAGTGGTATTTGATGGAAATATGATGGCTCAAGCAGTCTTGCATGCTTTTGGCAGCTCCAAATCAGTGGATTCGAATGCAGGTAGGAGTCTTATGATAATTATTGTAGATTCGGCTGCAAGATTTTAGTAAATCTCATGTGTTTTTTATGTTTTATAGTGATGTTTGACGAAAATATTTTGGAAGTTCTTGCATGCCTTTAAGATTCTAGGTTTTCATTTCGTATTTTCTTGTGCATGCAGATATTGGTGAAGCCCCCGCTATTGTTGAAGGCCATAATGAAGCTACATTAGGCATAGATTCTAGACTTTAATATCTTAGTTTCTTTACCTCTAGTTTTTAATTCTAGGTTTTCATTTTTTGATTTAAGTGTATGCAGGTGTTGAAAGTCAGAATGATGCAACTTTTGAAGGCCAGAATAATACAACTCTTGGTGCTATAGGTATATGAAAATACTTCCACTTTTTTTTCAAACTTTTATTGTATTTTGAGCTTCAAATAATATGTTTCTTTATGCATATATGTGTTGTTGAAGTTGAAGACGGTCCTTCATTTAGTCTTAGTAGTGCAGTTGAGAGAATGGATTTAGGCTGACACCTCCTTTTCTGCACAAGGCAAATAACTTTGTCAGATAATCAAAGTGGTCTTTGCAAGAAGTACCTAAGCAAAGATCATCCAAAAAAACTCGAAATGTTGTTGGAGGCATATCCTTGAAGATTGTGTCCATGGCTCTTTAAAAAGTTGCTGATGCATTCATCAATCCAAACGGCATTCTTCTCATTGCAAATGTTCCCCATGGTGTGATGTTTGGCGGATCCTCCTCCTTGATGCTTATTTGATTAAATCCTGAGAATCCAGAATAGAATAGATCTCTTTTCCTGCAACAGTATGCAACACTTCTTCCAGGAAAGGCAAAGGGTATAGTAGCCTTGTTCAAATACTCTATAATCAATGCAAATTCTAATGGTTTTATTTTTCTTTTCAACAGGCACAATGCAAGACAACCATTCTGGATTCACTATTTCTGAGATCACACCAGCATCTTTCATTTTATATAATTCTTCTTTAATCAAGCCAAGCAAAGATGCATTTATTCTTCTCATTTTTTGCACAACAGGTTTCATGCCTTCTTTAATTTTTATTTTAAACTCACATACACCTTTATCAACACCAATCAGGTCATTATAATCCCAGGCAAATTCATCTTTCCATTCATCAAAGAATTTAGTGACAAAAGATTCATCCTCCTCTTTGAATAAATCCCCAAAATCCTATCTTGACCCTTTTTATTTACTTTCACCCCTTTTACCTGTTTTTCTTCACTAGCATTGATTACCAATATGGGATAAAGTTGTTGCAAATCATCCTTTTCCAGACCTTCTTCTTGAATTGCTCCTTTTGCCAGATGTTCGAGTAAAACACTTCTGCACAATGTATCAGCCTCACCATTTTGCTCTCTTGGCACATGACATAACTTCCAAGACTCAAAGTTTTTCAATTCTCCCAAGGCTCTGTCTCTCAACAGAATCATATCTTCATTTTTTGCTTGATAATCCTCCAATACCTGTCTGCAAACAAGTTGTGAATCTCCAAAAATAACAATGTTATCAATATTCAAATTTTTGACTTCTTGAAGTCTTGCAGTCAAAGCCTTGTACTCTGCCATGTTTGAGGTTATATTTGGAAAAATTCTCCCTACCTTGGCAAGCAACCAATTAAAAGAATCTTTGAGAATTACAACAAAAGAGGCCACACTTAATCTCTTTGAGACACCACCATCAAACCATAAATAAGCAAAGTTTTTTCTTCTTGACATATTTACCTCTATAGGGAGTTCTATGTTTGGCACTTGACCATTTGTAGCTAGCTCATATTCTCCACAGGGATTTGGCACCAAAATGTCTTCTTCAATGAAATTCAAAGCTTCAAATTCTCCTACCTTATTGTAGAGTGTTACCTTTTTTTCTACCATTTGAAATGGTGCACTCTCCCCGTGACCACACAGGTCCTTGCATCTACTATTGACAGCCATTTCCTTTCCAAGAGCAGATCATAGATATCTGATTTCTCATCTATTCCTTCAAAAGCAACAACCACAAAGTTAGCAGCAACAACTATTCCTTCCACATCAATTGGCACATTGCTAACTATTCCCATAGGGTTAATTTTGGCGTTTGAGAATGATTTTAAGACCATAGGAGCTTTTTTGTCAATTTCCAAGCCACACAATCTGATGATATGATGGGGCATCACATTAAGTGGTGATCCTCCATCTAATAGTACTTTGGTCAAAATCTTTTTGCCCATTCTAGCAATACATATAAAGGCTCCTGGATCATAGTCCTCTCGAGTCAGCATGTGCTCTTAAATGTGATTTGTGAGAGCAAATTCATCTTCCTTGGTCAAATTTAGAATCTTTTTTCTGTAGGATGGGGCTATTTTCAGCAGAGTCAGCAAATCAGCATTAATTTTGGAATTCTTAAGAAAGTATTCAAAATCCTCACTCCCTTTATCCTTTTTTAAATATTTCTGACAAGGGGAAGGAGGCACAACCATGTTTTGCTCAATCTCTTTGTGTCTCACTGCATTGACTTCCTCATTCACTTGTACTTGCTCTTTTCTTTTGCATTGTTCATTCCTCTCGTGTGAACAGCCATGATTTCCTCTTGTTCTTCAATTTCCTGCACAAATCTGACAGAAGCACTTGGCTCATTAGCATTAGACTTTTCTTGTCTAGCAAAATATTCTTTGACACTGCACCTATCTTCATAATGACCTATTGCTTTGCAAAAAGCACAAACAGGGCATTCCTTACCAAAATGCCCTCTTTTACCACACTTGGTGCAAGGCCTATACCAACAATAGTTTGATAAGTGGGTGTTTCTTGAGCAATGAGCACATGGAGGATATATTCTCTTCTCAGGTCTGGAACTCTTCATTTCTTGAAGTTGTTTGGTGACTTCAATCAGAGCCTCAGATACTTTAGTTATCTCAGCTCTCACATCAGCCACAGGACCTTCTGCATCCTCCACTTTTGATTTCTTCTTATCTTTTTGAATAGCGTAAATTGGCACAGGTCCTGGTCCCATGTACTCCTGCTCATAATCTGGAAAGAAAGGATCATGAAGTGAATGCACATCATCAGGAAGATATGAAATCATATATGCAATCTCAGTAGCTTTTGTAAAAGCCTTGTGTATTGTGTCAAATCCTTCTTGCTTCTAAATCTTGAGCATCTTCCTGTGTATTCTTGGTCTGCTGCTCAAACCTCTGATAAATGAGGCTACAAGATGTAAGGTGTGATTACGAACCTGATTGATTTGACATCTAACAAGATAAAGATTGAATCTTTCCACATACTGATGCACACTCTCACCATGTTTAATGTGAAAGGTTTGTAACTCAAAAATCAAATCTTGAGGATCAGCAGCTTACCAAATCTTGTTAGTTCCTAGACTCATAATATATTCCAACCAAGCTCTAACTTCATCATTTTTGAAACACTTCATGAACTCAGAAAACTTACATCCTTTCTTGTATCCATATTCCTGATAGTACTCCTCAAAAGTTTTCAGAAAATTGTTGGCATTCATGCTTGGATCAAATGTGGGAGCAGGAATTGGCATGTTCAACTCAAAGTAGTGGCAAGGCATACCTGCATTTGCTTGTATACTCATTCCTGGTACTGCAACAAAGGTTTTATGATTCTCATGTGCTTCAGCATGCTCAAATATTTCATTATTTCATCTAGGAGCCATGCGTTCAAATTCCAGGAAATGATCTCGGTAGGACCTCCAAAATGTTGAAGGTGTTTCTGGCAAAACGTTCAACCTTAATGGTTTAGAACCTCCAGGTTGCTTAAGGCAGCCACTCTATGTGAGAAAATTCCAAGACAAAAAGCTCAAACAACAATTTTTAATCACTTTCCCAAATAAAAAAAAAGACTGCCTTACAAAAGATGATGCCATATGCAAACAAACAAGGATTTGCTCATGATTTCTAATGACAAAGCTGCTCAAGATCTTGAGGAATGCTAGGCAAAAAGTCAAATGTTTTATGATTAGTGCAAATTATTCAAATATGCATCTCTGACTGGGTCAAAAGTTGGTCAATATCCCTGGCAGAGAGTGATTTTCTGTAAATCCAAGAAGGTAGATCTTTTTTGTGTTTTGATGCTTGGATCTCTTCTCAATATGCCTGCACACAATAGTCAAGTACACTCCTTGCACAAATAAGTGCTAAATATCCTGAAATGTTGGGTTTAGATCTGACAGACTATCACAGATTGTGAACAACAAGCTAAGATTTGACAAATCGATCTTTTGTGGGCACTTTTTGTTTTTGGAATAAATCCTGAAGCTATTTATGCTTTGTAAGTGAGAGGATGCAACTTAACTAGTAAAAGATGCAATCAAAGGCTAAAATATGCAAATTCTTGGCCTAATTAAGCAGGAGTTTCTGTCAATAGAATGTGCATGCATCTTAATCATCCTTCACCTATTATACACTTACCTGTGTGCAACTTTCACTGCAATTATCTCGTGCCTATGTGCAAAAACTTACTGTCATATTTTTCAGAATGCCAAAGGAAAACTATTCTCGACTATTTCTCCAATGGGTCGGATTTTCATTCATTCAAGAATCACACAGCAATTAAATAAAATCCCAAGCTCTGTCTTGGGTACATGCTCTGTCTTGGGAAGGGGGAGTAGATAGGAATTTTTTTTTAAGTTCCTAGAGTGAGGCACGTTTCCAAGAAACCAAAAATATAGGTCTAATAGGCCCTTTTTTGAAAATTCTTTTTTGCAAACAAAATCTTTTTAGATGCTTTATGCCATGGAAGCAAAATAGGCTCTTTGACTTTTGGGCTCAATATGGGATGATAACATGGTGAGGTGGCAAGAAAGAAAGGTGAGTTGGCAAGATGAAGATGACATGGCAATGAGAGATGGTGAGGTGTCAAACAAGTTGGCAAGGTATCTTTTTTCTAGTCAAAACTTTTGATGAAGTGGAAGTGATGAGTGTGACACGTGTATGGTGATGTGGAAGTGTTGATGATGACGTGGCATGACAACATGTCCCCTTAATGGTCTAAACAACTTGTTTTGGAGAATTTTGAAGAAAATGGACTTTTATGAGGGGTGATATGTGTGTGGTGTGACATGGCAATGGTGATGATGTGTATGATGATTTGGCAACTTTTGAGTGGTGGCATAGGTCAATTCGATACTAGTGCATATAAGATTGCAAAATTTCGGCAATAATTTGATCCTTTGACTTTTCTTGTTTCCTATAGGAATTTTTGCACTTTCTCTCTCCATTTTGACTTCTAGAGAGAGAATTTGACCCTAGACCATGGAGGTGGCCAAATTAAGTGGAATTTTTTGCTTTTACAAGATGATGGTAGTATGGATGTGTGAGGTGTGAATGGTGTATGAAAGACATGTTTTGACTAGAAAAAGGTTCTTTAACCAATTTGCTATAGAATAAGAAGGCTAGGCATGGAATTTGAGAAGTCATACGGGATCTTTTGCATAGAAAAGGAGATAAAGAGCTCAAGATGTGAATCATAGGAAATAGTCATGCCAAGAACTCAATAGCAGAACCACATATCAAGATCAAGAGGTCTTCCAAACTTCAAATTTGCTTGGCTTGAATCACCTTTCCTAGCATACTTGTGTAATCTTTCATGAATGTCTTCACCTTGGTCTTCAAGTGTCCACTTATGATCTCTAGGGAAGTGTTCTCTTCAAATCAATGGTGTTTGTGTATCTGTGCTCAAATCAACATGCAGGCATAAGTAAATCAACATGTATCTTGCTCTTTTATGCTGCCATAGCATGGCAACAATATTGTTTGAGGATAAATGTGGATTGGATTTAGGACGTTGAGGTTCTTAGGCTTTGATCACAGATATAGGTCGTTTGATCCAAGCTCTAGAGCAAAGGATGTAGAAATAGAACCTGCCAGCTGTGGCATTCAAGGAAAAATCGTTTTGATAATATCAAGAAACCTTATCCTTTCGAGTTAGAGGATTAGCAGGTGTGTTGAATAATCTAGCCTGCAATATTACTTTTTCCGTAAAAGCTTGACTTCAAAGGTTGACAATGATAGGCTTCCACATTGTTACTGTTATAAATTCCTTTGGTCTGGCTAGGGTTGGACTGAGTGCACGTTCAATGCAACCATATTTCGTAGCCCACAGAAGCGTTGCAAATACGATATAGGGAATGATAATGCTTTTATTTTGAGTAAGCTTATTTAGTAAGCTAAGAAGCTTTATATGGAAAGAAAGACATGATTTTGGCAGTATGAATGTACCCAGATTGTAAGAGCAAGAACATATTGTTGTTCTAGGATCTAGGTATGATTTGCTTATCCAAATTTATTTTGGTTTGTGCATGAATGTAAAGCATTCTATCTTCTCTTATTAATTTTCTCTGTCCTCTTATCATGCATGCTTCTATAGACAATTGCCACTTCCAATGCAATTGATAAGGATATTGAAGCACACATAAATGATGCTAGGTGTGTATTTTTGAAATACAATATGTAATTGTCCCAAACACTAGCAAAATAGTTACAATTTTATAGCTGACTAGGAACATGGCCATATTCTCTGTGTTTTGTGTGAAACAACATGTGTTGAAAAGCTCAGTTTAAAAATGATGTTAGGTATTATGAGCCAAAAGTGCCAGAACATGATCAATACAATGCATCTACATAATTTCTTATAGTATTTGTGATATTAGCATTTGTTATGTTCTTTGCTTTCCATGTTGTAAATGCAGAAACATTATCATGAGAAACATTATCATGAATGTTATGTTCAATCTACATCTTGGAGTAAAAAAATAGTCTAGCAAGTTGTAGATGTCTACATGCAATTTTGATTTTTGGTGTTATATCTATGGTGTTAACATTGAGAGTACTACCCCAAATTTAAATGGATGCAATGACCATTACAACATATAGTTGCCTCTAAACATGAGTATCGACATTTGTAGTTCAGTTAGGTTCTATACCAAGACATAGAATCACACGACTTAATACTATTCATAACCTCCAGAACTATAATTGCCAAAAAATAAATCGTTCAATATCTGCTATCCAGATGCACTAGCATGATCAGCAGTAAATTTGCTAGTTGCAAGCTGGCAGGATCAAATATTGTACTGGCAACCATACTCATCATTACTCTACTATGCTAAATGCCACTTTTTCCCGTCACAACAAATGTTATACTTGCTTCTATAATCTTCTGAACTGTAAATGGATTGGTTGACTTGTAAGAGCTTTTAGCATTTATAGGTTGACAAATTCGATTTCCTGTCACATCTTGATGCTTTTTTGAGCGTCTTTTTCCATTCCACTTGGCATTGTATGTATCAAACTAAGGAACTTGCTAGTTTATATCATTGTGGGCAATGAAAAGAAGGGTATAATCTATCTTTGGATACCTGTCTAGATTGATTATCGAGATTAAAATAGGTTTATTTGAGCATAAAAATAGGAACCCTTTATTGTATTGTGGCAAATGTTGAGGATGAGCTCTTTACTATAATTCTAAGGAAGAAATTGATGCTAATATCACTATTAGAAAATAACCAACATAAACTTTTTTAAAACACGTGCAATAGCACCACAACCCCTCCCATTGCCAGATGGGTGGCACCTACAGGCTCCACAACTCACTCTGCATCGCACATGGCAATGGCTTTGGGATAAGTTGCTCCACCTTAAAGGTTCTGTACTTTGGTGGCAGGTTATTCACATGTGCCTGCATGTTAATGCCTTCCGACATCGTTATGATCCTCACATATCTACAATATGCCCGCTCTGCCTTTCAGACATTGAGACTCTTGAGCACTGTTTTTCTATTGTCCAGAGTTTAGCCGGCATGGTCCTGGCTACAAGGTTTGTTTAACAGTGCATTGGACTGCCGATGCATCCCCTTGGCATCCTATCCCAATGCATGGTTCCCAGCTTAACAGAGGGCATTCCACCTTGGTTCTGGTTGGCTCATGTAGTCGATATGGGAGCGTCACAGACACCACATTTTTCAGGGCATTTATTCATCTGCACATGGTGTTATTATGATGGCCCGAAAGGAGATACTGACAGCTTACGAGTGTTTCTCATTTGAGTCAGAAATGATGGAACGTATTTGGATTCAGTATCTTCAAACTAATTCTTATCGTTAGTCTCCTATTCTGGAGTAAGTATTATGCTCCATGCTCGTGCTCCTGTGGCATCTTTTTTGTGCTTATACAGTTAGATGAGACATATAAATTTTGTATTTTTTATCTCTGATTAATAAACCTTTTGGCTTTCGTCCTTCAAAAAAACAAACATGATGGATTTCAATTAATAAGATGCTTTTAGTTCCTCACTTGGTTGAAGCCAAATGGACGTCTGAGATTTCATGGGGGGTTGGACATCCACGATCAGCCTGACATTACCTGACCGATGTCAGTACCCGAAACGGGGTCCGCGAACGGATCACGTCGAGAATGGCTCCGGAGTTCAAAGGACGGGATTACCAGCTCCGGGATTCCAGAAACAAGGATAAAAATATCTTCACCTGATTGGAATACGAACCCGAAGCCATTTGAATTTGCCCTAAACGACAAACTTCAGGGCAAGGGCAACTTCAGTTTTTCATAGGCAGTGATAGTGCATCTGAAAACTTTTGCCGAATGCAATGCCATCTCACCGCAATTGAGTTCTGGCAGAGTTTTGGCAGAAGTTATGTGGAATGCAAAGAGGTCAGAGTTTCGTCAGAAGTCATGTGGAATGCAAAGAGGTCGTGCATGAGGGCCAGAATGCACGACCTCTTTGCATTCCACGACGTCAAGGAAAGCAGGGGTTTTGGCTATGGCGAAGCAGGATTCAGGTTTCAGCCAGAGTTCCTGAGTTTGAAATGGGTTTCAGGTTTCAGCCAAACTTCCAAATTTTGAAGCGGGATTCAGGGTTTGAGCCGGAGTCTGGCTATGGAGTTGAACCGGAATTTGTTGCGGGCAAGTTTCAGCCGAAGTTTGATGCGGGCAGGTTTCTTCTGAGCTTGGCTATGAAGTTTTGCCGGAGTTGCTTCAGCCAAATGCGGTACTCTGCACCTTCTTTCTCCTCTGCCCGTTTGAAGCGGAGCGCAGTAAATATCGGACGCTGACATGTTATAGCCACGGGCATATCCGTGGTATATCCGTGTGTTTGACACGTTATAGCCACGCGCAAAAAAAAAAATTACACGGTGTTTTTGTGGACTTAGCGGATTTTTTGCCATTTAAGGCTGGCTATAACATGTCAGCGTCCGACATTTACCGCGATGGGTTTGAAGCTTCACGCAGGTCAGGTTCTTGATTGCCCGTAACTGGTTGTAACAGGTCAAATTAAAACGCGATATCAATTTTCCATTCTTGAATAGAATGGTCACCACGTGGCGGCATAACATTGGACGAGATACCAAACGACAAATCCTGCAGTCAGGATTGCCTTATGTCACAGGAACTCCAGTAAAAGACCCTAATGGAGATGAGCCAGACTGGAGCGATACTTCAAAACCTCAACGATGACCTGTTCTAGGCAGTTCCCTTTTATTAAGAATACGCTATCGTACAACCGGGCAAGAACCAATACCCATACAGACATATTTGCAACCCGAATTAGGTTACCAGAATATCCTCAGCGAATCTCCACTCCGGTACGTTTGCTTGCTTCAATTTATGCAAATTCTGTTATGGGTACCAAAGGATTGTGATGTTTACAAAAGGTTATGTGAAAAAGTATTCAAGTGAAGTTTTTACTAGATTATGCTTGCAAACACATCTGCAGGAGGCAACTAGTAAGCTATAGAGTGTGATTCATGTAGAATTCTTCACTTATGAAGCCCTTCTTAAAGGCTGGAAAAGAAAGAATATGTCCCTAAGCACATTGTGGGTATTGGCAACTTCCCAGCATTTAGTGCAAGGATGCGGCATCATGGACTGCCATAATTGGTGCCTGTAGGAATTGCAAGGAGGTCTTTGAAGTATTCAAGAAAATGCAACCAGAAATTGTTGTTCCCACTTTTATTAGAATTCTCAAGGCATGTGATAGCCCATCTTTCCTGGCAGAAGGGAAGTTCACTCATGCACAAATTATGAGAATTCAGTTGACAGAGGATATATCGGTGGGGAATGCTCTCATCCGCATGTATGGAAAGTGCTGCAGCCTAGTAGAGTCATGTAAAGTTTTTAACAACCGAGTGAAGAACAACTTAGTGTCTTGGAATTCTGTCATCTCAGCATTCGTTCAGTGTGGATGCCAAAAAGAAGCTTTAAGTTTATTTAGGCAAATGTTGCAAACAGGTGTTGAGTACAACAGTATTACTCTGACAGCTCTCCTCAGTTCATGCACTTGTTCAGCAACAATAGCAGATGGTGAATACATCCATTCACGTATCATTCTCCAGAAATTTTATTTGGACGCCATTTTAGCTACATCCCTTGTCAATATGTATGGGAAATGTGGCAAATTAGGAAATGCAGTGAGGATATTCAATGGAACATTCGAAAGAGATATACAATTGTGGACTGCTATCATTGCAGCACATGCACAAAATGGTCATGAAGAACATGCCTTAGAGCTTTTCCAACAAATGCAAGTGGGTAGAGAAAAGCCAAATAGGGTTACATTCTTGGCTGTCCTCACGGCATGTGTTACCATGGCGGTCAATAGGCTTGTTCATGCTCAAATTCTTGAATGTAGACTTGAGTCAGACATTCTAGTTGGAACAAGCCTTATCCATATGTATGCAAACTGTGGAAGTGTTGAGGATGCAAGAAGGGTCTTTGCAAAATTAAATCACCGAGATATCGTGGCTTGGAATGCTCTATTAGCAGCATGTGCCGAGCATGGAACGCCACAGGAAACATTTGAGCTTTTCAGGCAAATGAGCACACAAGGTATAATGCCAGATAAAACAAGTTTTGTAAGTGTTCTTGATGCATGTGCTAACTCTACAGCTCTGGAGGAAGGCATACTGTTACACGGCCATATAATTTGTAGTCGGTTTGAAGCTGATATAGTTATTGGAAATGCCCTTGTTAACATGTATGGAAAATGTGGCAGCCTCAAGAAAGCACGCAATATGTTCAGTTCATTAAAAGAAAGAGATGTAATTTCCTGGACATCCATGGCAGTAGCTCATGCACAGCATGGACAGGGCAAGGAGGCTCTTGAGTTATTTCAAGAAATGCAGAAGGAAAGGGTCCAGCCAAACAAGATCACTTGTCTTTCTGTTCTCCACTCTTGCAGCCACACAGGCTTGCTGGATGAAGGCTATCATTTCTTTGTTTCTTGTAGTGCAGATTATGTTGTGACATTTGCAGAGGAACATTATGGCTGTATGATTGACCTTATGGGAAGGGGAAGCCAATTAGAAGGCGCGGAGGACTTCATACAATGCATGCCTTTCCCCCCTAATTCTGTTATATGGATAACCTTGCTTTCAACTCCAAAATTAAGTTGTGAAAGCTCGCAACAAAACATTTCTGCAATCCATAGCAATATTTCTAATAAGACTCGCTGGATTTTCTCAGGTTAGATTCAAAGTTTACAGCTTGTCAAACCAAACAAATTTTTGACTATCAAACTAGATAATGGTGGGAGGAAGTAGCATATAAATGTACTTAAAGAACATTTTATCAAAAGAATTTAATTCTTGCTAAAAACAAGAAAAAGAACTATAAGGTGGCTGATAGAAGGGAGTCCCAATTACGTGGAGCTGGAAGAGATAAATTCAAGTGATGAGTTAGGTTGCGGTTATAAGAGCTTTGGAAAAGTGAAGTTCCAATGTAGGAATGTTGTTGAAGAATTAAAGTGAAGTTGAGATATATGATTGGATGCATGGGAACATCTTGCAGTATATGACACACATGGATCTTGAATTTCAAGAAATTAAAGCTAAACAGTTGAGAGGAGGATACGCAAATGAAATAGGAATATGAAACAAGCTGGAGAAACATGAATTACGAGAAATTAAAGCTGAAGAGTTGAGAGGCCGATATGCAGTTGAAGTAGGAATAAGGAACAAGCTGGTAAAAAGTAGGAGGAAGAGAAAGGTCGTAATTCATTCAAGATCACTTTGGACTGGGCTTTTTCTGCATTTGATCTCTATAGAATGTCATAAAATGGATCGATTATCTATCAAATCCAATTTGTCTATAAATTGGCATGATTTGTATGTGAAAGAGAAGTTTCTTGATTGTTGAATTGAGTACAACACTGGACCAATCTTAAATCTGGACAATGGATTGAAAGGGCGCCCCACTCCATTTACTAGCAATGCATCTGCTTCAGAAGATACCACATTCTTCACCTCCAAATTTTACCTACATCCCGCGCCAGAAAAACAGAGCCAATAATGTGTTAGGACGATCCCAAATGCGAGCACACACAGCAGCAAAAGGCTGGAAAGTAAAGGGCCAAAGATGAAAAGAATTTCTTATACAGATTTAATGCGGAGAAGCCCTTCTTCTAAGCATGGGTTGAGGATTCGTTGCCTGGTCTTGGACCTGGGCACTAAGGGAAATTAAAAAATGGTCAATTTGTAGCAGTAAAGAAACTTGAGTCAACAGGGCAGTATGAAAGAATTCTATGCCAAAGTTTCAGTATTATCTATCTGAATATTTTGTCAAAGCCTGAAGATTTCATATTCATTCTTCTATTCTTCAAAATGTGCAGGTGTAGGAGATCTGGTACTGAAGAATAAGTTTAGGAGCCAGCTCAACACGGACACTCTTGATGCACTTGTTCGCATCTCATTGGAGGGACCTAATATGGAAGACTTTAACTTCGCTGCAACAGCTACTTATTGGCGAAATGCTGCTAATACAGGCACATTTTTGCAGGATTATGACTTTTTATGTTAATTTTGTTGCAATTTAATACGAAAATCAATTGTTCTTTGTAGGCTATAAAATTGTTTTAATATCAGATACCTTTTAATTCTTTGGAGGTGAGAGCATGGGAAAGGACTATCAGATACCTAATAAAAGACAATGCAGGGGGTCACCCAGGGAAGCTGTCAAGTGTTGCAATCAACGAGTCAACTAAATCACACATCATCAGAAGCAGTGGATGGTTTAAGGATGTAGCGATGTGGACCAGAGAAATGGGAATGAACCTGAGTGATCTAGTAAACGAGGGGAAATGGAATGAAGACTGGGCAGACAAGGCTACACGAGCATGGCTGCAAAAACGCACCGGACCCAAGACAATATGGCTAATGACAGTCTTCAATCCAGAGCAGCAGATAGGGCAACAAATGTACCAAGACAATCTGCTAGGGAAGGCCAGGAGAGACGTCCTGACGAGATTTAGGATGGGGAGCCACGATCTAAGAATTGAAAAGGACAGATGGAGGAAAATAGAAAAGGACGACCCGGATATGTAGAATCTGTGACACTGGGAAAGTAGAGGATGAGAATCACCTGCTAAATGAGTGTTCGATGTACGGTGACGTCAGAAACAAATACAGAAACATAAGATGGGGACAGCCAGTGCACACCCTGATGGTAAGGGCAGAAACAATGAGAGATCTGGCAGATGCAATCCAGGAGATGACGGCCAGGCATCGAGAGGCACACAAAGAAAGAGGGCTTATAATATGAACCGCCCAAGAACGAGGCATAGACGCCCAGAAAATGCTCAGTTAAAGCTGATTGATAACGACGCATCACTGCACGGCCATGATGCCGATTAAAAGCGGGGTGCCGGTACTAATAGAAACTACGGAAGCCTTCAAAAAAGGCTACAATAAACCAGTGTGATGCGCTAGTAGCGCCCGTTAGGGAGCTCGCCCATGCTACATCAGTCCAGGGCCTTAGGGCACAAGGGACAATAATTCTATTCTATTCTATTCTATTCTATTCTATATCCTTTTATTATTGAGATTTGAAGGAAATTTTTCGAACCAAAATTTTATTACTAGGATAAATCCCATCCAAATTTCTAGGTCCCTATTCATCCCACTGCTAGAAGGAAATTTTCCTGTTCGTTTAAAATACTTTGCCATACACTGGCTACAAGGTTCTTTTTGAGAAGTTACATTGTAAGGTTTTCTACAATAATAAATTCATGTTTCTTGGAAAAAGAGTTGGGAATTTGTTTGGCCTTGATAAAAAATACTTTATACCCACTATCAATTATGTAACTTGTCCAACTATTAAGAGGTGGCATGAGAGGATGTGCCTTGTAAAACTATTAGCTAAGAAGGGCTTGATCAATGCTGAAAAAGACAAGCATGCAGAATATTGTGCAGGATGTATTCTTGGGAAGCACAGCAGGCTGTCATTCAGAAAATCACACAAAAAGGCCAAGGGAATTCTAGATTTGGTTCATACGAATTTGTGTGGACCATTGAATATGTAGCATAATAACAGGGGTTTTTTTTGTATTTTTGTACGGTTTTTCCAATGGTTTTTATATGATTTGATGGGCGTATTACACAAGGCCTACTAATTAGTACATCTAGAGTGCCCATTGTATTTGCATACGCTTGAATTAATTTTAATGCCTCTTTTCAATGGTGTAGACCCATATATGTAGTATTTTTCAGTTAAGTTTTATTTTTCGTATTATATTTTTTTTTGCTCGACATGCAAAGCTCGAGCAGCTCATTTTAGGGTTTTTGTTTGTAAGGGCGTGGTTATGTGGGTCGGATTCAAGCAAAGATCGGATTTGGGCAGCTTTAACCGGTTCAAAACAGAGAGCTACCTGAGTGCTTGAAGCAGATGCTTGCCAATCCATGAAAGTCCTTCCTCCTGCTTTTGTGTTTTGAACGATGGAGCTATTTTCCTTTTTTCATCTCTGTGAACCAAGCCCTTTACAAAGATCATCCTGGCAAACCCACTTGGGAATCAAGGGGGAAGAATGCCCTAAGCTGGAAACTTCCAACATTGCGATTTGGGGGTGGATCAAAAAGGACTGTTGGTTTGACTAGCGGGTAGGAAGCGCAGAACGGAAAAAAATGAACGGGTTTGAAGAGGTATGGCGTGGGAAGGCATATGCGCCAGTTTGGATAAACTAAACTCATTGTTTCGCTCTCTCGACCCTTTTTTACTTTTTCCTGCCCTAAAAAAGCACTACCAAAGGCGAGTCTTCTTCGCCAGAGTCGGAGTTCGTGAGTACCTCTTTTTTATTCATCTCAGTATCTCAGATTTGCTTGACAAAACCATGCGAAAGCGTAATAATGGGTTGTATTCCTTTGAGAGAAAGCGTAAAACAAAGCCCAAGCATTCGAGAGATACTGGTAGGCTCAATTGCCATGTAAAATTTACCTTTGCAAATCTTCATTAGGGGAAGCCCAATCAGGTCATTAGACTCCATGAAATATTCATCTCACGACCGTATAAATCTCCGGCGGGGCTATCGATTTGCATTCATTTCCTAAGACAACAATGAGATGTTTTTGCATTAGGGGATTTGAGTGTTGTTCATTGGTGTTCATCTTTGTGGACATGCAATTGTGAAAGATGGAATGCATGAATTTCTCGGATTGTTCGATTTATTTGATGTTTTGCGTGACCTATGGACCCGAGGGTCTGTGGATTGGCCGAGAGAAATACATTACATTACATTTCCAATATATGTATAGTTGAGGCATTGTAACATTGAACCAGCTATTCTAAGGCATAGCCTACATATGTTGGTGTTTTTCCCATTTGAAGCATTGTCTGCATTGGAGGAAATCCCTTTAGGCAAGGATTTGAGGCATGTCCAGTGACGTTAGTATTTGATGAAGATTTAAATAGATGCACTTGCACATGCTACCTGAATTGCTTAAACACGCCCATTTGAATAGGAACTAGTCATGTGTTGACGTTGACGAGGGAGCATCCATCTTGACTTCTTTATACAATGCTTATGCAAGGAGAACCATGCCTTAAAAAAGTACCCAAAAATGCCGGTGTCTAGAAGAAAGAATTTAATATTGGTTAGAGCCTCTTGAATCGTGTGTGGAAGTCGCAAAGAATTGGAGGGATAACTAGTTAAGTGGGAACTGCAGAGAACAATGTGCAGGACGGCGGCGGAATCATGGAAGTAAGTTCAGAGCAAAGGGAAAGAAAAACTAGAAAGCTACACCTTTTAATTGCTTCTGTAGTAGACTTTAGAAGACCAACTTATGTTGAACCGTTGTTTTGGAGGGCTGATGTATCCTGCTATAAAACCGAAAGTCAATTTTTGTTGACCCTATTATGTTCCATGATGGGGAAGGGAAGAGGTTTCTTTCTTTGTTCTTAAGCCTCTTAATTTGCTCTTGGTTAATCAGAATCACCGAGGCGGAAGGAGGACGCTCGCTGTTTATGATTATTGGCCGAGAAAATGTTGTGTTCCTTTCCGTGCGAGACTTGAAAGCAAGAGACTGCCTTGTCTCATTGTTTCCTTTGGTGAGTCTTTTTGCAGTTAGGGCTTTTTCAGTTTGTTAATTTCAAAGTGTTTAGTTGAGTTCGTTGTGATCAACGCCAAGGCATTGTGAATTGCATTGGTGGGCTACTCGTAATAACAAAGCATGTAGCATAAGAAGACGACTACCCTTCCTATCTTAGGGGTAATCCCCTATCTTGTTGGTGTTCATGGCTGGTTCCATGTTATGCCTAATGAAATAGTATTCAACCCTTGAAAGTGAAGTATCTTTGGACAACCGCTGATATCTAGCTACCTCATGTATTAATATTGGTATTGGTATAATATTAATCAACACAATGAAATTGATATTTTATATCACAAGGATTTGTATGTGGAAAGGCACAGATTATTTCATGCTTTTAGAAAGAAAATCATAGGAGTTTTGCATGTTTTACATGTTTTTTACGTTATGTTTGCTTTTTTTTTAGGGCCGAAGGGCCAAAAATTTTTAGTATAACAACCAACACATAACTACCATTAACATTAATTAACACAACCATTGGGTCCAACACATTTAAATTAAAATCCCCTTAGACCCCCTTTGGTTTGGGTGCATATTCACACGGGGGGTGGCGTAGGGCGGCTGAGCCCCTATAATTATATTTTGCACGCATACAAAATCAACACCATATAGTATTTTGGTTCAAATCTTATAGTATTTTGCAAATCTTGTTATACAGTATAGCAAATTTTGTACTTGCATACCCCACAAACGAGGAACTTTACGTACGGTGTAGATTAAGGAATAAGGGGTGAATATGCCTATCCAACAGCTCTCGTTGCCCGGAGTCACCCCCCGTGTGAATATGCACCCAAACCAAAGGGGGTCTAAGGGGGATTTTAATTTAAATGTGTTGGACCCAATGGTTGTGTTAATTAATGTTAATGGTAGTTATGTGTTGGTTGTTGGTAGTTATGTGTCTTTCTAGGGAAAAGGTACTTCATGGCAGTAATAGATGATTTTAGTAGAAAAGCCAAGGATGCTGCCTTTGAGACATTTAAACATTATGTCAATGAGGTAGAAACTGAAACAGGAAGAAGAGTTAAATGTTTACGTTCTGATAGGGGAGGAGAATTTTTCTCAAGTGAATTGAAGCAGTACTATAAGAACAAGGGGATCAAAAGACAACTCACTTGTAGATACTCCCTCCAACAAAATGGTATTGTTGAAAGGAAAAACATAACTATTTTGAATGCAATAAGAAGCATGCTCAAATAGTCTGGTTTGCCAAACTTCCTTTGGAAGGAAGGAAGGAAGGAAGGTTCTTTTATCGTCCGCGGAGGCTAATCGACCTATGGGACCCAAATTACACGGGTGCAGCAAGCCCGTTGCTACCCAGATTAAAAAAATCCCCCCTTAGGAGGGAAAAACCGCCGCAAAACAAACTGGCCGCCACCGCATAAAATATACATATACACATGAATTCCCTCGCACCTCGGATAGGCGACGGGGCGGAGGTGAGTCCGCGAGATCCAAAACCTCACGGAGGTAGGAGCCAAGGGATCGAATCGACGATGTCTTGAGTAGCTTCGTGGGCAGGCGCACCAGTGCGCACCAAGAGAATGTAGCGAGCCCGAATCTGACTATAGGCTGGACAGCCCTGGAAGGCATGGCTTTCATCCTCAACAACCCCCAGCGGGAAACACTGACAAAGCCTGTCCTGGTGCGGCTCTCCAACCCACCGACCCGTCTCAAGCCGAAGATGGTGGGCCCCTGTTCGAATGGACGCGATGATCATGCGCTTCTTCATGGGCAACTGAGAACGCAGGTAGAGCTGTGGGCCTCGAACCAGGGTGGGGTTTATGTGCTGTTTGTAGTGTGCCATCTTTACCTGTTCCAGAGCATGGTGGTCCCAGAGCTTCCCCAGGAAACAAGAGTCCAAGTACCCCCTCAGCCTATCCCGGCCGGCGTCTGTGTGCACCTGGACGCACCTATGTGCGTCTACGTTCCAGCGCGCCAGCCACTGGGCTCTCTTGTCCTTCCAACAAGCCCTGAGTCGTTGCGGGCTCATCGCCACAGCGTAAGCCAAGTGCGGGAGCCGAGTGTCGCCCATGCTGGCCACCTTCTGGAAATAAACAATGTGTCTATCGAGGGCCGCATGCTGCAGGGGCATGAATCCTGTCTCCTGCAACAAGATCTGATATGGAACTGAGGGCTTGACCCCAAGTGCCCGCGTCAAAAATGCCTTCTGGACCTGCTCTAAGTCGTTCCAAGTCGCCAAAGACACCATTGGGCCCCACACCTCGACCCCATACAGAAGAACTGGCTCCACCAAAGGTTCTCTGAACAAATGTGATCAGTGGCCCCGATCATCTGGTTCGGCCCCAGTGACTATTGTTTTGCATTATGTCTGGCGCCTTCAATCAAGGGTCACCCGAAGGCGAATGGATGCATCCCAATACATTGAGGACGGAAATTCCACTCCCAGGTACTTGTAGCTGGGTGTGACCTCTACCATCTGCCCCTGATAAGTGAGCGCCGGAGGTACTGGATGACGTGAGGAGGATATGAGGACCACCTTAGTCTTGGCTAGGTTGACACGCATGTCCATCGCCTGGCAGAATGTGTCCAGGGCATCTAGGTGTGCCTACATGCCCTCTGGTGTATGGGCCAAGAGGTCCACATCATCCGCATAGATGAGATGCCGGGTGACCTGGTGCAAGAGATGTATACCGTCCCCCCCCATTGGCGCTAAGCCGAAGCCAACCGGTCAATGTAAAGTCCAAAGAGTGTGGGTGAGAGGGACAACCTTGCCTAACTCCAATGCTATCGGCAAATGACCGTCCCTCCGGTTGCATGGATTGTCGGCTAAGTAGAGATGTTCCAAAACCAATGCGTTACAAAGATCCATAGGGAGCACCGGATGGTGCAATCTCGCCACAACTTTTCCCGGTACATTGGTCGTAAAGCTTTTGCAAAGTCCACAAAAGCAAAGATGATGGTCCTCCCGACGGTTCCTGATGCCGGGAAGGACCTAGGCCCCGAGTGTGAAGATGTGATCAATGGTCGAATGTCGGGGTGAGAAATGAAGTGCCCCGACTTCCGATTCAACATCCTTGTTACCTGTTGAACCAAAAGGTACCCTAAGAATGCTCGACTTACTTTGGCAAACACCGAAGGGTACCATGATGGTTCAAACCTCCATGGTGGGTCCCCAAGGTAGATCGAACAACCCCGCCAAGGGTCCATGACCGAAAACCCTATTTGAGATATTAATGCACTTAATCCTAAAGGTCCCTAAATGCACCATGGGCTGTCCCGCCCACATGAGCAACTCCGCTGTCTTAAGGCTAAAATGATGCCTTCCCATTAGCCCCTCTTTGTCATCTTCTTTTTGTCATGCAAAATACACTACCATGTTATTACATTATCCGTATTCCCGAGGGATCATAAAGCCTCACTCGTGACAAACATGAAACCATTTGTCACCGCCGTGATGTTCCCTATAGGTCACTTTCCGGTGACCGGTCCGCAATTTATCTCCGCCGAGAAAGTTCTTTGGGCATCCAAAGAGGGCAACATTTCTCCTTGGTGCCTTGCCGTGTACCTTGCCTTTGTTTTTGTCCACATGAGGAAGGCACGGTAATGGCTATTGGCCTGAAGCTTCGCGGTCCCGTCCACGATAATTTATTATTATTATTATTGTGTTCCTTTTGCCACTCAGCATCAAACCATGTTTTGCGGGAAGGTTGCGCCTTGTGGCAACTAGTTTTGGGGAGGTCTCCCAAAGCACCTGGTTGCATATTGGCACATAAATATGAAATGAGCTCAACCAGCTGGTATAAAGTTTGCAAGCTACAAAATATAAGGGCCCAAAACTCTATCAATACGCTTCATGAGCATGTCTGGCACAGAATCTCCGCTTGCTCATAATCCAAAGCAACCATGTCGGCAAAATGGTAATGCGCTCGAGGGGTGATCGGCCGTCATAGTCTTCCTCATAGAGTGGGAGGTGATCTTCTTGGCCCTCCCTCCGGACCGTCCGTAAATGGACGTGAAAATGGTGACAAAGGTGTACATCCCAAGCAGCCACTATGACATAATCCATGACACTAGTTCCACCGCCGCGATTGTCCAAAGTTTGCAAGTGTACCCGTTTTTCTTAGAGGGCCATTGTGGTAGGCCATTGCATATGAGCAGGTCAAAGATACCGCAACATCGTGAGCAATTGTCCGCGGGCTGGTGACCTGACTATCATCCGAGCTGCCCATGTGCAAAAGCTGCAAACACGGGACGCAACTGCAGCACGCCATCCGCGGCGGGGTCCCAAACCGCATGGCCTGTTCCACCCCCCTCCACGCAGTTGAAGTCTCCAAGGAGCATGACTCGCCCATCCGCTAAAGATGTCATCATATAGATAAAATATTGGTCCATCCCGCCCAAATCCCGTGGCTGTGATAGAAGGGACTCTCCGCATGGGGAAAGTAGCAGTTCGCATCATCCGGGAGAGGATCTCCGCCGTGTGGTGCACTCGGATCCACAAGTAGCGGTTATGTTTTCGCTCCGCCTCTCTTCGAGGGAAACCAAATGTGCCAAGGCTACCCGGTATGGTTTCAGCAACCCCAGATCGTGCAATACGCCTTTCAATGAAGACCATTGAACACCGAAAATGCAATGGTACCACACCTATGGATCTCGGCAACTTGTGTGGGGACTCGGGACATTCCCATGTATCCATTTCTTAAGATGAGGTCCATGTCCACACTTAATATAATTGAGGCTATTAGTATATTATTTTAAACCCCGGAAATGTTCCTGCATTTACACCCGAGGCACAATTCTTCAAGTTCTATGGAGATGCTTGTGTAGTGTGTGTCACCTGGATGGACCAAAGAAATGGACGCAGCATCGAAAAATATGGGCGATAGTACAAGCGTAAAAGGCAGGTTGCAAATTTGGCCTATAAGCGAGCACCGATTGTAGGGGCGATGTGGAGGATCAGGAGCGAAGGAAGCAGGGGTAGCATTTGGCTGAGTAGGTGCAGCTGCAGCATTTGGTCGACTGCGGGTGTCCCTGACCCTGGCCCTCCAGGCCCGCAACGCGGGCACTATTGGCCTCAACCCCAGCTTGGATGGCGGCCCAAGGTTCTGCCAATGGAGGGGGCCCCGCGGGGGGAAAGCGATAACTTCCGGCTGCCGAGCCGGCCTGGCTGTGTGGGCCTTGGCCCGGGCCTCCTTCTTCATCGAGGATGTCTCTCCCTTGCCCGTCGCATCTGGACGGGGCCGCTTCCTTGGTGGCCCTTCTTGGTTTTCCCAGTGTGCCTCGGCCCCTGCGGGAGGTCAGCGGGCCTTTGGGGGTTTGCCCGAGGTGGGGTGCTGTGGTCTGTGGAAGCTCGCCTGCTAGGGGTGAGTCCGGACACTGGGCTGCCTCTGTGGCCATGACTAGGGGTATGGCATGTCAAGCAAGGTTTAGGCTATGGCAGGGGCTTGTCAGGTCTGGCGGGGGCTAGGGCAGGCTATGGCGAGGTCATGGGCCAGGTGGCAAGGCCAAGAGGCAGTTGGTTGGGCTATGACAATGTCAGGCAAATGTTGGAGCCTAGCTCAACATTATTCCGTGCGCTGAAACAACTGTACTTGTTCAAAATATCCTGCCATCCATAAGTACTCAATGTATTGTTCCAGAAATGCTATGGTCTAGAAAGACCCCTGAATATGATAGATTAAGAGCATATGGCTGCCTCGCATTTGTACACGTACCAGAGGAGCTAAGAAAGAAGCTTGATGATAGATCACTAATTACCTACATGGTAGGTTATGACGAGCAGTCAAAAGCATGCAGATTGTATGATCCTAGAGAGGAGGATTGTCATAAGTAGAGATGTTATTTTTGACAAAAACCAATATTACAAGGTTCTGCCTAAAGTAAACACAAACAATGAAGTTACTGAGACCAAACAAGAGGAGAACATTGAATGTACTAATTCAAGCAAAAATACTGATGCTTTTGATGAGTGTAATGATGCAGATGAGGAAGAAGATTCTAGAGCTAGATCAACATATGATAATGAAGATACTATGTATCAAGAACAAGAGGTGAGAAATGAAGTAGCAGATTCAACAAACTTGGAACCTGTTGAACCAAAGGTACCTAAGAGGAAGAGACTTACATAAATTCATAAGCTGCAGGAGGGTACAAACATTGACTCAAACCTCCATGGTCGAAGTGAACAAGGTAAGAGAAAAAGAATGCAGGAAAAGAGGTTGAGTTAAATAGTGTATTTGAGATATTAATGCACTTAGATCCTAAGGTCCCTAAATGCTATGATGATGTTCTGACATCACATGAGAAAGATAAATGTCTTAAGGCACTGTCATCATTTGAAAGCACAGACACATTTGAGCTTACTGACAGACCTGAGGAAGGAAGGAAGGAAGGAAGGTACTTTTATCGTCCACGGAGACCAATCGGTCTATGGGACCCAATACAAAAAACGCAAAACTAGCGGATTACTGCCTGATTAAAAACCCCGCCCGGGGGTTTTTCGAGGGAAAACCGTGGCAGCAATCAGCCACGACAAACCGTACTAATCATATAAAATGCAGAAACATCCCAATATATATTATCCATGCACCACCCCCAGAAGTGCCTAGTCACGGACAGCCCGGTGGGGCAAATGTGACCTCGGCAGGTCCAAAGCCTCGGATGTATGACCCCGTGGCACGCATCGACGGCGGTGTGTTCATCAGCAAATGCAAGGGCACGTCCGCCGCATTAAAGGGGAGCGTGATCCGCCCGGATCCGACCAACACCGGGCAACTCGAAAGTGTGAGACTCATCCTCAATGGCACCCGCTTGACAAAGATCGACAGAGTGGCCCCGGGGGCTCCCAATCCACCTGCCCGCCTCGATCGGCGAAGATGGTGGGCACCCGTGCTTGAATGGAGGCAATGAGTCTCTTTTGGGCAGCCGGGAACCAGGGTAGAGCCGTGGGCCCCGGCTAACACGGGTTGATGTGCTCCTTGTAATGGGCCATTTTGACCTGCTCTAGAGCAATGGGGTCCCGAGCTTGCCAAGAAACAAGCATCTAGGTACTCCCATGCGGTCCCACGATGGCCAGCCGCTGCGCCCGGTATGCGCATCGTGCTCTGCACACGTTCCATCTGGCGAACCAGCGATCTCTCTTACCCCTCCAACCCGCCCCTAAGCGGCTGCGGACTCATAGCCCGCAGTGTAAGCAGTGCGGGAGCCCGGCATCACCCATAGTAACCACTTTCAAAAATAGGCGATGTGTCTATCAAGGGCTGCCAAGGCGGCAAGAATCGATTTCTGCAGCAGAATCGATAGGGGACGAAGGTTTCACCCAAGTGCCCGTGCCAAAAATGCCTTACGCACCTGCTCCAAGTCATTCAGTGCGCCAAAGAGGCGGCCGGACCCCAAACCTCGACCCGTCTGATGAAGGGGCAGTTCGACCGGTGCGGAACAGATGTGGCCCGATAGCCCAATTATATAGCTCTGCTTTGGTGATTTGTTCTCGCATGGCATAAAGCGCTTTCCAGCCTGCTGTCACCCGCATCAGCGGATAGACGCCTCCCAGCAGAGCGAGGAGGGGAACTCCACCCTAGGTACTTGTAGGTGGATGCGGACGCCCACAGTCAGCCCCGATATGTGAGTGCAGGAGGCATGGGGTGACGTGAAGAGGATATGAGAACCACCCTGGTCTTGGCCAGATTGACGCGCATGTCTGTAGCCTGACAAAATGTGTCTAGGGCATCCAGGTGAGACTGCATAGCTTCTGGGGTGTGGGCCAGCAGGCCAACATCGTCCGCATAGATGAGCTGGCGGATGACCTGGTGCAAAAGCTGTATGCCATCCCCCCCATGCTCAGTAAGCCAGGGCTCTAACTGATCAATGTAGAGGCCAAAAAGTGTTGGCGAGAGGGGGCAACCCTGCCGGACCCCGATACTACTGGTGAATGCTTGGCCCGTCGGCTGCATCCCCGCCAAAACAACTCTCATACAACTCAGTATATGGCATTACGCGTAGCTGGAGCCCCAGTTGACGCAGTCTAGCCCACAACTTTTCCCGGGGGACCGTATCAAAAGCCTTTGCGAAGTCCACAAAGCAGCAATACAAGTCCAGCCGATGATTCCGGCTGTCTTCAATCGCCCGCAGCGTAAAGATATGGTCAATCGCTGAGTGGCGGGGTTGAAAGCCCGCCTGTGAGGGGGTTTCGCGACATCCGGCGCCTCCGCCAGGTCAATCGCTGCCGAGAATGCCAGCCAACAGTTTGGCAAATACTGAACTGACCATGATCGTCCGCAGAATGGCGGACAAAGGTGGGTCGCCCGCCTTGTGAATGGGAACAACCCCGCTAGGGTCCATTGTTCGGGGAAACCCTCCCCGCAATGCTCGCTGAACAGGGTAGTGAGGACCCGCACAAGCGGCTGCCCGCCCACTTGAGTAACTTCGGCCCGCATACCATCGAGGTCACCGCCTTCCCATTAGCTAGCCGTTCGCGTGCCCCTCCTCAACATCCTCGCCCACGAGAACCAATGGGGGCCATCCCGGTGGGGTATGGGCGACGCGTCCCCGGGGCGGGTCATAGAGCCGCCGCAGCACTGCTCCCACCGCCTCGCGTGATGTCCCCTGTAGGGTCAGCTGGCCTTCAAGCACTCTGCGCCAAAAGGTTCGAGGATGAGTGTCCAAGAGGCGAACATCTCCCCGATAAAGAGGCAAGGTACCGCGCCTTTGTGTCCTTTCGATGGGCGCTGAATCGTGGTGGCCCGCAAGCTGCAATTTTGATCCAGAATGTGATCGGGAGCCGCTATGCGCTTTTACAACCGCATCAAACCATCGTTACGGAATGTTGCTGACCCGAGCGGCGACGGAGGCCCCGCCAGCACCTGTCCGGCCGATCCCGTAATAGCCGGTCACCGGTCCGGCTCACGCTCTAGTGTGGAGGTCTGCGGAATTATGCAGGAGAGGGCGCCCATGAGCATCTCGGCCAGAGTCCTCTGCCTCGCTCATAATCGAAGTCTCAACCGAGGACTGCGAGGGCGGGTATAGTGGGGGTTCCGGCTCGCCAAACCAGGTCCAAATAAAGTGGGAGGTGATCTCGAGTCGACCTCCTCATCCCGACCGCCTGCCCCACCCGAAAACGATCGATGAGATGCATATCTTGGCGCAACTACAAAGCACATAGTCCACCACACTAGACCCTCCCCCTGATTGTCCCATGCGCATGTGCACTTGCGAAATCGGCCACCGTGGAAAGGCCATTGCAAATTATCAAGTCAAAAATGCCACATAGCAGAGCAACCGTCACAAAGCGAAAGACTGGCCGCCATCATCCGACCAGCGGGGCTGCTACTGGCGGGCGAAGCCGCAGACATCGTCGGCCCGGGGGTCAAGTCGCATGGGCTGCTCTACTCCCGTCCGCATTGAAATCTCCAAGAAGGACGACCCTACCCAACCGCTGATGCTTTGGTATGTCATCATATAGATCGACATACGGGTCCATCCTATCCGCATCGGGGTGGCTGCGATAGAAGGTGCCGCCTCTGCGTGAGGGAAATAACAGCGGCCGTAAAAAAGAGGGTTGCCACCGGTATTATGCACCGCGAACCCAGAAGTACCGGTTGTGTCCGGTTCTGCTCGGAGGGTAACCGAATGTGCCAAGGTTGTCCGTAGTAGCAAGCCACTCCCCATGACCCGCTGTCCCCTGCATGCGTATTGAAGACCGAGAAATGTTGGTAACCCGGCAAATCAGTAGCTCCAGGCTCAAAGATGCTCCCATGTCTCCATGAGGAAGATGAGATCCATACCGGCCGCCACGGAAGTTCATCGCCCCTTCGCCAAGGGAAGCCTCGACAATTCCATGAGACCACCCGGGAGGCACAATTCCTATTTGTCGCCAGGGATGGTATGCGCGCAACCGAGTCGCGGGGGAGGACGGAAGCAGAGGCTGAGGAGAAGTAGATGGAGCCGAGGCGACATGTGGCCGAGGGCGTGGCCCTCGAGGGAGCAGGAGTAGGAGCGAGGAGAAGGGGGCCGTGGTAGTAGAAGCGGTATCGGGGCTGGCGATACCGGTGGTTGGGGCTCGCGAAGTGTGAGGCGATAGCGTTTCCGGAAAATGTGCATCCCGCCGAACCAATCTGCGGCACCCCACGTGGCGAATGCCTCGACCACCCAAGCTCATAAGCCCCCTCGCCTCCCGCGGCCCGTGAGGTCCTGGTCCACGATGGGGATGTCCCCTTCAACATCACGCCCCTGGCGCAATATGGCATCACGCACTGCAGGCATCCGCAACCGAATATGACAATGCGGTCCGCGGCGGGCGGCCGAGCCCCATCTTAGGGGCTGCTTTCGAGAAATGTGAATCGCCGGAAATGTCATCCGATCAAGAATGTGTGTTCGGATGTGGTGGGGCAGACTCTCCCCGGGCTGTTACGGCATGCCTCGAACTACGGATTGTGGCCTCTCGCTGCGCTCACGGAGTTAGCGACTGCGGGTCAAAGGTGGGCTGGCCGGGTCACGGGGGGTGGTGGTGGTGGCGGGATGGCGTGGAAGTGGCTGGAGTGTGAGATGGCGTGGAGTGGGCTGAGGCGAGGCGGCAGTCTTGGCGTGGGCGGTGTGGAAGCATGGCGGATAGCGATGCGAGCGGCGTTCGGCCTGTGGTCGGAGGCGGCTCTCTTCACCGAGCTGCTGGCGCTTGGCCATCTCACTTTTGCTAGCTGCGGTGACTATGAACACTCGGTAGGGAGACCACGGCTGCAATGCGTGGGCCCGGTTGCCATAACCCTGGAGCTCGAACTCACGGTAAGCAGGCGTCTTTCGAGCCCGACTACCGGCGTCGAGGCGAACGCTGTTCCGTCTTACTCTGGCGAAGATCACGGCGAAGGCGTATGCATTTACATGCAGAAGCGGCTGTGCTCCGTGCCATGGTGGTGGGCGCCTCTACCTCGGCCCGAAGCGAGGCGGCGTGACCATCGTCTCGCATTCGCGGCGGCTCCCCTCTCCTGTGTCATGGTGTCGAGTGATGAACCACGAGTCTGGGCGGGCCCGCGTGTCGACCCCTCCTCTGCACGGCTTCTGCTTGCTCGAAGTGTGCAAGGCCAAGGCCATCTTCCACATGCGGCGTCGGGGTCTCAAGCCCTGTGATCACGGTTCTTCGACCCGATTTGCCTTTTTGAGCACATGGGATGCCGAGGACTCCATCTCCACCGCCATGCCAGCCCGGCAACCTTTGTTAGCCTCAATACGAGCACCTTTGTTAGCCTCCATTCCCGCTTTGGCGTGGCTCCAATTCTCTGCCGGGCGGGAGTTCCTATGTGGTGCGAGCAATTAATCCCTTCCGGCGGGCTGGCCTCGTGAGGGCCTTAGCCTTAGCCCGAGCCTCCTTCTTCATGGAGGATGACTCTCCCACCCATGATGGCTGATCGGGACCCGTTTGTCGGCGGGCCCTCGCCTTGGTTTCCCAGGCCGGCCCATCTTCTGTGGCCATGACTCCCAAAGTTTGAGGGGTCTCTGGCTGCGGAAAGGGTGCCTAGAATTGAATTTGGGGACTCAAGAACGCGGGCAGAGCACCTTTTGGGTTAGTCAACGCATAGTGGGAAACAAGTGGTTATTTAAGATTAAAAATAGGGCCAGAAGGGAAGACATCCAGATACAAGGCTAGGCTAGTAGCACAAGGGTTCTCGCAAAGGAAAGGTCAAGGCTATGAGGAGAACTTCGCGCCTCTGGTCAAATTAAATAGTTTAAGAATGCTCCTGGCTATAGCTAATGATTGTGACCTTGAGATCCATCATATGGATGTCAATACTGCTTTTTTGAATGCGAAACTCGAAGAAGAAATCTTCATGAAGCAGCCACCAGGGTTTGAACAAGAGCCTTTGCCTAATTTGCAAGATAGTAATCCCCAAGCTCCATCTAGCTTTAGTTTATCATCTTCTGCACCACCCTACATTGACAATGATGACGTCTCTCAAGTATAACTATGTGCAATTAGTATGAGGATCTAATAATATGTTTAATCCTTTCAACATGTGTGATTTGTTCTCAGACTTAACAAAATGTGGTTTTCATCTGAGGTGGAGCAAATTTTCCATGGCATAGCATGAAAATAAACACTTTAAATTATGCAAGGCGATAGGAATGTTATTCTATTCTTGAACTGGACAATAATAGATATAATAAGATCTCAAAATCATTAGGCAAGTTGTCTTCCTTAGTAAGTAAGAATAAGAATGTGTCATCAACAAATTGAGATACCTTTCCTAGGTTTGCCAATGAGGGCAAAGGGTTAGTTGTCCATCTTAACTGGTAGGCAACAAATGATGAGTTGCATCATAAAAAAATTATGATCAAGGGGCGATGATGCTGAAGGCGTCTTGTGCGGGAAACAAGGTAGCCAAGGCGACTGCACATCATCAGTCTCCACGATCATAATTTTTTTGATACAACTCATCATTGATACCTACCAATCAAATATTCATTTCACTTGGTATTATTGAAACCTAGAAAGGTATCTCAATTTGTTGATGACACATTCTTATTCTTACTTACTAAGGAAGACAACTTGCCTAATGATTTTGAAATCTTATTATATCTATTACTCTGAGGTAAGTTTTACAATTTCTCCAGTTCAAGAATATAACATTCCTATCGCCTTGCATAATTTAAAGTGTTTATTTTCATGCTATGCCATGGAAAATTTGCTCCACCTCAACTAGATGAAAACCACATTTTGTTAAGTCTGAGAACAAATCACACATGTTGAAAGGATTAAACATATTATTAGCTCCTCATACTAATCATAGTTATACTTGAGAGACGTCATCATTGTCAATGTAGGGTGGTGCAGAAGATGATAAACTAAAGCTAGATGGAGCTTGGGGATTACTATCTTGCAAATTAGGCAAAGGTTCTTCATAAGGTATGGAAGTTAAAGAGGGTTGTCTATGGTCTTAAGCAGTTACCAAGAGAGTGGTACAAATGTACGGATGGATATTTAAGAGAACAAGGATTCATAAAGCTCAAAAATGATGGGAATCTGTATAAATATAAAGATGGAGAATAGAATAGAATAGAATAGAATAGAATAGAATAGAATAGAATAGAATAGAATAGAATAGAATAGAATAGAATAGAATAGAATAGAATAGAATAGAATAGAATAGATGGAGATGAATGGTGCATAATAGCCCTTTATATTGATGACAACATAATGGTAGCGAAGAGCACAAAATATTTAGAACACTGCAAACGTCTGTTGAACAGGAGATTCCAAATGTCATATCTAGATGAATTAACTAAATTCCTTAGTAATGAAGTTAGCAGAGATAGAATCAACAAAAGCATAACTCTGACCCAGAAAGGATAGATTGAAGGCAATACTAGGAAAACACCAGCAGCACCAGGATACAAGCTGCAAACAAGCTGTCTGAACAAATGTGTCCACAAAATGAGAGTGAGAGGGAAGGAATGAGGTAAACTCCCTACAGATCATTGATTCGTTGTCTCTCATATGTGCCAGACCTGATATTGCACATATTGTCAACATGTCGAGTATATATAACCATAATCCTGGCAAGGATCATTGGACTGCAGCAAAAAGGGTCCTGAGATATCTAAAGGGGACAATGGATGAAGGTGTAACATACTCTACATAAGATCTACAATTGAAAGCATACTGTGATGCTAATTGGGGTGGGACCTTGACATGAGGAAGTCCACATCAGGGTATCTCATATTCTTAGGTGGAGCTCCAATTGCTTGAAAATGCAAAGGACAAAGTGCAATTGCAATGTCAAGTGCTGAGGCTGAATATCCGGCAGCCACTTTGTGCGCAAAGGAGTTAATATGGGAAAGAAGACTAATATGTGAGTATGCCAAACATATATAGAGGCATATGTTAATATGGAAATCAATAAGGTTGGAAAACATGACATTTTTTATATTGTAAAATCTCTTGGGAATGTATGTTAATATGGAAATCAACAAGGTTGGAAAACATGACATTTTTTATATTGTAAAATCTCCTGGGAATGTTATAACATGTTGTGTTAAACTCTCTCTCACATGGGCATGTGTAGTTACATGGGTTAAAAGACATATAGGATTGAAAAATGGTATTTAAGTCATCAAAAATGTAAATAAATGCTAAGTTTTGGAAATTTGTATTCCTCTAACAGTCATGGGAGCATTGCTTGAATATCAGTGCAGAATGGTGGCATCTTGCATGAAGTTAAGTTAGTTTTCTTAATTAGGCTTGCCTTTCAAAAGCATGTAGCGGGTAAATACCCTTTGCATGGACATTGGATATGCCTCAATATTGGAAATGCAAACTAGTCTTATTGCGAAGACTAGTCTTATTGCAAACTAGTCTTTGGCATCTTCGCAATAAGACTAGTTTGCATTTCCAATATTGAGGCATATCCAATGTCCCATGCAAAGGAAGGAAGGAAGGAAGGAAGGAAGTTACTTTTATCGTCCACGGAGACCAATCGGTCTATGGGACCCAATACAAAAAAAAGCGCAAGCGGATTCTTGCCTTATTAAAACCCCGCCCAAGGGTTTTCGAGGGAAAACCGTGGCAGCAATCAATCGGCCGACAAACCGTGCTAATCATATAAAATGCGAAAACATCCCAATATATCTGATCATGCACCACCCCGTAGTAGTGCCTAGTCGTGGACTGACCCGGTGGGGGCAAAGGTGACCTCGCAGGGTCAAATTACCTCTGGATGTATGACCCGAGGGCGCGTCGCGGCGGTGTGTTCATCGGCAAATGCAAGGGCACGTCCAGCCGCACTAAGGGGCGATATCGGCCCGAACTCGGTGAGCGGGGCAACTCGAAAGTGTGAGACTCATCCTCAATCGGCACCCGTTTGACGATCGACAGAGCACGTCTGGCGGGGGCTCCCAATCCACCTCCCTGCCTCGATCGCGAAGATGGTGGGCACCGTGTCTTGAATGGAGGCAATGAGCTGCGCTTTTTCCGGCGGTGGGAGCGGTAGAGCTGTGGGCCCCGGGCTAACACGGGGTTGATGTGCTCCTTGTAATGGGCCATTTTGACTGCTCTAGAGCAATGGGGTCCCGAGCTTGCCAAGGAAACAAGCATCTAGGTACTCCGCTGCGGTATCACGACGATCGTCTGCGCCCCAGTATGCGCATCACGTGCTCTCTGCCGCGTTCCATCTGGCGAACCACCAGTCTCTCTTACCCCTCCAACAGGCCCTAAGCGCTCGCGGACTCATGGCCCACGGTGTAAGCAGTCCGAGGCCGAGCATCACCCATAGTAACCACTTTACGAAAATAGAGCGATGTGTCTATCAAGGGCTGCCGAAGCGGCAAAGAATCCGATTTCTGCAGAATCGATGAGGGGAAGGTTTCACCCCAAGTGCCCGTGCCAAAAATGCCTTACGCTTTTGCTCCAAGTCATTCAGTCGTCAAAGAGCCCAGGGCCCCAAACTTCGACCCGTCTGAAGGGCCAGGCTCGACCCGGTGCGAACGGATGTGGTGATGGCCCCCAATCATATAGCTCTGCACGGTATTTGTTGTTACGCATTGCATAAAGCTTTTTCGGCTATGCTTTGTCACCCATAGCGGATAGGCGCCTCCCGTGAGGCGAGGAGGAACTCCACCCCTAGGTACTTGTAGGTGGGCGTGGCGCCCCCAGTATCCCGATATGTGAGTCGCGGGAGGCATGGGGTGGCGTGAAGAGGATATGAGAACCACCACGGTCTTGGCGGTTAAGCGCGCGTATGCGTAGCGACAAAATGTGTCTAGGGCATCCAGGTGAGGCGCATATCTTAAGGGTGTGGGCCAATGAGTAACATCGTCGCATAGATGGTGGCGGATGACACAGTGCAAAAAGATGTATGCCATCCCCATGCTTTCGATAGCCGGGGCTCTAGCCCGATCAATGTAGAGGCCAAAAAGTGTATGTGGCCGAGGGGGCAACCTGGGACCGTCTGCTCTTGGTAAAATGCTTGGCCCGTCGACCGCATCCCGCCAAAACAACTCTCATACAACTGTATATGGCATTACGCGCACAAAAGGGAGCCCCAGTTGACGCATCCTAGCCCACAACTTTTCCCGGGACCGTATCAAAAGCCTTTGCGAAGTCCACAAAGCGACAATACAAGTCCGGTAGGTGATTCCTACTGTCTTCAATCGGTGCCCGCAGGCGTAAAGATATGGTCAATCGTTGAGTGGCGAGGTCGAAAGCCCGCCTGTGAGGGCTCGCACATCCGCGCCTCTCGCCCGGTGGTCAAGCGCTTTTCGAGAATGCCGATAGCGGTTTGGCAAATCTTGAATCCCGACCATGATCGTCCGTTAATTGGCGGACGATGGGGTCGCCCGCTTTGTGAATGGGAACAACCCCGCTAGGTCCATTGTCTGGGAAACCCTCCTGCAATGCTCGTTGAATGGGTAGTGAGGACCGCACACTGGCCGCCCCTGCCCACTTGAGTAACTTCGGCCGCATACCATCGAGGTCAGTTGCCTTCCCATTAGCTAGCCGTTGCGTGCCTTCCTCAACATCCTCATCCACGAGAACCAATGGGGGCCATCCTGTGGGGGTATGGGCGTACGCGTCCCTGGCGGGTCATAGAGCTGCTGCAAGTACTGTTCCCACTGCCCGGGTGTGATGTCCCCCCTAGGCTGGGCTGGCCTTCGAAGCACTCTGCGCCAAAAGGTTCGAGGATGAGTGTCCAAAGAGGCCGAACATCTCCCCTCGATGCTTGGCAGGTACCGCGCCTTTGTGTCCTTCCGTGATGGGCGCGGTAATCGCGGTGGTGGCTCGCAAGCTGCACACGGATCCGGATGTGACGGAGTCGCCGCTATGTTCTTCTACAACCGCATCAAACCATCGGTTCGCTGAATGTTGCTGACCACGGCGGCGCTGGGGTCCGCCAAAGCACCCGCCCCACGCATCCCGTAATAGCGGTCACCGGTCTGGTCTGTCTGCCGCTCTAGTGTGGAGGTCTCCGCAATTGCGGGAGGGCGTTCATGAGCATCTTACAGTAGTCCTCGCACGCTCATAATCGAAGTCTCAACCGAGGACTACGCGAGGGGCTGGCATAGTGGGGTTCTCGCGCTCGCCAAACCAGGTCCAAATAAAGTGGGAGGTGATCTCGAGTCGACCTCCTCATCCCGGATCGTCTGTGCCCACCCTAAACGACCGATGAGATGCATATCTTGGCGCAACTACAAGCACATAGTCCACCACACTAGACCCTCCCCACATTGTCCTCCGCCTCGCATGTGCACTTGCGAGAATCGGGCCACCGTGGAAAGGCCATTGCAAATTATCAAGTCAAAAATGCCACATAGCAGAGCAACTGTCACAAAGCGAAGTGACACATTGTCATCCGACCAGCGGCCGGGGCTACTTCTGGGCGAAGCCAGGGACATCGTCGGCCGAGGGGGTCAAGTCGCATGGGCTGCTCTACTCCCCGTCCGCATTGAAATCTCCAAGAAGGACGACCCTACCCAATCGCTGATGCCGCCAGATGTCATCATATAGATCGACATACGGGTCCATCCTATCCGCATCGGGGTGGCCGCGATAGAAGGTGCCGGTCTGCGAGGGAAATAACAGCGCCGAAAAAAAGAGGGTTGCCATCGGTATTATGCACACCGAACCCGGTACCGGTTGTGTCATGCGTCGTTTTCCGAGGGTAACCGAATGTGCCAAGGTTGTCCGGTAGTAGCAAAGCCACTCCACCATGACCCCACCGTCCCCGTATGTGTATTGAAGACCGAGAAATGTTGGTAACCCGAGAAATCGTAGCTTCGGTCCAAAGATGCTCCCATGTCTCCATGAGGAAGATGAGATCCATACCGCCCACGGAGTTCGGGATCGCCCCCTTCCTCGCCAAGGGAAGCCTCGACAGTTCCATGAGACCACCCGAGACACAATTCCTATTTGTCGGCCCGAGGATGGTATGCGCAAACTGAAGTCAGCGGGGAGGACCGAAGCGAGGCCGAAAGGAGAAGTAGATGGAGCGAGGCGATGTGGGTGAGAGGGTGTGGGCCGAGGGAGCAGGGAGAAGGGGGCCGTGGTAGTAGAAGCAGTAAGCGTACCGCCGCGGTAACGGTGGTTGGGGCTGCGGGTTCCGCAGCATGGCGGTGTCAGTCGGAAAATGTGCATCCCCCGCCAACCAATCCTGCGCACCCCCTCGCTGGCTAATGCCTCCCGACTCGACAAGCTCCCCGTCAAGGCCTCCCCGCTGCACGCGGTGTGAGGTCCCGGCCCACATACGTGGATGTCCCCTTCAACATCCGGCCCTCGGGCGCGCAATATGGCATCACGCACTGCATCCGCAAACCGTGAATATGACAATGCGGTCACGGCCGGGCGCTTGAGCCCCATGCCGGGCTGCTCGAGAAATGTGAATCGCCTCGAAATGTCATCCGATCGAGAATGTGTGTTCGGATGTTGTGGGCGGACTCTCCCCTGCCGCCTCGCATACCTCGAACTACCGTATTGTGGCCTCTCGCTGCGCTCCCGAGTTCTCAGGCCAAGTCCAAGGTGGGCGGGTCTGTCCCGTGGGGGGGGTGGTGGTGGCCGGGATGGCGTGGAGTGACCGGGTGTGGCTGGGGCAGCAGCTGCGGGGGCGTGCATCGCCGGGCGCGGGAGGCCGTGGCGGGATAGCGGCCTCGGCCGCGTTCTCGCCCCTGGTGAAGTCGGGAGCACAGCTCTTGCGAGCCTCGGCTTTGCTTGGCCATCTCCTCTCGCGACCTGCCGCAGTGACTATGAACCTCGGTAGGGAGACCCTGGCTCTGTCTGTGGATGGTTGCCCGCAGCCCCTGGAGCTCCAGGCTCTGAGTAGCGAGCTTTACCCGCTACATGCTTTTGAAAGGCAAGCCTAATTAAGAAAACTAACTTAACTTCATGCAAGATGCCACCATTCTGCACTGATATTCAAGCAATGCTCCCACGACTGTTAGAGGAATATAAATTTCCAAAACTTAGCATTTATTTACATTTTTGATGACTTAAATACCATTTTTCAATCCTATATGTCTTTTAACCCATGTAACTACATATGCCCATGTGAGAGAGAGTTTAACACAACATGTTATAACATTCCCAAGAGATTTTACAATATAAAAAATGTCATGTTTTCCAACCTTCTTGATTTCCATATTAACATACATTCCCAAGAGATTTTACAATATAAAAAATGTCATGTTTTCCAACCTTATTGATTTCCATATTAACATATGCCTCTATATATGTTTGGCATTGCTATAATCACTCTTCACATATGCACTCACCAGAACCTCAAAGCGTCTATTTATAAAATCTCAAAAATTGTATTATTTTAATGAATGGATATATGGATAATTTACCAAACCAAGGCACAACTATTATTGCTCCGCATTAGTTTTCACATCATGCAACTCTGGAGAATTCATCACATTAATATTTATTGGTTTAGGACTTTAGGGTCAAAATATTCATCATATCATGCAACTCTGGAGAATTTAGAGGATGTAATGTGCAACAATAGACAACAATACTTTATCAATAAATCACATCAAATCTATAAGTTCCAAAGATAGGAGGCAACTCCAAAGGGTGAGTTCCCTGGTTTATTAAATCAACTCTCAAACGCATCCATATGGATACCTTGCTCACGACTAGGCATACACATGCTACTATGAGCTTGAGTTCACAAACACACACATTACTACTACAATAGGTGCTATGGATTACAAAGATATCCACACACATCTTCCACCTCCCATTACAGACACAACCAACATCCAAATTTTACACTCCAATTGCAATGTGTTGACCATGCATTCTTCAACAAACGAAATTATCACAAGCCCTAACCAATATCCTAAACTGTATGTATTTCTTTACGTCTGCCCATTCAATTCCACATGATGCATTTCATTGTGCCCAATATCCCTAAAACCTTCACACTTGGCACTCAATTACTTCTATGGATACGATTGCATTTGCATGTTTTTATTCCACCTACGAATTCCATTATTTCTATCTATTCCACACGTCCACGATTAATGCCCGACATCGTCGGGCACACGTTTCTAGTATTTCTAAAAAATGAAGGCACATAACTACATATTGGCGGGAGGGGAATTGTTATTCAGGAGGCATTTTGTGAAAAATTCCATTATGGTCAAATTATCTTCGAAGTCTACCTAAAAGCTTTATCAGATTATAGTACATATGAAAGGCAACTTTCTTCCCATGCTTCGTGGGATGATGTGAGAATTGAATAAATTGGATTGAGAGAAATTAGATAGCACTCTTGATGAAGAAGACACAGGTTATATACATGACTTTGCCACTACAAAGTCTTCATACTATAGATTTACTTTTCTAAAGACGAAAAGGACTGAAGCTCAAAGGTATCGGCATGAACTTCACATGAATAAATGTTTTGAAGGTTTAATAAGGTCTTGGGGATGCAAAAGATTGTATGTGCATGAACTTCACATAAATAAAGGTTTTGAAGGTTTTATAAGGTCTTTGGGATGCAAAAGATTGTATTGCTTTGAATAATAGATGTTTTTATAGGGCATATAACCGAAATTTGGATACTAAGAAGTTTTATGCAATAGGAAAGAATTGACATGGGTCAAAAACTAGAGCTTGGTGCTTCTAATAAACTCAACAATGCTGACCATTCATCTCATGCCATGTTTCTGCTTAAGATATGTACATCAATTTCTTGTCCATTTTAAGAAATGTACATCAACTTCTTGTTCATATTGTCAAAACACGTTTAAGAAATGTACATCAACTTCTTGTCCATATTTGTTAATACATGCTCACAATGAGGCAGGTGACCAATGCGGATGATGCTCTTCTATCAATAAATCTACTTTTCTTTCTCCAACTCTATCGTTTTAGGCATTGTCTACATTTGATAAATGGAAGCAAATCTACTTTCCTTACGAAGGTCAACTTATTTCCTCAAATTTGAACATAATGAATATTGATCCCAATATCCATATAACATTGGAAACAACCCATCTATGGTCCCAATAGCAACAAGAATAGAATAAAATTTCCTACATTACCCAATTATTCATGATGTCTTATTTGCAAGTTAAATGCTTCAATTGAATAAGCATGCACCTGCTAGATCTTCCTGCAGGGAGTAACAGGTTTCTAAACAGTAGAAACATGGGCTAACATGAACTATATCTGGTGTCCACCACATGCATCTATGTTGCTTAGGTACAACTTGTGCTGCTCCCATGCAAAGAGGTAAATGCCATGATTTGCAAACTTTTCTAGAATCTGGCTCTCGATAGCAATTTGCACCAAGATCTAGTTTTTGCGAATTGAGGGTTTAAGGCTATTCAGCTTCCAGTCATTCCATCTAGAAATACCATACTGTGACTTTGTAAATTTACTCCAAAATTTTAATGGCAATATATAAGTCTAAATATAAACATGTTAAACCATATGCCAAAATTCTCTGTCATAACATCGATATACCTCTGATAATTTTCAACTAGAGCATAGTATCTGCCTTAAAGTATACATTTAAATTCTACATAGCACTCCCTACAATATAAAAGTGTATAGGTTGCCCAGATATATTGCATGGTTGTGCGATCTGGCATATGCTATTGGAAAGTATCAACTCGCAGCTGCACGACTGCATGTGTGAAATGGTCCATTGTATGCTAACTTCTTAGTGAGAAACACTTCCATAAAATGGTCACAAAATTAATGGGTAACCTCATAAACCAAGAATATCTCAAATTGCCACCAATCAAGAACTTCTATAAACAAATACATTGCAGAAACCATGTTATAGTCTTGAATTGGCCGCATAGAGTTGGTATTGATCTAGCATAGTATATAATAATATGTAGCATAATAACAGGGGTTTTCTTTGTGTTTTTGTACGCTTTTCACTAAGGTTTTCCTATGATTTCGTGATGTATTCAAATGGATGTACTAATGCGTACATTCAGAGTGCACCATTTCTGAGCCATTGATTTTAGCCTTTTTTTTTCAATAGTCAACAACCAATGGCTCACAACAAAAGAGCCACAACAAAAGCCCTTTTTTTGTGCGTGTGTGGTGCATAATGGGCACATGAAGGGCCATTGATTTTAGCCCTTTTTTCCAATGGTCAACAACCAATGGCTCATAACAAAAGCCTTCTTTTTGTGTGTATGGTGCATAATGGGCACATGAAGGGCTTGAAGGGCGCATGTAGTGCAGTTTCCCCGCCGGCAACACATTTCTTATCATAACTTTTGATCCAGAGTTCTGTTTGAGATGATTTTTATTGCGTTGGAAAGCTCTCTTCGAGATCTTTTAGATAGTTTATGATATGGATATGTTTAGTTAAGTTATCTATGCTAAAACAGCAATTTTTCGGCCGGGTTTGGTAGGCTTTCACATCCTACCAGCTAGGATTGCGCTATTGGATATTGTTTTATGGCTCATTCCGAATGAAGCTTGCAAAAAATTACCATGTATTTTTAGATTTTGAGGCAGTTATTAAGCAAATTCCAAGGCTTCTAGATCCTTGTGCTAACAAGCAGAAAAGTTTTCCACTTTGGTTTCTCACCACAAGAATCCATGGAGGCCAAAGGCTGCTATTAAATTTCAGTTGAAAAATGTTTGTATATGGGTGTTGCAAACTTTATGACTTTCAAAATAATGGGATCAATCTGCTCTATCTTTATGGTAACTTTTACTTATGTTCTATTTGTTTTATTGTGATCAAATTCAAAAGCTACAGGTGATGAAAGCCTCAAATGAATTCTAGTTTTTTTTTGTTTGAATTCTAAAATTTTTATCACACCGGGGGGGGGACGTCCCTAAGGCCCCGAAGGGGGCAAAATTTTTTTTTTGCAACACAAACCATTAACATCCAACATATAAAAATTAAATCCCCCAACACATAACAACCAACACATAACAACCATTGCTTGTATTTGTACTTTTTGTATTCTATTTCTAGATATTACCGTCTGGGTTTATTATGGGTTTAAAATGCCTACTGGTAACTATTGTATACGGTATAAATGTATGCCCTACAAACAGGTAATTTACTACCATGCCTTTCTCATACATGACATGAGGCAGTTAATATCTCCTGCCATTGGTTTGGTGCCATTGGTTTAAGTGAAACCCAACTGCTTTGTCTTTTAGTTTTTTAATTCTTCTGTTTGTCTAAAACATTAGAGACACAGCAGGGTCTGGATTCGAAAGAAGATCTCAGAAGAGTCTTAATGTACGACCATAATGATAGAGTATCTATTATGACAAACAGTAAGGAAAAGAAACTAGTTTTACACCTTACCTATGTTTCCAAGCTTATGGACGCCGTCAGATTTAGAGACATCCTTGAACATGTAATCCCTTTGTTCTGTGGAGAGAAAGGGGTGGTAGCATTAAGCAAAACATTACTGGGTTGGAGATATCTCCCCAAGCTGTGCATATGGGTTACAAGCCTTTCAGAATCTTTGTGGATAAACGTATGCCCAAGTGCCCGTGTAAAAGACATAACTTCAGGAACTTCATTGACCCCAAGCACAAACATGTGCTGACCACTGATCCTGGCATAATTGTGAATGGCAATCTCAGAAAACGTTTTTTGAAAGGTCTTAATCATATTCCTCATAGAAAACCGGAGATGAATGAGTGCATGAAATCAGTGATGAATGGATTAAGTGACTTTTTCTCCCTGCATAGGTTTAACATTGAACCTATTGACACCTTTCGATTTAAGTTCATACAGACTGCTGCCAGAGAACAGGCCTATGGTATGATGAAATCGTACCTTAACAATGCAGATGGCAGAATTAGGCATTACATTCTGGATGAAGATATAAAAGCACTTGATGATTTAGAATGGATCAAACATAATTTGTACATAGCTGGTGTAGATAAAGCCGCCAACAACCCCAGCTTCATGTGCCCCCTTCTAGCAAAGAATCTGGCCCTTGAAAGACTGAATGGCCCTGATTTTTGCCAATAAAACTAACACTGAAGTTCTTGACTATATTGCTATGGGAATTCAGGATTTCTGGGATTTTGAGATGGATTGTCTTAAAGACCTACTATTACCTTATCTGTTATGCATATATAAGGCACACAAGAACAGTTTCCGTTGGATTACGAATGCCGACAATTCCATTTTCTCGGAAATTGCTGAATTGGTATCACATGGCTTACAAGCCATTATCAAGTTATGGCCGGAATTATCAAAAGATTTATGTGCTGGTATTGACTTGTTTTGTAGACATGAGTTTAGTCCTAATTGGATGGTAAATTCTAGTTACGATGTTATGCTAAACCTGCCTAGCAAAATCTATAATGTCTTCGTAGCTGATATCAGTAAATGTTACGAATCCATCCCTCTAGAAGGTGAAAATGGCCTTTTGTGAAGTAATGGAAAAGATTATTAACCTGACATTTCAGTTTCAAAAGAAAACCAAGAAAAACTATAAGTTGTGGTTTAAAAAAGTTAGCAGCTTTAATGGAGGTTTTGCAACAAAGTGGGACACTAAAGCTAAACAGCCTGAGTGCTGGAAGGAAATGACATGCCAGAATCTGATTAATATTAATATCTGGTTACTTAAAAATTGTTGGCTATGCAATGATGAAAAAACGTGGAGACAGATCTGCGGCATTCCCATGGGCTTCTCCTGCTCCCCCAACTGGTGCAACATCTATTTAGCTTGGTATGAAGTCAATTTCATAATCAGACTGGCCAGGGAAGGCCGCTATTCAAGCACTCCTTTAGATATATGGATGACCTTTTACTCATTAACTGTGGCAACCCCAAAGAATTTTTCGACAAAAACGGTGATGTTTGGCTCTATGATCTCAACTTTATTCAGATCAAAGAAGAGACTAAAGACTTCATTGGATATGAAGATTGCAACAAAATTGGTATCTCGGCTAATTTTTTGAATATGCATATCAGAACTTTGAATGTATCTTCAGGAAGCTACTGTACTTCTAAGTATGACAGGGATGCCTTGCCATTTAAGGCGAAGAAATTTATTATGGCCGAGAGCTGCAGACCATACTTTCAAGCATGCAAGGTCATATGTTCTCAAGTAATGTCGTGTTTGTATATAAACAGCAACCATGTCAGTGCTGCTACGGATCTGAATAATATCATTTCCCAATTTATTGACAATGGATTTGATAAGAAAACACTTGTGAGAAATGTCTGTAAGATTCTGAGTCAAGACTTTCCTGGACTTGCATACGACAGCAAGGATGTCATCAAACATCTAAGTCACAGGTACTTTACTTTCATAACATGCTTAATGTCTTTTGCTATCCGTCAGGCTTTGTTACTTGACCTTTTGGATAGTTTGTCTATAATGCTATTTTACTTGGCGAGTAGGATCCTTGCAAAGAATGCTAGGTACCCTACTCACCCTAGCATCTCTCTCTCAAATCTTGGACCCTCCTGGCATGTGGCAGGAGGTAGGTTTATTTTTTTTGAAGGGTCGGCTTCACACACTCCCTCATAAAGTTGGTGTTTTTGACGATCTGAATAATTGGGTTCTTGATGATAATTTGCTTTGGGACTGGAATTTACTCTTGCCTTTTTAAATTGACTTCTATTACTAGGGGATAACATGCTCATGTATGAGGCATATTGTAATAGGTTCTACTGTACACCATGATTTTGGTCCCCTTTAGCTTGAGCCAACATTGGATGCTATGGTAAGAGATCCCTGATTGCACTCAGTTTGTGGTATGTCTGACCAATTCCTGGCAATATACTGAGATTTGTGGTGGCTAGACTTAATACATATTTGCATAAGTTGGATTCACCTATTTTCTAAGGTTAGTTCAACCCTTGTTGAATTGATGCCAATAGGGCAAATTGAACCCTTGTTGATTTAACATTTATGCAGGCCTTTTATTTAGCAAAATAATTTGGTCCATTTCGGCCGGAGACCTGCACAGGATATCTGACACTACTAAATCATGGTGGTTTTTCCCTTTCCACTACACTTGTCATTCAACTGATTTAGGGCCATCATGCAGCCAAATAACAATTTAGGCTTCCTAGCAAACTTGCAATACTGGTTTTCTCTGCGGGTATTAATTAATAATTCTCGTGTGGATCCTCTTTAATCTACTTCTTACTTAACAAAGACCATGGTCTTGCCAACTTAGGGCAGTGGTTTGGTCTTTGTGACTATTTGATTAATTTGGTCCTGGGTGTTAAACAGCTTTGGCACTTGAATTTACTCTTGAATTTTATAACTGACTACCACTAATGGTTAACCTGCTCCAGTATGAGATAATTGGTTATAGGTTTCAATATGCACCAATACCTTGGACCCTAATTGCTTGGGCCAACACTGGTTGCCATGGTATGAGATTCCTGGTAGCACGCAGTCTAATATAGGCCTAATTAATTTCTTTTACTATACTGGAAAATGTTGTAGCTAGACATGATACATATTGGCAATAATTGGACTCACCAAATGTATAGGGGTAGTTCAACCCATGCTGAATTGATGCCAATAGGGCATGCTGAACCTTTGTTGTTATAACATTTAAGCAGACCTGATTTTTTGCATGATTATTTGGTCCACTTCTGCCTGAGACCTAGACTGGATATCTGACACAATCAAATTAATGTCGTTCTGCATTCCTTTCCACTACACTTGTCGTGCAGCAGATCTAGGGTCAACATACAGCCAAATAGAGATTTATGCTACCTGGCAAAAACGCATTACTGGTAACTCTTTCGGTATTAATAATTAATTATTTTGTTGATCTCCTTTAATTTACTTCCTACTTGTGACGCTCCCAGAACATATACGACGCTCGGGCGTATACATACGGGGACTTTCCCCTCCCATGGCAACCATCTCGTCATGAGCAGGGCCCTCCGTCTAACTCGGACCATCTATGGAAAGATGCTCGAGTGAAGGACACAGAGGGGTCATTCGGCCTACGCCTTCAATGGGGCTCCTATGTCGCGGAAGCGTGAATACAAGGTTAGCATCCAGCATAATCATATCATAAATACCACCACGAAGGGTGGCACATCCATCCAACTGATAATAATAGAGAAGATACATTTAATACTAGAGGAAACACCCCAAACCCATGGTTCTACCCCGGCTCAGACTCCAGTGAGGATCGACTGACGGCTAGGTCTCAAGAGATCAGCAGACCGATTCTTGGCATGGCGTTGGCTGGCATAGAACATCGGCTAGGGTTGTCCACTCCATCCGCCCCTCCTGTGCACACTTTAAAGATGAGTCGAATCATGCTATGGCATCACTATAGTCTTCCGGAGACGCAGGCTCAAGGTGTCACCCTTCGAGCCTACTCCAGGTTTCATGAAGACCTGTCCGATGAGGCAGGTCGGGGAAGCGTCCCCTTCCAGGATCACAGCGGTTCCATGGGTGAGCTAGAGAATACGTGCCGCATCAGCGACCCCCGCATCCGTACCCGACTTACTCCCCTAAATCTATACAAAGTACAGGGTGCCCCATACGGGTCACATCTCTGCACCCAGGGAGTGTCAGACCCATACCCGGCCCTCTACGTGATCGGCTATCAGGCTTAGCCCACTGTAGGAGTCCCAGGACAAGACCCCACCCCCACTTCACCACTGCGTCCCTTATCTGGTGCTAAGCAATTCCATAGCATCCATGACTCGGTGGTCTCTTGTGCACAAGCCGCATTAATTGGGAATTAAAGGAGATACTAGGAGCATACTAAGAGCATAAGGCACAGAGGTCTCTACCCCCCTCTAATCCCTGTTTTACGGAAGGCTAACAGAGATACTTTCATAGATTCATCCATCCATTCATAACAAAACATAATCCATAATTGAAATGTAATCCTAATTATCAAAGAAGGGTTAATCCTAAGCAAGGACAACCAGAGAAGACTCAGAGAAGACTGACTGAAGCGCTAGCCCTAGAGAAATCAAACTAGACTATCTACTAACCCGAGTTTCGACTGGATCTATTATCATGGGGTGCCTCCATCTTCCAAGAACTTGGGTGTTTAGCAACTTGGGCGCTTAGCAAACTTGGGCGCTCGGCAGCTGCTCCTCCTGGTTCGATTTTGGGGCCAAATGGGGGTAGTGATCCACTTTGATGGCTCAAGTTAGCATTCCCATGCTGGCCAATCGAATTTGGCCAAAACTTAATTGAGTTAATTTGACAATACTTCCCTAATTAATTTAGTAATCCCTTTTAGGTCAACCCCCTAGGTTAAAATACCCCATGGTGGCGTATCTTGACTGCGTGACGTGTCAGTATATTTATACGTATACCATATAAATACTTGGAACGTCACATTCTCCCCTCCTTAGAAATAATGCTGTCCTCAGCATTAGGGTTAGTTAGAAAAAAATATAGGAGATTATACATAAAAGAAGGAAGGTAATTCCTTATTTTCGAAGGTAATAACATTAAAACTTAAGGCATAAAGCAGTTTAAGCACCAAGGTGCATTTCACATGATTATCACAAGGGAAAAAAAAAAGTTCAAGGACCGAAGTCCAATACCAACATCACAGTGGCAAAAAGATAACACATGTAGACAAATTAAAACTGGCGAAGTCGGGCCATCAGCAACCCTCTATACATGGGCAGGTCACGTACTGCTCACTGGCCCACCCCCTGTAATAAATGAAAGAAAAACCTATCTACAAGGGAACCTATCATACGTATGGTTCGCAATTCATTGCGGCGTAAGGAATGGCCAAGTTCCCATTATAGCCGGAATGGACGCGGTCTATCACTATATGCTTTGCAAGCAATTCGCGGTCATGCCCACATTGACAATACACCACGTCCTAGAGAACACGAAGGTGATCTCATCATCGGTAACTATTGTTAACCACGATGCATCTACCCCTCTACTGCATGATTCTCGGCGAATCAAGCCTTCAAGCTTACTGCCGGGTGCGGGATTGATAGCATCGTTGATGGTGCGGCCCTGAGATTCCCGCATGAAGTCCGGATAGTGCTTCTCAAGGTCTATCTTCATCACCCACGTAGCATCCTCAACTGGCAAGTGTTTCCACTTAACCAAGTATTGCAGCATTTGACTCCTTCTAGTCTGCTTATAGGCTCGATCAAGAAGAGCTTCAGGCACTATATCTAGATGCTCTTCTGTCATTTCAAGTAGGGTGGGTGTATCCAAGATCTCCTCTGGATCTGGGGTGTGTTGTTTCAGAAGACTCATGTGAAAAACCTTGTGGATCTTCAAGCGGGGTGGCAAATCCAAACGATATGTCTGTTCTCCAACATGTTCAATGATTTTGAACGGCCCAGCCCATCTGGGTGCCAGCTTCTTGCAGTTACCAATCTTAAGCTTGGCTTGTTTTACCTTGATCTTGAGCCAAACTGATTCGCCCACCTGGAAGACTCGTGGGGTCCTGTGCTTATCCGCGACACTCTTCTGACACTGCGTGCAGCCACTAAGTAACCACGAACTTCTTCAACCAAAGCTTGCATTTCCAAGAGGAGTTGTTGAGAAACCTCCACTTTAGAAACGGGATTATGCCATGTGTCTGGAGTAAGGCATTGATAACCATAATTTATCATAAAGGGAGACATTCTGGAAGACTCCTGTTTCATGCTATTATAGGCAAATTCGACCAAATAAATATAGTCAGCCCATTGTGATTGCTTATTCCACACATAACTTCGTAGCATATCCTCTATAATGCGATTGGTACGCTCCGTCTGACCATCCGTCTGAGGATGATATGCCGTACTCATAGCAAGCTTGGTTTGGATGGTGGCAAAGAAATCTTTCCAGAACGCACTCACGAATTTGGGATCCCTGTCGGATACGATAACTCGTGGCATTCCATGCAATCTGAAGATCTCCTTTGTAAACAGCAAAGCGGTATCGAAGGCTGTATCCGTGGTACGACATGGCAAGAAATGAGCCATTTTCGACAATTTGTCGACCACTACCATCAATGCATCATATCCACGGAGAGTACGTGGAAGGCCCACAATGAAATCCATGGTTATTATTTCCCATTTGGCATTGGGCACCTCCAGAGGTTGCAACTCTCCTGGAATCCTTAATTGCTCAGCCTTGGTTTGTTGACACACTTGACACTGCTTAATATACATGGCAATGTCCTTCTTCATAGAAGGCCAAAAATAATTGGAGCGGATCTTAAAGTAGGTCTTCATGAAACCTGCATGTCCAGCTATAGGGTTGTTGTGTGTATCATGGAGAATAAGCTTACGCACTCCTGAAGTCTCAGGTACACACAACTTATCTTTGTGATATAACAAATTGCACTCTTTCTTATACGAACGGAAAGCTTCACGTTCTTTATCTGTGCGTGCCTCCTTAGCCAAACTATCCCACACATCATGGAACTCTGGATCCGTGGGCAAGGTCTGCTCTATCTGTTTTCCGAACTCACTGGTGAGTGTGGAAATCACGTTACAGTGGGTTCGGGTTACCAAGGGATGGCGTGACAACGCATCCGCAACCACATTATGTTTCCCAGGCTTATACATAACCTCAAAATCATATTCTTCCAGAAATTACATCCATCTTCTCTGACGGATGTTGAGATTCGGCTGGGTTGTTAGATAATGGAGACTCTGATGATCCGTATCCAGCTGGAATCTTCTACCAAGAAGGTAGTGTCTCCATATACGCAGAGCGCGGACAATGGCCAACAGCTCCTGATCATGGGTAGGGTATCGCTGTTCAGTCTCATTCATTTTCTTTGAATCATAGGCAATAACCCTCCCCTCCTGCATTAGGACTCCACCGGTAGCAATTTTATTGGCATCCGTTGCTACTAGTTTATCCTTTTCGGGGTCCGGCAATGTGAGGACTGGTGCCGACGTTAAGGCATCCTTAAGCTTCTGAAAATTTCCTTGGACCTTTGCTTTCCAATGCTCAATCCAATCCTTCACTCTCTCATGCTTTGTAAGATCAGTAAGAGGTGCTGCAATCTTTGCAAAATCTTTAACAAATTTCCGGTAATGCCCTGCCAATCCTAAGAAACTTCGGACCTCGGAAACATTACCTGGAATGGGCCAATCCTTCACTGCCTCTATCTTTGCTGGATCTGTAGCAATTCCCTCTGCTGAAATGACATGTCCCAAATAGTCCACCTTTGGAGTGGCAAACTTGCACTTAGAGAACTTGGCAAAGAGCTGGTGACGTCTTAGCTTTTGTAGGGCCAAGCGAAGATGTTTCTCATGTTCCTCCAGGGTCTTACTATAGATGAGAATGTCGTCAAAGAAAATAACGACAAAATCATCCAAGTATTGTCGGAAGACATCATTCATCAACCTCATAAAAGTTGCGGGGGCATTAGTTAATCCAAAAGGCATAACGGTAAACTCATAATGCCCATATCTAGTGCGAAAAGTAGACTTATGGATATCCTCCTCTTTAATTCTTATTTGGTGATATCCGGAGCGTAAGTCAATCTTTGAGAAGTACCTGGCCCCTTGCAACTGGTCCATAAGATCGTCTGCTCTAGGCAAAGCATAGCGATTCTTGATCGTATGCTTGTTGAGTTGCCGATAATCGATACACATCCTTAAGGAGCCATCCTTCTTTTTAACAAAAAGGATAGGAGCGCCAAAAGGAGAAACACTAGGCCGAATGAAGCCTAGGTTTAGTAACTCCTAAAGTTGCTTCTTAAGCTCTGCCAATTCAGGGGGACTCATATGGTACGGGGCCTTACTGGTAGGCTTAGTACCTGGTTCCAAAGCTATCTCACATTCTACCCCCCTGAACGGAGGAAGTTTCTGGATCTCGTCTGGAAAGAGATTGCTAAATTCCCTGAGAAGATCAGCAATGCTCTCTGGCAACGCATCAACTATTTGCTTCTGTTTAGCATCTGACTCAATGGATGCAAGTCTGATAACACAAAGTAGCTTATCCTTGCGTATAGCCTTATTTAACTGCCTGATGGACATAGAGTGCATAATGGGGTTTAAGGGATCACCTTTTATAGTTACGCGGGCTCCATTAGATGCGTTGAAGGTAACCTCTCGTTTCTCGCAGTCTATATTGGCCTTTGCAGATGCCAAGAATTCCATACCAACAATCAGATCATATTTGCCAATATCCATTAACTCGGCACCCAATGCAACTGGTGCACCTGACAGCTGCATTTTAAGGTTAATGCGACGGCCATGAGTATGTCTGATTTTTCCACTGGCTAAAGTGACAGGTTTCAGTCGGGACCTCAAAGTCTCCAGCTGCAATACCTGGGCCATTCTAGGAGAAGCAAAATTATGTGTACTTCCTGTATCCATATAAGAATTATGAAAGGCTTACTGTCTACTTGACCTATGGTGGAAATAACGGCAGGCTGACTTTCAGCATTGCCGGTTTCTATGGCTGCAAGGATATGGGACGCACCGTGAATATACTAGGGAGCCTCCTCCTCGACAGGTGGTGTAGACTTTCGTCCCAATCAAGGTCGGCCATGGCTAGCTGGGCAGTCTGTGTGACATAAGGGCAATTCTGCATGAAGTGCCCGGGCCGCATACACCTGTAACATGCCTCATCTCTGCGGAGCTGCTCTCGGGCCTCTTTGGGAATAGACTGTAAGAGGTTCTGAACTTCCTTACCGGCATTGTTCGGTTTGTCGGGCATGCTGAAGGTGACTTTCTTTTCCTGGCGGCCGTAAGAGTTCTGCTGAGAGGGCCCCGGACTTGGTGAGCGGGGCTTGTAAGGTGTGTACGGGCACGGCTGGGAATAAGAGGCAGAACGCTGGTACTAGTTTCGTGGTGCGTCCTCTTCAAGGCTCAATGCCTTAGCCTCAGCCTCTGCAACTGACTTTGGGTCTATGGCCTTAACCATTCGTTTAATGGAGGGGGCCAACCCTTCAATATAGCCCTCCACCGCCCTCTTTTCGTTCATACCTGGGACATACAGCCTCAAACGCATGAATTCATCTGTGTAGGCCTGAACTGACATACCCTTCTGCTCCAACCTGTAAAAAGTCTGAATCTATTGGCATTTGTGCGCAGGGGGCACATAATGCGACTTAAAAGCTTTGGCAAACTTTTTGAACTTGCATCTGCTTCTGTCCAGATGCTTGGCTCTAGCATAGCCCTTCCACCAAATACGAGCAGCACCCGTGAGGTTTGTAGTGGCAACTTTTCCTGTATCTTTCTCCGTCATCCCATAGGATTTCCCAAACTCTTTCATCTCATCCAGCCAAGACTCTGCGTTCAGGCCGCCTCTAGATTTCCCATCAAACTGGGCCAATTTCCTGTTTTTCCATATATTGATTATGGCCGTATCAACCGTCTTACGGTACTCCTTGTCCCGGCGCTTTGCATGGTCACCAGATGATATAGACGACTCTGAGGACACAGAAGTGGCTGATTGTGAAGATGTGGCACTACCCGTAGACGAGCTTCGACGACGTTTAGAGCAGTGCCTCCTTTGTGCGGGTACAGGGTCTGGTTCTGGTGCAGGTGCCTGCTGTGGTGGTGGACTTGGTGGTAACGGAGGTAACTCCGGTCCGTCCTCCTGTATGTGCTGTGGTGGGTTGGCATTTAACACATAAGCTTAGAGCTCTACTAACTGCCGCTTCATTAACATGAGTTCTTGCTCAGGTGTTAGCCTACTAGCATTCGAGGGTGTCTGCCACGAGGCGTTACGTGCACCGTCTATATTAACCATAAGAAGGTATAAGCAGAATTACGGCGATATCAAGTCTCAGAAAGAAGATCATTTTGAGTAGTGCTAGGAAACAATAATAAGGACAGTACAAGAGAATTGAAGAAAAGATCTTTATTATAAGTCAAACTGGTAATTACATTGGGGGTGTGTTTTTTTACAAACTTAAGGTTGTACCACAAAAAAGCAGTGATTATACATTGGGCAATTTTTTTACCAACTCACATTTAGCCATAACAACAACAAAACTGAAGAAATCAGGCCTAGGGCTGCGCAAAAGAGTACAGGATAGAGTAGCGGATGCTCTCCCGTACTGCCCTGACTACCTTATAGCGAGCCCATGCCTGGATGATAACGTACTGGTAAGGACTAATGGTAAGTAAATTAAAAAGGTCTCTTAGTGCATAAAAGAGCTGCCATAAATGGTCGTTGGCGTCGGCGTAAGCCTCGTGCGTCATCATATCCCAGTAATCCCAGGTACGATGAAGAGTTTGTCGAAGATGCTCAAAGGCGCGCTCACGGAGGAGATTGACTATTTCCAAGCCTTTAGTTGAGTCATAGGGCTCTCCTTCTTCCACGGGTTCCCCTACTTCGTAACCATCATCCCGATCCTGATACTGTTGACCGTAGTCCTGGTCGGGAGGTACCTGATCATCCCTTCATAATTCGTGGGTTATTCTGTCCTCGATTTCTTCGAGCTCATCGTCTGTAAGACGGCAAGAATGAATAGACAATTTTGAACGATTTCTTATACTCTAAACTCTAAGGAAGAGAGATAAGCGTTGTAGGAGAAAGACAATTCAATGGTATTCCACAATACAATGAAATATAAGAAAATAGTATATATATTATGTGATGGTTTTAAAGGTAATGCCAATCAAGGATTACATATGCTTGAGTAGCCCAAAGGCTATACCCATAGAATATATACTAGGAAGGACTAGGAGCTAGGCCCCGCATCCTGATCCATTGTCGTAGAAGATGGTGGCTCCCGCTGGCGAAGTAGCGCGACACCGGGGCTAATGGTGAGTGCGGCGGCTGAGGCAACTGCAGGAGGAAAAGCAATAGCTAAGGGTGCTGCCACGAGCATTTTCATGCTCATCCAAGCCGCAATGTCCTGGCTTAAAGCAGCAAGTGCCAAGTCACGACTCACAAGTACGGCAGAATGGAGATTTGCAGGAAGCTTCCGGTGTCCTGCCGTAACTGACAAAGCCTTCAGTGCCCAAAAAGATGCCTCAGCCTCAGGAGCGAGAGCTCTAACAAAGAATAACACTTGGCCCTGGCGAAAAGCTGAAAGGAAGAACTGTGCAAGGTGGTTCTTAAAAGCTACTACGTCTGGATTTGTGGAAGTCGCTATCTCCCTTTCGAGATTTACATGTACCTGCTCCGCATAGGCCTCTTCCTTATCCTCTTTCAGATGGTCCTTGTTATCACACAACTCTTCCCCCTCTTCATCTTCCTCCATTGGTATGGCCACCTCGTTAATATTAGGAACGTGGGGTCCCATGGCAGCAAAAGCATCCTCAGGTGGCGGAGAAGGGGGATCTTGGAGCATCAAATGCCTTAGCTGTAGCAAGGTCTCAACAGGTGCAAGGTCCTCAGGGTGAAACCTAAGTAGCTGTTGGACCTCCGCAGGATAATCAGGAAGGGAGAAATCAATGAAGTCATCCTGACAATATTCGGCGAGCTCATACAGGACTAGGTCCTTGGTCATGTGTGGGAGGCTGGCGATGACGTGATATGCCCACATAATGTCATCGAGGAGCAAATACTCTCGACCATTGTGAATGATTGGGAGAAGTGCATCTAACCACGCGAGCTTGCGACCCTGGTTTCGTACAACGGGCGGTTCGGTGGCGAGATGCTTCCATCGAGCAAAATCTGTATGGCTGATGCGCTCTTCCTCCTCTGGATCATCAGAAATAGGTAACTTCCCTTTTGGGTCAAAGCATAGAGGTGGGGGACACTTTTTATGTCCTGGACACTTGGTGCTTAGTGGGTGCTTTCTGGGGACCTTTTCTTTGTATTTTGAAAAAATATTTTTCTTTTATTTTTTAAATGTTTTTTCTTGAAACGCATTAATATTTTGCCTTTGAATACAAATTTTTAGCTTTAACGGAGTTACAGAAAAAAAGATAAAAATAAATAAAAGTTTCAGCACTGGGTGCTTAGTGGGTGCTTGGCTGGCATAAAAGTGCCCCCCAGCTCCATGCTTTGACCCTTTTTCCAATGGAGTGGAATCAAACTCCACATATTAGTCCATAAGAATGGCCAATGCAAAGCGGACCTCAAAATAGGTCTGCTGCCGTCCAAGCTGAAGAATAGGAGCATGCCTAGCACGACGCTGAATACCTCTAAGTGTGTCTTCGGCATGGCGGTCATCCCCAGGCATCTGCATAAGGACGGATCTGTGAAGGTAAAGCTGAGGAGGGTTGCCATATGGAGTGCACTGGGGCACCATCTCTTGGACATAGAACTCCAAGAAGTCGGCATAATCGGGGTGGGCCTCCATATTAGCGATGAGATCCACCTCTTGTAACAAGTAGGGATGGAGATGCTCAAAGGGAACATCAGGATCCCACTGCTCACCATCGTGGTACCATTGCTGGCGCTGGTTATGATCCATAGCGATTCTAGGAGGAGGAGGAGGAGGAGAAAAGGGAGGAGCTTATCACAATATTGGAAACCCTAAAAGGAAAAATGAGACCTTTAAAAGGGAATATTCCCTAAAGTGAATTACTTTATTATTATTTCTATTATTGAGAAGCTGTTGTTGTTTCTTTTTTTTTTTTTTTTTTTTTTACTGGAGTTTTGTATATATTGGTTGCATGCAGATGAAATAGTAAAATACGCTGTTAAGAAAACATTTTACCTTAATCACAAAATGGAATATACAAAAAGATACAATATATATTACAAAAATGAGGAAGACTAGGGCCTCTCCCCACGTATCCTTCGTGCCAAGGCCAAATCCTTGGGCATAATGGTCACACGCTTGGCATGTATGGCGCAAAGGTTTGCGTCGTCAAGAAGCGCGACCAGATAGTCCTCAGCTGCTTCCTGAAGGGCTAAGATGGCATGAGTCTGGAACCTAAGGTCGGTCTTGAATTCCTGTGCGATCTCCCGAACAAGGCGCTGAAACGGCAACTTCCTGATGAGAAGCTCCGCGGACTTCTGATACTTGCGGATTTCCTGCAAGGCCACGGTCCCAGGTTTAAACCGGTGGGGCTTCCTCGGTCGAGGAGGGGAAACAAGAGGAAGTGACTTTCCCCCTGTGGCCGGGTGTCGGGCTCGCTCAACTAAGGTGTCTCTTCGGGTGTCCCCTTTCTTCTTTGCAACCCCACCCATCGCCTGGAGTTGGGTCTTGTATTGTGACCCCAAGCGAGTCGGGTTGGTGGTCTTCCTTTTCCGCCGATAGAAATGGTTAACGGGCTCCTCAACCCGAGTATCAGCCTCTGCTACTAGCTTCGCTGCCTCTTCAGTAGATCTGGCGATTTCCTCGGCAGCTTTCCGAACCTGCTCCTCGGCTAACCGAGCTGCCTCCCGCTCTGCATGCTGCTCACGTAGGAGACGCACTTCTGTCCTTCTACGAATCTCTGCAACGTATCGATCAGGCCGGGTCGCCATATCAAACTCAATTTCCTGCAGAATCTCCTGCGGAAACAATGGGGCCACATCTTCCCAGATGAAAATCTGGGCGTCCTCATCATAATAGTACGGGGGTATTGTGAAATCAAGCCGCCGACATATGGCTCTTCCCCGACCCAAATACCGATATTCCCGACCCCTAACAGTCGGGTCTGCGCGAGCTGTCTCCCTAAGGTCTTCCTCGTGAGCCATGGCCATTATCCCGGTGGCCACCCTCTGAGCCTCGGCCTCAGCAGCATCTTGGCCCATATCCACAGGGTAGTACTTGACTAAGGTTAAGGTTTGGTCCTCCTGCTCTACCAGGGTGTAAGTCTGGCCTTCGGCGTTGAGCTTAATCATGAACCTCTCTGTAAGGTGAAAGACGGGGTATGGTATGTGGTCGCCCTCAAGGAACCTTAGGACGAGCTGTTCCAAGAGGAGCTCGGCTTTCTCAGGACCCTTCTCTGTGTCGTTGATACTGTCTCCAAGCGCAACAAAGAGCTGAGGGATGATACAGGTAGCATAACTTTTAGTTCCCTTGGTCCTCGCCATCTCTCCACAATGCAGCGGTGCAGGCGCCCGGAGGCTGTAAGCAAGGCGGCTATGGCAGCCCTAAGGGGGTTGGTAGAATAGGTACGGACAAGTACGGCGGCTATGGCGCTCGGCGGACAGGTCAGGAAACCCTAAAAGGAACAAGTGCAGCAAAACCCTAAAACGTCCGCGCCCAAATTCCCGCCTCTTAAAAAAAATATATATATATATTTTTAGCGCAACAGCCTAACCTCGAGTGGCACATTATCTAGAAGCCTAGCCTATCCACGTGTCAAAAAATTTGACATGGACACGCAACACGCCGCAGGATTTTGATCTAAAGAAATGGAGGGTTGAGAAAAATAAAGAAGATGCCGGTTGGAAACGTCCCGCCTATGTGATCCCAAAAACCTTCTTCGACCTTCTTCTGGTTTTATATTGAAGCTCTGGCCGAAATGCTTTGGCGCGTGCGTTCAGTCTGTATTGAATTTTCGTGGTGGCCATAACAGGCATTCAACAGCATGATCCAAACTGGGCTGTATTACATGATGTCCTTGTTGCTAAGACAGAGGCTTGATGCTTATTGCAGGGCCAATGGAGTTACGTCACCTTCATTGGAAATATCTTAATTAGCATATATGGGAGATGCAGCAGCATTTGAGATGCCTTATTTTGGTTAACAGAATGCCAGAGTGGGATGTGGTTTCGTGGAATCCAATGATCTCAAGATGTTTACAGTGGGCCTTGAAGAAGGCACTCAAGCTTTGCTTCAAAAACGTTTCTATTTCTCGGCTGCGAAATTTCCTGTCCTAACCAACCTGTGATTTCTTATCGTTGCCGATGATTGGACTCAGATGTGGCACCGATCTCAGCCTGATGTAGTTTTTTATATAAGGGGGTAAGAAATCCAAGGAAAATGGAAGACTTGATGCGTGACGTAATTTTTTTTCTGATTTGGCAGTGCTTGTTATGCTCATACTTGCATCAAGGAAGCATGCTTGCAGATCATGCAGTTTATGATTCCTTATGGATGCTTGGTTTGTTTCTGGGTTTTTGAAGCCTATGTCTTATCAAACTATGCAAAGAGGAATGTTTTGCATTGTAGACAAAGCATATTTGGAACATCTGAATGCCTCAAACCCAATGCTCCAATGAATTTTAAGGATTAACTGGTAAGCCCATTACTTTATGGTGCATCTTGATTTTTATGTTAGTATCTGCTTGAAGAGTGCTAGATGAAGACAGACATTCATATTTGACAGGTGTTTGTCCATGTGAGAAGACAACAAATTAAAAGATATCTCTAGTTTTTGCACATAAGAAAGAAGTTGACCTTTAATATCTTCACAATCATATCTTAATGGAAATTGCCTACATGGTAAATTTCTGAATTTCTTCAACTGCATAACAGGCATCATTATTGTCTTCCTGTGCAGCCACGTTGTCCATTCCTTGTGTTGTTCAATTTATCAATGTACTGGCTTGTTCAAGTTGCCAGCTATCCAAAGAGCATGGTGGGAAGCAACAAAATAATACAGAGTTAGAAATGTGCTTTCCATGTGCTATGTCAGTGCAGAGTGGCCAAATTTACCATCAGCGGCCCTTCATGTATAATATAGAATTGCTTGTCTGCAACAGAGCCTGATGAATTGAAAATTCTAGCATGTAATAGTCTGGAATTTTCAAGCAGGCAAATGTGATAGTCTAGAGGAAGCACGCCCCATGTAAAAACCGCTACAAAAAATGGGTAAGATACAAATCCAAAATTGTGGCCTGATCATACGTGCACATAGTGTGAATATGGCAAAGGCCAGATTGATAGATCCGCCCAATGTGTCGAAGATCAATGAAGACGGTTTGGTGGAATTGCCAGTCATAGATTTTGCAGAGCTAGAAGACAGTAAGAAGAGAGCCCAATTGGTGGAAAAAATAAGGGAAAGCCCACAGAATTGGGCTAAATATCCTGCAGATCCTGGTTACGATCGTTTTTGTGGACAAGTTGCCTTTCAAGAGCATAAGGATCCTGGTATCTTTGCTATCATTCTACATGACCTTGTCCCTGGCTACCAAGTTCAAGATGAACAAGGGACTTGGCGCTTTATTAAGCACATCCCCAATACGCTCCTCATAAGCATCTCTCAAGCCTTAGAGGTAATACATGTTCCTTCAATCCATGTTCTTTCTTCTGCATTCTTCATCCTTCATGTGTCTCATTACTTTTTTTTAACAGGACATTAGCAACCATACTTATGTTGCCAAAAATCATCGTGTGGTTCTTTCCCATTGTCGTCGTCGTGCTCTCATCATTGATGTGTTCGAACTTCTCTCGGTGCTTTCTTTTCACCTCCTCAATCTCTTCTACAAAATGATCAACTACCTAATGGGTACTTTATGCTGAAGCATTAACTGATCTATTAAAACGCATTGTGGAGTATCATGCTAGAACAGGAGAAGAATAGAATAGACCAATGGGGTGTGACTTGACACTTTTTAGGGGTGTGACTTGACACTTTTTAGGCTCCGACAACTAATTCGTCCATAGCAAGTGGTGGAATAGTCATTTCTTTTTCTCTATTAGGCAGTTAGATTTTAGGGTAAAACAAGACCTAGATTATCTTGTGAGGCTGGCAACATATTGCGGCATGAACTGTAATGATTGTAGAAAATATAATAACTGCCAAATTTAGATTTGATGAAACAATTCAAATTCCTAATTAATCGATTGTAATGCATTTAGTTCAGCAGTTTATTCATCAGTATAGAGTCTATTTCCCGCCTAAAGATATATAATGCTGCTGAAGAAAATTAATCAGGCTTAACAAATAATTTGTCTAAGTAAATATTCTTTTCAACAAGCTAACCTAATCAAATGCAAGCTGAATCCAAGCCTAAAACTGCCCAAGCCCCCTGTTGCGCCTTTTTGCTAGTTTTTTTTTAATAAAAATGGTCAACGTCCGGTCAAACCGGCGGACTTGGGTATTTTGGCCCTTAAAATCGCAAAAGAAACCCGTTTTTACCCAAGTGTGCCGATTTTGGGTTTCGGGCCATCTGCTCACCATTTCCAGCCAACCAAAGAGTGTCCCAAACTATTTCAAGGGTCCCCGACGCAATGGAACAAAAATTTTCCGATTCCGAGCTTCCTGAAGAAAGTTATGGCACTTTCCAACTTGGGTCCTCCACTCGCCCTAAACTTATTAAAAATTACAATTTTATTACTTCAACCTAGCACAGAACCAAACATCGAAGAGTTAAACAGTCCAACTAGCTTAAACTCCCACCTAACTACCGAACTAACGAGTTAGGGGTTTGGTCAGTGCTATGATTTCGGGCTACCAAAATCACGGCTCTGATACCACTGTGACGCTCCCAGAACATATACGACGCTCGGGCGTATACATACGGGGACTTTCCCCTCCCATGGCAACCATCTCGCCATGAGCAGGGCCCTCCGTCTAACTCGGGCCATCTATGGAAAGATGCTCGAGTGAAGGACACAGAGGGGTCATTCGGCCCACGCCTTCAATGGGGCTCCTATGTCGCGGAAGCGTGAATTACAAGGTTAGCATACAGCATAATCATATCATAAATACCATCACGAAGGGTGACACATCCATCCAACTGATAATAACAGAGAAGATACATTTAATACTAGAGGAAACACCCCAAACCCATGGTTCTACCCTGGCTCAGACTCCAGTGAGGATCGACTGACGGTTAGGTCTCAAGAGATCAGCAGACCGATTCTTGGTATGGCGTTGGCTGGCATAGAACATCGGCTAAGGTTGTCCACTCCATCCGCCCCTCCTGTGCACACTTTGCAGATGAGTCGAATCATGCTATGGCATCACTATAGCCTTCCGGAGACGCAGGCTCAAGGTGTCACCCTTCGAGCCTACTCCAGATTTCATGAAGACCTGTCCGATGAGGCAGGTCGGGGAAGCGTCCCCTTCCAGGATCACAGCGGTTCCATGGGTGAGCTAGAGAATACGTGCCGCATCAGCGACCCCCGCATCCGTACCCGACTTACTCCCTAAATCTACACAAAGTACAGGGTGCCCCATACGGGTCACACCTCTGCACCCAGGTAGTGTCAGACCCATACCCGGCCCTCTACGTGACCGGCTATCAGGCCTAGCCCACTGTAGGAGTCCCAGGAGCCTTGTATATTCGTGCAAGGCCCCACCCCCACTTCACCACTGCGTCCCTTATCTGGTGCCAAGCAATTCCATAGCATCCACGACTCGGTGGTCTCTTGTGCACAGGCCGCATTAATTGGGAATTAAAGGAGCTACTAGGAGCGTACTAAGAGCATAAGGCACAGAGGTCTCTACCCCCCTCTAATCCCTATTTTACGGAAGGCTAACAGAGATACTTTCATAGATTCATCCATCCATTCATAACAAAACATAATCCATAATTGAAATGTAATCCTAATTATCAAAGAAGGGTTAATCCTAAGCAAGGACAACCAGAGAAGACTTAGAGAAGACTGACTGAAGCGCTAGCCCTAGAGAAATCAAACTAGACTATCTACTAACCCGAGTTTCGACTGGATCCATTATCATGGGGTGCCTCCACTTCCAAGAACTTGGGTGTTTAGCAACTTGGGCACTCAGCAAACTTGGGCGCTCAGCAGCTGCTCCTCCTGGTTCGATTTTGGGGCCAAATGGGGGTAGTGATCCACTTTGATGGCTCAAGTTAGCATTCCCATGCTGGCCAATCGAATTTGGCCAGGTGGCACCTTCCTAAGTAATCAATTAACTTAATTGAGTTAATTTGACAATACTTCCCTAATTAATTTAGCATAGCTAAATTAATCCCTTTTAGGTCAACCCCCTAGGTTAAAATACCCCATGGTGGCATATCTTGACTGCGTGACGTGTCAGTATATTTATACATATACCGTGTAAATACTTGGAACGTCATACTACTTGACAATGACCGTGGTCCTGTTAACTTAGGGCAGAGGTTCCAATACACCTTGAACTATGAAGTCACGTGTGTGTTTTACCCTTTTGCATGAACTTCGTGTAAAGCTGAAATTTTTTGGACATTCAACAAGTAAAAGGAGAGATTTTTTCCATCTCCATTGTAGCTATTGCAGCTGCTGAAGCAGCTATTGGATTAGCCATTGTTCTAGCTATCTATCGCAACAGAAAATCAATTCGTATTGATCAATTCAATTTATTAAAATGGTAATAAAGTTACAAATCTGGATATATTCTATTTTTTTCTTCACCTTTTGAAAAGGATATATAAAGATATGGCTACCACTAAGTATGACACTATAGATTCAGGGGACAGTATATCTCTGAACATAGTACACCCCACATGATTTTGGGTAGATATTACTTTAATGACTGTATTTTAAGCGGGAAGTCCATATGGGAGCATACCAACTGCTCTGCTTTCTCAAAAAAATTTACTATCCCATGATATCAGAACATTTGAGACATTTTTGACCGCCCTTTGTGTCTTCCTATCTTGTACGAGCATGGGTCCTAAACGAGGTCCGGGGCGTCCTCCTGGCTCAAGAAATTTGCGGGGTAGAGGAACTCCTCTTGCACCAAGAAGAATGTCTCAGCCTAACCAGAATAGAAATGCACATGCTGCCAACATTATCAAAAGGTGTTTGATACGAAATGCTGCAATGCATGGCTCCGACCGTTGAACCGGTTTACAACAATCCAGCTTTGTTTGACATAAATGCCAACTCTGAGGCCATGACTAACTTCGATGGCGATCAAAATGAGGTCACTCTTCACCTATGACTGTTTGATTCTTATTTCTGGACCTTCCTTATAATGTGTGGGGCACAGTAAACCTAGTAGGGTTTCTGAATCTATAATGAAATAACAGTTCATGTTTCTTATAAATAGGCTTAAGACTTTCATCTTTTTGCTGATTTTTAATGAACAGTATCAAGGATTATGTTAGTTTATGGTAAGCTTGGTACCAGAACATTCTGGTTATAATGCTTACAGCCGTTGTTATGCCTATACTTCATCCTTTTGCTGATATTACCCATGATTAATGGATTATCCAGTTATGTCACTACTTAATTGGACATGATTATAACTATAATTACGGATGGACGGTTTAACAAATCAGTTTGTGTCTTGTATCTGAGTCGCTCGTTATACATTACTAAGGTTTAAGAAGATGTATAATGGGCTACATTTTAAGCTATTATGCTACCAGGTTGTTTCCAAAGCCTCATGTTTTTACTATTTTTAGTCTCACCTCCATTTGATACTTGTATTCTGGTTGATAAAGGGAGTGGGCCTATTATGATACTTTTATAGTTATATTGCTCTAACTCTAAGGAAAAGGATAAAAACATGGTTTGTTTTCGCTTACCTGCTAGCTGCTTCATGCTTACCCTCTTTCAGGCTAACGTATGATTGGTTTGGCTGCAGGTAACACGACAAACCTACCTTCGTTGTTTGTGAGCTTTACAAAATGGTGGAATATTACTGAAATATGGAGCAGATCAGACTGTCTGCACCTCGAAACTTTTTTCTTCATTTTGCTGATCAGCTTAAATCTCTTTACTCTACTTAGTATTTTAGTCTGTTTTTGGAAATGGTGAATACTTTATTATTACACTAGTACAGGCTTTTTCTACACAGCATTTTATCTTGATCTTGGCTTGACCATCTAGATACTTATCTATATCCACTGGAAATGTGGTATGTTTCAAAAATTAAAAAGCTAAAAACAATTTTGAAAACATTGTCTCGGTCTGAATAGGTAATTGCTTCTATTTCCATGATTGTTCACATTACACAATCTCTGGTTTCTAGCTCCATCAAATAAATTGACCTTTGTCATTTGAATGCTTGCATTGGTGACTTTATGCTACTGGTTTGGCTTGGTTCGATCGTAACTAAGTACACTACGAGTTTAAGATTTATAAGGCTCTACTTATGCTGCTCTCGATTGTAGGCTTTATTTTGTCTTACCTGGTTAAACAGCACTTAATGATGGGCAGTCCTATGTTTGTTCTTTTATCTCTCTACTAGACATGTAAATTTTTCTGTTACGGGATATTCATAGACAGGATAGTACAACTCTACAGAGGGGACATGTACTCTGAGGTTTGAATTCTCAACCTCCTTGTTTATGGTACCAATGTTGGTTGTACATAAATCCATAGAGTCTTTATAAAATTTATGTTGGTCTTTAAATGATGACAACAGGGTTTTTGGGGTTTGATATTTCAGCTCCCTACCTTGAACACCATTTACTGATCCATAATTAAGCTTGACTTGGACTTTGATACCTCTGTTTATACTTTGGCCAGTGTTAAGATATGGGCCTGGATATTACCAGGACAGACAACCTCTCAATTTCTAACTAGGTTTAGTTCTTGAAGTATAGTATTTGCTAGATTAGACCCTAGCAAGTATTTTGTAAAAAAATTTTTGCAACACAAACCATTAACATCCAACATATAAAAATTAAATCCCCCAACACATAACAACCAACACATAACAACCATTGATATTAACAACCAACACATAGCTACCATTGACATTAATTAACACAACCATTGGGTCCAACACATATTTAAATTAAAATCCCCCTTAAACCCCCCTTGGTTTGGGTGCATATTCACACACGGGGGGTGACGTAGGGCAGCGAGAGCCCTCATAATTGTATTTTGCACGTACGAAATCAACACCATATAGTATTCCGCTTGAAATCTTATAGTATTTTGCGAATCTTGTTATACAGTATAGCAAATTTTGTACTTGCATACCCCACAAATGAGGAACTTTACGTACGGTGTAGATTAAGGAATAAGGGGTGAATATACCTATCCAACAGCTCTCGTTGCTCGGTCACATGAATTTATTAAGAGACTAGATCTTTTGTAGAACATCATGCACATAGAGCTTCTCCATGCTACAAAGATATGAGAATTCGTGTGGAAGCATACATGAAACTGATAGAGAAGCTTGCACTAGTTAGGAAAAAACCAACCGGCTGAATAAAGCACCAGAACCAAATCAAATGAACATATCAATATTAAGTTACATCATATCCTACCTTGATGATTGTTGCTCCTTCACAAGCTATATCGTAATCATGACCCTAGTAAAGCAATGACAAATTATTTTAGACTACAACAAAGGAATTATTGCCTCCTGAAAACTTGGCATAGATACAGAAACATTTGCATCCTCAGAATTGATTCCAGACATATAGATTGTTGTGGCTTATTTTCCTTGCATGCTCAGAACTTATATATTCATGGTGCTTTCACTCCAGAAAAGCCACAGTTCTTTGCAAGTAAAAAGGGTCGTTCCGGATCTTTGTGGCATGCAATATCATCTTTACCCAACCTGCAATTTTCTTGGGCCATGGTTGCAAAATTCAAATAAATCCTTAAGAATGCCTAGCAACATCGACCTACATTTCAAGCTCCACACACCTTGTTAGTCTCTGCAATTATCCAAAACTCTATGCATTTTTATTCACTAGCAACCATAACCTTGGCAAGGAAAATATTCTATCCAAAGTGCCAACTTTAGCTACAACAAAGTTTGTCATGTATCAGAAGATGTCTAACCCTTTATCACCATGTTTTCTAAGCAACAATCTAGCCTTTGTGCCATTCTTCTATTGGCACTCTGTGCAAGACCAACGTGTTTGGATTTACAACATAATTTAATATTAATGTACATGTTATAGAAGTTCACAGCCCTTGCATATCTATACACTCCACTTCATTTCTAATAATTGACATCCTTGCTAGTAATACTTATCTCCAATTCGTGGTAAAGAATGCTCTAGATTCATCTATCTATTTTGAAAGCATATTCTACGGTCTATCTTCCATACTTCCGTTTTCACTATTCTAGTTATGAGCTCACTCCATCCTCCAGTTGTTATGGCTTGTCTGCAAATCCAACTAGATTCACAGTATGGTCCAGTAAATCATTGCTATACTACTTCATTGTGCTATCCAACTAGATTCCAGTCATTCCATCTGGAAATACCATACTGTGCTTAGGGGCATTATATTCCTCCTCAAAACCTAGGGCCTATAGTAGCCAGGTTGAAAGATATCCTTCTAGATGGTTATCAGTCATGGTTTCAGCACATTCATGTCTGTAAACCAGTTTATTGCCTTCAGAAATAGTTATCATTTTTATCTGGGTAGATTCGTGGCAGAAGGGACTCATGCATTTGCTAAGATAAACTTCCATTTCCTTTGGCTAATTGTTTACCTCTATAGTTGGAATGATATCCCTAGGCAAAATCTCCCATGCCTATTGGAGCTTGGTCATGGTAACATTTGAGATGAGCGTATATACTATAGTTCCAGGATGAAGAAGTCTAAGAAGGATAATCGGTTCGTAGTTGGCTCGAGGTTGCTATTTTGTGGTATGAAGGTGCTATTGTACATACATCAACAAATTTTGTTAATTATAGTGTTCTTCTATGACTTTGCAAGTATTTTGTCAAGGGGCACCATCAGGCTAGGTTTCTATCCAAGACTTATTCAGTTTAATCTATTTCATGGTTGCAATTATAGTTATATAGTCTCGAACCTTGTTTTCTTAGTATCTCAAGCTTTCAGTACTTGTCCTTTCTTTTTCCATATATTGTCAAAGGTAATTCTACTTTGACTTACATTATACTACTTTCTATTGAATAATTAAAAGTCCCATTTCATAAAAAAAGAAACTAGCAGTAATGCAGGCTTGGAAAATGGGTTAGGTCTGTTGCAATTAATTTATGAAGCTAGAGTGGACAAGAAAGACATTTAAATTAGTGTTTATTAGAATAGAAGGAAGAAGAGTAGTTTTTATGTGGTGTTGTTTAATACTTGTCTTAAATGTGTTGGCTCGGCAAAATCGACATATTACAAATTACTAAGTATAATGTGAATAAAGTTGCCGAGAGCGATGACAATGACCACGACCACGACGTTGTTGTTGTTGTTGCTGTTGCTGTTGTTGATGCTGCTACTATACAACTTGCAATCTTCTATCTCAACTTTTGCATCTTGTCACTTTTCTACAAGTATGTATATGGAAAATCATTCTCAACACTCCTTTCTACTTGAATCCTAATAAGCATGTCAAAGTTTTTGCAAGTTTTCCCCCCTTCATTTTTGCAAGTTTTTGTAGGATTAGGCATCTAAGAGCCCTTAGTTTGACGGATCTCTAACATGGAAGCATCATGGCTGTAATTTTTTATGATGCATCTGTTGTTCTTACTATATTCATGCTTCAATTAATTTTAACAAAATAGCTTCAGCTTTTAATCTACAAATTTGCCTAAATAAAAAGTAGAATCTCTCATTTTATAACTTCTGATAGTAATATCATAATTTTATTGTTTACCTTGAATTCAGCTTTGGTTAAAAGAAGACAGCTTAGAAAGATGTACTAAACATGAGGCGATATAAGCGATTCATAGATTGTCTATAAAGGGGCTGAATAAGGGGCTCACAAATTGAAGTTATCTACTTATAGAGGCATTATCAAGTAATAGATATTGGCCAAAGAAATATATAACTCACTAAATCATTGGAAAACCCATTTAAACATTAGGGAGAGCGCCCAAAATAAGTTACTTGCTCACCGATTGCATTCATCCTCAACTAAGATAAAGCTTCACATACTCCAAGAGGAACTAAAGTCTCTTTCTAGTTATAATCCATCATGATTTGCATACATTCCACTTGTTTCAACCAAGTGAGGAACTAAAAGCATCTTATTAATTGAAATCCATCATGATTTTTTTTTAAGGACGAAAGCCAAAAGGTTTATTAATCAGAGATAAAAAGTACAAAATTTATATCTCTCATCTAACTGTATAAGCACAAAAAAGATGCCACAGGAGCACGAGCATAGAGCATAATATACTTACTCCAGAATAGGATACTAACGATAAGAATTAATTTGAAGATACTGAATCCAAATACGTTCCATCATTTCTGACTCAAATGAGGAACACTGGTAAGCTGTCATTATCTCCTTTCGGGCCACCATAATAACACCATGTGCAGATGAATAAATGCCCTGAAAAATGTGGCATTTGTGACGCTCCCATATCGACTACATGAGCCAACCAGAACCAAGATGGAATGCCCTCTGTTAAGCTGGGAACCATGCATTGGGATAGGATGCCAAGAGAATGCATCAGCAGTCCAATGCAATTGTTAAACAAACCTTGTAGCCGGACCACCACGGCTAACCTCTGGACAATAGAAAAGACAGTGCTCAAGAGTCTCAATGTCTGAAAGGCAGAGCGGGCATGTTGTAGATATGTGAGGATCATAACGATGTCGGAAGGCATTAATATGCAGGCACATGTGAATAACCTGCCACGTACAGAACCTTTAGGGTGGAGCAACATCCCAAAGCCATTGCCATGTGCGATGCAGAGTGAGTTGTGGAACCTGTAGATGCCACCCATCTGGCAATGGGAGGGGTTGTGGTGCTATTGCACGTGTTTTAAAAAAGTTTATGTTGGTTGTTTTCTAATAGTGATATTAGCATCAATTTCTTCCTTAGAATTGTAGTAAAGAATAGAATAGAATAGAATATGATTTTATCGTCCACGGAGACTGGCCTATGGGACCCAAGTACAAAGAGAGAGCGTGAGTATTACTACTACGGGATTAAAAACCCCCCACGAAGGGTTTTTTTGGAAAAACCTTAGTAGCAATAAGGATCTTTGACATACCGCACGATTATATACATAATCACAAGTACAACCGAGGTTAATGTCGGACGAGGGGGCATAACCGAAGTCCGCTATATCCATTACCTCCCGAGGTACGATCCCAACAAGCCTCTGAGGCCGGTGTTCGGTGAGCTCATGCAAGGCCCGATGGGGCACAACTAACCGAGCATACCGAGCCGGATATCTTTGGTGCACGGACGAGCACGGAGGGCGTGACTTTCATCCTCAATGGCGCCTGGTGGCAAAGATGAGACTCTGTCCTCACGCGGCTCCCAAATCCATCTCCCTGTCTCAATGTGGAGGTGGTGTGCACTGTCTTGAATGGAAGCAATCACCTGCGCTTTTCATGGGTAGATGGGTGCGCAGTAGTGGTGTGGGCCCCTCGTGAGCATGGGATTAACTTTCTTTGTCGATAATTTGCCACCTTGACATGTGACAGGGCCTCTGCATCCCAAAGCTTGGCCATGAAGCAAGCATCCAAGTCTTGCTTCAAGGCAACGCGTTCCTTGGTGTATGCACCGGTCCACATCGTGTGCTGCACATTCCATAGCGAGAACCACCGGGCTTGCTTGTCTTTCAGCCAGGCTTTGAGTCGCCAAGGGCCCATCGCCACTGCCAAAGCAAGGTTGGGCAGCCGGGCTTCATCCATAGCCACCACCTTACGGAAGTAAATAAGGTGACGTTCCAAATGCACCCTCTGTAATGGAAGGAAGCCTGTCTCCTGAGCAAGATCGATATGGGACCGTGGATTTCACTCCCGGTGCCCGGCCAAGAAGGCCTTCTGCACTGCTCTAGATCGTTCCAAGTGGTGAGGGATATCATTGGCCCCCCACACTTCGCCCCATAGAGGAGGACCCGGTTCAACCAAGGCCCTCAACAAGTGTGCTGGTGACCCCATGCATCTGACTCTTGCCTTGATTTGTTGTTTTGCATTGCATACATGGCTTTCCGGCCTGCGGTGACCCGTAACGATGGATGCATCCCGGTGTGTGGTAGTAGAAACCGAATGCCCAAATACTTATAAGACCGAGCCACCTCCACTACACCGCTAAGTGAATGAGGGAAGGCGTGGGTGCCGGGATGATGGGACCAAAGCCCGGACACCCTTGTCTTGGCCAAGTTAACTCTCATGTCGTTGAATTGGCGGAGAAAGTGTCCAAAGCATCCGGTGGCGTTGCATGTCCTCACAGGGTATATCGCGGCGAGTCAACATCATCGGCATATATGAGTTGCGGATTATGTGGTGCATCAATGGCGCCTCCCGTGCTCGCTAGCCATTCTTCTAGGCGGTCAATGTATTGCTTTTAAGAAGAGCGTCGGGGATAGAGGGCAGCCCACAGCGCACCCCAATGCTACTAACAACTCCCCGACGATGTGAGACGACCGGAGCAAGCCTTGTATAGTCTGTATATAGCATTCTGCAAGTCGACGGGGGTCCCTAGCTGTCTCAATCTGTCCCACAACTTATCCCGAGGCACTGTGTCAAAAGCCTTTGCGAAATCCACAAAGCAACAGTACAGATTCTGAGCTCATCCTCAACATTTGCCACAATACGATAAAGGGTTCCATTTTTATGCTCAAATAAACCTATTTTAATCTCGATAATCAATCTAGACAGGTATCCAAAGATAGATTATGCCCTTCTTTTCATTGCCCACAATGATATAAACTAGCAAGTTCCTTAGTTTGATACATAGCAATGCCAAGTGGAATGGAAAATGACGCTAAAAAAAGCATCAAGATGTGACAGGAAATCGAATTTGTCAACCTATAAATGCTAAAAGCTCTTACCAGTCAACCAATCCAATTACAGTTCAGAAGATTATAGAAGCACGTATAACATTTGTTGTGAAGGGAAAAAGTGGCATTAGCATAGTAGAGTAATGATGAGTATGGTTGCCAGTACAATATTTGATCCTGCCAGCTTGCAACTAGCACCAAAATTTACTGCTGATCATGCTAGTGCACCTGGATAGCAGACATTGAACGATTTATTTTTGGCAATTATAGTTCTGGATGTTATGTATAATATTAAGTCGTGTGATTCTATGTCTTGGTATAGAACCTAACTGAACTACAAATGTCGATACTTATGTTTAGAGGCAACTATATGATGTAATGGTCATTGCATCCATTTAAATTTGGGGTAGTACTCTTAACGTTAACACCATAGATATAACAACAAAAATCAAAATTAACCTGAAGGAATCTTCATAGAATCTAAGGGATCCCAAGAGAACCTACATAGAATCGTGGGGAATCTAAGTGAATCTTTGGACAACCTCTGAGAATCTAAAAGAATCTCAAGAGAATCTTAGCAAATCTATAGGCATCTCTAGAAAATCTTTGAGAATCTAGGGGAATCCAAGAGAATCTTCATAATCTCTTCGAGAATATAGGAGAATCTTTATAAAATCTAAATGGATATTTGGGAATCTAGAGAAATATTTATAGAATCTAAAAAATCTAGAGGAATCTTCCACATTGGTGTGTTTTGCAGGGTCGACTTCATGCAGTCCTTCATAGTACACACACTTGTCATAATATAATATATCTGTTATATATATACAATTATTTGAATCTAGATGCCGAGGTGTCGCCGTCTGGACGGTTTAGATTGTGAGATCCAACGGTCCTGACGAAGCCACCTCAATCCACCCAAGCACCCCCTTATATATAAGACATTGAGGTGTCGCCGTCTCCACCGTCCATGTTTGAGATCGATGGTTTGGATCAAAAGCCCTTTCCTTTGGGGCTTTTAATCTAGACCGTCGAAAGTGCTGGATTAATGGTCAAGATTTAGCCCCGAATATTAAATGCAATAAATGCCGAGGTGGCCCCCGTTATTTGGGGCTTTTGATGTGGCCCGTTAGATCTAGGGATTCAATCGTAGCCGTTTGTAGAAAAGGTGTAGAGTGTGTAGATATTTTCATCCTGGCCGTCCATCTCAGATCTGGACGGCCCACAACAAAAGCCCCAATTCGATTTTTGTGGCTTGCCCTAATCAACAACAAAACTCCGGCGAGATACAGCAGGGAGGCGAAATCTTATTCTGAAGGGTGACTATAGTATCCAAGCGTCTACCGACTTCGCCATGCCATTTCCGTCTCCACATCTTCGACAGGGCCATGGGCCATTGCCCCTTGCAAAAGCGCCTCATTTTATACCGGACTTTGGACCCCCAAGATGCTATTTCATCTCTGTTTCAGGTCCGGCAATTGTTCATGTCGAAATAGAAGCTTCGATTTGTGGCCCATCGGAGCCCCGGATACAAATACTTCTATTCTGATGATAAATCTGGTAGTCCATTTCTGGCAAGATGGCTTGATTTTCTCCCGAGTCTGATATTGGGTTTTTCGTACCTTCAGAAATTTATGGCATGCATTTGAAGCCAAGCTTTTGGGCAACGATTTTCGAAGCTTAAGGTGGGTAAGATCTTGCCTTATTTGCTGAATAGATGGTTTGCTGGTCCCTTCAAATGTTTTGTTAAAGAATCGCCCAAAACTCCACCTCCTGATGGCCAACGTCTCAGGGTTCTGTTGAATGAACGTATAAAAAGGGTGGATTCGGTTCCCAGGTCTGGTCGCAGGGGAAATTTTCTTGCGGCCCTTATTGATAATGGCAGAATTCAAGATAAGGAGAAGGTAATTTTCTTGTGTAAATGATGTAAGCAAATTTATGGGTTGTCACATTTTGAAGCCCATGCCGGAAGCAAACTTCACAGACCTGAAGCAAATATGTTCCTAAAGGATAATGGGTCTCTTTCAGAGTGTCAACGTGTAGCGTTTGGAACTGTTCCCGTTCCCAGGATGTTGATGGTAGTGAACGGCACTGTTGCAGTCAATGTGAACGGAACTGTGAGTGACAGTTCGTTGAATATGCCTTTTCTAATGTCAAGCAAACATGCTAATCTCCTTTTTTTTGTTGCAGATCATGTATCGTGTTTACACCCAAAGGCATTAGAGTTGGAAGTTCGAAATGCTTCTGTGGGAAGCTTTGTCAGAAGGTAAGTGGTCTGAGTGTCCAATTACTTCTCATCTGCAATTTAAAGTAAAAACACTCGAACTTTTGAGGTTCCCATGTTAATTCTTTCATCGTATTTTCAGTTACGCGCAGGTCTTCGTGCAGCTGTGGGTAGGGTAAATTATCTTGATGATGGATTGACCTGGACATTGTTGACATTGTTGAGATCAACAGAGCAAGACAAAGAAGCCAAGTATGATTACCTAAATGATGATGGCAGCAAATTTGCCATTGCATTAGATGTTATGCAAGAATGTTTCTGTCCAATGGTAGATCCAGCTACAGACATTGAAGTGATTTCTCATGTTGTCTACAACCGTCAGTAAGTATTAAAACATGCAAGTCTACATTTGTCTTATTCTCTCATTCTGATGACTAATTATTTGATCTTTCCAACTTTTAGGTCTGCATTGAAACGGTTAAATTTTCGTGGATTTTATTGTGTAATATTGGAGGAGGGAGATGAGATTATTTCTGTAGCGACCATTAGGTAACTATGGGTAAGTCAGTGTAGCAATCTCTGTAAATGATGTGCAAGCAGCGATTTACAATTTAGGGCATAAATTTTGAGCTTTTTGCATTATTGCCATTCTCTGCTTGGTCTTGGGCTAGATTTGGCTTGCATAAGATTCAAACTATTACGGGCAGATGATGTGATGTTCGTGTGATATTATTGTAGATGTGTGAGCTTTTTTTTCCTAATAATTTTTTCCTCTAGTTCTTAATATTTTTTCAAACATTAGTTACTTATCCGATTCTCTTTGCAGGTTTGGGATGCAACAGCTGCAGATCCACGGTTGTTGGTCTTCCTGAAGGCATATCGTAACACTGTTCCAGTGCCAAGGCACTGGTGACAGAAATGAACATTCTTGCAGGTTTGTCACAATGGACATATCTTGCTTTGCAACAGTTTCGCTGCTCGTTTGTAGTAGTTGTATGATGCATGTGTGGTTGGGAAATTGTGGTGTGCATACACTGGCATGGGTGTCATGTTTGCTATACGTGGTGGTTGCAGGATGTGGCTCAACAAGAAATACTCCATGTAGACTATTTGGTGGAAGCATTCTTCTGCATGGGCAGGGTTTTAGTATCATAAGATGGGTATATGCAGTATATCTAATATCAGGCTCATAAATCATGGGATTTTAGGCTTTTTTTTAAGTGATTTTGTTGCTCGGCCAGACTGTATGATCGAGCTAGCTGTACTTTTGGCGGTATCTGGTATTCAAGCAGTGACCCACTACCTGTCTTCAGTTCGTAGGTATATATTGTTGCTTTGCTTAAGGCTAATAAAGCGCTTTTCTCCTATGAAAACTGCTGCGTTTGTGTTGTAAGTCTCAAATGAGTGTTTTATGGTATGTTACAGTGGGAAGAATGAGCAGAGGACTTTTTTGATATGATTGCCATGGAAGGTAGAAGTGCATGCATATAAGTAATGATCACAGCCAAATCACAGGTTTTTGGATTGTGGAATCATTTCAAGACTCCTGAGGCCGTTACAAGCTTTTCCAGAAAAAAAAAGTCATCCAACAGGTCTTTTACATTACAATCATGGCAAGACTGTTACCTAGGCAAGTGCCCAGTTATTGCTTAATGCTGACATTTGTGGAAAATAAGTTTGTCAACCTAGATTCTTTCTTCTTTAGGCCGCTTTGGCACATCTCAAAGACAAGCCTGCCCAAGCGAACTTTGGGAACTCGAGAGAAGGTGGATTAGTGGGGATGCAATTTGCGACAGTGAGATTATTAGGGGATTGCAATAAAGGCAGAGCACCTAGATTTGCTAGCAAATTTAGTTGAGGGCAAGTCCACTATATTTGTGCGAATGTAGGAGTTAGTAATGGTGCTGCCTTATCAAACTTTGATGGTCAGGGTAATGTCGGTGATGCCCTTTTCATCAGCGAATACAATTCAAATGAGAAGGCAAGCAAGCTTATTGGAGCAGATCGTATCAACTGATCATTTCTTAGAATGTATGTTTTGATATTTCAGGACCCTGCAATAATTAATAAAGCTTTAGGGGCAGAGGTCAGCAGCACAATGCAAATGGCTCACAATTTTGTACCAGGAACATCCCCACAGCTTAGTAGCAGCCCATTGACCACCTGTTCAAGCCACCTCCAGGTCCTCGCATGCCAGATGGAACCAAAGGTTTTAGCATGGGTCGTGGTAAGGCAATACCACCTGTGAATACATCTTAGCCTGTTATTTTGTGATATCTTTCAACAATGCACTAAGATATGGCATCCCGATATTATTTCGAAGCGAAGGAATTCAAGGTGGATACACTTCATGCATACTCCACTGTAAACTTTTAATGTAAACCTTTAATGACTAATGTGTATATAGCCGCTAAGGGCCATGCGTAAATCAGAGAAAAAGTAAAGCGGTACCTTTATGTCGTTCTTCCATCTCTACTTGGAGCATATTTATCTTAACAAGCATAGGTCAAAAAGCTCCCATTCCATAGGTTTACGGTGCTACAGATTGGCTGTAAACCATGGGAATACGAAATGGTAATTACATTAAATGCAAAGTTCACCAATTCAAGAATATTCTGAAGACCTTACCTGTTTTAGGATACGACTATGAATTTGCCAAATCCATCCTTACAGTGCAAGTTCCTCATATTACAAACGAAATTACAAACGAAAATGTTTTATGCTAGTCCAATCCACAAATTTAGATGTACAAATTATTTTAGAACCACTAAAATCACTATCTACGATTTATTGCAAGCAAAATGTAGATGCATCATAACCCATAATTCACGTTAATTCACGTGTCCTGCATATAACTCATTAAATGCATTGTACCATATGGCAAGGTCAAGTCATTCTCAAGGAAAAGACAATGAAAATGTCAAACCCTAGATTTTTACACAACTTCTTGGATTTCCAAGGTACGAATACTATAAAGTTCTAATTTATATATTGGTCCCATCATAGCTTACCATGGTGCAAAATGGTTCAAATCAATAGTGAGATTATAGTGCCATGTCCGCATGTCATACAAGTGTGTAGTCCATATTGTGTGTCCAAGTAAAGGTCTTGCCCTTTAATGTTATATTTGGTAATGCAAAATCGACCTCCCATGGAGTCATGTATGTGTGGACTAAGCAAATAGTATGCCTTATACCTTAGAGCAACAAATGCACCATGTTGCCTTTGATCTTCAAACAAGACTAACAGATCCCTAGATGTCTATTATCAGAATGTTACATGTTAGACCTTCCATAGATTTTTATTCAAAGAACTACAACAGCCATTGGATTTTTCGAGCAAGTCCTATGTTAATAGGACATGTTCAAGTTATAGAATGAGGTGCATGTAGAGTTAAACTAAACACAAAGTCAACACTTGCATTTCATTACATTTGACTATGGGTTCCATTGTGCTCATCTTTCGGGACAAGTCAAATTACAATTGACAAAGCGTTAATTAGAGCTCTATTAGAAATTTGAGCATAAGTTAACTGGAAAGTTGACTTGAAATTTGGACGTCTCCTCCCTCTACATGCCACACACTTCGATTCTACCTTGAGGAGTGCATGGGGCTTCTCCTTCAAATGGATCCGTCATACTTTACAACATAAATTCCATAATGAAACAATGGGGTAATTCAAGTTAAATTTACTAGAATATTTAAAAAGTTTCAATACATCAGTCGAAGAATTTGGAGGAATCTAAACATTATGAACATTTCTTATGGTTATTACTATTTGCAAATTTAAAAGCTCCGTACGATGCCTTAAAGAAAATATATCTATACAGCAAACTATATTTTAGTTTACTCATGCATGCTTTATGACTTGGACAGCTTCCTATATTCTAGTCTAAGCATTGAAGTGGAAGAAAGCATCAGAATTGGAGTCGAAAAAAAAACCAAAGGACAAATGTGCAATAAATTTTCTCAACAAGAAATTCAGCTAACAACATAGCCATATGAGAATCCTTTTAGTCAGATGCTATGCTGAAACACGACTTTCACCACAACTTAAACGAGTTTGGTCAAGGGGTGGTCAAATAATTGGCCGGTTTTTGACTAGGCTTCATGTACAAAGGTCACACACGAGGGAGAATCCTAGGGAATATCAAGGAATCTCAAGGAATCTCAAGAGAATCTTAGGGAATATCAAGAGAACTTCTCTGAATCTAGCGAAATGTAAGAAAATTTAGAGGAATCTTCATACAATCTTGGAGAATCTACATAGAGAATTTGTGAACATAAAGAATCTTTGGGATAATCTTTGGGAATCTAGGAGAATTTAAAAAGAATCTTTGTGAACATAGGAGATCTAAGGGAATCTTCATAAAATCTTTGAGAATCTAGGAGAATCTTTGATAGAAGTGGAACCAACAGGTTGACTCAGAGTTTGAGCATGTGTTGACTGCCAGTAGAACTTTGGCTTTGGCTTCTTTTCTCTAGCTTTCAGTCGACTTCATAAACCCCCTCATAGTACAAATACTTGTAATATATATACAGAAACTCATGGGGGTGGTCATAAAATAGCACAAGTTTTGATCTTGGCCCTTGGATAAAAAGTTGGTGAGGTGGCGTAGCTTAAGCCCTTGGATTTTGGGCATGCATGGGCATGCATGGGGGCATGCACCCCATCTATGAACCGTTAGATCGAAAGGAAAAGGCGTAATCTTGGCCCTTGATTTTTGTGAGGAAGGTGCCAAAAAGTGAATTTGGTGTAGCAAATCTTAACCGTAAGATCAAAGGGTGAGCATAAATCCTAGCCATTAACTTTTTAATATTAAATTGATTTTTTATTTTAAAGGAGGTGAGGTGGCACCCTCATTAATAAAAAGATAATGAGGTGGCAAAACATTTATGAATGGACTTTCTAGAAAGCTTCCTTCTGTTTAATCGTCTTCAAAGGCACATAGCTTGCGCTAGAGGGGTCGGATGAAGGTGGGACCTACGCCATTAGATTCCACTCGTCAAGAGCTTTCCAATGAGTGGTGCTTTGGTACTATTTTGTTGCAGCTGCAGCCAACGTGATTGAACACTAAGAATCTTTTTGGAATCTTTGAGTTTCAAGGAATCTATGGTAAGTTGAGGGAATCTAGGAGAATCTTTATAGGATCTTAGGAAATCCAGAGGAATATCATGAGAATCTTAGAGAATCTATGGGAATCCCAAGAGAGCATCTTTAAGAATGTAAGGGAATCTAAGGGAATCTTGATAAAAGCTTTAAGAACCTAGAGGAAACTTGATGGAATCTTGGGGAGTCTAGGGGAATCTTCATAGAATCTATGGGAACTAAAGGAATCTCAAGAGAATCTGTAGGAATCTCAAGCGTTTCTTTGGGAATCTAGAAAAATCTTGATAAAATCTTTAAGAACCTAGAGGAATCTTAATGGAATCTTAAAGAATCTAGAATAATCTAGGAGAATCTTGATAGAATCTTAGAGAATCTAGAGGAATCTTGGGGTATTCTTTTGGAATCTAGGGGAATCTTTAGAGAATCTTAGGGAGTCTCAAATGAATCTTTGGGAATCTAGGAGAATGTAAAGGAATCTTCATAAAATCTTTGGATTTTGGTGGGGGCATGCATGGGCATGCATGGGGGCATGCACCCCATCTATGAACCGTTAGATCGAAAGGAAAAGGCGTAATCTTGGCCCTTGATTTTTGTGAGGAAGGTGCCAAAAAGTGAATTTGGTGTAGCAAATCTTAACCGTAAGATCAAAGGGTGAGCATAAATCCTAGCCATTAACTTTTTAATATTAAATTGATTTTTTATTTTAAAGGAGGTGAGGTGGCACCCTCATTAATAAAAAGATAATGAGGTGGCAAAACATTTATGAATGGACTTTCTAGAAAGCTTCCTTCTGTTTAATCGTCTTCAAAGGCACATAGCTTGCGCTAGAGGGGTCGGATGAAGGTGGGACCCACACCATTAGATTCCACTCGTCAAGAGCTTTCCAATGAGTGGTGCTTTGGCACTATTTTGTTGCAGCTGCAGCCAACGTGATTGAACACTAAGAATCTTTTTGGAATCTTTGAGTTTCAAGGAATCTATGGTAAGTTGAGGGAATCTAGGAGAATCTTTATAGGATCTTAGGAAATCCAGAGGAATATCATGAGAATCTTAGAGAATCTATGGGAATCCCAAGAGAGCATCTTTAAGAATGTAAGGGAATCTAAGGGAATCTTGATAAAAGCTTTAAGAACCTAGAGGAAACTTGATGGAATCTTGGGGAGTCTAGGGGAATCTTCATAGAATCTATGGGAACTAAAGGAATCTCAAGAGAATCTGTAGGAATCTCAAGCGTTTCTTTGGGAATCTAGAAAAATCTTGATAAAATCTTTAAGAACCTAGAGGAATCTTAATGGAATCTTAAAGAATCTAGAATAATTTCGGAGAATCTTGATAGAATCTTAGAGAATCTAGAGGAATCTTGGGGTATTCTTTTGGAATCTAGGGGAATCTTTAGAGAATCTTAGGGAGTCTCAAATGAATCTTTGGGAATCTAGGAGAATGTAAAGGAATCTTCATAAAATCTTTAAGAATCTATAGGAATCTAGATGGAATTTTGGACAATCTTTGGGAATCTTAATAAAATCTAGGGGAATCTCCGTAGAATCTTGAGCATCTAGGGGAATCTTTGTAGAACATTAAGAATCTAAGGGAACCTTTAGAAATCTAAGAGAATCTCAAAAGAATCTTTGGGAATCTAGTGGAATCTTCCAAAAATCTTGATGGAATCTTAGAGAATCTAAGAGAATCTTAGAGAATCTTCATAGAATCTTCGGGAATGTAGAGGAATCATGGGATAATCTTTGGGAATCTAGGTGAATCTTAGGAAATCCTAGGGAATCTTAAGAGAATCCATGAAATCTAGGAGAATCTAAGGAAATTGTCATAAAATCCTTATGAATATATGGGAATTTAGATAGAATCTTGGAGAATCTAAGGGAATCGTAATAAAATTTAGGGGAATCTCCATAGAATCTTAAGAATCTAGAGGATTCTTTGTAGAATCTAGGGGAATCTTCATATGATCTTAGAGAATCTAGAGGAATCTCAAGAGAATCGTAGGTATTCTAGGGGAACCTTAATAGGATCTTGGAAAATCTAAGAGAATCTACATGGTTCAAGAGAGAATCTTTGAGAACGTAAGGGAATCTGAGGGAATCTTGATAAAATCTTTAAGAACCTAAAGGAATCTAGGGGAATATTCATAGGATCTTAGAGAATCCAGAGCAATCTCAAGAGAATCTTAGGATTCTAGGAGAATCTTTATAGAATCTTGGAAAATCTAAGAGAATCTACATGGAATCTTAAAAATCTAGAGGAATCTTGGGATAATCTTTGAAAACCTAGGGGAATCTCAAGAGAATCTTTTAGAATCGAGAGGAATCTTGATAGAATCTTGGAGAATCTAGGGGAATCTTTGTAGAATCTGCGAGAATCTAGGAGAATCTACATAGAATATTGCAGAAACTAAAGGAACCTTGGGCCAATCTTCAGAAATCTAGAAGAATCTTTATTGCAGTCCCTCATATTACAAACACTTGTTATATATATAGATATATTGGATGGGGGGCATCATTTTTTGTTGGTATATAGACATTAATCCTGGCCCTCCAAATTTTGAGGTGGCACAATTATGGCCATCAGATTTGATAGGGGCATGCACGGGCATGCATGGGGGCATGCACCACATCCCCGGACCGTTAGATCAAAAGGGGAGGATAAATCCTGGCCCTTGATTTTTGTGAGGAAGGTACCAAAAAATGAATTTGGTGTAGCAGATCTTAACCGTTAGATCAAAAAGTGAGCATAAATCCTAACCATTAACATTTTATTATTAAATTGATTTTTTTTTAGGTGAGGTGGATGAGGTGGCAAAATATTTATGAATGGACTTTCTAGAAAGCTTCCTTCTATTTGATCGCCTTCAAAGGCACGTAGCTTGTAGTAGAGGGGTCGGCTGAAGGTGGGACTCATCGCCATTAGATTCCTCTTGTCGAGAGCTTTCAAATGAGTAGTGCTTTGGCCAATGTGTTCGAATACTAAGAATCTTTTTGGAACCTTCAAGTTTCAAGGAATCTATGGTAAGTTGAGGGAATCTAGGAGAATCTTTATAGGATCTTAGGGAATCCAGAGGAATATCATGAGAATCTTAGAGAATCTATGGGAATCCCAAGAGAACATGTTTGAGAATGTAAGGGAATCTAAGGGAATCTTGATAAAATCTTCAAGAACCTAGAGGAATCTTGATGGAATCTTGGGGAGTCTAGGGGAATCTTCATAGAATCTATGGGATCTAGAGGAATCTAAGGGATCTAGAGGAATCTTGATGGAATCTTGGGGAGTCTAGGGGAATCTTCATAGAATGTATGGGATCTAGAGAAATCTCAAGAGAATCTTTAGGAATCTCAAGCACTTCTTTGGGAATCTAGGGGAATCTTGATAAAATCTCTAAGAACCTGGAGGAATCTTAATGGAATCTTAGAGAATGTAGAAGAATCTAGGAGAATCTTGATAGAATCTTGGAGAATCTAGAGGAATCTTGGGGTATTCTTTTGGAATCTAGGGGAATCTTTAGAGAATCTTAGGGAGTCTCAAATAAATATTTGGGAATCTAGGAGAATCTAAAGGAATCTTCATAAAATCTTTAAGAATCTATGGTAATCCAGATGGAATTTTGGAGAATCTTGGGAAATCTTAATAAAATCTAGGGGAATCTCCGTAGAATCTTAAGAATCTAAGAGAATGTTTGGGAATCTAGGAGAATCTCAAGAGAATCTTTGGGAGTCTAGGGAAATCTTGCTAAAATTTTTGGGAATCTAAGGTAATCTTGATGGAATCTTAGAGAATCTAATAGAATCTTCATAGAATCTTGAAGAATCTAGGAGAATCTTCATAGAATCTTTGGGAACCTAGAGGAACCATGAGATAATCTTTGGAAATCTAGGTGAATCTTAGGGAATCTTAAGAGAATCTATGGAAATCTAGAGGAATCTAAGGAAATTGTCATAAAATCTTTAAGAATATATGGGAATGTAGATAGAATTTTGGAGAATCTACGGGAATCTTAATAAAATTTAGGGGAATCTCCATAGAATCTTGATAATCTAGGAGAATCTTTGTAGAATCTTAAGAAATCTAAGAGGAAATCTAAGGGTATCTACAGGAATCTTGGTGTAATTTTGGAAAATCTAGGGGAATCTTCATAGGATCTTAGAGAATCTAGAGGAATCTCAAGATAATCTTAGGTATTATAGGGAATCTTTATAGAATCTTGGAAAATCTAAGAGAATCTAATCTTTGAGAATGTAAGGGAATGTAAGGGAACTTGATAAAATCTTTAAGAACCTCGACGAATCTAGAGGAATCTTCCTCGGATCTTAGAGAATCTAGAGGAATCTCAAGAGAATCTTAGAGATTCTAGGCGAATCTTTATAGAATCTTGGGAAATCTAAGAGAATCTACATGGAATCTAGAGGAATCTTGGGATAATCTTTGAAAATACAGGGGAATCTCAAGAGAATCTTAGAATATTTGAGAAACGAGAGGAATCTTGATAGAATATTGGAGAATCTATGGGAATCTTCATAGAATCTGCGAGAATCCAGAGGAATCTACATAGAATATTGCATAATCTAAAGGAATCTTGGGCTCATCTTTAGAAATTTAGGGGAATCTTTCATGATGGGTGTGTTTTGAAGGGTCGGCTTCATGCAGTCCCTCATTGTATATATATATATACACACAAGTTTTTTTATCGATCCTACGATGTGTGTTTCTATGGTGTAAGTTACTCCGGTGTAAATTGCTATGAGATTCTCTTAGGATAGTCTTAGTTTTTGGAGATTCTGCAATGGTTTGTGTAGATTTTATGAGATTTTTTTGAAAGTTGATGTTGCGATGCATGTTTTCTATTCATGTAAGCTTCTGCGAGATTGTTTTAGAAATCCCTTAAATTTCTACATATTATATGAAGACTCGCTTGGATTCCTTTAGGTTGTTCAAGTAGATTTGAACTTGTCTAGTAAAATGTAATTATGACTGCTGCATGTCAACGTAGTGAGGAGCATGATTGGCTTGATATGAAATTTATCCATGGAATTTGAGCATTATTGGGTTTGTGTGAAGGTAGGAAGGAAGGCCATGTGCGAAAAAGTTGTGGTTTATTAAGTGGGTAGTTGTTTGTTGATCCTGGAAGATGCGGGTGGTTTATTTAATATATGTTCTACATTAATGTGTGAAGATAGTGGGGTGTGTGGTTGTTTGTTTATTATTAATGTTATTTTAAGGCTACTAGAGGTAGTTGTCGTGTAGTTGTCCATCCTAAATTTTTTATAGGTCATATTGTTGTTTATTAATTTTGTCATGCATTGACGAGGGAAATGTGAAGGGAGGTGATTCAAAGGGTTTTTAATTAATTCTAATTGCTATGGGGTTGTAATATTTGGCAATTTTGCAAGCTCGGTGTTTTTATAGTACATTGGAAATTGTTACATTGTGAATAATTATAGCTACATTGTGCATTAGAAGGTAGCTATAGTTATTTGATGGCCCTCATTTTTTTTTTTCAATAACGCCCGTGGGCCAGGGCATTATCTACACCTTAATATACATCATAGCATTTTTATTTGTTCAACTCTGTCTGTACTATACATAAGAGAGCTCCTTTTCCTCGTAAAATTGATGCCATTGTGGAACTTATTTACTCCAAAAAGCAAATGCTTCATTTGCTATTTATGGGACGGCAAACGGAGAGGACCCTGAGATTGATCATAATCAGCTTTTGCAGGTAAAGCACAACATTCCTCAGAATCTTTGCTGGAGTCGAACTCTTCTGCAAGGGGCATAGCAGACAATTAGCATACATCCAACGAATTTATTGTTTCACTTATTTTCAGTGATAATAAGCATTCCCTTTTTAATTTTAATCCAAGTGTCTTCTTACCCAGCATATCATAATCTTCGCTCTTAGTTTTAGTATGATTGTTGGTGGATACGCGGCCAGCCTCAGATGCATTGTCACGATTGAGCGCTCGCATTACAGATGACTTTTTTCTGGCTTTGGACACTGCTCTTGCTACTTGAATAGGGTTCAACTTTGCCAAGTTACAAGGATTGATCTTTATTGATTTGTTATCTAACTTTGAAGTTGCAGTAGTATCCACTCCCAAAGGAGAAATCTCGCCAAGTTCCAAATGCGGGGTGATCTCATCTCTGCTTGAAGCTTACAGCAATTGTATGATATATGCGCCTTTATGAGAGATTAATTATTCAAAGAAAGGCAGTAATTGTGATTTGGATTCATCTTTTAGAACCTTAATAATAAACCAAATGTTACCCCGTGTTTCACAAACTCCCTTGGAGGAGTACACCAAGCACCCTTATACTGATATGGATTATTTGGAGATGTTGAAACATCCTCTTCTGGGGGCTTTGGCTGCTCCTCATTTTGTGTCCTCATTGCAACAACATAATCGTAAGTTGTGAGTCCCTGGTAAGGTAAATTGTTTTCCAATTAGGCAAAGCACAATTTCAATAGAAGTTTCTTTGAAGTGATTGTTACCTTTCTAATGAGAATAAGATGGAAGAAAAGAAGCTCCAAAGAAAGGGATAGAGCCCACTAGTGCAACAAATGTAGATCACGCCTACAAATAAATAATGTCAGACATTAATTTATATTGCAAAATGGAGTCATATTTGAAGAATGTAAAAATAGCAAGAGAGTTTACTTTATTATGCCCACTTTATGCATAACAATTATTCTTTCTTAGCTAGCTCTCATAGACTCTAATATCTTCTTCCAAACTGCTTTAGAATACTATCTTTGAGACTTTGAATATTACTTCTCTATCAATTTGACACTAAATATTTCGCCAAAATCTACCGTACTAAAGAAAAACCTTTACATGAAAACTTTGGCCAAGTGAACCTACCACAATAGTAGCAAATGCTGCTATAGGAAATCCATTACCAAGTTTATTTACAATCTGATGTTTAGTTGCTCCATTATTAGCAAAGCATCTTGCAATCACTGCAGCACCTATAGCCCACTCCATGATCAACTGCAAAAAACAAAAATAGATTCTTGAATACATATGGGCCAAGTGTTGCTAAAGGTCACAATGTTAACATTGTTAAAATATCATTTGTGTAAACAATGTCAAGAATTGCATATACCAAATTCTTATATATGATTAAAGCTGCACAAATAAAAGTCAAGCTCTATTGAAAGCACACAAGGTTCAAACTTTGGTCAAAACAAGCAAGACACTATGACGCTCTTTATTACCAGGATGAGGCTTGCTGTCATGAGTGCGAAAAAAGTAGTATAATTCTTTCTCCCTACACAATTGTTCAGCCACTGCAAGTTTAACAACAAATAGTACTTGTCAAAAAGGAGACCCTATTGTGGGCCTGCTTCAGCAGATATTGATAGAGATGACGTACATACACGACAATGGTGATCAAACCCATCAACACATTTGTCACAAGTCCTGCAGTGCTTGCTAAACTTACGCACCTGGCATGGAAATAATCAAACTTGTTCCATAATCTCAATTAAATGAAATGATATTTGAAAACTCGGTAAAAGCAAGTTTAGACCTCTGTGTTGCACAAGGTGCAAAAAAGAATATCCTCATCTGCCCCAAAATTCTCCGATCCCTTGCGCAAGCAACGATCATCTTTCAAAAACCAAACAAAAAGCCCACCAATATATAAAAATGGCAATGGTATTCTCATGCATCGGTTCTTTTCATTGTCTTTTTGTGCTTGAGATGCAATTGCGCCTGGATCTCCAGGGTTGATAGCTGCACATCTAATGTATAGTAAAATAACTGTAGTTGCCTGAAAACAGATGAGGTTAAGTGTATTGATAGTGCAAAACCTTTTCAGCAAAATCTTCTAAAAGGCACTAACCAGTACGCTGTAAGATGCAAATGCTGCATATTGGAAGAAGTTACTCCCAAGGAAAGGAGCTAAAAAGATGTAGAACATGGCCATAAGAGAAAAAAATACAGCGATTGCAGCAACCTGAGGACATAAAACGCAAATCATGAACAATGTCCTTATAAAATTTTACGATAGAAAGAAATCTAAATCTATGAATATCAGCGTTGGCACATCTATGGGAGTGTTCTTTACGACATTAGTATTAAATTGAAAGTTTGTTGCACAGACAAAATGCAAGGATTCTAGATTGTTACAAGATGAGGATAAGACAGACCAGATTTAGAAAAACTAGATTTTAAGAATCCAATATAACTTCATTAAACTCTTTCTTAATGAGACGAAATTGCAGAAAGAAAGTGTACCTGAAAACCATGAAGCGGCCAATCCCAACCATGTTTCCGCACCATCAATACCAAAATTCACATTTGCATCTTTACTGCCTGTGCCTCAGTCAACAGTATGCGTCCAGATCTGAGATCGAGGGCCCACGCGGCGACACCAAAATCTCTATGTAGAAGGGGGCAGGTTAGGTTGGGTTCATCTCGACCGTCGAACGTGTTGCATCGATGGCTCTGGTTTAGCCACGTATAGTATTCGCATTTAATGCTACATGATGAAGTGGCATAAGCAATTAAGTATATCATTATCAAAAATTTTGAGGTGGTATAGTGAGGTGGCGTGCGTAAATAACAAAAAAAAAAAAAAAAAAAAAAAAAAAACACAAATTAATATTTATTGCACATATAGGCCTACGAATCGTGGCAGCGAATCTTTTCTTCCTTCCTTCCGGCGTCTACTCCGCTGGGCTGTATGATGGAGCTAGTTATGGGCGTGTTGCTGTGGTTCCGAGATGGTATCATGACAGAGCATTGTTTGCAACAATTGTATTCAGTCATATTTTGCCGAGGTGATTGTTAAGAATGCTACGATACTAAGAGCTTTCAAGTCAAGTGCAATACTAGAGCTTCCAAGTCAAGTTCTATTGGTAGATTGACTCAATACTTTTTATTCATTCTCTTATGTAGTTCAATATGGTATCTTCACAACATATATAAGTCAGTGTGAGTTTTTGTTTGAGGAAAATAGGTTTCTAATATTTCCACCAAGAGAAGGGCTCTCGAGTTGACATGTATGCTTTTCTATGTTTTTCCAAATTTTAAAAAAAGAAAAAACAAAGATTGGACGTGTAACAGGGGAAAATTCCCCTGTCCGTCCAACAAAAACACCGCAATCCAAAAGCTCGCTGGGATTTGGATCTTCCACGATCTCAGACCACTTCCTCCTTGAGCAAAGCCATGATCTCAACCATTCCCTGGTTATTGGAGGCGCCAAGAAGCGAAGTCCTGCCCTTTGTAGTTTGATACTTAAGAGCATTTTTCCAGTGTTTGTGAAGATGCGAAGATTTGTAGGCCGATATGAGGTTAGTATCGGTGCTCCAACATTTTTTTCCACAAAATTGGGGTTTCTTTGTTTTGGCGTGTACAGAAGTATTCCTAAAGGCCATTTTTCCATCAGGTTTGAGGGAAACAGGTCCTGGTATTGGCTATAGTTTGCAGCCTATTTGTGTCAGTGGAATGACAAAAAAATCCCATACCCATTTTTTAGATGCTAACTTTCGATCTGCCTGCTTACCATATGTACTAAAACTAAAGCTAGAGGATGCTTCATTCGGTGAGTATTTTTCTTGCAGCTTCACATCCTAGCAAAGCTTGGAACTGTTAATGCATCAAATCTGTCATGAATGATTTGGGTTGGATACCCTGTTCTTCTGGAGTTTTTGCTGTGCGTTCACAGGGCTTGGGTTTGTCCTTTCAATTTTTCTCCCTTCATTTGTTCTTGCAGACAATCTCGCCCTTCTTGCTTTTTTACATGGCAATAAATTCTAAGATCTTCGATTCGAAGCTAAAAATTCCTCAATTGGGGGCGCCATTTTAGTGCGATGTTGTGCAGAAGCTAAAACAAGGTTATTACAGTGTTTAATGTATATTGGAAGTTCCTGCTTTCAAGAATCTAGTTTGTACTTAGTATTGTGCTTTCTTGTTGTCATATTAGGCAAAATATTGATGTTTGGGAGGCCGCTTAAAAAAAATTGTGTTTAGATTATCTTTTTTCTTTTAATTCTTTCTTCTTGTGCAGGACTATTATGAAGACTGCACAGCCAGATTGATCGAGCAGTTTTATCCTAACACAAGAAAGCAAACTGCAGATATTCATCAGCTGTTAGTTCCTGTATCTTGCTCTTGCATTAACGGCATTTTGCAAAGCACCAACAACATGTAGAGGGTGAAGGCCCATATTCTGTTCATCCTCATTTTCCTTTTTGTTTTGGTGGTTTTTCCACCTTTCCTTTATTTGTAACAATTTTTTTTCTTTGTTCCAGGAGGGAGTTCACTCTCCATTTTTTGTTGTTACCATTTTGTGTCTCAGTGCTTCTGATTCTGACTCTATCTTCTAATCAAGACCCTTCTCCCTTCTTCTTAGCCTTTTTCCCTTCTTCTTAGACGGAAAAATCGAGACCATTTTCCCTTCTAAAATCGTAGAAGAGCAAGTTAAACTCGTCTTTTTGGGTTCGAAGTTACACCTTGGATCCAATAGATGTTTCATGCACTTCCCTTTCTTTTGATATCCACCGGCACTGCCATAACTTCTTGAAGTTAAGGGTTCGATCCTTATGTCCATGTTTTTCTTTCTCTTCTTTTTGTTGCCAGTGTTAAGCCATGGTTTACGGCCAAGAACAAAACACCCAAAAAAACTTTAAGTCGAAACTCTACCACGCCGCAGAAATTGTGGAGAGAGAATGTTTTAGAGATGTTACATAAGCGTACTTACAGCGGCATAGGATTGATTAAGTTGTTGCATCCACATCTGCTCGCTCTCTGCCTATCTTAGCTCGGATCTTGATTGTAGTAGTATGTAACAACAAGACTATCGATTCTTCAGAGACTAGAGACTGTCCATACCGCCTTTTGCAGGAATGTGCAAGAAAGGAAGGCATAGAATGTGGCGTAGAATGTGGCAGACGATTGGAATTTCAATTTTTCCGACATGGAATGCGTTCTGTTTCTATTTAGAGATTCAGTTCTTGAAGCCATTCAAGCCTTTGCAAGAATTCTATTGCTGAGTGTCTTTACATGAAGTGCAATCTTTTCTGCCTATTTTGCCCATTGTCCATCTTGCCTCTCAACTGTGCCATCATGCAATTGAGTTGTTAGGCATAAAAATTGACAAGCATGTTTATCGTGCTGTCGTGCAAATATGCATAAGGACCCTCTCCCTTCAGCATGGAAAAGTTGTCCATAGCAGGATCATTCAAAGCTGCCTGCAATCCGATAGTATTCTTGCTGTTGTTGTGATTCATAATTATGCTCCATGGAAGTCTGGAGGAAGCAGAAAGAATCTTTGAAACATTGCCAAATAGAGTTGTGGTATCTTGGAATGTACTTATTGCTGGTTATGAAAGGCATAGAAATTTGGTTTTGGCTATAAAATGCATGAAGACATGGACAAAAGTCTCATCAGGCCTGATGTGGTATCAGGGAGTACAATAATTGCAGGATATGTTACTCACAATGAAGGGTTTCTTACCTTATAATTGCTACAGAAAGATGCAAGATGCAGGATGAAAGAATAAACCCAAACAAAGTAACATTTCTTAGGTTGTAAAAGCATGTAGCCATGTGGGATGCATAAGTCAAGGCAGGCTTGTATTCACGATCAGATTAGCAGGTTTCAATCTCATCCTATCATGGAAAGTACTCTTATTGATATGTACTAGCATGGAGGATGCACACAATATTCTTAGTCAAATCAAAATGTATTGTCTTGGATTTCTATGATTTCAGGATAGGTTGAAGGACATGAAAACGTTCTGGGCAGCAAACGTAGCGTGAAGGTCCCTCCCCTTCTTGATTATGTGTATGGATTATGGACGAACCACTACTTTTGACCTTGGATTTATGATTTATTTATGCTTTATCTTCAAATACTATTTTATCAGGATGAACTTTTGCTTCCCAAAATAAGAACATAGGGTTTTTTTTAGGACCTTAAAGAGATGCTTAGTTATATGATGTTACATGCCTAACTCATTGCCTATATCTGTATAGGTTTTTGCTGGATTTATGATTGCCAATTAAACAGATAGTTGCTCAAGATAAATTGAATTTTGAACGTCTACAAGGTTTTAGAAATTGTAAACAGCTTTTACTAGCTTGAGAGCCTGACCCTTTCAGCATGGACTTCTAGTGATGGTATCTAGGTTGTTGTGACATGCTTGAAAAATATTTTTGTCTGGTTCTTCAAAAAAAAAAAAGCTTCTTGGTAATAAAGCATGCATTATCCAACGTCTCTGGTTTTATCTTTTGATAAATCTTATCAAGTTTCGGTTAATAACAATGATATAAGATCAGGCATGCTTAACACAATACCTAGGAACACTATTTAGGAATTTGAAATGTGAAAGTGTGCAAAGTAATAGATCTAATTAAACAAAAATAGCCTTTATTCAATAGGACATGGAAAACCTATTCTAAACGTAGAAGCCATGTCGGCTACTTTCAGCCCCAATGGTACCGTGGATGGCGGAGTTGGGTTTTACGAATTACAGGCAGTTTTATTTCTTAAAATTTTAGCAAACCAAAGCACTTGAAGCATTCAAACTGTCAAATATTGTCAAATTTGCTTTGAAAAAGCTCTTTGAAATCTTTAAAGCAAGGACTGCTTTTTAAGGAAGTCAAATGTCATTGCATACATTGAAGACATCCTCGTGCACAATTTTATGCTAGAATCTCATCCATCTTCTTTGGACTAGTTCCCATGAATTGAGGAATTTGACCTAGGTAGATTGGTTCCTATGAACCGAAACCTTTGTAAAGTTAGTTAAATGCAATTCTAACTGCACATTTAAATTCGCCCCTCATCTAAACTATATATTCGAAACACAGGACATATAACTATATCAACTACAAGTATCCTGCCGCCAAACAAAATTTCATGAGTGAGTCAATAGGAGGACTTGCAAACAAGTTTCTTTGCTGAATCAGTTCCATACAGATGGGGCCGTGAAAGAGAGGTGTTCGCAAATTTCTTGTAGGATATAAGTTACGAGATCGAGCATGGAGAACCATGTACAAATCGCTGACAAGTAGAATATGTTTTAATATGGTGACGTATCAAAATATGGGATGTCCTTGCATCCCATTTGTAACCAAAGTGCCATCAGCCCATCATGTGGAGAAGATGATTCTCTTAGACCATGTGGAGAAGATGATTCTCTTACACCACATAGGAGTACGCAATTCCTTGATTTTCTTGATCTGTTACTCCAAAGCTAAAAGACCTCTAGTTCCCTGGCGAAATACAAGAGTTCTACGACTTATAATTGAGTACGATTAAGTCTGAAATCATTATACTTGGCATTTGAAAGTGCGTATTAGGAAAGCTCTGATTTCATAAACATAAAATTTACTATGAAGAAGTGACAAAGATTCATTGTGTACGTTGTTCGTGAAAGTTAGATTAAACAGCTGCACTGCAGTAAGGCACCTAAAAAAAGAGATTGGAGAATTGAACCCCACGCCAATATAGATCGACCTTAGATTTTCAAGTTCTAGTACAAGCATTAAAGTCTCCAACAAGACTCTTGTAATGATTTTATGAAATGATTTGACACCCCAAAATTTAAATATCAAACTGTAATGCCACCTCCTTCCTTTCTAGAATTCTTCGTCAAGTATTCTGTTTGATCTCTCATAACCTGCCACAGTTGGCAGTTAGAGACACAGAGAGTATGCAATCTTATCTAAAAAAGGAGTCTCAAGAAGGCTCAGATTGGTGGACAAGACAACAAATGCACATGTAATGCTGGATGCCATGTTTGGTCACATGAAGACATTTATCTATCACAACTTTGCAGCTCACTGGCAAAGCAAAGAATTCAGAAGATGTGTTCAAAACCTGAGACATGATTCAGTGATATCAGTGGTTGACTTTGCAGAAAATTATACATTGAAGTCTTTCAAAGAGGTTCAGTCAGAACATTGGAATGCAGACCAAATTACTATAATGGTACAGATTACCATGCTAAAAGTAAATGGCATCTTGAAGAAGACTGTTCACTTGTATATTTCTGATGACAGAAATCATGATACACATTTTGTACAACATGCATTTAAGCTTCATCTGAAATGGCTGAAAGAGAATGGTGAATCTCATGTACAGTATCATATTGTGTGGTCTGATGGTTGTGCTGCACAATACAAGTCCAGAAGAAATTTATATTTCATTACCAGGTACCATGTTGAATATGGCATTCGTTTACAATGGAACTACTTTGGTTCTGGGCATGGAAAAGGTGAACATGATGGAGAGTCTGCCAAGGCCAACACAGCCGAACAGTTATGAGAACATGGAACAGAGATTAGAGGTGCACATGATGCTTGTGTTGTCTTGAGGAGCAAGCAATCTAATGTTAACAGAGTATACTGGGAAGTGAAGGAGTCAGATATTGATAGAACCAATGCATTGGATGTGCAACCTCTTCCTGGTATTCAGAAATTGCATGCTATAGCTTCTATAAGTCCAACTGACCCCACCTTAGTAATGACCCCACCTTAGTAATGGTGAGATCATTATCTTGCTTCTGCAATGCTTGCATGGATAATCCTTGAGCTGGAAACACAGCCACTAAACCAATGGCACAGCCTAATATCATTCATGATCTTAATTTATTGAAACAAGTCTGACTTCCATAAGCAGCAAGCAACTTGCCTTCCTGAAGATGATCATTAATTGACCGAATCCTTTTTTTATTTGTTTATCATAGAACTCCAAATAATTCATACGAATTGTTTCTTATCTGCCCAGAATTCATCAAACATATGATCTAAGGTGCATTCTTCTCGTGACACTCAAAACACCCTAAGAATTCAGCCCAACTCACCAAATCAGGCTCTATTGGTATTTTATTAAAAAGTTCATCTATTTGCCATGCTCTGCTTAAAAGCAAAAGAATGCATCTGCAATGATCTGCTAGTGGTCTAAAGAGATAATCTTGTAACATAGAATCAAAACAATGATAGCCTTCATCAATTAAACCCCTACAACAATGAATTCTTACTTCTTACTCTTATGTTTTCGTAAACTTTCAGCAATAGCAAGTCGCTCCATGCTCAAGTTCTGAAAAAAGCAATATGCATCGTCATAACTCCCAACGAGACAAGCTAAAGTTAAATGTAAATAATCTTTAGACATCTCCCTCACAAAGCATTGATGTTCTCATTGCATTGTTGGACTGTATGGCTGAGAGAATGGACTGTATGGCTGAGAGGCCGTTTCTCTCGACCATTTCTGTACTATTGAGGAGCAACTTATCCTCTCTGCCCTCTAGAAACCAGCATCTCAGTCTCATCTACATAAATCTGTACCATTGCTCGTAGTAAACAGTGTGTGCAAGCATATCACCATATCTGGGACTGTATGTAGTTGTACTATGCACTTGTACTGGGCCCTCAATTTTTGTTGTTTTCATCATATACCATGGTTATTGTATATGTGTTTCTTTTCTTACTAGAATTTCAATTTAAATCATGTATTGGTTTCAATGGCCAGTTTTACCAAGTTCCAATGTACTAAACTATGTAATGACAGGAAAACACAAGAGGTTCGAACCAGCAATTGAACTAAAATTCTCTGGAAATTTTTTGAGTAGCTTCTGCTTGACAGGTTCGTACACAACCAATTAGTTAGTCAAGTTCAATTGCCTCCAGGCATAGGATGTAAGGCCCCTCTGAACCCCTGATAGAATAGCACTCGCCTGTGCCATCTATGATCCTTTACTTCGTACGAAGTTCTGAAGGGCATAAATAACTTCACTTAGGGTCCTGCTTCTCTGTGCCTCCTTCCCTTGCGTTCATGCTTAAACATTCGAGCAAAATATGATGCATTCGCAAACCTGCTTGTCATAAGCACCAAAAATTCATGCTGATGTGTGGATGCTCTTAGCAGTCCTAACAATTGTTTGCTTTGTTTCATAAGTTGTCTAAAATATTATGATTCTTCATACGGTCATGCCTTTGATACAAAGTAAAATAGAGTTTTTTATGGAAATTTACAACCTGTAAATAAACAAGAAAGACTTACGGTAGAACTCCAGCAAGGTTTCCATTTAAACCAGAATAAAGACCCTTAGGAGATAATCCTTCCACCCAATTAAGCTGCCCGCAAAAACCTACATATGCGTAACATGATATCGTCTATAAGCATAATACGAAATCCTCAAACAAGTATCTTAAAAATTGAAGTTACAATAAAAAAGAACTAGATAGTTAGGCATTACCCACCAAACAAAATACGAAGAAAATTAGCAGACAAGACTGCAACAGGTTACGGCAGGCTGAGGCTGTTCCAAAGAGGAATTGTCAATTCTATTGCATCCGCACTCTTGGGAAGATTAGTCAACAGTTTAGAGGATCCTATTATACTGAGCATATGCACAGCCCTAAACATGACAAATATATTCTGATGCAATTGCCTGGAATTGGGAAGCTGCCAAACTATAATACTCCATCTAGCCACTAGTTTAGAGGATGCCTATGTCTAGCCACTAGTTTAGAGGATGCCTATGCAGAGGTACACTATTATACTGAGTATAATCACAGACCCTATAATCTAAGTAAAGATAGGAGGCTTACAAAGTAATATGCAGAGTCATAACCTCAAAGACGAACCAATAATTGATCTTGTGCCAGCACATATACGTTCTTTACCAGTTTGCAACATTATGTGCTGATAATAATTGATTAAGATAAACTTAGGAAGGAAATGGCAGGCTGAAGGAGCGATGAGTGGCCACATTAGTGATACACAATGCTGCATTTTCATATAGAATTTTTGGTTCTGCAACACCTCAGCAGCAAGTACGTAGATCAAAATTTGGATTGACTACCATTATTGTCCTACATCATAGGAAAGGGGGACGTTTTGGTCTTTCAAATTCCAATAATTAATGTAAAAGAGTCATAGCCATATGCTGATGCATTGAGTTCAAATCGTCCCTTCTTATTTGACGCATTGAAGGCAGCCGGCAACTTAAGAGACATACAGACCGGCATACCTTTGTGTTGACGAATTAAAAGCTATAGACTGTATAATTGCCATATAAAGGCTAGCACCAGAGAAATTATCACTCAGGCCCTATTCATCAGATAAAAGTTTTAATCATGTCATGCAGAGGTTTTTACTAAAGAATGCATTGCACGTGCCTTTGCAGCTAGAACTGACCCCACCACATCTAAATATCAACTTGCACCAGATTACAGAGCAAACTCTGGCAAACAGACATGTTGGTCCATACCAAAGTGAGAACCCGAAATGCAAATGGCATGGCAGGGTAACTCACGTCTCAAATGCCAGGACGTCATTATTCTGTGATGCCGGGAACTATAATTTTGAATATGATCTTAATTAAGGCTGGGTAAAGCTACGATAAATAGGAGCTAGAAAAACCCTAATTTACCTTTGTGGAGCATCTTCTGATCTAACCTAGGCCACGGTCCAAAACGGGCGTTGAATTTTGAAAACAGTATTCTAGATCATGATCAAATGGCTTAAGCCACATCCAACTCAAATTATCCTGTGATGCCGGGAACCATGATCTTGAATGTGATCTTAATTAAGGCTGAAATAGAGCTACGATAAATAGAGCTAACAAAACCCTGACTTATTTTTGTGGAGCATCATAAGGCGTCGATCCATACCTTTGTGGAGCATCTTCTGCTCTAACCTAGGCAACGGTCCAGAACGGCCATCGAAGAAGGATCGGTTAAGCCATAACCACCCAGAAATTACTTTTTACAGAAATTACATCACGATTATGTTGATTTGATTATAGTTTTTGAATGCCATACTTAGGTATAAGTTCCATACTCATGATTATTATTTATTATTTGATAACTTTTGAAAATGTAAACATTAATTAAAGTTTGAGTCACATTGCAAAAATAGTTGGGCACGTGACAACGACGTGAACATGTTTGTTGGCCATTTGATTTGGATCAAAGTCTGCCTAGGTATAGAATGTTTCTGAGCCCACAGGCATGTATGTAACATTACAAAACTGACATCACACATAATAGATATGTCGTTCCATTCTCTCACGTCAAGCACATGCATTGTATCCTTGCCATTACACATCATATAACCTAGAATATAACTTGGCGGAAGTAGATACATAGAACAATTGAACGTAACTCTCAACATGGTGTCCCCTATGTTGCTATGTGCAATGCAACACCTTCAAAATCCAATCGTTGATCTTCTCGCAAACTCTCTTTTTTCCTTCTAAACTTCTATTTTCTCCATATCCGCTTCTCGTAATTTTTTCTTCTCTTGTTTCTATGTCGTCGCGCCCGAGTTTGTTAATACAAAAGAGAGTCTTGTTGAAGTTTCTTGCGCAATGAAGTTCAGATCTTAGCCTTTTCTGCTATAAAGCCATATCAGAAGTATCAAGCATTATGGCAACATACAAAATTACTCAATTGACTTCTTAAAATTGCTATGCACTACGAAATTATTACTAGATTTAAAAGTGCATATTACATTTACTCCGTGTTTTATTAATCATCGCCACCATGCAAGATCATGACTCGAGATAAAGTCTTCAAACATGGAAGATCATGTCTTAATGAACCAGAGATGGTAAGTTCGTCTTGTCGGCTCAAAAGTTATGCCAATGCTAGCAATGTCTAGAAATTGTAAAGATCATGCCACCTGGAAATAAGGGTCCATTACATTATTTAGATTCTGATTTGCCAACACAAAAATAGGGACAAAATCATATGTCTGTCTTAATACTATTTCCTTGGTTCGACACAGACGTTATAATATGGTGTGCCTTATATTAGTATATTTTAACAGCTTGGATCTGCTTAAAGTGATCAGCCATCAAATGTTTCCAAAGATCTAGAGTCACCTACAAGTCCTTTGTTGCCTAGACATACTTAGTTTTACTTCATTGCCGCACTCATTTATTCTTGATGAGCTGTTGATTGCCAGTATATTCGTGGGATTGTTCCAGGTCCATGAATATTAACATTTCACCAGAAAAAATGCATGACAAATCCTATGGTCCAGATAAAAACACCCTTGCCAGAATATAAACCAAGGCATGAGCGGGTGCTCTGTTCCCGAAAATCAACTTCGGCTTTCCCTCACGTTTGAATTTAATCTTGGTTGGGTTAATCTTGGTTACTGATTTGGTCTAGATTGATGTTGGTAATTAGTAGTTGTTATGAACCATTAGATGGTGCAAAATTAGCTATGGGATATAAGTTGTTAACGGCTATAAGGAGAGTTTATGTATGCAAGTGTCCATATTGTATTTAAAGGATGTGATTTTGTCTTTTGTGGCCTTCTAACATTCATTGAAGAAGAAGGTATGTGTAACGCGTATGTTAATCAACGTAGTTTTGTCGGTATGTGTGACACATATGTTAATCAATGTATCATAATAGTATAGCCAAACATTACTTTGATCCCTACTCGGTTTGTGGTTAAGCATTTTTCATGACAAAAAAGCTCTTTTTGCACTTGCAAGATTTAGTGCCAATGTTCAGCTAGATTTTACCACATTGTCAATTCTTACTATGCTTTCATCTTCACCATAAAGTCATTCCTAACTATTAAATACACTCTTTTACTTAATGCACAATAATACCCCTACATATGTTATGCGGCGTGCATATATTTAAAATCAATCCGATTCTAAATTATTTTTTAAAGGTTGAGAAGAGTTATCATGTCTTTAGTGTTACTTTTGTCATACACACTCTTGGGTCATAATTGCTATTCTTGCCAATATCAGCATGCAAGGTTGTTAAAGTTGAACATATGGATGTTAAAGGCCGAGTGAAAACACATGATAGGACATTAGCCCGACGTTGATATATGGATGTTAAAGGCCGAGTGAAAACACATGATAGGACATTAGCCCGGCAACGCCAGGCACACGTTTACTAGTATCTGTCTTAATACTATTTCCTTGGTTCGACACAGACGTTATAATATGGTGTGCCTTATATTAGTATATTTTAACAGCTTGGATCTGCTTAAAGTGATCAGCCATCAAACGTTTCCAAAGACCTAGAGTCACCTGCAAGACCTTTGTTGCCTAGACATACTTGGTTTTACTTCAATGCCGCACTCATTTATTCTTGATGTGCTTTCTACCACCTTATTATAAGCAACACAAGATCATAGCACTACCAAAAGAATGACATCTTTATAAAAGGAAGTTATTCCTATACACAAGAAAATTTTATATTTGTATGATACCAGAGGCCCATGTTCAAACCATTTGCCTTTGTGTATATGAGACAATCCCTCTCTCTATGATAATGGCATGTGTATTAATAAAAGAAAAAACTATTTGGGCACAATAGCCTAAACCAATGTGACATTGTACTGAACAGATAATGGTGAATTGGGTACGAGGAACACTCTTTGGTCTCATACAACTAGCAAAATGGAGCACTAGATTTAAAAAAGCCTTGAGCTTCTTCAACAACGGCTGTATATCCTTGCAATCTCTCAAGCACTTATGTATCTTTAACCTATCACAGTATTTGAATAAGTTATCACATTGTTTGTAAGTAACAGAAGCATTGATTAGTTATTCCCAAATAGATACCCTTATAACTACAAAATTATAAAAGGAAATCTAGTGGTAATGCAGGCTTGGGGAGGTTAGGTGGTTCTTGTATGGTTTGTAAGGGTGAGAATTGCTTTTTATTTTGCGTAAATGTGTGATCACAAAAAAGAGAAGGGAAGGGAACACTACCAATATGAATCTATAAGTTTTGTTAAGTTGGAAGGATCGCTCAAATGTGTAATAACAATAGTTTACCCGCCCATTACTTTGTATCGAATGATGTAGCTAAGAACATAGAAAAATAAATTATTTTCTAACATTGTATATTGCCTAAAAAACAAAACATCTATGAAAAGCCATAACAGAGGGATGGCAAATTCATAGGTTAGAGCATGATGTTCAAGATCTACAGACGGCATAATGAATTCCATTTATTTCCTCAGGGGTGGTAATGCAGAGGAATAAGAGAGGCAAAATAATATTGGATTTAAAACATTTCTAAGGATAGCCTTCCATTTCGAAAACCTTAAAAGTAAAATTCTATCACTTAGTACTCCTTGCACTTTCATTTTACCAGTGACTTTATTCACATTAGACCCCAAATCTTGGAGCACATAAAAGATAAGTGCGGCAGGCAGGCTAATATCTAAACAAGAGGAAAAATAATATTGGAATTAAAATGCTTCCAAGGCTAGAATTCGTTTTACTGGTCCCTCTCTGATGTACACAGATCTCAGCCCTTGATTTTGCAGATTGTGTTGCCTAGATTTGTGCCACATCAGAGGGGGGCCAGTAAAATGAATGTGTCCCATGGGGATTTGGATTTATCATGTTCAAGCACATGGTTTCTGCACAACGTGCATTGAAGGAACCAAGCAAACAAATAGATGTACGTATATGATGAGGTTTTGTTTTGGAGTTAGATTAATGTGTCTTCCTTGGATGCATCATGTTCCAGGACAGGAATACTGTATGCAATGTGGCATCAACTGGCACTGCAACTTGGCCAACATCAACTGATCAGGTACAACGAAAGCTTTATATTGGCGGATTGTCTTATGAAACTTCAAATGAGGCTTTATTGGATATTTTCTCCCAGTATGGCGAGATTGGGGACGGAGCAGTTGCATATGATAAAAAAACACAAGCAAATCTCGGTATGTCATACAACATGTGTGCAGTATTATATTATCCAAGATGTGTCCAAGACGTGTGTTAATAATTCTTTTAATGTGCCTTCAATTTTTATAGAGGCTTTGCCTTCATTACTTACAGAACCGTAGACTTAGTTAAGAAAGCAATTAATGATCCTAACAAGATGATTAAGGTCACTCTTGAAGGTGTTCCTCGCAAACCTCCAACCTCAATGACTTCGAACCTCCAGGTTGCTTTAGACAACCACTCTGTGCAAGAAATTTCCAAAAAGAAAGCCTAAACACAAGATTAGTATTGATTTCCCAAATCAGCAAAAAGGATGCCTCAGCAAGAATCATGTCATTTGCAAGCAGGATGAGATTTAGCGTATGCAGAAGAGAACCTTGTACAAGACCCTAATCTTCCACATTATAGAGAGGTTCTTGTGTCTTAGTGGGAGCCAGTGGCATGGAAAGGTACTACATATGCTCAACAATATCGGGATTGTTGGCATAAAAAGTGGAGGCCAAATCCTAATGATAGATCATGCTATCAGCCTCTCAAAACCGTTGGTCAGTTGAGCTCAAGCCATTGTTCACAATAATCCCAACAAATGTAGGTGTCCAGCTGCAGGAACTATTGGCTAAAGAGGCAACTGAAGGTGATGACGACACTTGAACAAGTTACCCAGGTTCGATAAATCAATTTCTATTCATTATGCTTATATATCCTTACATCTTTAATAGGTGCTTATATGTCCTTACATCTTTAACACACATTATTGATGGCATATAGTCAATGATTCACTATCAACACCTGCTAAGGTGATCCCATTCAGCTCGTAGGTATGGTGCTCAGGAAGCCAAACAAGGTGGATCACAACACGATGAAGCCCAGGGCAATCATACTCACAACCATTAGCTTTGGATTGCAGGTAGGGATCAAGGAGGACACCTCTTAGTGCACATCCAACAATATCATTGTAGCTCATAGAGCAAGTAATGGATTCGATGTGCTCTTGACGAGTAGGCAAATAAGCCATGGCAGATAAATGACTTCTACCACCGAATGGAGCTGTTCTTATAGTCGTAAAATTATTGATGTGAATTATTTATGTGGATTGTAGCACCATTATTGGGCATGTACAAGTATCATGTATAATTTGTATTGTATGGCTATATGTATCATGCATAATTATGGGAAGGGACTCGCAAAGAACACAAAAACCGGCTAGATAGGCTTGTCATTCATCACAGCAGTAGTATACAATGTTGGAAGAATAGAGAGGGGTAGCCGACCATAGGAACAATATCGGGCTACCCCGGAAAAAAGGAAATGTGCACAGGTAGTATAGAAGGGTAATGGCAACAACTTCTCATCGGGATAAAAAACCTCGCCCTTTCGGGTTTTCGAGGAAAACCCTAATGAGAAATGGTCGTCAGCAACCTTGAATGTGTTGCCTGGAGAACCGAAGAAGATGGGTCAATGGCGAAGCCAAAAAAAACAGGACCTCGAAAGACGGCGTAAAACCTGCAAGCAACACAAAGAACCCTAAAAAACACCCGTGAATGGTTAGAGAAAATCAAACATGCATGGCAGTGACGAGGCAAGCCTCACAACAACAAGCCCCCCAAGAATAGGAGCGATAGAAACAAAAGAAGAAGAACATAGCAGAAAAAGAGAGAGCATCACCCAATAGGGTGGAGAAAAGCATCACCCAACGGGTGGAGAACAATCATATAACAAGAAATATGTGTCACCCTCGAGGTGGAGATAAACAGCATCACCCGCAGGTGGAGATAGCATCACCCATGGGGTGGAGAAAAGCATCACCCAACGGGTGGAGAACAGAAATATGCATCACCCTCGAGGTGGAAAAAAACAGCATCACCGCAGGTGGAGAATATTGCGGCATAATGCCGATAAACAAAGAACAACATTATTAGAGCAACACCCAAGGTGGACAACAACAAAGAGTGCAGGAACCGAAACATAGATGAAAAATCACCCGTTAGACGTTAGGAACTATAAACAAACATATATAGAAATAGAAAACAGCACCGAGAGGTGGAAAAAGAAAAATAGCATCACCAACAGACGAATTCAAAATAACATATAAGGGCGGTAGGGTGGGAAGCAATGGACAAGGAAAGAGATGCTGTTGTGAGAAGACGCCGATAACGAGCCACAAGAAGGACGAGCCCATATATAGCTGCTCGTCCCATCCCAGAATAGCGATCCGAGGGGTGGAATGCAATGAGGTTAGTTGGATAATAAAGTGAGGAAAATGGCAAATTAAACACAATGGGGAGAGAGAGAGAGAGAGAGAGAGAGAGAGAGAGAGAGAGAGAGAGAGAGAGAGAGAGAGAGAGAGAGAGAGAGAGAGAGAGAGAGAGAGAGAGAGAGAGAGAGAGAGAGAGAGAGAGAGAGAGAGAGAGAGAGAGAGAGAGAATGAGTTCCATGCCCACCAAAGGTGTAAATCAACTAATGAAGACAAACTAGGTCATCGTTGGCCGGCGAGATTGAGACGCAATGCTTCATCAACAGAGAATGGAGGAAAAATATGGTCATCAAAAAATCAGAGCTATCTCATAGCCCTCCTTGTCCGCAAACAATCAAGAACTTCATATGTTGAGCAATAGACGCCTTACCCCCTCCACAATTGTAAGAACATCATCAGGAATCGAAGGGCTCAATGCAGACATGCGAGAATACAAATCGTTTAAACGGTTTAACATAGAGGACAAGAACTCGTACTGGTATCTAATTGGATCATTCTTAAAAGTGGGTACGACACGAGAAGTGCGTTCCTGAATCTCCAACCTCAAGGCCTCAATCTTCTCATTGACCTGAGATCGGCTGGATAAAGAACTTTGTAAGTCTTGGATTTGGGCAGACTGGAGTTTTATTGCTTGTAGAATTTTGTTATTAACATCCAAAGAAGAAGCATCGGGAACCGTAGAATTATGGCCCACAAAGGGAGGAGCATGGGAAGGAAATGGAGTGCAATTAACGGAAGGAATAGCTGATGCGCGATGCTTCTTAACAGGGATGGATGGATGACCGTCTTTTAGCAACATGCTTGCATTTCTGTTTATGAGAAGTGGCTCGAGTAGATGCCATCAAGAAAAGAAAATTCTCGAGGAAAGAAAGTGGAAAAAATAAGTATGCTATGCCCGAAAGATATAGATGGCCCACAGTAAGAACAAATATCTCGAGTCATGAATAAAAATATCCAATCCACAAAATAAACCTAGTTTAACCAATGAAAAATAACCTTAGCTGAAAAAAGAGGCTTTCGTGGCAAATTTGGAAAAGAAAAAACTTATAATAGGTAAACGAAAAGATAATCCAAAAAGAATAGTGAGATAAAAAGAGAGCAAAACCTAAATTAGTAGACAGAAAGGATTTTTGCGAAACATTGCACCAAGCAGCCGGAAATACCGGCACAAATCCGGCTATGGCAGATAAGGTAAAGATTTTGCTCGGTTTTTCACTTCTATTTTCGGCTATGGCAGATAAGGTTTAGCTTTGCTTGGTTTTCGATTCATGGATACAGTGGCCGGATCTTTTGCTGCAAAAATCAGAAGATGCTAACGAAACCGCCTACAAAAGATTCGGCTAGGAGACGAATCCGGCTACAGCTAAGGAGGTTCTGCTTCATAGATATCGATCTCTCTGGGTTTCCGCTTCATAGCGAAAAGATAAGACAGAAATTAAGTTAGACGAATCTGGCTAGGGTTCTATTTCTATTTCATGGATAGAGAGGCCGGATATCCTGCTGCAAATATCGGGCCTGACAATGAATAGGGCGAAATTTTTGCCTTAACTCTGCCGGATAACCCGATGCACAAGTCCGCTTTGGCGCTTAAGATCAAGATTCATCCGGGTTTCGTGTTCTTAGTTATATCCTTAAACATTCCTAATCTCTGGAAAAACTGCAAATTGCAAAAAACATGAAGCATCAATAAAACTAGCTGACTTTGGTGTGACAAACCGATTATGCCACAGATTCGAATACCCAGATGAGAAGCACATCTCTATACATGGCTCCAGAAATGCTAGAAGAGTTGAGCAACTATAGTATGAAGATGGATGTTTTTAGTTTATCGAGATTGTGCTCTCGATCCTTCATCGAGATCGTTTAGACCAAATACTAGGCCAATGTGAACATGAGGAGACCGTAAGCCATGATCTTTGGATGATGCATTTAAAAATTCCCGCTTTAGAGCTCATTGGCACGCACTTGGGAGTCATGACTTTTTTTGCTAGTACATAACATACTCGCAAATTGCAAAGAACATGCGAAGATCTTTATGCGCTTCATACAGTTTATCAAAAAGAATTTGCAAAGGGAAATGCATCGAGTAAGGACCTGGAAAGGGAATTGCAGTGGTGTGTTTTTATCGCTAAAACAAGATCTGTTGCCGTGAATAAGCATGGGAGATGAAGGGCATTGAGAATCACACCGCAAAATCACTGAACCTAGCACATAAGCAAAATCACAAGCAGGAAGAACCGATTCAAGATCTACCATTTCTAATCAACTTAAAAAACTCAGAGAAGAGAAGGGCATAAAGATTTCTAGAATTAATAACCTATTTAACAGAAAGAATACAAAACACACGCCTAGAAAAGAAAGAATACAAAACACACTACTAGAAAAGTAGAGGTAAGGAAGCAAAGAAAAGTAGAGGTAAGGAAGCAAAGAAAAGTAGAGATAAGGGAGCAAAGAAGATGGAATCTTGGTCTCTCGAAGCTTAGGCTTATAAGGTGGAGTGTTCCTCTTCTTTCGGCCATATGTTTGCTTTGATATATAGAGTCTCCCAAGAATGCAATGGTTCTATGCCACCATAGAACCATCATTCTTGGGAAGACGGCATACCTTTGGACTATTTTTAGTAGATCTTTTCCTTGTCTCCATATATTGTCACTTCCTTTTCAGTTCTTTCCCATCGGCCTTCTCTTTGAGTGTTCCTTTCCTTTTTCTTTTTTGTTTCTAGCTTTCCCTCCCACCCTACCCGTTCTTATTTATCCGCTTTTTTGCTCTTTTCTTGTTAGATTCTTGGTTTGCGTTTTTATTTTCATTTTTTAGATTTCCTTTGTTTATGGGCGGATGATCTTTTCCCGCGCTAGTTTGTAGTGTTTATCCTGGCTAGGCGGATGCTTTACTCACCTTATTTTTCTAGATCTGTTGGATGGATGTTCTTCCCCGCTATAGCTGACAAGAGTTTTTTCTGGCTGAGCGGATGTTCTTCCCTATCCATAATCTCTTCTTACGTATTTTGTCTTTACATATATGGTTGGTTCGTGTTTTCGTCTTGTGCGTGTGGTTTTAGCGTAGAGTTTTTTCTTCACTAACGATTTGACACAAGTTTCTGGCCACATGCGGACTTAGAGATTACGAGAGACAATACGAGAGATGGGAGAAGGGGAGAGATGGGTGAGAGTGGGTTTTCTTGACTCTCATCCCGAGAGACAATTTCTCCCTAACAGGAGAGAGGGGCTTTTTCATTGGATTTTCGTAGTTAAGGAAGTACCCTCCGGAAATTATCTTCCCTTGCCGTGAAACTTTTTGAGGTGTTCGTCAGAATTTTTTTGTCTTGCTTCAAGCTCTTTTACTTTAGTTCTCTCGGCTATAGCGGCTTACGAGTCCCAAAAATTATCTTTACCGAGTCCCAAAATTATCTCTATCTTATGCGGCTGCTCTTCCCCGCAAGGCGCTTGTTCTTCTTTCTCCCCTAGGTGAAGTCCGACCGATTTAATTTTTCTCGAACCTTTTCTCAAGCTTCAAGCTATTTATGAATAAGTTGTTTATGAGTTGTTCTCGCATTTATTTTTGGGTCGCAATAGTCCTTCTTAGATGATTTGGGTCGCAGATAGTTATACTCTGGATGCCATTAAAATATGACGGCTCTGTTTCTTGAGAAAAATCCGTGGATTTGATTGTAAATGGAGTAAAAGATTGATCTGCAGGAAGTTCGTTGAAGAAGCCCAATTCTTAAAAACCCTCGCTATGTAAATCGTATATGCATAAGATTTGTTGTTTGAAGAACTGTGTGTACAAACAGGGGCTTCTATTGTTGCATTGGGCTGCTCAATCCTCGATTTCTTCCCTCCCTACTCCATCTGCATGCAATCTAGGTTCATACGGTACAAGTCTTCCCCGATTCTACCGAATCGCCCGATTCTACCCGATTACTTCAAATAGCATCACAGAGGCAAGCTTCACAACAAAATTAAGAACGAACCGACTCAATAGGCTTCACAACGAAAAGAGCCGCCTTCCCCAAGCTCTGTAAATCCACCTCTCTTATTTTCTTCAAAGCTTGCCGAAATACGCCATAGCCGCCGTGCGCTCACCATAGCCTTCTTTGCCAAAATCGCTCGCCGCTTTCGCCCGCGCTTCGGCGGGGATCGAGAAACAGATTATCGCGATCCTGTTTATGGCCGCTATGAAACCCCGCCAAAAATCCACCAAAAATCCATGCTATGGTCGCCAAAATCCACCATAGCCCTCCCTCGGCCTCGCAAAAGCCGCCTCGGTTACGTATGAAATCTACAATTTCCATCTCGGCCCCAGATGAAATCCGCCATAGCCGCCTTTACCCTCCACCAAAAACAGAGAAAAAAAGGGGAAAAAATAAGAAATCCGCCCGAAAAATTAACGGTCTCTATTTTTGGGCCTAACTAGCTTGTTAAACAACGAGAGATAATAATCTCTCGTTGTCTCACGAGATATCAGATATAAAATTATCTCACCAGATATGACGAGAGATAAAAAATTTGGAGCATGTGGCCGACGCAGAGAGAGAGAGAGAGAGAGAGAGAGAGAGAGAGAGAGAGAGAGAGAGAGAGAGAGGTGACGAAACGAGTGAGAGAAAGACAAAGATGGTAATCAACGACGCAAATGAGAGGGGGATATAGCTATGCTCAAACAAGCCTGGAAAAGTAATGCCGAACTGGATGAACGAGGGTCCACATAAGGTTGCGGCGAACCGTATAGTCGATGGCACATAGGCAGTCATAAAAGATAGGTCACTGCGAATGAACTAAAGCTGAGGTCGAGGAAAAGGTCAATTAGAGAGGATATAATGATGCTTGAACAAGCCTGGAAAGGTAATGCAGAACTGGATGAACGAGGGTCCACATAAGGTTGCGGTCGAACTAGATAGTCGATATGTGTCACTTCTAATGAACGAAAGCTAAGGTCGAGCAAAAGGGCAAGACTGCTGACAAGGTCGAAAACAGGTAGAAATCAAAGTCGAGGTCAAAGGAAATAGCAATCTGAGCAATGAGATGTGCCTCTGAAACAAATTCTCGAAAGAAATGATTAGTGAGGGCAACAATCCAATATATAAGAAGGCAATGGAGGGATACACATCCCGAATATCTAATGTAAACGACAATAATGATGAAAATAATGTGCTAGTGAAGAAAATGGCAATAGATATATATTAACCTGCCACAAGGACCAAATGCACCCTATATGCTAAAAGCAATATATACGTGCAAAAGCATATCTTATGAAAAAACGCGTGGATTATCAAGTTAAAACAGGTGAATGCACCCCTAAGTTTAAAAGGCAAATGCTCTCCCAGCATCCTAAAGAAATTCCAAACCAACTGGAATGACACACATCTGGACAAAATTGACTATGTAACAATATAAAGCCTAACAAAGGATCCCTTGGACTGCTACTAACTGAAAGACATTGTGGATATAGTTAAAAGAGACCCAAGTTGAGAGAATGGTAAGATGGCGATGCATGAATGGAGGAGGTCAAATGAGAAATCCAAGTCAAAGGTACAAGTTACGGCCAAGGGTAACGAGGAGAATGAGGTCGAAAGTGCCAAGGCTCGAGTAGGAGTAAGGAGGTGAGTCCAATCACCAAGTGATGAAATGGGTAATGGAAACCCAACAACCACATACTGTTATGTGATCACGGAAGAGAAGCAATATTAGACCCAGAATATAGGAAACAAAGAACTAGGCGAGCAACGAACTAAGAAAATATTCGATGAACAAAGATAAAAAGCGAAGACAATGAATCCATAATCGACCATATACATATTATATTGATATAGCGTGATAAAAATCGCTCTCAGAAAAATCAACGTAAGACAAGAAAATAATTGCTCGTAATTATGTTACACGTGTATAAGCCAAGGTTAAGGTCAAGGTCAAGATCGACTGCATATAGGGAGATAGCCAGTAATTACCATGTTCCAACAAAAAACAACAGCTCAAAATTGCAACTTACAACCCATGTCAATAGTAGCAAAATCCGTAACTACAAAAGAACATTAAGGACAAATCGCCCAAATGACATAATAAACGCACAATGTATTGTAACTTCCACCAAATGCATCATAAATAACTTTAAGGCTAAGCATTCCTATAGCAAAAGGGAGCTCAAAAAAATCCATGCCCCAAATGAAATCAACAAATAATAAATTACCTCATGCGCACCTTCGAGGTTCCCTAATAAGGTTAAAATCCTAGCATGTAAAGTGGTAGGAATACGAAAAACCCACATAATGTGTCTAGACAAAATGGAATAAGGAAAAATGGGCAACTAACCAACTTTCATGATAATCCCCTTAAACAATGGTCTAGAAGAACTTGTTAGCTAAGGAAATGGTATATATAGTTGCATATGGTTAAGTGGCATATACTAACCCCGAGCCTCAAGCTCCGATCGCCATTAAACCACATTTTCACAGTTAAAATCAGAAGGTCTATCCATAGGTAGATTAGAACTTTAACATTGACAAACCCAAAACGCTTTCGCTTGGTGAGGTTGACAATAAGATAGATAGATAGAAAAAATAAAAATCAAGATGTTCTCTAAATACAAATATACCACGATAAGTCCAGAGTAACAAACTCGATGCAGTAGCGCAATGGGTGGAGAAATGTAGGGTTTAAAGAGAAGATCAAACATGAGAGAAACAAGATGGAATAAACGGGATCAAATCAATATGGGTAGGCATATATTAGAATAGAGGGTTCCAATAAGCAAAAATTGGAATGATGCTATGCCAAGCATGTAAGGAAATGCAAATACAAATCCCCATGAACAAGGTTCGCCAAAGAAAAATGCAAACGAAGAGGATAAGCGACGAATGAAAGCTCTAAGGTAAATGAACAAAAGGAGAAAGGACAAGCGAGCCAGATCACCGACATGGAGAGGGCACAGGCTAAAGATTGGGATGGCAAAGGAGGCTAGTGACGTGTAGCAACTTACAAGGCAACTAAAGCACTATAAAGATGTAACCTAGGACAATAACCTAGGAATGAATTATAAGTTGAAAATTGAGAAGTTGAGAAGTTCAAACCTAGAATTGATCTAATAGTAAAAATGATAATGGAGGCATAACAAGAGTTCGAACTAGCGTCTTTCAACTAAGGCGGCCAACGTCCTGCCCAAGGAGCTATCCATCCTCTATTGGAAGTAAAAATTGGTGCATTTCATCATAACGCATGTAAAGAAAATAAAAAAGTTGACCTAGGGAAGCAGCAGCTGGACCTGGAGCTGCAGAGAAAGCGGCGAGCCATCTAGACGCAAAGGATATTCTCGCAAGCATCTGGGACGCAAAGGAAACTGACCGAAATTGACTTAGTGGTTGTCGATCCATGGAAGATCAGAGCATGAAGAAACCAATGGCTTAGAATCAGGTGAAGAAACCAGAAGAAACTCCTCACATCTGGATAGAAACTGCAAGGCGTGAGGAAAAGCAATGGGATAGAGCCAGGCGGATCGACTTAGGGAATGAAGGCAGGAAAAAGATAGAAGAATTCAGAAAAAAAGAAAGAAAGGAGGAGGAGATAGGCGATGGGCACCAACTGGCAAGAGAATTGATCATAGACCGTGAGGCCCAGGCAGAGCAAGAAGAATCACGGGATGGATAGAATGCCTGGGCTGGGAATCGCAACAAAAGACTGTAAGAATCTGTCCATGGGGAACACAAAGATGAGTAGAGACACTTTGATTCGGCATGAATACTGTGTGAAATATGTAAGTAAGAGCAAGAATACGCTATGCAACTTAGTAGAGCAGCAAACTAGAGGATGAAATAAGACCGTTACATTAATACCGTGGTTTGCTGTAGGTAGATGCTCTGCTCGACTGGATGTGCCGCTCGACTGGATCAGCTTACCTGGGGATTGCGCCCAATCTGCCATAACTGGAAGACTTGAAGGTAGTCTGCTTAAGCAGAAGAGCCGAGAGAAAGAAGTAACATGGGTAGGAAGGCCGCTAAGCAAACCCTCAGAATACCGAGATACTTAGATGTAGGAATGCAAGAAATAACAAGTAAATGCAAGAAATAACAAGTAAATGAAATCCAATAGAAGAAGAAGAAAAAGGAAAGAATCGAATCCGCCTCATGAAATCTGGCGCATGCATATCCAGTGCACAAATGCATGCATGCCTATCCAGTTCACAAATGCATGCATGTGACGAATTGTTATCCACTGCTAGAAGCTCCTGGAAGCAATATGACCTGCTGTGACAAGAAGCAGATGACAGAGATAGGTAGAATAGACACATCTATGGTTGTTGGATCTGAACAACCCCGACAAAATGTAGAATGTGAACAGTAGAGCTGCATGCAAAAAATCAGCAATGAACATTTATGGAAGGAGAAAGAATTTGGTGCAGCAAGGAGATGTGTGGATCCAGAAACTCGGCAAATCGTCCCTGCCAAAATCGAAAAGTGCTTCTGAAAGTGCTCCTGGCATGTGAATCTGCATGACTTAAGAAAATTGAACTTAGCATTAAGAAGCTGCATGTCATCAGGAATCAACAATACTTGAATGCTTCAATGCCTGGATCTGCTAGATAAACTAAAACAAGTTAATGCCATAGAGAAAGAACGAATCAAGCATCCTTCCAACCAAAAAATAAATGTTTTAATCACCAACTGGATTTGGCATGTCCGAATGCTATCTATTTATCCAACATAAAGTAGAAATTCGCATGCCCACATACTTTTACATAACTGATGCCGAAACTAGTGACAGATTCAAAAGATCGAAATGCACAGGAATAAAAAATAAAACCATATATGGAAGCTCAGAGTATCCTCGAAGGAAGAGAACAGTGTGGAGCGAAGAAATTCCATAGACGGACAAGGGAAGAGAGGGTAGACAGGAAAAGAAGCAGTGGACAAGGAAAGAGATGTTGCTGTGAGAAGACGTCGATAACGAGCCACAAGAAGGACGAGCCCATATATAGCTGCTCGTCCCATCCCAGAATAGCGATCCGAGGGCTCGGATCGATGCCATTATGTATCTTGGACTTAAGAAGTAGGTGAAAGTATTTGTGCTCGAGCAAATTAGCTATGCTTAAAATTCTCACAATTGTGTTATTCTCTCCAATTAATTAAATCTTGATTTGAAGCACCTCCTCGTAAAGATTTCTATCATCTTCAAGCTGCCGTTGTGGCTTGGCACAGGTTGGAGGGCGCTTCAAAAGTTGTTTCCATTAGGTGGTCCGTGTGTGAATCTAGTGTAATCATTGTGACAGTATGGCTGCCATGGTCTCTTCATCCACTATAAAATAATTTATAATGAACCCATTTATAAATATAAATTATTTCAAAACTAGCACTTTGTTGTGATTAAGTAAAAAAAAATCTTAATTTTCGTTGGAGTTTGTGATTTCTTGTCTATCCATTCGAGAAAAAATGCCGAAATATTTTGGTAGATGGATTCTCTTATTTCCAATATCAAAATAAGCCCCAATATGCTTTGGACATCCTTTTAGTTAGAAATAAGAGGGTTCCAAAAGAAAGTGGGAATCACATGAGACCCACTTCAATGTAATACAACTTTGGTCCAATCATTCAAGATTGTAAGCTTAGAATTTTCTGAGCTACTATGACTATTTATATCATTGAACTAATTGTTTCTCGAACTCCTTTTGGATCATTCCATGTCATCATCTCACAAAGTAGGCAGAAAACTTGTATAATATTAGGATGAATGGAATTTTTTTTTAGTCATCCCTAGACTCCACGAAGTGGCAAAAAGCTCGAATGTAGCATCAAACCCTAGACACCCTAGCATCCCTAGACACCATATAGCATCAAACACAACAGAGCGAATCATTCCTTACAACAGACTGTAGATCCGCCCTAAGAAACTTCTTTTTTTCATCCAAGTAGCGTCTTGCATATGACAAGATGTTTGTATCTGGCGGTACATCTGGAATCCACTTAGCACTTCGAGGTTTCCAGCAAAAAACTAACTGTTTTGGGCCATTTCTTGATCAGTTTAACTTTATTTTACCTCAAGTCTCTTTCTTTTTTCATAAGTGCACATTAAAGAGGTAAGCAAAGCGATTGGAATGCTTTTCGAAGCAGATTAAGTGGTCCATAGAGTAGCAAGAATCATTTGATCAAAGATTTTAATCTAGCCGTGCAATATTGCGCCTGGTTTTTTGGCTGATTATACCACTTTTTAGCTGGTGATACCACCTTGGCTGATAACGGATGGCCCAATATACTATTTTTTTCACCAGATATACCACAATTCCAGACTCCATATATGCTTATCCATCACAAATATATAGCATACATACAGTTCTAGGGGAATTTGATTTAATTCCAAAACCTTAGGTGCACTCATAAGTCATATTTCAAATATAGGTGCCTTCATAAATAACATAGTCAAAATGAATAAGAGGCGATAGAGGCCCCAATGAACATTTTTACTATCCTCGAAAACTTATATATAGCTTCTGTTTTATATTTCTTGTTCAGAACCATCTTAGATTGATATCTCGATCTCTATAGAGAAAATTTGAGACTTTTATATTGTCAGAAGTTCTATGATTGGGCATAACATTTTACATGACCAAGATTTAAATCTTTCTTGTGACAACTTTTAAGGCCAGTTTCCTTAGCTTTTCCATCTTTGTTTAAGAACATAGTGAGCTATGCAATCTTCTTCCAATAACACCTTCCCAACCTTTGCTATTCTTTCTTTTTTACTCTTTACTCCATTTTTTCTTGCCTCTCTCTCTTTCTCTCTCTCTCTCTCAATGCTTAAATTCTCTCTCTAAGATTTTCGGGCAAATTCTCTCTCCATTCAGCTCCCCCTCACTCTTTTGGTTAGTTGCTATCTTTGCTTCTCCTTCCCAACACACTTTTACCAATGTGTTTCCTTATCTCTATTGGCTACCTTCTCTCTCTATAGAGTCTCCTAGCCACCTTTTCTCACTAAAGTCACCCATTTCACACCAAAAGCATTTCCAAAATGCTCAAACAAACCAATGGCGCATAGCAAGTGACTTGGTAGTTCCATCTTTTAGCCTTTTGGTCTCTTTCTCTCCGTGGACGTTAAAAAATCTATTCTATTCTCTCTATAGCTCCTTTTAATCACTTCCTCTCTCCAATTTACCTACATTCCAAATAAGAATTCTAACAATAGCCAGAATTGAAGCTCCTTCCCACAAGATGAAAGCCCCATGGTGCCAACCACCGAGGGGTGCATCGTTCACATCTTGAACCCCTTCTTTAAACTAGTTGAGCCTCCAAGAGCCCCTTAGCTCTTTAAACCCCTTTGATACCCTTCAACCCCAAATCCCCTAGAGAACCATGGAATCTCTTGGGCCACCTCCCCACGTGTTTTGAGCATGACATGAATGCTGCTATCTCTCGCCTATAGTCGGAAGCAAATGAGACCACTATCATCCAATGGATAGTTCAGGCAGCCATTGGAGAAAGCCAGTCGAGGCTCCAAGCCTTTCAGAGCAGGACACGCACACTTGAGACGAACTCATCTCCAGTGGGTACTGCAGTTAAATCCTGTGAAATGGATCTTGGCTTCAGAGAATCCACAAAGCGCATCAATCTACACGTTCTGCCTTTGCCCTTGGAATCCCTGATCCTACCACGGTGTTTCAGTCTTCCCTGAAGACTTAGATTGATGTTATCAATCATAGATTTGCTCAGGAATAGCTCTTGCTTACCGTATGCTGCCCCTTTAAGAAAATATAGGTCTTATATATAGGGCCCGAAACTGGGATATGAAGGGCTCCCCCTGAAGCCCAGGGGCCGATTTGGCCAATCGATTTGCCTTCCCCCCTTCTAGATCCCTCCTGAAATCAATTCGATGCCTTAGAAGGTAGATCCGGCAGGCAGCCTGCGCCATAGCCCAGCTCGTTGGCTGTTGGCTTGCCCACCCAATCGGGTCATGCCACCTCATCCCTTAATAAGGGATTTATTTCCATAGCTAAATGTTTTGTTTTAGTTTACCTTGCCCTTATATGTTATAATATGTTCATAACATACCTCCCCCTTTTAAATCCTCGGTGCCCAAGGATTGTGGGAGTATATTTCGAAACCCAGTCCCTGGGTCACCTCATGACCATGGTTTCATCATCTATTCCCTTCGGAAACCCGTTCCCTGGGTCACCTCGTGACCATGGTTTCGTAGCTCTTAGTTTGCGGACGTCCTTACTTGCCATCCCTGATGCAAACCCATAAATTATTGTACTAGGTAACTAATCTCATATTGACTCGGCTTATCTTTCCGTGGCCTCCACGGATTTTGAGTTAAATGAGGATTTTGCTGCACGTATTCTTCACTCTCCCATGTGGTCTCAGAGAGTGATTGACCTCGCCACAAGATCAAGTACTTTGCAATATCTCTATTCGCAGCTTCCAAATGCGAGTGTCTAGAATCGCCTCAGGATTTACCTCAGAGCTAAGGGCTAGGGGTATTGTCGCTGGAGCAATTATGTTGGCGGTGGACAATTTCGCTTTCTTGAGTTGGCTGACATGGAAGACAGGATGCACTCATATTCCATCTGGAAGCTCTAACTCATATGCTATCTCATTGATCATTCTTAACATTTTGAAGGGTCCAGCATATTGGGGCATCAATTTGGGAATCTTTCTCTTGACCAATGGCTTCAAGATCCCAACCTTGAGTGCCAAGGGGTAAACTATTCGTAAGAATGCATACTCACCTTCCTTGAAGGTTACCTCCCTATGATGTTTGTTGGCATTTAGTCTGGCTCGATCTTGAGCCTTCTTTAAGTTTGCCCTATACTGATATAATATGGCTTGCATATCTTCCAACATATGGATAGCCGCATCAGTTTTCAAGGCTTGGTTAGTCCCAGTATATGATCTTGGGTTCCTACCCATCATTGCCATAAAGGGGCTCATTTTGGTTCCTGTGTGGTATGCATTGTTGTAAGCGAACTCTACAAAGGGCAAATATTCCTTCCACTTGGACTGTTTTTCAAACACAAAACTTCTTAACATATCCTCCAGGATCATGTTAATTCGTTATGTTTGTCCATCAGTTTGGGGGTGGTTCCACTACTCATATTGAGGCTTACTCCTAGCCCCTTCATGAAATCTTTCCAAAAGTGCCCCATGAATTTAGAGTCTCAATCGCTTACAATTCTTCGTGGCAAACCAAACATAGGATACACAACTCGTAGGTACTCCTTGGCCACATCAAATCCAGTAGCATCACCTTGTAATGCTAAGAACTTTGCATACTTTGTCAGACAATTGACCATCACTAGCACTTGGGTGTGTTGTCGATTGGATCGTGGGAGTGCAACTATGAAATCCATACTTATGCATTCCACCTTTCCAAAGGTATGGATAACGGTTGTAAATAATCCTGGCATTTTGCCATGATCTGCTTTTACTGCTTGACATACCTGGCACTGTGATACGTAAGATTTTACATCTTGTTTCATACCAGGCCAAAAGAATTGTCTTTTAACCAATTCGTATGCTTTCCACTCTCCCCCGGGCCCCTTGCTATGGGGTATTATGGAATTCGTAAAGAATCTCTTTCCTAAAATTCTCTACTAAGGGAACATAAATCTGTCCCTTGTAGAACCATAAATCGTCATTTCGTGCCCAAAGAGAACCTTCTCTTTTGGTTGGATCTTGATCCTTCTCATACAAATCCCTCATTTGTTGGAAGCGATCCCATTCTAGAGATGTCATTCCATTAATCTATTTTAAAGTGCATTGCAAATGGGTTATCTTTCCCAGGGGTGTGCCGAATCTCAAAGTGAAATTTATGTAAGAAATCCAACCAGCGTGCTTGTCTGGGACTTATTTCTGCTTGACTTTGCAGAAATTTCAATGGTTTATGGTCAGTGAACACAATGAACTTGCGTGGCTCTTTATTGGTCCTTGACCTTAAGTAATGCCGCCAAGTTTTTAAGGCATGAACTATGGCCAACAACTCTTGTTCATATATGGCATAGTTCTTTTCTGCCGGATTTAATTTACGACTCTCATAATCCACAACATGCCCTTGTTGCATTAGAACTGCTCCGAGAGCTTGTCCACATGCGTCAGTATAAACTTCAAAGGGCAAATTTAAATCCGGAATTTTCAGAATTGGTTCACTTGAAAGTAAATCCTTGATTCGTTCAAAGGACATCTTTTGCTCCTTCCCCCATACAAAGGGTTGCCCTTTCTTAAGTAGGTCTGTAAGGGGGGCAGCCACATTTGAAAACTTTGGAATGAATGTCCTATAATAAGTGGCTAAGCCCAAGAAACTTCTTATATCGGGAACATCTATAAGTTCTGGCCATTCCCTTATGGCTCGTACTTTGTCTGGATCTGGAGCCAAACCCTTTTCCGAGACTGTGTGTCCCAGGTATGCTATTTGTTGTTTTAGAAATTCACATTTGGAAATTTTGGCATAAAATCTGTGCTCCTGGAGCATCATCAATACCTTTTCCAAGTGTTCCAAGTGCTCCTCTTTACTCCTTGAGTAAATCAGAATATCATCTAGGAATATTTGGATATATTTGTCTAGATATCCCTGAAAAACAGTGTTCATCAGCCGCATAAATGTGGCTGGGGCATTTGTTAATCCAAAGGGCATGACCACAAATTCAAAATGCCCTTGTTGGTTTGAAAGGCCATTTTGGGTTCATCTCCTTCTTTAATGCTAATTTGACGATATCCACTTCTTAGGTCGACCTTGGAGAAATATTTTGCTCCCACTATCGATCCATGATATCATCAATTCTAGGCATTGGGTAGTGATCTTTAATGGTGGCTTTATTCAAAGCCCTTATAATCGATACACATGTGCATGTTCCCAGACCTTCCAGGCTATCTGTGTTACTCAGTGTTCAATGACTGCACATGCAAGCGGGGACGTGGTGATGTCCCCTATTACTATCACACAGCCTTGGTGCAATCAATCTCTCTGCACAAGACATACAGGCACAAATGCTACTTATGGGTACAAGTATAACATTGCAGTGCAGCTGGCATCATGCTACTTTCCACATGCCCAACGAAACTTCTATGACACCCAAGTGTGGATAGGTTGGAGCTATATGTTGATCTATACTGATGACATACAGTAGCACATGTCATGTTGCTTGAAGACTTTAATGCATACATGGGATGGAGCAGTTCATGAAAATTGAACCTTTGGAAGAAGAAGTGTTGCAGCTGAGCCCTGCAAAAGTGGTTTCGCCTGGGCATCGGATGAAAACCATGTTACGTGCTATGGCAGACAGTTGTTTTTGTTGTGCAGTATCTTTGACTTGGTTATTTGAAATGGGCTGGCACAATGGCCATCCTTCAGAGGTATACTTAGAGGTAGGAGAACCAAGGAGGCGGCTCCAATGTTGTGGATTATGTACTGGGGGACAAGCATGATTTACATCTGCTTACACATTTTGGCACTGCAATAACTGCAATAGAGTTTCGCCTTGTGTAGATATATATCAATGGCCTTTACCATGTGTTACAATTTTGAGGCGTTAGTCATGGAAATATTACCGTGAGGTAATTGTATTATTGCAGGCATTATATAAATCTAACAAAGATCATGCAGGGTTCCAAGGTAATGTTTATTTAAGATGTTAATTAAACCGTCGTAAGGATGTAATTCCTTCCAAGGATATGTGTACGATCTTCAAGATCCTTGTAAAAATAAATTAATTTCACGTATACCTAAGTGTATCTTGGGTGTACACTTCTAAGGGTAATGCATGACCCAAGGAAGAAAATGAGAAGCAAATGTTTAAATTCTTGTGTATGATAATTAAAACTTTATCTATGTAACATTATTATCTAAATTATGATTAGTGTTTTGTGTGAGACTAATCACGACAGAGGTGGGAAAAATAGCAGCAGAGCAGAGGAGAGGTTCGTTTGTTGGCTTGGCGCAGATATTTTTGTTTGTCGGGATGTGCTGACCATTGAAAAAATTGGGGAAAAAATCTTTATTACTGGGAACTTGGTTCCCAAATAATGGGAACTAGTTCCAGAACTTAGTTCCCGGTAACAGACCATATGGGAACATCCCCAAGAGTCCCTGGAATGCCCGACCCCCGGGAACTAGTTCCGGAACGGGAATGAATTTTTGGAACTTAGTTCCCGGTAACTATGCTGTGCATAGGAGCCCGCCTGGCTATGAGTGGCGGGATTAGACTGACTGACAAGGAAAGCTTGTCTTGCTACAATTGATCCCTTAATATGTAGAGGAAAGGTTGTGGGCCTAATAGGTATGGGTTCGACAGGTGGTGCGTCGCCTCAGTGTTGTTCAAGTCGTGTACAAGCTTGGGGGAACCATGGCTCTCTAGCTCGCCTGTAGTTGGCGTGGACCTTCTGGAGGAGAGTAGTCTCCTCCTGCCTCACTGGGATTGGAAGATACAACCTAGGAATAGTTCCTTTGGCTATGCCCCCGGCAGGCTACGGTCAAGTCCTAAGACTTATCAGCCTATCTGCAAAGTATGTACAGGAGGGGCGGATGGAGTGGACTACCCAACGGCTATGTTCTTATGCCAGCCAAATCCATTGCCATGAATTCTGTCTGCAACAAAATTTGGAGACCAAAGTCGTCAGTCTACCCCCATGAGTCTGAGCCTGGGTAGGACTTCCCCTTGTTATTGTTATTGTTGTTGACCATTCGAGGTGGTTATGTATGTGGTGTGGCATTATGTGCTTATGTTTATGCGATTTCGCAGCTAGGTCGATCCTGAGGGAGATGGGAAGAATGGCATGTCTATTCTTCCCATGTTGGACTCTTGCTCACTGTCAATAATTTGACATCAGATAGACCACCTCATGTTGGCGAGCTTGTACTGACAGAAGGGAATCTCCTATTCATATACAGTCGGGACATCGTATACGAGCAGGTGTCACAATTATGGTCAGTAACTGGGTTGAGAACTAAATGCAAGAGTTATGTCCATTCCAAATTAGATATTCTTATAAATGTGTCAGTCAGGCATCCCTCAAAATGAATACTCTGAACATGATCACGTAATGTAGATGGCAAATTTTGAACCTGAATATCCAGAGCATGAAGAAGATGTTGCTGCTGTTATTTATGAATCTGTGTATCTTTGAATACCTCTCTGTCTTTGAATATCTTCTAGATCACCCACTATCATCCAAACTAGGTGCTGGGAAGATACCTCTGGCAATAGCCGAGAGAACTAAATATTCTTGCAGTATTATGTATGCTAATATTTTTCAGCAGTGGTCGCTAAGGCCTAAATAGTTTAGATGGTAAAAACCTCATATCCACTCTGAATTTGAGTTCTGCAACGAATGCGTATTTTGTGAGAATTATTCTCTGTATAAAATCTTATGCTTTGAGGGTTTGTGCCATGTTTCTTGTTGCTACATCTTTGTTCCATAATGAAAGAATAGGCTGTGTAAAGTCACTAGAGTAAATGGAAATAAGTAATCTAAACCAATATCTACCAGTTTTTGAGTTGCCCCCTGGAGGGGAAAATCCTTGTTTATGTGCATTTTCATCATATTCTGGGCATATGCTAGTATATACCCAGATATTTTAAAAACCGCTCCAAACTTGCCGTTGCCTGTAAATTGCCGGTCGATGCTGTTGCTGCGGAGCCCCGTTCAAACCTTCTAACCGGCATAGTTTCTCAGGGTTTTTCTTATGGCTTTGCACTAGCATCTCTATTTCTCACTGCAACTTAATTGCCTTTCTTGTATTCCAAGTCGTGGTTCTATTTTGTTGCTTGTTGCAAATGCAGATATGCCGAGAAAACAACATTTTATTGAGCATAAACAAGGAAGGCTATGGTGAGCTAGTGGTTATGGTGAGCTTTTTATTGCTCCATCCATGTAGTTTCGAATCTAGCCTTGTTCTTATGCACAGCTATGGCAGCCGACTATAGAGGTCCTGAAGGTTTCTTGAGAGCATCATGCTTTGGAAGAAATGTCTATGGCCGAAAATATTGTGGCTGTGGTTGTTGGGTGCAGAAAGCCTGTGCAGAAGCCAACAGACAAGGGAGGCGGCCATTATCTGAAGTATCGTTTTGTGAATCTTATGTAGTTCAAAGCTATCTCTTATATCTTGCCGAGGTGCTAAAAGGGCTTTTTTGCAGCCAATTGGTCCTACAGAGAAGCCTGCAAAAACCAAGGAGGAAAAATATTTAGCCCTATTATCAGCTCAGCCTAGGACCGTCTGCCCAGATATGAGCTAGTTGCCATAGTTGCCAGGATGTTCTCATGCATCCAAGGTTGTGCTGCATGTATCCAAGTAAGTTATCTTCAATCCTTTTAAACTGGTCTTGAGGTCTTTTGTGCTATGTTTCAATCTTGTATTCATGTCCTCGACATCTTGATTCAATGTATTAACGCATGCAAGACTTCATTTATCATACATAGTTATCTGTGCTAGAAGACATCCCATTACTGGAAAAGAACAGACTGCTATGCTAATTTTTTTGCATCACTGTGATAAAGCTCTTGACATGCATAAAAGGGAAGATGCTTAGAGTTATGTAAATTCGATATATTTGATCACCTAATAGAACATTGACATGTCTCCAAATAGCTTTTTATAAGATGTTTAGCATATTTACACAAGGAAACAATTTAATTTCGCATGCAATATGACTGTTTGATGGTCTACAACATAGACACCCTTAATGGATGCCCAAATTGGATCATTGAGTCTTCAAACACTGAACTAAGTATACTTTTAAGTTTGATATACCAGAAAAGATTGTTTGAAAGCATGTATAAAATACCTGAACTGCATGCTCATAGGATTGCACCAAGAGGCCTTGGATTGGCCAGACTAAGGTCATCCTTGTCTGAGCTGGATGTCTGAGCCTAGGCCGGATTCTCAGTCTTCAGACTTGGACTTTGGTTCAGGCTTGTATATACATGAAGTCAATGGCTTTGTTTTGACTGACTTAGGGACAATGGCTTTATTAAGTCTGGCCTGTGCTACTCAAGCACTTTTTTTTTGCATCCTCAAGCAGTACCAATTATGAGTCTAGCTGCACCCGCTTCAAATGCAGGGCTGCTCTCTTCGGGGGATGATCAGAGCGATGAGGAACCGATCATCATGGCTCTGATCCTCCTTTGCAGATAGCAGAAGCTGCAAAATGCATTTCACCTAATCAGTATTTTTGTTTTTAGTTAACTGTAAAGATATTCTATCATTGTTCTTGCTATTTCACTGAAATGTCTGTTCTTTCATGTTCCTTAGATGTAATATGGATATGTAGTATCAGGCAGGTAACATTTTTGTTCATTTGAAAGACTATATTTTTGCAATTTCCTTACAAAATACTATGTATCAGGCACACAACCTTTTTGCTCCTGTAGTTTCTTCTATTGCATAGACTTTCTGCTTTTGCAGATGAAATACCTGTGAGGTATGTAAAAAATTACAGATTTCCTTTTCGCCTATGGTCTCCCCCATTTCGTTTGGACTTTTTGCGCGATATGTGAGTCGCCCATAAGCTGCAGAAAAAGAACTATATACCAATCACATATGTATCTTGTGTTTGTTAGTGATAATTATGTGAACTTAAATATTGTGAGTGGAAATCCTTCTTTGAATATTGACAGAAGTACAAGAAATGAATTGGGTTTGTGGTGATATAAGACATTGAAGTGATAATCCTTAAATATGATATTGGATTCATTGATTTTAAGATTTCAAATGAATTGTTTTAAACGGAATTCCAATCAAATGCCGTCTTTTTCTTGTTGCAAGGTAGGCTTGTCACTTTGTTTTGCTTCTTGGTTCTTCATTTGGTCTGTTTTGCTTTGGTGTTTCTGTAGGGCAGGATTCAAATTTTTTAGTTCGTTTAGTGGTGAGGTAGCAAGCAAACTGTTCTTGGTATTGCAGATTGAAGGTGGCCGCTAGAGGTTTTATTCCTTTTTGGCTCTTGTAATTTCGTTGGAAGAGAGTCATCTGTTATTCTTATTTTTTTGTGCAATTCTTGCTTGCTGCAGCGCTCAAAGAAGTCTGGAAGATGCTTATGTGAAAAATCTTTTGTGCATGTAAATATTTATCTTTGTTAATGAAGCAATGGCTATTTTGCACCATTGATGTAAATATTTATCTTTGTTAATGAAGCAATGGTTATTTCGCACCATTGATTTGGGCATATACTTTTTTGGAAAACGAAAAGCAACGACCTTAGATGAGGAAGATTTTCAAGAATATTCCATAATATAAGGGCTACAAATTAATAATGGAAAGAATCCTGATAATGTATACGTAGCCGACGAAATTTTGCAATAATTCACCCAATGCAAAAAAATATTTTGCAATTTCTTTTATAAACATACGTAGTTATAGATACAAGAAACTTATCGCGGCGGCCAAGGCCGCCGCGAACGTTTCTCTTCCCCAACTCGTCTATACATGCTAGAACATACAGAATTTGAACCTGCATTTTGTTGCCTTGTGTTCAGTGCTCGCACGATAGAAGAATATTGACCATAACGACTCGTTACGAAAGATGTTTTGCATTGAATCAAAATAATCTAAGTTCCGAACATACAAAAATTGAACTGTGTTTGAGCATGGGGAATTTTAACCTTTGTAGTTGCCAATATATCTATGCAAAATGGTTATTCAAAATGCATATGAATAAAACATGAACACATTAACCCAATAGCTTTCCATATGGTAAGAACAAATTTATGATATGCATCATGGAGATGGTCCGTCATGCAATATTGTCCAACAGGATTATTTGCTCTGCTCAATGTATGGAAATGTTTCAAATGTTTAACCTCTGCTGAAACAAAATGTTAACGATGAGAACGATAATCTAAATGAGAACGATGTTTGGAAAAATGATGCATGCTTGACACGGCAACCTTGTGCAAGGAGGAATGTTTCTTCGTGGTACCCCTTTTTTTTTAATGTTGTGCCCATTTAGGTTATTTCAAACATTGTTTTCTCTATACTTAATATTAATTTCAAAATCAACAAGTTGTACACAAAACCATATACCACATATACCCCAGAAATCCTTCAAGACCTAAATCCCCTATGCAATCTAATATTAGGCCTAAGTTCCAGTAGTCCGACAGTTTCGGTGGGAGCAAATCCGGAGAGCTACAAATAAGTAAAACAGGATATCAGAGAATTTTGTGACAGGGGAGCTTGCTTGAGAGATGCATCAAGATCCGGCCAACTAAGCTAAGTAGAGCTTTAATCCATAAACTCCTAGGAATGTAATGGAATGCCAATTCCGGTAGTTGCCTCTGATTTCTTGCCAAGAACCTGCTAGTTGTTGTGATCGAGCTTTCAACTTGCCGCCATAGTAGAACCCGGGCCTTATTATTCTTTTGCTTCACAACGGAGGTGCCTTTTGTGACGTCCCCTATTCATATACGATGCCCGCACCGTATACAAACATGAGTTCATCCCCCATACCAGCTCCATACTGATACAGGGCCCTCCACATATCACTGTGACCGTCTGGAGTCCACAGTGGGAAGAATGAAGGGGTCATTTCACCCCGTCTCCCTCAGGGCCTACCTAGCTGCGGAAGCGTAAACATACACGTCAGTAACATAACATCATATATCCACCTCGAAGGGTGGCACATCAACATCTGCATAGACAAAGATCAGCACAATACAAAGGGAGCTCCTACCCAAGGCTCAGACTCCGGGGGATGACTGACAATCCAGAGTTCATTGCAGATAGAATCATGACAATGGATTGGGCTGGCATAAGAACATGGCATTGGGTTGTCCACTCCATCCGCCCCTCCTGTGCACACTTTGCAGAGTAGGTTGAAGAGTGTTGGAACCTGACTGTAGCCCGCCGGATGCATAGCCAAAGGGGCTACTCCTGGGTTGCATCTCCCCAGTTCCGATGGGGCAGGTAGGGATCACTCCCTCCAGAGATCTCCATGCTGACTCAAGGCGACTAGAGGGCCACTGCCCTTATTCGACTTAACCCACTGGAAAGTGAACTCCACTCCACGGGTGTCGAGCCCATGCCTTACCCACACTCAGTGGCAAGCCATTAGACCTAGTCTGCTGGGTTCCCCGGTAGGCCTTACACACCAGAGGGATCAATCTAGTAATGCACTAAGAGGGACTAGCTAGGAGCATCAACTACTAAGCTTTAAGTCTCTACCCCCCTTCCCCATACAATGAGTTCACAGAATACATCCTTCCATCACATCATCATAAGAAATAAGAACTAATCTACATCATAGAGTTAGGTTCTTTAGTTAGGGTCAGTCTCGGGATCTGCTTGGCTACTAAGGGTAATTTAATAGGCTAAACCTATTGGTTCGATGGCTGGAATAAGGTTTAGGCTATTAAATCGACCAAATATCTGATCCCTGGTTCACTCCTCTTGATCCGAAGGCGTCCATATCTCTGTTCTACTTCGGAATGCGGTCGGAAGGAGAATCTGACAAGCTGGGGCGCACGGGCAGATCTCGGGAGTTAGATTTGACTCCTCAGGCGCGCAAATCGAAGCTCGGAAGGTCTGTGGGCGAAAAGGGGAAAGTTAGGGTTTGGTGCCTTATGTAGGCTATCAGTTAGGTTTAGGGTTTCCATGACCCTTGGTCTGCCTTTAATTGGGTTAAAGGTCTGAAAGTGCGCACATTGCTAAGTGTGCGCACCATTGCAAGTTGCCCCCTAGGGCGCCCTTGCTTGGGTACACGTCGGCGTGCATGTCGATTGGAACGGCGTGTACGCGTGACGGTGCAGTACGGTATACGTTTTGATACCGTATATCGTACTGGAATGTCACATTCTCCCCACCTTGAATTGATGCTGTCCGTAGCATCGTGGGTCTCCCCACCTTGGGATCTTCTTATCCTGCAATCAACTTCATGCATATGACATACCATCATTATATTTATACATTTATTAAGGATTACCTCAAGGTAATATTTATAGGACATCATTATACTATTATTCAATCAAGCTTATGAATTCGCATGTCATTACAACAATTACTCATAATGTCATTTTATCATTATGTATACAATTGTTCTCTGAGGTACTCTTCTTTCCTTGCAACACATTATAACAAAATTTGTGTTGCAAGTCTTCGTAGTTTGACCTCGTGGCCCTCCGGAGCGCTCTTATTGGCCTGCAGGTCAACACTACGTTAGTACCATTTTTATTATTAATAAAATTTTGGTTATATGGTGACCACCCCACCTATCTACATGAATGCATGGCTAATCTCCCGGCATAGGAAGAGGATGATTCTTCCATCGTGGCCGAGGAGACAGCGCCTATGATGCCTATATAGCGCTCATGCCTACACCTTTAGTTGCCCAGCGTGGAGGATAGGTCCTTCCCGTATATGGGGTGTGAAGGCCAGATTCCTCCTATCAAAGCATATATGGGGCTAGAGGTGCTTTTCCTATCAATGCATTCCTCAATGACCTCCTTTCTCTCGAGGTCGTCTACTTCCGTGGGACAGAAGTAGACTTTCCAAGCGGAGCCGCGGTCATGCCTACATTGACATTACACCACGTCCTAGAGATCACCGTAGTAATCTCATCATCGGTAACAACGCATGCATGCAACCCATACCTCATAGGTTGCATGCGTAGATTATTCCTAACTATACAAGCTATAAATCTACACAAATCGACATGCCTGAGCCGATTTCTTCGGAGATGACCTTGTCGTCCCATTGCTCCATAAACTGCGGGTACTGCTTAATCAGATCTCGTTTGAGTACCCATGTTGCGTCTTCCACCGGCAAGTGTTTCCACTTGACCAAGTATTGGAGAAACTCCGATCTCCTTGTTTTCTTGAACGCTTTATCAAGAATTAGTTCTGGAACTATTTCTATCTGCTCTTCTGTCATTTCCAACATCGTTGGAGTGTCCAAGACTTCATCTGGATTGGGAGTATGCTTCTTCAGCAAACTCACGTGGAAGACTTTGTGGATCTTTAAGTGTGCTGGCAAGTCTAACTTGTAGGATTGGTTACCCACTCTCTTGACTATTCTGAAGGGTCCAGCCCACCTTGGAGCAAGCTTCTTACAATTTCCGATGCGGAGCTTCGCCTGCTTTATCTTGATCTTGAGCCATACATCATCTCCAACTTGGAATTCCTTGATTGTACGATGTTTGTCGGCAATGGTCTTTTGCCGACTCCTTGCTGCTAGAAGATACCCTCGAACTTCTTCCATGAGCTGTTGCATGTCGCCCAACATTTGTTGCAAAACTTCCACTTTTGACACGGGGTTGTGCCAAGTGTCTGGCGTTAGGCATTGGTAGCTGTAGTTGATCATAAACGGCGACATTTGGGATGATTCCTGCTTGGTGCTATTGTATGCAAACTCCACCAAGTGAATAAATTCCTCCCACATACCTTGCTTGTTCCAGACATAGTTTCGTAGCATGTCTTCCAATATTCTGTTGGTACGCTCCATTTGCCCATCCGTCTGGGGATGATAGGCCGTGCTCATGGATAGCTTCGTCCCAATCGTTGTGAAGAGGTCCTGCCAGAAGGCACTGATGAACTTCGGATCTCTGTCATGGATCTCCCTTGGCATGCCATGGAGCCTGAATATCTCTTTGGTGAAGAGCTTTGCCGTGTCCATAGTGGTGTCCGTGGTCCTGCAAGGCACAAAATGGGCCATCTTCGACAACTTGTCAACCACGATCATCAAGGCATCCTTACCCCTTACTGTCCTTGGGAGCCCTGTTATGAAGTCCATGCTGACGACCTCCCACTTAGTGTTTGGCACCGCTAATGGTGCCAATGCACCTGGAATCCGGAGCTGTTCTGCCTTCGTTTGCTGACATAGTTGGCATTCCTTGATATGGCGAGCTACCTGCTTCTTCATTCCTGGCCAATAGTAGCTGCTACGCACTTTGAAGTATGTCTTCATGAATCCTGTGTGGCCAGCTATTGGGCTGTTGTGGGTGTCGTGGAGGATCAATTTTCTTACTCCAGATGATTCCGGCACGCACAACTTGTTCTTATGGTATAGAAGGTTACCTTCCTTCTTAAAATTTTTGAAGGTTTCCCTCTCTTTATCCGTTCTCGCTTCCTTGCACAAGCTTGCCCATACTTCTTTGAAGTCCGCGTCCGTTGGCAAGGTGAACAATCTTTTTCCCAAATTCGCTGAAGAGCGTCGAGATTGCGTTGCAGTGCACTCTAGTTGTCAGCGGATGCCTTGAAAGTGCATCGGCTATCACATTAAGCTTCCCCGGTTTGTAGACTATATCAAAGTCGTACTCCTCGAGAAACTCCATCCACCTTCTCTGCCTCAGATTAAGATGTGGTTGCGTGAATACATATTGGAGGCTCTGGTGATCCGTGTCCAACTGGAACTTCCTCCCTAAGAGATAGTGCCTCCAAATTCTCAACATACGACAAATCCGCTAGCAACTCACCGGTCGTCTATACGGGTAACGTATTCGGCGTCGTTCATCTTTCTTGAATCGTATGCTATTACCCGCTCTTCTTGCATGAGCACTGCACCTGTGGCTATCTTGCTTGCGTCCGTCGCCACTAACTTGTCTTTTTCCGGGTCTGGCAGAGTTAAGACGGGGGCGGTTGTCAAAGCTTCCTTCAACAATTCAAATCCCGCTTGGGCTTTCTTGAGCCAATGGTCTGCCCAATTTTTCACTTTTTCTGCCTTCTTCAAGTCTGTTAGTGGGGCTGCTATCTTTGCGAAGTTCTTCACGAACTTTCTGTAATACCCTGCTAGGCCAAGGAAACTTCTGACCTCGTGGACGTTCTTTGGTGCCGCCATTGGATTACTTGCCCGATCTTGGGGGGATCCGTGGAGATTCCTTCGCTGGAAATCACATGACCGAGGTATTCCACCTTCTCCGTTGCGAAGTGGCACTTCGACAACTTGGCATACAACTGATGCCTTTTTAACTTCTCGAGCACCTTTCTTACGTGTTGTGCATGTTCCTCAATGGATCTGCTATACACCAGAATATCGTCGAAGAACACTATCACAAAGGTGTCCAAGAATTCTCACGAAGATGTCGCTTCATGAGTCTCATGAACGTTCTTTGGCATTTGAGAGCCCAAATGGCATTACCGCGAACTCGTAATGCCCATACCTCGGCCCCGAAAAGCCGTTTTGTGGATGTCTTCTTCCTTTATCCTGATCTGGTGATAACCTGACCTTAGGTCGATTTTGGAGAAGACCTTTGCTCCTTGGAGTTGATCCATCAAGTCGTCCGATCTGGGGAGTGCATACTTGTTCTTGATGGTGTGCTTGTTCAATTGCCTGTAATCTATGCACATCCTCAAGCTGCCATCCTTCTTCTTGACAAAGAGGATGGGTGCCCCAAATGGTGAGACGCTAGGTCTGATGAAGCCTAGGTCGAGAATTCTTGCAACTGCTTCTTTAACTCCGTCAGTTCCTATGTCGTCATTCTATATGGAGCCTTGCTTGTCGGCTTGGTTCTTGGTTCGAGTGCTATCTCACACTCGACTCCCCTGTAAGGAGGAAGCTGCTCGATCTCATCTGGGAAGAGATCGTGGAACTCCGTGATCAAGTTGGCTATTTGCTTGGGCAACTTGCTGAGCACTTTGTCTTCCTTGCTTTTCTCGGACTCGGGTTCTTCAATCTCAAGTTTGAAGATGTATGCCACTTGCTCGCTCTTGATAGACTTGAGCAGCTTCTTAACAGACATACACTGCATGATGGGGACAACTTCTTTACCTGTGATCTCAATGACTTTGCCGTCGGGCGTTGTGAGGGTCACCTTCCGCTTTCCACAGTCAATGATGGCCCCTGCTGGTCCAAGGTACTCCATGCCTATTATCAGGTCGTACTTGCCGATACCCATTACTTCTGCTCCCATCGGGATGTTAATTCCCGGCAAGTCAATGTCGAAGTTGATTTCCTTTCCCGCCGTTTGTCTTATTGCTCCACTTGCCAATATTACTGGCCTTGGCTTGGACTTTAAGGGTTTCAGCTTCAACATGTCGACCATCCTTGGGGAAGCGAAGTTGTGGCTACTTCCCGAGTCTATTAGGACTATAAAGGACTTGATTTTGGCCTTCCCTATTGTGGAAATTACTCTATACTAATTCTCTGCCTGTTCTGTTTCTATAGCAGCAAGGATGTGGCATTCACCCTCAATGTAGTCGCGCGGTGCCTCGCCGTCGTCGTCGGACGGAGTGTCCCATCCACCCAACTCCGCTAGCGCTGAGCTCATAACAAAGGGGCAGTTCGTCGTTCTGTGGCCCGGCTGGAAACATCTGAAACAGAGTTGCTTCTCCATGCATTCTTGTCTCTTTTCCTTTGGCATTGCCTGTAAGAAGGACCTCACTGCCTTTGAATAGTTGGATCCTTCCGGTTTGTCCTTGAAGGACACCTGCTTTCTTTCCTGCTGTCTCCCCTGGTTGCCATTGTATGGGGACTTTGTTGGACTTGGGCTGGCTGCCCCAGGGCTGTAGCTCCCTGATGCTTTGCCTCTATCCTGGTAGTAAGGCTGTTTCTGTGCACTGTTCTGAGGCCCTGATCCTTGCAAACTAATTGCTTTGGATTCTGCTTCGGATACTAACTTGGGGTCTATTGCCCTTACTAGTTTCCGGATCTCCTCGTTCAACCCCTCGATGTAGCTTTCCACTGCATGTTTTTCACTCAACTTCGGCACATACAGTCTTAGTCTCATGAACTCTTTAGTGTACATCTGCACCGTCTTGTACCCTTGCTGCAATCTGTAAAACTGTTGCATCATGTTTGACTTGTGTTCCCAAGGAACATAGTGGTGCTTGAAGGCTTTCGAGAACTTCTTAAATCTGCACCCATCTCTGCTCAAGCCATGGGCCTTGGCATAGCCCTTCCACCAGATGCGTGATGCTCCTTTCAGGTTGGCTGTTGCCACCCTGCCTTTGTCCTTATCTTTCATGCCGTATGCGTTGCCATACTCGCTCATTTCGTCGAGCCATGCCTCTGCCTCTAAGCCGGATCTGTTCTCGCCCGAGAACTGTTCAAGTTTCCGTGCCTTCCATACATTGCCCAGTGCCGAGTCTACCTTCTTCTGGTAGTCTAAAGCCTTAGTGTCCTTCTGTCTGCCATCTCTACGGTCCGGCACTTGCTCAGCCTCTTTCTCGGACTCAGAGTCCGAGAGCGAGCTTGAGTCGGAGGTTTCTGTGCTGGGGGACCTCCTTCTCTTACTCCTCTTCTTGTCCTTCCCCGACTTTTGAGGTATTGTTTGCGGCCCGAATGATGCTTGTGCCACTAGCAGGGCTTTTATCTGGTCCAGTTCCGTCCGCATTTGCGACATCTCCTCTTCTGGAGTCATGGGACCATATCCTTCGAACAGGTTCCTTGGAATGGGTTGCCTGTCAGGGGTCTCTTCGTCTCTGTTGGGTCTCCTGTTTTGCTCGACTGTTCTTTGTTCCCTATCTGCATACACAATTGGCCATTGCCTTATGGTTAGATTCATTTACTTTATTGTACTCATGTATTTGCCGATATAATTTTTGGAATCAAATACACTCAACCAAGCATTTAAATATTTGGCACAAAATGTTTTTTATTATATAATATTATAGATACAATTCTTCCGGGATCAAGATTTAACTACTCTTGAAATCGCCGGTAGGATGGGTTATCCTCTAAAAACTTCTTGACTTGGGTCGTTCCTACTGAGCTTCCCAAGTTTCTGAGGACATTGGTTGATGTCCCGCCTTGCAAGGCTGCCACCAGTTCCTCTACTCTGCGGTCAGAAGTGTAGGCCGCTGTTACTGCCAATCTTCCCTGCCGTCGGTAGGGCACGGCGAAGTCGAAGATGTCCAGTGCCATGGCTCTCCTAACTAAGATAGCATGGTCGACATTTGAAGCTATTCAAGCATGCATGCCAAAGCCAGAGTGCGTGGGGTCGCCTTTGTTTTCCTTGGGGTCGGTGCCACGCCTTTCCCTTTGAGCTTCTTCTGAAACTCTGCCTCCTTGGCTTCTAGTTCCTCCCTCTTCCTCTTCTTTTCTTCCCGCTTCTTTTCCCGGCGGCGCTCTTTGGCTTCGTGCTTCTTGATCCATGCCGCCAATTCTTCTTCTTCCGCTGCGGTGAGGGTCGGCTCTCCCTGCTGGTCCTGCTCCTCGGTTCGGTCCTGGTCTTCTTTCCTTTTCCTTTCTTCCTCTTCCAATTCATTAAGAATTTTCTGCATCACATCAGGCTCCTCGTTATCGATGACATCTGTACCGGCGTTGGAGTGCGCGTCCTCTTCTACTTCTGTCTCATCTCCTCCCGTGGGGTTGCCTTCGCGCTCCTCCTCTACCTCTGTCTCATCCCCTCCCGTGGGGTTGCCTTCGCGCTCCTCCGATTCTGGGCTCTCGCTGGCTGAAGATTGCTCTTCTTATCGAAAGAGGCGCTCACGAAGTATCTCGTGGACTAGGGCGCTGGGGGTTTCGCCTGGCCGGGGCTTCCTGGCAGTTTGTTTCGTTCGGGCCATGGACGGATCTTCGATCTGATGTCGGGCGCCAAAGATCGCCTTGACAGGTGAGAGCGCTTTTCTAAGGAGGAACGTGGAAAATGAGGGGGTTTCTAAGTCTATTTATAGATGGTCAATTTTAGGTCAAATTGCAACTACCCTTTTTGGGTCACCAAAAACACTAATTATTCTACTTCATGGCTAAATTTAAACGATCTAACCTCGTGGTCTCACATGTTGCGCCCAGATCAATAATGAAAAGTTCATTTTTGATCCTGGCGCGACGTGTGAGACATGGTGAAATTTTGATGCTAAAATTTATACATTCTAAACTTGTTTTTAGCAATTTAACATGCTAATTTAGCTAATTTTAGGCTTGGAATTGGCATTATCATGTTACTTTTAGAAGATTCATCATTTTTCATGAAGTTTTGGGTGCAATGTCTCACACGTTGCGCCCAGGCTAAAAATGAAAAGTTCATTTCTGCTCCTGGCGCGACGTGTGAGACCATCCTACTTTTGAAGGGTTTGGCTCACTCTTTTTAGTCTTTTTATGCTCTAATTAACTTAGCTGTTACTAGCTTAGCATATACTACAAAAATGAGAAAAAAAATTCCCATTTTTCGAGGCTTGAGGATCCTATCAAGTTAGTACTACTGGGAGCATGGCCAGTGCTTTGCACTTGGTCTCCAAGAACATAGCTCTGATACCACTGTGACGTCCCCTATTCATATACGATGCCCGCACCATATACAAACAGGAGTTCATCCCCCATATCAGCTCCATACTGATACAGGGCCCTCCACATATCACTGTGACCGTCTGGAGTCCACGGTGGGAAGAATGAAGGGGTCATTTCACCCCGTCTCCCTCAGGGCCTACCTAGCTGCGGAAGCGTAAACATACACGTCAGTAACATAACATCATATATCCACCTCGAAGGGTGGCACATCAACATCTGCATAGACAAAGATCAGCACAATACAAAGGGAGCTCCTACCCAAGGCTCAGACTCCGGGGGATGACTGACAAGCTTGGGTCTCCAGAGTTCATTGCAGACAGAATCATGACAATGGATTGGGCTGGCATAAGAACATGGCATTGGGTTGTCCACTCCATCCGCCCCTCCTATGCACACTTTGCAGAGTAGGTTGAAGAGTGTTGGGACCTGACTGTAGCCCGCCGGATGCATAGCCAAAGGGGCTACTCCTGGGTTGCATCTCCCCAGTTCCGATGGGGCAGGTAGGGATCACTCCCTCCAGAGATCTCCATGCTGACTCAAGGCGACTAGAGGGCCACTGCCCTTATTCGACTTAACCCACTGGAAAGTGAACTCCACTCCACGGGTGTCGAGCCCATGCCTTACCCACACTCAGTGGCAAGCCATTAGACCTAGTCTGCTGGGTTCCCCGGTAGGCCTTACACACCAGAGGGATCGATCATGAGTCAGAACACGAACCTCCTTCTGAGCCAGTCTGGCCCCTTCACCCACAACCAGGTGGGGTTCTTGTACACAGGCCGAAATCTAGTAATGCACTAAGAGGGACTAGCTAGGAGCATCAACTACTAAGCTTTAAGTCTCTACCCCCCTTCCCCATACAATGAGTTCACAGAATACATTCTTCCATCATATCATCATAAGAAATAAGAACTAATCTACATCATAGAGTTAGGTTCTTTAGTTAGGGTCAGTCTCGGGATCTGCTTGGCTACTAAGGGTAATTTAATAGGCTAAACCTATTGGTTTGATGGCTGGAATAAGGTTTAGGCTATTAAATCGACCAAATACTTGATCCCTGGTTCACTCCTCTTGATCCGAAGGCGTCCATATCTCTGTTCTACTTCGGAATGCGATCGAAAGGAGAATCTGACAAGCTGGGGCGCACGGGCAGATCTCGGGAGTTGGATTTGACTCCTCAGCGCGCGAATCGAAGCTCGGAAGGTCTGTGGGCGAAAAGGGAAAAGTTAGGGTTTGGTGCCTTATGTAGGCTATCAGTTAGGTTTAGGGTTTCCATGACCCTTGGTCTGCCTTTAATTGGGTTAAAGGTCTGAAAGTGCGCACATTGCTAAGTGTGCGCACCATTGCAAGTTGCCCCCTAGGGCACCCTTGCTTGGGTACACGTCGGCGTGCACGTCGATTGGAACGGCGTGTACGCGTGACGGTGCAGTACGGTATACGTCTTGATACCGTATATCGTACTGGAACGTCACACCTTTGGGATCAGCATCTGTGGCCTCTGTTATTGCTTTGCCACGTCTGTAATAGTACTCAACAATACTAAATAAAAACCAAAGAAACGACACACACTAGGCTAGGAAAAAAAATTCTTCATTTTATCTATTCATTTTTTTTTGGCTGCGTTCTATTTGGATATGATAGTCATTCCTCACTTGCGCCCCAGAAGCACTAGCAGTTCGGCTGCAAAAACTTATCTTCTTAGGTGTTCCTTTTGCAAAGTGATGATCCAAAGCTAAAACTCCCCTTCTAATGCTCCTTATTTTAGAGAAGAGATCCGACTATGGTTGTTTTTTGCTTTGCAGCATGATAATCTGAAGCTAGTAATTTGCCAAAAGGAGCCAAAACAATCGATGCTTGATTAGCTCTGCTGGATTCATAGATGGAGGCCGAATCCATTGCATTGCCCTGCGATCTAGATCTAGCATATTTGCTTTTGTTTCTTTGTTCAAAAATGCATGCGCAGAGGAAAAATTTAGGAAGCATACAGTGCGTTTGCGCAGGCAAGCTTGTTGTAGAAGGGTCTACCTTAATCCACAAAAGAATAACAAAAACTTTAGCCACAGCCAAAATCACACGGACGAAATTTTTTGCCACAGCCAAAACCTTTAACGGCATGAAAGAATCTTTAGCGTACAGCCGAAATCCTTAGCATGAGATGGTAAAACATTCAGCTTGATGCGAACTAGACAGATTTGAACCAAATTTCTTTCTTCGGCCTCTTTGTTCTTCAGCGTTATTGATACCTTGAGGTCGGAATTCTTGAATGTAGATAGAATATGTGGATTTGCACCACAAATTTTACATGAATCCAGAGCCGTTGGCCGGCCCAGCAATATCTAAGACCACTTTAATCAATCCCTTTGTTTTCTTATGGGCGTACAGATACGTTTTGTCGCTGCAGCATTGCATATGAATGGGGCTCAAAATTGGAGGTTTGTATCTGATTTAGACCTAGCTAGAGCTTTTTGAGCTTGAATAGGCTTCTGGGTTCGCCGGACCAGTTGCATCTGTGGCCTTCTCTAGAGATCCACCATTTTTCAACTCGGATTATTGTGTTTGGCATTGGTAGATTCATGAATACGGTGGTTCATCAGTGAAAAATTAGTCTCTGTCCAATTAATGGAATTGTCTCTTTCTGGCTTGCCACCGGAGTAGACCGTCGTAGCTAGCTATGGGGTTTTGAAGCTCGGAACGGAGCAAATAGGGCTTCAAGGGCTTGAAATTTTAATTGGATCTTCTTCATTCAGACCAACAAATCCAAATCAACCGCGAGGCATCCCGTGATGTTATGAAGCTTCATGTGTCGGCGCGGTCTACAGTGCTTTTTCAAGGTGAGCCATCCCAAATCTTTACTGTTGGTCGGGGGATCCGACAGGGTTGTCCTTTGGCGCCCTTGCTCTTCACTATTGTTGCCGAAGTGTTGTCTCAACTCTTTGATGTTGCAGCTCGAGAAGGCGTCATCCAGGGTCTGCTGGAGGTGTGTAATCAGTATGCTGATGACACTTTCCTTTTTCTTATGGCCAATGATGAAAACCTCCATAATGCTAAGCTGCTCCTAGATACTTTCTCCCTGGCCTCTGGAGTTCTTGTAGGTTGGAGAAAGTGCACTGCTCTATGGACACTGGATAGTGCTGTTCCCTCTTGTATTCTTGACTACCCCTGGACGGTGCTTCCTCATCAATCCAATTTAGCCGCCATAAATGCACAATAAGTGCATATCATAATAAATGCAGCATTCTTTTCTTAAAATTTTGTTTGCACATACGTGTCACCATGAGGATGCTTCAAATAAATAGCATCAAACAAATATTTACCAAACAAAAATTGACACTGAATTAGATATGAGTGATAAATGTGAATATGTTGCTAAAGACATAGCCAAGGTGGGAAAAGCCGTTTTGATAGAAAAGTAACAATGCTTACATTTGGCAAAAGGGAAAAAATGTTGGCGTCGACGGAGAAGCCGGTCACCCAGGCGGCTGTCGGAAACCAGGCAACAGCAGGTGGGAACCTCGCGGGCACAGGCCAGGGCCTCCGCTGGATTCAAAACGGTCTTGTTCCGGACAAGGCAAATATGGAGATGTATGTTGGAGAACAGGCTGCTGGTACTGACAGCAAAAGCAAATATAATCATGAGGGATCAAGAGTCAACTGTGATGGGTCAGAAATCGCTGCTAAAAATCGTTATGTGATGTTAGATGCATCGATTAAGGCAGGGAATGCAAAAGCCCCAAATTTGGAAGCCAGTTCTATAGCTGCAGGAGATTATAACAATAATTCGAGTTCAGATTTTGGGGCTTTTGTCCCAAACAAGGCTGATTTTGTTAGTGAGTTGCAGAAACGGGATTCTATTACCAGGACAAGGCATGAATTGATGGCAGAAGAAAGGATAAAGTTCGACACAATAAGTCAGGTACCTGGAAAAGGGAAAATAGATATAAACAGCTCTAATCCATGGAAACAAGGAAAGAGACGGTGGAAAGAATTATAAGGCCCAGATTCTCTGAGTGGATTAAGAAAGGATTTTCTAACGACTCCCGTAGCAGCAGAGTAGAAGAAGCACTGAACTCCCTTTCTTCTAAAAAATCATCTATCAATTTAGAACAACTTCTTCAATCAGCAGGGTGTAAGGCAGAACAGGGCAACTTCAAAGTAACGGCGATCGATCACTCTAAACATGTCAAGAACATGGAGAATCTAATTTCTAAGGCAGCGATAGGGTTTTTTACGGGAGGCTTTCTAGATTACAGGAAATTACAAGCATGGCTTACCAGGCATTTGGACGCCCTGAAAGTGCCACAGTTTCAGAGCATCAAAGCTATTGGCGGTAATTTTTTTTTAATACTATTTGATGATGAGAAAGCTGTAGAGAAGATAGTCTCCAGAGGAGTGGACCGTTTCGCAGGGGAGTTTGTATTATATCAATATTATACTCCTGGTTTCACCCCAGATAAAATGTCTGCAGTTAAACTTCCTTGTTGGTTTGAATATGTAGCATAATAACAGGGGGTTTTCTTTGTGTTTTTGTACGCTTTTCACTAAGGTTTTCCTATGATTTCGTGATGTATTCAAATGGATGTACTAATGCGTACATCTAGAGTGCACCATTTCTGAGCCATTGATTTTAGCCTTTTTTTTTCCAATAGTCAACAACCAATGGCTCACAACAAAAGCCCTTTTTTTGTGCGTGTGGTGCATAATGGTCAACAACCAATGGCTCACAACAAAAGCCCTCTTTTTGTGTGTGTGGTGCATAATGGGCAACAACTAATGGCTCACAACAAAAGCCCTTTTTTGTGCGTGTGGTGCATAATTGTCAACAACCAATGGCTCACAACAAAAGCCCTCTTTTTGTATGTGTGGTGCATAATGGGCACATGAAGGGCTTGAAGGGCGCATGTAGTGCAGTTTCCCCGCCGGCAACACATTTCTTATCATAACTTTTGATCCGTAGCTCGTTTGAGATGATTTTTATTATGTTGGAAAGCTCTCTCCGAGATCTTTGTGATAGTGTATGATATGGATATGTTTGGTTAAGTTATCTATGCTAAAACAGCAATTTTCCGGCCGGGTTTGGTAGGCTTTCACATCCTACCGGTGATTAATCTGAGGATTGCGCTATTGGATATTGTTTTATGGCTCATTCCGAATGAAGCTTGCAAAAAAATTACCATGCATTTTTAGATTTTGAGGCGCTTATTAAGCAAATTCCAAGGCTTCTAGATCCTTGTGCTAACAAGCGTAAACGTTCCCACTTTGGTTTCTCACCACAAGAATCCATGGAGGCCAAAGGCTGCTGTTAAATTCCAGTTGAAAAATGTTTGTGTATGGGTGTTGCAAACTTTATGACTTTTAGAATAATGAGATCAATCTGCTCTATCTTTATGGTAACTTTTACTTATGTTCTATTTGTTTTATTGTGATGAAATTCAAAAGCTACAGGTGATGAAAGCCTCAAAGCTACGGGGGGAGGGGGAGGGGGGGACGTCCCTAAGGCCTTTGCAACACAAACCATTAACATCCAACATATAAAAATTAAATCCCCCAACACATAACAACCAACACATAACAACCATTGACATTAAAAACCAACACATAACTACCATTGACATTAATTAACACAACCATTGGGTCCAACACATTTAAATTAAAATCCCCCTTAAACCCCCTTTGGTTTGGGTGCATATTCACACGGGGGGTGACGTAGGGCAGCGAGAGCCCTCATAATTGTATTTTGCACGTACAAAATCAACACCATATAGTATTCCGCTTGAAATCTTATAGTATTTTGCGAATCTTGTTATACAGTATAGCAAATTTTGTACTTGCATACCCCACAAACGAGGAACTTTACGTACGGTGTAGATTAAGGAATAAGGGGTGAATATGCCTATCCAACATCTCTCGTTGCCCGGAGTCACCGGATATGCTAGACCCAGAATTTTTAATTGCCATAGCAAAAAACTTAGGGTCTTATATAACCCATTCGATAGCAAAGGGTCCAAGGATTTGTGTGGGCATCACAACAGCAGAAGGTATTCCGCAGTTTACCATTGTGCAAAGTGGGATATATTACTCTTTGTTTAAGTTTGGGAAATTATAGAAGGATGTTTCCCACAATGGAAATTAAAGGTTTGGAGGATTGCTTCATGTACAGGAGAGAAACACAAGGTAATGTGAAAGTGGCGAATGAAAAGGCAACAAAATTAAATGAGGAGAAAACTGAGAGAGACCACTTAAACTCAGGCGAAAGGGAACATGAAAATACTTCAACTTCTAAAGACAATCTGGAACTAGGGAAGGAGCAAGTGCAAGGGAAGGACATAGAAAATAAATTGGAGCAAGTGAATCAGGAAGAGTGGGCGATAGTGCAACACAAAAGTGGTGGTCGGCTTAAAAATCAAATGCAAAAGAGGCTGCCCAATTCAGGTGACTCCACAAAAATTCTCAAAGGTTATAATTGTACTAATGATACAATAGAGAATCACGATAAGGAAGGGGCTACTGATTATATGGCAATAGATTGTCAAGTTGTTAATGGGGAATTCCCAGTGCACAATAACAGATGGGCTGATTTGCCAATGTAAGAAAGTATGGAGAATCTTGAAAGTATGGAGAATCTTGTTGGTGAAATGTCAAGAAAAAGAAGAATTACATCAGGACACGAAGAGCAATATTGTGAAGCGACACTCACCCGAACAATTTAATATACTCTCTAATGGAGCAAAAAATCTTAAGCTGGAATATCAGGGGGGTAAAATCCTCTGAAGTAGACTTTCTTTAGCACTGAAAAAATTTTGTCCAGATATTATTTGTTTGCAAGAGCATAAATGTAAAAGGGAAGAAGTAGGGGCTTTGGTTAATATAATAGGGAAAGAGTATGTGGGCATTATATCTTCTAGTGGCAGTTCTAGCGCAGGAACCTTCATTGCTTGGAAGAAACAACTGAAAGTTTTATCGACGTATACTGATCATTTTGGAAGGTGCGCAATACACTACTACAAAAATAGGTAGAAATGGCACAAAAGTGACGTCTATCCTCCGCCTTTTTGCGGTGCATAAATGTCACTTTTGTGCCATTTATGATGTTTGTGCTCTCCAAATGACACAAAAGTGACATTTATGCACCGCAAAAAGGCAGAGGATAAACGTCACTTTTGTGCCATTTCTACCTATTTTTGTAGTAGTGATAGTAACATGGTATGCTAATGGTAGAAAATGGGGAGTGATAAATATTTATGCACATAATCAAGCCAGGCAAAGAGCTTCCATGTGGGCCAGTGTGAAGAACAGACTGAAAATTTTTGACAGAGATATACGGTGGATTATGGTTGGGGACTTTAATATGGTGGAAACTAGTAGCGACAGATATGGGAGCAGGATTGAGGTTGTGCATGGATTTGAAAGGGAACAGTGGCTGAACTTGCTTAATGAATTGGGATTCATGGAACTACAGGGAGACCCAGGTTTCACGTGGTGTAATGGTTGGTGGAGATGGCAGGGCATATGCACGACATGATAGATGTTATGTAAACTCTCAGGTTTTGCAAGAAATTAACATATCACTATACCGGCATAATTTCTTAGAGAATTCTATTTCGGATCATAATCCGCAGATCATATGCTCTTCTAGAGATAATACCTCTAAACTGCTAAAGACAGTCTTCAAGTTGAACCCCAGATTTCTTAAAGATGCAGATTTTAAAGATCAATGTAAGTTGATTTGGACAGAGGCTAGCAGAAATAAACAGGGAATGGAGGCAATGATCGTAGCTCTGGCAGCAGTCAAAAAGTTTGCTAAGGCGTGGGGTCGTAACAAGGTGGCCGAGGAAAATGCTTTGTTGGAATCACTTTACAAAGAATTAACAGAACTCAAAAGAATTGGCATTAGCGCAGGCGAAAGGGAAAAAATAATTCTAGGGAAAATTAAGAGGCTAGAACAAATCAAAGTTCAGCAAGCAAGGACTAAAGCAGGATTGACGTGGATCAAGGAAGGTGACAAATGCACAGGTTTCTTTTTTAGAGTAGCAAAGCAGAGGAAACAAGCAGCCATGCTATCTTCAGTACAGAGAGAGGATGGACTCATTATCCGAAACCCACAACAGGTGAAGGCGTTCGTCTCTAACCATTTTGAAGATTTTTTTAGGAAAAAGAATATACAATTTCAAGACTGCTTTGAAGAGTTAATTCTCTCAAAAGTTGTATCCAAGGTATCCGCTACACAAAGGGAACAGCTAGCACAACCATTATCCGTTGATGAGTTGCGTGAGGCTGTCTACTCTCTTTGCTAAAAATAAATGTCCGGGTCTAGATGGCATTCCAGCAGAATTCTTCCAAGAATACTGGGAATGGGTGCAGCCTCTTGTGTACAATGCTTATCAGGACTTTTTACATGCAGATAAACTTGATAGCAAATTAAACACTGGATGTATCACCTTAATCCCAAAGGTGAAAGAACCGAAGTCCATAGGGGATTAAAGACCTATTACTCTGTTATCAACCTTTTACAAAATTATAGCAAAAGGTTATGCAGAAAAAATAAAACCTATTCTGGTGGATCATATATCTGATGTTCAGTCAGGATTTATTCCAGGCAGAAGTATCCTCAATAATATTGCGGCTGCTTTTGAAGGCATACACTGGGCAAGAAAGACACGTCAAAAGGTGCTTTACCTAAAACTTGATTTTAAGAAGGCATATGACAGTGTGAGCTGGTCCTTTTTGGATAAGATGTTGCTTGCTTTTGGCTGCGGACAAGAGTTCACTAGTATTGTGGCAAAGCTGTTGAAATCATCGCGTGCATCTATGTTAGTTTTGGGAGAGACTTCCCCTATTTTCAACGTAAGTAGGGGCATTAGACAAGGATGCCCCTTGGCGCCTTTCCTTTTTAACATTGTGGCAGAAGGACTATCTCAAGTGCTACTTGCAACAGTGAAAGATAGGGTTATAACAGGGCTACAGATGTCAGATGGATTGCAACAAGTCTGTAATCAATATGCAGATGATACTTTTTTGTTCTTAGGAGCCTCAGAAGATAATCTCATAAACGCGAAGCAGTTACTGGATTCTTTCTCTATAGCATCAGGTTGTTTTCTCAATTGGGGCAAATGTGCAGCTATTTGGCCATTAGATGAGCCCCTTCCGACCCATGTCACCACTTTCCCCTGGACCATAGTACCTGTTGGGTCTTCGTCGAAGTTGCTCGGCATTCCAATCGGGGTATGCACTTCATCCTCGAAATTATGGGATGAGATCTTGCTCAGTTTAGACAAACATTTGAGATGTTGGATGGTCAGTAAACTCTCCATGGCAGGAAGGATCATTGTAGCTAAGTCAGTGCTTAGCAGTACTCATATTTATGCCGCATCGGTGCTGTTGGCTCCTGAACCAAAGCTAGCAGAGTTAATAAAAATGGTGCGAAATTTTGTCTGGGTTGGAAATGAGGAAGGAGCCAATGTCAAAGTAGCGTGGAGAAAATGTCTGAGATCCAAAGCCCAAGGGGGACTAGGAATGCTTGACTTTAAGTTGCACAGTAAGATCCTAGTCTGCAAATTCATGTGGGAAATTCTCCAACAGGACTCGAAATCTCCGGGCCTTGAGCTTTTAAAACAATCACTAACTCACTGTACGCCTTGCAGAAAACCATTTCATAAGGCAGATCTCCCCTGGGCTCTCTTTTATAAATTGAGACCATATGCAGGAGCTTCACCATTTCTTAAAGGACTATTAAAAGCTTGGGAGGTAGTAAAAGTTCTATGGCGCCTGGATATAAAAAATTGTACCTCTGTGTCTATGCCTTTATGAAGTGAATACCAACAGAGGCCGCGTGCCACTCTTCTCGGTGGTGAACAAAAGAACACAAAATAGATGGATTGGGGCAGGTTTATCTTGCGTTGGAGATTGGTATCGAAGCGGGGTACAATGCTCCTGGGAGACTTTCAAAAGCAAGTTTAACTTGACAACGTGGGATAAGCGAATTTGGAACATGGTACGTGATAATATTCCAGCTTATGCGGTTCCACAAGTAGGTGATTTCTGCTTACCTCGTGAAAATCTTGATAAAAAGCATTTTGTTTCAAAGGCATACAAGGCCCTACATGTGAATGAATTGATAAGTCTCCCCTCTCAATGGGAGTTAACATTAGAAGATAACCATGTCACTCAAATATGGAAAAGAGTTTGGAGAAGCTACCTGCCACCAAAGGTATCCACACTGTTATGGCAAATTATCCACAGAGCAAGCAGGGTAAACATATTAGTGAACAAGTTCAACAGTAATGTATCATCGAGTTGCCCAATGTGCGAGCGAGAAGAAGAAACAATTGAACACTGTTTTATGCACTGCAGGGAACTCCGATCAGTATGGGAAAAATTGAAGGAAGAATTTGAGATTTCTATTTCAGAAAAGGAGATCTTGTTAGGCCTGTATCCATCATCTTGGCAAACTGGAAAAAGAGTTGCTTTGAATCTGTGCAAAGGATGGCTTTTATGGCTAATATGGAAGAGGCGGAGAAAATTTGTGTTCTCCCACGAATATCTATCCCCTAGTAACATTTGGCCGTCTTTGAAGCAAAAGGTCTGCCAATATCTTGCAGCATTTGAGGAGGAGGAGTGGGCTTCCCAAGCTCACGACTCTCTTTCATCACTCTTATAAAAGTTCAGCTTCGTAGCCAGTGGTTATCCCTACATAATAAGCTATGTAGGTGTATGATATCACTGGGCGTATGTATGTTAATGAGTTTCAATTAATATATATCTGATCCTTCAAAAAAAAAAAAAAAACAATGCTTACATTTCCTTACTTTGTTGTAAGACATAAAACACTAAATATGTAATACCAAAAGTAGAATTCGACGTGTTAACAAGGACAGCCACTTCTTAAAAATGCTTACATACCTTACCTTGTTGTTAGCATAAATGCACCCAGAGGCAAACGCTGACAATAGATCTCATTCATATGTTTGAACATAGTCTATTTGTGTTAGCATAAATACATTCATATGTTAGCAAACTTAGACCCAATTGGGACGTTTATATGTTTGACTATTTTGTTGTCATATGAAGAATCAATTTGAGCACTTGTTAAGTGAGCATAAATGCATCGAGGGAGATATTGTTCATAATTACATATTTTGACTATCATGATAACATATTAAGAATCTAATTAAGGACATACTTGTGGCAAACCCTCGCTCATGTGGGTAAATGGTATATTCTAGATATATGCAAGTATATACTTGGATATGCTTTTTGATTGTGCTTGATAAAATATGTCTAGAGTTTTTTTTGTTAATGCACAAACAAAAAAAATGCAAACACACTTTTAGGTCAGTGAAGGGCAACTCTCCGTGCACACCACTTTATTTTTCCTCGCATGCAAAAAAAAAAAAAAAAACAAAAAAATTTTTTGAAGTTCAACCCAAAATCCTGGAGCCATACCCCCGACTTTTTCGAATCGTGGCATTTAAATCCACAAGAAAATCACGAATTATAGCAGACATGGCATGCGCGTTTCAATAAGTGGGCGTTTAAGCTTGTATTTTGTGTAATTTACTTTTGCTTGTCTAGCTAGCTAGTTCCATAAATTATTTTGGTTTGACCTAGAAAATTATCCTGAAAATTTTATTTTGGTTTGACCTAGAAAATTATCCTGAAAGAGTTTGTGTCTCAAAAACCCTATGGGTTTAGGGTTCTAGAAGTTTCCCACTTCCTTATTTTTGCCCTTCTCCCATTTGCAACGAGCAGCTTGAATCGAAGATGTTTCGTGCTGTGGCCTCCATATCCTCCGGCGTTAGGTGAGCTTTATTAACAGGTCTTAAAGCTAGGCTTCAAGCATTTTTACTGATCGTATCGTTGTTTTTATTTCTGACAGATCACGAGTTCGTGCTCAGGTAGCGATCTTCAATCCATATAGCCAGTTATCTGACTGATACCTTTCTTTTGCATCTATATTGATTGTAATCTGTGTTGATTGTAATAGGATATTAGTAGGTCGCAATGGGTACGAAGATATGCTGCAAAAGATATCAAGTTTGGAGTGGAAGCTCGCGCCGCAATGTTACAGGGTGTAGAGCAGCTTGCAGATGCTGTGAAAGTCACTATGGGTCCAAAGGTTCTTCAGCTTCTTTCAAAATGCGTCTCGTTGTTTTTCGGATTATTATAATGGATAAGCCTTGTTTGCGTCCAGGGACGAAACGTTGTGATCGAGCAAAGCTATGGTTCTCCCAAGGTCACCAAGGATGGAGTAACGGTTGCTAAAAGCATTGAATTTAGGGATAAGTTAAAAAATGTAGGAGCTAGTCTTGTAAAACAGGTGGCCAATGCAACGAATGATGTTGCCGGTGATGGTACGAGGCTTACCTACTGTAGTTTCGTGCTATGATCTTGATTGCATTGCCGAATGTTCTTACCAGATTTAAATGGTTTAATCTTGTAGGTACGACATGTGCAACTGTTCTTACCAGGGCAATATTTGCCGAGGGTTGCAAATCTGTAGCTGCTGGCATGAATGCCATGGATCTTAGACGAGGCATCAACCTGGCAGTTGAAGCTGTTGTCAGCCACCTGAAGAGTCGAGCAAAAATGATTAGCACCTCTGAAGAGATTGCTCAGGTCTGTGTTCTTGCTCAGAACGGTTGCTTATCTGAAAAGTTTTTCCATGGCCTTGGATTAATGCGATCTTGTGGACATACAGGTTGGTACAATCTCTGCAAATGGTGAACGGGAGATAGGAGAGTTGATTGCCAGAGCAATGGAAAAAGTTGGGAAGGAAGGCGTTATCACTGTATCGGTAAGTATTGTGATATAATGGATTCTGGATCGAGGATGGACTGGACAGCTGTTACAATGGATGCAGCAAGATACTGACCACTTTCAACTTTCTACTTTAGGACGGCAAAACTTTATTTAACGAGCTTGAAGTCGTGGAAGGAATGAAAATGGACAGAGGATATATTTCTCCATATTTCGTCACCAATGCTAAAACTCAGAAATGTGTAAGTCTTTTGAGATGCCAATTTGATGCTACCATTATCTCAGTGAATTGGTACTGAAATTGTGCTCACACAGGAACTGGAGAACCCTCTTATACTTATTCATGAAAAAAAATTTCATCTGTGAACTCTATAGTACCATTGCTTGAGTTTGTTTTCAAGGTATGAGCATGCGTATGCGTATTCTCTTCTGAGCACATTTTATTGATCTTAGAAATGACGTCCCTGCTTCCTGTAGGAGCAAAGACCACTACTTATTGTTGCTGAGGATATAGAGAGTGAGGCTCTTGCAACGCTAATTGTTAATAAGCTTCGTGGCGGATTTAAGGTATCCAAGTGTTACTGAATGCCCAGAGTGGTTGTTCTGGAGCCATGTCTAATATCCAGAATCCTTTTAGGTTTGTGCTATTAAAGCTCCAGGATTTGGCGATAACCGAAAATCCAACTTGCAAGACCTTGCAATTTTGACTGGGGGACAGGTCAGTGTCCGTAACCTAGCATTTTACTTTTGATATATCAATAGTCTTACTGTAGGTGTTATTGGATACCTGATACAGTTGATCAGTGAAGATCTTGGACTAAAAGTGGAGAAGTTCAAGCCAGAGATGCTAGGGACAGCAAAGAAGGTACATATATTGCTAAATGACAAAATTCTGCTACTGTAGAGCCACATTCAATTTCTGTACTGAAGAATTTTCGCAATGTCAAAATACAGATCACTGTGTCGAAGGATGATACCATAGTTTTAGACGGAGCAGGAGATAAAAAGGCAATTGAGGAGAGATGTGAGCAGGTAGCACTGTTTCTCGAAACCTAGACCACTGTATTTGGATTGCTGCACACTTCTAATGACCATTTGTATTTGCAGATCAGAGATACGATCAATGAAAGCACTTCTGATTACGATAAGGAGAAGCTACAAGAGCGTTTGGCTAAGTTATCAGGAGGTGTAGCTGTGCTTAAGGTGTTATAAAAATAGTGTTTTGTTATCCATCTTGAGCACAGATACTATTGTTTGGGTTGAATTTTCTAGATTGGTGGAGCCAGTGAAGCAGAAGTAGGAGAGAAAAAAGATCGTGTGAATGATGCCCTTAATGCCACCAAAGCAGCTGTGGAAGAGGGAATTGTTGCAGGTAAGTGTAATGTATGTGAAGATTGGATGCATTTCAGTGAACATTGGATGCACTTCAAATGCAGGCTGATTCTAAACATCACGGCTGAAAATTTATTAGGTGGTGGAGTTGCCCTCCTTTACGCTTCTCGGGAACTAGAGAAATTGCCAACGCCTAACTTTGATCAGAAAGTTGGTGTACAGATTATTCAAAATGCGCTGAAGGTGGGTTGTGCCTTGAATGCTTTCATATGGATATACTTGGATGTTACCTTATGTGTTTGTGTCGTTGTACATGCCCACATATATAATAGCAGCCAATGCTGGGACTGAAGGAGCTGTTATTGTTGGAAAGCTTCTTGAGCAAGCGGACTTGAATTACGGCTATGATGCAGCAAAAGGTTAGAATGGCTGGGAAGATGTGGCATGTCATGATATAGCGTACTGATGGTCTTACGATGCAGGTGAATATGTGGATATGATAAAGGTTGGCATTATTGATCCTGTTAAGGTCATCAGGACTGCTCTGGTGGATGCAGCCAGGTTGGTCTTTGGGTCATCCTTTTCTAGTATCTCTCTTTGATTCCTTTCTCCTCATCTATCCAATCTTCTTTTCGTTTACAGTGTTTCCTCATTGCTTACTACTACTGAAGCAGTCGTCTATGAGCTACCCAAGGAAGAGAAGCAAGCACCTGCGGGCATGGGCGGAATGGGAGACATGGATTATTGAAACTAATTTGATACAGATGCAATAAAGCTTAGATATTGCCCCTGTAGCTTTCCCGGTGGCAATCTATGCCAAGAGTGTTGTACTACTCGGAAAATTTTGTAATTATAGAGGGGTTTGACAATTCTTTTGTGCAGATGAAAATCTTCTGTTCTGCGTATTTGTGAGCCATTATTGAACATTTCACTTCAAAATCTGACATTTTTAGTTTGTCAATAAAAAGCAGTTCTCTGGTCCTTGCGTGATATATTTTAATGTATAGGTCTGAGTATTTAACAGTTACAAATTACAATTACTGCCATTATCTCTATCATATAATTATAAAGGGGTAGTTTCTAGAATGTTCTATTATTAAACATTGAACCCAGATTTTTCAATGGTTTGTGTAAGGGGAAGCTACTTGACGAAGCGTTTCTAGAAGCCGTTGTGGAAGCTGTCGCGGAGTTTCTGGAAGGTAACCGGAATGTCTAGGGGCTTCTGGAATGATCTCGAGAATGCTTTGTTTTGATATAAAAGAGAGGAGCGGCCGGTCGGTTTAACCCATAGCGACTTGTGGCGGCTATAGGAAAATGGGGTTTCTGGAGTATGGTTACCGGGAACGGCGTTCCGAACGCCGTTCCGGTTCCGAACACGTTCCAGGGCATGCCACGTTCCCGGAATTTTTGTTCCCGTTCCAAATGTGCATGTTACCCGGAACGCCGTTCCGACAACGTTCCGGTAAGTTGGGAACGTTGTTCCCAACTATAAAATTTGTTTTGACCATTTCCTTATCTTTTTTTCTTATTTTTCACTTTTACTTTTGCAAATTTCGATTTTGGTAGGTTGGGTATGTGGTGGGAGGATTATGGATCAGTAACAAAAGAGCTCCAAACTTTGGCCATTCGCATATTATGCCAAGGAGCAAGCTCCTCATCTATTGAGTGTTTGTTTAGTCACATGGGAAGCGTAGCAACAAAGAAAAGGAACAAACTTGGCACACAGAAAACTAATGATCTTACTTTTATTGGTGCAAACATGCGACTAATAGAATTCTGTTCTAAGATGGATTTTTCAAATGAGAAATTCATTGGCGTGCACAAAGAAGAAACAATACCTACAGCATGTGAAGATGACGACGACAATGACAATAATGAAGCCGAACATTGTGAGGATGAAGAAATTGAAACTGAAGAAGGTAATGGTGATAATGAGAATGAGGATATGCTCATTGCTACTGCTGAAAATGATTTTAGTTCTACTAGTTAAAGCATCGTCATGAAATTAATGTTTTGAAAACTATTGTTTTAGCTACTTTATTATGAATATGTTTCAAGGCTATCATGCCATATATTTGCTATAATAGAAGATTTCTTTTTTATAATGATGGCTTAAGATATATTCGTCATAAAAGTTAAACTATGTGGTGTTTTTATGTTTATTTATAAGAATATGTAATACGGTAGAGCCTTGTTTTCATTTGGCCATTATTATACATCACCCTTTGACATTTTAAACTTGAAAACTAGTTCAATAGGTTAATTAGCTCATGGGAACACCAAATCCATTTTCAAAATTTATTTTTTCCAAAGTTGGATGTTCCCGTTCCGAAGTGTTCCGGTTCCGGTTCCGGAATTTGGGGCGTCGTTCCGGTTCCCGTTCCGGGTAACCATGTTCTGGAGAGAGACGACGGAAGCTGTATTTGAGTTAAATAACGCTTGCGTTTGAAACTTGCGGAGAGCTGGGTTGAGTTTTGAGGATTGCGTTTGATGCTGCCGACGTCTAAGGGCGCTTGCTCTGTTTTCTTTTTTGTCCGCTTTTCTTTTTATTTGAGTTTCTGTGCTGTTGACGGCTAAGGGTTGCTGCCTCCGGCATCAGGGGTAGCATCAAGTGTGGGTTGCGATGCGGATTCGAGCAGATACCTGGCTGTTCACTTGCGTATAAATCAGGTAATTATTTATTCCTTTGTCCAACCTGAATTACTGAGCATGTATATATCATCGTTGTCTTGGCATGGAGTCTTACCGTAGAATATGAGTTCAATATAACCTCTGTATGGAATTTTCCCGGATGTCCATCTCTAATGCCAGCTGCGTTTTTTTTGGACGAGATTGGACAGCAGCTGAGACGCCTTATGATGGTTAAATTCTAGTTTGCTTTCACAGGAATCAAAAGAAATGTCTTTGAAAATCCCTTAGGAACATCCATGGAATTTTAATTCATGATTTGCATTGATTTCCTTCTAGTTATTAATACTGCCGCAGTCCTCAATGTTTCAGTCAGCTCACAAGGTATTCTGGCCTAAGCGCTAGCGGGTGGCATGTTTGTGCAGTCAGAGATGATGGTTTGGGTACAGTAGATTGCTGGGGTGATAACTACTACGGTCAATCCACGCCCCCTTCAGGAGTAATGGTCCCCTACCTATGGTCTATGAATACAGGATAATAAACTGTCTTCGTAGCGAATGCCTGGGAAAAGGGTTTCACAGAACTAGAGCTTCAGTATTCTGCCATATTTGCAGGCACATTTCATGTGTGTGGAATTGAGCTAATTACAAGAAAAGCACTGTGCTGGGGAACCAACGACAATGGGCAATATGATGCTCCTAGCAACTACACTTTTTCAAGCTTAGCAGCTGGAGATAATTACACATGTGGTCTTCGGGATGATAATCACGAAGCATTTATAACACATATGGTCAATGCAAAGCCCCCAAAGGGGTTCCTTTTTCATAAATTGTTGCAGGAGATGTTTATACCTGTGGTGTGAGGCAAGATTCGAGACACTGAAATTCAGCGCTGGGTAAATTATGAAGGTAAACTGAATCATCTGGTTGCTAGCGAAGGGGTGTTTATACCTGTGGTGTGAGGCAAGATCGAGACACTGAAATTCAGCGCTGGGTAAATTATGAAGGTAAACTGAATCATCTGGTTGCTAGCGAAGGGGTGTGCCAAAGTGAATGTGCAAGTGATCAGTATTATTATGCCCCAGGTAAGTGTCCAAGAGTAAGTGACAAGGTTTAATGGTGGTGCTGGACATTGAATTAAAAGTATCTGTTGCAAAATTTAAAAACATTTGAAATTTTAAGTTCTGGCCTCCGTTTGACTTTATACTGGGCATCCAAAATGCCCATCAAATCCTTCTGTTGCCATATTTATTCGCTCTAATATTTTTTATCAAAATGTTTTTGGTCCAAATCAGGGATTGGCTAATTTGCAATTTGAATCTCAAACAATTCTAGCAGAGAATCAGAAAAAATCATGTGCATTTCTAGCAGAATACCTTCTAAAGAGTTCTCTACATCTATATTTGCTTCTTGAAGCAAGTTTACATGGGCGAATCAGGAACCCAGATAGCTAAGAATTAAGAAGGCTATAGGCATGCTTAGTTTTGGCCTGGCAACGAATCCGTAAGAAAATTGTACATTTTGAAATGGCTAGAAATGGCGCAAAACTTCGTTATACCATATGCAAATGTTTGACATGTATGCTGTAGCTCTTTGAATGACTATAAGCCACTCACCCCATCGCACATGCCCTACAACAGCATCTACTCCATTATGTGTGACTATAGGCAGCCTCAAAAATATTGCTTAAACATTTCGTTTGTCTACTTGGGCTATAGCCCATGCTTCCCTTCATCCAGGGTTACACGTTACACGTGTCAGGGTTACATATGTCTCGCTCTCAATCATTGTGACTCGCAATAAGAACTAAAAACTTAAAAGCAACCAAAATCTACCTAAGAACAAAAATTTGGGCCTGATTGTGTGACTTCAGGCTTTGAACAAAGGGAATATAAAAATAATAATTTGTCTTCTGAAGTATGCTTAAGACAAATGATCCACAAGCCATCCCACCCATAAGGTATTGAGATTTCTGGCTGGAACTTGGCCGCTGTGCACACCCAACAGAATTGGATTTTGCCTATACAAGCTCTGCTATTTGCCACAGACCTGGGTGACTACAAATCGCTTGCTTTTCCAGTAACAAATAGCTCCTGTTCTTTTGTTCTTTAGTTCCTTACAGTGAATCTCAGAAGCCTGGCTATGCTGGTAATGGCTATGCAGGAAGTTGGGATGGTAAGCGGTAGCCAGGTTAGGATCTGCAACAACGAAATCGTTACTCCTTCTGTATATACAGCTAATGAACAAGTCCTTTACAAATCGATGGATATGGTGGCAGGATGGGAGTAGTGCACAGTCTGATTGAATGAAGGATTTTGAGAATCGAGGTAAGCATCTGACAGAAATGCTGAGAAAAATGTTGACACAGAGATTATGTTCAGCCATTCTTCTGCTGATAAGGTTATTTACAGTATAAATTACGAGGCTCCAATTATGAGGTGGTCGTGGTATCACATTGCAAAGGAAGATGGAGATGCCGGACTCATAAAGGACTTTTAATATAATAGTGCAACTATCTCTGCTTTGGATGCCCAACGACAGAGCAGAATGAAAACAACTATGGGCAATGACGACGAGAACTAGAATTATTTTTGCGCAGAAAATACATATATAGAGGTAAATGGAGGGATCATCATTTTCCATTGTTTACTTTTTACATGCCATACCAATCCGATTTTGCAACTGTGGAGTTTTTTGCATATTCATATTCAACAATAAAACAGAAAGGACTTGATCTTTCTTAAATATTTCCATTGCCAATCCTCTGCATAAAGCTCTGATTATTGAGAATTTTGCAGCATTCATGGCTTTTGCGATGTGACACTCAATTGTTCCATTAAACTAAAAGGGCAGTTTTTGAAATTCTCTAGCATATACTTGGTATATTTAATGATTTTATGGCTATAAATTTAGGACTAAGAGAATTGCCATTGTTGCAATGTATTGGTTGACATGGCAGAATTAAGCCACACAACTCACTCAACATGAAAAATGCTTGGAGTAGACTTTAGTATATACTTGACAATATCTGGTTAATTGCAACCAGCACAGGTAGATGAAACTGTTTGAACTATGTGTAATCGACAATAAAGAAATAATACTATGAAATAGGAAGCATTCACATGCCAAGCTCTTCAATAATAATAGGAAGTATCTATATGGACACCCAAGAAAGTATGCTAAAAGAAAAGATAGGCAATCCACATGTCCATCGAGATATCAAATAGAAAACTATCAATACAAACCAGTGACACCCATCTACTTTAGGAGCATGAGAACTCGAGACAACAACGTGGTGTTAAATCCTGTATGTGCAATTACTTCAAGATTGCCTTTTGCTTTGCCCACTTTGAATTGTCACAAATCCATTACTAAACAGGGTCTGAAACTTATGATAAATCCAAACAGGGTTGGAACAAGAAAAATGTTCGCGGCGGCCTTGGCCGCCGCGATAAAGTACTTGTATTATTTAATGGGCCACCAAAAACATCCTTATCTCTACATCAACTTGGTGAGCCCCTTTGTTAGTCTGGTGTAATTTAAAAATTGCTGATCTAGATTTTTAGTGCCTGGTCTAATTTAAAAATTGCCGGTCCAGTATACTGATCCTGTAATTACCAGTATACTTAACCCATAATTATTTTATAGTATATGGAACACAAAGTATACTTATATCCTGTAATTATCCACACATATATAATTATCCACACATATATAATCGAGTCTCCCATTTTTCTTTTTTTTTTGTTCTGCACTTCTATTTTTTCTCGGCCGCAATCCTTTTCATTATATAGATGCCACGTATCATCAGAAGCATTTGATCTGTTAGAAGCTGGTAAGGCGGCGGACAGCCTTGCCTCTTCTGTTGCGATTTTTGCAGAAGCGGTTTTTGCAGAAGCAGCTTAGGTGCCATTGCCATAGCCACTTTTGGCGCAGAAGTGGAAAGGAACTCCATGGCGAGATTAAGAAATCTGAAGAGCTCATCCGAGCTCCTCCTCTGTCTGCTTTCCTTCCTTCGAATTTTAATTTTTTGAAGGCAATGTCTCCATGTGGTTTGCTTCGGACTGCCGCAGAATGCTTATCTCTTGCTTGACATTTAAAAATGTGAAGATCGAGCTCCTGGGCTGCCGGAACCTTGGAAGAGCTCGCATTTTCCATGGCTATGGTTTCGACGAAGAACTCGAGATTGTACAAATTAAGAAAGTAATTAATGGACATGATTCAAGCGCATACTGATCTTCCATTTTATACAAAGCTTGGGCAGGTTTTTCTCCATGTAGAGGATGCAATTGCATCCCTATACAACCTGAAAGAAGAGAAGAAACACTGGATTAAATCATCGTATGCTGGATCTTATTTGGCAGCACTCCAAATCCTCTGGAATGCAGATTGTGCTTTTTACTGGGCAAGGGCCATTGGCAGAGTATTTCCAAGAATTTTGTGATTTCTCGAACACCAACACAAGTAGCCATTCATGCACAGAAATATTTTATTCGGCTAAACTCCATCAACAAGGATAAGAGACGGACTAGCATCCATGACATAACTAATGTTAACAACAATGGGGAGGCCAGGCAACAGAGTCACCCATCCATTACAGGTCAAGCAAATAATATGTCATCACCTATGAGTTCTCCAGGTGTGGGTATGTACTTACATGAACCCGATGATACAGCCCATTGCACCAACAGTGACTTCTCCAGGGCCCATTCCTTCAGCTATTCACAATTCCCAGTTTGTACATTTTACAAGAGCAATGCCTAACCATGGTGCGAATATGTCGCCACCAATTTCTTATTCTGTGCCACAGCAAGCAATGCACCATGGCTGAGCCCTGTGTCTCATACTCAACCAGCTCTATTCTTTCCCTTGATCCATCTGGCCTACATCTATGGTGTCTGTAAATTTTCATTCATGTTATAAGGGTCTAGCAGACCATTATACAGCATAGATTGGTTGCTTCATTCGTGTATAGTATATGGATTGAGAGAGCCTTATTAATCATTTTTCCTCCGTACTTCTCTGTACATTGTTGGAGAGTTGATGAGACCAATTACAGTCTTTGCAACTAATTCAATCCCAGGGTAATGTGATTTGATGCAGGCCATGAAAGCTGTTTGAGACTTATCTCGAGAATGGCAGCAACAGCTATGGTATTCTTTAGCTATGGTATTCTTTGGGATACAAACTAGATAAAAGCTTTGCTCAGTCAATCCTGAAATTAGGAACTGAAATTTTTGAATCTTTATATGGTGTACATGAGCAATCTGTGGTGAGAAATATGCTATTGAGATTTCGAAGATGAGACACTTTTTTGGGAGTCCGTAGAAAAATCCAGGTTAGATTCAACCTCTTCAGTTCCTCTTTGTAGAGGTAAGAGATACCCTCTTCTTTTGCTTGACGCCTGCAAAAGAAGGCTGTGCAACAAATGATTTTTTTGTGCTGATACCCTCTGCCATTTCTGCCATTTTAGCCAGACACTTTACAATGGAAAATCTATGGGTTCATGCTACGGATTCAAGCCCTGGCCCTGTCTTGGTCTGACCAGGGTCGGATTCAAGCTTGGCTCTTGTTGACCGGGTTTTTGGCACCCGGTCAACATGAAAAAAGAGAAAAGAAAGAGAACCATTGGAGAGGGGGGGAGGTGTGAAGAAGATTAATTTTGTGATCTAAGGCATTGGCGAGATAAATTTTAGATGTAATGGGCTCAATATATAAAGGCCCTTTAAGAATATCTCCAATGGTTGAAATAAAGGGTGGAGATGAAATTAAAAGGTTAAGATGAAGAGGCAAGATCAAAGGTGGAGATTAAGAGGCAAAAATTAAAGGTCAAGATGAAAAGTGTTGTTTATAAAAGATTTTTGAGGAGCACGAGTTCCTCCTTTTGCCTTTGCTCCAAGTTCTTGGGGATGGTGGCAGCCCCTCCTCGAACTGGATCAAAGGCCCCTCCATGGTTCAGAGACATGGAGGGACCCTCTTGTATTTGAAGTTTATGCTTATATAAAACTTCTTTTGGGCCCAAAGTCATTCGTTATTCTTCCAAATTCTCTTCAAATCTCTTCTTCCACACTGATTTCATATTGCAGCTTCTGATTTCATATTGCAGCATCCAAGATGATCATGATTTTTGCCTTTGAGGCCACTTGTTGGGGATTGTGGGAAAAATCCGCCAACAGAATGGAGGTTCTACCGAGATGGTATTCTTCCCCAGGATTATTCTGGTGCTGCTGTGATTTGTTCTGATTTCCTGCCATTTTCTTGGATCCGTGTTTTCATTGCCATTTTTTTCCCCTTGCCTCTTACTTCATCTCTACCAGGCCGAAGTGCTGCTACAAATCCTTGATGGTTTTTTTTCTAGTGTTCATTCCTGCAGAAATATCAAAATGCAAAAAGAAAAGAATCAACGAAGAAGGCGGGTGTTCTGCTTCAGATTATTTATGGAGAGCCAGCAAGAAGCCAACCCTCCAGACTCCATCTACCATAACCAATCACCATACCTATTTGCTTGCCATCTGCAGCAGAAGAGGAGGAAGAGAAGGAAAGGAGGGAAGGTCGAACTGTCTGCCGCCTTACTGCTTCAGCCGAGCACTTCTGCGTCATGCCCTCAGCCGTCCGCCATAGCCGCCCATCTTCCTTGTCTAAAAATTATGGTCCATCCTCGTTGCCTCAAAACATCATTTTTGCCCTATTGCTACACCATTGCCACAATTTTTTTGTTTGGGCGCCGGCCCTTTTTCCTTATATCATTTTTGCCAAAAAAAATATAGCCATCTTGCCCCAAGCATTACATGTGTCTTTCCCCAAAGCCCGAAATTACCATTGATTTTCTATTATCATGGCACTCACTATTATTATCATCATTCTATCGAGTTCGAAGTCTCGGATATCAAAACTTCGGTTATTATCACCAAATTATTATCATCATTCTATTGAGTTCGAAGTCTCGGATATCAAAACTTCGGTTATTATCACCAAATTATTATCATCATTCTATCGAGTTCAAAGTCTCGGATATCAAAACTTCGATTATTATATGGTGTTGGAGTACACCCTAAAAACTCCAAATTATTATTATCATCATTTTTCGAGTTCGAAGTCTCGGATATCAAAACTTCGGTTGTGTTTCTTATTGAGTCTAAGGGACCAACTATTGTACTAAACATATGAAAAAATTTGAAGTAAGAGGGCCGAGGGGACCGACCCATTTTTTGTTTGGACGAGATGTTGACCGGGTTTTTGGCACCCGGTCAACATAAAAAAAGAGAAAAGAAAGAGAACCGTTGGAAGGGGGGAGGTGTGAAGAAGATTAATTTTGTGATCTAAGGCATTGGCGAGATAAATTTTAAATGTAATGGGCTCAATATATAAAGGCCCTTTAAGAATATCTCCAATGGTTGAAACAAAGGGTGGAGATGAAGGGGTTGAAATTAAAAGGTTAAGATGAAGAGGCAAGATCAAAGGTGGAGATTAAATGGTAAAAATTAAAGGTTAAGATGAAGTGGCAAGATCAAAGGTGGAGATTAAGAGGCAAAAATTAAAGGTCAAGATGAAAAGTGTTGTTTATAAAAGATTTTTGAGGAGCACGAGTTCCTCCTCTTGCCTTGCTCCAAGTTCTTGGGGATGGTGGCAGCCCCTCCTCAAACTGGATCAAAGGCCCCTCCATGGTTCAGAGACATGGAGGGACCCTCTTGTATTTGAAGTTTGTGCTTATATAAAACTTCTTTTGGGCCCAAAGTCATTCGTTATTCTTCCAAATTCTCTTCAAATCTCTTCTTCCACACTGATTTCATATTGCAGCTTCTGATTTCATATTGCAGCATCCAAGGTGATCCTGATTTTTGCCTTTGAGGTCACTTGTTGGGGATTGTGGAAAAAATTCGCCAACAACTCTGTCGGAAACAGAGGACGTTTACTGGCAGAAAAACAGAGGATGGAAAGAGATGATTGTTAACCGGCTAGAAGAAACTTACAGACGATTTCCTTGCTTCGACCTGCTCGAATGACCTAGTGCAAAATAGCCTGCCCTTCCTTCAACGATCTTCACGGTTTGCCAATGCAGAAAGGGGCTTTGCCATAGATAGACTTGCACATGGCTTTGTTAGATTTGCAAGCAAAGTGCTTGCCAAGCTTTGTCTTCTTGCACGGGCTTTGCTATGGCAGAGAGAATGTGGAAACAGAGGAAGAGGATGGAAACAGGGGATTGTGCAGGAAGCGAGAATTCCATGGAATCCAAGCTTTGGGATGCATCAGTTCGATTTCTGACAGGTTTCCAGTTTTGACGTCTATTCAGAGCTTACTTCTATTTATGTCATGATGGCATCCTTATTTAATGGAAATTTGTAACATCATATTGATCCTTCAAATGTTTCGATATCTAATAGAACAAATTCATTTGCATTGCGCTTAATTTTTCTTAAGCTTCCAGATGGAAACAAATGCAAAAGATCAGAAGTCTTTGCTAGAATCGTTGAAAAGCTTTGAGGATCCAATTAGGTTTGTTTCATTCACTCAATTGCAGTGTTATTCTCAGTAGAAACTAAGAGATTTTTAATAGGTGCCATAAACAAATAAACTGCAGCATCAAACAGAGAGAATTTTAAGAGGTCATTTAAATATCGTTATGCTTTGAGTGCTATGTACAATAATCCCTACTTGAAAAATGTGTGTCTTACTTTGCAAGCAGACTGGAAAGATCAAATGATACAAATTGTTCACCATTTGTCTATGGACCTTTCACCATTTGTCTATGGGCCTTTCTATTTCTCAGCCAACACTGGGGGTTTCTGATTCAACATAGCAATGCTTGCTAGAGTTGCAATAAACGGAAAAACCCAGGAATGCATCCATATCCACGAGCTTTTGTTAGTGCAAACACTTTGATTGCCTTAGTTATGGTCTTCTTAATCGCATATGTAGCCTTGCCACATGAGCATCATTACTCAGACAGAATCTTAGTTATCCAATATCCATTTGGTTCTTGGATTGGACCAAGTACTATCCCTTGGAGTAACACTATCCTTTTCTTTTTCAATATATGTGCAAATATTTCTTTGAATAATTTTATGCAACTGATAAATTTCTTGTTTTATATAAATCTCAATTTTTCCTCTCAATAGTAGATAAATTTAACTGATTGCCGATTTTTGAGGTCCCAAGAAGGTGTATTATTAAAGTCACCCCCATAATCCAAGTGTCAATTGTTTGAGAAGAAATTCAATTATTGATTTCAAGCCAGATCCCCTCTCTAATTTTGGATTAGTCGAGGCATAGAAGGGCTATTGGCAATGGCTTATATTGTTCCAGATAATACACAAGCCACCAGAAGTGTCAGTTGCCTTGATCCAAATGGCCAAATGAAAGCATTCAAAGTTTGGAAATATGAGCTCTTGAAGGATATGAGCATGATAGGATATCTAAGTTGAGAAATTGCAGGCTTTCTGTTGACATGACCTTCTATCCCTAGGGCAGAGATAGGGAAACTTAGAATTGACTTCTTATCTTCCTCTTGGAATTGTGCCTCGTGTTAGCAGCAGGAGTATTTCCTATCTGCAAGGCTTTTTTGAAGAAGCCTTGGATTGAATATTGGAAGAAGGATTAGCATTTAAACTACTATTAGGTATGAGAAAAATATCCTCATCCCAGGTTTTATTGAGATCAGATATATCAGTGGCATCTTCATTTTCTTTATCAGATTCATAATTCGAGTGAGAACAATCCCAAAATTTAGAGTCACAACAATCATGAAGAACAGCATCCAAATTTATTTGTGAGATATTTTGATCATGAAAATCAATTGGATTAAGAACTTGCCTGGATTTAGAAAAATCCTTGTAAATTGTATGCTCGTCATGACCTTGGAATTCTGGGGTTAAGGGAATCATATCCTCTACCATAGTTTCAACACATTATTTCAGTTCACAATTTCTGTCCTGAAATACATTCATAAGATCTATCACATCATGATCTTGACTAAGGTCTCCATTTTCTTTATCTCCTTCAGTATTGATTGAATATCTGTCACTGGCAAAATTTGTCAACACGTCATTTTTTGAACCATTCTCTACAACTATCTCTGTGCTTTCAACAATGTCAGCTGCAATTGGACTCTGCCAATGCCAAATTTTGCCTGTCAACTTTGTCTATCTTAGAAATTTTCAAATCAGAGAGTTGAAAAGCAATTTTGTGGGAAATATTTGTTACGTAGGCCAGCGGAGAAGAGATATCATTGAGAATGATAGGTGAGTCAGAAAGGTCAATAAGGTCAGGAAGTTTATGACTAGCTGATGAGTCCAAGATTGAAGGAGGAAGATTAACATTCTATGAAGTAACAGATGGAGGTAAACTGACACATGGATTTGGAACAATATCTGTTTCCTCAGCATCTGCACAAAAGTCATCAAAATTACTAGCCAAAACCTGGTAATTGTTCACATAATTCTGCTTGAAGATAGCCATTATTCTATCTTCTAGGTTGCATAAGTCTTCAACAATGTTATTATCCTTTTTTATCATTTTGAGTAATCTTGTTTGACTTATTTTCTTTTAATAATAAATACTCATTCCTGTTCATGAGTGAACCATGCAATTGGCTAGAATTATTCAATGGTGGAATAATTCTAATACCTTTGTTTCCAGAGTTTACATATGGAGAAAATTGTCTCTGCTGTCTTTCATGATGGTCTTCAGAGTTTGGCTCAAATCAAACTCTTGTTTTCACTTAAGCATCCTTCTGTTATGCTCAATGCTATTGACACTTATAGGCTTGAAAGCCATGGATTGATTGGCCTTAATATGTGGCATCTGTTGAACACAATCCTTAGGGGCTTCTTTAGGAATTGAAACCTTTGCATCTACAAAAGAGCCTCTGTTCAATACTTTTATGCCTGTTTGTGGATTTACCAACAAAGATTGACTGGATTCTTGAGTATGTGAGTCAAAAATGTCCTTTGTATTTTCCTTATCTCTAACAGCTTTTTTCTTCCGAATCCTTTTAGCACTACCATTAATATTTTGCTATTGACATGTAACGGGCCCATGGAGACTGTTCGAGTGGATCTTGGTGTCACGTTCCCAAGACACCAGCATAAATGGATAGAAGCGACTATCCATAAACATCTAGACGGTTTTATCCAGTTGGTTAAGGGCATGTCGCTTAGGAATGTTGCATTTGGTACCAGAGTAGGAATCGAGTTCGAGTCTCCATAAAGGCAAATATGACCCAGAATACCGTTGGATGGTAGGTCATGACTTGGTCTTGGACACCATGGGTTGGTGTGATCTATGGTTTTTGATGCTCGAGGACGAGCACAGTTCTAGTCGAAGACTTGGTCTTGGACACCATGAGTTGGTGTGATCTATGGTTTTTGATGCTCGAGGACGAGCATAGTTCTAGTCGGAGATTGTAACGGACCCATGGAGACTGCTCGAGTGGATCTGGGTATTTGCGTTCTCGAGACACCGACATAAGTGGGTAGAAGTGACTATTCATAAACAGTTGGCTAAGGGCATGTCAGTTAAGAACGTTATATTTAGTATCAGAGTCGAGTTCAAATCTCCATGGGAGCAAATTATGACCCGGAATACCATTGGACAGTAGGTCATGACTTGGTCTTGGACAGTGGTGTATGGTTTGTGATGCTTAAGGACGGGCATAGCTCTAGTGGAAGGGATTGTAACGGGCCTATGGAGACCGCTCTGGATCTTGGTATTGCGTTCTCGAGACACCGGCATAAAAGGGTAGAAGCGATTACTCATAAACATCTAGGCGCTTTTGCCCAGTTGGTTAAGGGCGTATCAATTAGGAACGTTACATGACATGTCTACTAAATAACTGGATCTTTGGTTGCTGATGATGTAGCTGTATTTGATGGAGCTGGTGTGTCTTTGGTTACAAAATCATAATGGTTACTGATTTTGCCCAAAGAATTGACTTGAATAACATGTTGATTTTTAATTAATTTATTTTTGCCCTCTAACTGTTTGGCAAATTCTTCATAGCTAATGTTTCTACCATGTCTCAAATTCAATGTTGTCCCGTACGCGTACCGTACCGTACGTTTCGCACGTATTTTTTGAAAAAATATGTATTTTAGACAATACGTACTTAAAGTGCTTAAAATACGTTTTTTTTAAAAATTGAAAAAAAGCTTAAATATAACAAATTATGCAATATAAACACAAATAGACTGTTGGAAAGTTGGTTAGCATGTTTGTTTGCTATCTGGGAGGCCCATGTTCGAATCCTAGTGGTTGCAAATTGAGTCTGTTTTGAGAAAACTGTGTTTGTTTTTTTGAAAAAAGCATTAAGCGTATTTTTTAAAAAATATGTGTACGCGTATGGTACGGTACGGTACGTATGGATTGTAAAAAATACGCGTATTAGTTCCTCAAATTTCATAGATGATAAATATATGGCAAACCAATCCATCTCAAATATAGAATAGACTCAGGGTAAAAAAAATTGTCTATAAATGGAATGGCAGTTGGTATAATTTTGGTGAAATCAACTTGGACAAAGCATTTAGGTGGCTTGTAAAGAGAGTATTCAAAAGCAATATAAATTCCCAGAGAATTGAAAATTATTGCAAAGCAGTCTTCATTCTAGTAGATGGGGCTAAGCTCGCTCTTAGACACCGAAGCAATACAGGAGTTGTCAAAATCTGAAAGTGGTAAATTAGGACACCACTTTAAGAAAGAGAGATGAAAGGTATTGCATGTGAAATTTCTAGACTTTAGGCGAAATAAGGCAATTCTTGGGTTATCACATTCAACCATAAGGTATGGATAATTTAGCCAGTAGATAGAGCTTATGGAAACTCCTTTGTGCATTTTTAGTAGTTGGTCCCAAAGTTTGTCAATTTTTAGCTCTATCGAGTCAACCCTCATCATAATAGCAAGATTTGACAAAGATTGAATTTTAGAAGCAATTGAGGGTTTAAAGTAATACCTTTGAAAAGAACAATGGTAGGAAGGATTGTTCACATGAAGTTGTCAAGTTCATTGGCCAAGTCACGGTTTGACCATAAAATATCTTTGGGTCCATTGCAGGGATGATGTGATATGGGTCTAGATTGGTCAAGTTGTCCCAAACTGGAGGATAGCTTGAAAAATGGAAAAATTCTTTTGGCAAAACCGAAATATCAGTAAAATTTGGGCACATCAAAAGGATTTTTAAGGAAAGAAATTAACTGAGAAAGTAGAGCGCCCCTTTGGAATGAAAATAAGTGTTCGTGAACTAATGAAGATTTTTTAGAGACTCAGCTTTTAGGTTTTGCGAATGATTTTGACTTATAGACTTGGTCATAATGAAAAAGCTCAGGTAGAAGCAACAAGGGGAAAAAATAGGAGGAAAGGAGAAGGCAAAAGGCCGCAAAGCAAGGAAATGAAGAAAATTAAATGGAAGGAGAAAAGGATGAGATAAGGAGGTTTATTTACATAAGAGAGAATTGGAATGCCATCTATTTAACATCGAATTACAATCAAGACATAACAGAGTTAAATCGAATTCAAATTTCAAGATTTCAAGGAGAATTCCCATCATTCGAACCGCAATTTTGCTCATTGTATACTTCCACAAACAATTTGCAGTCTAAACACTCACAATTGACACGAAAAATTCCTGAAGCAGCAATGTATTTGGAACCAACGAATTCTTCAAGCCAAGAGTCAATGATTTCTGTCTCAAATTCAATAGTGTTAAGTACAAAAGTGTATTCAGGAGTGAAGAGATTGTCAAGGAAAATTTGCTTGGAGACTAAGCAGTTCTAAGGATCGCAGAAAAACTTGCAAAAACCACAAGTTAATCTTGTCTTCTGCCTGTTGTGAAGATTTTGGGATCCATTTAAAGCTCCTGTTGTCCGTATTCAAGTCGCTAGCCTCGACAAGGCTAGCAATAAGATTATAGAAATCTGGAACCAAAGAGTGAAATTTTTGAATTTTCAGCTTTGTTTCAGCCCAGAAAAGTAGTTGAATCAAAAAAGCGAGAAAAGGATAAAAAAATCAAGAAAAATGGCGCTCCTCATTTTTTACCTTTAGACCTAAATTATGAGGTGTTTAACAAGGTGGAAATATGCCTTTTCAGGGATATTAAAACCCTCTTCATCCTTCTTCTTCTTTTTCTTTTCCATGTATTTCTGAACTAGTAACAACCAAATACATACATCTATTTTCTATTATGGCCCATCATCCATTTGATAGCAGAGCCTTGCAAGTCTGCACATTTGGACTCACAAGAAAATTTGTGTAGGTGGAATGAGGATGAAGTTGAGTATCTGACTGGAAAAGATTCATATAGTGATGAAGCAACTAGTTGTTCCATTGTAGTCTCGTATTGTTGATAATAATAGAAGGTTCATGTGCATAGAAAGAAGAGTAGTTTAAATGTTGTTGATTGTGCAGGAGTTTCATAGAAGAGTATATGCAATAAAAGTAAAGGTTGTTGACACAATTGGTGCTGATACTGCGTTTATAGGGAGCTTGTTATTGAATTGGGCTGTATGATTGTGCGAGGCAAGGTTCTATTCTATCGTCCGATTGGTCTCCGTGGACGATAAAAACAATTCTATTCTATTCTATTCTATTCTATTCTATTCTATTCTATTCTATTCTATTCTATTCTATTCTATTCTATTCTATTCTGCAGCTCCCCTCATTATCATCTTCCAGTACCTTATTACCTTGTGTCTATTTGTTTGGGTATCATCTCTTATTTCCTAGTTCTGGCCATTCTTGCTTTCTTCGACTTTAGATTGTTCTCTGCTCTTCCCATGAAGGCGATATAGTGTGCCCTTCCTATAGAGGTGCAAATTCTGATTTCCTTTAGGTCAATGTAATTCATAGCATTTGAACTTCTTTGGAATTGAGGGAATTATTGCTTTCATGCATTTGTGAGGCAACCAGTCTATGTTTACCTAAGTAATTAGCTAAACATAAAGTAATTAGCTTGTAAACATTTATAGTTGCAGATAGATGTGAAGCTAAAAGAAGTGATGTTCATATATTCTTGTTGGGCCTGTCCTCTTTTATAGTTGGCTAACTTGTACTTGTAGATAAGAAACATGTAAGATTAACTTCTATGCTCTTTAGTTAATCATCACCAGTGGCCTGGCTGAGTAAGTAAAATGGAAACATAATTGTAATAGTTACATCAACCACATTGTCATTATTGAAGATCCTCAATGCTGCTTGGCATTAAACCTCCATGTCTTGAACATAGCATCATGATTGATCATATTGGAATGCCGCGTCTCAAGTGAATTTACTTGCCATGGCCCAACGTGGCATCTAACATAGCACTATGGAGTGTTTCTAATACCTTGCCATCCTTGTAACTCCTAGATATATCAAGGTGAACTCTCAACCTGACATTTCGTGCTCTCAAGTAGCCGAGAGAAGATGGCCTGGCAAGTTTGCGCCACGGAGATGTTATCCACACCTTGAACCCATAAAACCATATGTGTTATGTTGAGTGACTTCACATCACAACACACTCGTGCAAAAGAGGCGAACGTTAGACGTTCTCAATTGGTGCCCTTTAAAGTTGAGGTAGCTATCTGATATTTGAAACAACCAAAGCTTGTTGTTGAGTTTCTGGATGGCATTTGCAAGCCCCATCATCCCTCTCCTTTGTCAGAACATAACAAAGTTACTTCTCAGCCCACGAACTTACAAGCAGGATCCTTGAGAATATGGATGCACAGTCAAGATTTGCATTTAGCACCTGGATATGATCCTCCACAAGATGCACGTGCATAAAAGATAGATTAGAAATCTTAGACACCATTGCTTCTACAAACTCTGGTGTCTTCAAACTTTTCACTCTAGATGGTTGCAGGAGCTATTCGACTATATTGAAAATGCCAGACTGCCATTCTATCTTAGAGAGAATAGCTCCATGCTTCATCATATCCACACTAGTTCTTATTCTCACAGTTTGAATGAAAACAATCACTATGTGTAGTTACTATTATGAAGATGTTAAGATGGAGGCACATCAACTGGAAAGTTTCGGAGAGAAATGACAGCACATTACCACTTCTAAGTGTGCATAGCTATGAGAATTTAATAAAATGCTGCAAGATATACGACAGAATGGCCAAAATGATGTAGTTAAGAGCGTATAAAGTGACAATGGAGCGCCCTAGGATTTTTGTCGGAGGCTGCTTGATGTTTTTGTTCATACCTTGAGCTACCGACCTTAGGTTCAAGTGTTTTTTGGCTCATTGGAAAGCTGATTCGAAGCTCTTTCGCATTGTAGGTTTTAGGTTCCAGTTGACAGCTGTTTCGGCCCTGACAGTTTAGGCCCCTTTGAAAAGAAACGGTGCCAACTTCCAAATTGCCTACAAAATCTCCTGTATCCATGCTGATGCAGGGGGCAAATTTGGCATGCATGTTAACCCTCTGACTCTTGGCAAGAGCGTCTTTCAAGAAGGTGATTTTCCTACACTGGCACCCTGTGCTAATGCACTGAATAATATAAGTGCTTTGAATGGTGTTAATGCCTTTGTGGACAGTGCCTCGGACCCCCTGGTGCCAATTCTAATGAAGATCAGCCCCGTGCACTTCCTTGGAGGTCCTCAACTCCCAAAGTAAATTCTAGCAGGGAGCATTTTAGTGATTGGATCAAGAAAGACTTGTCGTCAACTACTTCTGCAGTTCCTGTTGCTACAACTATTAATGTGATGATTCAAGATAATAAGAAAGATCTCAGTAACCTCTTAGATGAGATAAGGGCAAACGAGACTCAGTTGGAGCTTCAATTACCTCCCGTAGAAGTTTTTTATCAGCTTAAAATATGTAAGAATACTCTTCAAGCATCTAGGTACAATGTGGTTGAGATTGATCATGATTTGCACAAGAAATGTATTGGTAATTTGATGTCATTTAGTGCGGTTGGTCAATATACTGGAGCATTTCTGGATACTAGGAAGCTTGGTTATTGGTTAACTGGCTATCTTCAGAGAATAGGATTACCACCTTATCGAACTTTAAAGATGATGGATCTTCTTGATTGGTTTTAATGATGATGCTGCTGTCGAGCAACTGGTGGAATGTGGTGTGGACCCAATGTGGAGTGATTATATTTTGTATCAGCCCTACTCGCCTAGATTTGCTCCTGGTACAACTCATGATCTTAAGATGCCATGTTGGTTTTCTATTCCTAATCTTCCTCCTGATCTATTAGTGCCAGAGTTTCTTATCAGTATTGCTAATAGTCTAGGTACTCATTTGGCCCATTCTATTGTTGATGGAGCTAACATTTGTGTCTCTCTTCCTTTTGGTCGTGGTCTTCCTGACTGTATGGTTGTGAAAAGTGGCCTATCTTTCTGAAGTATGCCTTGCAATTGCTCAATGGTCCTCAGTTTGCTGACTTATTTCCTTAACTTGCTCTATTTGCAAATTTTCGTGCTAAGAGAGATCGCCTACAATGGTCCCTTCTTCCTCTGTGCCTCCGCCAACGCTACTGATACCTCTGTTGTTGCTATTCCATCTGCTGCTAAAACCTCTACCCTATAGAAAACTGTGCATACTCCCACTTTTGATGAGGATGCTCGGGCCAAATTACAGAAGATCTAGGAGATGCAAGAGCGGCAAGAAAGTGTTCAGGAGCATCATGAAAATGCCCAAAAGGGATGGCAAAATGTGAATTGGAAAAGAGTTGCACGCAATAAGGCTAGTCAACATGCCTCTAATGTCATGAATGAGTCTGATACTTTATATGGAAGGGTGGAGCATAGATGAATAAAATAATGCGGGGGTAGAGCAGAGAGGAGGCTCTCCCTCACCAAATGCTAAACAAAACAATGGAATAGTGGAACAGAGAGGAGGCTCCCCCTTGCCAATTTCCAAGACGAGATCGGCTGACCTCCCTTCAGAATCTTGCAAGATGGACATGGTTGATGCTAGCTCTATTGGAATGGAGGTGGAACATAATAGTTAGGGCACATGAACCTTTTGTCATGGAATGTGAAGGGAGTGGCTTCTTCCCCAAGTAAAAGGAGCAGGTTATCTTTTTAATTGTCTAAGTTTTCTACTACCTTTTATTGCCTTCAAGAGCATAAATGCCGCCGAGGTGATGTACATAAAGTAGCTAATATGTTTGGATGTGACTATAATGTCGTGGTGTCTGTTGCTGATGCATCTAAGGCTGCTGACTATTACTCAAACAGATAGGTTTGGGCGATGGATAATAATCAAGTGGAAAGATAAGGGCCAAGAATGGGGTTTGATAAATGTCTATGTTCATAATAGACCTTGCCAGCGTGGTGCTTTGTGAGCAGAACAATCGTTATGCCTTTTACACGATTGCCAGTTTATAGAGATTGATGGTGATCAGTCCTTCACGTGGTATAATGGTTGGACAGGAGTTGGCAGAGCTTATACAAAACATGATAGAGGATACTTTAATACTTTGCATCTACTTTTTTCTAGTATATTTTCGTCACTCGAATCTTCTGGATAGCTCCGTGTCTGATCATAATCCGCAACTCTTATCCAATAATGTAGCTAATTGTCGTAGACCTACTCGAACTTACTTTAAGCTTAATTGCAAGTACTTGGAGAATGATGAGTTCAAGATGGATTGTAATTGAGTGTGTTCTCGGGCCATCTCACCTCGTAGGGCATCTCTGGGATTGTTGCAGCATTGTCGACAGTGAAATCATTTGCAAAAAAATGGGGGAGAGTCAGAGCTGCTGAAGCTAGAGGTCTCTTCACTGGATTGTACCAGGAATTAAAACAACTTCGTGCTTGTGGCCCTACTAGTAGAATTAGAGAAAAGGAGTTACTATCTCAGATCAAAGCTATAGAAACTGTAAAAGCTACTGAAGCCAAGGTGAAGGCAGGGTTGCAATGGTTCAATGATGGAGATATCTATACTCGATTCTTTTTTGCCACTGCAAGAAGAAGGAAACTTGCCACTTCTATATATTCTTCGGTGTTGCCGGATGGCTCTCTTATCTCTGATCCTGTGCATCTTAATCAGTATCTTCATCATCACTTTTCTACATTCTTTGCACGACGTCCATTGCCCTTTCAAGAGGACATGCAATCGACTGTATTGATTAAGGTACGTCACATTAATTCTGAAAAGCAGAGGTTGCTTCTTGAGTCTAATATTGTGAAGGAGGATTTAAAAGGAGTTGTGGCTCTCTTAGAAACGGACAAATGCCCTGGTCTAGATGGCTTCCCTATTGAATTTTTTCAGAAGTGCTGGGACTTGTTGGAGGATGATGTATAGGATGCCTTCTGTGAGTATCAGAGATTTAGGTGCCTTGATAAGATTTTGAACACGGGTTGTATCTCCCTGATTCCAAAGAGCAAGGAACCCAATACCATTTCTGACTGGCGACTTATTATATTGCTTTCCTCTGTGTACAAGATTTTTGCTAAGACATTGGCAGAAAAAGTTTGAGACATTTTGGCTGACTCTACCTCATCAACACAATCTAGCTTTCTCCCTCGTCATTGTATTCTCAAGAACGTAGCTGTTATATACGAGGGAATATATTGGGCCTAGTTACAAGGTCATAGAGCGGTGTATCTTAAGCTTCATTTTGCTAAAACCTACGGTAGTGTTGATTGGGGTTTCTTGGAGAAGTGTCTTCTTGCTCTTGGGTCCATAGAGTCATTTATAAGAAATATCATGAAGCTTTATATGTCAGCAAGGTCTAATGTACTATTTCAAAGCAAGCCATTTGATATTTTTGTAGTGGGTAAAGGAATTTGGCAAGATTGTCCTTTAGCACTTGCTCTTCACAATTGTGGCAGAAGTATTATCCCAACTTTTCTCGATGGCTATCCAAGATGGCATCATTCAAGGTCTGCCAATGGACGATGGTTCTCAAGAGGTATGTAATCAATATGCTGATGGCACTTTCTTGTTCCTAATTATCGAAGCTGAGAATTTTCATGATGCTAAGCTATTGTTAGACACATTCTTAGCATCAGGAGTTCTTGTGGGTTGGCAAAAGTGTATAGCTTTGTGGATGTTGGACAATCCCATCCCATCCCTCCCTGTATTTTGGACTATCCATGGAAGATTCTTCTGCATGGCAATACCACAAAGTTGCTTGGTATCTTTGTCGGAATTCACATTTCTGCTTTAGATGTTTGGGATGAAATTATCACACGGTTGCAAAAGCACTTATTTTCATAGAATACAGCTAAACTATCCATGCCCGAAAGGATCACTGTGGCTAAATGTGTTTTTAGTAATACTCATATCTACATGGCATCTACTCTATTAGCTCCTCAGTGTCACATGGAGGAGATTGTGCGTATCATTAGGAATTTTATTTTGGGTGGAAATGAAGCAGGAGCTGTGGTCAAGATAGCTTGGGAGAAGTACAATAAACCTAAGGCAGTTGGTGGTCTTGGAATGTTAGATTTTCACCTCCAAAGTAAGGTGATGACGTTGAAGTTTATTTGGAGGATTCTCATTGGTAAAGATGATTCTCCTGACCCGAGGTTGCTGATGCAGTCGATTCATCATTGTCTTCCATTTCGTAAGGCCACCATTAGGGTCAAAGCATGGAGCTGGGGGGCACTTTTACGCCAGCCAAGCACCTACTAAGCACCCAGTGCTGAAACTTTTATTTATTTTTATCTTTTTTTCTGTAACTCCGTTAAAGCTAAAAATTTGTATTCAAAGGCGAAATATTAATGCGTTTCAAGAAAAAACATTTAAAAAATAAAAGAAAAATATTTTTTCAAAATACAAAGAAAAGGTCCCCAGAAAGCACCCACTAAGCACCAAGTGTCCAGGACATAAAAAGTGTCCCCCCACCTCTATGCTTTGACCCATTAAGCCTCTCCTTCTTTGGACATTGCTTTATCATATACATCCATATCCCAACGCTTCTTCCTTTCTAAAGGGGTTGCTTGCTGCTTGGGACACTGTCAGGTTTCGTTTTCATTTTAATCCTGGGGCGTGTCTACAGTTGTCTACTCCATGTTGGTGGATTCCTTTGCAGGACACCCCTGAGAATGTGCCTCTAAGTGGTGTTGTTCATCCAAAGACACAACGACGATGGATAACAGCTGGTATAAGCACTATTGCAGCTTGGTATGAGTCCGGTCATCTCATATCATGGGAAGCATTTACAACAAAGTTCTTATTGTACAGATGCGATAGAGTAATTTGGACTCGTATTGTTATATTATTGCCACATTGAAGTGACTGTACGGGATTGCCATCAAGGTATCAAGCCAGGGCGCTTTGTTTTCTTCTGTGTATAAATTGCTTCTGCATTCTGAAATCTTGCCTCCTTCTAATAGATGGCATCTTCAGATCCCTCAACCACAGTGGAAAAATGTTTGGATATGGGTATGGGATTAGTTGCTTCATCACAAAATCGCGGTGTTGTGGTGGCAAGTGATCCATAGATGCCTCAGAGTCAACAGGCTGGTCCATAAAATTGATAATTAGATTTCAGAGCTCTGTCCTTTATGCAAGCAAAGGGTTGAAAGTATTGAGCATTATTTCTTATTGTCTTGGGCTACGCACGCATGGTCTTAGTTGTTAACCCTATTTGGCACATCTCAATCTAGCCAGCAAGTTCTACTCGCTATCTATCCTGATGCATGGCACAAATGGCGAAATGAGCTTTTCATCTTGCGTTTGGCTAGCTCTTATGGTCGATCTGGAGGAGAAGGAGACTATTTATCTTTAACGGCATGGATATTGCAGATGAGATTCTTCTTCAGTGGACACAGAATAAAATTGTTATGGCATATAATTGTTCTTCTCTTAATCAAAAGAAGAAAGTATTGATTTGACATACTTACCTTCAGATTCATTCGTATGCATAGACAGGTGGTTGTGCTCAGTTGGATCAGTTTATCCGCTGGGGTTATAATCCTGTCTTTACATTTTATTTTGTTATAATTTTGATTGGTAAATAAAGTTTGTCGTCCTTCAAAAAGAACTGCTTCTGTGAGTGCATTACCTACATATACCATGAAGGCAGATGGACGCATTAATTGCAGCTCGTAAAGAAAATGTCAATCGAATCAGTCTGAGGATGTTTTTTATGAGCCGGATCAGTGTGCTAGTATGTTTACTAATGCTGGTGAACATGTGATTGCAATTGATCACAACTCGCATGTGCAGTGTGTTCAGAATTTGGTTTCTCATGCGGTTGTATGTCATTTCACGGGCCAGTTCCTTGATCTCCGTAGGATGGGTTTTTGGTTTAAGCAGCATCTCCAAAGACTAAAATTGCCTACTTTTGAGTCCTTGAAAGTTCTTGACAAAAAGAATAATTTTTTCTTGATCATGTTTGATTCTCCTGTTCCTGTGGATAAGCTTGTAGAGCGTGGAGTAGAGCCCTTATGGGGAAACTATCTGCTATATCAAGCTTACACACCTGGTTTTGCACCTAATAAGTCAAGTGCTCTCCGCATGCCTTGTTGGTTTGCTTTGGAAGACTTTCCAATTGAAATGCAAGTTCCTGAGTTCATGGTGGCTATTGCTAACGGTCTGGGTTGCATCTTGCCCACTCTATTGTCAATGGTCCTCGCATTTATGTATCTCTGCCTATTTCTGCTTCATTACCAAAGTCCGTTATGGTTAGGAGTGGCCCTCTGTTCTTTAGATATCATCTATCTTTGCTCAATGATCCTGAGTTAGGTAAGATGTTCCCTGATATTGATATTTTTGCTGCTTACCGCCTTGCTTCTCCCTTGAAGCCTATTCTTTCTTCTAGTGCTACACTTGCCACTTTCACCTCTACTGTGACCACACATCCTACTGTTGCTCATGTGCCTTCATGTCTTCCTGTTGTGTCCTCCATGCTTACTCAATCAATCCCTTCACCTCCTGCCCAACATCAACCATTTGATGACGAGGTACGTCGTAGATTGCAAGTCATTCAAGAGACACAAGAAAGGCGGGAAATGATGAATGAGCGATGGCAGAGAGTCAGTTTAAAGAAGGCGGCACGAAATAAGCATACACATGTCACACCACGCTCTTCTGAGGGCACACATGGAAGGGTTGAGCGGAGCAGAGGCTCTCCCTTACCACCTGCGGGTCAGCACACAGAGGGAGTTGATCTAGAGTGTTCTTCTATTGGGAGGGATGAGCAGAGCGGAGGCTCTCCTTCGCCAGGTATCTTACACAATGGAAGGGTGGAACAGAGAGGAGGCTCCCCCTTACCAATTTCGAAAACACAATGGGCAGATCTCCCACTTGATGATACTGCTGAGATGGATGTAGAACATCATCATATATCTTGATGAACATACTATCTTGGAACATGAGGGGTGTAGCTTCTTCCCCATGTAAAAGGAGCAGGCTATCTAATTATTTGTCTAAGTTTCCAATGGATTTCTGCTGTCTTCAAGAGCACAAGTGCTGTAAAGGTAGGGTGCAGAAGCTGGCTGCAATTGTGGGTCCTCATTACAATGTCTTGGTTGCTGCTTCTAACTCAGCTAAGGCTGGAGTTCTCACTGCTTGGAAACCTTCCCTTAATGTTACTTTTACTCAAGTAGACAGATTTGGACGGTGGATAATAATCAAATGGATGGATAAGGGGCGAGAGTGAGGAATTGTGAATGTGTATGCACCTAATCAGCCACATCAACGAGGCTCTCTGTGGGCCACTTTACGGACTAAGATTATGCGGCTCGGTCATAAAGTAGCATGGCTACTAGTTGGTGATTTTAATATGGTTGAGTTTGAAGCAGATAGGTGTGGTAGGGGTTACCACGGGTTGTTCGAGGGATTTGAGCGTGGCGGTGGAAGCGGACTTGTCTTTGGCCGGACTGAGAATGGTAGAGGTTGACGGAGACCAGTCTTTTACGTGGTGTAATGGCTAGACTAGACCAGGTAGAGCTTACGCTCGGCATGATCGTGGGTATTATAATGTAATAGCTGCTGGCTTACTGGGTAACTTGCAAAGAACAAATATGTTGGATAGTTCCATATCTAATCACAATCCACAATGGCTTTCGATCATAGCGCCAGTGCATAGACGAGTTGCAAGAACCTATTTCAAGCTTAACACTCAATATTTGTCAGACCCAGAGTGCAGACATGCCTGGTCCTCTACATTTTCTCGTCTTCGAGGTATGTCTGGGGTTGTTGATGCTTTGGCAGCAGTTAAATCCTTTGCTAAGCAGTGAGGACGTAGGAAGGCACATGCAGCTAGAGGCCGACTACTAGCTTTGTATATGGAGCTTCAAATGTGTCGTTCACAAGCCCCTTCATCACGTATTCGAGAGAAAGAGTTATTGGCAGAAATAAGAAATATTGAGTCAATACAGGCAACTCAAGCTCGCGTTAAGGCAGGTTTGGATTGGTTTAAATTGGGAGATAGGTGCTCTCACTTTTTCTTTAAGGCGGCAGGAGAAGACGTGTGTCAAGCTCCATATCTTAGCTACTTCTACCTGATGGCTCTGAAATTTCTGATGCTGCTGTCGAGATATATGATATCGAGATCACCATCTTCTTTGCTTGCGGACCGACGACGGCCTCGGCACATAGGTCTTTGACTATGTCTTTGAATCGGCACCTTATCGACCCGAGCACCGACCTAACTAAGTAACGGCTGTTATTAGTGGGCAGTGGGTGAACGGCTAATACTATTCTTAGTATCACCGTTTTGTTTATATCATTATTACTTCATGTATTGATATACAACATTGAATACAATTCCATTTTTGCCTTTGTTTTGGGAGCTTGCGCTCTCGGATATTGGTGTGCACCCCCTTCTCTCCCTTTCTTGGTGCAACCTTGACATGGTATCAGAGCACTAGGTGTGCTGAGATTGATTCAAGATCAACACAGGGAGAAGGATGCAAGTTTCAACCTAATTACCTTCCTTGGCGGTCATGCGATTCAAATCTTTGGCCACCTGCAGTTTCGGCAAATGGAAGCGGGGAATGATCTTCATTCTCAAGGATGAAGGAGTTTGGGGGGATTGTTAATGGCCAAGAACACATGCGGATGCCAAGAATATTGCTGATTTGCATGCTTGGCAGCGCCGAGATGACAAGGCGATGGCATATATGGGGCTCTCTTTAGCTGACTCTATCCTTGATGAGTTCCAGCAAGAGAATAGCCACGATTTGTGGCATGCTCTCATTGAGAAGCATGACCAAAAGACCCATAAGATTGGGTACTTGTATGCAGAGGTGATGGATATGTGTTGGGACGAGACTGCTGAAAGTCTTGACGAGTTCTCATATCACATGAAGCACGCCTTCCAGCAGATTGAAGCTTTTGGAGAAGAGCATCAGATCTCACAATCGATGCAACTATTTTTCTTCCTCAGATCATTACCTAATGCATTTGATTCTTTGTGCAGCAGCTCCATGCAAGACAAAGATATGGGCTTCCATCAAGCAATCACTTCTATTAAGGAGGAGATCATGATGAGGCAAGATGCAGGTAAAGATAATCATGCCACTCTCTTTGCAGCAGGGCATTCAAAGACTCAATCTATCCTAAATGGGGATGAGCACGATGAGGAGGAGAAGCACATTGACAGCAGACTATCTCTTCCTATTAAGCATGAAGTAGTGGATTTAGATCCATATACTTTCTGGATATCAGACGATGCAGTAGCACCCAATAAATTAAATGGATGCCAATTTCTGATATTCTAGCACCTTCCAAGCAAGGATTAATAGATACCTCAGCCATTGAGCTAGGATATCTTGATGTGGCCTTCGTCTCCCCATTTTCAGGCAATGTGGCAACACTTTATCAAGTGGCATTCATTTCTGATACTTTGGTGGCATTTATGCAAGGGCCTTTTCGAGGTTCTAACACCTGATCAACTGATTTTTCTGTTCGGATTACAGAAACTTCCAGCACTTACAGCACTTCCAACACTTCCAGCACCTGTTATGACACTCAACTCTTTTCTGTTTCCAGATCAAGGAGGAGATCTTAATTCATTTGATTGTGAAGGGGTTAAATATGCATCATATATGATCATGATTCCAAAGGAAGGAGGAGCAGTTTACTCTTTACTTCTAGCAACACTTGATCAAGGTCAAGCGAAGGTACTAAGATTTGATTTTCATGGAGAATTTCGACCTAGCATTGTTGGAGTAGCTGCATTTGTGGTTATTGAATCCACAAGCCTTAATGGAGTAATCATCTTTGATACTTCTATTGCCTGTATTGAGGATATGCATGGAAACAATTTTCATCCTCCTCTTGGCAAAACAATTATGGATATCAAAGACAAACTTCATTTTCCTACTCAACTTACTGTTCCTAATACAGTAGTTGATCAGCAGGTCTATTTACCTACCAGAGAGAATAGAGCTGATCTCTTCATGCAAACTTGGTTTTTGAGCTTTTCAGATGACCCTGATTAAGCGACAGTCTTGACCAAGATTCATATCTTATCTCCAGGAGGAGGAGGCTGAGCATGGAGATGGTGATCTCTCATCAAAGAGGAGTGTCGAGATATATGATATCGAGATCACCATCTTGCTGCTTGACTGCACTGACAGCACTCAGCACATAGGTGCTGAGTGAGCACCTTATCAGCACTGAGCACCGACCTAACTAAGTAACGGCTGTTATTAGTGGGCGGTGGGTGAACGGCTAATACTATTCTTAGTATCACCGTTTTGTCTATATCATTATACTTCATGTATTGATATACAACATTGAATACAATTCCATTTTTGCCTTTGTTTTGGGAGCTTGCGCTCTCGGATATTGGTGTGCATCCCCTTCTCTCCCTTTCTTGGTGCAACCTTGACAGCTGCACAGTTAAAGCTGATCATTTCTCTGCTTTTTTTGCTGATCAGTCTCTGCCCTTCCAAGAGGATATGCAGGAGGCCGTTTTATCTAAGATCCATCCTATTATTTCCTCACAGCAGCGTGTTCAGTTGGAATCAACTATTACTGTCGATGATTTGCATTATGCTATAGACTCTTTAAAGAAGAATAAGTCCCAAGGCTTGGATGGTTTTCCTGCAGAGTTTTTCCAAGCTTATTGGAATTGGCTTGGTGATGACGTCCTCAATGCGTTCTCTGAGTTTCGCCGGTTCAGGAGCTTGGATAAGATCATCAACACTGGTTGCATTTCCCTTATTCCTAAGTGCAAAGAGCCTAAAACTATCTCGGATTGGTGCCCTATAACTTTGTTATCTACGGTGTACAAGATCTTTGCTAAGGCCTTGGCAGAGAAAATAAGGGATATCTTAGCAGAGTCTATCTCTTTCACGCAATCAGGATTTTTACTTAAGCGTTGTATTCTTGATAATGTGGCCGCCGCTTATGAGGGGATGTATTGGACGCGTCTTAAGGGTCAGCACATTGTATATCTCAAATTGGATTTTGCTAAAGCCTATGACAGTATAGATTGGAATTTCCTACAAAAATGTCTTCTGACATTGGGATTTGGAGAGTTGTTTACTAGAGATGTTATGAAGCTCCATCTTTCTGCTCGGTCTACTGTGCTTTTTCAGGGAGAACCGTCGGCTATGTTTCCTGTTGGTAGAGGAGTTCGACAAGGATGTCCCCTTGCCCCGCTATTGTTCACTATTGTGGCAGAGGTATTGTCCCAGCTATTCTCTTCGGCTACTCAAGATGGCGTAATTCAGGGATTGACTATGGAGGATGGTTCTCAAGAAGTGTGTAATCAGTATGCCGATGATACATTTCTCTTTCTGGTGGCTGAGGATGATAATCTTCAGAATAGCTTTTGCTGGACTCTTTCTCCCTGGCATCAGGGGTGCTTGTTGGGTGGCTAAAGTGCTCTGCTTTATGGACTTTGGATGTGGATGTTCCTCCCTGTGTTTACGAGTATCCGTGGAAAGTGCTTTCTCAAGGGAAGGCCACTAAACTCGTGGGCATTCCTGTAGGTATTATATATATCTCTACTTCAGATGCATGGGATGTTATAGTAGAAGGCCTGTGTAAGCATCTTTTTTGGTGGAATACAACTAAGCTTTCTCTGGCAGGGCGGATAGTAGTTGCTAAGCAGGTTCTCAGCAACACTTATGTATATATGGCATCTGCTATGCTTGCCTCACAAACAAAGTTTCAAGAGGTTGTCGCAATTGTCCGTAACTTCATTTGGGTAGGTATTGAGACAGGTGTAGTTGTGAAGGTCGCTTGGTCCACATGTATCAAACCAAAATTTGTTGGAGGTCTCGGTATGATTGACTTTCATTTACAGAGTAAAATTATGATATCTAAGTTCATTTGTCGCTACTTGGTGGGTATGATGCATTCGCCTGGAATGAGATTGGTTGCGCAAGCACTTGGGCAGTGTATTCCTTTTGGGAAATTGTCACTTAGGGCAGTTCTTCCTTGGTGTCTCTTTTATCAGCTTCGTCCATATCCGAATGCTTCCCCCTTCTTGAAGGGACTGCTTGATTCTTGGGAGACAGTTCGTGTGTTATTTAAGATTAATCCAGGTGTATGTCTGCAGGCAGCTTCTCTGTGTTGGTGGATTCCTCTGGATAATCACATGCCTCTGTATGCTACTGTACATCCATTGACTCATCGGCATTGGAGGCGTGCTGGTATTCTCACAGTTGGTGCTTGGTATGAGGCAGGACACTTGTTGACTTGGGATGCTTTTCAGACTACGTTTATGCTATCTCAATGGGACAGAGCTCTGTGGCAAAAGCTGGTTGGCATTCTGCCAGACGCTCCTCCACAATCACTTGATGTGCCTATTTGGACTGGTCCCCAAACTGTTAATGCACAACGTCTTGTGCATTCATTATATTAAAAGCTGGTTGATGTTGACATTGTCCCCCCTCGGACTGGTTGGCAGCTCCGCATTCCCCCTCCTCAGTGGAAGCGTATATGGTCCTGGATTTGGAATAAATTGCTGCATCCCAAAGTTTCTACCTGGTGGCAACTCCTTCACAGATGTCTGCGGGTTAATGTGCTGGTTCATAAGTTTTATCCCCGTATTTCAGAACTCTGTCCACTGTGTAAGCGGCAAGTTGAGAGTATCGAGCATTGCTTTTTTCTATGTGACCAAGTTCAGCCAGTTTGATCATGGTTACTATCTCTCTTCCATGTGGTCTTGAATAGCCAGCAGGTGCTTCTCGCCATTTATCCTTCCACTTGGAACAGCTTGAAGCAACAGGCTTTCCACTTAGCTTCAGGCTGGTTGTTGTGGTTTGTTTGGAAAAGAAGGCGAATGTGTATCTTCAAAGGGAGGCGCAAGACATTTTGGTGAAGGCATACCTATGTTCTCAGCTTGCTCCTGAGAAAAAACGTTTGATTTTTGAGGAATATTTGGGTATCTTATCTTATGCATAGACAAGTGGCTGCACTCAGTGGATTATTTTTGTCTGCTGAGATTTTATTCCTGTCTCTGCATCTATGTGTGTACTTCCTCTGGAATATTGAATAACAGTTTGTTGTCCTTCAAAAAAAAAAAAAAAAAAAAAAAAAAAAAAAAGTCAATCGAATCATTAACTTGTGTATATCCTATGCTATAATTGTCTTTTTTTTAATTGAAGGATGGTATTATATTTATATTTTAAAAGGAGAACAAAATTGACTACTAATATGGGGAGTGTCCACCCAAATTAGCCCTCCTAAATAAAGGCTTAAAAAACTAGATATGTCCAATTACCAAGGCTAAGGATGCCATATGGTAAATGGGCTTAGTTTTAAATTGTCCAATTGTTAAAGAAAGAAGTTATAGAACTGAAAACAGAAGTTAAGAACTCTGCGCATAGGTAACAGAGATTAACAAAATTTTGAGTTATCTTCATCTTGTCGGACTTCTCAAAGGTCAACCAGATGAGCCAGCTTCGTCTAGGGGATCAGGCCCCCTTGTGATCATAGTCATCTTGCAGTAGAGACATGGACAGATTCTTGATTTGGCAAAATTATATTTCCCAGCTGCATCCGTGGCCTGGCATGTGAATTCTCTTCTCAGATCTGGTTCAAGAGCACACGAGCAGGTACAATCACAATCTTCTTCAAAGTGATGGAGGGAGCAGCCTGTCAGAAAATCAGCAGCCCATTTCTGGATGTCTTCATACTTCTTGTTTGGGAAAAGTGATTCGTCTGCTCATGAGGAAGAATTTTCCTGCAAGATAGAAGAACTTATGAGCTGATTTTATAAATCCAAGATACATCATAGTTGGTTTGAGAGAGAATGGCTTGTGGCCATATTATTTCATTGCAGAACACCAGCTTGTTTCTGCCTTTCCAAATTCTCCAGAGAAGAATGTAAAAGCTCCAACGTCTAGGGGAGTCTGGTATAAAGAAGTCGGCTTCAGAACTGTCCAAAGATAGATTGAGTTGAAGAGCTTCGGATGAGATTTCAATTGTCCATTGGGACCAGAAACATGATCTGAATAAATGGTCTTCATTTTCTGCATAAGAGAGGCACCTCGGACAGATATTAGTATTTGAAAAGTTACAGCTAAAGCGCTTGCAATTAGTGGCTAAACTCTTATGCCACAATTGCCAAATGAATGCTTTAATTTTCGGATTAATTGGAGACTTCCATAGGTGTATGAGATTAGATCTGCAGCGTTCATAGGATAACCCCCATTTAAGGTGGATACTCATTGTTTGATTTCTCATTAAGTACTTGTAGGTGTCCTTGACTTTGAAGAGGAGTCTCCCTTTAAACTGCCAAGTGATGTCACTGTTGTTCCAATCTGCTTGAGAAATATAGCTAAGAATAGCATTATAAAGAGATCTGCTGCTTTCATCTTCATATCTAATAATGGAAGAATCGAAAGGAATAGGACCGTTAGTATCAAACAGATCTGAAATTCTAATCAAACCTTTGTCTTGCCAAAATTTCGCTTGATTTGGAAAATTTCTGATAAGACAGTGAATGCTGTTTTCTCCAAGGAGGTAAGGATTCCAAAAGATGTGTTGAGAGGGAGAGATACCTTTCTTCCAAGAAAACATGCCTTTTACATGTTGCCAAGCCCTTATCCATTTCCTGATCAAGGGAGGAGTGCTGGTGGGGATCTTTAGATAAAAAAAGGCAGCATCAGGGAGCACCATTTTAATATTCCAACCATAGGGTTTGCATTTAAGGATATAGTGCTTGATTAGGACTATAACCGGATGCTGAATTTTGTCAGTGATGGCTTTGAAGAAATATTTAGCTGCCAGTGCTGTAGCATGCCTCTCGATGTTGATAATGCCTAAACCTCCTTCAGACCTCGATTTGCAGCATTCTTCCATGGAGACTGGAGTCCAGCATTTTCTGTTGCTGCCACAGGAAATAAACCTTCCAAGAATTCCTTGAAGCTTTCTGTAAACCTTCTTAGGAGCAAGGATGGAGGAGGATTGGTATACATGAGTTGAGGCAATGATAGAATTTGCTAGGATTGCTCGGCGCCCGCTTTAGAGAGAAACTTTGAGTTGAGGGTGTCCACTTTGTGATAGAATTTCTCAATGATGCTATTCCACAGGTCTGCAGCATTGGAACGGATAGCAAAAGGAATACCTAACAGCTTGGAGTGAGCATTGGAGGGGCTGAAACTGCAATCGAGAAGGGTGGCAGTCTGAGCCCCCAGATCGGGGTCATAGGAAGTAATCTTGGATTTATTCGGATTGATGTTGCAGCCAGAGAATTTACCAAAGGCAGTTAGAATCTCCTTGGTCTGATTAATTGATTGGAGGTCCATAGATAAAAGGATAAAGGTGTCATCTGCAAAATGCCCATTGAGGAATTGATCAGTGATATCATTTGTAGGGAGATACAAACCTGTTATTGTGCCCTCTTCTTTTGCTGCTTGCAAACTGCTGTGAAGCTTGGTTCGGGAAATATTTTAAACCTTCTAGGAAAAAATCCTACGCCTCATGAATCAACATGTCTATAATTTTTTTCAGCCTACACTTTCCTACAAGAATAGAACCAACATGCAATTTTCCTGCAAAATAAGAAACACCAAGATGTAATTTCCTACAAGATGGAAAATAAACAAGATGGAACATAGTCATTGATAACTTTCAAATATTTTCCTTCTTATTCTCTTATATAACTCATAAATTACTTTAGAATATTTTCCATTCCAATCCTCTTATGTAATTTATGATATCTAATGCAATTTATGCATAAACATGCATCACTCAATCCACTTTGTAGAGACACTAGTCCTAATAGACTTACATCAACATATAGCAATATAATCAAGAAACAACCACTATCCCTGCAGCCACGAATTTTTCACCCCTGCTACCACAAATTTTAGAAAGCTTACAATAGTCTTACTTTACTAAGAAAACCTCCCAACTATTTGTACTGCATGCTATGCACATAAAGCATGGCACAATCCACCTATAAGCATGGACAATGATAGTAGAACATGCTGGACCTGGGTACAAAATCAGTTCTGAAATTTAATGAATACAAGTTTGAAACAAACAGAAACAAACAGAGATCAATACTACCAGCTATTATTTGTCATATTTCAACTATGCAGCATTCTAAATGAAATACCAAATGAAATTTAAACTAAAAAGGAATGAAAGAAATTGCAATGCATTAAAACTGCCATTATAACTAAAAAGGAATGAAAGAAATCGCAGTTATCTGTAGGTTTTTGCTGCCGTAGAAGGGTTTGCTTATACAAAACGATCTTACCATGCAATGCAAGGATAAACAATGATCTATCACGTTTTTTGACTAAACGAAAGCAAGCATGCCAGCACTCTATAAAAACAGCAACTAGCTAGCAGTGCAAAATGCAAGCTAGATGATGCTTTTATACAATGCTGGCATCCAGATAGCTCAGCCGCACTCCATGAATCTTGAAATGCCATATCATATCTCTGTGATTTAAGTCTGATCTGCTTCTGCCTGCACCGAGAAGATTAGTTTAGATGCCCGCCGCTTCCTCTCAATGCTGCCGCCTCCTCTCAATGCTATGCTCTGCTCTCTGTTGCTTTGCTTCGCCGAAAGCGGCCAGGGATATCAAACCTCACGCTAGTTTTCCCTTGCTAAACCTAAACCTAAACCTAAGTGAAGGAAAGTTTCCACCGCATGCTTTCCCCTCCAAATAAAAATTCGTGTCTCGTGAAGAATCCGACAAATAAAAATATGGCAAGACCTTTTTACGGCAAAACAATGTCTTCCCTTCCAATTTCCTATATCCTTAAATTATTAGACGGGCCCACATCCGTCCCTTTTTGTCCATACGTGTTAATTTTGAAAAATTGTCGGACACATCCTCTCAAACCTCGGTATTTCCCGAACGGAGCTGTGAAGAGCTTCCATCACAATGATAAACAGAAATGGGGCAAGGGGGCAGCCCTGCTTGACTCCTCTTCTGATGTTGAAGAAGGGGCTCATTCTCCATTTATGAGAACCGAGGAAGAGGAGTTATTGAGAATTGCTGTGAAAATTTTGATTGAGCTGATGTTGAATCCAAGTTTGCTGCAACATAATTTAAGAAAATCCCAGTTGACCATATCAAAAGCTTTGGTGATGTCGAGCTTGAGGAGTGCAATCTCCTGCTTAGAGTATTTTGCCCATCTGAGGCCGAGGGTGGCAGTGACAACATTATCTAGAATGTTCCTCCCTTTCAAATAGGCCGATTGGCTATGACTTATGATATTGTTCAGAATCTCTTTCAGCCTTTGAGTAATTGCACCTGAAATAATCTTGTACATAACATTAGGTCTATAATCTGAAAAGGATATGGGTTCAGGAATCTTAGGAATCAAGGTGATGAAGCTGGTATTAATTCTGTCATCCATCTTCTTCCTCATGATAAACTCGTTGGCGACGTTCAGGATGTAAGGTCCCAGAAAATCCCAGGTGGCTTTGAAGAATTCAGCTGGAAGACCGCCTGGTCCTGGGGATTTGCCATTCTTCATGCTATGAACCACTTTGCTGAGCTCTTCCAGAGAAAACAGACTTGTTAGAGCAATATTCTGATTATAAGTGTCTTTTTCCTCCATTTTGATAAAGTTCTCACTGTCTTCCTGATATGAGACCGAGGTGGTGCCCATGATATTGGTAAAATGATTGGTGGCAGCAATTTTAAGGTTATCATCTCCAGTAATCTTAATGCCATTGACCATGATCTCGTCAATATGATTTCTTCTGGTTCTGCTCTTGGCTTTAACAAAGAAGTATTTGGAATGAGCTCTCTCATCCTCCTTAAGCTCAGTGATCTTTGATTTGAGCCTCCAACCTGCAGCAATCCTTAATTCTTCGGCCTCAATTTCTTGACTAATTCTGTTGTATTCTTCCCCTGCAGTATTCGGGAGAGTGTTTCTAAGGCTGTTTAGATGAACCATCTTGGCAAGGTGGATCTCTTTCCCCCAAGTCTTGAGTTTGTCTTTGATTAGCTTGGCTGTGTTACACCTCCAAGACATCCAGCCATAGCTCCCATAGGGCTTTTCTGTTGAGTCAACCAAATCCAAAATAATATCCCTGAAGTCGGGATGGTTAATCAGCTGGGTATTTAATTTGAAGTAGGAATTCCTTTTGGTGGCGATCCCACTATTTCTATGAATGGAGATGAGCTGAGGGAAGTGGTCAGCGAGCGTGTATCCATTCAGATTAGTGACTCTGCTACTAGAATTCCAAAGATTCTCGCTTAAATAGAATCTGTCATGAAGGCAGCAGATCAGATTGATCCTACGATCAGACCAGCTGAAATCATTTGGAAAGGTTCTAGTTAGGGTGAGGTTATTGATGGAGATCAAATCAGACCAAGAGTTGAGTTCATCCGAGGAGAGGGGCCTGAAATTACCGTTTTTCATGAAACTATGAGTGACCATGTTGAAATCACCACCCATAATGATTTCGTCCACCTCAACATTGCTAAAACTGTTTTTGATCTTATTCCACAAATCTGTACTCTCAGTAGGATTATTGTAAGCATATATGTTATTAATGGCCATTTTGAGGTTGTCAAGCTTGAAGCTAAGAATCTGCCATCTGCCAGAGTCATCGTTCACCATGTACTGATCAGTAATGTTAAGACTCTTTTTCCAGCAGATTGCAATCCCACCCGAACTGATATTGGCTGAGAGGGCCCAAGTCTCCATGCCGGGAGGGAGAGTTTTAGCAATTTTAGAACTGAAATCAGCATCATGTAGCTTATGCTCCTGAAGGAGAAGAAAATCAGGGATGAGGGAGGATAGGCAAACCTTAAGTCTATCCCTTTTGCTGGAATCATTTATTCCTTGTAGATTCCAGGTAATGATATTGAGAGAGCTATTCATTTTGGATAGCAGGAGATTTATAAGGAGAGGGATGCTCCCTTGGACTTCTTCTAATAGGGGTCTTAGTAGCAGCAGAACTAGTGGATTGGTTTCTTTTCTTCTTTCTGCTGATGACTTGGTTCCAATCCTGCTCATAAGGGATCTCTTGGATGGTAACTTTTTGATGCTGCTCAGTTCTGCTAAAAGAGGTCAGAGGACTGGAATAGTCTTGGTATCTTTCACAAAAACTCATGATAAGGGTTTTGAGATAGGAATCGAAATGAGCCTTAATGTTGAGCATGTTCGGGAGATCCGGGTTGATAGGTCTGCAGGGTCTGTTTAAATCCAGAGCCAATGCCAGAGGATCCTGAGATAGGCTGAGAGGAATCTGGTTCAGAATCGGACCTCTAAGAGCGTCAGCAGGGGGGACAGCAAGAGGCACAACAGGGGTTGTACTGCTGCTACTTTTTTCTTTTTCTGTCACAGGGAAGATGCTCTGATTCAGTTTGGACTTTTGGATCCAGACACGATTGACCTCATGGTGGGCAGTGGTGCTATAATTGTCATCGCTTATAAAAGCTATTGAGATCGGTTGAGATTTACTTGTCGTAATTGCCCAATTGCTTTGTCATGTTTGCCATAAAACATAGAACACTCAAAATTTGTAATTATCATATCTATTATGATGACCAGAACATCGTGTAAGGTAATGTTCACATGATCCTATACGTATGGATAAGAGGCGTTGCTGTTTTGAACGACAATGTGTTGATGAAGAGAGCCTAGAGCAAGAGAGAACTTGCTACAAAGCACATGAGATTGTTTATAAACTACTTTTCAGGAGATGACCACATAGAGGTCAAGCTCCTTACATCATGCCTATTGTAAAGTGCCATGTGAGTAAGGTGGTAAGCACTAGACTGTAACAAGTACCTATATGACAGCAAACACAAATGCTTATTTCCATATATTAAAACTTATGAAGGTTATTTCAATTGCACGGTATTTTTTAAGAAATACAAATCTACTATCCTCTTAAATGCTTCATGTGTGGAGTTATTTTTTTATGATAACATGAGTAGAATCTGTTTTATCTGATCCATAATGAGATATGGAAGTACTGCTCATAACAAGATATGGAAGTACTGCTCTAAGAACCTTTATGAAGGATCTCATAACGCTTGATATGTTCCTGAAGCAAGAAGACAAATAGATGATAGTCTTCATGTCCTAGCTAGAAATATGGTGCATCCAATATATTTGATCAAATGTCATGTTCAACCCTGTTATTGGTTCACTACGAAAACATTCTATATAGAGTCTAAACATTTATGAGAGCTTTAGTTGAAAAAGCTTACATTCTAGAATGGGATTCGCAAGAAACCAACAAACCGCCCGAGCTTCTCATTCATCTCAGCAGATTTTCTACAATGGTGGACAGTGGGTAGCCGCACACATGCGAACTACCCACGGAAAATAAAGGGAAAATCCAATTATATCATTTGGACCCCAAAAAAATACAATGCTAATAGATGAGTGGGTGATGTACTACCGCCGAAAGCTTATCACCGGATTAAAAAAACCCGCCTTTCGGGTTTTTGGGAAAAACCCTATTGATAAGCCTTGGCAAGGGGCTTAGACAAACGTAAGGCATAGAATCGCTCCCAAAACCCCCGCATGGAGAAAGTCGAAATAGATGCCGCCGCCAACCAGGCACACACATCACCAACACAACAAGCGAGAAAACATACCGTTGAATAGCATCACCCGGTGGGTGGAAAAAAAGCATCACCCAGCCGGGTGGAAAAACATGATAAAAAAGAACTTGTACAAAATATAATAAACAAAGAAGGGGGAGGGTGGGTTCAAAGAGAATAAAGGTACTGAGAGAAGAGGAAAGCGCCCGATGAGGCGTGGATGCAGAAACGCGCCTGAAATAGCGAACTCCCAACCAAAACGGGCATGCGCCGCCCGCATGCATGCATGACATGCATGCTCGTCCCATTCTAGAATGGCGATCCGATGTCTCGGATCGATGCGATTCTAAATTGGATTCGCAAGAAACCAACAAACCGCCCGACTACCAGAGAACTTCCTTACAAACTAGGATCGAGGACGAAGGTCACAGGACGAGGCCAAAGGCCGGTAAAGGATAGCATGAAAGAGACGCCAAATTATAAACCAGCGTGGAAGAAGCCCCTCCCCCACGCACGGAAACAATTCAAAGAGAATAAGGTAATGGAGAGAAGAAGAGGAAGCACCGATGAGGAGTGGATCGCGTAAACGCGCTGAAATAGCGAACTCCCAACCAAAACGGGCATGCGCCGCCCGCATGCATGCATGACATGCATGCTCGTCCCATTCTAGAATGGCGATCCGATGTCTCGGATCGATGCGATTCCAAATTTACAACACTATTTGCAATCTTCAATGCAAGCGACCTTTGGATGCAAGACTTATATTGTGTTCTCAAGCTGTCCAATGGAGCAAGCAATGTCTCACTTCCTCCTATTTCCAACACAAGAGATGTAATATTTTGTTGCTTGCTTTCATGTTACCCATTTACTGAAGAAAAAACAAGGCATGTTATACATCCTTAATGATGTTAATGTTCCTTTACAAGTCAACTTCCAATTGTCTGTACGGGAAAATTGCAAAGCAATATCTCGGATAGGCATGCTCATTTCCCCCACTGCTGCAAACATTATATGTTCAATGCACAGCCAACCGGCAATGCCTATTCTTACGGCTCGATCATCCAAAAATAAATAGGGCAAATAGATAGGCAGTAAGAACATTGTCATCGCGTAATCATGGTTGGCAGGAGTTTGACAATGATTTGGAGGGACTCAGTTACTTGGAATTTAGTTATTTCTGATATTCCAAAGTTTGGAAATGGAAAGGAAGTCCTTAAGGATTTCTGGAGAATGCATGAAAATCGTATCAGGTTAAGCCACGTAACCTTCACTATTGTTGCTAGTGCATGGTATGTTTTCTATATACACTCAGATAATGAGAGCTAAACAAATTTCAGATTGTGTTTGGGAAATACTATTTATGCTACATGTGGGAGTTTGAAATAATCTCTACTGGAATTCAGCAGTATGCCTGCCCATGATATCAGATTTGTCCAACTCGAAGATGCTACTGGGGCCTTAAAACTATTCCAGCAAGATCCATCAAGCATCTGCGAGGAAAATAGTTGTTTGGAATGTGATTATTCCATCAAATTCTCATTATGCTACCGCTATAAAGACTCAACTACTCCGTTGTGAAATGCAGAATGTTTGCTCAATCTCCTGCAAATTGCACAGATGCACAAGGACCAAATCTTCCAGGTAAAATTAAAACCCCAAATGCAAATGGTTTGTCCAGGTAAATCACATCTCAAATGCCACGATGTCATTATTCTGTGATGCCGAGAACTATGATCTTGAATATGAACTTAATTAAGGCTGGGTAAAGCTACAATAAATAGAAGCTAAAATTTTGGTGAAACTTCCTTAACATGCTTCCCATTATGTGGAAGCCTTAAAGCTATCTTTTGTACACTTCTCGGATCAAAATGCACAACTCTTGGCTGACAAATATTGTAGAATTATTAAAAAACATGCTCTTGCAAAATTTTGGAACAAACTTTACTGTGCTCAGTAGTTAGGCTTGCTGTATAATACTATAGTATACAGAGGTGCTGTCCTTCTAAAAAATGATCTAGGAATGTAAATCTCAGAACGAGAACAATAAAGCAACATTTCAAAGTAATTTACCTCTGTATAAAAAGCTTGAGTCACTGAAGATCTGCCATTAACGTAGAAAGTCATGCTTGGATTTCTCTTATAGAATATAGCAGAAGGATTTTGTTTCATACTGCACGAAATGCTGAATCTAGGTCAAAATTGGGTTTATCATCAATTACAATCAGCAGCAAAAAACTTAAAGCAGAAACATCATATGATGAGCGTTTGAAGAATGATTACCATGATCGCGAGTTGAGAATCGGAAATAGTATTGGTGCTATCCGTAAGTCGACGCTTTAACAAAAAAAAAAAAATCGATAAAGAAAATATATACGAGGGGGAAAAAAAAAGGCAGATGCCTCTTGGAAATAGTGTGGAATCGATAACCCTTAGGAGAACGAGGTGTAGAATTTAGCTGGTGACCCATTCCATCTCTGCAGGCCATTTTGCGCTGCTTTTCTAATTTTTATGTCCGAAGATTCATAAAATTAAGGATCAGATGGCTTGAGTGTTGTCAATCATATTTGGATGATGTGGAATAGACACGTGGATAGGCTAGAATTGCAAGAAGGGTTGTAGGCTTGGTTGGGCTGGCGTGCTAAAAAAAGGGGGGATGTAGTTAAATGGTTGCTATTTGTGGCAAAGGATGCCATTGACACATATTTTATCAACATGTGTGTGGTAATTGCAGCTATTTAGAAGATGCACAAAATGCATTTTAAAGATTTGCCAAACGGAATATGGCCCCATGGCTCTAATTGAATTATATCTGCAAAATGTCTATAGAGAGGATGCGATTGCACGATAGATTTCAAAATTATTACTATTATTGTGGTAGAACAACTTTAACTTAGGATAACAGGCACATGCATGTATGGTACAAAGTGGGCTCATGCTTTACATGCCTTAATGCTAATTCCAATATTTGGCCCCATATACAACCATAAGTGCAGAGAGGGTAAGTCTCTACATTGCTACACAACCTTATATATCTGCTCTTCCACTCAGATTGAAGTGGGTGGATGTTATGGAACATTCTTGATCCATTATTAAAGTATTCAGCTGTTGGTCTTTAGGTCCTCGCCTCGGGACTTATTTCAGAGTTTGTTCAAGTTTTGAAATTCCAAACATTCCAAACTCATTGACCTGTATTGACCTTTTTATATCATTTTGAGTCAATTTTGCTCTAACAATTTTCTCGTTTTGCACATCTTCTCATTAGTTCCCTACACATTATAATGCCCAAATCTCAACGCTAGTCCATTAGAATCTCATGTTATTAATTGTTGGACTTAGTGTTGACATTTGATTCGTAGAATGAAGATGTACCATATATTTGAACATTTGAAATGTGGGGGATTCATTAGGGTGGCTGGAGATCATTGATCCTAATTGGAGACCATTTTGAAGGAACATGCTTCATCAAAGAAACATTTCGTAAACTTCCATTTTGAAGGAATGCGCATCATCAAAGAAACATTTCCTAAACCTCCAACTACTGCAAAACCGATTGTCAATCTTTGTTTTTTCACCATTGTTGTAAACCTTTGTTCAATTGCTTAAAGAACAAAAATACAAAGAAACAAGAAGGATAGTTGAAGCTTCAAGATACAATTGATTATTTCTCATATTATGTGTGCTGCTTGTTTCATGGGGAGCCTGATTGCACACACTTGAGTAACATAAGACTAATTCCTCTGATTCATTATTCTATTTTATTTTATTATTGCAGATAGAATGTATAATGTGCAGTGATCAACTTTCCCCACCCTTAAATAGGTCTCCTCCCCTCTAAGAGAAGGGAAAAAAATTTATAGCCATTAAAAGGCATGAAGATAAAGTTATCCTAGTTTTGGTGATTCCGCGGCAGAGATATCCCATCCAGCGGAATCACTAGAAAAAAATTCCGTCCCACGGAATCACTCGCCCAAACTGCGCAGTAACGCAGTAACTGCGCTTTTGAGGGCAATTTTTTGCCTTTTTGAAACTGGCTGAATCTGAAGGCGCTCGATCTGATTTTTGATTTGCATGGATGGCCTCCTCTAACCCGTCTCATTCCGACCTATATAGAAGTGATTCAAATCGATTTGGAGCTCGATCGGCCAAGGTATTCAAGCTCAAACATCTGAGCAAAAAAATGATTAAGGGGCAGACGCAATCAGCGTGACTGTGCAGTTACTGTGCAATTTTGGTGATTCCACCGGAAGGGATACCTTGTCGCTCACCAAAACTGGGGTAACTTTATCTTCACCCCATTATAAGGGCGGCATAAGAAAATGCTTCCCTTTGAAAGGGCAAAAAATTAAGCCACCTTTATACAAGATAAAGGCAAAGATTTAAAAAAAGCCTTAAAATTCTATTAACGTCAATAGTCAATACCATAGCATTATCCTATACATTATAAAGCAAGAAATTAAAATCTATCTATAATTAATAAAAAAGCCCAATTTTTGAAAATGAAAAAGAAAAAAAAAATGGAAAATATAAAAGCAACGTTGGGCAGGAATTTCCTTCTACCTGCTGCTTTCTTCAAAAGCGACATGCATGATGCATCATTCTCAGTGATTGGGGCCACCAAGGTGATGGAAATTACCAGACAGTTCGAAAAGTTCAAGAATCAGACTCCTTGGCATTCATTCTCCAATGAAATTTCGTTGTTTTGCCAGTGTGCATGCATTTGATTCACATGGAAAACCTGGCAGGTTAGTGCTTGCTTCCAATTCCTTGCATTACTTTATATTTTGTTTGCTTTAATGCATTTCTTTCTATTCTTGCCAGTTCTTTGTTGCATTCTTCCATTCTTTCTTGCATTCTTTATTGTCTGATACATGATCGACAAATTTTACAGCTTGAAATCACAAAAAGGGTTTACATTCTATTTACATTCTGGTTGTGATATGTTTATATATAAACTGCTATATTTTTTTGAAACAGAAATTTCTTTATTTTCTATAAATGTGTGCTTTGATAGATAAATGTTCCTTTATAATGAGTAAATAATGGCAGTTTGCATACCATGAAATAAAAAGGGCCGATAAAATTTTAACATTCTTAAAAAAAGGGCAACTCAAACTATGCCCTTAGAAAAAAAGTAGGGTCTATCGTTATAAGTTGATCACTGATGGCGTGACCAGACAATTTTTCGTATAAGGGAAAGTCCCTCTGATCTTGACCCTCTGGAATCAAGCCCGAAGGGACTTCGGGATAACGTAAAGGGCAGCTGGGCCCAATCCAAGCGTGCTCGTCTACTTGTAGGTGGAAATCTGAGAAAAGCGGGTAAAAATAGTTAGAAAGTGGAGTAAAAAGTAAATAAGATGCTAACGCATCAATGGGTTGCCCTTTAGAGGAGCCATTGATGCATGCGCAATTACTTTGAACATTTTAGAACCATTAGGGTTTAAAATACTTTTTTCCTGTAATATGCATAAACATGTTAGCTTTATATATCCATTCAACGAGCAAGAGAACTTTCCAACAAAGGAGGAACATGATAACATTTGAGTGTCCTTGAAGAACGTGCAAGCATTGCTTGGCATTAAGGTCCCAAACTTGTAAAATTGTTTAGGTTATGGAAAATACAAAATAGAAAACATACTATCATATGCCCATTAAGCAGGTCTACTCAGCCACAGCATAACAAAATAGTTTCCAATTCTTGTTCTTCTGTTTGTTATCAGCATTGAGAGCCTAACGTCTGTTGAGCAAGAAACTACTTTGTTCCATGTATTGGCTTTCAATTAAGGCAACAACATGTCGCGGCTCATCACATCAACATGCAGAAGTAGTTATTTGAGTTGTGATATAACAACTGCAGCTTGTAAAGTAAGAGCTGGCCCTGTATGACCACCTAAACTATAAGCAGGTTTGAAAGCATTAGCAGCCACACTGAACCTCCATCCGCGATAAATTTCTTGTAACATCAATTGGTGTGTATGTAAGAAATTTGGTCAAATTCCATTATTATTATTTCCAAATTTAGGAATATTATGCAAGGCTCTGCTAGATATAATGTCTACCATATTCTGCTAATGTTTACCACATTGCCGTGCATGACTTAGAATGGTATGTCAATTGGACTGCATTGACATAGGCTTATTAGTTTTCTCTATTATTTAGCTCAAGCAAATATAACCATTGCATTAACATAGGCTTATTAGTTTTCTCTATTAGTTTGGGTCCCATAGGCCAATCGGTCTCCGTGGACGCTAAAAAATCTATTCTATTCTATTCTATTCTATTCTATTCTATTTTGTTCTATTCTATTCTATTATTTAGCTCAAGCAAATATAACTAATACAGACATTGTCATTGGCATTTCATTATTGTCTCCGAGGCAACCTAGAGAATTTGCACATGGGACTTCAAATAAAGAAATGCTTTATTTCTACCACCTATTGTATCAATAATTATATTCACAGTGACACGAGTAAAAATTAGAGCCAGAGAAGTGCAAGGCCCTTCGGCGAGAGATTAATTCTACAAGACATAGGTTCTCATATTTCCAAGACATGAAGTCTTGGCTATGGATTCTTCCAAGACATGAATTCTTGGCTATGGCTATTTCCATGCCACAACTTGAGAAGCTGGCAAATTCTCCTCAGGTTTATTAGTTTTCACTGTTATTTAGCTCAAGCAAATATAACCATTACAGACATTGTCATTGGCATTTCATTATTGTCTCCGAGGCAACCTAAAGCATTTGCATATGGGACTTCAAATGAAGAAATTCTGCTCTTTATGGTCATTTTGCTCTCCAAGCTCAAGCTCTGCCCTCAAGTCTCGGATTCAAGCTCTGCACTGATACTGTGACTACTTACAGCTCCAAGATCCGGCTCCAACATCAAACTCAAGCTAAAAATGTGAACTCCACCACAAACCCTCTTCTTTTCTAGCACGAACCCTAAACAAGGAGGCGGTTTGCTCAACCCAACCGGCCATCATCAAACCGAGATCCACCGCCCCCGAGAAGTTACCTGATGGTGGCGTTAAGGAAAATTTTGTATGAATAGAAGGTAAAGGGGAAAGATAGCCGCTTCTGCTTCCCGTACTTCCTCTTCCCCTACTTCCGCTTCTGCTTCCGCTGCCATGGATCAGCCGGAAGAAAAAGAAAGGAGCTCGTTCATGCCACTGTCATAGGCCCAAGCAATCTATACCGTCAGACACATCCCAAACAAATCGTTACCATCTAAGTGTCACTGGGCGTCACAAAAACCCTAAATAATCCCAACCAAACGCAACCGCTTATACAAGATATTCTATGGCATATTATACTGAAAACAAATCGAGGCCTTCAAAACGTCACTCCATCCTCCAAGGGGGCAACCCAAAAAGCGGAGTAAGAAGCAGCGGAATGCAGAGTAAGATGTTGCGCGATTTTTCAGACATAGAAAAGGTGATAGGTGTCGCCTACTATTGTGAGATGGTTCGATTGGGCCCAGCCGTCTACGTAGTATTTACACCGCGCATATATAGGAACCCAAATTTTTGAACCCTCATCATTGGGTACCTCGATGCAACGGCGGAGATTTCACCCATAAAGCGGGCGGTAAACAAGTATGCTTCTTGCTGCAGGGATGGGAGCTCCATGGAGATTAGGTATGTTTCTCTTTTGATTCTCCGAAATTTGCGATGGCTGTAAATTTAATTTTACGCACTGCACTACCAGAAGAACAAGTTAACTATTACCAAGGGGAAGGCTTAACAAGGAATAGATGAGAAAATAGTTTAGAAATACAAGTACGAAAATGAAGAGCTCAAGTGACATTTCCAGACTAAGAGTCCATTGAAAACTATGCTTACAATCTGATAAGAGCCTATTTACAAGTGAGGTTGCGATTTCATGTTTACTTACCATTATTGTATGTACTTAATCAATGAGAAGATCCGTTGTAGTGGTTAGGTGCAGCTATTTTACATAATACAGTGGGATTGTTTGTTGGTGGTGGCAAAAAAGTTCTGCATGGAGCTTTTGCATGTGCTTTCCAAAATTGAATCAATAGAATATGCCAGAACTCCAATTGGTAGCATCCTCATGGAATGTAGTACTTCACACTAGGAAACATTGTACCCAATCTAACTATATTCTGTTTTTCCTGTCATCAGTAGATAAATTTGTCATTTTTTATGCCTGCTTCAGCTTCTCAGCTGTATTTGCATACAATACATTGAATTCGAAATTGGTTTCCAGCTGCACCAGGAAAGATTTGCAAATACTTTGGAGAAACAGGAAAGAGATGAACTATTTGCCCTTAGCAAGAAAATAAATTATACCTCAGGAGAACCCTCAAGGAACATTGCATGGCAGACTATGGTTGGCACTACCATGTACTTATCCATTTGATACAACATGAAATGGTCCAACAGGCCTGTATCCACATTGGTTAAGAACCCTAAACTTACCATGCATGACCAAGCAGTACAAGAACACAAGATCTCGCAGCCCCATCAGCTAGATGTTGTTGCAAATCTGCTTGTCAATCGTTTGGGGAAAATGCTGGCGCAGCTCAGTGCCTTTGAAGCGGCAGAAAAGTGCACTTGTGACGATTATGCCAATATCTTGCAGTATTTTAAGCAACACAGCTTTACTGCTACAAGTTGCAACCTGCAATCTGCACATAACTCTTCTAGCCTGAAAACCAGGTACAAAACCCATATTTTCGTGTAAGCAATCGTTTCATTCATTTCATCTCTAACATTGTTATCAACTGCAAGGTGGCAGGCCATGCAGACATCCGGATGGATCTAATTCGTTGGCCTCTCAATCTCGGCAGGTTAGGAAATAATAGTTTCGGGTTCTGAAAAGCTTACTTGTTCGTCGACATGCTTTAGATAGAAATGTTATAAAACTATTACAGAGAACCCTTATGCCAAAGCTTGACAATGACATTACTATGATGTCAAAGAATGCTTCCTTTTCTTTTCCTTTTTTTTTTCATGGATGCACAAATTCGTAAAAATTGTTACTGCCAAAGCATTCATAGTTATTCATTACATGCTAAGTTGCTTAATACTAGTATAAAATGCAACATAATTAATAAAGCTGCTCTGATGGCATTTTTAACAATTGCCAAGGTTCATGGGCAGTCCTATACTTTCATTTGGACTCTGTATGGGAGGACCATAAGCTTAGCTTTGATCCTATTTGTTCCAATTGATAGTAACAAGATGCAATGATTAACCACTGCATACTATACATTCTCAGTGCTTTGAAGTGCCCAGTAGCCATAACAAAAGCTGTCGTTTTGGTCCAACAGATATTTTTATAACATTAGGTCTCTGGCTGCTGTTTCCAGACTATTAGCAAGGAATCTACTGTGGTAACAGACTGAAATGTAATTATTCAAGAAAACATGATCAAATGTGGTTATTGATTGGTTCTAGCAGGGAAAGAATCTGAGAAAGGGTAGAATGGTGAATGGTGACAAGTCCCAAGAGCATACACTAGAAGGAGGTTGCAGGGTAGCAGATAAAAGTTGGCCAGCTTTGGTTGAACAAAGGGCAGATTGGTTGCGATCTGAAGCACAACAGAAATGGAAAACCCTGAAGAGTAGAGAAGTTAAGAGTACTTTTTATGCTGTGAAAGATAATGGAGTTGTACGGAAAAGCATATCGCCATCAGAAAGAAGGTTTTTCATCAATCTGAAAAAGCATATGGTACCTATTGAGGTTGTCTTCACAATCATGGTTCCGTCTTTTCTTTGTTTTCAATCACATCTAAGGAAACAAAATGTGCATACTGCAGCATGGGAAGGAGTGTTCCAGTGGCATCAACACTCTGCAAAATATGATTCGCTTATTGATTCAATGTCCAAGCTACCGCGAAGCTGGAAAACAACTTCGCGTGGCCGCTGGTATGCTCTCAGATTCAGAAAACAAAAGATAGGGATTCCTAACTTTTGGTCCTAGTAGCAACAGTCTTGTTGTGGATATGATGTTGTGCCACATTTTATGCACAACAGTGTTGGTGTTATGTTTTCTATGACAACAAGAAGAATCTGATGTCACAAATCTGTGAGATTACAGAACTGTGATGCCATAAGTGAAAACCGCCATAAATGGACTGATAGTAAGAGCTACATAGCCATGACCAAAAATTGAATCCTACATGAGAGGATCCCAACATTTGTGATATAAATAGAGCATGAGATTGTCCCTGCTAGTGAGGAGTCATCTTTTATCTTGTTTGAGCTTCTTTTTTTATTTTTTTTTTTTTATTATTATTATTATTATTATTATTATTATTATTATTATTATTATTATTATTCTTCTTCTTCTTCTTCTTCTTCTTCTATTGTGTCTTATTCTTGTCGATTATAGTAGGATTAAACCTGCAGAACATGTATCACTAGATCTTGTTCTTGATTTTGTGTATGCTAGATATTTCTGTGTATTTTTTGATCATATAATTTAGTGGCGTAACTATTCCTTCTACATGCATCGCAGGCCCACAAATTGTCAAGCACAGGGACATCTGCATGCGGATTCTTCTTGGATTATCAGGCTCTCAGTCGCGATGCTTTGTCGAAAGTTTAGTGAGTGTACAGGGCACGAGATTACAAAGTCAAAATGGAAGCTTTATTATATACTGGCCACATAATCTCTGTAATATGGGACCAGGTTGGTATAATGCATTTGGTTCTGGAGATGGGAGTCGGTTTTTTACTTATGGCATCACAGTTCTTGCATTTCTACCTTGTATACATGCCATAATTTACTTTTATCTTGAACATCTTTCTTGCTCCTCAACCTTATTCGAAAAAAGGACTTGTGACATTGTCAGTGATAATTTTCCCTTCAAATTTTCAGCTAACCTTAAGCCAGTGTTGTCATGTTTTCTATGATCTTCTATTTTTCTTTCCAGGTTTTACTCACCTCACCTTTCCAGCCTGAATGTGGCCCCTTCGTTAGTGGAGCTGAATGTTCTTAGCAACAGTAGTTCAATGGTGTATCTAAATATTTGTCAAGAATTCATGCATGTGTCTTTGCTTGTATATGCTCATAAGAACTCAACGGTAAAGACCTCTGGGATGATATGATGAGACAAAGTTAAAAAAATTGATAGAACAAAAGGTCAAATTATTGCCTGTATATACTCATAAGACCTCGACGGTAAAGACGTTTGGGATGATATGCTGAGACAAAGATAAAACATTGGAAAAGGAAAAGGTAAAATATTAGACGCTTGAGTCTGTAAGTGCATGGTACAATCCATGCACAATGAGAACAACCTCTATTTTTACCCTTCAAGTTTAGGAGGAAAAAAATAGAGAATAACTCTTGCCATTTGCTTTCAGACATGGTGAAGCTATTGAAATTATTGAAGAGCGTTCCAAATACCACAGCATATGGACACTTGAAGGTAAGGGGATGATGGTGATGCTTCTTAGATTCTGTTAGATGGCTAAATCACCGTCGAGGTAGAGAAGTGACATACCCTTGAAACGTTGTAACTTTTTGATTGACCTGCAGCACATTATTGAGATCAATCATTGGATTTATATGATTCACAAGACATTATTATTTTATGAATTTGAGGAATTTGCTGGCAACACTCTTTTCAAGGAATGGAGGTAATGTTTAAACCTCAATTTTTCTGTAACAGGATCCTTCATTTTGTTGACCATTATTATACCTGCTATATGCTCAGAAATAACATGACACACACAACAACCGGGCTCTTTTGGTGTCGATTGGCGCATGCAATGCTTTACAATAAGGAAAGTAGTGTTCTTGTCATTGCAAAACGTTCAAAACAAGCTTTTCCATCAGTGAAATTCTGAAACGTGTGCATGAGGAGGGACCAGATGCAGTTTATTTTTCATTGCAATGTAATCTATGTTATTAGTTTCGTTCATCTTAGAGCTGCTCTAAGTGTCATATTCTTGCACTTTTTTTGGTGCTTATGTTCAGTTATGCAACTTAAGCATTGCTTGTAATCTTGGGCACCATGACCAATATACCCTAGATAAGAAGTACTTCCAGGCTTTTGTAAATGCTAATGCAAGGAAATATGGAATAAATCTAAGCTTGAAAAACCATGTGATTGGCACTTGGATGGGTTTATGAGATGTTATCTACCTTAATGGTGCTTATAATAACATTCAGATTGCAAAGGCTTTTATTTAGCAAGGTTTTGCTTTATTATTTCATTTGTAAGGTTTTGCTTTATTATTGCATTTGTTCATTGGTTCTAAGAAGAACAATATGTATATCATGGTCTATATGTATATCATGTTCTAGAAATGTACCACGATATTGCATTTGTACACTAGCGATGCAAGAGCATTTAACATGGAGGAAGCATTTAATTGGAGGAAGATTGTAAACTTTTCATATCTCAATCAAGAAGAAGAGTGTATAAGGATCGTCAACATGGAGGAAGCATTTAATTGGAGGAAGATTGTAAACTTTTCATATCTCAATCAAGAAGAAGACGGATAGGTAGCAAAATAATTTAGGAATTTGAGGGGAAAATTGGTTTGGTTGTAGGAACATGCACTTGCAATCATTATTTTATGGTGGAACATAATTGAACAAAAGATTAAACAAAAAGGTATAAGATCCAATATAAAAAAGGAATCTCATTATTTGCTAGTTAAAGCATTCTTTATAGTTAAAGCTAGTTCAACTTTTTGTATCTGGAGGATTTTGATTAGACATCATACGTGCATTGCAAATTTGGATCAACTAGAGCATTTGTGAAGACTTGGAGACAAATCTTGAAGACTCCTATGTTAAAGTTTGGAAGAACCCTCGAGCTTGATATTTTGCTAGATTCAAGTTTGTGGGCATGATGCTTTACTTCCAAGGCATGATTCATATTTTCCTAGGCTTTACTATCATGATTCCATCCAGAACCATTTTTTACATCTTAGTTCCCTCCTTTATACACCATTGTCATTTTCCAAAATCAAAGTTAGCAAAAACTATTTTTCCTAGTAATCAAATAATATACATAGCCACCTCGAAGGGTGGCTCACCATAACATAGCATTGTAACAAGAACATCAGTAACATCAACATAAGGGGAATCCTACCCAAGGCTCAGACTCTAGGGGGTCGACTGACAGCTCGGGTCTCCAGAGGTCAAAGCAGACAGAGTTCATAACAATGGACTTGGCTAGCATAGAACATGGTCATTGGGTAGTCCACTCCATCCGCCCCTCCTGTGCATACTTTGCAGATAGGCTGATAAGTCTTGGAGCCTGAGCATGTACATGTCATCATAGTCGACATGTACTAGTGACGTGGCAATTTAATATACGTATTTATATTGTATATTATGCTGGAACGTCACATTCTCCCCACCTTGCATTGATGTCTTCTTACCTTGAAATCCTGCATTAACTTTACAGTATAATTAATTACATACTTACTAGCTTAGACAAGATTTAAGCGATTAGTTCCGATAGTAAAGTTATATTTACTCTAGGTTTTACAACTATTTATGACGTTTACCCAGGTCTTAGCGTGATTATATAAACACTAATCATAGTTTAGACAATAATGTTACATAGATAAGGTTTTAATTATCATTCACAAGAATTGGACACATGCTTCCTATTCTCTTCCTTGGATTTTGCATTACCTTCAGAAGTATAAGAAATTTATCGCGGCGGCCAAAGTTGCCGCAAACATTTCTCTTTTACGACCCCTCAGTATGTAAGAATGTTTTAGCGGCCAAGATTGTTTCCCCTATAAATTGACTTAAGGTTGTTGCCCCTACAACTTCACTTACTGGTTTCCAAACTTGTGGGGTGCTACACTCTGGGTAATTGCATAAATATCAAATTATTCTCTTTTTATTAGGTTTATAACTTTAAATTGGGTTTAGAACCTCCAACATATGTGAAATATTCTCTTCTTGTTAGGTTTGTATCTTCAAATTAGGTTTACAATCCTGATTATGCATCTTTTAACTTTTGGCTATATGCTAGATTTTATGACTCAAAAGCTTTAAAAGAATAAGTAGCAGGACGAGTTTACTGGAATTCTAGAAAAACATCTGCAGTATATGCTATTAAACATCTCTTATCCAAATGATACCATAGAATGGGAATTTGCAAAAATATCTTTAACTCTAGATATGAGTACATGTTCTAGACTAGGCCGTGGAAAATGTAAATATCAGAAGTAGCGTTTGCAAGTAAACGACTTGAAATCTCCCATAATTATGATGCGGCAATCCCTTAATTTGGATAGAATTTTGAGGGTCCAACAAATGTAATCTATGGCAGTTCTAGGAAAAATTAGGCATCATTAGCTATGCTAGGGTTTACAGACCATTCAAAATATCAAAGGGTTATCTTCATGCTAGTTAATTTCATCTCTGATACACCATAAGCCATGGCTGTTCTACAGACTTTCAGAAGTTCTATTTGGAAATATGTATTTTGTTGCAACCGTATACTTGCAACCACATCAAAATCAGCAAATAATTAAGAAAAAAAAAAAAAAACCTCTAGAATCGCCATGTTGTTGGCATGCAGGTTCTCTTCTGCTGCATCAGTTCAGCAGTTGGTATTTTCTGATCACTTCATCAGCGTTGGTGTTCTTTCTCTTGTGACGCTTTTTATAGCATTACTCAATTCCTTTATAGCCATCTTATTCTTTGCCTCAGGTTGCCTGCCTGCTTTGCATTTCATAGCAACATTTGTTGCAAGAACGCAGAGGCAAATGGAGAACCAACCACTGCGAGGAGCCAATGACTGATTACTCCTATTGTTCTGTGAAAGGGAGCATGCAAATGCAGAAATAGTTTTATATCTTCTACACTGTTGATATTGTTTCTTTTAGCATCACTACAGAATATGCAACATCTTGGCTCAATCAATCACCCTGAAAAGTGGACTATTTTGGATAAGAGCCTACCTTGGCGCAAATGGTTTGGGTCGTTCACGAATGACTGTGATGCAGGAAAACTAATTAACAAGCTTTCACATGATTCCAAAGCATACAAAAAGTATAAAGGCACAAGGATTATAAATCAATCAGGCATTGCATCTCAACCTTTTTTACTCACCTTAGAATGGAAGCGGCCACTGCAAGGAGCCAATGACTTGTCACTTCTATTGTTCTATGGAAGAGAGCCTGTGCATGCAGAAATAGTTTTATATCTTCTACAATGTTGATGTTGTTTCTTCTAGCATCACTACAGAGTAAGAGGGCAAAATATTAGGGCTTTGGACTCATCGTTCCAGATTGTGCCGACACATTGCAATACAGAGTCATATAAACAGGTAAGGTTTTGCCGTCACAGCAAAAAAATCAAGCACCGAACATTGGATCACGTTTGTGGCCCTGCTATTTGGGGCTTGAACCCCAGTCCGATCATGTATGCTGATGGCTATGGCGGTGGCCTTCTCTTCAAGTTCCAGGTTCGTTCCTTTTTTTCTCCTTTCATAATTTCATACATTTTTTGCCCGATGATGCATGAATCATTGGGGTATATTCTTGTTAGATTCTTCCCAATAAGAATTACATATAGAAGTATATGCCTAAGGTACACCTACATATGAAATTAATTTATTTTTTTACAAGGATCCTCAAGGTCGTACATCTAGCCTTGGAAGGAATTACATCCTTACCACGGTTTAGTTAACATTTTAAATAAGCATTACCTTCGAACCCTGTATGATCCCTGCTTGACTCCTTTAATGCATGCAATTAAATTAATTACCTTAAGGTAATATTCCCATACTAACATTATAGAATAGAATATGATTTTATCGTCCACGGAGACCAACTGGCCTATGGGACCCAAGTACAAAGAGAGAGCAGCAGGCGTATTACTACCAGGATTAAAAAACCCCCGCCCCGAAGGGTTTCGGGGGAAAAACCTTAGTAGCAATAAGGATGCTGACATACTGCACAGTTATATACATAATCACAAGTACAGCTGAGGTTAATGTCGGACAGGGGGGCATAACTGAGTCCGCGTATCCATTACCTCCCGGAGGTACGATCCCAACAAGCCTACAGAGGCCGTGCTCAGTAGCTCATGCAAGGCCTGATGGGGCACAACTAACCGAGCATACCGAGCCCGGATATGCTCGTACGCCGGACAGGCCTGGAGGCTGACAGACTCTGTCCTCACGCGGCTCCCGAATCCATCTCCCTGTCTCAATGCGGAGGTGGTGTGCACCTGTGCGAATGGAAGCAATCACCCTGCGCTTTTTCATGGGTAGATGGGTGCGCAGGTAGTGGTGTGGGCCCCTCGTGAGCATGGGATTAACCTGCTGTCGATAATTTGCCACCTTGACATGTGACAGGGCCTCTGCATCCCAAAGCTTGGCCATGAAGCAAGCATCCAAGTACTGCTTCAAGGCAGCGCGTTCCTTCGGTGTATGCACTGGTCCACATCGTGTGCTGCGCACATTCCATAGCGAGAACCACTGGGCTTGCTTGTCTTTCCAAAGAAGCTTTGAGTCGCCGGGGCCCATCGCCATCGCCAAAGCAAGGTTGGGCAGCCGGCTTCATCCATAGCCACCACCTTCGGAAGTAAATAATGTGGCGTTCCAACGGAAGGAAGCCTGTCTCCCGGAGCAAGATCTGATATGGGACCGTGGATTTCACTCCCAAAGGTGCGGCCAAGAAGGCCTTCTCGTACTGCTCTAGATCGTTCCAAGTGGTGAGGGATATCACTGGCCCCACACTTCTGCCCCCCATAGAGGAGGACCGGTTCAACCAAGGCCCCGGGAACAAGTGTGCCCGGTGACCCCATGCATACCGCCTTGTGACTGCAAGAGTTTTGCATTGCATACTGTGGCTTTCCGGCCTATGATGACCCGTGTCGATGGATGCATCCCGGTGTGTGGTAGTAGAAAACTCAATGCCCAAATACTTATAAGATCGAGCCACCTCCACTACACCCTACGTAAGTGAATGAGGGAAGGCGTGGTGTCTTGGGATGATGGGACCAGCTGCACCCTTGTCTTGGCCAAGTTAACTCTCATGTCGGTGAATTGGGCGTAGAAAGTGTCCAAAGCATCTAGGTGGCGTTGCATGTCCTCCGGGTATATGCGAAACAGGTCAACATCATCAGCATATATGAGTTGCTTAGGATTATGTGGTGCATCAACTGAAGCGCCTCCCAGGTGCTCTAGCCATTCTTCTAGGCGGTCAATGTACAAGCCAAGAGCGTCGGGGATAGAGGGCAGCCCCACGGCGCACCCCAATGCTACTAACAACGGGCTCCCCGATAGTGTGTGAGACGACCGGAGCAAGCCTCAGATAGTCTCAGATATAGCATTCGCAAGTCGACGGGGGTCCCTAGCCGTCTCAATCTGCCCCAACTTATCCCGAGGCACCGTGGTCAAAAGCCTTTTGCGAATCCACAAAGCAACAAGCATTTATTCTCAAGGCCGATTCCGCTATCCTCTATGAGTGTTCGCAGAGTGAAGATATGGTCAATAGTAGAATGCCGGGCTGAAGGAAGCTCCTCGCGTGAGAGCCCGCACTTCTCCATCCTCTCCCAAAGTGTCAATCGCCGCCAAGAATCCCGCAAGCAACTTGGCAAAGACAAACTCCCATAATGGTACGATAGTTGGTCGGGCTATGGGGGGGTCCCCCGCTTTGTATATGGGCACAACTCTACCGGTAGTCCAAGGTCTGGGGAAGCCTTCTTGCAATGCCCCCGTTGAAGAGTGTCTTTGGAGAACCGGCACCATTGGGGGCCCAAACCACTTGAGAAGCTCTGCCTGCATACCATCCAAATCTGCTGCCTTCCCGTTAGCGAGGCGTTGCAGGCCCATTATGACATCCCCTTCAGTAATGACCAGTGCTAGGCCTGTCTGCAGAAGTACTGGTGCCCGGCGTCCCATTGGGTCATACAGCTGCCGCAAGTATCTCACCCATTGTTCCGGGGTAATATTTCCTGTGGGCTGTGCAGGCTTACTCAAGACCTTTCTCCAGAAGGCCCTAGGGTGGCGGTCTAGAAGACCAAACATCTGTTGCTGGTGCTCTGCAAGGTACCTGGCTTTCTTGGTCTTGAGGAAGGAGCGGTATTGACGGACGGCCTGCGGGCGAATGGTGGGTATTAGATATATTGCTTCCAATAGTATTATATTTAACTAACTATTCTATGATAACTTTACGGCCTTTAAGATATGTCGTCACACAATTTCGAGGCAATACTTATAGTTTAAAAAGTATTTTAATTATTTATCGTATGGCTAGGGTTTATATCATCAGATCCAAGTGTTGAACGTGTGACTCTCGCTCGCTACTTGGTTGGTGACGTATCAACCTTACATGTATATACTTTACAGTTGCTATACTTATGATAAGATAGACAAATTCTTATTATGTTTACCAGGACCCTGAAGGTTACTTAAATGCCTTTGGAAGGAATTACATCCTTATGAAGGTTTAACTAAGATTTTATGTAATTATTATCTTACTTTATCTTAATACTAAGATATCTACACAAGACAAAACTATCTGTGCATTTATTATGAGCATATAATTCATCAACAAGACATTAAAGCTTATGATACATGCGCTCATGGAGTGCTATCAATGCCCTGCACAATATTATACTTAAGATTATATAATTTATGTGGTTTTAAGAGTTTCACATCCATGAATAATTTAACTAAGAGCTAGGCTACTAGCTCATTTCTAGGTATGAATGCAGGCAATTGATCATGACGTAAGGAAATTATGCTTTTTCCATCATGCATTCTATCTACCTTCGATGCAAAGCCTCTCCCCACCTTAGCTATCGCACCCGCTAAGACTAGAATACATCCCCCATTGAGCCGGTCTTGACTAATTTGGAGACCACTTAGCCATTACATTGCTTCCATTAATTCGCTCCACCGCTTTGGTGCAGTTGGCTACCGCGTCAGTCTTGCATGCTGAAGGTCACATGGACATTAAGCATCTATCCATCTTATGCTCCATCTGCTTTGGCTACCTGCGGAAGGAACTCTATTCTAAAGGTCGACTAATTTGATGGCGATTCAATCCCTAAGATGCAGGTGGGTTCAGTCCTAAAATTGAGCCCCCACTTTCTATATAAGAAAATGGTCCTACACCTCTCCAATGGCGTTATCCAATGCACCCTATCCCCTGAATTGATGTTGCGCCTGACGTCATAGCTATTCTATCTATCTTAAGGGGTTATATACTTTTTATCTAACACATTAACTTAATAGCCTTAGCTAACATATTTAACCGTCTATGATGGATGTAGCCATCATGTTTAACAAATCTATCCCTAAGCGTTGGGTTACTGAATTATTTAGACCAATTCTAAACCGCAAGGTTTTGTCGTCATGACAATTCCCTTTTGTCTCAAAAGACTATGTGATTAATATACTTCTTATTTTAGATGTACTTTTCGTGTACTATTCCATTTTATATTCTAGAGATTCCCCATTTCTTAGTTATTTACTCTCATGGAATATTCCTATCAATTGAATCGATATTATCATAACAAGTTGGCCGGCCTTGTGAGATTACTTCTTTTCATTTGGTTGGATTATTTCTTGGAGGTACTAGCTTTATACATAGTTAACAAGTATCCTAGGAATGATTCCTTCTTAGCGAGGTGATCAATCTCATCAAGTGGTTTCAATATGTTGGATGTCTGTTAACAATCGTGTATAATTTTACTTACTCCTATGCATTTCCTTCCCAATCGTTGATGCTTAGCTCAACTTGGGGCAATTCTTTCACGAGCTAGAAATGCCTTCCAATCCCATTATGGATGTTATCATCTATAAGCCTATCCTACTCGGTTATATGATCATTCTCCTCAATCTTGCTAGCAGCTCATCCACTCGTTGCCTTCTTGAAGCAGCAAGATAGCGTTCTTTCAAGTTGCTCGAGACTCGGGGCTCCTCCTCGATGTAGAGGTCAACTTTATTCATTAGAGGCCTCCCATTACGGATGGTTTTGATGGCATAGTTGACCACTTGAAATCTTCTATGGTTCCGTTGAAAAATATCCTCCAAGTTGAATTCTTCATCTTGATGACTAAAGGATGGCTCTAGATACGATATTATTGTGCCAACTCCATCAATGTCTCTCACTTCGAGTCCTTCTCTTGTCGGTAGCATGTTGCCAGACGAGTGTTGATGCTGATGGGAGGGAGGAAATAATAAGGGGGATATCCACGAAAGGCATATAGCTTATACAATTACAAATACTACTAAACCTATTAGGTCTCCTTGGTGTCTCGCCTCAAGGTGCACACGTAGTGTTGTCGATGTTCCTCCTAGTGCGATGGTATTGAAGATCTATATCCTTTTATTTGTGCGTCATGCCTGTGCTCTGGGTAGACTCATTGATATGCTCTCCAATGTCTCATGGCTACAGCAAAACATGCTTTTGCTTCACCCCCTAAAACATGACTCTAAACTCATGTTGCTACACTATATGTGTGAGTCCCCGAGATATACAATAGACATATACATGCTTACATTGGGATTTCAATTCATCCACTTTTCCAATTTATATAAGAGGATATACTTAAATGTTCATACTCCTTTAGGATTTTCCTCCTCATATCGCATTTGATTCTTCGGTTTTACTGAATATTCCTCATTCTGATTGACTCCATGTTGAGGTGTTGCTACTATAGTTGACCTTCGTGTCTGATCCGAGCTCGTCATGCTATGTTGCGAAGAATATTCCTCGATGTGACCCCTTGAATGGAAAATGCTCCTTCTTAATATGTTACCTGACATGTGGAGTGCGGTGACCGCTTTGCATCCCTACATGCAGCGTGTCGTTGCAAGGTTGAAGATGTGAGGTGCTATTGATCGCTTGTGTAGAATCACCGAGTTGTTGTATTCGGGCATTCTGGCATGCCTTCGAAGCTATGAGATGGCGATCGGTAGGTAGACAATGTCATTTCTTCACAGGTTACATTTGCGAGCAAGACTCCCGTTGCTTAGACTTTATCGTTGTGAGATGCCTCCCCAGTGCTTGGAAGTGTGGTCGTCTCCATTGCACATACCATCGCTCCTCCAAGTTGCCTTTGAGTGGTATGTGGTCGTTGGCTAGGTTGGCTCCTCCGTCCTTTGCGTTTCTGGGGAACTCTTGTTCGAACCGACTATCCTCCTCCTTGATGTTGCCCTTGATGCTGATATAGGCCTTCAAGTCGGAGATGTTCCTCCCCTGATATGTGTCTCCTCTCCTTCCTCCATCGTGATCCCCTATAAATTTATGAAGTTGTTACCGTCTTCCTACTGGTACAAGGGAGCTGGGAGCTCGTCATGGCAGTTATCTAACTCTGCTGCACCTTTTGTTGATGTTGCTTGACATTCGCTTGAGCTGTTAGACTGCAAAATCGTGGTGGTCTTCCCTCCAGTTCTCTGCGCTCTTGTGTCGCTATGAATTATCGTTTCGACGGAAGATTACGCTCTTCAACCCTAGCTCATGATGCTAATCTAGCTTCCCCATTTGACATACTCCTCCACCTGTATGTTTCTGCCTTATGTTCTTCCATTTGAACTCGCGTGCATTGGGTCGGTGAAGGGATCAAGATCTTCTTTCTGATGTGAGCTCGTGGATATGGCAGTCGGGTGCTTGATAGTCCAAAAGATTCTTGATGCGGATGATTAACATATGTCTTCCATTCGATGAAGATTGATGATAAGCCAATGGTGCCCTTGTACTACTCATTTCTTTGGCAGAGGTACTTGCCATTGTGCTTCGCTCTCTTGGATCTGCCTTTTCACTCCCCTCCCTTCGTTTGTCAGTACGTCGTCTGGGTCTTCAATGTCTTCAAAAAGTTGTGCATCTTGCTCTTCTGTGGCTCTAGCCTCGTACTCCAGAGAAAATGCTCGTATATCCTAGAGTCTAAGGGTTCAGATCAAACGGCTACTTGAAGGGCTCTCCTATAACATTCTGGGCTCTATTAGCAAGCAAGATGGCTCGAGCAGTATTAATAGAGACATACTTATATCCTTCAAGTCTATGGACATTAGGACATGCGGTCTGGCATGAAGTGAGCTTTGTTTTACAAAGCCTTCATGACGTTTGGGATATACTCTGAGATCCTAGTAAAGGTTGGTTTTGGGGCTTCCAATACTCTACACATGGAGTGAGTTGGGCAGCTCTAGACTCTAGCTCCTTTTTGGATATCTTGGCAATAGGGAGTGTCAATGTGGCAGCTAAGTCAAATTTTATTGGAAAGACAACAGAGTTAGATCAAGGTTTACGCCTCTAGCATAAGAAGAGATGATGTACCAATATTTGAGCTTGTGTTGCTATGCTGAGGGTCTAGATGGCTATAACAAAGGAATGTTCTTGAGCACTTCTATCCAGGAGTAAGGCATCAACTTTGAGCTGAGAGGAGGACTTGCGAGGTCCCAATGGGGTATTGCTTCTATTTATAAACAAACCCTAGTTTGGAAAACAAAATTTAGGGTTTGAGCAAGTTTAGTTATTTTGAGATGACATTTCTAGCCTGTCTAATGGTCCTATTGCAATAAATTTCAAGCGATTTGGAGCTATCTAGCTCAAGTTATGAAGGTTCAAAATTTTGACTACTCACACAGTGCGCTAGAGGTTGGAGCTAAATTTTAGATAGGACTCCAGAAGCACTCCAAAAGTTCAATGAGTGGAGCCAGAATTCACCCTTACTTTCTTGTTTTGGGAATACAGTTTGGAGGTCGAGTACTCACACAGTGTGCCAGAGGTTGGAGCTAAAATTTAGAAATGGCTGCAGGCGCACTCTGTGAGTACTCACTTTCTAGTGGCCAATTTTTTTTTAAAGTTTTACTAGAATTTAATACTTACTTTTGCTAACTAATTCTTTTGCTTAGCTCTCTTTTACACTATTGACGGAAAAAAAAAATTCCTTCTCCTCATTTCTCGAGGTTCATGCTTGGGATTTCAACTCTAAGAGAGGAGAATGACTAGTGCTTGATCTTGGTCCTCCACCGTGACTCTGATACCACTGTGATGTCCCCTAATGGTATACGATGCCCCGATCGTATAGAATTGGAGTTCATCCCACTTGACAGTGCAAGCTCGCTGCCACGAGGCCGTCCACCTATCATCGGGCCCTCGATGGTGAGCAAGAACCCGACGGGAAAGAATGGACGTGTCATTCATCCTGTCTCCCTCGGGACCTACCAAGCTGTGGAAGCACATCAAACATGAGCACATAGCATCAAATAACATATATATCCACCTCGAAAGGTGACTCATCATAACATAGCATCTGTAACAACAACAACAACAACAACAACAGTAACATCAACATAAGGGGAATCCTACCCAAGGCTCAGACTCAAGGGGATCGACTGACAGCTCGGGTCTCCAGAGGTCACAGCAGATAGAGTTCATAACAATGGACTTGGCTGGCATAGAACATGGTCATTGTGTAGTCCACTCCATCCACCTTTCCTTTGCATACTTTGCAGATAGGCTGATAAGCCTTGGAGTCCGACCATGGCCTGCCGAGTGCATAGCCAAAGGGGCGACTCCTGGGTTACATCTCCCTAGTTCCCAATGAGGCAGGAGGAGATCACTCCCCTCTAGAAGATGCATGCCACTGCTCGTCTACAACTTCAATCCCATTGAAGGTGACACATCATCCAAGAGGTGTCGAGCCCATACCTTTCCCACACTCAGTGGCAAGCTATTAGGCCTAGCCCACAGTGTTCCACGATAGGCTTTACACACTAGAGGGATCAACTATAACCGAACAAGTCTTCCTTGTCAGCCGGTCTAGCTCCGCCACCCACAGCCAGGCGGGCTCTTATGCACAAGCCACATTAATTTAGAATTAACGAGGCTAGGTAGATACATCAGGTACTAAGGCTTTCAGGGTCTCTACTCCCCTTCCCAATACGCAGGAGTGCACATAGAGATAGAACATCATCATCCATAGAATTAAAATACAGAATAATATCTAATCTATCTACCTAAACATACATGGTTAGGTTCCCTTGTTAGAGGCTGAGATCTTGGAATCTGTAGGTCCTCTAAGGCTAATAGAAGATGCTAACTCGGCCTAATGCCGGTCGAGAAGTCGGCATTGCACAACAGATTGACCACATATCGGATCCGTGACTCGCTCCAACTCCAAGAACAGCGTCCATGCTCTCAATCTGGCCTGAGACGATCGAATGCGCATGATCTGTATGGAAATACTAGCTTCACGACGTTTTGCAAGCGCTTGGTGAAAATGCCTTGTCTGGCAATCTCAAGCAAATGGTATGTGCAATTGACCCCAAGTCGGTGGCTGAAGCTACAGCAAAAGCCCTCAGCCTCGAAGAGGAAGCACCCAAAACATCATACTAGTGACCTTCCAGCTTTGATGGAGGTAGGCCATACATACCTTATAGGTTTCGATCACCTAGTCCAGGGCTATATAAGCTGAGTAATTCTATGGATGCCACGCAATAAATTTTCCAGTCTATTTTGAGAGAAGCACAAAAACAGCGCAGCAATGACAAGGTATGCTTTCCATGCTTTTGCCAAGGACATCTATTTAGAACTGCCATTTTGTTGACGAAGACAGCATGGGTGGCAATAGCAGAAGTGAATTGCGAGGAGCTGCCTAGTATGACTGACTTACCTACTGCAGATGGTGATGTGCCGTGGGATTACATTGAGGTGAATGACACGGTTTCGCAGCTATAGAAATTGAAAATAGGGAAAATTCCAAATATACCCCTGAACTTAATGAGATTTCCAATTTTGCCCTTCAAATTTCCTTAATTTCAAATACACCCTTCACTAACCAAATTAACCTATAGCCGTTTAAAGATAGTTAAGGGAAAAAAAAAGCAGCAACATAAGAGCAGAAGAGCATTGTCGGTGGAGAAAACCGGAATTCTTAGCCTTTGGAAGCTCCCGATTCATCAACGATTTTGCATGCAGGTAATGTGTCCTCCTCATTTCATTTCTTTCCAAATAATTACCTACTTGCAAGCAATCTCAGTTTTCTTATTCCAAAATCATTTTTACAGGAACAAAAAGCTTCCTTTTCAATTTCGAAATTGCATGACTGTTATCTATTCTTCTATGCCTTTGATCAAGGCATTCATGATCTTATCAAGAAAAAGGACTCCTAATTCAGCTTCTAATGTGCCTTTTCAATTTCGAAATTGCATCTTCTTCCATGATTAAGATCAGGGCATTCAGGATTTTACCAAGGAAGAAGGGCCCCTAATTCAGCTTCTTTTTGTTCGACCCCAGGTAAGCAATTTGTTTCATAATTCTATTCTCTTTCAGCTCTCAAAATGTTAGAATCTTTGGTAAGCACAACCTTCATAATCCCTTTTGCATTTAACAGGGTTAATTCATGACTTATGCCTTTGAATGGCATTCTGCCATATAGAAGCTCATAGATGCACTATGTTCCATGTTTAGCTGATTTGCCTTCTTTGATTTTCATTAGAGATGGAGATATATCGCATTTTAATGATGGGTCGAAATAAATGTGTTTATATCAATGTCTGTTTCATATTGCAGTATGGATTTGGAAGTGGGATTGGAGTTTGATTCCATGCAAGATCTTCGTTCATATGCCAAGAATGTTTGCATTTCATCTGCGGTAGAGTTCCCGTGTTATTGCATCTGACAGGAAGAGGTACATAGTAAAGTGCAAAATTCAAGGATGCCCGTGGAAGTTGCATGCTTCCCTTGTAGGTAATGACCCTAGTTGTGCAATTAAAAAGTTATCAGGACATCATAATTGTGTTAGCACTGAGCATTTGGGAAACAAAGAGGCGACTGCAAATTGGATAGCAACACGGTTTGTGGAAAAGATTTCTGATGACCAATCTTATAGCCCAATTTCAATTCTTGGTGATTTGCGGCGTGAAGATGGTATTACTGTGCCATACAAGAGAGCATGGCAGGCAAAGGAATTAGCAGTAGAGAGGATCAACGAAAATCAGGAGGAAAGTTATTCCTTATTGAAAAAGTATTGCCGTGAAATATTGCGCAGTAATCCAGGAAGTGTAGTTTTGGTGGAGCATGATGATGATCACAGGTTTACACGCATGTACATATCATATGCAGCATGCATTTCTGCATTTGCCAATTGCAGGCAAGTTATAGGTTTGGATGGAATGCATCTGAAAAATAGATATTTGGGTATCTTGATGACCGTTACAGGTATAGATGCAGCTGGGCAATTGCTTCCGATTGCTTTTGGTGGTGTTGTTATTGCTGAAAATGACAATAACTGGTTGTGGTTTCTTCGAAACTTACATGATAGTCTTGCTGCGACAAACACTATAACATTCTTATCTGACAGACAAAAGGGATTGATTGAAGGTGTCTCTACTATTTTTGGAGATGTTCCTCATGCTTACTGTATGCGTCACTTATCTGAAAACATGAGGAAAGAATTCAAGAATTTGGAATTGATAAAGTTGCTTTAGAAAGCTGCTTATGCATCAACAATATCAGATTTTGATGTTGCCATATCAGAAATGCGGGCTATGAAACCAGAAGCCGCTACTTGGCTTCTTAACACGGCCACTATAGATTGCAACAGACCATGCAAGATGAGGCGCAACAACATTCAATCGGGGTATTTATGTTTTTGTTTGTTCTTATGAAATCAAAGTTGGTGAAGTTAATTTTTTAAAAACACATACATGCAGGTCGAGACCCTTGTTTTAAATCCTATAAAGAGTTTTTTGCCAAATTAAAGTTGAACTTTGATGTCCTTAGTTTTTTTTAAGTATGCATGGAATGCATCTCCATTTTGCTTACTGTTTTTGGATTCTTGCAGAGGTACTCCCACAATTAAGGATGAAGAAAGAAATAAATTGCTTCACCAAAATCAACAAACTGGGCTACTGGCCTTTGTAAGATACAAGCTTGATGCAGTATCCTTACTACATGTATCAAGCAATATAACATTCGTGCAACATCAACCTTTGCAGAGTATTTGAAAAGACTTCAGGCATCTTAGGCTGGTTCAGGTAAACATTCCTCTATTTTCCTTTCTTGCATGGAATGCCCCAGGAAATTCCAGATTTAAACCTTCAAGTTTGATTGCAGTGGCTCTAGCCCCAATACTCAGCCTAAGCACACTATAAGTCTAGGTTGGTTTTGCATCTTGAGCACAGGTTTCTGTATTAAATGTGTAGAGCTACAATAATTTTGTTATAAATTTTTATCTGCGAGTTTTAAATAGAATGTTTTTGCTTTTTACAGGAAAAGTTTAAAGGAAAAGCTCTTTGGTTGCTGGGCTGGTTGTATTAGGTAATTGCATCTTAATCCTAAAGTTCTTTCATGGGTGAATTTGCCATTTTCAAATTTCTTTCTAAGTTCATATCCACCTAGGAGTTTCCCCTCATGGCTTAGGAACATCCTCTGCAGGGTTATGGTTGATATTTTCTCAGTTATATCTTCTTCAAACTGCATAACGGTTTTGTAGATTTCTTCATTAGACTTTAAATGTATTCTGAGTTTTAGTCTTCTGCTACGGAGAACCTTTAATGCAGGTACATAGCAAGATAAGTTTCCTAAAATCCGTACCCTTTTATGGCAGATCTTGCACCGTAGCCTCAGGGTGAATGTCCGAGTACACAGGTTCAAGCCTCAGGTAGCGGAAACATGCCCTCTATGTGGGAGGCGCCGAGAGACCATTGAGCACTGCTTTGTCCTATGCACAGAGGTAGGGGCAGCTTGGTCCTGGGTGAGAGCACTCTTTGGGTCTTCACTGTGCAGTCAGAAGCTTCTCATGGGAGTCTTTCCTAGCAGTTGGTCAGTGGCCAAGCAGCAGGCGTTCCATTTATGCAGAGCTTGGCTTCTGTGGTTGATTTGGAAAAGACGGAGAGCGAAGGTCTTTCAGAATGCAGTGCTTAGCCCTTTTCGGTTGGTTCCGATCTTGAGGCATAAGTTGTGGCAGGCTTACCAAGTCTCAAGCTTGTCTGGCACAGTTAAGCGGGAAATTTGGTCGACATTCTTACAGATTGTGAATCATGATGGGCACTTCATTTCTTAGCACCACACTTATCATTGTACTTGATCACATTCTAGTGGTTTAATATATTCCTATATTCTTCAAAAAAAAAAAAAGATAAGTTTCAAAACGCTTTCTTCCATGAAAACATAATCTGCTATATTAAAGTTTTTATGCACAACCATCTATGTTATTAATTAAACAAGAACAAGAAAGCAAAGCTGAACCTGCCAGAATGTGCCTGCCATAGAGAAATCTGGAGCTTGGAGCCGAGCTTTGCATCTTTGCCGGACTTGTTTCTGCTCCAAAATGGTCCTGTAGCTATTGTTAGGCCGAAACCTTTAAACTTAATAAACAGATCGTTCTTTAAAGCTACTAATCTAGCCATCAGAACCCTAAAATCGAACCCTAAAATTGAACCATTGCAAAACTATAGATAAAATGCCATTCAAATATGAGAATCCAGTGTGCACTCTAGATATATTGATTAGTATGCCTCGTGCAATACGCCCATGAAATCATATAAAAACCATGCCAAAAAACATATAAAATCACAAAAAAAACCCCTGTTATAATGCTAGATATTCACATGTTAATGTTTTTTTCCGGGCAGTTCAACATCCAAATCGTTGCCCGGCCTGGGGTCTATACCATATTTTTTTACTATAGTTCTCTAAGCTAGTTCTCATACATCATTCTAAGTTCTAAGCTATTTCTTTCTAATATCATTCTAATAGCATTCTAAGCTAGTTCTCAAGTCCAATGGTGTAATGGAAAAAACATTTCGATTATTCACCTCCTCTGTTGCATAGACCCCGTGATCAATGTGCCATGTTTACCCTGGAATGTGACCAACTCAACGTGATCAAGGTCCATGGGGATCCATGCAAGCATATGTGGCCTCTAAATGGAACCCTAGACCTATGTCCTCACAAAAGGTACAAAGTCGGAAAGGGATTATATAATTTGGCACAATCAATCGTAAATCTATGGATAGGGGCTATAATGTATGTTAATTCGAAAACCCGTATGGTATGGGTTTTTCTACTCCAAAAAGCCGTATACAGGGGTTTTTCTATGACCCCTCGAACTCACATGCCATCTGTCCATATATAGAGGTGCACCCCCCCGGGCCTTGAAGGCACGAGTCAATTCATCGACCTGACTTCTAGTGTCTCCTTCTTTTTAAAAACTTCCTGAAAATTTGAATGCCGCATTTGATTTTCATTTTGTAGAATGATTGCTCTTTCCTCTAGTTCAGAAAGTTTGAGATGCAGACCTTCTCTTATAACCTATGCTGAGACTTGATTTGTGCCATGATGTTTTCATTTTCAACGAATAGGGCCTCTCTCTCTGCATCCCAAGCCATCTGTTGACTTTCCAGCTTTCTGCATAGACCTTCTTTCCCTATTTGGCTTCGAGCACCTCTTCTTGAAGCAAACAAACATTTGTAGATGCATCTTTTAAACCCATTTCTAGTTGATGATGTTTTTTAATTTGATATTAAAACTATTGGCAAGCTTGTACTTTTTGTAAGCTTGGAATTACGGTCTTTTCCATGAATTCAAATTCATGTGAGGGATACAAGAATAAAATCAAATAAGCATTAACATCATCATGAGTCCAAAGGTGGCCATATGGTAACAAGAAGAAAGAAACCTATGCCAAGATAATGTCATGGTTAGCAAGATAATGTCTCTTGTTATAACGGGCACTGTTCTAATGCCAAAGCACATGTTTAGCAATAGTTTATCCAGAAGTTCTAATGGGAAAGCAACACGAACATGGGCATTAGGTTACAATAGAGTTCTCCACTTCACAGATCTGTTTCTAATATTCTGACTGCACAATCATGTTTAATCATGTTTAAAGCTAACCACCTTAGGGTGAATGGCCACATCGATTAGTTTGGTTTGTTAGTTTCATTTTCTTGGGTTTTTAGCGGTTTTTTAGGGCGGACACTTATGATTTAAATATCAAAAGTCACAACAAGAATGCGTGCAACCTTAACAGTTGTACTTGCTTTACTACAACCTTGTTGGAGGCAATTTGTAATTCAATTCTGTTTTAAATATTTCAGTAGTAGCCATACTAGTCACGAATCCCACATTGAGCATATAGATACGTCATGCCTTGCTCTCATATGCTACATCAGTTATCTAGAAATTGGTACAATAATAAAAGATCCTCAATTTCTTTGTGTAGTTGATATTGTGCCAGGCAGAACAAGATTGTCATCAACATTGCAGACCATTTGGAATTTTGATGCTAACAATTTCATGCAGGTAATCTTGTTTTCTGCATAAGGTACATCTACTGCCAGAATTTCATGTTCAGTGGTAAGGGAGAACATGTTTGTTACTTATAGAAACCATATTGAATGGCAATTTTAAATTTAATCATGTTCTCTTTATTATAAGGATTTTAACTCTTCTGGTACACTATGAAGAGGCTTCTTTTGTTGTGAACTACAGGATTTCTGTTGGGCTTGGCTTCTACTTGCTCTATTTGCATCAAAACCATTATGTATTAAATCACCTGCTAGAAAAACGTTTCCAAGGTTTGGAAACAGAGCCTTATTTTGTGTGAGAAGCAGGACCTTGAAATAGCTTTGTTGCAGGAGGTCTTAAAAGAACTTGAAGCAGGACACCAATTCATGGCTTGAACTTGAAACTGGGATATAGGATCATCCTTTTCTTCATTGAGCTGAGGAAAGTCTTTGTTTTGCATTCTATGCCATTGTGTTCACCTTCATTGTGGCAATAATTTGAATAATGCCTGGCTGTTGTGCTCATCCTGCTCCTTTGGCTTTACTGGCATGTTGTTATCTGCTATATTGCAGACTTTTTCATTTATATAAAAATGCTTTTCGGGTATACAAAGCTTTTTGGGTACATGTTCTTCCAAGTATGTAAATAACTTGAGTGAAAATATGTTTTGAATAAGTTTTGATAAATTTAACAACAATAAACAGAACTGGATTGGTTTGAATGCATTCTGGTTAAGTTAAATTTGTAACTTTTACTGTTTGAAGGGAATTTGGTTAATCCTAACTTAATGAGACAATGTCTGAACAACTAGTAGTTAGGTTAAAATTTTCTAACTTTCAACACAAACTTAAATATTTTTAGTGTGAATGCGGTTGTTATAGTTAAGTTTAAGTAGGTAGTTAATTTTTTGTAACTTAACTTAACTAAACGACGAGTGTGAATGAACCCTTACTCAATTAAACCACTAAAAATCCATCTCTAGCAAACACGCATATTCAAGGTTTAGGCTTGAGAGATGGGAATTTAAGATTTGTCAACCATCCAATTAAATATCTTCAAAAGCCTTAAGGATTGGTCAACCTGTAATTTCAAAGGAAAGGCTAAAGAAGTAATAGAATAGGACATGAATAAGGAATTTGAGAATCTCAGATGTTGAACGCGAATCAACTCTGAAGTTGGGGCTGGGTTGCTGGAGCTAAGTCGAATTCTAAAAGCTGGGCCGGAAGCTGTTTGTAGTAGCAAATATGATGCCAAAAGCTGGCCATCGGTCTTTGATTACGGTCGCAAGTGTTGTAGATTTGTCTGCTTAAACTATAACAAAATGTTCACTTTTGGTACAAGGTGTGTCTTTCTTTATTTCGAATGTTCCCAGATGTTGGTTGCAGACCTTCTAAAAAAGGGTTGTTGCCTTTTCTTTGAAGGTCTTTGCGCATTTTTAGTCTGTCTTTTCTGAAGATCACAACAAATATAAATTTTAGCCATTAGATGTTTTACAAAGACATTAGATCCCAAGGTTTGGCTTAGATCAAAATCCAACCACATAGATTTGATGCCAAAAATATAATTAATCAATCTTCCATGACCAGAGATCATGTGATATTATACAGTTGCACTTCACATATAAATTTACCTCCCCCCCCCTCCCCCCCGGGCCCCCCAATTTTTTACTTTATCCAGCCATAAAGATATCGATAGCAAAAGAAACAAGATCGTTGTGCAACATGCCAACTTTTTTTGACTCCGTACTTTCACCTATGCGGCATCAAATACACATGTATAGGACTTTCACCTCTCATTTCCTACCTCAGCCCTAGCATTATCTGTTCTTTGTCTTTCCTGTCTATCTGTCTGTCTGTCTGTCTAACCCAGTATAGGAAACAAGAATTGGATTGTGCCAAGTATCCTATTGCATGGTATATAAAATCTCAAACGTTAGTGCCTTTCTGTTTTAGCGATGTGCCTATCTGAAAGAGTATGCCTTCTACATGCTCTCAAGTCTTAGGAGCATGCCCTAGTGTAGAAAGTGACAGTTTCATAGTCCGCACATTCCAGCAGCGGTTATCTCATGTCGCGTTGTGCCCAAGTCTCGGCTTCTTACTTCTCCTCAAATGCTCCACATATGATATCCGGCTTGTTGTTTATGTTTAATCTTATTATAATGCTTTAGGTATTAGACAGATGACTAGAATTCTTTGTTTATTTCTATTGCATAATTCTTTTTATTAGAATGCACATTGGCCTTAACATTAGCAATAGTGAGCTCGTGGACAGCTCATAAAAACTCTATTTTGCTCTAGGCCGCAACTGACATGTGGTCTAGACATCTCATGTAGATGGTATTACATTAGGTTCGAGTATTATTGTGATAGGTCCTAGCCCATTAGGAGGGGCATGTTCATGCCTGTTATATGTACATGATCTGAACTGATAGGCATGGCATCTTTGTTTGCTCATTCGTCGTGTTCCCATGGAACATTTTACTTGTAGACATAACCATCCCCACTAGCAAAAGTAATGAGCGATGAATAAAGAGTGCAAAGGCCTTCTGGGTTCTAATGTATCTCCCTTTTGGAGGTTGAGAATTGATACCCTAGTTAAAAGGCAGCATTAAGCCTCTGCTGAAGACCCCAGATCTCTCAACCCAGGGCCTGATTGATCCAATCTGCAAAGGGCATGAGAGAGGGCCCAACGAAGAGGAACCTTGGAAAATGAATATTTAAAAATTATGAGGCAGACTTTATAAGTATGCGTAGCTTTATTTGAGATTTTAGTAGAAAACCCTAGAGGAGCACATCATCATGTGTCCCTTTTTTTGTCCTTGCATTTGTAGCATGCAACATCAAGATATTCAAGGAAGCTTATTCATGGTATAGTCCTATAAGAATGTAATGGTTTTGACTTGTAGGTTCAGCTGAACATGCTTAATTACTTCTAGATGTAAGAACACAAGTTCTATGCATATATTAAAACTAGTGATTTTGAGAGGCATAGTAGTTCAGAAATGCCTAGGACACAAATGAATTTTGTAAAACAGTTCTGGCCTGTATACGTTAGACCTATGGATTTTGTTTGGATTTTTAAGGTTTATATAAGGACATTGATTACACCTACCAAAGCATATAGACCTATTTGTGCATTTGATATAATATAAGATCTGACATATATTGTTTGCTCCCAATATGGCATGAAGCCCTTAATCAATAATAACATGCTTATATATGGTAGATAGCAGACCCCTGATCATAATATGGATTTACCCAAAGTGGTCTACAATATAGAGGCTATACGCCACTAAATGAGTACACATCTTGGATTATAAGTATCTAACAAAAACAATATGAAAATATTTAAGCAGTATTAATAAATAAGATGTAGCTTGGAAAGATCTAAAGCATCTGCTTCTAAAAAAAGTTATTGGTCTATGACCCACTACACTATGCAGAAGTTTAAATGTTCAAGTTCATGTATTTTCGTCCATGACAAGTTTGTTCTCAAGCCCGAATATAAAGGAAGGCGTACAATGGTATACAATGAATGATAATATCTATACAATAGTATGCAGTTTGTAAATTGTTTAATGACGAGAGGTAAAATGATACCATGCTAGAGAGGCTCATGCTAGTAGTAGAGTGATAATATTGCCAAGGGATTGACTAAGGCAGATGTCTGGTCTAGGATTCTAGTTCAAAGTTATTGGTATATGACCCACTACACTATGCAGAAGTTTAAATGTTCAAGTTCATGTATTTTCGTCCATGAGAAGTTTGTTCTCAAGCCCGAATATAAACGAAAGCGTACAATGGTATACAATGAATGATAATATCTATACAATAGTATGCAGTTTGTAAATTGTTTAATGACGAGAGGTAAAATGATACCATGCTAGAGAGGCTCATGCTAGTAGTAGAGTGATAATATTGCCAAGGGATTGACTAAAGGCGGTGTCCGGTCTAGGATTCTAGTTCAAAGTTATTGGTATATGACCCACTACACTATGCAGAAGTTTAAATGTTCAAGTTCATGTATTTTCGTCCATGAGAAGTTTGTTCTCAAGCCCGAATATAAACGAAAGCGTACAATGGTATACAATGAATGATAATATCTATACAATAGTATGCAGTTTGTAAATTGTTTAATGACGAGAGGTAAAATGATACTATGCTAGAGAGGCTCATGCTAGTAGTAGAGTGATAATATTGCCAAGGGATTGACTAAGGCAGATGTATGGTCTAGGATTCTAGTTCAGGCTAGGTCTTTTTTTTTTTTGAATAACTATGCAATTGGTTGGATGAAATTGTTGCGTAAATAGTTTTCTTGTGTTTCAAAATTCTCTTTCTAATAAGATAGAAAGTGACATGAATTTCATCTTTTGATATTTTAGAATAGGGTGCTTACGTTGTGAGATTATAGCTAGCTAATTCATCATTATCTACATCCTACTATTTTGATAGAATTTGACTTTGGAGCGTGTCTAAGGAGTGAGCTAGTCTTTGAAAGATAGTTGCAACTCATCATGGATACAAAACAACATAGCATTGATTTGCACGACACTTCAATTTGCAAGCCATGATTCTTGCAAACTCACAATCATATGAATGCCACCCATCAAACTATGTGGCAAATAATGTGGTAGGTATTAGTAGAAGAATGGGTCAAATTGAACCATGGCATGGCACTTGCTAGCTTGAAAGGGACAACCCCACTATCCTTTTTGTAGAAGGGAAGTTGCAAACATGTAACATGATTAAGTTTGTACTTTCCAAACTACCAACACCAAAATAACATATGATTTTGGTCTGCAAGCAGTTGAGCACATAGATGAAAGTTTTATTCAGGAATACACAGGCCACCACAACTCTTGTGCTGTAGATGAAACTATAAACATATATATAGGTTCAAATGTGGTTCATAACAAAGCTTGCTTCGGATGCAAAGGGTATACTTAGGGGGGATTTACATGTGTTTGAGGGAGAGTCATCCACGAAAAATGGCTGGCCGTACCGTAGCCACTTTCCTTCAGATTTTTTCAGCAAAACAGGGCATATAAACCGCCCCTTAAGCAAAACAGGGCACATAAACCGGCCCGTAAGGGGCATACCGAACATCACAGATGCAAGCCAAATTTCGAACCAACATTTGTGTCGACAAAACAGGCTACATTATATTGTCGACAAGGGAGCAAAGGCGGGCGACGATATCAGCCACCGAATGAAGCAATTCAGGGCGAGACCAAAACCAAAGCAAACTAAATCGAACAGCAATATGCACAAACCAGAAATCAGAAACAATTTTGGGCAGAATCGAAATCACCAGCTACTTCGGCTCTCATTTTGCACCAGAATTAGAAGCTGCTGGAAAAGAAAGACTTCACAAGAAACGGCTATGGAGCCGTCGTGCCGGAAGCCCTGTTCTCCTTCTAAAAGGACCTTGAAGAGGGGATGGTGCAAATGGCGAGCTTCAACGACAAATCTTTCCTTATCCTTACCGACATAAATTACGAAGAAGCCATCCGGCGCGGGCTGATTTAGGATCCCGGTATCTGCCTCGCCTTCTCTGTTCCTTGAAGCTGCATTGTCGGCCATTTCGCCGGAAGCCCGGCCACGGTCGGACACTGAGCCGGAACCGGAGCTGGAGCTCAGCTCCCTACTCAGGCTTCCGCTTCCGGGCTGCTTCCGGAGCTTCGATGCCAGCTTCCGAAGAATCGCCATAGCCGAGAGCTTCTCCTTCCAGACAAATACCCCCTTTATCTCTTTGTTATACCCATTTTTTTAGCCATTGCGTTATATACGCATTTTTTTAAGCCATTGTTATCTTTTTTTTTTAGCCTTTGTTATATGATTTTTTAGCCATGTATAAAGTTCTTCTCCAAGTAAAGCCTGCCTTTTTTGAAGGTTCAAGACATATCTTAGAAGCCCCCACTTGTTTCTAACCACTTGCACCCATTACTCCTTACCTACACTTGCCCGTCTCTCCGACTATCTTACCTCTAGCCTTCAGTCGATCATCCGCCTGGCAGTTGCTCATTCGCCCGTCCCCGATGTCTCCATGATGGTCAATTTTCTGCATGTGCCCTTGCTATTATACCCCATGTGCTTCATTTGCTTTCACCACATTCGCAGCAACTCTACTTCACTGCTTTTATATTCTGAGAAACAACTTATTTTAATTCTATTGTCCTCCAATTGTCCTCGTCCCACTGTTGATAACAAACATTTTATCTACACTGTGTCTGAATCCAGCTTCTTGGCATGCTCACTTTCACAAGTTAAAAATATGCAGAAAAATGTTCCATGTGCAACGTGATACATCATATTTTTATGGGGAAATACTATACATTATGACACTGCATTCTTGTTTATTCTATTGTGTCTGATTTATCATGATACTATTAACAGACATAAAGAATGAACACTATGAATAAAAACTTATTTTTATGGGGAAATACTACGCATTATGACACTACATTTAGTTTATTCTAATATGTCTGTTTTATCACGACAAGATTAATTTGCATAAAGAATGAACATTAATTATATGAATAGCCTAAAAAAAACCAACACACATCCAACATTTCGATATAAAATGTAAATAAGACTACATTGAATGGCCTCCATATGACTTCTAAAAGAAAGCATTCCAAAGCTTGTCAGATTATGGTTCACCACCTCTTGTCACTTCATTATATACACATGCCATGTTAAACTGACATGATGCCATGCTTCTTTTCATGATATGGGACATAATTAGAAACAAAAGTCGCCCGCCAATTACGGGCTTCTTGTCTCTCTCTCATGGAGGGGATAATGGCCTTGACTAGACCATTTTATTGCATTGTAATAATTTTACCCATGACTGTGTGAGACAACCAAGCCAATACTAATGTGTCACCACATCGTCCAAGCATTGAAAACCATCCAGGCCAAACATAATACGTCCCCACACTGCTCGACATTCGATCTATCGGGCTTGCTTTGATACTGTCCACCCAACCATGCACGTCGGTGATATGCTACATATGGGACACCATCGCCTAATTGATGGCCGATGTGTTGATGTGTTTGTACGAGCAATATCATTCAAATCATGGGTAAGATTATTACAAGTCTATTTTGTTTTATAATAGTGTTCTGAGCCCTCATTTCCACATCAACAAGCCACATTCACTTTTATGAATGTGCATATACAATATAGAGTTCTTGGACGAAAAAACTTAGAACTTGGGTACATGGCCTAAATCCATATGGAATGACATAGATTGCTTGAAGAAAGGCAAGACATCATTAAGCTAAAGTTGAAGTTAAACTTTCATAACCTATCAGGGCTCATTATGTTAGGTTGATTACACCTATCCAACTGCTACATGTGGCATTCGATACAGCTTCCGAAGGGGTACTAGCATCATACCTCCATGAGATAATGGGCATGTGGACTCACTTATGTCCTTCGTCACTATATTAAAATATATAAATGTATAGTTTATCAAGAAGTCTATTACTCCTAATGGTTTTCCCTCGCAAACCCTTCGGGGCAAAGCTTTTTTAATCTTGGGCAGTAATAGATCTGATGTGCCATTTGTTTGGGTCCTATGAGCCTTTTTGGTCTTCGTGGATGAAAAAAATAAAAAATAAGAAAACAATTCAATTCAGATCTTTAAGAGGATGTGTTTTTTATTTACATAATCAATGTCATGTGTGGACGACGCATGTGCTGTGGAGTACTTGAACCGTAACATTTTATTTTCGTCAAACATCAAAGCCCTTTATACATCATTTTCTTTTGGATGCCAAATTTCATTGGCTGATCCAGAGCACCAGGACTTTGCCACTTCAGCAATCTGTAGTGCTGCTAATGCAAAATGTGATCCCAGCTGTTGCATAAATTTCATGAAGTTCTTTGCTGCTAATTTTGTCCAATTTTGGCTATGGTGGAATGGAGAGAAGCATTTTGTGCATCTATTTGCGAGACGCATGTCAAATTTGAATATGGAAAACCGTTAGCTAAATTCCAGCCTTTCAGAACCAAATTGAAATTTTCTCAAACATTCATTCTCATCTGATAAAATTTCTCGGCAAGCCGAAATTGGTGTATTGTTCTTAGATCTATAGATTATGGCAAAATCTTGCGTGTGACACACTCAAAATCGACCTGTTATATCTAAGGGTCCTCAATGAGGGCTGTCTTTCCGGTGATTCAAAACCCGATCTAGACCACAAACACTGTCATCGTTGCCGGGTCTTAATTGGTTCTTTTTCTCTTCAAAATGTCGGCTCGTATCTTCATCCAGGAGAAACTTCTTCATCAAACTGCTGCTTGCCTGGAATAACATCAGCGTCGAGAATCCACTTGCAACCCTTTTCCCGGCAACAATGATGTGGAAAGAGGTTGGCCTCATTCGCGGGCTCACTTGGCTCCTCTTTTCTTCACGCCCGCAGTCTCCACCACAATGTCATAATTGCTCGCAACCCCTTTCACCCCGTCGCACACCCATTCATATTCAAGGACACACTCCTTAGTATTTCTAAACTTCAGACAACACCTATATCCACATTCCCCTTTTGCAGTCTACCCATCCTTCGCAACCTTCATCCCCTCATCACAATATGACATTTTCTCAAGTTTCATTTGGTCCTACTTATATCGATGAGTTCAGTCTTCTCGCTCTTTGCAGCCGCCGGTAAATATTTAAAAGGTGGCCAACAATACATTTTATACTTTCAAAATATGCTTTTTTGGAAAAAATAAAAGTATAAAAGTTTTGAGAACATCGTACAGGACCTATCTCTGGCCCAAAGCAGTACCTGTTGTCACATTTGCTCATGACAGAACTATTGCATCCATTCGCACTGGTAAACACTGCCTCAGAATTAAAACATGCCGTAAGGAACCATCATTCTAGGGAAAGGAATGCCAATTTTGGCGCCATCTCTCCTTTTGGACCCAAGCTTTCTTTGGCACAAGCCTGCTATAGCACAGGCTTTCTTTGGCCCTTTCTCCCATAAAAGCCAAGCCATATGTCTTTCTACATTCCTCGTCGGCGTTTCCTCTAAGTTGAATCTTGTTGTTGTACGACATTTTTCTATTTCAGCCATTCTCATTAGCTAGATTTCTTCTTCTTCTCTATGCAGTTTCTTTATTTTCTACTTAGTACTAGATCATCTCCCTCTTAATTCTGCATCATTTCACAAGCTTTTCTGGCATTCAAGCAGTCTGCAATCCTCACTTTTACCGAATTCATAACCTTTGTTGAGCAGTTTTTCTAAAATTCTAAATCCCTTCCTCGTTTGGTGGTTGCTTGGGTTCGGGGTCCAACATTAGTGCATCCAGCTAGTCCTGGCATGATCTCTTGCTTTTGCCATATGAACATAGACCCAGCTTTGTTTGCTTGCATTTATCTACGACCTGAAATTGGGCAGTTTTTTGAGTTGGAGCCTAGTTTATGTTTGAGCTCCTCTTGGAATGGATGCTTTTTCTCTGATCATATAGGGTAATGGATCCTCTCGTAGCCAGTGTTGGGAGCGGATTTGCTTGTCATGTTGTTTTGTGGGGTCTTCAGCCCACTGAAGCAGACTACAGGCTATTGTTCTCAAGCATATTGCTAAAATTCAAGTTTGTGTGGACCATCGCAAACTCAACTTGGCCACTAGAACCTGACCATTTTTCAATCCTTCACAGATCAAGTTCTGGAAGTCAAGCAGTAAATTGTACATGGTAACTTCTTGATTTTCTTCTTATAATTCAATCTATATTTCTTTTTGGTACTAAGCAAATTATGCTTTTATTAGGAACTTTACGCTTTTCATAGGCACTAAAGTGAATCATCATAATGATGAGGAAATGCAGATTCATATGCCTACATCAGATTACATACATTCAAATCTTTTTTTTTTCATACTTGTTGAGAACTGCATTGATTGGTTGTGCTTATAAATATGATTTCATGTCTAGATTCTTTCCCCATCCAAGATTTTGAAGCTACGAAGAGTTTATGCAATTAACTCAATTGCAAATGTTGAATTAGGATCTTGCTTTTCAGATCGATAAACTTGTGGAGAGAAATCTTGGAGATACGGAGCTGAGGGCATGATTGGGATGAAGCTTCCATAGAAACAGGAGCTTGGACAGGAGCAGGGCAGGAGTTGGAATGGGGGCAGAGGAGGAATTAGAGCAGGAGCTAGAACACAAACATGAATAAGAACATGAACAAGAACAGGAGCTGATACCTCATCTAGAACGATAAAACAGGCCATGGCCGTGATAAACAGGCTATCGCATGTTCTAGCAAAGTTTATCATGCTTCTTCTAGATAAATTTGACACGATTGAAGCTGTGTTTTGCATCATGTGGGGCTGCTGTTTCCATGAAATGTCTTCAAGCAATACCTGAAGATGTTGTTGCAATTGTTCAAAATCATTTGGAATTATGTACTGTTGAGTGATTTATATGAATTCAAAAGTCTTTTGCGTTTATTCATTTTGTTATATGTATATAGTTTTTTTTTTGAATATTTAAATAAATGTTAAGATGTGATGAAGATCAGGCAATCAAAGATTCAATTTGAAAATATAGACAAAGCCATATAGACAAATCCATTGCCATGAATTCTGTCTGCAATGAACTCTGGAGACCCAAGCCGTCAGTCATTCCCTTGAGTCTGAGCCTTGGGTAGGATTCCCCATGTGATGTACTGATCTTTGTCTATGCAGATATGTGATGAGCCATCCTTCGAGATGGTTATGTGATGTTGATGTTGTATACTGACATGTATGTTTACGCTTCCGCAGCTAGGTAGGCCCTGAGGAAGACAGGGTAAATGACCCCTTCATTCTTCCCACTGGAACTCAACAAGGTTGCAGTGATACGTGGAGGGCCCTATATCAGTCACTGGTGTGGGGGATGAACTCCTGTTTGTATACGGTGCGGGCACCGTATATGAGTAGGGGACGTCACATATTCATAGACAAGCTATTGGATAGACTGCAACATGGATGATGATGCGCTTCTATAGGCATATTAACTATGAAGAATATGTTTATCAAATTATCTGGTTTACTGCAGCAACGATCTGTCAAATTAGTCTCACCTTCTTGATTGGTCTGAGTAGTCAAAAGTTTATATGTGAACAAATTGCACCTTAGATGCTATATGTTACGATGCTCTTACTTCATTCTCCTCTTCCAGGTATTATCATAGTGCAATTTTTCTCTTGCAAATATTTCGTTCCTTAGGTTTGTGGCTTTTAGTGTCTTCTGTTATTGATATCTGTTGCATTGCGGAGAGACCCACTTTCGCGACAAACATGCAAACATGAAGAATATCATCGCAACTTTGTATCTCTTACTGCTCACTCTGGAATGTAAATAGAATTACATTTACGTTATGTTTAAACTAGAATGGCTCTAGATTCTATACATATTTGCTTAATTGCATTTGAAACTGTTAGGTTTGAAGGGGCCAGATTTCAGGAGATACATGCCATCTTATGGTTTTGGGTCTCGATTAAACATGGGATAGAGCTGAAATGGAAAGAGCATTTCTGACGGATCTGAACACTTGTTGCAAAACCTTTCTGAAAGTTTTCAATCATGGAAGCATAATTTCAGTTATGAATGCTCCAAAGGAAGAAGAAGAGAGTGTGGCTAAGTTTTCCACAAAAAACTCGTCTCACCCTCATTACAAAAGGAGTAGGCTCAGGATGGGCAGGTTCGGGAGAAATTAGGGCAAAGGCTAACAAGACAATTGCGGCAAAATTAAAACTTAGAGAGACAAAAAGCTTCAGCTGGTTTGCTAGGGATCGTCAATTGTGTACTATGCGTTATTGTGTAGTTTAAGCTGCAATACAATAAGCATGAAAGATTTGGGAAGCAAAAGGTGGCGTTAATCTCAGCATACAGACCTCAGACTAAGGCTATCGAAGAATGCCAAGCGACGAAGAATTTTATATTGTAAAGAAGGTCGGAAGGGACGTCTGTGTACATCTTTGAGATTGCCCTGTTCAAGTGCTAAAACACAACCTGCATATGAACATGCTAAAGAGGTCTTGTCACAAAGGTCAGCCTTTTCCGCTATTTCTGCTGCTTTGAAACCTTATTTGGCTTATCAAAAAATTGGAAAAATTATGTCAAGTGCCCTTTTTTTATTGAAAAGGCACACTAAAACAGGAATAACACTAGAAAAGGCTGTGATATGAAAGGTATATAGGAGGATCAAGATTAGCAGCAGAGTTGATTAACTACCTCACAATAAAGATCCAGTGTCACCAGAAAGAAGGAAGAGAAAGAGTCGGGGATTGAATGGTAATTCAACTGTGAAAGCGCATGAGACATTGGTTTGTCACATGGCCTCTATAAAGCATGCATGAGCGGCTAAGACGAGAGAGAACGCATCGCAAAGCAAGAAGCTCCTCGACATGGATTTCCCGGTATGCTAGCAATAAATCACATCTATACATGTGTGGAATCAAAAGTCAACAAAGACTACACATAAATCGGCTGAGAAAAACATAGCAGATCTTGCAAATCAATCCAAGACTAGAAGAAAAAATCAATAGAGGTAAAAAGCAGGAAAAAACAATATATTATTCTTTCTAGATATGAAAGACATCATTATTCTATAAAAACAATATATTATTCTTTCTAGATATGAAAGACGTCATTATTCTATAATTTGGAGATGACAAAGTTATCAAACCATGAAAGACATCATTATTCTATAATTTAGAGGCGACAAAGTTATCAAACAATGAAACAAAGCTAGAAACACTAAATTAAACAAACTGATCTAAGACTAGACTAAAACTTGACTAGTGTTAAAAAGCAATCATTATAGACATGAAAATGAAACAAAAAACAAAAAACTTTCTTAACGACCTTAATTTTCTATAGCACAAACTAAGAGATCTACCTATACAATCAAGGATCTAATAGAAAAGAAGACAAAACACAAAAAGAACTTGTGGAATATATAGGCTGAAAAAAGGTCTCAAGGGAAAAATAGACATTCCAAAAAGGTCCGTCTTCCCAAGAATGATGGTTCTATGTTGCCATAGAACCATTGCATTCTTTTGCCCTAATGGAAGTCACATCCCTCTATTTCTTTAGCTCTTTGGGAACTAGATCCTCCTTCCCTAAAAGAGTTAATAGAACCATTGCATTCTTTTGCCCTAATGGAAGTCACATCCCTCTATTTCTTTAGCTCTTTGGGAACTAGATCCTCCTTCCCTAAAAGAGTTAATCAAGCTTTTTAGTAATTACACTTTCATTAGCGATCAATGTTTTGTGTAGAAGCAAGTTGAAAAAAAATCTTCAAGTAGTGGAACACTTAACGGATGACAATTAGAGTTATTAAATTGGATATTTGATTTTCTTGCAGGGCATAGACGAAGGTGGGCCACAAACATGAAAAAATGCCTGGTCTGACGACCTCCATCTGGGGAACGCATTCTACAATAATAGAATGCCCATATGAATAGAGAGATTATCAAGGAAGGCATTACAATAATAGAATGCCCATATGAATAGAGTGATTATTGTTTCTACAATATCCAACAGTTCACTCAAGAGCTGAACAAAGGACCCTTGCCCCCATCAAGGCACATCAGTTGTTCTGGCCAACAAGGAAACAACCACCTTTTTTAATTATTAGTAAAGCCTGGCAAAGCCGCGCACCATAACTAGTTGTTATTAAGGTTGCATTTGTAAAAAGACCTCACGTCAATAAAGACCACATATCATTGACAGATTCCCAATGTTTGCCCAATAACACTGGGCATTATTACTTAGTTGTTAATAAACATACTTTCTTCACTACATTTTACTGTCCATCCCATGAGGGGTGTGGCATTTATTGATTTAGAAAACAATTCAATCTGGAATGGCCTTTTCAAGAACACAATTCAATTCAGATCTTTAAGGGGATGCATTTTTTATTCACATAATGCCTTGTGTGGGCGATGCATGTGCTTTGGCTGATCCACATCATTAGGACTTTGCAGCATCCGTGGTGCTGTTGATGAAAGATGTGATCCCAGCTGTTGCATAAATTTCATGAAGTTCTTTGCTGCTGATTTTGTCCAGTTCTAGCTATGACAAAATGGAGAGAAGCATTTTGTGCATCCGTGTGAAAGACACATAGCAAATTTGAATATGGCAAACTGCTATCTTAGCCTTTTAGAATGGAATTGAAATTTTCTCAGACATTTGTTTTCAACTGATACAATTTCTCAACAACCGATATTAAGCAATCCGGAACTGAGCAATACAGGTTTGAGCTAAATCCAACCAAAACTATGCGAAAATTGAATCATGGTACCTTCTTGATTCTCTTCTTATAATTCAATCTATATTTCTTTAGGCTACTAAGCAAATTATGCTTTTCGTAGGAACTTTACACTTTTCATAGGCACTAAAGTGAATCATCATAATGATGAGGAAATGCAGATTCATATGTCTACATCAGAATACATACACTCAAATATTTTTCTTTTTTTAGTTCTATACTTGTTGAGAACTGCATTGATTAGTTGTGGTGATAAAGTGGTTTCATATCTAGATTGTTTGCCCACCCAAGATCTTGAAGCTGATGAAGAGTATGCAATCAACTGAATTGCATAAACTAAGATGTAGCCGTCCATATCTGATAAACTTGTGGAGATAAATCTTCAAGATACGAAGCTGAGGCCATGACTAGGATGAAATTTCCACAGAACCAGGAGCTTGGACAGGAGCAGAAACAAGAGCAGGAGCAGGATTAGAAGCATGAGCATGAGCAGGAGCTCGAACTGGAATTAAAGAAAAAGCAGGAACTGTGTTGGGAATAGAAACTAGGGCAGGAGCTAGAAGATGAACAGGAATAGGAACATGAACATGAACAGGAGCTGGGACTTCATCTAGAATATAAACTGAAGCAGAGACATGACAGAATTAGGGCAGAAGCAAAAATAAAAATGGAACTTGAACAAGAGCAAAATTAGGAGCCCACTATACTGCACGGAGTGGAGTAGATGCTGATGCAGAGGCAAGAACTGCAGACGAATTGGGACTAGATCTAGAATGAGCAAAGAGAAAAGATCTAGAATGCAAATCAATATGTGGATTATACAACTCGAGCCAGGAGAGAACCAAGACTATTGATGGCATGTGGGCTGGTGATGAAATTGAAGGCAATGCTACAAGAAGTGCTCTCGAACAAATTCGAAGATGTGACGCTCTTTGCGCTATATACAGCAGTCTACCATATACATCGAAGGACCTGTCATATGGGGCCCTCCGTCTGACTCGCATTTGGGCTGACCAGATCATCGAATAGAGGACATAGAGGTGATATAGAGGACACACGGGTCCCTATATCAGCAGAAGCATATAAGCTCTAACAACAACATAAAATCACTACCAACAACATAACATCACTACCTCGAAGGGTAGTCAGAATCCATCCATCTCGACATAGTCAACATACTATCAACATCAATACATCATAAGGATCTCCTACCCAGGCTCAGACTCAAAGGGAGTCGAATGACGGCTAGGGTCTCCAAATAGATCAGACCGAGTTATGACAATAACTTGGGCTGACAATAGACAATGGCTTGGGTTGACCACTCATTCGCCCCTCCTGTGCATACTTTGCAGATAGGCTAGATCAAGCTTTGTCATGACTGTAACCTGCCGAAGACACAATCTCGTGGTATTGCTTAATGAGACTACTCCAGGTTTCATCTCCCCGGTCCGATGAGGTAGGAAGGGTTGCATCTCCCCTTCCCAAAGTATAGTGGCTCTATGGGCGACTAGAGGATCGTGATAACACACGTTCATATTCGATTGAACTCCCCAAAACAAGAACCAGGCCAACACCTGCAGCTCCTGAGAGTCAGGACGACACTGTTGATCCAGGAAGTGTCTCATATCTGGCTCATATGAAGTGACCGACTATAAGCCTAGTCTGCTATGGATCCCTAGTAGCCTCGCTCAGCAGGGGTCACCCTCCACTTTGCCACTAACTTTATTGTCTGGTGCTCAATCACTCCATAGCTTCCATAGCCAGATGTGCTCTATGCACATGCCGCATAATAATGGAAATTAATGGGTCTAATCTATGGTGGATCAGAAGTTGGCGGAGCCAAAGTGGCTAAGGTTTAGGGTTTAGCCTTTTATATTTAGGGTTCACACAAATGCCACTTGGCTCTTATACGTGCATCTATGTGGCGGTTTGCCCATAAGGTAAGGCCATGTGGAAATCGATTGCTACCTTAGGTTGGCTAAGTTATGTAAATAACTTAGTCATCTCCTCCACATTAGGTGCAACGTCTACTTATATAGAGTTGTATAGTGATGTGGCCATGGGATATACGTATTTATACCATATATTCCAGGGGGTCGTCACAGAAAAGGTGCAGTATATTCTCCGACTATGTCCGAGGAGATCTCATCAATTACACCAATAGAACTAAAACGTTCAACTCTGCTTCTTGGAATGACGTGCTTAAAAGCGAATGCACTATCCATAAAGCAGACATTTATACCACTATCAAGTTGCGGCTTCCAACATCCCAACCTTCAACTCCAATGATATTGAGATAAAAAATTTCTTACTGACCTTATCCGATGGAATAAAATCTTCATTTCGCATGGAAGGAATCTGAGAAATGGCGGCCAGGTGTCAAGGAACTCCTACTACTCATCCAAATCCGAGTGTTTCGCTAGTTTGGGCATTAACAGGACATCCACAACAATATGTCCAGTCCCTTCATAGTAGAGGCAAAGATTAGCCTCTCTCATGCGCTTCTTCTTGAGATAAGGGCCCACGAAGTGCATGATCAATCTATATAGATATAAGGCCATCTGTTAGAGGGCGTGGGCGACATAGAAGCTGATATTCCCACTAGTGCTTGCGGAATTGGAGAAGCAAACTGGTCCCATCTTTCTTGTCTACCCTGGTCAGAAACAATCTTTTACGTCCTCTCGAAGCCCTCATCAAAAACAATCTTGAAGGGCCGCATCATTCCAAGCCGTGTCTATGGCAATCCGAGGGAACTCTGAAGCATAAACTGAAACATGACGAGAACCTTGCCTAAGGTTGCCAAGCTTAGTAACTGCTGTGTGCAGCCGATCAGTGTCTTCAAATCATGCCTCATGTTCTGCAGTAAATGCTGCAAAATCCTGTGCCCTCCTCTCTAGCAAGGGGGTAAACCAAGGCAGACACCTTCCTACCTCCCCTTTGTTTTGCCTCGTTCCTCGAGCATATAGCCGTGTTCCTCGTCAAAGCTATAGCATGTTTATCATGATAAACAGGCCATGGCCGTGATAAACAGGCTATAGCATGTTGTAGCAAAGTTTATCATGTTTCTTCCAAATAAATTTGGCAAGATTGAATCTTTGTTTTGTGTCATTCGTGGCTGCTATCTGGTGGATTGGAACTTCAGCGATAGAAGAAAGACTAGTTTTATGTCATGACTGTTGCAACAACGATTGATTTTTTCCAGAAGCGTTTTGTTTTTCAGCAACGTTTCTTTCAACATAACTAGGTTTTTAGAGCTTCAAGAGATTTGCCATCAATCACCTCGAACCTGCCGGTTAAAGGGGTCAAACCCCCGAGCTCTACCAGTAGTAGAATAAACAGGCTCGCCGTAATGGTCTCATGGGGGGTTTAGAGCAGGTCCACATGCAACAGTGGTCGAAGAGGGGCCCTGTTATACCCTTTGCAAATTGGTGATGGTCAGTGATGGTGGGCGTAAAAGGGCGTGGCATTTTACATGACGGTGAAGGCCGCGATGGTGCATGTGAATCCAGCCTTAACCCCTTCTCTAGATTCTCATCTTTGAATGCCATGAATTTGTGGAACCACCGTAAGAATAAGAAATGGATACACAAAATTTTGCCATATTTGAATTTGTGGAACCAGCGCAAGAATAGGAAATAGATACAACAAAATTTCATTTGTGTCCATCAGTTGCTCGCACAAGGGCCCCAAAAATTAACTTGCAGTCATAATCATGATAGAAACCTGTATAAGGATGGTTTTTAATACATGCAAGCCATAATGTCAATAAAAACTAGATGACTTTCATGGTTTTCTAATATCACTACTAGTTTGATCATAGTTCTTATACTAATTCTATGTCTTACACTAGTTTCTTAAAATTAGTACTGGTTTACGAGATGATTTTTAAGCATACATTATCAATATTATAATTAAAGATGATTTTACATACTAGTTAGCACTGTCATATACATATTTTTAACCCAATTTTAATCCTCCCAAGTTTTTGTTATTAGTTCAAAAACCACGTTTGATTTTGAAAGTGCGTTACGGTTTTTGGCACATGCTTATTTACTATGCTTGTTAGCAGTCTACTATATTGGTTTATGTTGTTGTTTTTTTAATATACTTGTTTCAATCCTTAAAGCCATTACGTATTTTATGCATAATTTTTTACAATAACTAGTATTTCCAACTATTATATCTAATTGTGCACTACTTTTAGAGCATGATTCATATTTGTAAGGGAAAAACTACAATATACCCTTAACTTTTTGCAAAATTCACAAAATGCCCCTAACTTTCTAAAAATTCACAAAATGCCCCTATACAGACTTGTGCACCGTGTGAATTTTGCACTATTTAGGGGCATTTTGTGAATTTTTAGAAAGTTAGGGGCATTTTGTGAATTTTGCAAAAAGTTAGGGGTATATTGTAGTTTTTCCCTATTTGTAATTATAAATTGCGTTATGTACATTGACTTATTTAGTGGTTGCATGGTGTGGTCTATGTTTTCTATCTTGTTTTCTACCTAAGTGTGCATTTGTACTTCTTTCTTGCCAATGTATTCTGAGTGGTATACTATTCAGTATCCATACAATATGCACATTTTGTCTGTGACGCTCCCTAAATATATACGACCCTCGGACGTATACATACGGGGACTTTCCCCTCCCATGGCAATCCTCTCACCATGAGCAGGGCCCTCCGTCTATTTCGGTCCAGCTATGAAATGAGGCCCGAAAGAAGGACACGAAGGGGTCATTCGGCCCACGCCTTCAGTGGGACTCCTACGTCGCGGAAGCATGAATACAAGGGTTAGCACACAGCATGAATATACATAAATAACCACCACGAAGGGTGGCGCATCCATCTAATATACCAACGGCATAGAATATGCATCTAATCCTACGAAAACACCCAGAACCCAGGTTCTACCCCGGCTCAGACTCCCGTGAGGATCGACTGACGGCTGGGCCTCAAGGGATCAGCAGACCGAGTCTTGGCATGGCGTTATCGGCATAGAACATTGGCTGGGGTTGTCCACCCATCCGCCCCCCATGCACACTTTGCGGATGGGTCGAATCATGCTATGGCTTTGCTATAGCCTTCCTGAGACATAAAACTTCGGGGCATCACCCTCACGAGCCTACTCCGGGTTCATGACGCTTTGGTCCGATGAGGCAGGTCGGGGAGGCGTCCCCTTCCAGAATCACAGTGGTTCCATGGGTGAGCTAGAGAATACGTGCCGCATCAGCGACCCCCGCATCCGTACCCGACTTACTCACCCTAAATCTACTCAAAGTGCATGGTGCTCCATACGGATCACACCTCTACACCCAGGGAGTGTCAGACCCATACCCGCCCTCAAGCGTGGCCAGGCTGTCGGGGCCTAGCCCACCAGGAGTCTCGGGAGCCTTGTATGCTCATGCAAGACCCCACCCCTCATGTCACCACTTGTGTTCCTTGTCCGGTGCTAAGCCGGACCATAGCATCTAGGACCGGTGGGTTCTTGTGCACTGACCGCATTTAATAGGACTCTCAGGCGCTTTCTAGGGCATACTACAATACACGGCCGAGGTCTCTACCCCCCGTAATCCCCTCGTTTCAGAGTCAGATTAACAAAGAATTAACAATCCATCCTTTCAGAGTAGAAACCAGAATTGAATATAAAGAGAACTTGCTTGTACAATCAAGGGTTAGTTTCTATGATTGATTCACAAAGAGAACAGAGAGAGACGGACACAACCAAGTGTTAACTAGAATTCACATAACCACCTACCTGAATTCTGGCTGGACTCGTTTCCATGGGGCGCCTCCATCTCCTGGGAGTTGAGAATTCAGCTGTTACTTCACAGGGACGACTGTTATGGTGAGCTTCTGCAAGTGTATGATGGCGCCCAGCTCCTGGCCTTCCTTGGTCGATCTTCAGGAGTCAATCCCAGGGATAGGGGTCAAGTTGGCATCCAAACTTGGCAATCCCCATGCTGCCCAATCGATTGGGGCAGGTGGCGCCTTCCCAAATGGTAATTAGCCTAATTTCCTAGGTTATAGGTTATCTACCTTGTTAATTTGGGATTATCCGGCTTGGCAGAAAATTTTTTGGAATTTAATTTAAATGATTTCACTATGATTTTAGAAGTTTTGACAGCCGGAAAGAAATCTCGATTCTCCAAAAATCGAGAAAGAATTTGGCTCTAGAATGTATTTTCTGCATTTCCCCTTTTACTCCACGAATTTGCATGCACGAATCTGGATAGCATGCACAAACGCACCGCCTATCTTGCCGAATGTCTTCATCTAATGCTTTGATTTCTCCTGATTGTCACCAGATGGCCGTAAACTTATTAGGTTTGCTCACAAGCATGAGGTATGCTACAAACTTTGTGTTTCAGGTAGACTCATTTTCGTATTTGTTGTAAGAGTCTGGATGCCTTTGATTTTGTCTGGGATTAGGCACATAAGTTAAATAATCTCCTCACAGCCTTTTCCAAAGCATTTGTTCTGGTGCGTCATGGAAGCATTCTTAGCAGAAGCTTGGATTGCCACGTAGAATATACTTTGGGGTTTCAAGAGCCGTGAATATCTATTTTATTGATGTTGTCTTATGGATTATAGTTTCCATCTGCTATCTGATAATTTTGCCTAATCATCCTATCATATAACTCTGCAGTGATTCTTCGGCCTTCCTGTTATAAATTCTAAGTTGTTATCCTCTATACATCTTTAATGGCTGCACAAAAACAGGAGAAGCTGTAATAGGAGATGGTATCTACATGTGCAAATCATGTCATTGTGCATTAGGTAGGTAGATGGAAGAAAGAAGGGAACATTTGAAGAGAATGATTCGTTTTATCAACACTGCTAGAGACTTCTAGGGCCCATGAGTTCAATTAATGGCAATATGCCAATGGGCAGCATGTTGTATAAGTAGATCACAATTATTTGCATTAGCTTCATAGAATAGAGCACCCATATTATCATCTGTATTATAGCATTTGGTTTGGACAGCATAATATAACATGAACAATATGGACTATTAGATGCTGATGCACCATGTTCTGATGTCCCCTCTTCTTGCTGATGCTATTGTTCATGCATGGATGTCTTTGGACTTACCTCACTATTGTATTTGGATGTCTGCTAAGATTGTACCTGCATGTATATGATCTTACAAAAAGCCGCCGAACTGAAAAAGAAGTGGCATCAAATAGAATTCGTCTAGGATTAAAGTGCCATATTACAAGCTTTTGAGAACTCTTTTTCTAATGCCACACTGGCCTGATCGATAGCATGTACTCAGAGGTAATGGGATCTGTGTGTTAACTTAAGGTTATGGGTTCTGTAATGTTTTATTAGCTCCTTAAGGTCAAGGTTAAGGTTTTGTTTTTGCTCTATGATCCTATCATTTTCTAATTTCTTTTGTTATATTGCAGTACTATGCCCATTATACTGTTACAAACAGAATCATCCAATCGACCTTCTTCTTTTGGGCTTATTTATTCGGCTTCGAAAAAAGGATATGATTTCAGCTTCTTGGGGCCAATGCTTCTTGTATCACTGATAGTATTCATAGTATGGGGTTTTGTTCAGGTAAATTGTTTGCTGGTTTCTATCTTGATATGTGATCCTACTACAATTATATTATCTAATATCTTGCATGTGATCTGCAGTCATTCTTTCCAATTGTATCACTTGCAGTCAACATATATTCTGGACTTGGGGCCATTATCTTCAGTGCGTATATTGTTTGTGACACGAACAATCTTATCAAGTGTGTCTCCTATGATGATTATATATGGGCCTGTATATCTCTTTATCTTGACATCTTGAATCTCTTCCTAACGCTTCTGCAACTCCTCAGAGGAATGGATTCAAATTGAGAAGATCTTCAATACAGCTGGCATAAGATATGTGGACTGAAAGAACTGTTTCATTTTACAGCTGGGTATTGGCAGCTGAGGTTTTTCCTTTGGTGCAGGGATAGAATAGGTCCTATGAATGCTTAAATAAATGCATGCTTAGGGCTAAGGTCTACATGTGCTCTATTGGGTAAAAGCATGTTAGGGTGTCCCTTAAAAAGTATTATTTAGTGACTAAAAAGGTACCTAAAAAGGTAGCCAGGACTGGGTACTGGGTACCTGTATAATATCTCAATATAAGGTATGTTTTAGAACTTTTTATATATATATTGATCTCCGATAGCATTATCTTTATCTTAACTTTGAATATTACCATGTCCTTGACTTTTATTTTGGATTTTTGTATTAGTTTTAATGAAAAGAAAAATGAGAAAGTACCCAGTTCAGAAGTACCTAGTGTATGTACTTTTGCAGGTTCCAAAAGTGGTACACCCTAACATGCTTTTACCCTATTGCTCATTGACAATTCGTGAATATGTTGTGCATGCTTTGTGATAGACATGCATATGGTCTGCTGCTTGCTTTGTGCTTTCCATGTCTGAAGGTAGAACATATTAGACGAGCTTTTCATCTTAGTATCGCACTTATTAACTGTCTTCTGCAGGATCTCACACAAGTAAGGAGAAGTACAGGCGGGCATGTTCAAAAGAAGTTATAAGTCGTCAATAGATTTCTATTTTGCACAGTCCAAACAGCGAAAATGTAGAATGCAAGAGGTATTTCATATCTGTCCTGAACAGGCACTACAAAAGTTCGTGAATAGGCAGTACAAAAGTGTATGCATATGTTTTTGTTATTGTTTTATGTAGCTAGCTGTGATTTACTGTGTTCTTATAATTGTGGTTCTTTAATACCTAAGAAAGACCTATATTTTGTGCCTTGCATATTACATGTATGCTTGAGTTCAACAGGTACTTGATCTTTTTCAGTCATAACTTTCAGTTAGTACTCAGACTTAACGTCACCTACTAAAGGTGTTACTTTAAGACTTAAAATTTTCCAACGGCGTCGGGCTCTAATATTTAGAGAAATAGCTGATGAAAGAACTGAAATAAGTTATGTTTATATCAGGATATTGCTTGAATCAACCATGTTGCAACGACTCTTCCATCTTTGACTACTGAAAGACTTTAATTAATCTTGATTATTTATGACTATCTGGCCTGTGTAGATGCAGCAGTCACTATTCTGTTTATCTGTAGGCGTCTTGGAGCCCATCTACCTTATTACATATTCTCTCTACCTATTTTGGTTGGTCTTTGCTGTATACCAGGTACAACATGACCTGAGCTACTTTTAGGAAACAATTATTATGATGTTTGTAACAATTAAAATCTTTTTTACGTTAGGGACCTCTTCCTTGCCTTTGTATGGAGTAAGAGGTTGTAATTCCAATCTTAGGCAGAGCATTTAGGCAGCGGAGTGTTATATGTAAAACATCATGCATGATGCACATTATTATTTTCATATCAATTGCCGTCCTCTGTTGTCATTTTTCCTCATGTTTACCAGTTGTTTAGTGGGTTGTGCTTGATAACGGAGATGATTTATAAGCTATTCAATATACCTTTGAATCATTTATGGGAGCAGCGTAAACACGTATGCAACTTGCACAAATCCTCATCCAATCATTTCTGTGAGGAGATCTCCCTTTAGATATTTCTATTTGATGAGATGGGTTGTTTTTTATTTGTAGACAAATTTATAGAGCATAGGTACAATGCTCACGCTGCCTTCGATATAAATCTGGACAGTTGCAAAGTTCTGACATAATCATTTGCACCAACTTACGGTGCCTTCAATATAAATCTGGACAGTTGCAGGGTTCTGATATAACCATTTGCACCAACTTGCTAGATTGACGGATCTGAATTCTTTGAAGCAGAGACATGCATTTAACTTTCATGTGTTTATGTGTTAATATGAGGGTCGGATCTTTAATGTTAGTTGTTGGACTTCAAATGTGGAACGGGTAAAAGCAAATTTCAAGGTTGTTTGAGCATTTTGGAGCTGTCTTTGAAGTGGATTTAGATGCCATTTGTGGTCCTCAGAATACATTTTCAAATTCGAGTGCTCCATAGCCACATGCGCTCAGGCATTTTTTATTTTGGAGTGCTCCATGGCTGGCTCGCTATTGCTCCATGCTTTGGCCTTTGCTCCATGCTTTGGCATTTGCCATCCAGGTTACATATTGAAGGACTCCGAGTGACAACTTAATAAATTCATAGCCTGACAGAACGCATAGATCTGAATTCCCTCGAAGGAATATATCCCTTGGTGTCAAACACCATGTTATCAGAGGACCATATGCAGATCGTAGTGAGGACCGTGTGCAGAATCTAGAAGCCCCACTTACTGATCAGTTTCCCTCTCTGTAATAAAATGTTTTAGTTGCCTACTTCCTGCGTCTAAAAAATTAATTGTTGCAATAAAAAGATGGCAGATATGGCAGTATAGCAGGTTTCATCCTCTTGCCATTATTTAGCAAGCATCAATCTCATGTCTCACTTGGGTCTTGATTTGGGATCCAATTTGTGTCTCATATACTTATTTCATTCATTTGTACATTATCAAATTATTTCCTTGATGTGAAATGACTATTTCTGTTCTACAGTATCTATTTTGTCTATATTGAGCATTTTGCCGTAGACATGTACATGTTTAGTATGTCCGCTCATTAGGAGTGTAAACAAAGATGCGGAAATTACAATTCTCAATAAGAAAAACCTGTTTTCATTTGTGCATCAAGCATCTTTTTATTGATGCCTCCGAAAGCCCGTTCACATAGAGAAGAGTCTATTCAAGCTGCTTTACTCATGCAGCGATAGCATTTGTTCAACTTATTACTCATGCAAGAATGACATTTGTCTTCTCCAATATTTAGCTACTGAGACAGACCTCTTCCATATATAACCAACAAGCAAGCATTTTGGTATTCATACATCCCCTTTTTTTTTTTTTTTTTTTTTTTTTTTCGGCGGCAAGATATTCATACATCCTTGCCTACATTACATGTTCTAGCTAAAGCCCGACAATTTCCCAAAACTCCTGGAATTGCAGGAAAACTAGCTTGGAAAAAAATCCAAAATGTTTTTCTCGATACCGAAAAATCCAAATTTAAACATTAGATATTGGTAAGTGACTTGCATACTATATCAAGCTTCTTGCAGCTTTTGGCTAAAGAGAACTCATAATAGCTAGGCTAGATCATGACACATGCGTAATTTGCACATGGCATGTAGCATTATTCCCGTTGATGAAAATCATAATAGTTCATGAATGAGCACAAGTCGATTTCAATATCAAGAACCTAGCGTTGCAAGTAGTTATTCTCACTATCCTACCAGAATTAACAATGTGGCTTAACACTATCCTCTAATAAGTTTTGTATCTCATGTATTTCTGCAGGCCCATTAAATCCAATATATACCCTCGAACATTGCTTAGAATCCACTTACTAATATGAATGAAAAGTGTGTAGGCATTTATCTCCGTCCCTACTTTCCATTCTTCTTGCTTATTGACTTCAAAATAGAAGCAGCCCTGCCTTAAGATATAAAACGACATTTAATTACATGAAACATATGCATTCCTCTTGTAGAAACATGTCAAACCAAAAGTTTGAATCATATTTATGACATAATATGTTTCTACACCATGAGCACCATAAAGATGTTTTCATTCACACACTGTTTAACTAGCACAAAACTATACAGAACTCCATGATGTATAATTGAAACCAATTCTATTCCCCATCTAACAATTCCTAAATGCTGACGTAACTTACATATAGCATACTTCCAAATTGCAACTAAGCCCGGCAACGCCGGGCACCATAACTAGTTATTATTAATGTGTTAAATTAGCATAGCTAATTTAATCCTTTTTAAGGTAACCCCCTAGGTTGCAATTAAGTTCCCATACCCCCATGGTAGCGTACCTTTATGGAGTGACGTGCTTGTATTTGTACGTGTCCCGTATAGTAGACCGTATAAATACATGGAACGTCACATTGTCTGAAAGAGGATTTGGATTATTTAAAATGTTTATCATGCATGCTTTAGGTATTCCCTTGTATATTTAGAGTGGTGAGGAGCTCTAGAGGTATGGTGTAGAGCATCATTGTCAAGGGTTGTCCTATAGAAACAATGACAAATCCTTCAGCTACTAATAATGTATCATTCTAGCTAAAGTTGAGGGTATAACTCACTTATGATAAGGGATATTAATGTCCTAATGTAAAACTCTAAATAATGTCAAGCATGTTCCTAAGACTTTTATTCCTTACAATAAACAATGTTCAATTTTAGCTGTATGGATATGGAAATAATGTGGTAAATCAATGATACATTTCTCCATCCTCATTTCCATCTAACCTTATTTTAGAAGCCCGTACCACATAGCCAAACTGAAATTTTAAAATTTCAAGAAAGTACATGATCCTTTTTTAATCCATTGTTAATCTTAGCAGTTCTTATTTATCCTCTCGGATCCGATTAGACCGCCAAGAAATCATCTGCCTCCCATTTTTTTTTTTTTTTTTTTTTTACATTCTTTTACTCGACCAATTGCTAATGGCCTATATTTTAGCCAGCACAAGTTTCAACATTTATATGATATTTCTCACGAAATCACTAGTCCAAATAGTCATGAGTGTTCATTCATCAAAAAAATTTCATTGTATCAAATATTCATGATGGTGCATTCATTAATCTCAAGTCTAGAATATTGCATCATGAATATATTAACTCTGTCAAACCATTAGAAATACAAGCAATTCAATGTAGTGGCGACAACTCACAACTAGTGGCGACACAATCGACATTCAAGAACATTATCGATGAAGCAATGGTAACAAGTATTGAAATTCAATGTCATTCAAACGGTAGCTCATCTCCCAAGGAACATCTCCGAAGAGAGAAAAAATGGCCATCCACCGCAAGGATGTGTCAAACCTTAAATTTTCCCCTTTTCAACGTAGGGACACGAGGGGGAAATGAAGTGTTCATCCAGTTCGCTACTCTAGCAAGCTCGGAATGTGGTTTTGAATTTGCACATGAGTTTGTAGCATCCAATTTACTCTAAGGACCAACCGGGGAGGCATTTGTTCTCCTCCTCTTGAACCCTAGATGAAACCACAGTAAGCAAGCTTTCGGGCACTTGAGCCGGGGAGAGTCTGTCAAAACCTAAGCCCTACATATTTATTAGGGTTTAAGTATCGAGGCACCAATCTTGTTCCATATGCTAATCCCACCGTTCAAGCTTAATGTGGTTTTGAGTTACATGAGTCCGTAGCATCCAATTTACTCTAATGACCAACTAATATGACCAATGAGCAATCCGGGCTTTTGATGGATCTTCTACTCCGCAAACATGTGTCATAGGGTAATTCTATCTTCTAGATGCAATCACGCAATCGAACCATTGTTCCGTACCTTATAGCATGCCCAATCACACGATGTCTAGCTTGTTCACGAGGCATCGCGACCAGGGCAAAGTATGGAACCTGCCTTGGGGGGAGGAGGAGGAGGAAGAAGAGAATATTCTTTTTGAATCTTCGTATCGTTGAAATTGTGATGGAAAAACTATGCAAGAATACAAAAATACAAGTTAGACAACTACATCTTGTTGTACACATGTTGTCATTTGACTTTAAATGCTTTTTGAAAGCTTGTCTCTAAGGGATACCATTTGGAAAATGAGCAAGTTGAAAAATAACCATGTACAAGGTTTGGTACGGTTGTTAATATTATGTATGGCGGCATGGAATGTGGGAAGCAGATTCCAGGGGCCCCGTGACCGGCGGGAGCCGGGAGCGGGTCTGGAATCCGCGACCCACTTCCAGGCCGCCACAACATGGCAACTGGGAGTTCTGCTTGATTCTTACCTGCAGGTGACCGCTTGAGCGGAATTGCTGTGCCGCTTTCCATTCCGGAGGCAGAATCGTCGACCCTGTTGCCATGTTGTTTGCTATAGGACAAAAAATGATGGTAGAGAGAAGGGAGCATGGGAGAATAGAGAAGAGAGAGATTTAGCATAGAAACAGTGGAACTATTGCAATGTTGGTGCATGGTGCCGATGGCATCAAATACTTCATGTAGTTTAAACAATGTACATTTGGATTTTTCTTGTAAGCAATATTCCCTTATGATTTTTCTCGTTAAGGAGTTTTGCCCTTATGATTTTTCTCGTTAAGGAGTTTTGTATGAAGAAAATATTGTGGCACAGAAATTATAACCGAAGCATTTGGGGCTTTTGGCTTTGGCGCCTAAACGGTCGCCTATGCTGATGTCTGGAACACTATGGTTCGTGGCTATACAACAGATGGTTTATGCACAGAGATAAGTCCCACGCTACGAAAAAGAGGATTAGAAGGCATTGGATATGCCCAAAAATAACTAATGAGCATTGGTCTGCTTCAAGAATCGGCTGCTACAGAATCAGGTATTTCAAATTAGCTTTAATTTGCCCTGAGTTGTATAAAGCTTTGAATACATAGTTTCTACCTGCAAAAATGGCCTGAGCTTGTTGCTTGTAAAAAGGGCTTGTGCATGTTGCCTTAATCGAGATGCAAAGGAGGCATTTGCAAAATCGTTTTTGCAAAAGAGGCATTTATAAAATCGTTTTATGTGCTCAACAGATGTACTTGGCCTCATGCTGTATATAGATTTCAAGGCAGAGATTGTTATTTGGGTTTTTCTCTACTCTTTGTTGGCGCCTAAACGGCCTGCAGCATTACATTTGTTCCTTAGCAAAAAATACAAGGATCAAGTGCAGGATCATAATATGGGTGTTTGGATCTTTGTGTTTTGAACTGTTGGCATCATTGGGATTTAGTATCTGGTTCTACAATGTCTAGAGAGATCTTCCAACAAAGAAATTTGAAGGATACTATTATGCAAGGACCAAATGGTATTAGCTTTCTCACTAGAGCAGGATATTTGAACCAAAGCTTTCTGCAGATGGGAGAAAGCACCCTTTTGTATGGCTCACTAAGTGGATTGAATAAAGAATGTTCAGTTTGAGTTCTTATTTTGGCTGTAAATATCATGGGCATTGCAAATCATTCTTATAGTCAATATTGTTTATGCTATTTCAAGTGTTTTAGGGTTTGTCTGCTGGTCTGCTGAGGCAAGCAACATACATGACTGCGAGACTTGGATCATTTAGGTAACATTATTAATATTGATTTTTTATTGACATACTTAAAGCATGGACTCAATTTTCATGAGGCATCTAGCGTTTTGAATAATTAGCTTTCTAAGGAATTTAAAGCAGAAACACTTTGCACGAATATATCAAGTCTGCTCATAGCTGACAGATAAGCTGCTTTTAATGTATAGCCGAGCATTTGGCAGTTAGAAATGTTTTTGGAGTAACAGAAAATTGTGGAACTCCTTGCAGGCTCTTGACAGCTAAGGCCACTGCAGCAATTGATGGCAAACCACTGCCTTTGTACCAGAAGGCAATTTGTGGTCTGACAGCTGGAGCAATTGGTGCTAGTGTTGGAAGCCCAGCGGATTTAGCGCTTATCCCTGTTCCGTGCATTAGTTGGCTCTGCGCATGTTTGCATTAGTTGGCTCTGCGCATGTTTGCATTGCATCATGTTATTTGTCAATGCAGGATCTCCTTAAATTGGAGAGAATGAAGGTTGAATTGATTGATAAAATGGGCAAGAGTTGCAGGGACCATTGAGCGAACTGTTCTTCAGCAGAAATTATGGGCAGGGAAGAAATGTAAGGACAAGATGGTTAGTTGTAACCTTGGTTTAATTGCAACCATTGCTAAGAAGTTTCAAGGAAATGGGTTGTCAAATCAGGTTGGCTTTCCTCTTCGTTTCTTAATCAAACTTGTTTATCTAAAAAGCTTTTTGATTGATAAAAGATTATGACACCAATACTATCATTTGCATCATGTTAGTTTCTATGGCGTATAATGCTTTAATTTTAGAAATCACACTTTGCTTTGTCTGATATGGTCCACGGAAGGACATCGAACTAATTAAGCCTCTGGTTTTGAAATTGATATGTCCTTTTTTCCAGTCTATATGGAGGTTTCCTGCAGATCCGGTTCACCTTCTGCTAGGACCACCTGACTACATTATCAACACTGGACATGATAAGGATATTCATGCCTCGCTTATGATCATTACCTCAGAAGGAAGCATTTGGCAGCTGAAATTAACAACTGGAAGGCCTCTTACTGAAAGGTGAACTCTTCCAAAAATCCATATGCACTATGCAGTTCACAAAGCAGAACAATTATTACTGCAACCTCCCATTTGATTATAGTAATTCTCAAACATGTAGTTATTAATCTTATTCAACAATGTTGTGTTCCTGGTTGTGTCTGCACTTTACTTGCAGACCCTTTAAAAGGCGAAAGAAGATTCCCCGACTCACAGCAGGAATGATGCAACACTCGTTTGTGAGGCGAGGAAGACAACGGAAGCTTTGAGTCTTTGAATCTTGGGATTTGTTTGGCGACATTGATATGTATGAATATCAAGAATTGGTGGATAACTCCTGTGTAACAAAAGAGAGAACGGATGCTCATTCAAAATGTAGCAATGATTTGCCTGATCCAGCTTGCCTTCAAATAAAGAGCATATACATAACAAAGCCTCAAAGAAGACGTAAACTTTTGGTGGTTTCCAAAAAAGAATTATTTGGAGTAGTTCCTGGTGCTTGTCTCGCAGCGTTGGGACCGAGTAAATCAGTAAGTATTCTTACAAAGGCTACCAAGTTATATTTGTAAATTTATCCATTGTTTTCCACTGTTCAGTTTACGTCTACCTGTACGTTGTCTATCAGGCCCTTGTGCATATTTTTTCATTTTCCTGACTATCATTATGAGATAATATCGCGTATAAGGAATGCCAAAATAGATTTTTTTGAGAAGCGTGTGAGAGCTCCTGAAGAGCAAGAATTGGCAGAGTTTGTTGGCTTGAGTTTATGAATTGGTCAAAGCCAATTTGGTCTCTTAATGACCTATTGGTGATGGCACTCTGACCTTTACGGTAAGCTTGTATTACGCTTGATTCAACTGCTATTAAACAGGATCTTTGATAGCCTTAACATTGCGGGAGATACTGCCGGATGAGACTTAGAATGTCTTGTGAAAGTTACCCGGTGCATTGTGGCTAAAAAAGAAGATGTGGACAAAGTTTTGTATACTTTAAAACCACGGGAGCGAGAGATTATCTGACATCGATTTGGTCCATTTGGTGGCAGGTCTAAGACTCTTGAAGAAGTGGGTTACATGTACAATGTGACTAGACATGCCAAACTAATTGTCTGCGCTGTCACATGTGTTCCTAACTACTAGGCGAAGGACCTCAATGTACTCTGATAACAAAATTCAATGGAAAAAAAAATTGAGCATCTTGGTCTTCTGTACTCTTCCCTTTTGTAATCAAAATCCCGATAATAAGCAAATTTGAATTTAAAAAAAAAAGGAAAAATAAAATAAAAATGCTCAAATGAATCATATGCTGAAATATACCAATTAATTAGGAGATATCACAATTTAGAACCATGTAAAAAAATCATGAACCCTCAAATTTTATTACGCTAATACATGAAGGTTGAATACTATGGTCTTTTATCGTATTACCAAACTTGCCACGTGAAGCACAGTAAGGCTGATATCATGAAAAAAAAACACACTAGTTTTTCACATTATCGTGGAAGCAAAATCATACTGGTATATCTAAACCAAGCATAGTTTTATTGATAATTAGTCACTATAAAATACCATAATAATTATACACTAAAATAACAAAGATGATTAATCGCTGTAAGATATCATACTAATTACGCGCGTAAAATTACAATGTCAATAAACCAAGGATAATAGATGTGATCAAATATCATTCCGATAAACGTGATAAATTAAGTAGTAGCACATATCATATATTCAAGTTGTCACAAAAACTAGCTATAAATTATCATCTTTCAATACCATGTGAAGAAACACTATTCGTATGTCATGTTACTAAACTGCATTGATGAACTATATGGTATAACTAGACATGATTTGTAAACTTTTTGGCCCACATACCGGTATTGATTTTAGGAGTTGGTTTTTACTACGAAATCATTAGAAAAAGATCATACTAATTCAATTTTGGGGGCCTTGTGTCGGATCTTCTTGTGTTGAAGCTCCTTGTTGTGCTACGGCAGACATCTGGTCCCGACGGGTCTCGAACCTGCGACCTTCGGCTCATAAGACCAATGCTCTAACCAACTGAGCTACGGGACCGCACATATTAGTTAGACTGTAAGCTCGACATAGTCAACATACTATCAACATCAATACATCATAAGGATCTCCTACCCAGGCTCAGACTCAAAGGGAGTCGAATGACGGCTAGGGTCTCCAAATAGATCAGACCGAGTTATGACAATAACTTGGGCTGACAATAGACAATGGCTTGGGTTGACCACTCATTCGCCCCTCCTGTGCATACTTTGCAGATAGGCTAGATCAAGCTTTGTCATGACTGTAACCTGCCGAAGACACAATCTCGTGGTATTGCTTAATGAGACTACTCCAGGTTTCATCTCCCCAGTCCGATGAGGTAGGAAGGGTTGCATCTCCCCTTCCCAAAGTATAGTGGCTCTATGGGCGACTAGAGGATCGTGATAACACACGTTCATATTCGATTGAACTCCCCAAAACAAGAACCAGGTCAACACCTGCAGCTCCTGAGAGTCAGGACGACACCGTTGATCCAGGAAGTGTCTCATATCTGGCTCATATGAAGTGACCGACTATAAGCCTAGTCTGCTATGGATCCCTAGTAGCCTCGCTCAGCAGGGGTCACCCTCCACTTTGCCACTAACTTTATTGTCTGGTGCTCAATCACTCCATAACTTCCATAGCCAGATGTGCTCTATGCACATGCCGCATAATAATGGAAATTAATGGGTCTAATCTATGGTGGATCAGAAGTTGGTGGAGCCAAAGTGGCTAAGGTTTAGGGTTTAGCCTTTTATATTTAGGGTTCACACAAATGCCACTTGGCTCTTATACGTGCATCTATGTATAACATAGTTACTTATCCCATGGCTAAGTTATGTAAATAACTTAGTCATCTCCTCCACATTAGGTGCAACGTCTACTTATATAGAGTTGTATAGTGATGTGGCCATGGGATATACGTATTTATACCATATATTCCAGGGGGTCGTCACAGAAAAGGTGCAGTATATTCTCCGACTATGTCCGAGGAGATCTCATCAATTACACCAACAGAACTAAAACGTTCAACTCTGCTTCTTGGAATGACGTGCTTAAAAGCGAATGCACTATCCATAAAGCAGACATTTATACCACTATCAAGTTGCGGCTTCCAACATCCCAACCTTCAACTCCAATGATATTGAGATAAAAAATTCCTTACTGACCTTATCCGATGGAATAAAATCTTCATTTCGCATGGAAGGAATCTGAGAAATGGCGGCCAGGTGTCAAGGAACTCCTACTACTCGGTCCAGTCCCGAGAGTGTTTCGGCTAGTTTGGGCATTAACAGGACATCCACAACAATATGTCCAGTCCCTTCATAGTAGAGGCAAAGATTAGCCTCTCTCATGCGCTTCTTCTTGAGATAAGGGCCCACGAAGTGCATGATCAATCTATATAGATATAAGGCCATCTGTTAGAGGGCGTGGGCGACATAGAAGCTGATATTCCCACTAGTGCTTGCGGAATTGGAGAAGCAAACTGGTCCCATCTTTCTTGTCTACCCTGGTCAGAAACAATCTTTTACGTCCTCTCGAAGCCCTCATCAAAAACAATCTTGAAGGGCCGCATCATTCCAAGCCGTGTCTATGGCAATCCGAGGGAACTCTGAAGCATAAACTGAAACATGACGAGAACCTTGCCTAAGGTTGCCAAGCTTAGTAATGCTTCGCTTGCTTGCCCGATCAGTGTCTTCAAATCATGCCTCATGTTCTGCAGTAAATCCGCAAAATCCTGTGCCCTCCTCTCTAGCAAGGGGATAAACCAAGGCACACACCTCCCTACCTCCCCTTTGTTTTGCCTCGTTCCTCGTCAAAGCTATAGCATGTTTATCATGATAAACAGGCCATGGCCGTGATAAACAGGCTATAGCATGTTGTAGCAAAGTTTATCATGTTTCTTCCAAATAAATTTGGCAAGATTGAATCTTTGTTTTGTGTCATTCGTGGCTGCTATCTGGTGGATTGGAACTTCAGCGATAGAAGAAAGACTAGTTTTATGTCATGACTGTTGCAACATCGATTGATTTTTTCCAGAAGCGTTTTGTTTTTCAGCAACGTTTCTTTCAACATAACTAGGTTTTTAGAGCTTCAAGAGATTTGCCATCGATCACCTCGAACCTGCCGGTTAAAGGGGTCAAACCCCCGAGCTCTACCAGTAGTAGAATAAACAGGCTCGCCGTAATGGTCTCATGGGAGGTTTAGAGCAGGTCCACATGCAACATTGGTCGAAGAGGGGCCCTGTTATACCCTTTGCAAATTGGTGATGGTCAGCGATGGTGGGCGTAAAGGGCGTGGCATTTTACATGACGGTGAAGGCCGCGATGGTGCATGTGAATCCATTCTCTAGATTCTCATCTTTGAATGCCATGAATTTGTGGAACCACAGTAAGAATAAGAAATGGATACACAAAATTTTGCCATATTTGAATTTGAGGAACCAGCGCAAGAAATAAGAAATAGATACAACAAAATTTCATTTGTGTCCATCAGTTGCTCGGATCTTCTTGTGTTGAAGCTCCTTGTTGTGCTACGGCAGACATCTGGTCCCGGCGGGTCTCGAACCCGCGACCTTCGGCTCATAAGACCAATGCTCTAACCAACTGAGCTACGGGACCGCACATATTAGTTAGACTGTAAGCTCATTCAACTGGAATGGAGGATTGTCGAGAACGCAAGTTTTTCGTGGCGGTGCATGTGGGTGCTGGATTCCACGCACCTGTTAATTCCAAGGCATACTGCAAGGCTATGCGTAGAGCTTGCTTTGCTGCTGCCAAAGTTCTATCCCAGGTAAATAATATTTGTTACTTGTGCAGATGGTCATTTTTATCTGGTATCCAAAGTTGGATCTGAAAATCATCATGAATGAAGCAAATGAACATTGATGAGCTGAAAGCCCAATGTCATTCACCTCCATTTATACGAGGAATATTATCCGCTTCCATTTTCTTATAAAGCTTTTTATGGAGTATTAAGTGCTTAAATGCTCTGCATGTGCTGTGAACAGGATGGAGGGGAATGCCTTAATGCGGTTATGTCTGCGATCAAAGTACTAGAGGTGAATATAGAAGTTCCTTAACTACCGAAAAAAAATAACACTTCTGATCTGCAATGAGTGTATTCTATTATGGGTATCAGGGTTTACTTGATCTTGGGAAATTGTAGTGAGTTTAGGGCAAGGAATTGGAGAAATTGGGAAGCACCAAATAAATCTCATATTACCTCAATTAAATTAAATTCTACCATGCCTATGTAAGCAATTCAATGTATTATCAAGTTACTATCATGTGGAGGTGATATTTGGCATAGAAACATGATGTATTGTGGTGTAGATACTTTAAAGTTGATGCCTTTCTAACGGGCTATACTGTCCCTTTAGGTCATGTAAGTTTCTGATGCCCAAGGCTTTTCAGGATGAAGAAATCACAAACGCTGGGAAAGGATCGAATCTAACAGAGGATGGGCATGTTGAATGCGATGCTAGTGTGATGGATGGTCTGTCTAATGCATTTGGGGCAGTGGGGGCAGCGTCTGGTGAGATTTCTAAACCCTTAGTCTGGATCTTCATGCCTTGCACATAAAAACCATTAAATTGCTTTGGCAGGAGTCCGGAATGCAGTAGAAGTAGCAGCGCTATTGGCCAGGGATAGCATGAGAGGCTCTTCAGCATTAGGACTATTACCACCCATGTAAGCTTTCATGTTATTCGATTTGTGTATTTGTAAAAAAGGGTTAAATGCACAGTTTAGTGGATGCAAGAATTTTAAGACAAGCTCTTCAGCATGAGAGTAGGAGATATGCTTTTTGTCCTGTTAGAAGATGAAGAGACTATGTTGTTTTGTGTATTTTGGAAAATCATAAAACATGTTTTAGAATGGGTATATAGACCTACTATGGCAGTTTATTGGATTTGGGAAACTAGCTTATGTGAGAAATCTCCCCTCCCATATATGCTTCATTAAGTAATTGATATCAGTTTCTGTTTGTAGATATTCTTTATTTAATACTTGTCCATCAATTTGTCAGGATTTTGGCTGCTTATTGCGTGACTATCCTGTGGTGCAGATTTTTAGCAGGTGATGGCGTGAGTTTATGGGCCAGAAATCGTGGTCTTCTAATAGATCAATCTCTGGATGAAAGTGAAAGGGTCAGGTGTCCCCAAAAGACAAGTTGTGAATTTTGTCATTTTGTATTTGCTGTTGTGTTCTGCATTGCAAAATCTTTATCAAAAAGGTGGACTGTTGTGGATGCAAACACAGGTTTATGATCCTTATGCGACACATATTTCTAGTATATGAAAACTGGATTTATAAGAACTCGACCTTTATTCAGCGAACCAATCAGTGCTTCCCGTTATCCAGAGATAGTCCTTTTAAACAAAGAGGCTTGTGTTCAATCATTTAGCCGCACTCATCACTTTCCCAAGTTTCAATCATTTAGCTGCATTCATCACTTGCCCAAGTTTTACATGGCTTAGAAGTAGCTACATGTAGCATGGACATTGGCTGATCCTTTATTTAATACCTTTGCTATTTGGAGATTCAAACAGCAACATTGTGCAATGGAACAGCCGACGAGTCTTATGTCATGACGATTCTGTGCTCATAGAAAATTTGGAAGCTGTACAATTTGTGGGAGCCTAAATCACTTTATTTTTTAGATCTTTCTTGTTCAATGAGATACGTATTAGGTTCTATTGCCTCTTCTGGAATGCAGTATCTCTGCGGCGATTATTCGTGTTTGAGGGTCAGAAATGTATGGCACATTACGTCCAGCAAATGTCACAGCACAGAATTATTTGTTCCGAAGTATGATAAAGAGGAGCAATAAGAGCCTGATATAATAGAAATCAAAATATTAAGGATAGAATAATGTCATCTATGCCATGTCCAGCTGTAAAATGAAATATACTCATTCTGGTCTTTTGCAGATTCATCAGACATTACAAATCTTCCGTTATTTTGTAACTAATCTGCTGTGGCTACCGTTCTGTCATGTTTATCAAGCTGAGATTCTGCCTGTTTGATAGTCCCTAGCTCCTTTTTTGCTCTTTCCTGTCAGGTTACAGTACGAACAGTACACCAAATGATCGCACTAATCAAGCCGAGGAAGAGCCCTGGCATATGATAACACCATTTGGTTTAGCCTTCTTAAAATAGAAAGAAAGATTATATTAACATCTACAAGAGGCTGCTTGGGCCTATGTGACCAATTATTATTATTCAAGGGACCGTAAAGAGGCTGTTCAGAAAATTTTCTTCTACAGTCAATAATGTCTTTTGATGCTTTTTTTGAGGGTACTCATGTTGTTATATTTTGCAATCTTATGCGTAGCATTCATATTGTAGTGGCTTATTACTGAGAAGTCATACCAACAATGGAAGAAGTACAAGCACATGTTGCATGCATCGGAAGAAAATATCAAAAGTGAAGGGCCAGATTGCTTTTTGCACAATAACTTGAAATTGGTAAGGTCTTCCTCTAAACCATGTGCTCAATTTTCTTGTGCAAAAATTTACAAATTCTCCTTCAAGAAGAAATAAAGATCAAGCAGAAATATTCTAGTGGGATCATAATGTTTTTTAATATGGAATCTATTGCTTTTTAGCTGTAGGTGGCTACCATTAACATATTGGCCTCATAGGTCCAGGGTTTGAGACTGTTATACAATTGCATGTATTATACAAGTGTGGGAACTGCTGACTAACATGTATTGATAATCTTTCCCACGGTTACATTATCAGCCAATAATAATTCTCATTACTTGATCATTGATAAATACAAAAGAGTGCAAGGCTTTACAGTGGCACACAAATGCTGTGGTAGCTAAGTCAAATTCTATTGGAAAGACAACAGAGTTAGGTCAAGGTTTACGCCTCTGGCATGAGAAGAGGTGATGTACCAACACTTGAGCTTGTGTTGCTATGCTGAGGGTTTAGATGACTATAACAAAGGAATGTTCTTGAGCACTCCTATCCAGGAGTAAGGCATCAACTTCGATCTGAGAGAAAGACTTGCGAGTTCCTAATGCAGTATTGCTTCTATTTATAAACAAACCCTAGTTATGAAGGTTCAAAATTTTTCCACTTGAAGACTTACAACAGGACTGTGCTGTCATAACTGATGGGCAATTTACTCGCCTAGGATAGTTGACACATCTTCAGCCAGCAGAACCAGCAGGTTGTATTGAAGTGCAACTCAACATGGCAAGGATGCTGGAAATAATTAATACTAAGCACCTCGATACTCACATCCATTTTGTTCTGGGAGAAAAATGGACATGAAGTACTGTAAATGTCCATTGCTGCAGAACCACGGAGCAGCATGAAGATGGCTCAGTCAGAAGTTTTTGCTGATGAGGCAGCTATTGGCAATTGACACTGGAAGCTCTTGGCTGTGGCACACAAGAAAAGCTGTGGCTGACCCACTTATTTGAACACTTGCGGCTCACAGAGCTTCACCTAGCAGGGTCGTATCATGGAAATTGAGGTGCAACCGGGAAATCATTATCAACAATAATTACCTTTGACACCCATTTCTATTTCGTCTGGGGACAAATGGTGAACAATTATATAGTCAAACTGGCAATACGAGGTAAGTAGAGAGGCCTGTTCTACAGTTTCAACGACACCATCATTCATGTTATGTTTTCTAGTTAGAATTAGATACAAAAAGTAGAAATTTCTATGAGTTCTACAAATATGCTGACTCATGGAAGGGTGGTTGCCTACTTACATGTTTATTTCTGCCTGCATAGTATTAAAATGTTACTTATCGATATTATTATTGCAACTCATAGAGGCATCTTGCAGGCAAATTGCAGCGGGGAGGACCAAGTAATGGATACTGTGGGTGCGATTTGTGTTGATTCGGCTGGAAACATTGCATCAGGAGTATCTAGTGGCGGGATCGCTATGAAGGTGCTCTATATTAAAGCGGATGTGCTTGTGGTTACATCATCTAATGCTTGGCATGTCTCATTTACAAGCAAGGATAAACCTCTTTGGTTAATTATAGGCATGTCAACATTTACATGGTACCAGAGGATGTGGATGACACTTAATATACATGAATAAGAAGTCTGTAATTAGTGTAGAATCACTGTTCACAGCCGAATAAGCATCGCAGTCTAGTAGACACATCTAAAATCTATTCGCTGAGATCTGACAGTGGTATCAAAGCTTGTTCAACCAGGTATGTTTGGCCATTGGAAGGACATAGATATCAGGGATCTGTTTCTAGGATCCCTTTACTGCTTCAACATGACAATGTAGGTTGATTACTCCATACAGGAGATTTAGGAATTTCTAGAAAAAATGATTTCTATTTATTGAAAAGAAATAGCTAAGCTTATATCAAAGTTTATTCCTATTGTTATCAACTGTTACCAAGAGCTTTCAAGGTCAGCCAGCAGCATCCATAAGCTCTTGGACCATTTCTGGCTAATGCGTTTGAGTGCACTCAAATTTTTGAAACTGAACTGCAGGAAACCTATTGCAACACGTTTGCTGGCACTCCAAGAGTTCACTATATTTCTTAAATTGGTCGCAGAGTGTTAAGGTCACGTCTATCAATCATGGTCTCTTTTGACTAGCCGGTAGGTGCCATTTGTAGTAGCTTCTAGAGGCATGCGTTGGACCAATGGGTATGAAAATGTTGCTTTAAGAGATTGCTGGGTGCCTCGACCTTTCTATACATTACTGGCTAGAATTACTGGTTTGTTGGCACCCGGTGTAGCTCTTCCTCCTTGCGTACATGCTTCCTTCTAAGATTTACAGCATTGAATAGCCACACATGAAGGGGTAGGCAGATGCTTGAGTTCTGCTAACCTGCTTGTACGGACAGGTTAGGGAACTCGAAAAGTATCAGAATAGATCTTTGGCATCTTTTCTTCCCATTTATGGGTCGTCATTATCTGGGGTCATAACTGCAAACTGGCCTTGTTTGGAATTCTCACTTTGGATTTTATTTGCTTTGTTAAAAGGGCTGTATATCACCATTTGCGCGAGTTGTAAAATGCCACTGCATTATACTCACACCAATTGCCATTAAATTGCATTGATGCAGGTAAAAGGACGCATAGGTTTGGCAGCCGGATACGGCTGTGGTTGCTGGGCTTCATCGATGGATGCATCTGGGTGCTCTTGGGGCTGCAGTGTGTCAGGTTCTGGGGAGAATCTAATGAAATGTTTAACTGCTCGTGAGTGCTGCCTTGCAGCTTCTATGTACGTGATCATCTATTTCCTGCTTGCAGCTTCTATTTATGTAATCATCTAGTTCCTGCGTCTAAACTTCAGTGTATTTCTAAATGAACTTGTTTGCATACCATGATAATCTACAGATAATTCGTATTTCTGCCATAAAGCAAGAACCAGTAATGTAAATCTGCAATAAAGGTTTGCTTTCATGAACGTTTGAAACATCTCAAAGACTTGGGTTATTTATTTTTTCTGAAGTTTTACAATATTCCTCAAGGGCATAGGTGCTTGTGAATTTTATGGTTGTCTCATGATTCACTTGTCAGAAATATGGCATCGAGCTGCTTGATCACTTGCTTGTGCCATTGCCTGTAATTGGTCTGAAAATTGTATAGGATTTTATTAACAAGTGGAATTGAGAATGGGAAATTCCTGTCTAAAGGGAACGACTGACACCCTTTACATCCATTTCAAATTTTTACAATATTTAAGGATGAGAAAGAGGGAAGCAATGTATTGGCTGCAAGCCTACACCACCTACTCTCAGGTACAGCATATTCAGATAAATATATCTATTCCATGCATGGCACTTATCTCAGATATAAAATGTAAATTGCATGGCAATATCAACTATGGATACCTCTATTGAATATATTTAGTTGTATTAGCCGATCAGTTTGAAGGATGATATAAGAAGGATGGAGTTGTTAGAATATCGAAGTAGAATGGTGAACTTATTTAAACGGATTAAATGACTCAGATCTAACAATTATCGCCCTGGCACATTTTTTTCAATTCATGCTGCTCCTCTTTTATACTGAAAGTAGAGATTGTTTCCGTCTGCTGTGGAGGATCCTGTTCAACTTAGTATTTGTTGCAAAACTAAAGCATTCTCCAGATTCAACTTCAGGCATATAACATATTTTGCAAGTCCTTTCTGAGCAATTGACCCTACTTGCTGCAACAAATGGTGGGGCATCAGATACTCAAATCATCAGCGACAGTGAGCAAATGATCCTTGTGGGGAAAGTGTTTGGGGTCAGCTGAACTATAGGTCAACTTCAGGCATCTAACATATTTTGCAAGTCCTTTCTGAGCCATTGACCCTACTTGCTGCAACAAATGGTGGACATCGGATACTCAGATCACCAGTGACAGTGAGCAAATGATCCTTGTGTGGAAAGTGTTTGGGATCAGCTGAATTATAGGTCATGCCATACAAGTTGATCTATCTGGTGTGTGATAAAGTAATTGATTGCACGTGCTGCTGATATTTTTCATATTGATAAGGAGGTAGCTGTACCAAAAGAAGATCTAGTGGGCAGCCTAATGTAAGGCTTTAGCGTGTATTTCTTGTGTTCTTGTCAGCCAGGTTTGTTGAGGACTTAAGAGGCATCAATGGAAGCCTTTGTCGTCCCTGTTGATATTCCAGTCGATGGATCATTGTACCATGTCATTAGTTAGTATACATCCCCTTGTCCATTCATTTAAGTCATTCTTGTGGTTCTGAACATGAGTTGTTAATATGAAACGCCTAGGCTATCTAGATTTTCATTAAGAGCTATGTGTGGGATTATACATGTCCCTGTAATTTACAATCTGATATTTTATGTGCAGGTCGCAGGAGGGGGCTGATATGGCTTGTGTGCATGTCCTCAACCAACTTGGACAGAGGACTGCTGGGGATAATTATCGCAGTGATGCTGGAGTATTACTTTTACAAGCCACAGCAAAATTGGTAAATGGTTTAGTATTCTAAGTTATTTCTAAGACATGTGCAGTGATCTTCTTTTACAGTTACAGGAGGTGGAACATCAACGTGAGTTGACATGCATAGAGCTCGTTGCTGCATATACAGCTCCTTCATTTGGAATAGGATATTTTGGAAGCTCTATGGAACGTCCCAAGGTACAGCATGGCCATTCTTTCCTTTTATGATGCTTTCTCTAATTCTAATACCTGCGTATACTGCTGCAGACATCAATATTAAGGCGTAATTTGGAATCCAGCCATGTGAATCTCTTTGTTTCCTCATTGGTTCCGTAGTACCTTCCAAAAACATTCTTGAGTTTCAGAAGCATGTAGTGTTTACACTATGAACCAAATTATATGAGATCTGGTATTCCATGTCTCTTATTAACAATTGATATTATGAAGGTTCAAATGGGAGTTTATTATTGAGGGTTCCTTCTACTATGAACTCATTATTTTAGGTAATAATTGAAGCTCCCTTTGACCATCACTACTTTCTTGAAATCCCTGCGATTTTTCACAATTATAAAGAGTAGTCCGTTAGTCTCAAGGGCATCTTTGAGGAGCATCTTAGTTTCAAGGTCATATAAACCACTTTTCTTGAAGACAATTATGGGGAGTATTTTGTTAGTCTCGAGGGCTTCCTTATTCACAAGGATACTTGCAAGCTGGAGAAACAAATCTATTGTGTTGACTGAAACGGGATGCTAAGAATAGATAGGGGAAAATGAATGAACAAGAGCAAGCAGAAGACACGAATGTATTCTATTGACTGAAACGGCACGCTGCAAGAATAGATAGAGGAAAATGAATGAACAAGACGAACGACTGACTATGGCACTGTGGTGTCAGCAACAAGCGTGCAAAACCATGTCATCAAGTATGCAAGTATGCAATGACACGTCAACTGCAGTTACGGCAGTTTGACGTATGGAAGATAATTAGGGTGACAACTTACACCGCGGCTGCAATTTGCTTTTGAGCTGCAACGCAGGCTGTGAATTCGCTGATGGCTCATGCGGGACGGCGATAAAAATTGCAGCGCAGCAAGATGCTTTGCAGTCGGTCATGCTTATATGCCTCTGTTGCTGTCTCTAAGAAATGCATATATGAACACAACAGTAGAGTCTAACACCCCTTCTGATGACAAACACTGATGGGAAAGGAAAACATTTAAATGTTTACAAGAGGCTTTGTCAATGCATCTGCTGCCTACCTCCGAGCACGACAATGAGAAGGAGAAATAATTCCAATATCAAAGCTCTTCCCAAATGAAACACACTTTGATATCGAGATGCCTAGTGCGATGCCATTTATGATCTATAGCATGAGAAATTGCACCATTGTTGTCATAATACAATAAACTAGTACGTCCTTAGCCCCTAAATCTTCATATAAATGAACTAGCCAAAGCATTTCTTGGACTGCTATGCCCAAGGCTTTAAGTTCGGATGCCATTTATGATCCATAGCATGAGAAATTGCACCATTATTGTCATAATACAATAGGCTACTACGTCCTTAGCCCCTAAATCTTCATATAAATGAACCAGCCAAAGCATTTCTTGAACTGCTGTGCTCAAGGCTTTAAATTCGACTTCAGTAGTGCTTAGACTGCAAGTTGTTTGTTTCTTGGAATCCCACATAATTGGATTACCAGCAAAAATAGGTCAGAATCTTTCTATACTCCACATCACTTACATCACGATTCTTGTCTGCAAAGATATGAAGCTTAGGATTGTCCACACAAGTATAATGAAGACCTTTTGTAGCAGTTCCTTTGAGATAATATAGAACCTTCTTGGGTGCATGCCAGTAAGAGGATTTAGGATGATGCATCAAACATGTAAGAGCTTCTACGATGTAGGCAATACCAGGACGAGTAATAGTAACATTAAGAAGAGCACCAACTAATTGCTTGTACAGGGTAGCATCAGTGTCCTCATGTGCTAAATCAAGTACCGTCTTGGCCAGGACCATGAGATATAGCTGCAGACTTGGAATCAGCCATAGTAAACCTGTGTAACCTCTATAACATATTTATGTTGAGAGAGAAAAAAATTCTATGAGGTTGCTGTCAGGCTTGTGACCCAAACAGTAATGCATGAAACCCAAGCCTGCAATCTCAAAGTTCTTACTAAGAGAATCCTTGGTGCTAGAAATCAAATCAACCATGTCATTGACACATACGGAAACGTGAGAACCAATATAGTAGACATTTTACAATCAACTCGCGATCCTTGATGCACCAACAATATTAGTATTTAAGGGGCTTTAGAACTAGCTCCCATGTTTCCTACATGTGTAAAATATCATTTTCGTCTTGCATAGTTTGTACCCAATATGGACGCTTGGCTGCTTGAGCATAAGTAATAGGTCCAACATAATTAAGAATTGTGGTCATTGATGCAAAGTTACAGAAAACTTCTAATAGTGGAAGACCAACTAGTCTCCGTCATCTCCTTTTGGAGTTTGTTTATTTTCAACGGGGATATACACATTGTGTATTCAATTTGCAGTGCACAGTAAAAAATGATGAGATTTAAGGACTCATCGCTTCAAGTTGGACAACATGAACAACTAGAAACTTGCGAAATTTCACTACATACACGCATGACTACTAATTTTGTAGAGTAAAATGACAAGTATATTTTGATACTTCATTATATTATATACATCAACTTACCCTCTTTCAGACGGTTTTCTCAAGGTTCCCGTCGATATATATGAATAAAAAAAAGCAACATCGGCCCTTAAAAACAAGAATATTAAAACTTTAAATCGTAGCTGATGCGATTTAGTCAAGAGAAATCTATTATCTATTATGTTTTACCAGCCTAAAACGATGGAAATTAAGGACATCATCATTTCAATTTAAACAACACAAACAACTAGGAATGTTAAAGATTTACACCATATACACATAAGCATAGTTTCATTATTTTTGGACAAAACCTGAATTCGTGGACCATTTTTTTTAACCTTGCATTGATACTCCAGAGGACATGCAACGTCACCTGGATGCTCTTGACACTTTTTGCCGATTCACTGGCATGCGAGTTAACTTGGCCAAAACTAGGGTGCTGCTAGTTTCATCATCCCGTCAGCCAAGGCTTCCCTCATTCACTTACCAGGGACAAGATGTAGAGGTGGCTCCGACCTACAAGTACTTGGGGATCGAGTTCTCTACTACCACCCATTGGGATGCTGCCATCAGGTTGCGGGTCACAGCAGGTTGGAAAGAACTATATGCCATGCAGAACAACAGCCACAAGGCAGAGTTGTATGCCTGGGGCCACCAGTCACACTTGTTTCGGGCCTTGGTCGAGCCGGTCCTTTTGTATGGGGCAGAAGTGTGGGGTCCGGTGATATCCCTCAACACCTGGAATGACCTCGAACAGGTGCAGAAAGCCTTCTTGGCACGCCCTTGGGGTAAAGTCCACAGTTCCATACTAGATCCTACTCCAAGAGACAGGTTTTCTACCCCTTCAACGGGCTGCATTGGAACGCCATATCATTTACTTCCAGAAGGTGGTCGCTATGGGTGATACACGTTTGCCCAACCTTGTTTTGGTCATGGCGATGGGTCCCTAACATCTAAAAGCCTGCTGGAAGGACAAGCAAACTCAGTGGTTCTCACGCTGGGGTGTACAGGCAAACAAATGCGTACATGTAAGGACAAAGAAAGATCACAAGGCACTTAAGTTGTACCTAGATGCTACTTTCCTTCGCAAGCTCTGGGATGTAGATGCTTTCGACGCGTTAAGGCGGCACACTATCGCCAGCAAGTCAATCCCTAGGCTCACGAGGCCCACACCGGTACTTGTACACCCGGTTGCCCATGAAGAAGCCAGGACTTATAGCTTCCATTAGCCGGGTGCACATAAGCCTCCGCATTGAGGCGGGGCGTTGGGCTGGAAGCGAGAGCAAAGGCTTTGCCGATGTTGCCACCAGTAGCCATTGAGGATGAATGTCATGCCCTCGGATCGCCCCCGTTTGCCCATATCCAAGAGAGGTATGTTCAATTACTAGTGCCTCGTTGCATGAGTTATTGAATACGGCGTCAGTGGGTTTGTTGGGGTCATACCTCCAAGAGGTTATGGATGCCTTCGGTTCGGTTGTGTCCTCCGGGGCCGGTATTGAACAAAGATGCCAAAGATACTTATTACTGCTAAGGTTTTCCCTCGAAACCCCCTCTGGTGGGGTTTTTTAATCCTATCGATGTCACGCTTGTCGCTCTCTTTTGTTTGGGTCCCACAGGCCAATCGGTCTCCGTGGACGCTAAAAAATCTATTCTATTCTATTGATATGCCATTTCATAAGCTAGTTGGCATCTATGTCATATAATAAACTAGGTTGGGCAGCTTCTTCTTATTTGCTGCAGTCAATGAACCCTACATCGATATGATATACTGCATCAGTTGGCTGCCACTTCTTTCTAGCAATTAGCGTAGTTGGCAAGGTACGCTTGGTTCCTCAGGGGGTACCTAGCTTTATGGTACATGACGGACCAATCTTCATTCATCAAAACTCGAAAGCTAAAGGTCTAATGCACCCGATCAACCTCTCATCACCATCTAAGATTGTAACTCTCCATGAATCCCTTCCACATTAGAACCTTAACAAGGAGGTAGAGCACATGGGAAACACATACCTATTTCTGTTCTATACAAATGCATTGTTCAGTTGCAAGAGGAGTTTCACAGTAAGATCTTCATGGATGGCCCATCAATATGCCATCCATGAAGGTCTTACCACGCGTCCGCCAATATATGTGCCAACTTTGATGATGGTGCCTTCTTGTCACAAGTGCAGTAGCCCAAGTTGTCACATATGGCTTTGGCATTGTCGCAGTCCATATATAAAGAGACAATCCAGAAAAGAAAATTGAAGTTGGTAGGCAGAGGGAACCCTTCGGTGAATGCCAAATTTCACATCCAAAATCAATCAAAGTATATCTGGTTATTGTGTTGTCTCGTTATTATCTTCTGCTTGCCTTCATATGAGTTCGAGGATGCTAGTTCTAGAGGATGAGGAGACCTTAGCCTCCTGTAGCAACCTGAGAGTCATGGCAAGAAATCCTTTGGAAACTAGATATCGATCCATCTATGTATGTGTTCACCATCTGCAGAATATTGAAAGATATTCATTACAAATGGGGCACACATCTCATTTTCAAGCACAAAACGCATTTGACAATTTTCTGGAAACCTGGTAAAAATGCCTACAAATTGGGCACCTGCCCTATTTGAGCTCACCAAACTGTGTGCTCGCCCGATTTAGGCACTCCAAATTAGACCATCAAACAACTTGCCCAGCGACTTTGGACCACTAAGTTGGGTGTATATTGAGCCATATATGTTCACTTCGAAGCATCCCATCTAGGCCAAGCTAATAACATGCCAAATTACTGATAACAACATTATCTACACCCCCGGGGATTGACCTTTATCACATGAACATATGCCACCTGCGTGCTTAGGGGCATAAAAGTGTTGAAAAAAACACCCCCACCATGGAGAAAATACATTAGAATGTCAGGGGATTTAAACCCCTAGTATACGTATGGAAACATAAGAGAAAATCTTCCAGACCCTCACTTGGTTTATACGGGTCTTCTGTGTTAATCCCCTGGGATCTACACATGCCTAATGCAAACCCTAAAGTAATTAGCTATGTGATTTCAAATAACAAAAGCTCTTACCTCATCTTGAAGCTTATGGGAGGGCTCATCGCTTCATGATCATTGTGTCAATGAAGTCTATAACAAGCTAATAGAAATATGGGTACTTAGAATTTCACTAGCTGGAGTAATAATGCTCAATAGTACACTAAAATAACACTAAAAATACTCCAGGATTGCAAAAAAATTGTAGCAAAACATGGAAGTAGCAGCGCATTGCACTAGCGCATGCTACATACTAATGAAAGCACCAAAGCTTACCTTGTAGAGGCAAAGCACCTTGTTGAAAGTCGCAGTGACATATGGCAAGATGCTTGGTGGCAATGGAGGGAATATTGAATTGTGAGGAACTCAAATTGAAATTTGAATTTTGACAAGCACGTGACAGGCTTCGAAATCCGCAATAGCTCTAACCAGATAATTTACTGGTAATTGTCATGCTCCACCAGATTTTGAATATAAACTCAAGATTATCTGCCGGATTTTGAAGGAAACCCCACAATTTGTTTGCCGGCAAATAAAAATTCGAACCGGAAAATAAGGATTGTGACTGGAAGTTTAGGAGACTAACTCCTAGTTTTTCGATGCCTGGCACGTGAATGGTCCATGTGGCAACTTTAATTTGAGTTTATTTTGTGACGCACTATGGGCCCACTAAATATGCCCTGGACCTTTTACTATGAGCGTTTCAAATTTCCATCATGCATGCAATATATTTGAACTTGCTTTTGAAATGTTAATACCTCACTTGAAAGGTGCAAGGTCGTTGTTTCTTCCTTCTCCTCCAGTCTGTAGTCCTCCCTCACTAAGATGCCCATCATCTAGAAGATATTTTGAAGTGTTCTTGCATGTTCAAGACCACCAGAGGTAAGCACATCTCCTTTATATATTGTTTCTTAAGCCCATGTCTCCTATGCGTTTTGGCATGCATGAGCATTCCATTGAACATTAAGAGATGGTATTATGTGAAAGTCAAACATTAAAAGCGAGAAGAGGTGGATACCATATTAGGTAAAAGATTTGATACATATGAATGATAATAAATAAATGAAAAATGCATGATTGAAGCATGGGCTAACTAAAACATTTGATAGACATGAAAAAAACAATAAATAAGTAAAATGAGGAGAATGTGCTGAAAGAATAATTGAAGGTGCTTCGAAATCGTTTGAAGCAATATCCAACATATTGAATACAAACGTGCGAAAATAAGAAGAAATTAAATAATTTGTTCGAAACCCCTTTTTTTTTACCTTTATATATCTTGTAAGCCGTGTCAATAATTGCTATAAGACTACAACGATTGCTTTCCTGATATCATCATTACATACATTGTCTTTCTACAGTCATGGAGATAGATATACTTCCATAATACAAAGAGTGGCAGATGTGGAATCACCACTACAAACATAGTGATCAATGATTGGAATGCAACATAGGCAATAATTGCTACAACACTACAACGATTGCTTAGGAATGATCTCCAGAATGAAAGTGTTTGCAACTTGCACGACTACTAAAAGTGATGCTAATCTACTGTGAATTCAATCACGCAAATATACATCTACCATGATGTGGAATCTGCAGTAATGGTGATTACTTAGCCAATACAATCACTTTAAGATTCACCTATTTATTAGGTGAAAGATACAAACAAGTGACAAAAGATATGACACTGAACACAAAATAATGAGACGTATATTTGTCAGAATATCAACTAAATGGTCTGTCAAAGCACAAGAATGATGGCCTGGTAGAATGTCATCATTATGATCACCTCATAGAACAGAATTTTAAGTGTGTTCCCAGGCGGTATCATCTTCAGAAACAAGAAATAGAGACTTATAAATACAAGTTGAATGTTCTATATTTGTATTTCTTTACGGCTATAATGCCTTCTTGCCTGGATTACACTTTAATTGCTAGACAATGCAAGAAGCTTTTACCAGAGCTTTGAAAGATTGCATCCCCCACTCAGATATGCATTTACAAATAAGGAATAACATATTCTCCTCGAAAAGAATATTCATGTACTAACTTTCAGGATATTCCTTCTAAATTTTTGATGTCATATTTGAGTGATACATTGACTGCGCTATCGTCCTCATGTAAAAAGACGCAAGTCAGGCTAACAAGAAGATCTACAATTGCTGCTTCAGCCTTCAACTGATCTGCAAAATAAAGGGTTTGCAGAAGGAGGATGTTGCTGTGACAATCGACTTGCAGATCAAAGACGTGTTGAGAGTGCCATTGAATCGTGTTGTGGTGCTGAGAGTGCCATTGAATGGTGTTGTGGGCAAGGGGTGCGAGCCACGCAAGTATTCGATCCGAAGCAGCCCGGCATTGAGGTAGATCAAGTGAAGAATCATCGAAGGGGAGAGCCTTTAGACGCGCTCTCAAAACTGACCTGATGTTGTGTGGCAACATGTTGTACAAGGAATGGCGGGAATCCGAGTCTAGAAAGGGTGGAAACCTAACCATGTTTTCAATGACGACGATGGCCTTGGAGTAGTGTAGGGCAAGGGCAGCTCCACCAAGAGTTGAGGCAGATAAATATAACCCATCAGAATCACCAGAATGCACCATTTGGGGTCCAAACACACACACAATTCTACCATAAATGGTGCATACAGTCCGCGCAAGGAGCTCCACCACTTGGCCGTAGCTTCTATTCCATAGCGAAATCCGTCTCCAGTGCTCCCTTTGCCTTGCTATCTTCCCTTCTGATGCCTGGCGTGCATTTTCAAGTTGTAGTACATTATACAGGTTTGCAGTAGCGTCCACATATCTCCCCATCTCTTTCATTTTGGCCTCCATTTCGCTTGGAGCATACGCATCAATCTGGTTCAATATATCACCCGTAAATCCTTGCAACGCAGCATCCTCGCATCTTTGGCCAAGCCTGCCAACAAGGGCAGCTAGAGAGAAAATCTCCTTCAGTTTTTCTGTGCACGCAAGGCCTAGAAGCACATCCTCGCTATCAGAAACTAGTTTAAGGACCCCTTCGCCCTTCATCACTTCGCTCCTCAGGCGACCCACCTCCTCATCGTTAAGGGACTGCCATAGCTGCATGCATTTAGACATTGCACTTGCTACCTCAAACGCTAGTATCCCAATTATATTCTTCTCTGGCCTATTGCCCCTCTTTCTACCCTCTGTACTCACCTTGTTGCCCATACAGCAACACAGATCTGCCTGTCTTAATTTCTGTGTTAAAAATAGACTAATTTCTGCGGGATCCACTAACCAATGATTTCTGAGAGGTAAGTAGCTCCTCTATACCAGGCCGGTAATTCTTCTCGCAAGTTCATCGCAACAAATCTCACAAGGTCATCGGCCCTTCTGTTTATAAAGGCAACTAAAAAGGTCGGATCCAATTCCCTTTAATTCGACCAATCGCATGAGAATGATATAAGCCCATCGGCCACAAATCTCCATAGTTCTGTTTATAAAGGCAACAAGTACCCATCTGAAAAAGGCCGGATCCATATCCCTTTATAATTCAACATCGCATGATGCTATAATCGAACAAGTATTGATCGCTTGCATTTTTATATTTTGCTTTTATTGGCGTGAGTCTTTGATACAAATATATATATTTTTTTTTTTTTTTTTTTTTTTTTTGAAGGACGTCAAGCTTTATTCACCAACTAGAAACCAGAGCAACATAAATGCAAAGACAGGATTATAACCCCAGTGGACAAACCGATCCAACTGAGCACAACCACCTGCCTATGCAAAAGAATGAATCTGAAGGTAAGTATGCCAGATCAGTACTTTCTTCTCTTGATCAAGAGAAGAACAATTGTAAGCCATAACAATTTTATCTTGCCCTAATCAAGAACAACCTCATCTGCGGTATCTATGCCCTTAAAGATAAACAACCTCCTTCTCTTCCAGATTGACCATAAAAGCCCGACCACATGCGAGATGAAAAGCTCGTTTAGTTGTTTGGGCCAAGCATCGGGATAGATAGCAAGCAAAATTTGGCCGGCTAGATCGAGACGATGCCAAAGGGTCAACAACCAAGACCATGCCCGCTTAGAAGCCTCTCACACAAGAAAAACAATGCTCAATACTCTCAACCCTTTGTTTGGCATAAAGCGCAGAGCTCAAAATCCGATTATCCATTTTATGGACTAACCTTTGTTGACTCGAGGCATCTATGGATCACTTGCCACCACAAAACTACTACTTTGGGGTGAAGCGGCTTATCCCATACCCATATCCAAACACTTTTCCATTGTGGGTGAGGGACACGAAGATGCCATCTATTAGATGGAGGCAGGATTTCGTAATGCACAAGCAATTTATACACGTAAAGACACAAAAACCGCCAAGGCCGGATATCCCGATGGCAACCCCATATGACTACCTCAATCAGGGACCGAAATCCCGTGGCAACAATGCAAAGAATATGATTCCGTTACTCTGTCCCATCTGTACAACAAGAACTTTGTTCTAAATGCTTCCCATGACATGAGATGATCGGACTCATACCAAGTCGCAATAGTATTGATACCAAATTGCTACCCATCGTCGTTGTGTCTTTGGATGAACAACCACACTTAGAGGCACATTCTGCGGAGTGTCACGCAAAGGAATCCACCAAATGGGTGGACAAACAAGACATGCCTCGGGATTAATATGGAAAAAGAGACTGACAATTGTCCCAAGCATAAGCAACCCCTTTAGAAAGGGAGAAGCATTAGGATACGGATGCATATGATAAAGCAAAGCCCAAGGAAGGAGGGGCTTAATGGAGGCCTTATGAAATGGGAGACAATCTTTGAATCGACCGCACCAACAACCTCGGGCCGGAGAATCATCCTTACCAATGAAAATCCTCCAAATGAACTTTGATATCATCACCTTGCTTTGGAGGTGAAAATCCAACATACCAAGACCACCGGTACCTTAGGTCTAATGCATTTAGCCCAAGCTACCTTGACCCTTTGCTCCTAACTCATTTCCACCCCAAATAAAATTTCGACAATACGCACAATCTCCTCCATCTTACAACTGCTTGAGCTAGTAAAAGCCAGGCGCCATGTAGACATGAGTATTACTAAGAACACATTTAGCCCGCGGTGATTCTACCGGGCATGGACCAGGTTTAGGCATATTCCACCAAAACAAGTGCTTTTGCAACCCACTAATGATTTCATCCCAAGCATCTGAAGCAGAGACATGAATTCCAACTGGGATACCAAGCAACTTTGTGGTATTGCCATGCAGAAGAATCTTCCAAGGATAGTCCAAAATACAGGGAGGGATGGGACTGTCCAACGTCCACAAAGCTGTACATTTTTGCCACCCTACAAGAACTCCTGATGCTAAGGAGAATGTGTCTAATAATAGCTTATTATTAGACAAATTTAATTGTGTCGCCTGCATCATCAACATGGATGAGCTTCTCCTTGATGTATTTCGCACCACCTTTTCCTACAACATCTGCTCCAAGTTTGTTGTGGATCAGTCTTCTTTTACTTAAAAGGTATACTTCACATTACGAAGTTTCAAGTTTATAACATGTTCTAGGCGTTTAAACACTATTATTCTAGGTGGTATATTCAATATTTATTGGGCTGTATAGGTCTTTCATAACCTTGGGAAGAAGTTTATGCCCATTCTTCATGGCTGCCCAGAGCCTCTAGAGTGCTACATTGAGCTCAACTTCCTTAGATTCACGAACCATTTTAGCTGCTACAGCAAATTTTAAAGATGAAGTCTGTGGGAGGGAGCAAAATTAAAGGAAAGGAAAAGACCGCAAACACACAAGTTGAGTTGATGGAACCTGTTTGGATTTGAAAAATACAAATTTGTTCGAGCAATGCTTGCAATGTTTCCTACTCTAGCACATTCAAAAGGGCAGCATGGTATATAGAGCTAGTGGTCAGGCACAGACTTGGAATGGTTGATACATGCCTATAATTTTTGAAATGAGGATGCTGAAATTTGCGTACATGTTTTGGCTATTGCATGTGGCATCCTTCGTCCCAGCTGCACATTATAGGGTCGTTATAGTGCACATGCAGTGTTGAATTATGATTCTGCTCATGGATACCATTCTACTTGTTTCCTAAACATTTCACTAATGGCTTTTGCCGCACAGATTAAGATGTACCTTACTTGTGCAGGAAATCAGACTAGCTGAGTCCGGGTTTTTTTTTTTAATTATGAACATTATGTTACTCAGGTACACACTTGTTATTTTTGACTCCACGAACATGACTATAGACCAAACGAGAGTGAACTTGGACCATGAAATTTATTTTGATTTGTCTATTTGGTACACCTATGGTAGATTTTATCTGCTTGGTGTACCCCAATGTAGAATTTATGCCATCTCATTCTTCATCCTATATGCTTGCAAGCTGAAGATACATTTGAACATGGCCCAAGTGATTTGACCTTTGACCCAAAAAATGGGTACCATTTTGTCAAGAATCCCTTACCATAACTGAAAATGACATTTTGCATCTTTTTCCCCAAATGGGAAATGCTTTTAGAGTTTATCCACGAATTTGCTTCTTGGTCTGTTCCGAGATCTACAGCTACCCATTACTGTAAGGCATTTGTATTACAAGATGTACGAAATAGACTAGGTGCAGATCTCTACATTTAGATGGCGCCATGCCATATTCCTACAAATCCGATAATGTACCACTATCTTTTCTTCATGATTTAGATTTTCTAGCCCAGAGGATATCTGCTTTAAGCATGCAAGAATGCAGCCACGAATCTTCCTTCCTAGATTAGGGTTTAATTTCTCAACTTAGAGTTCCCAATATAAAACAGCATTGGATGGATTCAAACGAAACCCTTTAGTTCCTGATCAGACGAAGAAGCTCTAGTAGGAAAATGCTTGCAAGCTACATTTTGCATGACCATGAGTTTTCGAGGAAAAACCCTAGCGATAAGCTTTTGGCAAGGGGCTTGGACGCAAGGCTACTAAACGTTCCCAAAAAGAACCCATGCTCCATAGAGGATACCGAAGTCACGCATCAGTAGAGGCAAAACCATGTCTCTGCTATGGCAAAAAAAACGCCTGGCAGCAAGAAATTGGCAGAGCCAACACTTACAAATGCTGTTCGAATTAAATTGAGGCAGTTGCTGAGCTTTCCATTCTTGAAGAACAACACGATCATGAGTATAACTCTGATCAAGACAACAATAAGGTATTTCAGTTATTTTTACTTGTATAGATTAAATTTCAGGGCTTAAGATGGCGCCATTTACTTAATTCCCTATTTTATAGGAAAGAATGGCTCCAGTTTATTTGCATGGACTACAGGTAGAATTTATAAGGATTTCTCACAATTAATATCCGTGCCTAATAAGGCTCAAGAATATATGCATCTGTGCTTATTTTTCTAGAAATGCACCCCTCTATGAATACCTCTATTTTGAACATGCAGGGCAAAGGGTTACAAAGGCTAAACGGTGATAAACCGAGAGGCTTCATTGTACCTTTTGGCCCTACATGCATTACCAAGATTATTGCTAACGTTATGTTGTTTGGCTGCAGGTACCGAACCTCTTCTGCCCTTGTCATTTCTTTGTTCCTGTTTGTGTTAAAGCTAGGAGTAATCTGGAGGTGGAGTTGGAAGAAACAATATTAGGTATTATGGCTTTGCTACTATGATCACATGACTCAAATATCTGGCCAGCTATACAAGGTGTTTGGTTTTGGAAAATTCTGTTACAATTCTATTTACTCCAAAATTAAAGCGAAAACAATTTTCATCTGCTTTAAGTCTTGATTTTCATGAATACATATAAATGACAGATTCCCTTGAGAATTTTATTTCGGAAACAAGTTGTTATGTCGTTACTATCTGATATGCTGCTACTTTTTAATTGTTATTCAAAGATAATGGCAGATTTGATTCCTGCTTATTCCTTTTACATTACGAGGTTTTTTGTAAAATGAACATGCTTGTTAGAGCATGAAAATGCCGTGTCAATAAAGTTCATACATGGATCAATGGTCTTTACTTGCATAAAGGCTACATACTCTTTGCTACATGGAAGGTGCTCGGCCTAGTTTTCACAAACAGATTTCTTAATGGTTAAACCACCTATTTCTGATTGTGTCTCATTGTAGTACTAGATAACTATATATGGGCCTTGTGCAAACGAAAATAGTGATTGAATATCCTGAATTCTCAATCACATCCATCTTCTTCAACTTTTCTTTCAACTTTCAATGCAAAACCGAAAGGGTCTTTCCTTGCATCTTTGGAAAGATAATATTCCTTAAAAAAAAGATACTAAAATTGGGCAGTTCCTTCAGTGCATATATCTCAATCCCAAACAATCCATTTTGGGCATTTGATAGAAGCTCCAAACCTAAATCCAATTGGATTATGAAGGTCCAGTTCGAAAATATTTCCTCTTCTTCCAAAGAAATGTGGCTTCAAAATGATTCTCTACTTTTGATGCATCCTTATGAATCTGCCAAAATTACCCTTTCCAAATGCGGCAATTGCAATGGCTGCTATGGGACGCAGCATTCTGTTTTAGTGGGGTCACACCTCCCCAAAATCACAACTGCTTTAAATAATGGTTGTTTTGTCCTCTCCGAAAGAGGAACTTACCAAATTTTGCTCTTATAAGTAAACATGTTTGTATATCTCGCTTATATTTGGGGCAGATGTAAGCATTTTACATGTAGAGGCTCACAACTGATACATTTTTTACAAAAATTGGGTTGTAGTTATCTATAATTACATGTAATCTCCAATCCAAACCTGAAATATGCATACAATGTAAATATGAAATATTCACAGAATATTCGGCCTAAAAAAGGTTCCTTTTGACACATGTAGAATATTCTCCCATCTATTATGTAAACGAGGGTTTGCCCTTAAGATAAGATAAGTTAAGATAAGAAGGAAGGAAGTTTATTTTAATGTCCACGGAGGCCAGAGGCCTATGAGACGGTACATGCAGAGAACAGGCAAAAAAGCCAAAAACTCCAACACCAAAAACAAACAATGTAACTGTACAATAGAACCCTACTACCGGGATGAAAAAACCCCCACTTGGGAGGAAAAACCCTAACAGTAGGCTCTCAAATACTATGCCCCAGAAGAGCAAGTCTGACGGCCGAAATCTGCAGGATGTAAGATAAGATAAGATAAGATAAATTTTTACGTCCACGAGAACCCAACGGGTTATGGGATGGCACATGCAAGGGCAACAATCCATCTAAAACCTGGGGACTAGGCCTCACCACCAAACACAATAACCAAATATTAAAAGACTACCAAGAAGAAGATAATGCTAATGCTGGTGGTAATTTTATGCTTCTAAAATTATCTAGACATAGCCAGTCCAAGGATTGGAAGGCCATTGATCTAGAATAATTGCTGCGCCTCCCCTGTACACTGCCCATTTCTTTTGCAGGCGGGCTGCCCTCACCTTGCAGAGCTCCTCCTTACGGTTACACAATTGAAGAGGGGAGAGGTCCTCCTGTACTGAGAAACTAGTCCCTCTGAGATGGTTTCCACGTTGAAGAACATGTAAGCGGCTAAGAGTGTCTTGAAACCGAACCAAAAGATGGCGAGGGCAACCTAGAAAAAGGATCTTATATGTGAAACTACTCTATACTGTTAACACAAGGTCCTAAGGCACTACGAATTGCCCCAATGCCATATCTCTCTCACAATTGACAAAGTTCAACCCTCTAGCCAAGGGCATATTGCAGCTTCATATGATCGAAGATTTCTTGCCACACACATCGAAAGACAGGGAACATTCAATCACGTGATTCGAAGGCAGTTGCTTCAGATGTGCAACATATTATCTGCAATGATCTCGCACTCCTCCTCCAACAGTTATCGACAAAAGAATCAGAGGGGCGGATCTAGCATTCTCGATTATATACTTGTGACACTGCAAGATCTACATCTTCTCGTATACCTACAGGTGGGAATAGACAATAGAGATGAAGAGGTGGATTCAGATCATAGACTTTCATCTTTGAGATAGACTGGCAACTTGCACATACCCAACGCCAAGCTACCTTCTACGAGCCTCAGCTTCGCTTGGATTATAATCAAGCAGAAGACCTATGCAACATACGGGAAACATCTCTTTAGAACAATGGGTGCAATACTCGCTATAGCTTTATGGTCTCATCGTGGCTCGAAATGAGGTACCATCTCAGATAAGCCCAGCATTGGTTATAACAAAGGTAGATGTCTTTAAAGGCTTGCAACTTCTCACAAATGGCACGGCTGCAGCCTTAGATGGCATGCAAGCGGAGCTATTAAAGTGGGTAGACCCTAAACTATGCTAGCCTGTTCAATAGGACACTTCAACAAGCCCCTCGCTCCTCCCTCCCCAGCAATGGACTGCCAACTCAATAGTCCCAATATAGAAGCCAGGTGATCCCCACCACCCCGCCAACTACCGTACAATCATGGTCAGCTTGGTGGTGGTAAAAATGTTGGCTAGAATTCTTGAACAGCAATTAATGGCATGGACAGTGCATGTTTCAGAAAGTACTTCAATTCTTTAAGTATTTCAAAGGGACCATAGGAATATATTAATTTGTAGGTGATAATGGGAAATCACTCGTTACAGCCAAATCAAAATCCTGGACAAGCCAAAACATTTTGGATTGTTTCTGTCATAGTCGATATTGTCCCGAAAATCCACTTTATCAATATATTTAGTCGATTTATTCTGTTCTGCCTTTTTACAGACGTTACAGAGGTTTTTTTAAGAAAGACCTACGACCTATATGTAAAGGAGACGATTTGCCAATTTGCTGCCTTAGTATAATTCAGAACTATAGATTCGTTGATCCCTTATTGGCATAGCAAGATAAAGTTTTTTTGTCAAAATTGAGACCGTTAAGTGAAATGAACCAATCTTGAATATTGGATTATTTTAATCCAAGAACCACTTTAATAATCCAAAAAGCCAGTGTTAGCAAGCTCTGAAAACTACAGATTTCATAATGAGTCAAATTGCCAACCACACTGCTTTGCCATCACTAACATCCCAGCTTGATTATAAATGAAAATTAGAGCAAATAGCTCTACTCTATAGATTCTTGCCTAATAATTCTTAGCAGCCTCCATTGCCAAGCAGCGCACCCCAGCTAATCCTTCCCCGCAAAATAATCCACCACCAATTATTCCTTTGCCAGATAATCCACTTCCAGTTAATCCTCCATCAAATAGTCCAAATCAAGATTTGCAGTTGTGCTAAATCAAAGTAAGAAAGATAAACTTTCAAAATGGTTGGGAAGTGGAATTGCTTTTTTTCAAAGATGGAGGGAACTTGAAATCAATGCTTAGGCCTTTGACACTAAGCCTCGGGAAAAGTTGTGGGCAAGATTGCGATAGCTTGGGGTCCTTGCGCATCTGCAAAATGCAGTATACGGGCTATACGAGACATGCTCATGCCTGTCGCAGCCGACAAGTCAACCATTCGTAGTACCAGGGAACATTGTTTGGGTTTTATATTGATTAGTTGGAGAGCTGGCTTATTGACAATTGAGGCGACGAAGCTCAACTCCTGCACCAGATCATCAGGCAGCTTATATATGCTGATGATGTGGACCTCCTAGCTCACACTTCGGCAGACATACAACGCCAGCCCGATGCCCTGAACACATTCTGCCAGGCGACTGACGTGCGCGTTGACCTGGCCAAGACTAAGGTGGTCCTCATATCAGCCGAGGCCCATTTCCTTTAGTGATCGAGAACAAAATGCGGAAGTGGCACTCACCTGCAAATATTTGGGAGTGCAGTTTCCTTCTACTATGCACTGGAACACTTCTATTTGGCTACGAGCAACAATGGGCTGGAAGGCAGTATATGCAATGCAGAACAGCAGTCACAGACTGGAGCTTTATGATTACCTAGAAGGACTTGAAGCAAGTGCAGAAAGACTTTTTAGCACAGGCACTAAGGGTGGAGTCCACAGTCTCATCTCAAGTCTTATTGCAAAAGATAGGTTTCTTGCCTTTTCAGAGTGCGGCCCTTGATTGCCAGATCGTCTACGTTCCAAAAGTGGTGAACATGGACGATGCTCATCTCCCTAATTTGGCTGCAGCGTCTCAAGGCCTGGTGGAGGAAAAAGAAAGCACAGATGCATACAGATGCAACAGAAGCAGATCGTCATAATTTGAGGCAATATCTTGACGCTTGCTTCCGCAGCAAGCTCTGGGACGCCAGCCCCCCTTGAACAGGTCAAAACAACACACTACTATTGCCACATAAACTCCACATTGGAACGAGGCTGCAATACCTGCGTACCCATTTGCCTATGAAAAGGCGCACACTCATGCTTCGATTCGCACAGGTGCACACTGTCTCTTAATTGAGATGTGCAGATGAATTTGGGAGGTATGTCAGGACATGCTTTGTCAATGCTGCCAGATGGGAGCTGTTGAGGATGAATGCCATAGCCTTCAGAGATGTCCAGCATATGATCAAATCCAGACATGCTATACTGAGTTGGTCACGTCCGGGCAGCCGCTACATGTGATATTGAGCACGGCTTCAGCACAGATGCTGGGATCATACCTTCAGGAGGTCATGGATCTGCAGGATCAGCTATACACTCACCTTACATAAATATATCTCATGATATATATTTGTATAGTTTTGACATCATTCTTATTACTGTCATAGTTTTTCCCTCGAAAACCCTTCGGGGCAGGGGATTTTTTAATCCGAAGAGTAAAAGGTTTGTTGCTCTCCTTCATTGGGTCCCATAGGATGATTGGTCCTTGTGGAGGATAAAAACTATTCTATTCTATTCATTATTATACAATGAATAAATCTTAAATGCACACGGAACACATTATGCATACTCTCGCATGCATGCACATACATGTAAGTATTTTTATGCATGCTTAACATACTCTATCATCACAATATACAAATACAGATTAATTTAGATACAAGGTATGATTTGATGCATGAACTAAATGGAAATGTTTAATGGAGTCATCTAGAAAGTTCTACTACCAAGTCAATGTATAAAATTATCCAATCACATTGGTGGTATTGGCTCTTTCTTCATGCACATGGACCATTTGTCGAAGGAAATTAGGATTTTAAACTAATCTATACGAGTTATCACACAAAAGCATCAACACTCCATACTTCGAGTGGGACTTGCATGTTGATGAAATCCATTGAGATTGTATTTAGCAATACTAATTGAGATACTATTTTTCTTGGGGCTTGTATATATCTAAATTTCTCGATTTATCTCTTTCTATGCCAATTATGGTTTGATGGTATTTTAAAAAGGTTAAGTTTGATTTGGAGGGCATCTCTTTCTATGCCAATTATGGTTTGATAGCACAAGGCATCAAAAGATTTAACTATCATAGATAACCACTACAAAACCACTACGATAGTGGTTTTCCATGTAAAAATAATTTTCCTTAAAAAAATCCACCTATTATAGTGGTTTTTAGAATGGAACTATGGTTTTGCATGCTAGTTTATACTCTTATGTGGTTAATTGAGACTGATGAATGTTTTTATCCAGGTCTTTGCTACGAGTTTGGCATGTCATAGTGGTTAATTATGCAATTTGCAACATTGAGAGTAAGAAAGTAATGCTTAATAGTTTTTTTATACATGTAGATGGTTTTGGGAGTGGTTTTAACTGGCAATACTTCAATGTTCATATATATGGTTTAACAAAGTCCTTTTATTTGTGATTTTTCATTTGGATTCTTTAAGCAAGCACGGCTTGCCAAAATGTTAGTGGTTTTTGACTGGAAATACTATAATGTTTGTAGATATAGTTTAACAATGTCTTTTTATTTGAGGTTTTTCATCGTAATTTTTTAGGCTAACATGAGTTGCCAAATTGTTAGTGGCTTTTAACATGGTTTGGTGGTTGACTTTTTCACTTTCCTGTTGAGAAAGAATGCTAGTTGTTTTTTGTTAAGGAAGACATGGTTAGTACATGGTTTTACATCTAATTTCCTAGGATAATATGATTCTAAACTTCTTCATGGTTTTTTTACATGGTTTTGTTGGTCGATCTTTATTGGTCGAGTTTTTTTTTTTTTTAAATGGTATTTTATAGTGGTATTATCCAATCTTAATGAGCATATTTCAGAGGTATTAAGTACACCATTCATTCCCTACATACTAATATCAAGGATGTTGAGGGAAGAGAGTTATGAATCAACATGTTGTTCACATCGCCATTTGTTGTAGTTGAATTCATTGCTAATAATCATCACCTAAGTGAGCAGTGTGTGTGAATATCAACCACTGGTTCAATAGTAAAAATGCATTTAGGTCTGGTTGTGTCTGACCATGAACCATTGATTCAACGATAACAATACATAGGTGCTCAATAATATTTGACGTTCAGTCTGTCATTAAAAAGGTTTGAGATAATGATATACATTTTGCTTCGGTGGGGAAGGAAGCCATAAATAGTTTCTATGTGTGAAAATAATTCAAACCAAATTTGCCTTTTTCAACAAGGCCATCATGTTGAGGCAGTTATGAAATACTTGTACTTCACTGAGTGATCCACTTAGTTATGCCATAACACATTTATGGTCTAGGCATATTAAACAGCATATTCCATCTCACACAATCTGGGCCAGAAATTTTTTTAAGAAACTAATGTGGAGGACTGAGTGCTAATTACCTTAACATTTAGCTATTTTACCATTGAGTGTGGTGTTAGATTGATTTATTTTACCCTGCAACATATGTACGCTGAGGGGCAAAAATTAAGTCTCAAAACCACATAGTCAGCGTGAAGACATCAAACTGATTTTGTAGTTGTGGATTTGCATTCATTATCTTTGGGTATTATTATTTTAAATGTTAAAGTTTGTTTCTTCTAGATAATTTGTGATATTGAGAAAGAAACAAATGAAAGTAATTTGGGGTTAAATAATAGCATGTGGTTTATGCACAATCACATTTATCTCGATGACATACAACATGATTGGAAATAGTCTAGACAAACATAGTCTGACTGGTCTGGTATGTGAAAATAGGCGAATAGAAAACTCAGTCATGGCATGTGAAAATAGGCGAATGACCTGAACCAGGCAATTCAAAAACATTCCGTGGCATATGAAAACAGGTGAATAAAAGAGTAACCTAAATCAGGCAACCGAAAAACATTCTTCCCTCCTTCTAGTGCATAGGCTTTCATCTTTGCCAAAATTTGCATTAAGAAGACTTGACAGTAGCATTTTAAAGTTGTTTCTATTCTATTCTATTCTATTCATGTGCCTATTGCCTTTGCAATCGTCGTTAACAAAATTAAGGAGGTTTGACAGTAACATGGTCGAGAAGTTACAGTTGAAGACGCGAAGCAATAGCAGTTGACAGAATGGGATTTGAATCCATTCTCCTCTCGCTGTAGCAATTAGAAGTCAAGAGCTAATGGTATACAAATTATCTGTAATAAGTTATCATGAGAAGTGTCTCTGTTATTATGGAGGCACTTCTCATGATCTAAACTACAATTTTATATTCTTCACATGATCTTAGGCCCTATTCCGACCTGTGCCGATTGAAATCATGCAAAAAAACCCTTATAAAGCTCAAAATCCAAAAAATTGCTTGCTAGTTTTCAGTGAGAGTTCGCTGACATAATTTTTGATCCACTTTGAACTCGTTTCTCCATCACCTCAATTCCAAATCAGACCAAGTGTTTTTCCACCTGTTCCTACAACTTCTCTCTGATAGTAATTTCAAAAGTCATTAAAAAATGTTCAGTAAAACTTTTATAGTAGCAAGATATTGTTTGGGATCCTTCTAATTAGAGTTGATCTTAACTAGATATTAGACTTGGTCTTAGATTGAATTGGAGATAGACGCATTAGGGCTGCTAGAATGAAGATAAATAATTGCACAGGTGAGCTGACAATGTTCTTTATGGTGAACGAGGTTAGGACTTTGCGCTGCAACCTCACAAGAAGGGAGAGTTTATATTCCAGAAGACGGACCACAAAGAAGTTCTCAAGGCATCCTTTCTCGACTACGCACCTCCACAAGGTCGTATGCTAATTTGCATAGACAATTTGGCAACTTATTAAAAAAACATATTTCTCCATGGTGACATGGCATCTCTTTGAATAGTGTGGCATGTCACATGACGACCAAGCATTTTACGCACTTTAAATGGAAAATGACTAGGCCAAGTTTTTGAAAAAGGTTTTTTTTTCCTTGTGAGATAAGTAGGTTTTTCTTAGTACGCTATGGGCCGTACATGTGGCGAGAGAGAAAATGCGAAGGACAACGTTGTTCCCAATCCCAAAACATGCTGCCAGATCTTAAAAGCCTTGCTGAATTGAGGTCAAGAGCTACTACCTACTGCCAATCATAGCACGGGAAAAAATAGTTCATAGCAACAAAAGCCTTTGCATATTCAAACTCGAAATTCGTGACAAACATCAGCAGCAGCAGATAGTCAAATAACTGTAGAACATCAAATGAAAGAGCACATAAGAATGAATCCTAAAAACAAAGAACAATGCATACCGTAAAAGTTGTAGGACATGCGAAAACCAAAAAAGCATTTAAGAAACAATTGAGTTAAAGCTTGCAGGAAAGATGTTGCGACCAGGCCAGACAGCTAGCTAACTCATGACAAGGAAGGATGTCGCACTAAATCGGCACAGAGCACAACCTCTCACAGGAGCGCAATCATATGGACTAACACATGGCTAGAGCCAAGGAGGTGGTTCCACTCTCACATAAGGTATTAGCTTGCGCTGTGAATTTTGGTCCTAATTATTCAGTCTATAGCAGCTGCAAAGAACATTACTTCTCCCAGTTGGACAATAATTAATAATCCGACTGGGTGTACTCTTTGATTGGGTCCCATTAGCCTATTGGTCTCCATGGATGATAAAAGACCATTCAATTGAATTCAATTCAATTCATTCAAATGTAAATTTCTGTATTGGGTACTATAATAATTTGTGCAGGTAACCAGAACTATACAGAAAAATTGTTTAGCAAGAAACTATATAACTAAGTCTAACCCTTTTACATCTTTTCTGCTGAAAGTGCTGCTAGTTTCCCATGTGAGAATCTTGCTTGAAAATTTCATTGGCTTGACTATAGGGCACATACGAACTGCTAGCTCAAAGATATTGAGAAATAATCTTCCGAGAAATCTTTTTTGTAAAGCGTTAGAATACATTCTTGATAGAATGATGAAGGATGAGATTGATTCCACTTGTAATACTATCCCAAAAAAAATTAGAATTGCCAAATTTTTCAGGGACGAACCCCCCAATTTCGAATCTTGATTACGCAAAGCTAGTCTATGATACGATATACAAATTTAACAGGAATCTACATCTATGGTGTGATTTTAAATCATATGAGTTGGAATCCAGTCTAAGGTTCTTACCTAGAAAAATAAGATCATAGGATTGCTCTTTATTTGGCATTAAGCAAGTTTAGGGAGATGTTTGTTTCCTATACTGACTACCTTCTGAAAGTGGCAGTACATGTCAATGATATGACACTAGAAATGATGAGGTGGCATAAAAAAGAGCAAGCAATTTTCTTTTTTTAAAGAGAGTGGCTATATGCAAAAATGATGAGAGATGACATTGACATGGCATGAGTACAGTGAGGTGGCAAAGATGACTTGTGAGGTGGCAAAATATGAAGGGGTGGAAAAATAATGTGCATAGCCAATTTGGCAACTTTTAAAGAAAGCATATTTCTCTATGGTGACATGGCATTTCTTTAGATGATGTGGAATGTCACATGATGACTAAATATTTTATGCACTTTAAATAGAAAATAACTAGAGCAATTTTTTGAAAAAGTATTTTTTTTTTTTTAAGTGAGATAAGTAGGTATTTTTTATTGCCCCTAGATTTGCTGGCCAATTCATTTATGAGACTTTAAAAGTTGTCATATTTCTTGTACAGCTGTTTAGTCATCATGTATGGCGGCATGGAAACTAGGGAGCAGATTCCAGGGGTCCCATGGTCAACGGGAGTTGAGAGCATGTTTGGAATCGGCGACCCAGTTCCAGGCTGCCACAACATGGCAACTGGGAAGGATTACATGCTGCTTACCTCTTGAGCGGAATCGAAGCGCCGCTTCCATTCTGCAGCCGGAACGAGCTCCCCAATTGCCATGTTGTCCATATCATCTATGTGTTCCATGTCCCCCAATCGTTGCCACATCACCCCCTGAAAGACCAAGGTTGTACTTCATTCTTGGTTAGCCTTACTTACTTGGCATGACATGTCACATATTTGGAGTGCCATGCCATCATATTCCATGTCAACTTTTATAAATTTTGATTTTTCCCACTTATCTTGTAGAAATTGCAACATAACAGTTTGCCGAATCATCATGCCACTTTTGCCATGTCACCACCATAATTTGGCAACTCATTGGCACACGCCACATTTTTACAACTATTTCTCATAGTAGTTGCATTTGCCTTGAATTCTTTTGGAAAAGTCCACTAATGCCTTTTGGATTTGGCGGTATCTTGATTTGTTTCCTTTGAGTACTATAAGTCAAGTACTATAAAGATGCATCCTCTTTAGGAAAGAGCTGGATTTTCCATGTTGTTCCATATTAGCAAGTTAGAGGCGCATGAACAATGCCCGTTCCCATTGCAACCCAATTCCCCATGTCTTGGTCTTCAAGCTACCAAGATTTGTCTTGATGGCAAGAAGGCATTGCTAGAAGACAAACCCATTTCGAAATTGGGCAATTCGGAAGACTCTGCTACCTTTCGAAGAAAGGGAAGATGCTCTGGACTCGTCAGTACAACTCCCATGCATTGAAAATACTAGGAATGCTAATTTTCTGGTTGGGTTTGCCATGTGGCAAAGTCAAGCCAGGATAACGGCCTAATGGGGATGCACCCTAAGCACCTAAAGTTTAGGTATCTCAAAGCATGTAGAATTGAAGTGCATTTAAAATTTTGACTAATGCCACTAACCATACATATCAGGAGTGACAAAGTTATAAATAACAAAACGAAATTTGAGAGGCACATTGAGGCTATGGTTCTAAAATAGGGAGGTTTAGCCCCGAAAAATCAACCAATTTCTGGAGATTCTCGACAAGTCAAAATATTTCGAACAATTTTGCCAGCTTTAAAAGCAAAAAAATACGGCAAATAAACCATAAAATGTCCTATCAGCAATTTTTTCTGGACGTCTTAAATGCCAGGTGGCATTTTCTCTAGTTACTTCAATTGCTATTTTCAAACCATGATAGATTCCCATAATAAGCAATATAGGCCTCCAAGAACTTTAGTTCAAATTAAGTTTGCACAATTCGTTTCGTATTGTGAGAGGGAATTCTCGCAATGGTTGGGGCCATGATTCTTGTATGGTATTGTATTTAAAATTTTATATTTGATGCAGTTTGAGCAGCTTGCTTGTTTTAAAGTGTTTTGGATGATTTTTATTGTAATGGTATTAAAAAAAAAAAAAATCTGGCTAATTTAGAAACATTAGAAACCCAAAGACGATGGTGTTAGTCTGTTTATCCTCAGCTTTGGGTGATTGTGCAGATTACCGTGCAGATAATTTGTGGCTGTTTATGAGTTTCAGTAGAGTTTCTCTTGTTTTAACAAAATCAGTGATGGTGTTTTGGGGCTCTGGTGAGGCTGTGGTGGCTTGGAGGTTCAATTTCTTTGGACATGTTTTTTGAAGGCCTGGCTATGTTATCCAGGTCGCCTGTAGGCCTGGCATCTGCAGGCTGTTCTGCAGGCCTCTGCTTCATCTTCAAAGATCCAGGACGAGTGCTGCACTGCACATGCAGAAGAAGCTCTGATGCATTTTTAATTCCAAAACCGCATATCTATTGGCATAGCTGGCCGAACACAAAGTAATCATCTCGCTTGGGATGCTATGCTTAAAGCATGGGCAGGGCTCCCACTCAATTTTGTGTTTGTGTTGAGGGTGCGCGGGCAGCGCCAGTTGCGCTTCTGGTGTGGAGGTCCTGGTCATCGCCATCACATGCTTCTGTGATGTGTTTGACTTCAATGGTGCAACACTGCAAATGGCTTGTTTTGCACCTATGGGTTTTGTTAATTTCGTTTGCACCATTGGAACTTTCGTTGGGGTGAATAAAAAAAAAAACCGAGGCCCTTGATCTAGCATAATCTAAAGAATATTTTGCCCATCAATGGCCCATAATGAAAGAAGAAAACATCCCACTAAGTGGAAAACATTACAAGAACTTTAGTTCAAATTATCCCGCCCTCCCACCCAACGGGCGGGATAAATTTGAAATGCATGCTTTATTTTCTTTATTCTTCATCTACCCTCAATCGAAACCCTATTCATCCAACTCTGCACCAAGGGGGCGCCAACTCCGGCCGCCAGCGGCCTTGCTCCAACTCTGTCCCAATGGCCGATTCAACTCCAGCTCCTCCTTGGCGGATCCAACTCCAGCCCTCTTCTCCTGGCTCCCCTGGTTTACATCTGATCAGCAATAATGTAGCGTTCTAATTTTTGTGCCAGTATTCTATTTTGCTCTAGCATTCGGTGAACAACAGATCCATCCACAGAGGGCCTCCATTGCAACATCCCGCCTTCCTCCTTCTCTTGGCTCTCCTTGGCTATGCCACTATGTTTTTTTGAAGAAAAATTTCTAGGTATGTCTTGTCTTTTTTTGTCCGCGCATCAGAGTCTGTTGTGAGATCTTCATTCGATTCATCTGCATTTTCTTGGTTGGATCTGATCTTCTCTACTGCATGCTTCGCTGATCTTTTTCAGTCGAAGAAATTATTTTATGCTTTGATGTTTGGCATGCTAAATCTTGTGTTGTTTGATATTCATACCATGTAGAAGGCTTAGGGTCTGGGATTTCATTTTATTCATCCTATAAATCTTAAGCTGTTTCAGGGCTTTATTATCTGTAGTTTTCCTTTTATTTGTTTCGCCTATGTTGGATTTTGCCATAAAGTGTTTTTTATGGACATTAAAATCAGATTGGAAGAAAAGCGAGGCTCAATCTGGTGAATGGAACCATAGAGCTAACAAGTGGTATGGTGATGCTGAAGCTGTTAAGGTACAGTTCCACGCAATGAATATTTAGAGGCAGAAGGGGGATTATACGGATATGCAGTTATTTATTTAACTGTTTTGTGATCTCTAGGAATCCAAACATAACCAAATGCTTGGTTTTTTTGCAATATCTGCAAGGTTTCCTGAATTCAGCAACACACTTGTTCAGTTTTTTTGTCAAGCATCAGCAAGATCTAGACTGTCGAGGTGGATATGTGAAGCTCATGGGTGATGGTGTTGATCAGAGCCAATTTAGTGGGGATACACCATATATGTGCAACCAAATTGCATTTTCTTTGTTGTTTTCAGATTTGTTCGTGTCTTATGTTGTGGGAAACTTGTTTATGCATTATCATCTTTGGGCCAGATATTTGTGGCGTAGACTGTTCCGACTGTTCCTTATTACAATATGAAATGTTACAAATTTTTTACATTTGCAGAATATATTGCAGAATACATTTGGAATTGTAAAGCTTGGAATTTTTATTTGAAAATAAGATCATACTTCAGAAATGAACAATTGACTGTATACTTTGAAATTCAAACTAGAAATGAGTTGAATACTTTGAAATTTAAACTGGAAACGCATGCTCATGTATACTCATTTCATAAGACAATGAAAAATTCCTTTGTTTATTATTGCAGTGTAATTTAGAGCTATTCTTTTGTTGTTTTCCTTTAATCCAACACAACGTTTTTGGTAAAACTACAATAGATAAAATAATGTGTCTAGAAAAAATTGTATGAAAAACAATACCGTGGTTGCATTACAAACAACAAAAATAACATGTGGCCAACTAAAGGAAAACTATGCTAAAAAAATACGTGTAAAGACCATACATTGGTTTTAGGAAAAACAATACGTGGTTGCATTACAAACAACAAAAATAATGTGGACAATTAAAGGAAAACTATGCTAAAAAATCCTACATGTAAAGACTATACAATGGTTTTAGGTGAAGACCACATTTAAAAACTATGTGATGTTTTTGTTTGAGTGAAAACTACACATAAAATTACGTGTTGTTTTTATCTAGAAACAACGGTGAAAATACACCTAAAGAACTACGCATTGTTTTCGTTTAAAAGCCACGCATGAAAACTATGCATTTTTTGCCAAAAAAGACACAAAAAAACTACACATTGAGCAAATTTTGCGGTTATAGTGGTTCTTGTTTTCATTCATTAACCAAAAGTGCTTTAGATCATAGAAACGTAGTGATTTGTCATCATCACCATTGCTAGTATGATTGAAGAAACTATTAGGTCTTCGATGAAAAGATTGCCATTCTTTCTATGCATAACTTAAGAAGCTTAACACTAGAAACTGTTTAGTGGTTTATCATTCTTAACAAATAGTCTTTGAGTGGAAAGGGCGTCATGCCTTTTATGCATTAATTGAAACGCTTTAGACTAGAAGCCATTAGTGAATTACCAACTTTAATAAGTACTACACTACGTAAGAAACCATCCATAGTTCTTAATGGTTTTAGTCTATTAACTTGAAAGCTTCAGACTATATAACATTACTAGTTTATCAATGATAACCATGACCCTAATGCGTTATAAAACCATGCACATTTAGAACAAAACTGTTATATCTAATTTTGATAAGCACAATAGTGCTTTAATAGAAAACCCTAAATACTTTGACTAATCAACTAATAATGATTTCTTGCTATTAACACAATTCGAACCATGCATATTTACCATGAAAATTAGTCGGGCTAGTTTTCCACAATAACAAACCACAACAACTACCACATTATGAAATCACATGAATAGAGCACTACATTGAAACCACATCCACAACCATCACATTATAGCACATGGACAAACCGTACCCTTAAAACAATATAATGTACCACATCCACGTACCAACATATAATACCACTGTCACAAACACTAGAAATAAGCCATTTACAATCACCATGACGTAATACCATTTTAACATAGCTTATAAGAAGACCAACTAGTTTAGCCACATATGGTTTTTAATGAAATTAACCCTCAAACACCCATTGGTTTTGTAGAATGGTTTTCTAGTCACAACCATAGAAAAAACCATGTAGTGTTTTAATTTTGGGTGCCTTGTGTAGTATTTTAAAAAGGTTAAGTTTGATTCACTTGTTTTGGGGGGCACCATATGTTCACCAGGTGAACATTACATTGTTCTTCCATGATGTGCTCTGGTGGAATTATTGAGAAAAAATAATGCTACTACCCAGTCGGTAACTTTCAATGTTGATCTATACTTTTAATGTTGTGTTAACTTGGTAGAGGCAACCCCTTTGTTGCATTAGCAACTTGTTGTATTTGGTTGGCTTGTGGTGTTTCTCATGTGGAATGGAAAGGTAAAGTTATCGGACTGGCCGAGGCCGATAACAAGAAATGTGTGATTGAGGTTGTACGTCCCAGGCCGGATATTTGGCACGTAAGGCCGAGGCCTGAGCCTGCACCAATAATAATGTCTCTCCCTTTCCCTTTACACTAGTAAAGAGTCTGATAAAGACCGTAACATAACAACCGTAATCTATGGCATGTACCCCCACCCAAAAAAAAAAAAAAAACAAAACAAGAAACAAACACAAAACCCACTTTTGTTGTCCCTTAAAGTCATATATACACACACTATACTAGACAAAGTACACATAAACGAATAGCTCATTTTCAGTAGACATAAAATTTGCTAGCAAAATTGGAATCTAGTGTGCATATACATTCTCATATTTAATTGGCAATCGAACTGTGTTTGAACGACATTTTTGATGTGGCATTTTACGTTCAAAATGCACAAAAGTCATGTCTGACACGAATTTTATGTTGCAACAAAAAGCAAATAGAAATACACGAGAAAAGGAGGATTATTTCATGTGGAGTTGTACAGCACAAGACTCTACAAAAAAAATTGGCATGGACGAGGAAGTCCATTACAGTACATTATGAACAAAGAGCAGACAGCAGGGGTGCTGAGAATCATGGAAGGAACCGAGAACCAATATCTGACTTGCGCGATAAGATCCTGCTTGTGTTTGTTCTTCAGAGGAAGATCCTGCTTGTTTTGGTTCTTCAGAGGAAGATCCTGCTTGGTTCAACCAGAGAAGACTTTCTGCTGCGTAATGCGAAGTTCAAATGGGGAGCTGAATGATCTGTGAAGAGTAGAGCCGAAAACCGCACTGTGAAAAATTAAATCGAGTACCAAACTGGGAAGGATTAGAGATCAGTTGTGGCCAGGGCTAGGGCCAGAGGGAGGGGTGCGGCCTCGGGGAAGCATTTGAAATGAAAACCAAGGATTGGAAATGGTGGAGTTAGAAGGGGAAGAAGAATTTGCTTCAGAATTGGCACGGAGATGGGAATTGATGGAAGAAAGGGTAGCCCGATCCAATCTGCAGCAATGGGTGGAGGGCGCAAACAGGAGGAGCAGGAGCACAAAACAGAAGAGCTTGCAGGGGGGAGCCATAGCCGAGCTCGGAAATGAACTTTGAATGCAGAAATGGGAGTAGGAAGTTAGCAGCAGACGTGCGCGAACGAGGCGGAGCTTTAGTTGTCCAAATTTAGTCTCCAAAAGGATCTGAGTGGCCGGATCTAATGGCGCCTATTTTTAAGCTGCCTTCGAACTTGGGTATCCACCGGCGCATTGACTGCCCCTTCCAGCTCATTTTTTAGTGCTTCGTTTGTCAGCAACACGTTAACCCCTTCTTCCCCTTCATACTTACAAACCCTATACCAATTCTAGTGTATGTATCCTTCCTCCCTTGGTTCCTCCACATCAACTACCCTTGGGGCGCAAGATTAGGGCTCATCCTTCCAACCCTAATCTTGCCCCCCAAGTCCCCTAACCTTCTTCCTCATCCCCTTCTGTCATCCATTAATCGATGCACGTCACCTTCCATCGTAAAAAAAACCACGCTTAGATCGCTTAACTCCGTTTCTTAAGCCATACCCCCTTCCACCCCCATCCTCTTTCTACCCCGGCTCTTCCCCTCGTCATCCTCCCCTCATCCCTCCCCGTACCCCCCATTAGTCTAACCTCAACATTCGTCCAGCTCTATAAGTCCTTCCACAACATTCTTCCCACCCTCTATTTTAATAGTCTGTAGAAAAATCTAACCACAACTGCTCATCTTAAAAATCTTGCCTACCGCTCGCCTTGCCCTTTCTTAACTCCTTCCAATGCGCTTGAAAATGTTTTGTTTCTTACAAAACCTTCGTTCATTCTTGTTAGTACTGACTTTTTGGATGTAGTTGACAATTAATAAAATGTGGAATGTTGTCATAGCCCCCGTTAGTCAAGATTTACGGTCTTTGTCATGTATATTTGTCATGCTCGTGGCACCCACCTGATTAACACAGATACTTGGAACAAGTTGAAGAGGACTAGTCAAATATAACCATACAAGCTTGAGGCCTCAAACAAGTACACTTAAATAATAAACCAATGTAGACTTTAGACTTCTTGCCTACAGAATGAACAAATATAAGGCGCAGACAATCCAATAAGTTAAATTTTAGAAATTGGCCAATTACAAACCCAACTTGCTAGAATCTTTGTCAAGGTGAAGTGAATTTTATAGATTTTAAAATGTAGGCAAGAAATTCTTGGACTTCTAAAGCACGTACAATGAAGGAACAACATTGTAACGGGCATTTGAGCTAGATTCAATCTATCTTTTGCATTGAATCGTGCCGACACAATGCCAAAACGTAAGGCGCGGATAATCCAATAAGTCAAAGTTTAGAAATTGGTCAATTACAAAACAAACTTGCTAGAATCTTTTGGCATAGTCAAGTGAAATTTATAAATTTAAAACGAAGGCAAGATTCTTTTGGACTTCTAACGCACGTACAATGAAGGAACATTTTACGTGCCAACTTGTGAAGGGCTTTTGAGCTTAGATTCAATGCTATCTTTTTGCATCAATGAAGTTTGTATTAGGCTATACAATGAATTTAGTGGTGGAGAATACTATATTGAAGGTCTGAGATCATGGACCCCGGTATCACCAAAGCTCATTTCCACGTTAGGGCAAGATCGTGGCTACTTACTGGCTATGGAGGCAGGAAATGACGCGGGATTTCGGAGGGCCGTTGGACATTTAATCCAATTACTCGATTCACAAGATCCGGAATGGGAATTGAAAGACGAAGAAATCGACGCGCTTCTGTCAGTGAATCACAGACAAGATATATTGTCTGCTCTGTTTCAACAGATTCAAGACACTCGCCGTTTAGTGGAGCTTTTATTGCAGCAAGCATTTATGGCACAGTCTTGCCGCTGTAAGTTGCTTACCATATCCCTGCTTGTCATGCTAGTTAGAAATTCTTCGGCCAGACGTGCTATGCTTGCTTCCGACAGACATTTGGTAATTAGGTTTTCTTCCTTGTTGAAAAGTAGTGAATTGATTCCGGAGGTTGAATCTGCCATAGCTGAGTTGTTATGGGAGTTTGCTTATTGGACCCCTGGCAAGGCCATGGCACATGATGATCTTGTTCAGGTTGTTGAAGCCCTTGTTAGGGCATTGGAAAAAAATGTTCAGTGTGTCAGGGCAAATGTAGTAGGAGCTTTGGCTAGCGTTGCATACAAAAATGCATTTGCAAAAGAACAGATTAGAGAAAGGGGTGCAATTGTAGTCTTAGTTGAAATGTTACATGAAAATGCACATCGTAAAGAGGTAGTACAAGCTTCTAGAGCCCTGTGGATTCTTGCAGACAATAATCTCAGTAACCAGGCAGCCATACGACAAGCTGGGGCTGTGCCATTGTTGGTTAGATTGCTGCAAAAGGATGATCCAGAAATTGTGGCACAGGCAGCATGGCTGATCTCTAGATTGGCATTCAAGTGTAGGGAAAATCAGGATCTAATTGGCTCCCCTGATCTTGAGATTATTTCCAATTTAGTTAGACTATTAAATAAGTACTCTGCTCCTCAAAGAAAGCAGGATGAGGTGGTGCTGGAGAAAGTTGCATTGGCCCTGCGTGACATAGCCATGGATCATGAAAGAAATAGCAAAGAAATTGCTAACGAAGATGGTGCTATCAATGCCTTGCTTGCATTGCTGGAGCATAAAATGGAGGTGCATAAAGTACACATTTTCGTGTCCCAAGCTTTGGCACATATAGCCCGCCACTCTGATGAGGATGTTAAACGAAGAGCGCATGAGGCATTGGACAAGCTTATGAACAAAGCTGTTAGTCCTAAAGTTAAAGAGGGTGCCACAAAAGCTTTACAAATGTTTGTTTCCCGTGCCATTTGAGACAACTGTTTGGGTTTGGCGGTTGTGTATAGCTACAGAAAAGTATTTAGAAAAAGTAGGATGTCCTCATAGTTTTGGGCTTATCAGCCAATCATGGAAGGGGAAAAAACTATTAGAAAAGAAAAAGAACAGTGCCATTCGACATTGTCAATATCATAGATAGATAGATAGATGAACCATCGGAATATACTAAGGTTCGTAAAAACCCATCTCCACATTGAGTAAATCAAAGATTTTACATTTGCAAAATATGGAACAAATAGAAAAAAGTTTTCATACAACGTGGAGGCACCGGCAATGGTGCACTTAAGAGAAAAAAATAACTTGCAAATCCACGTGGTGAGACTAATCTCTGATATTTTGTTATGAATCTGAATATGCACGTTTCTTATGCTAAAACTTATTATACAGTGCATAATTGTTGATAAAATGGAGGGGGGTCAACACATCATGTCGGTGATGCCATGTCTCCAATGGTGCACTGCAGTCTTGTGATGCATTGGTCCTCAGTGGTGAACATGCATCTCACTTATGATGCTCCAATGGTGCACTGCAGTCTTGTGATGCATTGGTCCTCAATGGTGAACATGCATCTCACTTATGGTGAAGGTGTCCTCCTGCCATGGTGAACCCGCATCTCATATATGGTGATGGTGAATCTAATGGTACATTGGCATGCTAGAATTTTTAGATTGTATAACTTTGGAGAAGAGCATTTGCTTTATCTCTATACAAGTCATCTAAGCTCTTCAATTTCTCTTGTGGTTCGTGCAGCATATCTCTTCTAGACTAGAACTCAAGACCTCTTCATTTCCATAAGTAAAGTTTTGAACATCTTGGATGGCAATTTCAAATTCAAAGGGCATGTGGATCACTAAATCCAATGCTTGACTGTCATTCACATACTTCAGCAACTAAGTCCAATGATTGTACCGGATTTTTTTGTAACTTGTATATTTTTTGCAACTTCCACCTGTGAAACTTGCTGCCCATCGTGAACATCTACTTGATTCCCCATAATAAATCTCAGCGGTATCTTCATCTACGTCTTTTGTTCTGACTCATGCATCTTCATAGTTTTCTTTCTGCTCGTTTGTGGCCTAATGGGTCTAGTTTTCCTCTCATCTTTGGAGGGTTGTGCAATCAAAATGCAACAGATATCAAAGGCCCCTTAGCTTGTATTGTTGTTTAAATATATGGAAAAAATTTATTTTAATATTAAAGTGATCGCAGAATACACAATAAAACAATGCTTAATGCAAACAATCATTCAAATTGAGTATTATGTTTCCTGTTTCAGTTTATTTGTTGTATCATGTGATAGACCTAATGTGCATGATGCTAGCAACAATGAAAACAGTAAAGATGCATGAGCTGGATAGAGAAAAATGCATCCAGACAAAATGGAGCTAGTCAAATGTTAAACATGACCTCTTTGAAAAATGGAGCTGACACAAATGTTAAACATGACCTCTTTGAAAAATGGAGCTAGTAAAATGTCAAACATGACCTCTTTGAACTGACACAATTGTTAAACACGACCTCTTTGAACTAACACAAACCTATTAATGACGCAATTTAATACAAGCTAAGTTAATCAGCTGCAAGTTGAGCCTCTTCGGTAGCCTCGTTGATTCTTTAAGCCTCTTTGATCCTTTAAGCCTCTTTGGAGGAGGCAAGAAATCACTTCTAGTGCCATTTGATACCTTTGTCCTCAATGACATCACCTTCTATGAAGTCTTGAGGCTCCTGCTAGTCGTCTTCGTCGTCGTCCACTTCTATTGGTGACTTCCAATCAATGAGCTCTGCCAGTGCTACTTGCATCACGAAGGGGCAATCATATGTACGACCCGGTTGGAAGCACCTAAAACATGCCTTCTTCTTTATGCATTCTTCCCTTTTTTCCTTGAATCTTGTCCAAAAAATTTCAACGATCCCCCTTCCCCTCCCTCCCCGGCCCTCCTTGCTGCTCTGTTCCTCGTCAGATCCTTTCCTATCTGTCTTTCCCTGATACTGGTGCCTTGCCGGTGTGGAGGATGCTTGCCTTGGCTGATAAGGCCCTGTTACTTTCCCTTTGTAAGCTTGTTGTTTCTGCGCCGGGGTTGTCGGTGCTTCCTCCAAGCTTAGTGCCTTGTCTTCGGCCTCCCCAACTGTTTTCGGGTTGATGGCTCGTACCAATCTCTTAATGTTACCGTTCAATCCCTCAATATAGCCATCCACCACTTGCCTTACAGTGATCCTTGGGACGTTTAGTCTTAGCCTCATAAATTCCTCTGTATATTTGGCCACTGATAGATTTCCTTGGTCCAACCTATAGAACTGTTGAATTTGTCTGCTGGTGTGTGACCTTGGGATGTAGTGCTTGTGGAAAGCCTTACTGAAATCTGCAATTGTTCCTTCTTAACTTGTTTGACTTGGCCATATCCTTTCTACCAAATTCGAGCTAATCCAATCAGGTTTGCTGTTGCCACGTTTACTATGTCCTTATCTTTTATCCCATATGAGTTCCCAAATTCTTCCATCTCATCTAACCAAGCTTCCGCTTCTATTCCAGACCTATCTTTCCCAGAGAACTGACCCCTTCTATTACTTCTTCTTTTCCTCTTTTTGTTCTTCTCAGCCACATGGACTTCTTCCTGCTCTAGTTGAGAGCTTCGTCTGGTCCTCTCGGCGGTGGAGGTGGCATTGGTCCATACTCGTGAGCATGCATTAATGGTAGAGCCCACTGTATTAGTTGCTGCATCTGGTTCCTCATTTGGATTAACCTTCCATTGATTGCTTCAGCCGTCATCTCTTGTTCTTCGTCGTGATCTCGAACGAAAAAGTTCCTAGGTTGCCACTGATGTTGTCTGTCCTGACCAGGGAAAATTTTAAGGGACCTATAATTTTTTATAAGTATAATGAATTGGCTATTCCTTATAAATATGCCCCCAAAAGTGTAGCCTGAATTGGCCATTTTTCCTATTTTTTTTTCTAATGTGGCTGCAACCCAATTGGCAATTTTTGAACCATATATCTAATAATGTGTAGCTCAAATGGCGATTTTTAGCTAGATTCTTATTAAATATAGAGCTAGAACTTTTCCCAAACATAAAGAAGTCGCGACCCTATATCAATGTATTTAAGTTATATGTTGTATGAATTTGAATTCATACCCTATGTATTTCAATAATGCACCTATTGCTGGTAGGGAGAATCGAAAATTGGATGCCGGAGTCTTCGTAAAGAGGATTGAAAAGTGCCTCAACATTTGATTTTCCAAAAGAGCGGGATTATTCTTAGTTGGTAGATATATTTAGGAATAAAAGTTTCTAATAATGTTGGCCCCCCCCATAAGTGACGAATTTATGAGGGGGCCTCTTAATGAGTTAAGATTTGGCGAACTTAAGGCATTATAAGACTTGGCCAAGTGGCCTAAATGGCCATTCCATAAGCATATCTAGTTCTCACTTGGGACTAAATTGGCCCCGAGTCGATACCACACCAATTAGCAAACATCTAATTGGCCATTCTAATGTCATAATAGGCAATAAAGTGCCACGAAATGGCGAATCTGCAGGTAATCCGTAGGTAAGGCATCCTACTCAAGCCGGTCGTCGCATTTTTCCTGAACCTGTAATTTGTGGCCAAATGGCCCACCGGGGCCACTAAAATTTTCGTTGGTTCTGACCTTGGGATCCTGAGCCGGTATTCCTGGCTGCAAGTAGGTCACCATGGTTGTTATTCAAAATTATACATCATGATGGTATTTATCTGTTAATTCTTGTTAGTCATAAAAGAAATCACATTGAAACTCAACTTATAAGTCAACAATGAATTGTAATAGTTGATACATCAATATACAATTGGAAGCTTGAAATTTTTCATAGAATTTAGATAATGGTACATGCAATTTTAAAATTATCTTGGTACATATTAATACATAGGAAGTGGTAAAGGTTTATCGCTGAGAGCCCTTCATAGACTTCAAGAAGTTCTTCACGTCCTAGAGTCGAAGACCCTTGTCGATGTTGCGTAGAATATTTCGGAATGATCCTCCTTCCAATGCTCGAGCCATTTGAGGAGGTAGGAGCGGTGGTGCCGTAGCTGCTATTACTGTCATCGGCGCATCCCTTAGATGCGCCTTGGCGAAGTCGAGGCTGAAGAGTACTACGGATCTTTTAAAGAGGATAACAGATCCGTGTTCTCCTTTATCTTGGCATGCTGGCCAAACCCTGAAAGTGCTATCAGGAGTGCTACGGATTCCTCCCCTCGTGGGCTGAAGTCCTTGTAGAATACTATCATCTGGCCTTGGCTTAGGACTGAAAGATAGTATCGAAAGGCCCTCCCCTTTTGGAGTCCCGCCGACTGTGATGATGTACCCTTCCTTTATGCCGCTTCACTATAGACGTTTACCTCTACATGTCTTTCTTCCAAGATGCATTAAATTGGTTGTCTCTTGCCTACAGGGTGTGGAGGGTGTGGAGCCAACTGAGAGCAACATTTTGCAAGGGGGTGTGGAGCCAACTGAGAGCAACATTTTGCACGGAGGAAGGGCAGGTGTCTAAATTTGTATGTATGCATTGCACGCACGGTAAAATTGTAATGGATACTCAAATGTCTAGTGATGGTTGCATGTGCCATGGCATGCGCTTATAACTAAAGGGATTGGTGCAAGGATTTATGCCCAGTAAATTGGATGCTAGCATTCTCAATGAGACTACGGAGGTGAATAATTTACTTGCAAATATAATATCACAATAATTACTCTACGTCCTCCGGCTGTTCAAATTTGTATGAGTGCAAGTCTGTACATAGGTCCATACTTATGCAGGCATGCATTCATAATAGAGGTTAGTGACATGGCACTTAGTTCTCAACTATCGTACATTGTCTAATTATGTAGACATGATGAAAGAAGTCAACTAAATGGCTCGACAACTTGCCCTCCAGGAAGAGTTATTGGTATGAACAAGGAGCTCATTCTGTTGTGCCATGCATGAAACTTATGTTTTTTATGTTTTGAAATAATGCTTTACTTTATTGGTTTATGTAGGAGTTGTTTTTGCCAAGAGTAAGCATAGAGAAGCTCTTTATTTTAAACAAATGTATCTATTGAAGTGAGTAGCTAGAGCAGATTTAGATCATTAAATGCTTTAGGAAATTGTTTGGCGAGACGTGATATATTTACTGCGATAGAGACAAGTATGTACGGCTATGCTTATGCAAGTGACATTAAGCATCGTGCAAACCTACTTGTTTAAATAGAACTATTGTCACAACACATTTCTTTATGGATGCATTTTGTACAACTTGACTATCTATCTTCTTATAAAGCATTGAATGAGTTTTATTCTCAATGTGGCTCAATTCAACATTGGTTCACCATATTAGGTTTAAAACGTTCTTTAATTTGGTTTAAGGTAGTTGCTATTACAAGAACAAAAGCAACAAACACTTGAAATGCAATCAAAATTTTGGCATATTAGCAAGATGTGGAGATGTATTTATTGTGAAATGTAATTACGGAAAAACTTCGTTACAGCTGAGATCATTAAGCCGTGGTATACAATTTGGAACTAAATGAATGTTTTGCTATATTGTGATATTCATTTGAGAATTTGATATTTTGTTTTCCGAGCACAAAATCGGTTTGAATTTCGCATAGTTGAGGATGTCTTCTATTACATCGAGTGTCCACATGTTAATTGCTCCCGAAAGAAAACTTACAAACTAATATATTAATCAACAAGTGAGACCAAACACCAAATCTAGCGCATGCATGCCAAAAGACGTGAAAATATATGATCCCATCCCCCTCTGTGCCCTAATGCACTTACCTAAACACAAGGGAGCTGGAAAAGAGGAATATTCGTGGCGGCATTGGCCACCGCGATAAATTTCTTGTAAACTATAAATAAAATCCTTTCATGCACATCTCATAACAAGTAGCACAAAGGCTACTTTTGAAGCAGTACCTTATGTCATACGAACATGAGATACGAAACTTTGCCTCTTTGGTGGTAAAAACACCCACTGTACATTTAACGTATCCGAAATATGCATACCACAAATGTGATTAGCCAACTCCACAAAGATAGCACATTCAAGCAACTTAGAGAAATTGCTAAATAGGCGATATAGTTCTTACATACATTGTTGCCATATAAATTTTGTGCCATATAAATTCCAAAATACATAGACTGCTTTTACAACACTAACAACTCAAAATAAAACGTCCTAATATACCCAAACAATTTCCCATACTACAGCTTCTCAAATCAAATCCTGCCCCCCCTCTCGCCTAAAAGACATCAAATGCCACTCTTCCATTACCACAATAAGAGTATCCTAAGCCATTCCATACAACCACAACAATGTGAGAAACTTTATTAGCCTAAACATGGGACATATAAGAAATGGTGGAATGATTAGCCTACTTAAAAATAGGACTTCCCATACACTTATCATTTGTCTATACCTCCGATAAACTGTAAACGAAATTCTTTCATGCACATCTCATAACAAGCAGCCCATAGGATACTTTTGAAGCAGTAACTCATGTCATACAAACTTGAGATACATAACTTTGTCTATTTAGTGGTACAAACACACTCTCCTTTTCAGTATACAAATGTGATTGAAGATAGCACACACAAGCAACTCAGAGAATTGTTAAATAGATTATATAAATCTTACATAAATTGTCGCCATGCTATAAATTTAAAACACTAACTCAAGATGTGACGTCCTAATATACCCAAACAACTTCCCAACTCAAATCCCCTCCCCTCTTGCCCAAAAGACACCAATGCCTTAACTCCATTGGTACACTCCCAAATATGAGAACCTTGGCAGCCTCCATCACTTACCACAAATATTGTGACTAGCCACTCCTTTGCACCCAAGCACTTCAAGTTCCTTGCAAATAGTTTCTAAAACACTTCAAATGTAATATTGCAACTAAAGGAAATCACCCTATGCCCCATTCCACAAGTAAGACATACACTACTTGAAGCACTAATTCATAGCATGACATTTTGAGACATATTCTATGTACCTAACAGGTCGCATCAACTCGAACAAGTAGAAATATTACAACTAACAACTTTACAAAAATAGGTAGTTTGCCAAAAAAAACAGCATATCAATGTTAAGAAAACAAAATTGCAACTTTGCAGGAATAACTAGCTTTCAAAAGAGCCATTAAATCGTTGTTTGAACCATAAAAAATAGCACATAGGTCTGAACAGAATCTGAAGGAACCTATGATAAACAAGGTGCTGCGCACAGAGGGTTGCCATTCGGTGCCTTGAGGGTATGTTTGCATATTCTTTAATACGTAATGCTCTAAACTAGAAATAAATTTAATAAGGTCTTCCACAATTTTATAGCCTTCAAGTCTATCAGATCTTAAGACATAGACTTTCTATCATGATTTTGACATTTGCAAGAACAACCACCACCATTTATATTTTATTTATATTTAAAACTTATGTTCCTTTGTACATCCTTAACATTGATGAGCGAAAGTTAGGTAGTCAACAATTTAAGCAGGACTCCACACTTGTCTAGATTTTGGTCATACCAAGATGCAGTATAAAAATCAGAAGAATTCAAACAACATGAGGATATGAAGCACATGGTTTTTGAGTAAATGTGGCGCATAAAGTTAAAATGTTCCCATTAGTTCGCAGAGAAGTGATCATGGAATTTGCCAATTTTTGTTGAACCATGCATATTTGAACTCTCCCCTATAAGAACATATCTCAATACAATGTAACAATGTGCTTGTGAAAATGCTTTTAGCACATGTGCAGTCATCACATATGAATAGAATAGAATAGAATAGTTTTTTTAGCGTCCACAGAGACCAATAGGCCATGGGACCCATACAATGGGCTAGTACAATCATTACTACTAGGATTAAAAAACCCCTGCCTCGAAAGGTTTTCAAGGGAAAAACCTTTGCAGTAATGATGATACTAGACAAGCGGAGATAATGACGACTGAGGGCTCAGTAATTGCAGACGTTTATCTAGAACCTCAAGTATGTATAATGCCAAGTCATGCACAGATGGTGCTCTGAGAAGTTGTGGAAGCGTGGAATGGAATGCTAAGGTCAAAAATAATTCCGACTATCTCAAAAGCGGGGCAACTCTTCGGAAGAGTATGGCTTTCATCTTCAATAACACATGAATCGGCAACAGGCACATAGTCTCGCTTCTCGCGACAATTGCGGCCGCTCCCATCTACATGTCTCAATCCAGTGCCTTTTAGTGGGACCCCGCGCGAATTGATGCAATAGCTACAAGCTTGTTCCCGGACAATGAAGCAAGCAAATAAGCTTGGGGCCCCGGTGCCAAGGTGGGATTTATGTGTGCATGATAATGACCGGTTTTTACTTGGGCCAAAGTAATCTGCGTCCCATATCTTTTGAGAAAACGACCATTGAGATATTGTTGCAAAAGCTCGGGATCGGAATCGGCAAGCATCGAGGCGGTGCTCTGTTTACCGCCCAACGGGCAAACCATGTAGTGCAATGCTCTTTCCAACAAATAAGTTTCAAACACCGAGGAGATTCACCATGGCAAGTGCAAGAACGGGATACCTAACATCATCCATGTGGTGCACCTTGCGGATATAGTGGAGATGGCGCTTCATGGCATAATGTTGAAGAGGCCAAAACCCGTCTCTTGTAAAAGAATAGCATAGGGCACCGTTGTTTTAACTCCGAGGTCAGTAAGTGAGAAAGGACTTTTTGCACCCGCTCTAAGCTCTCCCAAGCACTAGCACTAATGGCGTGCCCTCACACTTGAGAACCATACAAAGAAAAGCAGGCTCTACCAAAGCCCGAAACAAGTGGGCTTTCCGCGGGCCAATCATGAATTTCTGCAGCAAAAACAATTGTTTCCATCCATAAGCCAGCTCCACCGGCGACCACCAACGTAATACACTGTTCCCAAAGTGTGTTCTTACAGAATTCTACACCAAGATACTTGTAGCTATCTACAACTTCAACTTTGCAGCTATCATAGTGCATAGGGGGAACATTGTGACGAGAAGATTGAACTACCAAAAGCTTGGTCTTTTGGAGATTAACAAGCAGACCTGTGTTCTCACAGAAACTGTGCAGAGCATGTAAATGTTGCTGCATACTAGCAGCGGTATGTGCCAAAAGTGAAACATCATCAGCATACATAAGTTGCCTAATGATATAGTGTGCCAAATGTGGACCTCTGCCGCCATGATTATCAAGCCATTCTTCTAATTGATCAATGTACAAGCCAAAGAGTGTAGGAGATGAAGTGGAATGGCAATCGTATCATACAATTGATCAACAATATTGTGTATTTCAATCCAAAATTTATCATCCAAAACATTGGCGTCTTATTAAGAGGCCACTTGTATGTAATTTTGGTCCAGTTTTTCAAAAGTATAATTTTGGTTTCTACACTTGGATTCAAACAAAGGGCACATTATTTTGTGTTATTTTCCATGTATGGATTAAAACAAAGTGGACATCATTTGCTATGGTGGATTGTGGCTCTCCACAAAATGTTCCAAATTGATAATAATTGAAGAAAAAGGACATTGTTGTGGTGGATTGTGCAAATTTTCCCAATTGAACATTGTGTGACCCCTTTATCTCCTTGGAGTTTCATGATTTCATATGGACTCCAGACAAATGAAGTCTCCCGTATATGCAAAAAATGACAATGAAATTTCTGGCATAACCTGAGAGATAAAACTTGAGCGCTGAAATGTGCAAAGAGGATAACATCATGCACTTAAGATACAGTTTAACCATTCTAAAGTTCCAATTCACAAACAGAAAAGGATATATGTTGAAACACATATGTAAGAAGGGGATCAGATGCCACTTTAGGCATAAAGCTGGAATCTCTAAGTAACGTATACATAATAAGAGAAGTGCAGTAAAGAATATTATATAGTCAATAAGATGAAATTGGGTAAAATGGAATTGGTCTAGCTCTGAACGAACATGACCTTCCCAATGGTTGCGATTCTTGCATGCTAGGATCTCACGCATTTGCCTTGAAAATATAACTATAGAGAAACATCAACAACTTTGCTTCAGTTACATACCCCATGATAATCTTACCTTACAGATGATGATCGTTTTGATGAGAGTGCCATATATAATAGCTCTTAATGTCCCAAACTTGGTAGCTGCGCTGAAAATGCCGGATCTCCCTTAATGCTCTTCGCTGGCTGTCCTTCTTCTCGGTTCTTTTTCCTGGCTTCCTTGGAAGCTTGGGTATCTCGGGAGGTGGCTTTAGCGTCTGCTTCTTTGATGGTCGTCCTCCCGCAACGAAAGTCACCTTGTTCTCCTGATAGTAGGCATTATATGCCTCCCACTTCTTCATGAACTCGGTGTGTTCTTTCATTTTCCTCTGGTAGATCCTCTTGGGGTCTGTTACGTATGCTTCTCGGGCAGGTCTTGGCGCCTTCTTCCTGTCCCAACAGGCAATTACCTGGGGCAAACAAATAAACAAGAATTATCTACTTAGAAAAACTTTTCTCTACCTTTACTACTTAAGGACAGACTCAAATAAATGATTTGCTAAAACACAATGGGGAAGATCTGTTGCATACTGGAATGATCGATGTGCACACCTCCTAAAATGCTTTCAACTGCACATGAAACACATGGAAGATGAGCAACCAAGCAAACCATTAGGCAAAATGGTTCATTGGATCATGCCATTGCAATCATTGCACTCCAAGATTGTGCCCTTTGTCAAAGATTTGACGTGCATCTTGTATGCACCCGCATTTTCCATACATATCAATGAGAGTGATAGCTGTAGTTGTATCTGAGCCACATTGAGATTTTTCCATGTCAAGGACTACCCTGTTGAAGGGCTGAAATACCAGCACTTGAAGTCAAAAGACTGGAAAATGTTACCTTATCTGGCTTTACATCCTCTAATTGTATATGAACAAGAATGTCAAAGGCCTCCTTTCCATCTCCATGTTGTGCATATCCTGCAAGCATTGTATTCCATGACACGACACGGTATCCAATACAGATAATGCATCAAACACTTCATGTGCAGCTTCTATCCTGCCAGATTTAACGTACATTCTAACGAGAGAGCTTCCAACAAAACCATCATAGTCACAACCGGTCTTCAATATGAAAGCATGAACAAGCTTCCCAATTTCTGAAGCTGAGGTGCTAGCACAAGAGCACAGAATGTTAATAAAGATGATTGTATCTGGCATGACATGCTTTGCTCTCATTTGGTTAAAAAACTTTCAGCCACCATTTATAAGCTGAGCAGACCCTGGTATAACTGTACTCCAGGAGCCAGCATCTCGCTCAGGCAACTAGTCAAACGCTAGTTGCATGTCCTCTATACTCCCACATTTCATATACATATCCATCACAGCATTCCAGACCACCATATTAGTTGAAGATAACATTCTCAAAACCTCCAGTTTGAGGATCTTCAAAACCTTGGATCCGAGCAACAAAGACCAACAAAGAATGAATGCTAGGTGACTAATGCCTAGTCCATCAAGAGCACACATGGTTGAAAGGAGTAGGCCTAGTCTTTTGGCACAGAACATGTGTATATTCAAGCATTTTCCTTCCCTCATTCTCACTTCGATCTGCAGAAAGCAAGAATAAATTGCAATCAAGTGTGTCAGATGCAACATTCTCAGATGAGCAAAAACCAGATAAGACGCACAAAATTTAAGGTGTTATGGTTGTACCTGCTCCAACCATTCCTCTGTAAGAAAAAAAACCAGCAGACTTGTCAAGCTTAGAAGAATAGCTCCTGCAATTTGCTTGTCCTTAGGATTTAAACTTGTTACGACATTCTTACATTGGGCAGAGTTTGAAGAAGAAAACCCAATCCCCTCTTTGCCTTACCAATGCTCTCTGAATTTCGTTCTCCAAATATGCAAGAGCAATGCAAGGAAGCAGCACATGGTGAAACATGGCCGTTGTGTGCCTCAACCAGAAAACCCTTACAACTGCTTCAGAGATTTGCCAAGCAGCGTCCAAAAGCAAGCAAGCAAGGAGATGGTAATATACCTGAGACTAAGACAATAAAGCCAACGGATTTGCTGGAGGCAAAGAAATTTTTTTAGATCCTCAAAGTTCGTGATGCTGATTCTGCTGACAACACATGCTGCCATGGATTAGAAGGATAAAAGACATCAGAGAAGAGAACGGGATGAAATGAAATGCACAAAGTAACAGGAATTATCTACTTAGAAAAACTTTTCTCTACCTTTACTACTTAAGAACAACAGACTCAAATAGCTTCCAAGCACCAAGCACCAGTTAGCCGGTTTCCAAAGGGGCTGCCCAGCAACAGCGGCCATCCAACAACAGCGGCCGCCGCCAGTTTACACCTGATAGCAAGTTTGGAGCAGTCATTGGCATGTTCCGGGCATATACTAGCATGTACCTGGAATATGCCATAAACCCACATGGACAAGGGCTTGCCCCCCTAGGGGCAACCCAAAAATGATTGAATGATTGGGCTCTTAAAAATAACACTTCCCATAGATGTATGATTGCATCTACACCTCTATAAACTATAAACGAAATCCTTTCATGCACGTCTCATAACAAGCAGCACCTAAGCTACTTTTGAACCAGTAACTCATGCCATGCAGACATAAGATCAAACATCTTATGTACATAAACAACTAAGAGGCACGAAATGCCACTCTGTAATTCCAACAAAACTGACTTTAACATTTTGAGTGTTCTTGATCCAATGTCCTAACATTTGAATACCTCCACATTCAAACGCCCACACACACGCAACAACAAATCCCCCCTCAAAAACTCCCCAACCATTACCCTCTAATAGCTCCCCTCCATACCTCCAGGAACTTCACACTACCACCCTACAAACCATCTTCCATGCACCATCCCAAACCTTTCGCAATGATCATTTACATTTTGTTTGTCTTAATCTGCTCGTTTTTCTTTTTCTTTTTTCTTTTTTTTTTAATGAAAACTGACCCCCTACACATGACACAATCAAATCTGGCCCATAGCACCATCCCATCTTCAAATCACGTCCCAAACTAAACGACATACCATTCATGTCGAATTAGGTAACCACATAGTCGAAAACCATACCTAGTACTTCAAACTACCTCCGACACTAACAATACTTGCCCTCGCATTTACCCCACTTCAGTTATCGACATGAACTAAAACATAACCATATTACAAAACATCACTTCAATAAAACTCACCTCATATATGCCACTCCATGTGCTACTAACTCACTCTTACACAAGAGTTTTAGTTACACATGTGCACATGTCCTTCACAATTCATCTACGCATACGTACAAACTTGCCAACCCCATCTACATACAGTTACAAGGGCAACCCTCAGTGCGCTAGCACCTTATTTATTTTAACAGGCAGGATATAAATTCGGCACACACAGCAACTACTGTGCAAAAATCACAACCTATTAACCAATCCGAGTCAACCAAATGGCACAACCGAAACAAAGTGGGGATGCTAAAAGTTCAATTTTCTTACATGTGCTGGGGCTTATCCAGCCGTCCATCTCAAATGGATCTATACCGTAAGCTAAACCCCATAGCCTGTTATCCGCTCCGGACTGCGAGCTCCTTAGGTCTCTGTCAGAATAGAGTTTCCAATTGGATGTCCAGCCTTTCTATGGATTATAGTGATTTGTTCGAGGCCAGAAAATGATAATGCTGGAATCTATTTCGAAGAAACGGATTCAAAGTCATTGACGCATAATTCAAATTGGAAAGGAAGTTACAATTTAGGATGGGTAAGATTTTTGTTATGAAGCAATTCAATTTAAAGGAAGTACTTGCAGGGCAATACTGCCCGTATGCTTCATTCATCTCTGGTATGCTCTATGACGGCCCATTTTGGAACGTACAACTATTTTCTTGTCTAATTAGTTTCGTTCTGATTTAGCAGCAGTCAAGTTCCCATTATATTTTCAGTTCAAAGATTAAGTACGTGAAGTGCCCTTCATGCCGATGTTATTGTGTGATTGTAACTTGTAAGTCTTTGTGCTGTTTTCCTACAGTCTTTGTATTTTCTGATCTGAATTACTTTTAAAATTCCTATTTTGCAGGCCAGGGTTGGACCTATCTTCACATACATCAATTTCACCAATAAATCCAAATGACAGGGTTTCAGCTTGTTTATTTCTTAGAAGAAACAGGTATAATAATAAACTGCAGTTTTTTGGGGCATGTGGCAATCAGCTGAGAAAGAAATTTGATTGGAAAGGTACCTCAATATGTCTGAGAATCTTTCTTCAAGAACCTCCATCATGTGTTCGCAATATAGGGTCTTTAATAATGGGTAGAGCCAATGCTGTAGCATCAGTCCACCATTCTTCCTCATGTTTGGAAACCAGCATTGCCAGAATAACAAAATCTACTAATAGCACAAACAATGAGGGAAGAGAAATGCAATTAAACCGTACAGAATGCATGTTTGAGAGCACTGCGCAAAGAAAGTCCCGTACTGCACATGGTGTTAAGGAGACAGGTTCTAGAGGTGGGCATGGAAAACGCATGACTTTCTTTATTAGTTTTTAAGTAAGAGACTCAGTTCAAATTGTCATGTTGAAAACAGGCACAAACTCCAAAGATGGAATGGATGGCAAAGCAAGAAAGAACAGGCAAAAAGGTTGGTATTTTGGTAGGTTAGGTTGCAATGCGTAATTAATTTGATAAGGAACACCACTAACTCACGGGCCTGATATGCTGGGCTTTATGGTTTTAGCGAAGGCCTTGACAGAGGAGGAAAAGGAAAAGAAACGGCGGCTGCGGATCAGCCATGCAAACAAAGGAAAGACACCATGGAATTTGGGGAGAAAGCATTCTGAAGGTACATGTTGATGACCATATTATGTCTCTGTAAGGAAATGATGATGGAAATTGTGGAATGCAGAAACTATTCAGCGCATCAAGGAGAGGACAAGGATTGCAATGCAAAATGAGGAGGTTAGTTTGTTGCAATAGTAGATTTTCTGCTATATTATTTCCAATCATTTGGAAACTTAACTAGTTTTATATCTCAACACAGCTCCGGGAAAAGTTACGTCGATGTGGACATGATCAAAGGTCAGTTTATGCTTTCATAGCTTGTATAAAGTAAGTCTTTTGTGTATTAATGGCACAAGCAACTCAATTATAGTTAGGCAGTTATACTAAATAAGGAAAGATTAGAAAATTGACCTCCTTTTACTGAATAATGCTGACAAACATTTATGCAATACAAGCTAAACGCTATATAGGCTAAACAAGCAGTACCCAATACAAGTTAACTGTCATATAGGCTAAACAAGCAATAGCATGTTTCAGTGATTGAGGGCTCATCAGATTTTTAATGATGGAGTGCCTATGTCTGTCTAGTCATTTGTTCATTGAGAAGAAGATGCCACAACAATTATAAAGCTATAGTTAAGTTGTCCTTGGAGAATTTCATGAATCCAGTGGCTTAGACCAGAATTATCTAGATTTGTTTTCCTGAGAGCCAGCTGGCTTGATGTGCAATGTCGTTCAAAAGGCGAATGGCCAAACCTGAGAGTGAACATTGTTTTTTATTGAAAATAATACCACCTGTAACATGGGCTTGGATAGTGGATGCAGCGAAGAGGCCAAAGCCAAGATCAGGGTATCTTTAAGTAAACACTGGGCTGAAAAGAAGAAAGTGTTTGAGCAAAAGCGAATATGTCTGTGTGAGTGGAAAAATATTGTTGCTGAGGCAGCAAGAGAAGGTGGCATTGGAGATGGGGAATTGCAATGGAATAGCTATATGCTTCTGAAGAGAGAGATAATGTCTGAATATTATATGGAACAAAGGATGATTAAAGCAGAAGAAAAACAAAAAGCACGAGTTTACCTATCAGAATTACATAAGAGGAGGATATCAGACGCCATACGAGCTAAATGGGAGGATGAGGTATATTTATGGTTTTTTTTCATGCTTTACTCTCCAGATTCCATTATAAAATGAAGTTGAGAATGCTATAATATGCCTGTCTGCTGTAGGACTATAAGCAAAAGGTCAGTGAAGGAATACAGAAGTCAGGAAAGCAGCGGCGTCCTCCTCGTGCTTCGAGTCCTAGGAAAGTGTCACGACCTGCAGAAAAGAAGCATTTAATTCTCCAGGATATAGATGAAGAGTTTGTCGCTGAAGTCATGGCTGGTGAGAAGAAAATTCAGCGAAAGAGGACATATGAACCAAGGAAGATTTCAGGAGTACGCCTTAATGGTGTTCCCCATGCCCCGCTGAATAAAAGCAAAACATCAGATATATTACAACAAACTGATCTTGGAGAAGAAAATAATAGTTAGAAAAGACATATTACTACCTGCGCAGGGAGGAAGGAGAGCCTATATTGCCACCGCACCCACATATGTGGATACAAAAGCAGTCGAGAAAGTAGAGAAATTGCGGAAATTGCAGATCAATCGAGCTTTAATGGAAATTAAAAAAAGAGAGGCTGCAGAACGAGCAAGGTAAAAGTCAATTGAGTTTCTAAAAGTTGCAAATAGTTTTTGAATATATAATCAACATACATGTTGTTGGTACAGAATGCTTATGGCAGAAGCTGAAAAGGCTGCCCGAGCCCTTGAAGCCGTTGCGATGAAGGATGAGTTTGCAAAGGCTTCATTAGCAGAAACTCGCAAATTATTAGCTGAAGCAGCACGATCAATCCAGGCCATCGAATCTAGTTCATCAAAAGCATCAAAGAATAGCTCTTATGAGAATAATGAGGGTGAAGCTGTTTCGTCTGAAGCCATACCTCCTATATCCGTGTCCCTGAACATGGATGCCAAAAATTTGGCATCTAATTCGTTTGCAGAAGTGAGTATGAGCAATGATGATTCTTATTCTGTACACCTATTTTCGCCTGTGAAATCTCTAGAAGCTTCATCAGGAAGCACATTCTACAAGCGAGAGAGCAATGGAAGCCTGTGTTCTGTAAAACCAACAAAAACAACCAAACGATGGTATCGTGGGAGACTTGTTGATGTAGAGGATGAGATGGTTTAATAGGTTTAAATGAACCAATTGAAAACACACCATTTTTGCAATTATAGCACATTCCAACATACTGCTGCAGAAAATTCAGTATCGGCTGAAGCTAATTTGCATTATGCTAAACAGTGCAATTTATTCCAATTGTATTAGCATCTAAGAAAGATCAGAGGAACGCTCCTCATTACATGTGTACAGTTTCTGCAGTTGAAAAATGAAGATGGTGCAACCGCCAGAATTTTGTTCTGCATTTGTTCCATCTACACTAGCTTCTGTATATCTGAAAATCAATTTGTAAGAAAAACCATATTGGTTTAATTTATTGACGCTTCAAGCTTGTGTACATTGTTGTTGTGCCTTTTATCTCCTCAATACTTTTTGCTGTGCTTCATGATAAAGAATCTCACAGGAAGACGATACAAAGGGGAAAGAAGAGTTACTCACCAACAAAAGAATTGATGCTTGGATGCATCATTCTTGCCGCAGATGGCGAGAGAACTAGAGGCAATCTAAATGGGGGATTAATGTTAAGAGTAAATAAATGAAAATAGTATCACACCTAGATCATCTCTGTTCAATATGAGGAAATGGAGGAGTAGGACTGGGTTTACTGTTACGTTTAAACGAAGTTTGCTCATGGCATAGATTAAGGCATGGTTCGATCTCGCATGCTTTTTCATGGTGGTCCATATAAACTAACGTATATTATTTCTTAGGGAATTTAGTTGTCATTTGATTTTCTTATGGTGTCTGATGTTATCTTCTTTATCGTTCATGGATAGGATAATCTATAAGAAGTTTAAAGCACCATCGAATAAAGCACAGAAAAAACTAAGCTAGAACTTTGAAAAAAAGCTAGGGGAGTAAATCGGTGGCGCCACAACTGTGGAAGAGCAAAGTTACGTCTGGGAGAAGGATTTAAAAGCGACAGCGGGTCAGCCATAACAGAAACATAGGTTTTTGTAGCTGTTGCGAAAGAGGATGCTTCTGGAATTGTGGGAGGGGAAGCTTCTGGATTGCGGAAGAACGGAAACGGTGTGCAACAGATCTCAAAACCACGATTTTCAGATTGGATCAAACAAGGATTTCCTGCTGAGGTTAGAGAGTAAATGAGTTTGAATACCTTGTGTTCTGATAAATTTTCGCTAGACCCACATAAACTGTATCAGTCTCCTGGAGTGGCAGCGGAAACTAGCAAAATAAAGACATCGGTGATAGAAATCTAGTGGCAAATTCTGGGCTTCTTTTTAAAGACTACACTCATGGCTGACTAAACATTCAAAGAAGTTAAGATTACCGCAATTTCTTTTCATTGAAGACTATTGGGGGAAATTTCTTCTTTGTTTTGTTCGATAGCGAATCAATAGTTGAAAAGCTTGTTATCAGAGCTGTGGATTAACTTGCAAAAGAGTTTATCTTATATCAATATTACTCTCCTGGCTTTACTCCAAATAAGATGTCCGTCATTAAGATGTCCGCCATTAAATTGTCATGCTGGTCTGCGATTGAGCGCTTGATCCAGAATTACTGATCTCTTTTGCAGAATACGCTCGACACTTATATCTCTCATTTGATTGTTAAAGGCCCAATACCAGCTGACCTTAACATGTAGCGGTGCGAAGTAGTATGTACTTTTATGTATTGTTTGAAAAGAATGAATCGTTGGGACTTATACTTAAAGATGTTCCTCAAGTTACATATTGAGGGTTTGGATATCACTCAAAATAAAAACGAGGGTGGTAGCTCATCCAGTCAAGTCTAATCAACCTCAAAATATCCCCGTTTCTATAGAGACGATGTTGTTCAGGTCTGTCCAGTCCAGGAAGGAAAGGCAGAGATAAAACACAGGTATAGCGCTAGAACTGTCGCCTAAGGTTTCAAGTGCCTTACTGTGTCTGTGCGTGCGTGCGTGCGTGCATGTGTGTGTGTGTGTGTCAACACAAAGACCGACTTGTTATCGATGTCCAGATTTATAGACATGATATAATGCGCTTCATTTGCTATGCTAATAATAAATGGTTAATTTTGCAATGCTTCAGCATTTCTACTATTCTTAGCATATGTTTAACGATTTTCATCAACCAGTATCCTCCTATTTAGTGAAGCAATTCAGGATAAGAGAATACCAAGCTCATCTAAAAAAAAACTTTTCGACAAATTGTGAGTCACTTATTGTACTCACTAATGCTAAATTCTGTATTAATTCTATGTTAAAGAGAACCTGCTATGCATTGAGCTATCAGAAGCAAAGAGCAAACACAACCAACAACCGGCAACCAAGAAGGAACCGAGACTAAGGGAAAGAAGCAAAAAGCAGACCAGGAACTGAGAGCCAACCTTAAGAAGAGGACGCCAGAACACCGACGGAAGAAGCACCAGGCACGAAGAAAGCAGCCATGAGAAGCCATAAAAAAGAAGGGCAAGGGAAGCGGAACCGAAATGACAAAGGGAAGACGAAGGAGAAAGGGCAAAAAACGAAAAATGGCTAAGAAAAATAATTATCAGAATAAGAAAATAAAGGAAAAAATTTATATTTAAGAAAAACACGCTCAACCAAGCAAAGAAGCAGCACAAAACAAAAGATAGCTTAAAGCAGAACAAGATACAAAGAGGTTCTTTGCAAATGCTAAGCTAATCGGGTCGATATATAGAATATCCATGTTTCGATGTTCAATTACAACATTGAGACATCCATGGGTGTATAAAGCTATTTCGTGGATTATGTTAGGCAAGAAATATTGCCTTTAAAAATCGTAATTATGCTTTGTATTTGAGGACTCTGTTGCGGTACTTACGTAATGTAAAAATCACTAATTGTATTATTGTTGTTGTTCTAATAATCTTTGGATCATGAATTCGAGCATTATTGTATAGATCGTCCATCATATCTTTGTGATCATCGTGTGTGTGTGTGTGTGTGTGTGTGTGTGTGTGTGTGTGTGTGTGTGTGTGTGTGTGTGTGTGTGTGTGTGTGTGTGTGTGTGTGTGTGAGAGAGAGAGAGAGAGAGAGAGAGAGAGAGAGAGAGAGAGAGAGAGAATGAAATGAAATTTATTATTACGCCTTGAGACCACTGGGCCTATTATTACGCCTTCAGAGAGAGAGAGAGAGAGAGAGAGAGAGAGAGAGAGAGAGAGAGAGAGAGAGAGAGAGAGAGAGAGAGAGAGAGAGAGAGAGAGAGAGAGAGAGAGAGAGAGAGACACAAGGCCCCCAAAAATGAACTTGTATAAAAAATTACCACGAAAACCAGTATATATGTGATTTTTTTATATAAGAATCCACAGTGTAGAAAAAAACCATGTGTTCTTCCAGGTTATGCTAAACCAATAGTGGTTCATATCATGTTTTTTGTACTAACTCGAAAGTTCACACTAGTTTCTATAAATCATCATTAGTTGATGAGATTGTTTTTAAGTGGACATTGATTTAGCAAAATCATTGCTAGCTCATATCATGTTTAAGTACATAAATTCTACAATCGTGCTATAGTTTTCTAAAATCATCAATAGTTTAGGAGATGTGTTTTATGCAGATATTGATTTTGCAAAAGCAATAGTGGTTATATCACATTTTTTGTATTAATTCAAAAATTTACACTAGTTTCTATAAATCATCATTAATTTGTAAGATTGGTTTTAAGTGCACATTGATTTGACAAAATCATTGCTAGTTCATATCATGTTTAATTACATGAATTCTACAATCATACAATAGTTTTTGAAATCATCAATAGTTTACAAGACGTGTTTCATGCATATATAGATTTTGCAAAACCATTGCTATATTTTACATTGGTCTCTAGAAATCATCATTAGTTTATGGAATAATGTTTTTATATACATTTTTAATATGTCTTTGATGCTTTTGCATGCTAGTTGTCGACATATATTGAATTTGTAAAACCATTGCTACTTCTTACTATATTTAATTATATGAATTTTAGATTTTACAATGGTCTCTGGAAATCATCATTAATTTATGGAATGGTTTTTCTATATACATTGTTTAGTATCGTAATTTCGGATGCTACTTGTCCGCAACTTTGTATCCTATCAAATTTTTCTTAATAACTCGAGAACCATGTTAAATTTTGCAAAGATGCTAAGGTTATTTGTTGTAGTTACAAACTATGTTGTTAACAGTATATTTTTGTCTTAATCGTGTCACTAGTCTTGCATTTTTTCAAATGCAAATGTTTTAGGCCTCCATAAAGATGTAAAGCTTCTAAATATAGAGGAAGCACACGTGTCTAATGCTTTGTGGAATTAAATGAGCCTTGTCAATAAATTTTACACAAGAAAAGAATGATGTGTCACTAATGATATAGATTTAAATCAAATTGTCGCTTAACAATGAGAGAAACCTCGATGAATTGGTATCTAACTTGTAACCTCATAGCAATATTAGAAACCTTGTAATTAATGCAATGTCTATGTGAATGCTTTAGAAATCTTGTGATGAACAGGGATAGTCCTTAAGGCCTGATTTGCATGGTTGTAATTTAGAATGCTAAGAGAATCTTAGGTTTTAAGATTGTTTATGTTGACATATTTATTTTCGAACTTCGTTTTAGTTATAGATATCTTGATCAATGTCATTTAGCATTTTTAAGATTGTTTATGTTGGCATATTTATTTCGAACTTCAATTTTAGTTATAGATATATTGATCAATGACATTTAGCTTACAAATGGTCAATGTTATTTAGCCTAGAATTTGGTAATTATTTTGTGAGTGCGGGAATAATGATCACTCATATTTAAATACAAAGATACCATTGTAATCATTAAATTTGTAGCACTTAGCTAAAAACTACTCCAATTTGAAGGTTAACATCTTAATATGGTAACCAATAATTTTATAGTTAGCTAAAACAAAATACTCCAAATGTAAAGTTTAACATTTCAACTGACTTAACATTGCCTTGTGTGCAAAATAGAATTTTATTGTCATTAGGTACGATAGAAAGGTTCAAAATTTGATTTTGTTGATATTAACTACTCCAAAACCATTGTATAGTTTTGTTACCCCAAAACCATTGTAAGTCCCATGACATTTGGTTCAACGCCCGAGTCCTGAATTATTACACAACATTTTATCTCAGCGGTTCCTGAATCTGCTTGAATGCCTTGAAAAGGACTGCGTAAGTAAATCACAAATTATATTTACATAGGCTATAAATGGACTTATTACTTGTTGAATTTGATGAATCTACGCGGATAGTCTAGCTTCCATTAGGCAAGAAATGACTCTTTCAAGTTCCACACCTATGTGACTACAACATGATCATGTCTGCATAATTTATTTTGTCGTGCTATAGACATATACAAAGAAGATAATGGCATTGAGTGAGTCAAACAAGAAAGTGCAGGGCACTACAACTTATACTTCTAGCAACACATATAATCGAAAATATATGGATGGAGTAACTGATTCATCTTGGTCATCTAATAGTAAATGCTTGTAGACTTAATCGGATATTCCTATTGCAGCACATAATTCCACTGCTATTCGACGACATGCTCTTCTTCTAATCCACCCCTGTTAGGTTGGAGTAACTGTAACTAAACTGTAATAGAGCTCTTTAACGCTCATTGACATGTTTCCCACGGAATGTTAAAAGAGGACACGTATCTGTAAACGTGACTAAAACCTTTGCAGCTCCCTCGTCTACTTTGCTTCATGACTTTATAGCCTATGAAGCCAAACATGCTGCTAAATTAGGAGGCGTGAAAACAAAAAAGAATAATATATCATGCCTTAGCACCCTAGATTACTTGTCAAAAATATCCTTCATTGATTTTGGGCTCCCTTTCAATTAAAAGTACTTGCCTATTCCCTTAGAGCACTTTCTATTGTAAAAATGCAATAAGAATCCTTTACATCTATAATGAGTTTTTCTTGTATGTTTTATCGTAACTTTGTTCATTATAGAAATTAATCCATCTCGCTCTCCTGGGCATACTTGCCCAGATACAATCCTTATAGATATAGACAGAAAAAAGAGAATGCCCAATGTATGATGAAGATGGAGAATAAAGAAGCAACATCGAAGAAAATGAACTTCTTTATTATCCCTTGAGTGGCATTATCTATAATTCCTTTTGCAACCAAACGGTGCGCATAGAGCTCTAATGATGCAATTGAAGAGGATCATTGGGTGGATTGGCTTTTGCTTCCATTGGAAGAATCTTCCAATCTAGGCACTACCCCATTGGGGAACTCAGATCTCCACCAGATATGCATACAAGTCAAGGGTTCGAGCCCTTGATCCAAGGCTATCACGAAAAATAATCTTTAACGCCCTTAACCAATAAGGCAAGGGAGCCTTATAAACAAGGGGTATTTGTTAAAAAAATGCTAGAGGACCTCCACCTTCGCATTGAGTTACAAATAAAATATGCCTCTAGGATGAAGCCTAGCTAGGACTCCATTAACAATTATTCCATCTTAGAAATTGGAAGTTGCATGGCAAATGAGAAAATAAAAAGTTCAAGCATGCATTAATAGGAGCACCTAAAACACGTGTTAGAAGTTTAAGGGCACGCATTTCAAACATACGTTGAAGAGTGCTATAAGAACTGCAAACCCCAACTTAAAATTATTCATTCTTAAAATATATTATCTGGCACAATTCTCATACTCATACTCATACTCGTTTCACCCTGGCCGTTGATCCATGGAATATACCACATAATATTCCCTATCTTACAACCCTGGCTGTCGACCCAAGAAGAAGATGGGGTCAAACCTCATATTCCATGTCAGCCTATGATTTTGAGGCCATGGTTCGAAGTCAATGATGCAGTCAAACACATAACACAAGATCTATATAGAAATTACTAATGAACAAAGTTGTGCAGCTCAGTCCATATACGACAAGAACAATGTTAAACACAAATAAAGCCCATAAACAATGGGCATACGTTGAAATTGCAAGAACATATATGTTGAATACAAGCTTCGTTGCAACTTAGAACAACGTGCCAAACTGGCATTGAATCTCATGAAGAGGAAGAGCATCAAAACTGATAATAGTGCAACAAACTGTAATTCAGAAAGGAACAACGAGCTTTGCCATAGGATTCACAACAGTACAACTGTCAAGCATGGAAGACAACCCTGCCATAACACAAATGCCAGATTTGAAGAGCACCGACTTGAATCGGTGCCTGCTTAATAACAGAAACGGGAAACAAAAACGAGATATAGAACATTACTTTGCAGATTTGCTACATACTATTCAAAAAATAAAATAAAAAAAATGGCATAGTTGAAACTCCAAGCTCCTAAAGGGTGCCTGAGCCTCCCATGCCTCCAGCTTGCAGCTTCTAGAAACCTCCCCATGCCAATCGTGGTTGTAAACTGTCTTGACGAGAACATGTTGCAATGAAGAAGATGAATAATAAAACAAATAGTAGATGATACCAACAGAAGCTGTCTGCATCCTAGTCATTAGTTCTATGTGCTTCTTTCTTAAAATAACAAGTCAGGCATCAGCCTCCTCCAACATACAGATTTGCCAAAACCCTGCTTCGAAGAAGGCCATATCCACCTATGTCGCCAACAAATAACCTTGTTTTAGCATACAAATCTGGCAGAAGGCCATACCCTCCTGCTTCGCCCTGTTTTGCCCTACAAATCTGGCAGAACTCTACTTCACCCTACAAGTCCGGCATGCCCATGAGTGCCACTGCCATGCGCCCATTCCTTCCATTAAAAAAACCTAACCAAGAACTAAAGAAAACCCACACTATCAAAATCTCAAACCACCAAAGTCGACATCAAAGATTGTAACGACGTTTTGACATAATTATACATGCCAAAACCATCCATAATAATCTTATAATAATCTTAGTAATACATGCCCATTTCAACAATTGCACAAGATAATATCTAGGAATTGTGAAAATCTAATGTTTAGGGTCTGGGAGGTGATCAAAACCCTAAAATAAAAAAATAGATGGTTAGGGTTTGCATCAAGACTAGATCGTGAGCAAGCGGCGACCAAAAATACATGTTCGATCTTTGGCAAAAACCCTCGGATGCGGCTATTTCTTCTGATCGAAGGAAGATGCGTGAATGGGATGGGAGCAAGTTTTCCCTATTTTTCCGATATCTATCCTGAAAATAGATCTATGGTTTCTGTATTCCGGATCCATCATTTTTTCTGAGCAAATCTCTTCCGCGTGCCCACGCTTCTGCACTAGAGATGGCAAAAAATACTACCATCATAGAATCGGGAGCAAGCGGCAAGTCTCTGGCTTTCTAGAACTTCCAGGATCCGAAAATTATTTTGCAAATCCTTCTTTGCTGCAAGAATGACCGAAACTGGAGTGATTACAGGGTCAGCCAGCATTTGAATACTGCTTCAACGTATGTTTGAGGTAAGGAATGTTTGTTTGTTTGTCCTGGCCCTGGCCATGGCCAAACTGCGTTTTCATTTTTTTTTCGACCATTCATTTTTGAGCTTGCATGCTTACGTATGACAACCCCTGCTAAATCTTTCGACCATTTTTTAGGTTTGTTAGATTGATGGAGCTCGCAGGCTACATGCCAAAGATTGAGCTGGTGATGGAAAAGATGTCCGATGAGGCCAAGGAAGACGCATTATGCGGTCATTGTGAGAAACTGGCTATAGCTTTTGGGCTTATCGGTAGATGCCCGCAGAACAAGTATTCGTGTTACAAAGAATCTACTGGTCTGCATGGATTTGTCATGATGCAAATAAAAATTATTTCCAAGCTTGAAAAACGAGATGTATATCGAGCACACCATTTTTTTGATGGATCTTGTTCATGTGAAGATTTGTTTTGAAAGGTCATGGCTGGTCCATTTTGAGGTCGATATTAATGCTATTTTTTCGTGTTTTGATGCCTCAAATTTCCAAGTAGAAGAACAAGTAATCTTGGGGTGTATGAGACTTTTGGTCTGTTTCATTTGATATTTATCCCTTTAATAACTCATCCACTGATTATTTCATATGCAAAAAAGAGTGGAAAGCTGGATTCGATTGAAGGGGAGAAGCTTTAGCTATGGCGACAAATCATCATTACAGGCTGCAAGCTTCAGATAAGCTTTCCATCCCTTTGCCGGTTCTCAAAGATTATAGCCTTTTATCATTTCTTCTCTAAAAACTCTGACTGTTAAATGATGGAGCATGGGAACTTGGCACACCTTCCGCAGATGGCAATTTTGCAGAGGTATGTAGTCTGTGAAACAGGAATGATTCTCCTCTTGTAATACTATTGGCTATACCATATTGTTTTTCCCTAGCCTTAGCTAAGCACGAACTAAGCTGAGGCTTACAGGTGAGCGATATTATTTGCATCTTGACTCTAGAGGAGATCCAGCACTGCATACCAAGCTGTAATGTTGTCCACATTTTGAAGGTATGATCACTGCGTTTTTTCTTCTATGAACTGTAATGAGCTCTTTCTGTTATTGTGTAAAAAGCCATTCTGGTAGTCTCCATAGCCACCTGTGTCTGTATTGCAGAAAGTTGGAGACTACAGTGCAGACCATTCACCAGCTTTATCGTCATTTCTAAGCTCCAAACTTTCATACATTGTAGCTGAGGCACATATAATTTGAGTCCTGATTTTTGTAAGTATAATGTTGTTATGGCACCTTAAATCTAACCCTTTAAACTATGGAGAATCAAACATACTGTTCACAATGCTCATACAAACAAGTAATGTTTTTTCCTTTATTATTTTGCTTCATATATGGATGTTTACTATATATTTGATGCTTGTTTCAGGCTGGCAGTGGACATTGCATTGCATGACAACCATTCAAACCTCATATGTATGACAGATTAGGGCCTCTGGGCAAGGCAGTTACGCCTCTCGCAAGACCATTGTGGTGGATTGCTTCTGTAGGCCACTGCATTTTAATATGAGCAAATGCCGTTCTCAAAAGAAAGCAAAAGGCCAGATCAATACTTTTACTACATTGTCTTAGTTACTACATTGTCTTAGTTTGCATTTGCAAGGCAACCAACTTTTACTGACATGGTGTAAACTTGGCGGGGTAAGCTTAATCGATGGAGCTACCTTTGCTCTGTTTGTCTTGGTACCTTTAATGGGAACCCAAGGGCCTATTGGATTCTTTAAATGGTGGTTGTTCATTGGCTTGGTTTTCACTTTTGGATGAGCATATACAACTCGAATGGACTTGTTTGGGTTCAATTCCCATAAGGCTTTTCTAAAACTGCAATAGAAAAAACATGTTTGCATGAAAAATACCACCTAGTTGCACTACAAACATGTGAACAATTAAAAAAAATACTATCCAAGAAAACCTTGCATATTATAACAATGTGTTCGTTGTTTTGGGTGAAGACCAACACACCTCAAAACAACCATGTGTGAAAAACATATAAAATTTGTGTATTTTGTGTTTTTTTGTCTAAAAAACCATGTGTGAAAAACATATAAAATTTGTGTATTTTGTCTAAAAAACCACGGGAAAAAATCACACATAAAAATTACGTGTTTTTGTCTAAAAATCACGCATAAAAATGACACATTTGTGTGTGAAAACTACACACGTTTACCACGTTGTGTATTGGTGACTAATCATTATAAAGCATCATGATAATTATCTTAAAATTACCATGTCAATATATTGAAGAAGATAGATGTGATTCAATAACAGTCTAATAAACTTGATATACTAATTAATAATACATATCATATAGTTTAAGTTGTTACATAGACCAATTAAAATTGCCATGTTCCAATACCATGTCATAAAATAATGTTGTCTTATCACTGTAGAAAATATGTTGATGAACCATATTAGAATATCATATAGTCTAAGTTGTTACAAAGACCAATTAAAATTGCCATGTTTTAATACCATGTCATAAAGCAATGTTGTCTTATCACCTTAGAAAAATATATTGATGAACCATATTAAATAACTAGACATGGTTTGTAAACTTTTGAACCCACTAACATGTACTGATTTATGAATTTGATTTTCACCAACAAACCATTAAAAAGGAATCATAATGGTTCAATTTTGGGCGCCTTGTGAGAGAGAGAGAGAGAGAGAGAGTAGTTTTAACGTCACACCACTAGGCAGCATCCAACTGGACATGTGACCACACATCACACTACATTGCTTGTGTGTGTGTGTGTGTGTGTGTGTGTGTGTGTGTGTGTGCGTGTGAGAGAGAGAGAGAGAGAGAAGTTTTAACGTCACACCACTAGGCAACATCCAACTGGACATGTGACCACCCAACACACTACATTGCTCGGTTGGGCCCTGCCCCCAACCCACCTTACATAGATAGATGGATAGATCTATAGATAGTAGGTTTAATGTCATGCCACTAGGAAGCATCCAACTGGATATGTGACCACACACCACATTACATTGCTCGATTGGGCCCTGCCCCCAACCACCTTACATAGCGTCTATTGGGATTTGACCTCCAACAGTACCGAGTGCGATTCTGGATGGTCTCGAACTCGAGACCACATTGCTAAGGAACTAGTGTGTTACCACTAGATCAAACACCTTGACTAGAGAGAGAGAGAGAGAGAGAGAGAGAGAGAGAGAGAGATGAAATGAGATGAAATGTTTATTAATCACCTCTGTGAGACCATCAAGTCTAGAAGATGTTCACACTATATACATTCAAAGTTATAAGAAATATCATCTAATGCATCCTCAGACAAGAGTGCATTAGCCTCTTCCCCCTCATTCTCATCTACAAGGTCTTTGTCATGCAGCTTCTTTAAGCAAATATCTCTATGCTTGAGGACCTCCACAAGGAATCTACCCATCGAATAGGCAGCAATATTAAAGAATTCTAACAATGTCATTGAAGAAATCCCAAAATTACTTCTAATATTAGCACATGCATGGCAATGGAGAATTACATGGGGTTCATCCTCTATCTCGTCAGCATCACACAACTTGCATACTCTTACTTCTCCTGATATATTACTCCATCTTCCTACCTCCACTCCAAGTCTATGGGAACTGAGCCGCATTCTGGTAATGGTGTGCCTCGTTTTCATTGGCAGCCCCTCCTTCAAATATGATGCCTCCTGCAGGGTTGGGTTCATCATCCTTCTATAGAATTCCTTTTTTACTTCTGGAACACTCCACAACTTCTGTAAAACATGCTCCCTAACCCATTCCCTAAGCCTAGATCTGTTACTGCTGAGCGCATTTATATCCAAACCCTACTTGTGCATCCAAACTATTATGTCAGCATACCACCCTTTCTCTTTACTTGCCTCCAATGCTAAGCATGGCAAACTATCAAATTCCATCTCAAATTGCACTTTGCATACGTACAACAATGTTTTAAGCAATGCTTCTACCTCCAAGGGAAGCATCCCACATTCAACCAATAACATATCATAAGGCGTCTGCATTTTTATGCCTAGTTCTGTATGGAAAAATTTCTTCTGAATCTTTTCAACCTTTTTCCACATCTCCAATGAAAGTCCAAGCCCCCAAACTTCACATCCATAAAGCACAACAGATTGCACAAGTGAGCTATACAACATTTTCTTGATACCGAAATCCCATATTTCAGCATTTGTACACCTTCTCTGCAATTCAAACAATGCTTTTAAGCCACCACTGACTCATTGCTCTACTGCCTGATTCCAGTGAAAGCTTTTATCAACAATCAGCCCAAGATATTTATACACACTTGCAATTTCTATAGTATCTATTCTATTCTTTATAGTACCATGCAAAGTGATTTGGCTCCAAAAATGATGATTCTCGTTTTATTCTTATTCACTACCATACCTTTTGCAACCAAGGCATCTAATTTCTTTTGCATCCCTCCAGCATTTCTAGACAATATCACAATATCGTCTGCATACAACAAGAGATAATGAAAATAAAATGAAAATTGATTATTACGCCTGTGAGACTGCCAGGTCTATAAGACACTCAACATTTAAAAAAAAATCATCTAATGCATCCTCTACTAGTAATGCATTAGTCTCTCCTACCTCTATCTCATCTATTTTTAAGGTTCTTAAAACCATCCCTATGCTCTAAAATATCAATGATACATCTCCCAATATGTGATCCTGAAAAATCAAAGAAAACCATCAAGTGCCAGCACATATATTATTATTATATGTCTATTGCTCTCTTGGGCCTCGAGAGACCATGGAGCACAAGAACAACAATCTTTACAGCAGTAAAAAGGAACGGTGTGCATCCACCGCCTTAATATATGGTCCTAATGTTTTTGGTGGTATATGGAATAACGAGTGCAAATCTCTGACCTGTATTCCAAAATTGAGCCTGATATGTGTATATTCTGTACAAAGTAGAAAAACATGGTATTCATCTTCGATGCTTCCAGATTTGCATATCTTACACAAATGGTCCTCCACCGGAGTCTTTGACCATCTTCCTGTCTCGATTTCTAGCTTATGTGCGCCAGTTCTGTACTTCGCTATCAACTGTTTTTGATTCTTTGTTATACTCGCATGTAAATAACCTTGACATTCGTAGGCATCTAAGTGATTGAAACATGTTTGATACTGTAGCATTCTTTTCCCCGGTTCTGCCCATAAGCGGCCTACTACTAGTTTATCCAGTAGATCTCTTGTTTCCTGTTTATCCTTTGGCCAATTTGATTCATCTACACCCCATCTATTCGCCCATGTCATAAGGTTTCTTTTCCAACCTGCCTCTGCGTTCCCCATAGCCCGCTGGGATAGACGGTTTGGGTGCTGCTCACTGACTCTATTAAAGTAGTTTATTGCTTGATATAAGCCTTCAAGTTCTAGCGGGAGCATGCCTACTTCAGCCAGCATTATTGCATATGGGATCTGGGATCTAATCCCAAGTTCTTCTCTCAAAAACATTTTTTGAACCGCTTCAATCTGTTTCCACCGGGAGAAGGGGTACCTTCTCACAAAGGAGGTCGCAGTGACCAGGCCCAGGCGACTGTTTACCAAAAACACAGGTCTCCGCAAAGTCGTCAGGTCCCCAAATGGGAACACCATATAGTGTCACGGTTTGAACCAGAGTTTTGAATAGGATTCTTTTTAATCCCCAATCAGTAAGAGAGGCCCTGTTGCATTTTGCCAGCATGCTATACAAAGCCGCTTTCCCACCTGAAGCTCTCCTGTTGAGACATTTTTTCCAACTATAGTTTGAGGTAATATCAATCCCAAGATATTTGTAGCTCTCTACAATTTCCATAACCTGTTTCTTGTACATAAAATTCGGTCTGTCTCTGGTGCCAAAGATCATGATTTTGGATTTGGCTAGATTTACACTCATCTTTTTTGTCTCACAGAAAGCCTCCAAACGGTTTAGATGCTCCTGTAATGTTTTTGGTTTACTTGCTAGCAAGACTACATCATCGGCATAAAGGAGAAGCTGGACCACGTATGTGCCCAATTTAGTGCTTGCCAGAGATGTGTCTCTCAACCAGTCATCTAACTCATCTATGAATATCCCGAACAAGGTGGGTGATAATGGACAACCCTGGCGTACCCCAACTGTGCTCCTGATCGTGTCACACTCCACTTGGATCAAGACTTCTGCATATAATTGCGAAACTGCCTCTCTTATTTCTTGTGGGACGCCCAACTGAATCATTCTATCACTAAGCTCTTTGCGCGGAACTGTATCAAATGCTTTGGTAAAGTCTATAAACGCCATGTAGAATGCTGCATTGTGAGTTTTAGCATTTTCTATCAGGGTTATGAGGGTTAGCACATGATCTAACGTATTATGATCCCTCCTGAAACCTGCTTGACATGGTGAGCGTACTTCTGCATGTTCTGCCCAAGGCTTAATTTGCCTTCCAAGAGGCTGCCTAGAAGTTTGGCAAACACACTGCCTATCAAGATTGTCCTGTAATTGCCTGCTATTATTTTGTCTCCTCCCTTATGAATTGGATGGACTCGATTAGTTCTCCAGTTGGCTGGCATCCCTAGCATGAGGCTCTTATTTAATAAATCTGTCAAAATGGAGAGAGTTTTATCTCCTCCCCATTTAAGGAGCTCCACACAAAGCCCATCTGCATCACGGGCTTTATTATTAGCTATTTTGGACAAGCAATCCTGGACCTCTATTTCTGTAAAAAGTTCAGATTTTGGAGCTATTATTGGCATGCAACTGGCGCCTGCTTTTTCATATAGGGCCATGACCAAATTAGTTAGAGTGCCAACGTCCAAACAAGCTTGGTCCGGTCTTCCTTTCAACGTGTTCCAGAAGCTTTTTGGGTGTTTTCTGAACTGCTCACTTAATTGTGCTCTTCTTTGCTCATAATATGCTCGTTTCTTCCTCCTGATCATTTGTTTGTACCATTTTGGTTTGCAGATACAGTTCTGTGGCAGCCAGCTCCTAGCATCTTGGCATTCTAAATCCCACCATGAATTGCAGGGTCTGCCCTGCATATGTTTCTTAGAGACCCCAAAGACCTCTTTGGCAGCAGTTAATACCAGTTTTTGGAATCGATGTGCATCTTCTTCAAACTGCCCTGACCATGTGGCGTCTGTCAGAGTCTTTTCTATATGTGCTTTGTATTCCTTGTGATGCTCATAATTCACTTTTATCCTTGGACGAAACTTTGAGATTGATTTCTCTGGGTTTGCCTGTACTTTTAACACCATGTGCAATGGTGTATGATCTGACTCTGGTAATTTAGTGTTGACGAAAAAGTCTACTATCAGAGCTTTATCTCTTGCAATGAGATAATCTATTGTGCTGGCCCCTGCATGATTTTGGTAAGTGAGCTTCCCAGACTGAGGGAATGATCTTATTCCATTAATTATTTTCAGCCTAGATACTGTGCATAGTTCAAGCAGCCTCTCACCCATTTCATTTGAGGTGTTATCCTCCGAAATTCTGTTATATGCTAGATCATCCACCTCATCCAGGTATATGTTTGCAAGATCTTCAAACATTCTTGCTTGCTGGGAGCCTGTGCGCCCATTGAAATCCCCTGTTAGGAATATCTCACCTTGAGCAGAATAGTCCAGGATATCAGAGCAGAGACTGTCAAATGGATTATCCTTGTCTAGTCCATGCCTTTTGTATATATTAGCGCTTTCTGGAGCAAAATAACATACTGCAAGAAACAGCAACTGATTATTCCCTTTCATTTGCAACCAAATATATTGGTTGTTTGTATCTAATCATACCTCTCTCGAATAACTCTGTAAACAGAGAATGCAGAAGTACATGTTCCTCATCTTCAAATATCCCTACCTCACGTATCTTCTTGCACAGTCTAAGCTCGTGAGGAATGACATTCCACTTGTCTACTTCAACACCAAGCCTATATGAGCTCAACCCGCCTATGCTTCATGATAATCCCCTTTGCCAAATACTTTGCCTCCTGGAATGTGGGATTAATATGAGTCCTATAAAACTCCTTTTTTATTGCCCCATCTCTCCATGTTCTCTATCTTTATGCAAAGCTAAATCACGAATATCCATCCCCCATCATGCCATCCACTTAGTGGCATCAGCAAACCAGCCCTTCACTCGCATCTCCTCCAATTCTAAGCGTGGTAGACTTTCTTCAGGCATAATATACAATAGCTTATAGATATAATTAAGGAGTCTGCAAAGTGCCTCCTCCTTAAGCATCCCACATTTTGCTATCATATCATAGGGAGTTTGAATTTTTGTTTCAAGTTCAGACCGAAAGAATTTCTTTTGAACTTTCTCAACCTTTCTCCAAGTCTCCAATGCCAATCTAGGACCCTATACTTCACATCCATATAAAACCACAAATTGCACCAGTGTTATATAAAGCATTCTTTTCAAGCTAAAATTTCATATCTATGCTTTGGCACTTTTACATTACAATGTATACAGTGCTTTGAAGCCACCGTTTACTTTTTGCTCCACTACTAGGGTCCAATTTGGACTCTAGCCCATCGCGGTGGTGGTCTAGTGGTAAGGCCTTAGGTTGGGGTGATCCCCACCAGGGTTCACAACCCACTGGCTATCATTGGGTAGGAGACATGGGCGGGTGCAAGTCCCACCAACAGTGCCTTCAAAAAAAAAGAAAAAAAGAAAAAAGGACTCTTATCCACAAATATCCCAAGATACTTATAGCTATTGGTAATTTCTAGAAGTTCACACCTTGATAATAGAACTTTAAATGATCTATTTTGTTTACCCCAAACACAAACACTTTGGTCTTATCTATATTGACTTATATGCCTTTTGTGTGACTGATTGGGAATCAACTAAGGTAGACTAAACTTTGGCAAATGCAGAACAGGAGGATTAACTATGGGATCCTTCAAAACTTGGAAAATGAACTGATGACTATGATTCCATTAAAAAAGAGCATATTTTCATAGCAACAAATAAAGATCTGAGGCTAGACGAGCAAAATTCTGTACAAAATTTCCTATAGTAGCTGCATAAGCCCAAACAGGAACATTTAGCAGCAACCAAAGAAAGTACCGGCCAATCCACAATTGCTCGTACCTTACTAGGATCCACTTCCCTATAGTAGCTTCATAAGCCCAAAAGGAAATGTAATGTAACAACTTAAGCAGGTACCAGCCAAATCACAATTGCTTGTACCTTATTGGGATCCACTTTAAGACCTGCAGCACAAATAATATGACCTAAATCTTCAATTTTCAATTAGAAAGAGACACTTTTATTTGGAATAAAAGTAATAGACTCCTCCCTCAATTGACGAAAAATGTCTCGCAAATGCAAAGAATGGTCTTTCTCGGACTTGCTGAAAACTAATATATCATCCAATAAAATGACAACATCAGCACCATGCACATCTTTAAATATTCGCCCTGTTAGCCTCTCAAAAGAGTCGATTCCTGGTGATGTTCTTTAAATGGCTAAATGGTTCATATTCATTTCATTTGTTTCAATAAAATGGAAAAAATGGCATGCATACCCTATGTAGATTGTCCCTCCAAGTACAATAACTGATGGGATAATAGGGTCTTCAGGATCCAGACCAAAGTTTCTCTCAAGATCTATGATAACATTTTGCACCTGTGAAGAAAAGGAAGGATTTAAGTCAAGTATGATAAAAGTTTTAAATTTGCCTACATACTTCAGCTTGAATAAAGGCTTCAAGTTTGGAAGAAAAACATATATCAAGTTTGGGGCAAACGTTCAACCTCAGCACAGGAGCAAAGCCGGGACGGTGCAATTATCCATGGTGTTTCTGCTTCTTGGTACCATGATTTTTCCTCTGGTATTCTTGTCGTTTCGGATCAACAGCTTCATGCCTTCTTATGGTGAGTTTTCTTCAGCTTAAACGGGCCATTTTTTTTCGAAAACAAGGAACATGGGAGGAAAGGAATGATCTGCTATATCCTGGTCCGGCTGCCATATCTGGTCCAGCAAAGGGATGCGCTGCCATATCCTAGACTGGCTACCGGCTACACAGTGTAAGAAGAGCCTCGCCCACCAACGAGGGTGACCGCCAGTTTAAGGACGGTAGCAGGTTTGGAGCAGTTTTCCGAATATACTAAGTATATACCGGCATATTCTTGGAATATGCTAAGAACCCACCTGGGCTTGCCCCCCTAGGGGCAACCCAAAAAATCTATAGGGACATTTAATCCTTTGTCTCTATAAGATGGTGATTTGGAGGCATTCTAAAAACTATATGGACATTTACGCTATAAGATTCTTCTGGTAAAGTGTATTTTGGTAGACCAATGACTTTGTAATAAGTTTTGAAGGTATAGGGCGTTTTAACCATTAGGCTTAATGCAATGACATTTTGGTAGTTTTTCCTTTATAATTCCCATCAAGATGAAGGAGTTGCATTGTGACAAATAATCATGCTAAATAGTCACGCTGAGTGTAACGGACGACTGCATTATACAGCACCCCTCCGACATGGCACAATCCCCGCCCTCCAATCCAAGCCTGGAGGGCCAGATATCAGCGACACAAGGGGAGGGGGCTGTATAATGCAGTCTACCCGAGTGTAACTGTGTTGTCATTATATGTTGCTCCATCCAATATTGGATTGTCTAGAGGCTTTTGCCAAATGGGTTATTATATTAGGCCTAACAATAGTAATGTCTCGTAAAATACTATTGTTAGTTTCTAAGCATAAAGCAAGGACATAACTTTTGGGTTGCCCTTAAAGGGAACCCTAGGTATATTTCAAGTATATGCCCAAAATATGTGTGGGCTTATTAGGGTTTTTGGTATATTTCAAGTATATGCTAATATATGCCCAAAATATACCAAAACTAGTCTAAACTTGATATGGCCAGCAACCTTTAGGTCATCCATATTGTTGGGCGAGCCCCGTCGACGTTGTTCATGCATCCTTATTTATTCTCCATAACCACGCCCCAGCTCTGTTTCTGTTTCTCATTATGTTGCATCATTATGCTGAATCATGGGGGTTACATCAACCCTATTCGATTTGAAAAAATGATGCAGACTTCCCTTGTCCTGGTTAACAAAAGCCCTTATCATTCTCTGGAGACGGAGGAGTAAAGGTATTCAGCATGCAAAAGACGCATTTTTTTTATAAAAGATTTATTGGTTATCTGTGCATAGTTATATTGATTGTGCATAGTTATATTAATTGCAGTTGCACATCGATCCTCTGTTTCTTTAATATCCATAGCATCTGAAATTGGTTAATAAACTATAAGCTAGAAGTCATAAGAACAGACAAATATCTACTAGAAAAAATGAGGCTTTGATTTTGAGTTTGGAAATACAACAAAAGGTAGATCAGATTCCATGTAGTTGTGCAGGTCAGGTCTTGAGCTCCATTGTATGTATTTGGATTTTATATGAAGAGGATTCTTATGCCCTTCAAAGTACACCTTGGACTTCCATGACAAAATGATAGACACATAAATCTGGGATAATGCTTTGATGAATGAATCATGAAGGGTTGATTAGTAGCTGTGTTGTAGGTGTTCCAATTCAATCAAGCAAGTTTACACAGATTATAATACTCATGTCTATATATAAGAAGGGTTCTTAGTCCATATCAAGCTGGTTCAAATAAAAGGTCAATACTGCGAAGTGTATATAAGGCATCAGAACTTTCAACATGGTCACTGCCATCGACAGGACATGCATGAGGAGCATATCTTACTCAGCTCCCTAACAATGGTGGTCTAGGCAAGTTGTTGTCAAAGATGGAGCCGCACTTGAAAAAGGTCTTGCTACACCTGTATTAAATAGCACATCGTATTATAGAGGGCATCATATCAGATTCGAGCACATGAGCCAGTGGTACATGAAAAATACTTAAAAAGGGGGTGAAGCCACTAAATGACAGCTCGTGTCGAATATAAAATGTGGCGCTCTCCATAAGAAATGAGTTTTTCAACATAATATTCACAACATTGGCAATAACATCAATTGAAGATGACAAAAATACCTAGATCACTTAAGTTATCAAGCTTGATACCATGACAGAAAAAATCTTACAATAGCCATTGATTGAACGCCAGTTGCCACCATCAAAATCTCTGCATAACATGGCAAAGCCTATAAAAAGCGCACCTAACAGATCTCTACAATTAGTAAAAGAAACAGAACAAAGACATAACTTATCATCAGATGCAGCAGATCAGTTTGATCTAGATTTCTCACATGACTATAAATTATATTGTTTCAACTTAGAAAGGAAATTAATGATTAAATCTACCACCAACTTCAGTAATAAGATAACTTCCACAAATTAACCGATAAATTTAACAAAGGGGCCCAACAATAGAACTAGCACATAATACTAATGACTCGACCAGATGTAGGTTTTCCCTTGCAACTTTCACAATCTTTGTATGTGATAGAAACTGGACATACCCTTCCAACTTCAGCACCAAGAGACTTCAACATTTGTGCCCAAGCAATTTATGATTATAAGCACCAAGTCCTTTATTTAGATTCTTACATTCTTCGTGAACACCACCAAGAAAAATGATTAAAATAGCTTACCTTCTCTATCACAATAATGTAGCAAGCCATATGAGATACAAAAACTACAATGGGACAATCTATGCCCGGCTGTAAGCACATGCAGGTGCCTCCCATAGAATAATTGCCATTTAATTTCTGTCCCAATGTAATAAATAACTACTTATGCTCAGCATTATCAAGTTTTTGTTCCACAGATATATACCCAAAATCAGAATGATGCTTATTCAATGAGAGATGCCCACGTATGTCAGGGTTTGGCATTAGATCATCCAAAGTTTATACAAGTAACTTATGCCCAGCATCGATGGGCACACATTGCTACTCGGGCTAGTAATGCAGTGAATTGCAATTTTTATGTCATCCACATTCTTTGGGAAATGCGTCAAGTAAAAGCCCAAGACTTTATACTGTTTCTTTAAGCCACTAATAACCGGAGGATTTGTAAAAATATATTTTGTATGCAATCATAAATAAGCATATGCAGATTTTCAGGGTTGCCTTCAGGTAAAAGAGGCATTTGGCCAGTTCCTGCATAACTCTGCCAGGTGAACTTCCTGTAAGGATTTATATGCAGACAATACCAAAGCTAGATGCATCCACCACGTGAGTATTCACCTCTATCTGCAACCTGGGGTCATGTACAACATTCTACCTCTATAGTCTGTGGGTATTTTTCAGTTTTTAAGTTTACAAGTGCCAAATTAGCAAGTTTGACAATCAAATTGCCATCCTTCCTATGCTTCACCAGTAAATAGAAGGATATGAATTCTATGGATCCATATTAAGTTTGTGTTCCTATGAATCACAACAAGGCTATGTAAACTCCTCATTCCCTTGGCAATGTGGAGCATAATGTCAATTGACTTCTCCAGGGAAAATTGACTAGCTAAATTAAATTTTTTCTTATTGTCTCTAAGGCTTTTCAAATCCATATGCATAAGTTCTATGACAAGGCTATTATGTTTTTAAGTTCTGAGTGACTTAATATCCGTACTAGATGGGCTAAATATGCAGGTTAACTTCGTTAACACTTTGTATTCAACTTTAAAATCGTTGTCAACGAAAAACTCTTTGATTGTCAACGAAAAACTCTTTGATAGCTTGGCATTCCCCCACACTAAAGCATGTTCCTAACAGTTCCAAAACTTCCTCTTCCCAAACATTTCTTTACTTTAAAATCCCTTTCCTTAACCAGAAGTCATTGCACATGCCTGCCACCCTCTAAATTTCTTTCCTTCTCGCACTTTTCCAAAATGCCATATGCGTGATCCCTGGTTATAATAGGTCCTTGCTTCGCCATAAATTCAGCATTGTAAAGTAAGTCAGGAAGAGGAGAAGCCTCCTTAGACAAAGTTTGAGAAATCCTGGACAGAAAGACCATAACAGCAAGGCAGTATTTCTTACCAAAAAACATGAGAAGGGGAGATACAATCAGTGCCAATTTGGATGTGGATTGATCTGTTGAGCGTTAACTTTTAGAAATGAAAGGCAAGCTGATTACCTTAAGAAATTGCCATGCTATGAAGGCTGTTCTTCTTCTCGCTACAGGTTTTGACCAGTATCCATTTTCATGTTTGTCTAATGCCGCGAACTATTTTACCCCACCCATTCAATGCAACAGGTAAATCTTGTATGGCTGCTTGTGTCTTGGTTGGACGACGACCAGACCTGCACTGGCCGGTTAGATGGTTTGCACAGCCGCTGTCCAACAACAGGGGCTACCGCCAGTTTACAGCCGATAGGGAGTTTTGAAGCAGTTTTCAGCATATTCCAAGTATATACTAGTATATACCCAGAACATGCCAAAAACCCACATAACCAAGGGATTGGCCCCTTAGGGGCAACCCAAAAAGAACTCGTCACACTGCCCATAGTTGATAAATAAGGCGAAAAAAAGGGGAATAAAAAAGGAACCCGTTAGACTGCCTGCTGACCTTCAGCAGCGGAGGAATGTACCACTGTGACGGTCATCTATGGCCTACACTTCACAAGGAAGTGCAGAACCGGCAATCGCGCTCAAGTCAGCAGGCTTCACTTCATCGTCCGGGTTATGGGATTTGTCTATGCATTTTCAGCATAGTTCCTAGTACGAACTATAGAACAGATCCTGTTCAAGTATAGTCGTGTTAGTCTTGCTTTATTTCTTCTTATATACATTTTGCAATTTTACGACCGAGGCCTGTGGGATATACATTTTATGCCATGCCTGTAGCCTTTTATCTGTTGCTGCATAATCACGTCTTCATCTTTTCCGACGAATGATGATAGCGCCAAGACTATTCTGTATCATTCGGGGCTAACTCCGTTTCTTTTCAAGCTTCCTTTGTTTTCCCATTTTATGATCTGTTACTTCTCTGTGCGGAATACCCTCTGTGCAAAAATTCATGCACAATGATGAGCAGTGCAAAATATACCTGGATGAGTAAGAGCCTAACTGCTATTAAGTGCATCAAGCATTGAAGTAAAGGAAATGCTCGTTTTGAATAGTTACAGGTGTGATAAACAAATAACGGGCCGAGAGTTCGCTATAGAGAAGTTTTTTCTCTTGCTGGAGAACAATTTCCAAAGTGCTTTACTGTACTTAAATTCTAGACTATTTGCATTTTGCCTGGTGCACAATTTCCAATTTGTTATTTGGCCCTTGAATTCTAGACTCTTGGTATAATTTAGAAGTATGTGGAGAGGCGTCCAATATTGGTTTCTTATGCTATCTGAATGTAGTCAAAGCAGAAAAAGTTTCTCTAGCAATGAACCAATATTTGAATAAGTCGTGTTTACTGAGTAAAACCAATGTTGCAGGTATGCACAGGACAGCTCATTTTTAGGAATAATGAGCTTACCTAATAACGGCTAGATCCATGCAGTTAAGCAAGCGTTCAAGTTGCCTAATGGTTGAAACCTCCATTCATGCAAAAGTGCCAAGCGAGGATTGATGTAGTTGGTCCTGAAACAAACTCTGATTCAGTTCTCTGTGGTAATTGTTAGATGTAAATTTTGAATAAATGTGAGTTTCATTTGTGAAGCCATTTTTGTGAATTTTGAACACTGTAACTTGTATTTTCAAGCTTTATTCTGCACATTTTTAAGAACAGGCAGTTTAAACTTGAACATGAAGCTGGAAATATATCCAAACCAAACAGGTGAAGAGAGGTCTGTAAGACTCTTTTACAGTGTCAGATTAGAATGAAAAGGGATTGCCAGAGAAAAAGAATGAGATAACACAGGTTAGAAATGCTACTTACGCCACACTTAAAAGAAAAATGAAGATACAATTTAGACAGGTACAAATATCCTTTTTCATATTTAGGAAGTCGAATTCTAGTACAAAATATCCCTTTTCTGAATAACTAGTAAATGCACCACTTTACGTCTCTTTGAACCAGGCTGATGCCTTAGAATTCAAATATGGAGCCCAGAAATTTGGGAGATCACCAGATCAGTCATGATACTTCATAGTTAAGCCTAACCACCATCGTCCTGTTATAAACTGTTATTTCTTTCAGAAATGGCATAAACTCCGACCACTCCTTATAAAACTTGGCATTGGTGTGGAACAACCATCAGACTGTTTCAAACAATAATAACATGATTACATTCAGAGATGTCCACACAGGCAAGATAAAACAAGATGCTTACCTTACAAAGCTCCAAAAAGAATTGCCCATGCTCAGTTGTAGCCAACTTGGCTGGATCATCGTATTTTCTGATTAATGATCTTTTGATAATAATAAGGTTAGAATAAGAATGCAATAATAAGTAACCAGAAAAAACGCACTACTTACTCCCAGTCTCTGCAATCAATTCTCTCTGTTTGCTCTCCATAAAGGCGAGGAGGTTTTTCCATCCCTAGGCGTCTATTTACAACTTTTTTCAAACTTTTGATGATTTCATCCACTGTTCAACTCATACCATGAAATATCGGAACATACCATGATGTCTTAGAAGGGTGGCTGCTTCCAAGCCCACCTTAATGCACAAAAGATGTTAAGAATCATTATCATGCCAGAATGCTAAATTCAACTTGCAAACCAGATAATAAATAATAAAAACCTAAGCCACATCAAGGAGAAAGATGTATACCACTCCTCTTAGAACGTGATTGCAATAGTAGACATGCATTTGATGTTGCATTTTGCTTGCATTGGTTCTTTACTAGCTGGACAACTTATAAATTACATTACAAATCCCATGATTTGTAACAGAGAGAGAAACAGATGCAAAAAACATCTTCATAACCATCTCCACTTGCACCAAAAAATCTCCAAGTTGGAGCTAAGACTGATCAACAATTTCATCGCGATCAAGAATTCTGTCTTGCAAATATTCATGATCACCATCATAATGCAGCACCTTCAACATTTTCCATTGTTTTAGCAGTAAGATGAAATCAACACACTGAGCATCATACCTGGCACTTCCGACGTAACAAGTCCTTCTACACTACAATATGGCCGGTAAGATATTCTGTACTCAGTCGGATCTGTACTTCTAGTATACATGACTTTTTGGGTAACTTGGTATATTTGGCATGGACCGTTACGAACAAGACTACTATTAACATTCTCCTGCTTGAGCCCTGACTCATTGCTCAACACTTTTGCTGCAAAGTTACAAAATGCAATGAGACAAATAACAAACCTGAGATACAACTAGCCTACAATGACAATTTACATTTGCAAAAATTCTTAACACCTCAGAATCAGCAGAGAGAAAAGTAACGTATTCACATCTATTTTCACATTCCTTGTACAAGTTTCATTTAGTTTAATAAGAAAGTCCTCTAGTTCAAACTCTGTTTTGTCCTCCAAATTTTGGCTCTTTACCAAGATCGTCGTCAACCAAAAGAGCCTGAATGAAGAACAGTGAACAAATTATCTTATGCATCGACAGCCTAAGACTTTAATGCACAGGACGGCATTATCTTCTTTTGTCTGTTCAATTTTAGTATACCATTTTGATAAAATTTTCTTTTCCGCCCCTTGTGATTCGTATACAATTGTGTCCTGCAGATCCAACTTTTAGCTCTATCTAAACGAAATCTAACGGGAACAATGAAGCTTTGGAAACAGTGGTAGCTTTAGATACAAAATTCAAATTGGAGGAATGCATGCAGGCAGCCTAACATGCATTTTAAATACGGAAGAACAGGGGACACACCTGCATCAAGAAAACTAATTTCTGATTGCAGTGTTGGCGCTGGAATATTGGTTCATCCTTTAAAAAAATTGCAGCGCCAAAATTCTGAGACGCGCTTGAGATTTCAGCATAACCCCTTATATCAGGTCTTGTCATGGTCTTTTGGGGAATATTCTTGGGTCAGAATTTGAATTTCCTAGCCCTTGAATTATTACTGAAGATATTTGTCTAATCTTATATAGAATATAGAATTTGGATATGGAACCAGCCAAAATATGCATGATGAGGAACGATAAACTCGAATCAAGAGTCTAGATTAGTTCTACTAATACTAAAGCGGCACAGCTTTAGACTAAAACATGAGATGACGTGCTTGGTTAAACAGGCGCACCCTTTAACCTTTAACCTCTTTGGACATGGCCTTTAGGGCCCTCCCATGCTATAAATTTACCTTAAGCTAGGTTCCAACACTCAAGGACGAACAAGGACACAGCATGAGGTACAAGCACTCATCTATGACAACAAACTAAGACTGAATAGCAACAAGAATAAAATTAGGAGAGCATCGTGGAAGAGACTTGATTGACAACATCTTCAGCAGGGAAATAATGGAGGTTGATGTGCACCTGATGTATGACAAGACCATCTTGACACCAAAGAATGATGAAAGGCTGAAGATACGACAAGGTCACGGGGACAACTTTATACATACACGAGCATAGATGCCATCACTGTAGCAAGTTAACAGGAACTTGGGAACATAGTAGAGGTTAAGATCATCAAACAACTAGACCTTCAAACCATAGCAAACCTTATCAACACAAGCGAGAAGATGCTCCTCGCCGACTCATAAAGGGTTATAGACCATTGCTAGTTTTATAGATTGTCACAGAGAGTTATAAGACTGTTATCGTTACAAGATGCTCCACGCCATCTCACAAAGTGAGTTACAACTCTATGAGAATCTCTTTATAGTAAAATTAGTAACAGTGAGAGAGTTATAACTCTATGTGACAGTCTTTATAGTAAAATTAGTAACAGTGAGGAGCATCTTTGTGAGGTGGTGAGGAGCATCTTGTCACTTGTGTTATAAGGTGTGCTATGTTCTGAAGGTCCTGTTGGTTGATGATTTTAACCTCTACTATGTTCGCAAGTTCCTGTTGAGCTGGCTGAGTGATTGCATCTATGCTCGTGTATGTAAGGATTTGTCCCCGTAACCTTTGAAGGACGTTGTTGTTGATCTTCAACGTGTCTTCATTCTTTGATGTCAAGATGGCCTTGTCATACATCAGATGCACATCGGTCCCCATTATTTCGTTGTCGAAGATGTTGTCAATCAAGTCGTCTTCCATGATGCATTCTTTAAGTATCTCAACCAAGCCGTGATCGAGCCTTGATTGCTGGTCCCACATATGTTGGTCCTCGCTCTCCTGGTTTTGTGCTTGTTGCTCTTTAGTTTCTCGTTGTTCATCCTTTTCAAGTTTGTCATAGATGAGTACTTGCTCCTCATGATAGGCCATGTGTCCTTGCTCTTCCTTGAATGTTGAAACGTAGCATAAGTGTTGAATTTATAGCATAGGAGGGCGTTAAAGGCCATGTCCAAAAAGGCAAATGGTTAAGGGATTTGCCTTTAGAATCTCATTATGAACTGTTGGGTGTCAAAACCCACAGACGCAATGTAAAGTGGTTAGGAGCAGGGCCCAACTAAGCAATGTAGTGTGGTGTGTGGTCACATGTCCTGTTGCCTAGTGGCGTGACGTTAAAATACTATCTATCTATCTTTTTTATGAAGTCTAAATTGTGTGCCTTTTGTGTCCTCTTTTTTTGTAGAACTAATCTGGGCTCTCGATTCGAGGGGTCACGACGTGGACTAGTCTTGACCATCAATCAAGTTTGATGCAAGACACATGCATGCTAAAAGTACTGGGCCTTGGATCGATCAAATCCTCATCGTTCCAATTAGAGGGGGATCCGAATCTAACATTTACACTACAACTTTATAATATAAGATATTTCCACGTGCTTTGAGATATGAAAGCCTTAATGAGAGTTCAATAGCAACGCAATATTGCTTTCATCATGCAGAAACTTGGAAGCCTAATTGCTTTTAGGCTACAAAAAGATATAATTCAACTACTTTATTCATCCCAATTGGTGTTTTAAGCCTAGTTGTTTTTAGACTGCCAAAAAGATATGATTGAATTACTCCTTTATTTATTGCATTGGTGTTTGCATTTTAATGGTGTTAAACTATTTTTGCTTCTACAAGGAAATATTGTACCTTTTCTTAGTGGAAAATGAAGTCTTCTTCGCCCTAGTTCATTCTCTCCATTAGACCTTAAGAAATTTTAAAATGTTAATTATTGTAATTTCTGGTAACGAGGGCATGGGCCAATTTTTTGCGTTAATATGCCAAATCCATGACATCCTTTCCATTCCTGGGAAATCTTTTCTTCCCTAAGCCGCATTACATTAAAGAGGGACTCATGCAATTCCCACTTTTTTTCGGAACCCTATTTTTTAAGGTAAAAGGACGTGTAAATCATTTTGTGTTCCTTTATTGTTTGAATAAGAGACTCTTATCTAGTGTGAAAATTAAGGGTTACAAGTAGCCTCCTTTTCTCGGATGACGAGTCGAGAAACAAAAAAACACAAACAAAACTAATGAAATAATTTACTTTCTACAAACAAAGCGATAATATTCAGTGAATTTTTATTAATAAAAGATAGCATTACAATGTAGTGTACAGTGGACGGAGAGACCATGGCAGACCTGTCATTTCCATTTAAAAGAACATGAATAAGTATACACATCCTTTTCTCGGATGGCGAGTCGAGAAACAATAGAACACATCTAAGACCACCGACACAATTTATTTTCTCCAAACAAAGTGCTAGTTTTCAATGAATTTTTATTCATAAATAATATCTTTACAATGTAATTTACGATGGAACCATCATTCAATTTAATTGGGATTGTTTTAATTTTGGGAAATTCTTTATATTGCATTTTTTAGTAACATATTTTTTGGGTTGCCCCTAGGGGGCAAGCCCTGGTCCATGTGAGTTTATGACATATTCCGGGTATATGCAAGTATATGCTAGGAATATGCCAATGACTGCTTCAAACCTGCTATCAGCTGTAAAATGGCGGTGGCCGCTGTTGTTGGGCAGCCACTTTAGGAACCGGCTAACCGGCACCAAGGCAAAAACAGCAGTCACGGACGGTTGCACAGCAGCAGATCAAGCAGCCGACCAGAGCAGGAGATCGGATTGAGAGAAGAAACAGACGACCACGGCAGACAACGGAGGAGAGCAATCGAAGGCAGTAGATTGGAAGTGTACTTGGAGCGACGGATTAGAGCAGGCAGGAAAGTCCGAGCATTTGTGGACCTTGTTAATTCTGTTCTTTCTTCTCATTCATCAGCAGTTATTGCTCAGACTCCTGGTATCTCCAACTACGTGTCAAAAACAAGGATAGAATCTAGCATGGTACTTGCTCTGATGCAGACACTGGAAGTTATTGATTTGGATCACCCAGGAAGAAACTGTTAGACTACTTAGAGCAGCAAGCATATTCCGGATGGAGATCCCAACAGCAGATCCGATCAGAGCAGAGGAGGGATTCAGCATCAGACCAGGGGTTCAAAGCAAATTCATTCAGCAGCTGCCGACCAATATTTTGAAGCAGAGAGCAAGCAGATCATCCATCATTCCAGAAGATCTCTTGGGCATTTCATTGCTGTTCGATTGATTTCAGCTATATTCAGAGATAAGTATGTCAATTATTTTGTTATACAAATCTAAATTATGAACTATGAATATGAGATAAAAGCTATGGATATTCTCTGTATTCAGATCTAATACGATGAATATAACTCTAGTTCATGATCATATAATTTGTTGGTTATGCACATCATATCTCAATTTCTTACCTGGGATTCTTGTATCATCTCACGAAGTCGGGAACTGCTCCAAAGCTCACATTATTTGGGTTCTATTTTTTGCTTGCTTTTGTGGGAGCTACAAGTAAGTATCTTCATAGTTTCTGTACATGTCTGCTCTTATTTGTTGCTTAAATGCAAACGAAAACTTTTGTGTTAAATCTCTCTAAAAGGATAAACTCTGCTAGCTCATGTAAACAAGATATTACATCTGCATATCATGCTCTATAGTTTATGCATCTGACTGTTAAGTTGACTTTTCCTCATATGGCATCTGCATATCATGCTCTATAGTTTATGCATCTGAGTTGCTGATTTCCATTCTTTCTGATGTATACATAAGTCGCACATTTATTACCTAGAATAGTCAAGTTGTCAACTTTACATTGAGTTAGCTTTTAACAATTCTGAGCTTGAAGTCATGATCATTTCATGATTACATTCAGGATCCATTCTCCGCTGCTCGGACAATGGTAAACAATGAGTTCAAAATCAGATCCGATGGTCTGCTTGATTGCAGATAGAAAGAGGGAAGGAAGGAAAGCAATATGCAAATTTTCAGTCTGAAAGGAGTTTGGACCCAGTGAGCAGTGCCGGTGTGAAGATGGCATTGGAAGCTCTTATGTTGCACAGTCTAGGTATCTTGGGCTACATAACAAATAGGTGATTGCTAGGCATTACTTTTTGGTGGTGTGACATTAGAGAAAATATGGGGTCTTAGAATATCCTTTTAAAAAATGCTTGGAATTCCACATCAGATTTTGCAATCCACCATAAGGGGATTGCTCTTTGTTCAAATGGCATGTCTACATGGCAAGGGGGATGCCCCAAATATTTAGAAAGTAGTGCATGAAATCCCATAAAGATATGTTAGATATTTAGGAATCTTGTTTACGTGAGGTCTGAAATAACTACAATGTATTGCATCGAGAATCCAATAGTTAATGCATGAAAAAAAACACAATTCCCAATTAGTAGTTTCGTATCAGCACCAAACTGGTTTAGGGTTCTCAAGCAGCCTTCATGGGTCTAGCCTAAACTCAACTCGATCAAGCAGGCCAGGGTAACATTCTAATCTAGTTTTGGCATTTGATTTCTTTGTGATCATGGTTTTGATTCAGGGTTTCTTTTCTCGTTTCAGATGCCAAGATCAGGAGCAGATTCCATTTTCTTATGCAATAACAAGAATGAAGAAGGCGAATGGGAAAAGCTCCATCTCAGAATTGGTTCCTGGGTGACAATGAGGCCTGTTGCAGGTGGCTACCATGGTGTCAAAAGAGCTAAACAGTCAGACTGTTCAGCCCATTGGAAGGGACGAGTAAAAGAATTTGTTTTTGGACCTGGAGGTAAGGTTGTAATGGATCTGATTGTGGAGCATGCATATGACTCACACGACATGGCAAAGGAGTCTATTTCAATGAAGCATTCCTTTCCTTCTCTTGAACCCAATTCGCTTTGCTCCTCGGATTTTACTGATGTTGTTTCAGCCAAGAGCATAACTAGTGTACTTGAAGTGTACCATTGCAGAATTGGTCATCTGTTGTTCAAGGATTCGACCACGAGGAGCTTGAAAGAAAGAGGTATATGGTTTCATGCATATCATTACAGTATATCAGATAAAGGAATTGGAAAGCTGGTAGAGGTTGATCTACCAGATCTGAAACTTATGGGTACTGAGTTTGGTGACTGCAAATTGTTGACAGCATACCGAGATCATTTGGGCAGAGAAGTATTTAAGAATATTAGGGAAAGAGGAGTAGTGAGATGCTCATTTAAAGTGTTTCTTCCAATTCATGTTTTCTCTTATTTATTTCAATCTGAAACTTCAATTAGGATTGCACCACAGACTTATACAATCTGAGGTGTATCCTCCAATAGTCTGGAGAGTATATTTTCTGGCCAGTGGAAGGAAAGGGATCATGAAACCGGGCAGCAAATCACAAGGTGCACTCCTGCAAATGACACATTTATATTTAAGTGAGGATTGGCAAGTTTTAGCATCAGGTTTTACATTTGCATATATCTGTTTTACTTGATTCTCATTGTATTGAATACATTTCTGATTTCTATGGTGTTAAACAGGTACAAATTGTGTAGCCAGATGCTATACATCAATTTTTTTATTGAGAGAAGGAAGCGTGTATGGGAGAAATGCCACTGGGCTTGGAGATCAGTAGAAGATCATGGACAGAACTCACCCCTTATGGATTTAGTCATTGGTTTTGATGACAGCTCGAAGAAGGTGCTGCATGTTGAGGAAGAATGGACTTTACATAAATGTCGGGAGTTCTTGAATACATGTGCAATGAATGGTGACTTCTATTTCCTTTTGAATGATAGAAAGATTGGTTATAGAAGGGAGTGTTCTGTAAAATGCAAGGAATGTAAATCTCCATCTACATTGTGCATCAAATACTTGGTGCTTTAATGGATAGAAAAACATAAGAAAGGCAGTTGGTTTTGCAGGTTCAATTCCTGCAGCTATGTCTAAATTTGGTTGCTATTTAACAATATATTTCTTGCTGTACTTTACCATTCCTGTGAACTAATACTTGTTGAATCCAAAAATACATATGCTATAACCTTTGCTGATTAGTTCATGTAAGACTTTGCTGTTTTGCAAGACTTTGATTAGATATGATACTGAATTGGCAGTGTTTTGGTTTATGTGAACTGCTGCAATCTCAAGTGCTTGTTATTCATTGTTCACAACATGATGAAATCTTAGACATGTCTTAGAAGATTGATTACTGCTAGATATATTACTGTCTTATATATAACTTGGGTTTGGAAAGGCTTTCATATTCATGCTTGCTCAATAACCATGCAACTGCTCGACTTTAATCTTAAACAAATGGTTATTTAGTTGAACAAGCTGGAACTTTAGAAGTCATAAGTAACAGATGGGAATTTTTAGCAATGGAACCATATTAACAATTAGGGACCCAGGCACCAAAAACAGATGGGTTTTTTAGCATCTAAATTTCAATGACAGTTAGAAAGTCTGGCACAAAAAAAAAACAGATAGCATTTTTGATCAATGGAAACTCGTGTACAATTAGAAACTTGAGCCCATGCAATACAACTCGAGAAATGAAGAGACAATGGTATTCAGCTTACACTTAAACATGATCATTGACAATGATCATTGACAGCTTAAGACAATGGTATTCAAATTACACTTAAAATGCATTGAAGGATATATTCAGAAAGCAGATAAAAAGAATGTATACACAGCATGCATGCAAATAGACATTAGATTACATGTTCCCAAAAACTTTCAGAGTTTCAGAAAAAACTCAGAATACTTGAACATAAGTAGACAATGGTGAATATATTTAAAACATTGAAGAATAAACTCAGAAATCAGAAGGAAATAGACAAGAAATACATGATATTGAAAGCAGATTGTATATTATATACTCCCAAAAACAACCGTCACTTGGACGAATTTACAAAATGCCCGTACATAGCAGGCATGTTCCATCACAAAAAGAGGTAGCATCATAAGTTATGGAGATGAGTTATGGAGATTCATATACATGGTCGAGAAAACAAAAGCACAACATTGAAAAAAAAAAAACACAGGGGTATCCTAGGCACGTCTAGCAGGCGGCATCCTGAGCTCCATATGCAAGTCATTGCCATCAGCTTGAATCACCATCTCCAGAAGGCGCTCATGGTCTGAATGAAGACGGTCTAGCCACTGCTGAACCTTTTCAGAAACTACAGCTTCTTTTCGAACTAGGCGCTCCACCTCCACACAAGAAAATTTGGCGACATACTTGATCCTCTTGCCCGGGTGGCTAGATTCACAGATTCGTCCATAGGAACCCTGGCAGTGATCTTGATTCTGGCCATGTTCGTTCCGATTCTGGTGGGTATGGTTCTGGGAATTGGAAGGAAGATGAAGAGCTCGATTCCAATCGAGTGCAATGGAGTGCATGCATACAAATGCATTGTTCTGTCTAAAAAGGCGTGCCATGCAATCAATGCCTTCGTCAACTGATTTTTTTTTTTTTACTATTGTTGGTGAACTATTGTGCATGTTAGTGAACTATTGGTCACATTTGTTAATGGTCACATTTGTTAATCTTTATGAAGTTTATGGTTCAAAATTGAACCATAAACTTTATGAACCATAAACTTTATCAAAATTGAACCATAAACTTTATAAGTGAACTTTATGAAGTTTATGGTGAACCTTGTAACCCTTATGGTCACATTTGTTAATCTTATGAAGTTTATGGTTCAAAATTTTGCAAAGCAATGTGCATGTTCATATGCAAAGCAATGGTCACAAATTTGCAAAGCATAACTAGCATGTTCATTATGCAAAGCAATGGTCACAATTATGTTTATCATGGTCACCATTTTGCAAAGCATTGTGCATGTTCATATGCAAAGCAATGGTCACAATTTTGCAAAGCATAACTAGCATGTTCATTATGCAAATCAATGGTCACAATTATGTTTAATATGGTCACAATTTTGCAAAGCAATGTGCATGTTCATATGCAAAGCAATGGTCACAATTTTGCAAAGCATAACTAGCATGTTCATTATGCAAAGCAATGGTCACAATTATGTTTATCATGGTCACCATTTTGCAAAGCATTGTGCATGTTCATATGCAAAGCAATGGTCACAATTTTGCAAAGCATAACTAGCATGTTCATTATGCAAAGCAATGGTCACAATTATGTTTATTATGGTAACAAGTATTATGGAAACTTAGAATTGTATTTGAAGTTTGATGTTCATACAAGTATTGCAATTGAAAATCCGAAAGAGAGTTTAGGGTTGAGAAACCTTGTATTGATTTGCTCTAAAATTCTGCCATAACAGTCTCAAAAGGGTGGGTGAGGAATGGATCCACGTGGAAAGGGTTGGGCTCTTCCCATGTGGACCCAATCCAACTTAAAATTGAAAACAACTACCTTATATATGACTAGTTTTTTTTAAGACCTAAGCATGTGGGATATTTCAACCACTACAGCTATTTAGGGTTTCAGAACTCGACCTTGGGAAGGAGCAGCTGAGATGGGTTTTAGAACTCTGCCATGTGCTTGTGTTAATCTTCCATTGATTGTTAAGTTCCAATAAAAATCTGCACAAGATGGTTGATACAAAAATCTGCACAATTTGATACAAGAATTTGCACAAAATCTGATACAACAATACAACTGTACAATGGGTTTCTGATATGCACAAATTAAGATACAAAATATAACATCTTCAAGTGTGCCATACATTACTTGCTCGAAGTGTGCCATACATTACAGATCTGATACAAATGCAGTTGCTATAAAGTTTGAGATTCATAAGAAATCAGATAACAATATACTTGGTTCCAATTTTTTGTCTCTTGCTTCTTCACTCATTTAGTTTATTCTTGCCATTCGATTCTGACCAAGCCCGTTGTCAACATTTCTTCATAGCAGCTGCCATTGCATCATGCAAAATTGGCGAGGCACGTCTTGCCACATTCTCTTCATGTCTTGCTAGCACTCCTCTATAGAACCATTGTCCCATTTGGACCAATGGATTGGATTGACGAGAAGTTAGATTACGCCACCTCGAGTCTTCCCTATTGAAAACCATCTTGGCTTGCTTATGTGATTTTTCCATGCCTTGTGTGTTCCATATGGCCAAGCTGCCATACCTATCTGCAAACCAAGGCCCATGTGCAAAAATTATATGCACATAATGTGTAACTTCGCTCTCCCCCCATGCATCTATGTATGCCTTTGTAAATGCATTAACAGCAGCTCGGAATTCCAGCTTCTGTTCAGCAGTAAAGTACTGTTTCTACAACAACAAATTTAAGTTGGACAAGGCATTCCATGCATGCCTTTTTCTGGTTCTTCCATTAGTGGTTCTGTCCATCTCTGCATCTACAAGTTTTTTCCCAAAGTCCCATACACCTACCTTGGCACTTTCATTGCATAGAAAGTGCTTTGCCCTCTCACCTCCAATAAACACCTTGGCTGGAACCGAGCTTCTTCCATTGGAGGACTGTTTAGTATCCTTTTCCAGCTTTACACATCCACCATGCAATCCTGCAGTTGATAAGACTGTCTCCACTCGTTCAATAGCTTCTTTTAGTTGCTTCTCATCCTTAATGTTCCAGACAAAGCACTCTGAAAGCCAAATCATCTTTTCTACTATCCTAACAAGAGCATGCAGTGTACAAATGTGAACTCTATCCAAGGGAATAGGCAAAATTGTCTATCAGGAGCTAAACTCTGATTACATTTGAGAGTACTCTTTGAGGAGCCATTTTTTGTTTCTTTCAAAGTCTCACAGCAATACAAGCACATTCGAGAAGTCTTTGCACCAGAAGACCTAATATTATACATGGCTTTCTCAGTTTTCAAATCTGATGCCAAGTGGAAATTAATCAAAAAAGAACCAAAACCTTCAACACAAACCTTCTTACCTTTATTATAGCTGTCCACAAGCATAGGTATACCCGTCTGCTCAAAGACCCATTTCAGCACTTCATGATTCTCCTTCTGAACTTGGAAAAGGCCCAACCACCAGGTATGATCCTCGGATTGAATTGAAAACCACTCGGGGTCTCTATCCTTCCTCTTTAACATTTTTTGCTGTTCATAATCTGCAGCAAATGCCCGATTCATGAGTGTCAAAGACACCCTTTCATACTTGACTTTGTGGCTGAGTTCCATTTCATCAAGCTTCAAACAAACCTCCAGCTGGCTTTTGTGAATGCTATCTTCATGTATATTATAGAAAACTACCATAAATTTCAGAATGCACTCCAGGTCAAACCACAAATTGTTTCTCTCATTGAGACTTATAATTTTGTTGTCATTGGGGATACCTTTTTTAGATCTTGGCCCTGAAATAGTGAATGGTGCTTCACACTTAATCGAGTGCATTCCTCCAAGGATCTCTTCAACCATGGTGTTTCTCCTTGCCCTGACAAGATTCAGATGGTGTGGCCTTGGAACCATAACTTTATTTGTCCCAACCATGTTCAATGCATCCAGAATTGCTTGAAGAGCAACCTATAAGCTTCTTTGTACTAATTCCAAAGAAAATCACATACATTTTGAATTTTATTTGCATCCATTTTAGAACTCACCTCATGAAGAAGCATGTCATAACAGATTTTTTAAATCAGAATTCTCGGGTGAATTTAACATTGAAATGATTTCTTCTTTTGTGGCAATACTTCTTACAATGTTGCTAACATTCTTCCTCACACCCTTCTTTTGCCTTACTTGATCAGTAGCACTTGCTTCATAGCATAAATTCTCCTTCGAGCAGCCCCACACTTAATATTAAGTGTTTCAATTGGCTTGAATTCTTTTATTCTCTCTCTCGAAAGCACCAAGAATGATCCTCTTTGATCTCTCCAATCTCTTCGCAAGACACGACCTTTGTTCATATTCTTTCTAGCATCATTTATTTGCTGAAAGTCTTGCAAACTCTAATTGCTTGACACATTGCTTTGAAACATCACAATATCTTCCTCCCATTGAGAATTCCTTTTTTGTTAGCCGGCTGATCTGCTTATCCTTTTCCCTTCTTTGTCGCTCTAACCGATCTCTCAATTTGCACAACTCAGCTATCTCAGATCTCAAATGCAAGCAATGTGACAAATTGTTTGTGATAAACTAATTGCAAACTGATTGTGCCGGGCTCTCACAAAGAGCCCTAGCAGCCCCGACTTTCCCTCACAAACAAACCTCACAAGGCTTGTTACACAATTGAAATTTGGACATCTACCCGTGAATGGATTTCGTGGGGTAAATTTCCCCATCTTGTCTGGATATCAAAGATGCTTGGCTCCACTCAATCTCAAAGCATTATGTTCTTCTTTTGCCGACAGATTTTTTCCAAATTCGATGAAGGCAAGGTAATTCTAAATTGAACCATGGCAATGACTTGAGCTAGCGTAAAACCATCCCAAAAACTCCATTGTTGATTTTATACTGAATTCAAATGTTTCAGGTGGAAATTCAAATTTGAACTACAATTCAAAATTTCCGAGCACTTTAGAGTGAGGGAAATTTAATATTGAACTGCAATTCAAATTTTTCCGAGCAAATGCAATGAGGGAATTTCAAATTTGAACTATGATTCAAATTTTTCCGAGCAAATGCAATGAGGGAAATTCAAATTTGAACTAGATTTCAAAGTTTTCGAGCACTTACGATGAGGGAAATTTGAATTCAAACTCACACGCCCACATGAACCCTAAACCTTGGATCTCGAGCTCAAATCGTGCAGCTGTTGTCTTGGAAAACCACCAGACACCTCGCTTGAATAGGGAGATCTCAGGGCGATCTCGGAGACACGCGGAGATCTCACGAACCCATTCGAAAGCAACCCTAATCGAGATTTCCTCCTCTCTCTCTACAAATGACGTGGCATAATGGGATAGGTCTACGTGGGCTACAAGATACACTTGGATTCTATATTTATGAAGGCTAAATGCTCTCCAATATAATTAGGAAAATAGAAAAAATAAACCATAATATTTTTGGGGGCATCTTGAGACCCCATATTTTCTCTAATGTGATGGATTGGTGGCATTTGCATCCATACCAAATGTGGTTGCCAAAGTTTTTTGGTCTCTAGTCTAATAGAACTTTAAATCTCCAGTTGTGCTAATGAGATGCCTGGTGGTGGTCAACACTCTTCAATTATACACTTCACTAATAGTAATGATGATAGAAAGTTATTATTGGGGATTCACACACTTTTCTCTAGATAGCTATATGTTTGCATCTTGGGTTGTTTATGCCAAAATGCACATCGAAAATATGACTAATTTTTGCTACTAGAACTATGTTATTAAGGAAAAACAACGGATATAGAGAGAGTGAGCTATTGTTCTTGGATTGATCATTCAATTTATATGGCAGCATATCGTCGTCAATCTTGTACCAAAATGGATGGGCGAGAGTCAAGTATCCACACGAGCATGCCGCAAGATCCGAAAAGTCGCCGCTTTTCCTCATCCTTCCCTTGCAAGTTGTTACGCAACCCTCTTGCTTCAACATCGCAAAAGAGGTTCGTCCTTGAAGGCAAGAAAATAAGTGGAATCATTGTTCCTGCCTCGCATAACTTGTGCATTATTGGGCTGCCGCAACATAGGGAATGAGAGACACAAGATCTTTATGATGGACATTCTCCATATTAAGTATTGGAGGCCACACCGAGGCGGTCGCAGGGGTCGATCTATCGCTCAATGATTTTCTTGGGTTTTTTTTTAATTTTCCCCGCCGTTAGATGCAAAATTTAGAAGATCCATAGTTGAGATGGAATTAAGGACGTGGCGTGACACGCGGCATAGTTAGAATTGCAGCAAAGTGTGCATCTCGGGTTAGGCAACCCTTCTAAAATATGGAAACATCCCACTTCTAAGAAACTGGCCCATAATTGCATTTTTGGTTGTATTATCGTTTTTTGGCCGTCCGATGACACCACCTTCCACAGAATATGCTGGCTGCGAGAATCCAAGCCACCAGCATGGGGTCAACATGGGGTCAAATTGACCCCATTAAATAGGAGCATGCCTTGCACAAAAACCATGGTCTCAAGCCAAAATACAAGAGGCGAGCATGTAAATACAGCAGCATAACAGAAGTAAATTATATGGAACTGTCATTCTCTTACAAGACAAAATAACAGTAGTAAATTAAGTGGCATATGTACACACACAATCGCACCTTGCACAAAAAACCATGGCATCAAGCCAAAATATAAGAGACGACCATGTAAATACACCACCATAACAGAAATACATCAAGTGAAATTGTTGTTTTCTTAGGACATAAACATGGCATATGTACATTCACAAAACAAAACTTCAGCACAAACTCAGTTGCGCAGCTCCCCAGAGCGAGCCTGCCTTATGATGCTATCCAATGCCTGGATCTCCTGTGACAAAAGCGCCCATGCAAGGCTCATATGCGGCCTGAGAGTATGAAGCTCAGATGTAGCAACTACGAGCCGCTCCCATGCAACACAGTTCATAGCAGTATCAATTGCCAAGTAAAACCTGCAAAGCTGACGCCTAAGAATACGCGTTGAGGCCGCCATCCTATGCATTTTCGTGCCAATCTGAACTAGCTGGTTCACGAACTCCTTAGCACAAAATGTCTCCTTTAGTTCTGGTGGGTAAACTCGAGCATCAGGATGAGAGGCATCCATGCTAGAACTGATCCATGAAGGATATATGTGCACCACAGGATCAAATGCACCATCCGACACGTTCGCATCAACCTTCATTTCTAACCTGCAACAAGAATAGCAATACATAAAGGAAACTGTACAATCGCAAAATGGCCCGTGAAAGTGCACCATCAATTATATTCATTGATGAGATAGATTCTTTATGTGGCCAAAATGGGCGAAGGCAATGAAAGTGAAGCTTCTCGTCGCATAAAGACCGAGCTACTAGTTCAATTGCGTGTTTGTAAAAAGTTAGTTAATATAATTCAAGTAGGCATCATGTTCATGGATTTATGATTTGATTTGAATGTTGTACTTAATCACGCCATTTTACACCCTCGGACCCGTCTTGGCGAACTCGTAACAACATTTACGCCTAGCCATGAGGCTTTTTTATGCTATCTATAAAATTGTTCAATTACAAAGTTTCCTTTCTCCATTTCTACCAAGTATCCGTAAAAGTCATCAAGTTGCTCTCTTGAGATCTCCACCAACTCTCATATAGATCTAGCAGTGATCCCATACTATATCCTTTAGATGCGATGATGCTTGTGACTTATCCCATTTATGCCATTGAAATGATACAACATAATTTGTGATTATACTTTTGTAGGGGTTTATATTTCTGGAAGAATTGTGGTTATGACATTTTTATTGGTCCCAATGACCAGTTGGAATTGCTTATTTTAGTTGCAGTTTGTTAATAAGCCATTTGTTTTTTAACAGGGTGTAGGGAACAATGACCAGAAAGTATATATTCAGAGATAAGTATGTCAATTATTTTGTTATACAAATCTGAATTATGATTACATTTGAGAGTACTCTTTGAGGAGCCATTTTTTGTTTCTTTCAAAGTCTCACGGCAATACAAGCACATTCGAGAAGTCTTTGCACCAGAAGACCTAATATTATACATGGCTTTCTCAGTTTTCAAATCTGATGCCAAGTGGAAATTAATCAAAAAAGAACCAAAACCTTCAACACAAACCTTCTTACCTTTATTATAGCTGTCCACAAGCATAGGTATACCCGTCTGCTCAAAGACCCATTTCAAAGACTTCATGATTCTCCTTCAACTTGAAAAGGCCCAACCACCAGTGTATGATCCTCGGATTGAATTGAAAACCACTTTCGGTCTCTATCCTTCCTCTTTAACATTTTTTTGTCGTTCATAATCTGCAAAGAATGCCCGATTCATGAGTGTCAAAGACACCCTTTCATACTTGACTTTGTGGTCGAGTTCCATTTCATCAAGCTTCAAACAAACCTCCAGCTGGCTTTTGTGAATGCTATCTTCATGTATATTATAGAAAACTACCATAAATTTCAGAATGCACTCCAGGTCAAACCACAAATTGTTTCTCTCATTGAGACTTATAATTTTGTTGTCATTGGGGATACCTTTTTAGATCTTGGCCCCGAAATAGTGAATGGTGCTTCACACTTAATCGAAAGTGCATTCCTCCAAGGATCTCTTCAACCATGGTGTTTCTCCTTGCCCTGACAAGATTCAGATGGTGTGGCCTTGGAACCATAACTTTATTTGTCCCAACCATGTTCAATGCATCCGAGAATTGCTTGAAGAGCAACCTATAAGTCTTTGTACTAATTCCAAAGAAAATCACATACATTTTGAATTTTATTTGCATCCATTTTAGAACTCACCTCATGAAGAAGCATGTCATAACAGATTTTTTTAAATCAGAATTCTCGGGTGAATTTAACATTGAAATGATTTCTTCTTTTGTGGCAATACTTCTTACAATGTTGCTAACATTCTTCCTCACACCCTTCTTTGCCTTACTTGACTGTAGCACTTGCTTCATAGCATAAATTCTCCTTCGAGCAGCCCCACACTTAATATTAAGTGTTTCAATTGGCTTGAATTCTTTTATTCTCTCTCGAGCACCAAGAACAGTCCTCTTTGATCTCTCCAATCTCTTCTGCAAGACACGACACTGTTCATATTCTTTCTAGCATCATTTACTGCTGAAAGTCTTGCAAACTCTAATTGCTTGACACATTGCTGAAACATCACAATATCTTCCTCCCATTGAGAATTCCTTTTTGTTAGCTGGCTGATCTGCTTATCCTTTTCCCTTCTTTGCTCCGTATCTCTCAAATGCAAGCAATGTGACAAATTGCTGTGATAAACTAATTGCAAACTGTATTGTGCCAGGCTCTCACAGTAGCCTAGCAGCCCCGACTTTCCCTCACAAACAAACCTCACAAGGCTTGTTACACAATTGAAATTTGGACATCTACCTGTGAATGGATTTCGTGGGTAAATTTCCCCTACTGTCCAGATATCAGCATGCTTGGCTCCACTCAATCTCAAAGCATTATGTTCTTCTTTGCTGACAGTAGATTTTCCAAATTCTGATGAAGGCAAGGTAATTCTAAATTGAACCATGGCAATGACTGCAGCTAGCAGAAACCATCCCAAAAACTCCATTGTTGATTTTATACTGAATTCAAATGTTTCAGGTGCGGGAAATTCAAATTTGAACTACAATTCAAAATTTCCGAGCACTTTAGAGTGAGGGAAATTTAATATTGAACTGCAATTCAAATTTTTCCGAGCAAATGCAATGAGGGAATTTCAAATTTGAACTATGATTCAAATTTTTCCGAGCAAATGCAATGAGGGAAATTCAAATTTGAACTAGATTTCAAAGTTTTCGAGCACTTACGATGAGGGAAATTTGAATTCAAACTCACACGCCCACATGAACCCTAAACCTTGGATCTCGAGCTCAAATCGTGCAGCTGTTGTCTTGGAAAACCACCAGACACCTCGCTTGAATAGGGAGATCTCGTATGATCTCTCGAGACACGCTTTTCAGATCTCACGAACCCATTCGAAAGCAACCCTAATCGAGATTTCCTCCTCTCTCTCTACAAATGACGTGGCATAATGGGATAGGTCTACGTGGGCTACAAGATACACTTGGATTCTATATTTATGAAGGCTAAATGCTCTCCAATATAATTAGGAAAATAGAAAAAATAAACCATAATATTTCTTAGGGGGGCATCTTGAGACCCCATATTTTCTCTAATGTGATGGATTGGTGGCATTTGCATCCATACCAAATGTGGTTGCCAAAGTTTTTTGGTCTCTAGTCTAATAGAACTTTAAATCTCCAGTTGTGCTAATGAGATGCCTGGTGGTGGTCAACACTCTTCAATTATACACTTCACTAATAGTAATGATGATAGAAAGTTATTATTGGGGATTCACACACTTTTCTCTAGATAGCGCTATATGTTTGCATCTTGCAGCTTATGCCAGAAATGCACATCAGAATATGACTAATTTTTGCTACTAGAACTATGTTATTAAGGAAAAACAACGGATATAGAGAGAGTGAGCTATTGTTCCTTGATTGATCATTCAATTTATATGGCAGCATATCGTCGTCCAATCTTGTACCAAAATGGATGGGCGAGAGTCAAGTATCCACAGGCATGCCGGCATCTGAAAGTCGTCGCTTTTCCTCATCCTTCCCTTGCAAGTTGTTCTGCCAACCCTCTTGCTTCAACATCGCAAAGAGGTTCGTCCTTGAAGGCAAGAAAATAAGTGGAATCATTGTTCCGGGCTCGCATAACTTGTGCATTATTGGCTGCTGCAACATAGGGAATGAGAGACACAAGATCTTTATGATGGACATTCTCCATATTAAGTATTGGAGGCCACACCGGAGGCGGTCGCAGGGGTCGCATCTACTGTTCAATGATTTTCTTGGGTTTTTTTTTTAATTTTCCTGGCCGTTAGATGCAAAATTTAGAAGATCCATAGTTGAGATGGAATTAAGCTGACGTGGCAGGACACGTGGCATAGTTAGAATTGCAAAAAGTGTGCATCTCGGGTTAGGCAACCCTTCTAAAATATGGAAACATCCCACTTCTAAGAAATCGCCCATAATTGCATTTTTGGTTGTATTATCGTTTTTGGCCGTCCGATGACACCACCTTCCACGTAATATGTTTGCCGCGAGAATCCAAGCCACCAAAGATAGTCAACATGGGGTCAAATTGACCCCATTAAATAGGAGCATGCCTTGCACAAAAACCATGGTCTCAAGCCAAAATACAAGAGGCGAGCATGTAAATACAGCAGCATAACAGAAGTAAATTATATGGAACTGTCATTCTCTTACAAGACAAAATAACAGTAGTAAATTAAGTGGCATATGTACACACACAATCGCACCTTGCACAAAAAACCATGGCATCAAGCCAAAATATAAGAGACGACCATGTAAATACACCACCATAACAGAAATACATCAAGTGAAATTGTTGTTTTCTTAGGACATAAACATGGCATATGTACATTCACAAAACAAAAACTTCAAAGACAAACTCGGTTATGCTAGCCCCCGTGAGCGAGCCCGCCTTTATGATGCTATCCAATGCCCGGATCTCCTGTGACAAAAGCGCCCATGCAAGGCTCATATGCGGCCTGAGAGTATGAAGCTCAGATGTAGCAACTACGAGCCGCTCCCATGCAACACAGTTCATAGCAGTATCAATTGCCAAGTAAAACCTGCAAAGCTGACGCCTAAGAATACGCGTTGAGGCCGCCATCCTATGCATTTTCGTGCCAATCTGAACTAGCTGGTTCACGAACTCCTTAGCACAAAATGTCTCCTTTAGTTCTGGTGGGTAAACTTCGAGCATCGATGAGAGGCATCCATGCTAGAACCGATCCATGAAGGATATATGTGCACCACGGATCAAATGCACCATCCGGAACGCTCGCGATCAACCTTCATTTCTAACCCGCAACAAGAATAGCAATACATAAAGGAAACCGCATAATCGCAAAATGGCCCGCGAAAGTGCACCATCAATTATATTCATTGATGAGATAGATTCTTTATGTGGCCAGCGTGGCGAAGGCAATGAAAGTGAAGCTTCTCGTCGCATAAAGACTGAGCTACTAGTTCAATTGCAGGTTTGTAAAAGTTAGTTAATATAATTCAAGTAGGCATCATGTTCATGGATTTATGATTTGATTTGAATGTTGTACTTAATCACGCCATTTTACACCCTCAGGACCGTGCGCGAGAACTGTAACAACATTTACGTCTAGCCATGAGGCTTTTATGCTATCTATAAAATTGTTCAATTACAAAGTTTCCTTTCTCCATTTCTACCAAGTATCCAGAAAGCTGTCAAGTTGCTCTCTTGAGATCTCCACCAACTCTCATATAGATCTAGCAGTGATCCCATACTATATCCTTTAGATGCGATGATGCTTGTGACTTATCCCATTTATGCCATTGAAATGATACAACATAATTTGTGATTATACTTTTGTAGGGGTTTATATTTCTGGAAGAATTGTGGTTATGACATTTTTATTGGTCCCAATGACCAGTTGGAATTGCTTATTTTAGTTGCAGTTTGTTAATAAGCCATTTGTTTTTTAACAGGGTGTAGGGAACAATGACCAGAAAGTATATATTCAGAGATAAGTATGTCAATTATTTTGTTATACAAATCTGAATTATGATTACATTTGAGAGTACTCTTTGAGGAGCCATTTTTTGTTTCTTTCAAAGTCTCACAGCAATACAAGCACATTCGAGAAGTCTTTGCACCAGAAGACCTAATATTATACATGGCTTTCTCAGTTTTCAAATCTGATGCCAAGTGGAAATTAATCAAAAAAGAACCAAAACCTTCAACACAAACCTTCTTACCTTTTATTATAGCCGCCCACAAGCATAGGTATACCCGTCTCGCTCAAAGACCCATTTCAAAGACTTCATGATTCTCCTTCAAACTTGGAAAAGGCCCAACCACCAGTGTATGATCCTCGATTGAATTGAAAACCACTTTCGGGGTCTCTATCCTTCCTCTTTAACATTTTTGTCGTTCATAATCTGCAGCAAAATGCCCGATTCATGAGTGTCAAAGACACCCTTTCATACTTGACTTTGTGGCTGAGTTCCATTTCATCAAGCTTCAAACAAACCTCCAGCTGGCTTTTGTGAATGCTATCTTCATGTATATTATAGAAAACTACCATAAATTTCAGAATGCACTCCAGGTCAAACCACAAATTGTTTCTCTCATTGAGACTTATAATTTTGTTGTCATTGGGGATACCTTTTTTAGATCTTGGCCCTGAAATAGTGAATGGTGCTTCACACTTAATCGAGTGCATTCCTCCAAGGATCTCTTCAACCATGGTGTTTCTCCTTGCCCTGACAAGATTCAGATGGTGTGGCCTTGGAACCATAACTTTATTTGTCCCAACCATGTTCAATGCATCCGAGAATTGCTTGAAGAGCAACCTATAAGCTGCTGTACTAATTCCAGCAAAATCACATACATTTTGAATTTTATTTGCATCCATTTTAGAACTCACCTCATGAAGAAGCATGTCATAACAGATTTTTTTAAATCAGAATTCTCGGGTGAATTTAACATTGAAATGATTTCTTCTTTTGTGGCAATACTTCTTACAATGTTGCTAACATTCTTCCTCACACCCTTCTTTGCCTTACTTGACTGTAGCACTTGCTTCATAGCATAAATTCTCCTTCGAGCAGCCCCACACTTAATATTAAGTGTTTCAATTGGCTTGAATTCTTTTATTCTCTCTCGAGCACCAAGAACAGTCCTCTTTGATCTCTCCAATCTCTTCTGCAAGACACGACACTGTTCATATTCTTTCTAGCATCATTTACTGCTGAAAGTCTTGCAAACTCTAATTGCTTGACACATTGCTGAAACATCACAATATCTTCCTCCCATTGAGAATTCCTTTTTGTTAGCTGGCTGATCTGCTTATCCTTTTCCCTTCTTTGCTGCTCTAACTGATCTCTCAATTTGCACAACTTCGCATCTCTCAAATGCAAGCAATGTGACAAATTGCTGTGATAAACTAATTGCAAACCGTATTGTGCCGGGCTCTCACGAGCCTAGCAGCCCCGACTTTCCCTCACAAACAAACCTCACAAGGCTTGTTACACAATTGAAATTTGGACATCTACCCCAATAGATTTCGATGGGTAAATTTCCCCTCGCCCGGATATCGGATGCTTGGCTCCACTCAATCTCAAAGCATTATGTTCTTCTTCTTTGTGATGATTTTCCAAATTCGATGAAGGCAAGGTAATTCTAAATTGAACCATGGCAATGACCGCGTGACTAGCGTAAAACCATCCCAAAAACTCCATTGTTGATTTTATAATTGAATTCAAATGTTTCAAAAGGGGAAATTCAAATTTGAACTACAATTCAAAATTTCCGAGCACTTTAGAGTGAGGGAAATTTAATATTGAACTGCAATTCAAATTTTTCCGAGCAAATGCAATGAGGGAATTTCAAATTTGAACTATGATTCAAATTTTTCCGAAAGCAAATGCAATGAGGGAAATTCAAATTTGAACTAGATTTCAAAGTTTTCGAGCACTTCACGATGAGGGAAATTTGAATTCAAACTCACACGCCCACATGAACCCTAAACCTTGGATCTCGAAAGCTCAAATCGCGGCAAATGTTGTCTTGGAAAACCACCGACACCTCGCTTGAATAGGGAGATCTCGTGGCGATCTCGAGACACGCCCGAGATCTCACTAACTGATTCGAGCAACCCTAATCGAGATTTCCTCCTCTCTCTCTACAAATGACGTGGCATAATGGGATAGGTCTACGTGGGCTACAAGATACACTTGGATTCTATATTTATGAAGGCTAAATGCTCTCCAATATAATTAGGAAAATAGAAAAAATAAACCATAATATTTCTTAGGGGGCATCTTGAGACCCCATATTTTCTCTAATGTGATGGATTGGTGGCATTTGCATCCATACCAAATGTGGTTGCCAAAGTTTTTGGTCTCTAGTCTAATAGAACTTTAAATCTCCAAGTGCTAATGAGATGCCCGGTGGTGGTCAACACTTTTCAATTATACACTTCACTAATAGTAATGATGATAGAAAGTTATTATTGGGGATTCACACACTTTTCTCTAGATAGCTATATGTTTGCATCTTGCGACTTATGCCGAAAATGCACATCGTAATATGACTAATTTTTGCTACTAGAACTATGTTATTAAGGAAAAACAACGGATATAGAGAGAGTGAGCTATTGTTCTTGGATTGATCATTCAATTTATATGGCAGCATATCGTCGTCCAATCTTGTACCAAAATGGATGGGCGAGAGTCAAGTATCCACAGCATGCCGCAAGATCCGAAAAGTCGCCGCTTTTCCTCATCCTTCCCTTGCAAGTTGTTCGCCAACCCTCTTGCTTCAACATCGCAAAGAGGTTCGTCCTTGAAGGCAAGAAAATAAGTGGAATCATTGTTCCTGGCTCGCATAACTTGTGCATTATTGGTCACGCAACATAGGGAATGAGAGACACAAGATCTTTATGATGGACATTCTCCATATTAAGTATTGGAGGCCACACCGAGGCGGTCGCAGGGTCGATCTACTGTTCAATGATTTTCTTGGGTTTTTTTTAATTTTCCGGCCGTTAGATGCAAAATTTAGAAGATCCATAGTTGAGATGGAATTAAGCCGACGTGGCGGACACGTGGGCATAGTTAGAATTGCAGCAAAGTGTGCATCTCGGGTTAGGCAACCCTTCTAAAATATGGAAACATCCCACTTCTAAGAAACCGCCCATAATTGCATTTTTGGTTGTATTATCGTTTTTTGGCCGTCCGATGACACCACCTTCCACAGAATATGCTGGCTGCGAGAATCCAAGCCACCAGCATGGGGTCAACATGGGGTCAAATTGACCCCATTAAATAGGAGCATGCCTTGCACAAAAACCATGGTCTCAAGCCAAAATACAAGAGGCGAGCATGTAAATACAAAGAAAGATAATAGCAGTAAATTATATGGAACCGCCATTCTCTTACAAGACAAAATAACAAGAGTAAAATTAAGTGGCATATGTACACACACAATCGCACCTTGCACAAAAAACCATGGCATCAAGCCAAAATATAAGAGACGACCATGTAAATACACCACCATAACAGAAATACATCAAGTGAAATTGTTGTTTTCTTAGGACATAAACATGGCATATGTACATTCACAAAACAAAACTTCAAAGACAAACTCGGGTTTGCGCAGCTCCCCGTGAGCGAGCCTTGCCTTATGATGCTATCCAATGCCCGGATCTCCCCGTGACAAAAGCGCCCATGCAAGGCTCATATGCGGCCCGAGAGTATGAAGCTCGATGTAGCAACTACGAGCCGCCCCCATGCAACCACGCTTCATAGCAAAGATCAATTGCCAAGTAAAACCTGCAAAGCTGACGCCTAAGAATACGCGTTGAGGCCGCCATCCTATGCATTTTCGTGCCAATCTGAACTAGCTGGTTCACGAACTCCTTAGCACAAAATGTCTCCTTTAGTTCTGGTGGGTAAACTCGAGCATCAGGATGAGAGGCATCCATGCTAGAACTGATCCATGAAGGATATATGTGCACCACAGGATCAAATGCACCATCCGACACGTTCGCATCAACCTTCATTTCTAACCTGCAACAAGAATAGCAATACATAAAGGAAACTGTACAATCGCAAAATGGCCCGAAAGTGCACCATCAATTATATTCATTGATGAGATAGATTCTTTATGTGGCCAGCGTGGCGAAGGCAATGAAAGTGAAGCTTCTCGTCGCATAAAGACTGAGCTACTAGTTCAATTGCAGGTTTGTAAAAGTTAGTTAATATAATTCAAGTAGGCATCATGTTCATGGATTTATGATTTGATTTGAATGTTGTACTTAATCACGCCATTTTACACCCTCAGGACCGTGCGCCAGAACTCTGTAACAACATTTACGTCTAGCCATGAGGCTTTTATGCTATCTATAAAATTGTTCAATTACAAAGTTTCCTTTCTCCATTTCTACCAAGTATCCAGAAAGCTGTCAAGTTGCTCTCTTGAGATCTCCACCAACTCTCATATAGATCTAGCAAAGTGATCCCATACTATATCCTTTAGATGCGATGATGCTTGTGACTTATCCCATTTATGCCATTGAAATGATACAACATAATTTGTGATTATACTTTTGTAGGGGTTTATATTTCTGGAAGAATTGTGGTTATGACATTTTTATTGGTCCCAATGACCAGTTGGAATTGCTTATTTTAGTTGCAGTTTGTTAATAAGCCATTTGTTTTTTAACAGGGTGTAGGGAACAATGACCAGAAAGTATATATTCAGAGATAAGTATGTCAATTATTTTGTTATACAAATCTGAATTATGATTACATTTGAGAGTACTCTTTGAGGAGCCATTTTTTGTTTCTTTCAAAGTCTCACAGCAATACAAGCACATTCGAGAAGTCTTTGCACCAGAAGACCTAATATTATACATGGCTTTCTCAGTTTTCAAATCTGATGCCAAGTGGAAATTAATCAAAAAAGAACCAAAACCTTCAACACAAACCTTCTTACCTTTATTATAGCTGTCCACAAGCATAGGTATACCCGTCTGCTCAAAGACCCATTTCAGCACTTCATGATTCTCCTTCTGAACTTGGAAAAGGCCCAACCACCAGGTATGATCCTCGGATTGAATTGAAAACCACTCGGGGTCTCTATCCTTCCTCTTTAACATTTTTTGCTGTTCATAATCTGCAGCAAATGCCCGATTCATGAGTGTCAAAGACACCCTTTCATACTTGACTTTGTGGCTGAGTTCCATTTCATCAAGCTTCAAACAAACCTCCAGCTGGCTTTTGTGAATGCTATCTTCATGTATATTATAGAAAACTACCATAAATTTCAGAATGCACTCCAGGTCAAACCACAAATTGTTTCTCTCATTGAGACTTATAATTTTGTTGTCATTGGGGATACCTTTTTAGATCTTTTGGCCCCGAAATAGTGAATGGTGCTTCACACTTAATCGAGTGCATTCCTCCAAGGATCTCTTCAACCATGGTGTTTCTCCTTGCCCTGACAAGATTCAGATGGTGTGGCCTTGGAACCATAACTTTATTTGTCCCAACCATGTTCAATGCATCCGAGAATTGCTTGAAGAGCAACCTATAAGCTGCTGTACTAATTCCAGCAAAATCACATACATTTTGAATTTTATTTGCATCCATTTTAGAACTCACCTCATGAAGAAGCATGTCATAACAGATTTTTTTAAATCAGAATTCTCGGGTGAATTTAACATTGAAATGATTTCTTCTTTTGTGGCAATACTTCTTACAATGTTGCTAACATTCTTCCTCACACCCTTCTTTGCCTTACTTGACTGTAGCACTTGCTTCATAGCATAAATTCTCCTTCGAGCAGCCCCACACTTAATATTAAGTGTTTCAATTGGCTTGAATTCTTTTATTCTCTCTCGAGCACCAAGAACGGTCCTCTTTGATCTCTCCAATCTCTTCTGCAAGACACGACACTGTTCATATTCTTTCTAGCATCATTTACTGCTGAAAGTCTTGCAAACTCTAATTGCTTGACACATTGCTGAAACATCACAATATCTTCCTCCCATTGAGAATTCCTTTTTGTTAGCTGGCTGATCTGCTTATCCTTTTCCCTTCTTTGCTGCTCTAACTGATCTCTCAATTTGCACAACTCCGTATCTCTCAAATGCAAGCAATGTGACAAATTGCTGTGATAAACTAATTGCAAACTGTATTGTGCCAGGCTCTCACAGTAGCCTAGCAGCCCCGACTTTCCCTCACAAACAAACCTCACAAGGCTTGTTACACAATTGAAATTTGGACATCTACCTGTGAATGGATTTCGTGGGTAAATTTCCCCTACTGTCCAGATATCAGCATGCTTGGCTCCACTCAATCTCAAAGCATTATGTTCTTCTTTGCTGACAGTAGATTTTCCAAATTCTGATGAAGGCAAGGTAATTCTAAATTGAACCATGGCAATGACTGCAGCTAGCAGAAACCATCCCAAAAACTCCATTGTTGATTTTATACTGAATTCAAATGTTTCAGGTGCGGGAAATTCAAATTTGAACTACAATTCAAAATTTCCGAGCACTTTAGAGTGAGGGAAATTTAATATTGAACTGCAATTCAAATTTTTCCGAGCAAATGCAATGAGGGAATTTCAAATTTGAACTATGATTCAAATTTTTCCGAGCAAATGCAATGAGGGAAATTCAAATTTGAACTAGATTTCAAAGTTTTCGAGCACTTACGATGAGGGAAATTTGAATTCAAACTCACACGCCCACATGAACCCTAAACCTTGGATCTCGAGCTCAAATCGTGCAGCTGTTGTCTTGGAAAACCACCAGACACCTCGCTTGAATAGGGAGATCTCAGGGCGATCTCGGAGACACGCCCGAGATCTCACGAACTGATTCGAGCAACCCTAATCGAGATTTCCTCCTCTCTCTCTACAAATGACGTGGCATAATGGGATAGGTCTACGTGGGCTACAAGATACACTTGGATTCTATATTTATGAAGGCTAAATGCTCTCCAATATAATTAGGAAAATAGAAAAAATAAACCATAATATTTCTTAGGGGGGCATCTTGAGACCCCATATTTTCTCTAATGTGATGGATTGGTGGCATTTGCATCCATACCAAATGTGGTTGCCAAAGTTTTTTGGTCTCTAGTCTAATAGAACTTTAAATCTCCAGTTGTGCTAATGAGATGCCTGGTGGTGGTCAACACTCTTCAATTATACACTTCACTAATAGTAATGATGATAGAAAGTTATTATTGGGGATTCACACACTTTTCTCTAGATAGCGCTATATGTTTGCATCTTGCATTTTTGTTGTTGCTTATGCCAGAAATGCACATCAGAATATGACTAATTTTTGCTACTAGAACTATGTTATTAAGGAAAAACAACGGATATAGAGAGAGTGAGCTATTGTTCTTGGATTGATCATTCAATTTATATGGCAGCATATCGTCGTCCAATCTTGTACCAAAATGGATGGGCGAGAGTCAAGTATCCACAGGCATGCCGGCATCTGAAAGTCGTCGCTTTTCCTCATCCTTCCCTTGCAAGTTGTTCTGCCAACCCTCTTGCTTCAACATCGCAAAGAGGTTCGTCCTTGAAGGCAAGAAAATAAGTGGAATCATTGTTCCGGGCTCGCATAACTTGTGCATTATTGGCTGCTGCAACATAGGGAATGAGAGACACAAGATCTTTATGATGGACATTCTCCATATTAAGTATTGGAGGCCACACCGGAGGCGGTCGCAGGGGTCGCATCTACTGTTCAATGATTTTCTTGGGTTTTTTTTTTAATTTTCCTGGCCGTTAGATGCAAAATTTAGAAGATCCATAGTTGAGATGGAATTAAGCTGACGTGGCAGGACACGTGGCATAGTTAGAATTGCAGCAAAGTGTGCATCTCGGGTTAGGCAACCCTTCTAAAATATGGAAACATCCCACTTCTAAGAAACTGGCCCATAATTGCATTTTTGGTTGTATTATCGTTTTTTGGCCGTCCGATGACACCACCTTCCACAGAATATGCTGGCTGCGAGAATCCAAGCCACCAGCATGGGGTCAACATGGGGTCAAATTGACCCCATTAAATAGGAGCATGCCTTGCACAAAAACCATGGTCTCAAGCCAAAATACAAGAGGCGAGCATGTAAATACAGCAGCATAACAGAAGTAAATTATATGGAACTGTCATTCTCTTACAAGACAAAATAACAGTAGTAAATTAAGTGGCATATGTACACACACAATCGCACCTTGCACAAAAAACCATGGCATCAAGCCAAAATATAAGAGACGACCATGTAAATACACCACCATAACAGAAATACATCAAGTGAAATTGTTGTTTTCTTAGGACATAAACATGGCATATGTACATTCACAAAACAAAACTTCAGCACAAACTTCGGCATTCTTGCTAGCCTCCCCGAGCGAGCACGCCTTTTATGATGCTATCCAATGCCCGGATCTCCTGTGACAAAAGCCCCATGCAAGGCTCATATGCGGCCCGAGAGTATGAAGCTCGATGTAGCAACTTCGAGCCGCTCCCATGCAACACGTTCATAGCGATATCAATTGCCAAGTAAAACCTGCAAAGCTGACGCCTAAGAATACGCGTTGAGGCCGCCATCCTATGCATTTTCGTGCCAATCTGAACTAGCTGGTTCACGAACTCCTTAGCACAAAATGTCTCCTTTAGTTCTGGTGGGTAAACTCGAGCATCAGGATGAGAGGCATCCGTGCTAGAACTGATCCATGAAGGATATATGTGCACCACAGGATCAAATGCACCATCCGACACGTTCGCATCAACCTTCATTTCTAACCTGCAACAAGAATAGCAATACATAAAGGAAACTGTACAATCGCAAAATGGCCCGTGAAAGTGCACCATCAATTATATTCATTGATGAGATAGATTCTTTATGTGGCCAGCGTGGCGAAGGCAATGAAAGTGAAGCTTCTCGTCGCATAAAGACTGAGCTACTAGTTCAATTGCAGGTTTGTAAAAGTTAGTTAATATAATTCAAGTAGGCATCATGTTCATGGATTTATGATTTGATTTGAATGTTGTACTTAATCACGCCATTTTACACCCTCAGGACCGTGCGCGAGAACTGTAACAACATTTACGTCTAGCCATGAGGCTTTTATGCTATCTATAAAATTGTTCAATTACAAAGTTTCCTTTCTCCATTTCTACCAAGTATCCAGAAAGCTGTCAAGTTGCTCTCTTGAGATCTCCACCAACTCTCATATAGATCTAGCAGTGATCCCATACTATATCCTTTAGATGCGATGATGCTTGTGACTTATCCCATTTATGCCATTGAAATGATACAACATAATTTGTGATTATACTTTTGTAGGGGTTTATATTTCTGGAAGAATTGTGGTTATGACATTTTTATTGGTCCCAATGACCAGTTGGAATTGCTTATTTTAGTTGCAGTTTGTTAATAAGCCATTTGTTTTTTAACAGGGTGTAGGGAACAATGACCAGAAAGTATATATTCAGAGATAAGTATGTCAATTATTTTGTTATACAAATCTGAATTATGAACTATGAATATGATTCTTGTTTATGAGATAAAAGCTGTGGATATTCTCTGTATTCAGATCTAATACGATGAATATAACTCTAGTTCATGATCATATTATTTGTTTGTTATGCACATCATATCTCAAATATTAAGATCTTTAGTGCTGCCACCTAATGCCATGAACTGTTTGGAATCATGTTATAGAAATTGTGGCATTCCACATAATGATTACGAAGCAACTATGCGATTAGGGCGTTGCCGAAATCTCAGATGGAGCAAACCAGAGCAGTGGCAAGTGGCAGTGTACGTTGGAGGAGATGACATGAGACACTTGCAAGAAGTGTGCCGTCTGATCTCACTTTCAACCCTGTAGGTTCTGAAAGATATGATGATGGTGAGACCTCCTAACCAACGGATAGGCCTATAGAAAATTCATTGCATCATTATACATTTGCAAGGAGGAGAGAAATAAGCTTGGATGGGGAGACATGGTGGCCTCAATTAGTTTTCCACTGTAGCTGAGTGGGATCAGGAAATGAAGAAATAATTAACCATCGTATGAATAATACCAAATTCAATGGTGTTGCCCAGACATGTATTTCTGGGAGGTCTATAATTTCTGAAGGAAGAATGAGGGGACAAAGGCTAGCAGAATATGTTATCAGCAGTAGACAACCTTCTGCACTTAGACAGGTGGAATTTGCAGTTAATGGTGTGAAAGCACCGAGCATGCATCAACATCTCATTCAAATATAAATATTTCAAAGAGAGCACAAGGAGGCTGTATACCACAGTGCTGGAAATTTTGGAAATGCATCAGAAAATGGTCATATAAGACCTCGAAGCTCAGAAAGTATAGTCGGAATTTCTGCTGCTATCGAGCTCAGTGAAGGAAGATCATCTCAACCAGATGGGATAGGAAAGCTTCTTGACATTAAACAAGGTCTATTGTTTTTTAAATTTCAATCCATATGGAATCAGGAACAAGATTCTATTTCAGTATTCCCATTAACTTGGCATATTTAGATGTTTATGTGGTTGTTTTATTGGGACTTGAGAGTACTGATCATTGGCTTGCAGAAGGCTCAACAACTCAAGCATTTCTATTATCAGTTTGAGCAATATGCAGACCTGATTATGCTAAATATATTTTGTTTGTTTTACTTTGCTCATTTATGTGGAGAAAAATTAAATAGGGCTTTTATTATCTGTTATAGGTACAGTTTCTGGATCAACATCATTTGCTGATAAGATTTGGAAGTACTGAGGTGATTTACATCTTTTGAATACAATATTGTAATCATGTCATTGAGTTTATATTCTCCTTATATTAGGGGTCACGCAATACAGATGTGCAGACATCGTTTTTCGTGGTTTACAACTTTGAGACAATAGAAATTTTAGGATTTGAGCAGGTTTGTGACTTTGAATCTCTTGTAATGCAACTATTTTAAGGGTTGAAAACATGTTGCATCTTTGGTGATTGACAGAATTCATCTGAAGAGTTTCTTCGGTTTTACGAAAATTTCTGCGATTTTTTTCGTGTACCCCAACAGTCTATGTGATATATAACATCATGTTCAAATAATGTTCTTTTGCGAAATCAACTACAAAAGTAGAGACTTGCAAAGATATATAATCATGCACATGTAAATTCACCCTCTTTGATCTTTGTTATGAATGCTGGATTTTTTAAAAGTAATTAGGGCCAAATATCGGCATGATGTTATAACATCATCTTGTTGTTGTAGACGATGATGCCCCTAGAGAAGCTTTGAAATGCTGATAAGATGTTGCAAAGGAGGTAGCAAGCAAGAATATCACAGACAAGTTAACACATGCAGTGGCAAATGCATCAATATGTAATAACAAATTTCAAATACAACCAATCTTCCATAAACCGTTGGCCTATGTTGTTGAAGTTTCTTTTATCAATGGGTCTAAAGGCCGATCCAACACTCCTATCTTCTTTCTGATATTTCACTAGCATGAGAATGTTAGAAATTTGACAATAATATTGTTGCTCACAAATTTATTATAAGCAGTAGTTTCGTAAGATACTTATGTAATTGCATCCACTAAATGCTTGTACAGAGGCATATGCGTATCTAGATCTGCAACCATATTGGCTTAAAGCATGGCATGTGTCCTCTCCTGCAGTGCATTTATCTCATCTTTATAACAAATGTATATGAGTAAATAATCATACGACGCGTGTCTTATGGAGTTGAGCTTCTATCAACTTTACTTTGATTGGCTAAGGCCTTGCTCAACATCAAAAAATAAGTTACACCCCCGCATAACTGCACAAAGTTTGTACATACTGCTAGAACTCACAAGAGTGCATTTGATAATAGTTATGGTTGTGTCAGAAGAGTATCGAACTGGCAAACTAGGGGTTTAGTCTTTTCAAAGATCTTAAAGAAACTACATGGTATGTTTTGAAGACGAATGTTAGGTCCTGTTATCCTTGTTTTGAGCAATTGTTCTTCTTCATTATACTTCCCTATCACAGGTAATATAAGAATGCAAATGAGACTTGTTTGAAAGAGCTCTCAAGGTAACATATTCCAAGCTCTCTTTGATCCAGGATGTCAAGCCTCGACCAACCTATTTTGCTCTTGCAACATCATCACGTGAGATGTACAATCCAAGCAAGCTCAATCATGATATGGCATCAGCCTCAGACAGAATTGTTTGAATAAGAACTGGTCTCTATTATCCTGCTCATCCAGGATAATCAACGACACAAATATAATGCTTTGGACTGGATGGAATGGCAGGGTCTTGCACTGCAATCAAAAAAGTATTTTAAGGATAAGGCCTCTATATGCATGACATTATGAAGCAAGAAGAAAATAATATATCTGCTTAACCTGCAAATAAGGAGGTGCCGCCCATGTGCTTGATATGAAACTTTCTCCCACAAAGACATCATTGGTATTTGGCTACAACATATGTAGACGTATTCATTTCACTGCTAGAAAGATTCAATACACCAGCTGAGTGACTGAGTTATACAAGTAGCTTTGTTCCCATGTTGTCAAAACTAAGTCGCCAAATGAAGCTCCTTCCCCTGTTGTCCAGCATAGGATGATGGAGAATAAAAAATGAAACGCTGCAGCAAATGATGCTAATAGCTCTAATCAATGCTCTACTTGCTATATATATATAATAAGTTAGATGATATGATTTTGTATCCAGAAGTGTATTGCACAAGATGAGAATTGCATATTTGTGCTATAGATTATCCATGATGATATCATGGGAGTTTAATCATGCTTCTCTAAAGCATACAACGACATGGAAGAAAAGCATATAATGGAAGGCAACATTGGATTTACTCCTTAACTTTAATAAAAATTAGCACAAACGCCTGCTGCCCTAGTACTTTAAGTCAGTCGGCACCTGAAGACAAATAGTCTTCCAAATGGCAATGGAGTAACGACCATGCATCATAAGGAAATGCATAATTCTCCCTTAATTTTCTTCTTCGATTTTGCAGATGGGCTGCACCTAGTCATCGAAATTGTGAAATAAATATCTTAAGCTGTGGAGCTTCAGGAATTTCAGCTAGGACCAACAACGAAATCAAGAAATGAAAAAAAGAAGACTATGATGCCAACAGGATATAGTCCTAGTGAAAATAAAGAGCTATCGGAGGACATGAGCTATGCCATTTAGTGCTGAAATGGTGCACAGGAAGGTTGCTAGAGTTGGAGACTCAAAACCAAGAAAGAAAATAATTAAACAAAAAAGGATATTTCCTTATTCCATGTGCAACACTTCTTTTATATTTCTTGCTGTTTACACAACATGGGATACTTTGGATTGGACTTTCCATTGCAATTCCTTAATTTATGAGCAATATTCCCAACCGCATGTGTCAGCATTGCAGTTGCAGAAGAACCCACAATAAAAGAATCCCAGGGCAAAACTATTCTAGGAGAAGGTACCTTTGTGGAATTTGATGTAGCTCAAACTGTGGTTGCCAAGAATCTTGAAGCAGGTCCTGTGCATTGAAACATCGAATGTCTCTGAATTGGAGAGTTTCTCTGTGGCAAACACATGGGATTCTTTAATCCATCCACGAGTTTTGTGGCCAAAAGAAAAAATCCGCAAATAGATATCTTGAAGCCAATTTGAGGGGTAGTGATCAGTTTTATGTAAAAAACATCATTGCCTGCATATCTAAGTCTGCCGGTAATGGATAGCCGAATTTGATAGAATGATTGTGCAAGAAACACTGATCTTGCCCTAATTGTATCATTCCTATGAGTTAGGAAGGAAGGAAGGAAGGAAGTTTATTTTAACGTCCACGGAGGCCAGAGGCCTATGAGACGGTACATGCAGAGAACATGCAAAAAAGCCAAAAACCCCAACACCAAAAACAAACAATGTAACTGTACAGTAGAACCATACTACCGGGATGAAAAAACCCCCACTTGGGAGGAAAAACTCTAACAGTAGGCTCTCAAATACCATGCCCCCGAAGAGCAAGTCTGACGGCCGAAATCTGCAGGATGTAAGCTCCCAGTCGCGCTACCATAGGTGATGCGAGTAACTGATGTAGCGGTGTGTCAGAGCATCTAAGATCAGTGTGTACTGCTCGGACATGGGCATATGCTGGGCACCGCTGGAGGGCATGGTGCTCATCCTCTATCACGTGCATCTCACAACACTGACATATCCTCTCCTCCCTGGGGATCCCGTGCCCGCCATTCACCCCCCAGCGACCTGTTTCAATTCTGAGGTAATGGGAACCCGTCCTTATGGCAGCAATAGCTCTCCGTTTCTTCACAGAGATGTGTGCTTTCAAGTACCGATTGGGTCCATGCTCAAGGCTGGGATTAATCTGAGCGTGATAGTGCTCTGTCTTGGGCTTTGCAAGAGTAGAGGCATCCCACAGCGCATCCAATTGCCCATTCTCACAAGATCGAGAATCCGCCAAAGGTGCCATCTGTTGGTAATCCATAGACCACCTCCTAAACCATCCCTTTACGAAGGCTCGTGTCATACCCTCTTCAACCGGGGGCCCTGCGTTAACAACACGACTGTGGGGGGCAAGCGATGCTCATCCATCCCATCCACCTCATGGAAGCAAGTAAGATGCTGCAAGATAGCGTAATCGTCAGAAAGGCGAACCCCGCCTCATACAACAAAATTTGATACGATGCACGTGTCCACTCCCAAGCTATATGTCAAGAAAGCTTTCGCACCCTTTCCCAATCTATCCCACGTGTTTTTAAGCTAACTGGCCCCCCAAACCTCCACCCCATATAGCAGCACCGGCCGACCAAAGCCCTAAACAGTGTGCTCTCCTCGCCCGATCCACAGAGATCTACCCGGCAACCGCAGCTTTTTTTGCTTTGCATATAAAGCCTTCCAACAGACTGGCTCTCCTCTCCACACACTCATCCCACAGCATGTTAGTAGTGAAATCAATTCCCAGATACTTGAAGCTCCGCACCATCTCCACTTCCTGTCCCCTGTAATATAACTCCGGGATAGGGTGTTGTGAGGACAGGATCGCAAGAAGCTTAGTTTTGTGCAAGTTCACCACATTCCTGTTGCCCCACGTAACCCACCGAGGGCATCCAAATGCTTTGCTGCATCTTGGGCCGTGTGGGCTAGCAAAGCTACATCATCCGCATATAGTAACTGCCTCACAGAGGTCGCCTCAGATAATTGCACCCCGGCTCCCCCATGGTGCTGCATCCACATCTCCAAGCTATCAATGTACAACCCAAAAAGCATTGGAGACAACGGGCAGCCCTGCTTAACTCCCATAGTGCTAGCTACCCGCCGATCTTCATAAGGCAGTGCAGCATAAATCCCATCATAAAGCTGGTGCACCCCATTCTGCAACTCCTGTGGAACTCGCAATTCTTGCAACCTCTGCCACAGCATGTCTCTGGGGACGGTATCATATGCAGTCTTAAAATCTACAAAGCAGCAATACAAGTCCTGTCGCGCATTCCAGTTTACCTCCCGGTCGTGGAGTGAGCTGGGCGAAAGCCTGCCTGGCCAATTGCCCGCACCCCTGCCTCCTCGGCCCACTTAGTGAGTTTCTTCTCCACCACCCCTGCCAGGAGCTTTGCAAACAGCGAGCTTACCATAATCATCCGGTAATTCGCCGGCTCATCCGTATTACCAGCTTTATGCACAGGAACAACCTTACTAACCATCCACTCACGGGGAGCCCTCGCCGAGCACAGTTAATGATCACCATCGGGGCCCTACCACGGATGGGCTACCCCATTTCAACAAAATTTCGACTGCGGCCCCTATCCTTTGCCTTGCCATTCGCCAGGATGCCCGAGACCTGCTGGACCTCCTCCCGCGTGGAGCCGCAGCACCTCTCCTACGATCTGGGACCCCGGCATTAGCTCACGGGGGTCATATAACTTCATGGCGGTGCATCCATTGCTCCACACTTACATTACCAGCCCACCGGGCGCTTCGGTATAACACCTTACGCCAAAAGCTTTTGGCTCGCGCCATGAGCATGTCAAACAAAGCTCCTGGGTTTTATGTATCTCCCCTTCTTGGCTTTTAGGAAGAGCTTATAGTCTTGCGGGGCTGTGGTCGCGAATCGTGGATCTATGACCAAAGCGCGGGCTCTTTAGAGCCTTGCAATCAGCATCAAACCACGGGTTCTCGTGAAAATCTTGCGGTGTCCCTCCTTGAGGGGCCCTTCACCGCCCAAAGGAAGCCCCGGCAGAAATGCAAGCGGCGCCCTCACCAGCCATGCACACTGTCTTGCGGTGTGTAAAAGCTATCAAACCCCAGAACTCCGGCACCAACACAGATTCATACTGTCCCCCGCTTTCTGATAGGCGGGGATGTATGGTAACCCTCCACGCCCCCTTTGCGGTGTCTCCACTATTGAGTGCTCCCAATTCGGTATTGACATAAAGCGGTAGTGATCCGACAAAGCCTCCTCATCCCCTCATTAGCGTGCCAATGGAGAAGTGTGTAACCATGTCAAGTGCTGCTACCGGAGTGAGAAGGTAATCCAACACACTAGCTCCCCCATCCTGCCTATCACTCCTGCAAGTAACACCCCCTGAGTGTGGCCATCGCTGCATACCATTACAAATTACCATGTCCAAAACCTGGCAGAGCTGGACCAGCTGCCTGCCAAATGGTCTAGCCGCCATATCCTGGGAGTGCCGTGTATGCCGGAATAGCCGCCGCCTCCAAGCCAAAGCGGATCAGCATTAGCGCCACCTTTGAAGGTCACCGACTGCAACTGCGTCGTACGAGCATTGAAATTTCCTAGCAAAAACACTTGTCCCTGCTGTCTATAGCGGTCTATGTCATCATACAGTTCCATATACGACATCTGGACATCTGTGTCTGCATCATGTACCTGGTAGAACTTAGAGCCTGCATGGGGAATGTAGCAGCTAGCAAGAAACAATGGGACATGACTAGGCTCTAATACCATTACCCACATGTAGCGGTTAAATGCATCGACTTCAAGTGTGATCTTGCATGCTAAGGCGCCCCTAAAGTAGCAAGCCACTCCACCGCATTATCTCGCCGCCATGGCGCCATTAGCAAGTGAGAAATGCCGATATCCTCGAATGTCCGGCAATCGATGCCCTTCATACTCCCATGTCTCCTGGAGGAAGACGATGTCCATGTCTGTCGCGATCCCATTCAAGCCACTGCCCTTCTGCCACGGGAAGCCCCTACAATTCCGTGAAACAATGCGAAGACACTTTCCCTATGCCGATCAAGCGGGCCGGACCCATCCGAGTGCCCGAGGACACTGGCGTGGTTGGAATAACTTTCGGGCAGCCTTGCTCCGGGACCCCGATGCATGTCTTTGCAGCTTGTGGAAGGCCTCAATCCGCCCTCTCCCCGCCTCCCGCTCGGCCGGATGCCCCCTGACCGCCTCGCCTCGCGGACGCAGCCTGCTCAGGGAGTGCTGCCTCCAACCGCCCGGACGAGGAGGCACATATACCTTCATCTTGCCATTAACCAAACCAGCAGCCCCTCCAGCTTGTCGAATCTCTCTTACCTTGACCAACTCTTGCCTTCTTTCCCCGGGGGGTTCACCTAGATTATGGGGTATGAAACATGTGAGTGCACCAAATGGGTTTTTTTATTGTCTCTCTGGTACCGTATACGTAAGAAAAATATAAGGTTTTATAGTTTGAATGCTGTACGGATACCAGAGAGAGTGTGGTGGCGCCAGTGTTCGATTCGTATTCATACTGTAAGGGTCCGCCATTTTTGGTGAGCTTTTCTTGCTTTTGCTTCATCTATTTCACATTATAAGATTAATAGGCTAGCTTATGAAGAGCTAAGACATCTAGGCATAGTGAATTTCATGTTTTAATTTTCAACAACTAAGTTGACATCGACTTGACTTATTGAACTCACAATATATTGAATCAACTTCAACTCATGCTAATCACATTACATTTTGGTATGGATAATATACTTCAAGTTGTTTACATAATAAGTATTAATACTATGATAATATATATTAATATTATATATATAAAATAATAGAGATATCGTATATGTATGGAAGGGGTTGTCAAGTAAAAGTGTTTTGGGCAAGTAATTATATGATATGGGTTGCATTCTTTTATAAATAATGTAGTCGTATACAAAGGGTTTTTTATATGGAATTGTCATATACAATGGGTTTTTTGGCAACCTAAGGAACGCACATGGCATATATACCTATAATAGAGGTGAATCCCCCGGGCTTCTTTCCCGTTGTTGCAGTGGCGTGAGATCCAGATCCAGGTATATGGACGTACCTTTCAAGCGACTGGTGCGGTGCAACAACAAAGATTTTGCCTCCCAATCCAAGACTGCAAACTTAACTAGCCGAGGTCTCATGCTCGGTCCTCCGACCCTGATTGGACTCTTGATAACCAAATACTGTAATTGGAGCTTTGCAAGTACCAGGGTGGTAAGCTTACCTGGCAAATCCTCGCCTTGCTCCTCCGGCAATCCCCACACAATAAGGTTGAGGCGGCGTGCCTGGATGTCTTGCTCCTCACGAAGTACCCGCCTGATTCCCTGAGCCACCTCGGCCTCTGGTATGGGGGGTGCTGGTCGTGCACGACCGGGTGCACTCCGACTGGGTTGCACCTCCATTCGGAGGTCCTGCATCTCTTGCTGTAAGTGGGACATATGGTTCTCTATATGTGAGCATCTTCCTGACATCTCCTGCCTGTCTGCCTTTGCTTCATCAAGGAATTGGAGCCTGCCCCGCACCGCTTCCACATCCTTTTCCTTAGCATCTATCCAACCAGCCATGCTTGTGACTTGTACAATCTGCTGCAGCAACCCCTTCATGTCAGCCCGTGCTTGCGCCATGTCTTCCATCCACTGCTGGTGGACCTTATCTAAGCGGTGCCCCATCTCCGTGACTAGCTACGTTGTTGCTTGTATCTCCCCTCTTATCTGGTCATTAGCCTTTTGGGCTCCCCTGCAATCATAATCCCCGAGCCGAACTTCCACAAGGGAAATTTGCTCCTTCTGTTGGAGAAGCTGCTTCTTGAGCGCAGCCCCTGGCAGATGGTCCCGTGATGCCTCCAAGCTTGCTAGCTTAGCCTGGAGGGAACCGGCATGTTCCTGTACAACCCTGATTGCCTCAGCCTGTGATACCTGCTCTGATAGAGACGAGGTATCCAAATTGCGGGCTCTTTTCTTCAACGCATGCATGCTGTCAGGGGTTGCCATAGAGGGCCAGAACTGTCAGGTGGATTCCGTCGACTAAACCATAGGAAACACCATACAAATCATACATTGACGGAAAGCTCGTTCGATAAGCTTTCCAACGAGCCCAAGAACACCTGAATCTGACACCGGAATCCCGAGTTATGAGCAAAAGAGCAGGGCTGAAACCCTAAGCGCGAGCATGAGCGCCTTGACAAAGGAGAAAAAATAGAGCAGGGCTGAAACTCTAAGTGCTAGGCTGGGGAGCTTTGGTGTCCAAATTCCACTTGCAGCCCAAAGATTTATTAAGAAAAACCTGTGGCAGATCGTAAATCCAATACATCTAGTTCATGCAAGGCAAACCCGCCAGGAAAAACTATAAGTATTATGTGGAATATATATTTGATTCTAAAATGACCGCTATATTGCTGCAACTTCGATATTCCCAATTCTCTGGTAAAGCTTTCAAATGCAACAACGAATCTTAGCTTTCCTACATTCTTCCTTTAAAGAATGGCATTTTCAATCTAGCATTCCCAATTCCTGCCAGAGGTCGCAAAGTGAAGGGCAAGAGAAAATTTGGCAAGTGCGATTCTTGCAATTTATAGCTTTTTCCTGTTCAAATATCGATGTATTAGAAGCTTGAAACCATCCATGACGGGGTGTTACTCAATTAGGACTGGGAATGAGAACCCATCTTTGGTCGTGTGAGACCATTGAAGCCTATGCTTCTTGGCCAAGACTGCATTCTAAATTCTGCAATTGACACACTCAGATCCATTGTTTAATTTACCACCAACGCTTCTAATGCATTGATTGCGCATAGATTGCTATCGGCAATATGATTTCTGTAACAGGCTCCGAGCTCGCCTAACTCCACCGCTAGAACCCCTGATAAAGAGTTCTCTGCAAGATTGCTGGTGCAAAGTTGAGAATTTGCCAGTCTGTGAAGATGTGGAACCCCAACGCCATTTTCTGATAAATCGGGCAATTGTAAGGATGGATAATCCCCATCGCAAAAAAGTAGTCGGAAACTCTTTATGAAACCAAGCTTCTTCAGTTTAGGCCCACGAATCTTAGTTAGAATGCCCCCAGTGGGGTCGTTATTTACTAGCTTTTTATCTTTGTTTTGTTAAATAATGTTGATAATGTGCAGCCATTTCTCACAAAGCAATGATGGTGCTCTATGAACGAGCTATACAACAACATCCATCTTCCAATGTAAAAACAACTTATATTTTATGTGTTGCATTTTTTGCTCTGGAGTCAAATGTCGTCATATATAAAATGTGGAATTCATATTTTAAGATGCAGTGTAAAAAGGTCTAAATTAGGGTTGTAAATCTTATATTTGGATTTGCACAATGTGCTCACCAAAATATCATAATTATAAAGGAAGGAAGAAAGGGAGAGTGATTCATACACTATTTCTTTAACTTCATTTGTATCAGCATCTTCACACAACAATGCTCCATGTTTTCCTCCTCCCATGCACAAAAAGCAGATCAGAGGTCTTGAAGGAGTTGTTCTCATTTCTATGCTAACAAAACATGTATTTCCATTCTCTTCTCTATTAAACTTGTCCTTATGTTTCTGCAATACTTGTTCCATGCCGAGCACCAAAGATTTCTTCAGGCCAATTCCCATAAAGTCATGGTATCAAGTATTCTATTGTTTTGAAGTAACAACTTTGATTGATTGTGAAAATATGACTTTGAAGTATGATTTAAGCCACTTCACCCTCCGGCCATGGAGGGAAACCCTCCATGCGTAGCACCTTGTTATATCATAACATATATATGTTCTTATGTTTGTCCTCTTGAATCCGACCGTTGATCCGAGATCCTACGGCTCACGTGGCTTTGGGACATATCCTACGGCTCAGATGGCTTGGGAGTTTGTATACGATCATATGTAAGCGATCCTACGGTCCAGGTTGATTTGATCCTGATCGTTGGTCTGAGATCCTACGGCTCACGTTGGTTTGGGACACATCCTACGGTGCACATGGCTTTGGGAATTATATGTAATCAATCTAACGGTCCAGGTTGATCTTGATCCTGATCGTCGATCCGAGATCCTACGGCTCAGGTGGCTTGGTACATATCCTACGGTCCACATGGCTTTGGGAATTATATGTAATAGATCCTACGGCTCATATTGCTTTTATATAGTGAGATCTTGATCGTTGATCGAGTCTAAGATCCTACGGCTCATGTTGAATGCTCGTCCCTTAAGGAAAGGATTTTAAAATTTTTTATGTTAATGGGGGGATTCGAACCCTGGTCATTATATATCTATCTAACATATATATCTATCTAACATATCTATCTAACATATATATCTTCTTATGTTTGTCGCGCTTATCCGACCGTCCGTTCGAGATCCGACGGCTCACGTGGCTTTGGGACGTATCCTACGGCCCAGATGGCTTGGGAGTTTATATATAATCCATATAGACGATCCTACGGTTCAGGTTGATCTGATCCTGACCGCCGATCCGAGATCCTACGGCTCATGTGGCTTTGGGGCATATCGTACAGCCTAGATGGCTTGGGAGTCTGTTTATAGCTTATATGTAAGCGATCCTACGGTCCAGTTGATCTCGATCCCCGACTCACGGCCCGAGATCCTACTACCACGCTGCTTTGGGACACATCCTACGGTGCACATGGCTTTGGGAATTGTATGTAATCGATCCTACGGTCCAGGTTGATTCGATCATGATCGTCGATCCAGGATCATACGGCTCACGTGGCTTGGCACATATGCGTGAGATCTCGACCCTTGATCGGGTCCAAGATCCTACGACCCAAGTTGAATGCTCATCCCTTAAGGAAAAGGCTTTTAAAATTTTTATATTGTATGGGGGATTCGAACCCTGGCCATTAACCCCCCAGCCCCCCATTCTAACCACTAGACCAAGCATTAATTCCATGAACAATTTATATTTCACATATACTTAAGGGTAATATTCCCATTAAGATAAAATAGACTATAACATTCTAGCTAGTTCAAGAAGGTCCTAGAATGTTCTAAAAGGCTCTAGAAAGTTCTAGAATCTTCTAGAAAGTTCTAGAACATAAGAGAATCTAGGGGGATCTAAAAAAATTCTTCCAGAAAGTTCCAAATTGTTCTAATAAGTTTTAGAATGTTCTAGAATGTAGGGGAATCTACGGGAATGTAAGGAAATCTAGGAAAATACTTCCAAATTGTTCTAGAATATATTGAAAGTCTTAGAATGTTCTAAAAAGTTCTAGAATGTAAAGGAATCCAGAAGAATCTAATAGAATGTAAGAAAATCTTATAAAATGTAAGAGAATCTAGGAAAATATTTACAAGCCTAAGGGAATCTCTGAATCTTCATAAAATCTAAGGGAATCTAAGAAAATGTTGATGAAGGAGAATCTAGGGAAATTTAATGGAATCTAGAAAGAATCTTATAAAATTTAGAGAAATGCTCACGAACCCTCTAAGAGAACCTTGGTAGAATCTTAGGGAATCTATGAATTTAGAGTATTCTCAAGAGATTCTTTTACAAGAACTTGCACGTAGGAACATGCTAAAACTCGAACATGCACCGTAGGACGCATTAAATTTCTTGTATATATATTGTTATATATCATATCATATCATATCATATCATATCATATCATATCATATCATATCATATCATATCATATCATAACATAACATATATATGTTCTTATGTTTGTAACACTCAATCCGACCGTTGATCCGAGATCCTACGGCTCACGTGACTTTGGGACGTATCGTACGACCCAGATGGCTTGGGGGTTTGTTTGTCGCTTATATGTAAGCGATCCTACGGTCCAGGTTGATTTGATCCTGATCGTCGATCCGAGATCCTATGGCTCACGTTGCTTTGGGACACATCCTACGGATCTAACATATATATGTTCTTATGTTTGTAGCGCTCAATCCGACCGTTGATCCGAGATCCTACGGCTCATGTGGCTTTGGGACATATCGTACGACCCAGATGGCTTGGGAGTTTGTTTGTCGCTTATATGTCAACGATCCTACGGTCCAGGCTGATTTGATCCTGATTGTCGATCCGAGATCCTACGGCTCACCTTGCTTTGGGACACATCCTACGGTGCACATGGCTTTGGGAATTATATGTAATAGATCTTGCGGTCCAGATTGTTCTTGATCCTGATCGTCGATCTAGGATCTTACAGCTCACGTGGCTTAGCACATATCCTACGGTGCACATGGCTTTGGGAATTATATGTAATAGATCCTATGGCTCATGTTGCTTTAATTATTGTTACATAATGAGATCTCGACCCTTGATCGGGTCCAAGATCCTACGGCCCACGTTGAATGCTCATCCCTTAAGAAAAGGCTTTTAAAATTTTTATGTTCTATGGGGGATTTGAACCTTAGTCATTGACCCCCCAACACCCCATTCTAACCACTAGACCAAGCATTAATTCCATGAATAATTTATGTTTCAATTACACTTAAGGGTAACATTTTTATTCATCCCTTAAGAAAAGGCTTTTAAAATTTTTATGTTGTATGGGGGATTCAAACCTTGGTCATTGACCCCCCAACCGACCATTCTAACCACTAGATCAAGCATTAATTTTATAAATAATTTACGTTTCAAATATAGTTAAGGATAACATTCTAATTAAGATAAAATAGAGTATACCATTCTAGCTAGTTCAAAAGAGTTCTAGAATGTTCTGGAAGGCTCTAGAAAGCTCTAGAATCTTCTAGAAAGTTCCAAAATATTCTAGAAAATTCTAGAACATAAGACAATTTGGAGGGAATCTAAGAAAATTCTTCCAGAAAGTTCCAAATTGTTCTAATAAGTTCTAGAATGTTCTAGAATGTAGGGAAATCTATGGGAATGTAAGAGAATCTAGGGAAATACTTCCAGAAAGTTCTAGGATATTTTGAAAGTCTCACAATGTTCCAGAAAGTCTTAGAATGTTCTAAAAAGTTCTAGAATGTAAAGGAATCTAGGAGAATCTAACAGAATCTAAGAAAATCTCATAAAATGTAAGAGAATCTAGGAAAATATTTACAAGCCTAAGGAAATTTCTTAAAATCTAGGGGATCTAAGGGAATCTTCATAAAATCTAAGGGAATGTAAGAAAATGTTGATGAAATATTAGAGTAACTAAGGGAATCTTTATAGAATCTCTTTGAATGTCATATAATGTAAGGGAACCTAGGGCAATCTCGTAAAATCTAAAGGGATCTAAGGGAATCTAAGGGGATCTTCATAGAATCTTGGAGAATCTATAGAAATCTGATGGAATCTAGAGGGAATCTTATAAAATTTAGAGGAATCTCCACGAAACCTCCAAGAGAACCTTGGTAGAAGCTTAGAGAATCTATAGAGTATTCTCAAGAGATTCTTTTAGAATGTAGGGCACGATAAGAACTTGCACGTAGGAACATGCTAAAACTCGAACATGCACCGTAGGACGCATTAAATTTCTTGTATATATATATATACAAGTTACGCACCGATGGGTCGTGTAAAAGGGGGCAGGCGCAAGTTCAGTGTTTTTACATTAAGTTTAGCTTAATTATTATATTTTAATGTTTTTGTCAACTAACTTTGGATTGTTCGGATCACTTAGAGTACACTTAACAAATAAAATGAAGCAAAGTAAATGAGTAATGCATCTTTTTTTGTGTTAGGATAACATGAATTAAGCACATCTAGCTAACTAATATCATAATGCACATCCATAAGTGTCATTCATGTGAAACAATAACAATAATGCAATTGCTAGTACTCATTGTTAGTTCTTGGGTTGCGAAGGTCGAGAGTTTACATTATTGTATATAACTTGTATATACATAACTTGACAGCAAAGGAAAACGAGAGAGAGGCGAGATTTTTATAGTCCGGTGTTTTCATTGGTTATAGTGGCATAACTTGAACTTGGAGGAAAGGAAGGCGAGAGAGTGGCAAAGTAGTGTAGGTTAGCTATGATGAATTCAACTTTATATGGTATGAATTTTGATGCATGCACAATTCTAAAGTATATGGGGTATTTTGTGAATTTGGCGACTTTTAATGGGCCTTTAATGGGAAGCTTCGTAATGTTCTTTAAATCACCTAGCTAGTAGCCTTAAAGTATAAGAATTTGTGATCCCTAATAACTGGCTCTTAATGGGACATTTTAAAATGTTTTATTATTCACCTAGCTAGCCCCCATAAAGGATAAGAATTTTTTAGCGTGATAGGTTTTTAATGTACATGGTTAATGTCCCTAAAGGACAAAATATTCTCATTGGTGCTAGTGGTTAACATTAGGTGTGAAAGTTTCTCATAACATTGTTTATTGTTAAGGAGAAAGTTTTTGGACCTTTCGAATTTTGTGAACGTACTTTCATTCCCTATGTCTTGGCTAATTTGCACAGTTGAACACTGTAGTTTTTGCATTTTGTCCTTAATAAGTGATGCACTTCAAAATGCACTTGCACCTAACCTTAGATTGTCTTCACAAGTCTTTATAGCGACATTTGATGTCTAAGATATTTTCTATCTATCGGAGCAAGTTTTACGAAGATCATCCTTATTGTAAGCTATGCCTATTCCATCAATGACCATTTGCGTGAAACAAAAAACGTGAAAGAAAAATCTAATTGGAGTCTGTAGATTAAAAAATATCCTTGAAGTCTTAAAGTGACGTTTTGCCCAATTTGAAAGTGTTGAATTTCAATGGTTGGGCATTGTTGTTTTTGCATTTCCTCCGTAATAAGTGATGTATCTTAAAATGCATTTGCATGTATAGCCTTATATTGTCTTCGCAAGTTCTTTACAGTAACATCTGATATCTATGACACTTTGCATCCATGGAAATCCAAGTTTTATCAAGGTCGCCTCATTGCGCACACTTTGCATCCATGGGAATCCAAGTTTTATCAAGGTCATCCTCATTGTGCGCTTAGTAAAACTAATACATGTGCTGATCACATAGAACTTATAGCTCACATTCAATTATGGGAAGTCATAGAGCGCCTAGGTATCATGAACCAAACAACACTTCAGGATGCATTGCTAACTACAACACAGAATTCTAAATGCAAGAAATGTAGACTAATACCCACAAGTCAGGCGATGGCTATCTCAAATTTTATCAAGTTTTGAGAAATCCTTTGCAATATAAACACAAACCTCAGATGATTTGAGCAAGCCTAAAATGCAGGCATGAACTATTTCGATTGCACGCAATTTGTTTGCCAGCAAACATCTTTTTTGCTTTTCATGCAAATACCTAATTAGAACCTTGACTATCCACATAGGGAACGTATGCAATGAGTAATGCAAAAGACACGATACCTAATACTAGAATCAGAAGTGTCTGTTATTTATGAAAACATTGCAGTAAAATTTGATCTCTAAAGTGCATGAGTTAGCAAGTTCTGGTGTATATTCCAGTCCCACCATTACTATTGACTGATTCTATCCATGTTTGAGCTTTGGATATTTCTGCAAAAGCAAAAGTAGAAGTCGGATTTTGCCCTCTACTGTCCCCCATAATTATGAACAGACTTGCACAATTTATGCACGAATGTGGTACTGCAAGACAATAAAAAGGTATAATTCAAGGTACAAAGGTCTGTATCTACTGCAGAATACTTATGTCATACGTACCTCCTCCATCGATCAAAACATTTTGAACAGATCAAACTACAAACATATGAAGAAATGCTTACCTTTGAAATGGCAAAGCCCAACTTCTCGTTGATGCATCAACTACTAAACTATCTCAATCTTTCGTCTTTGCTAATGGTCTACTATATTATTGCACATTTGGCATTAAGTCATCTTGCTGCATGCTTTTGAAGCATTCTGCTCCAAAGCTAACTTCTCCTTATGCACATACCTCTGTGCATACAGTGTAGTCATTGTACTTCCAAATGGTCATTTCTGTAATTATGTTGCCACTATACTACGGACTTTTGCATGTTCCTTTAACCAGAAACTCACAAGTGATTAGCAAATAATATAGAAACAATAGCATGATCATTTGTTCTTGATCTCAGCACACCTTCATATTTTGCCACCATTTATTCTAGCCATGTTCTTGCTACTCCAAGCTGCAACATATTCTAAATAATATATCCACATAGTTTATATGCATTGGGCACGCTCATCCATGGACTCATTTCATCTAGCATATTAGTTTAGGGCAATTGTCTGCTTGAGCAAGACCTCAACCATGCATATACAATGAGAAATTGTTGACATAGATATTATGATCTGCTCTCAATGGATTAAAGTAGAATACCTTGTTGGTGTTGGCAGTAATTGCACCCTATGGCAATATAGCTCAACTTCTTTGAACTACCTACGACATTGAAAAACATGAAATCATTGAAGGAAAACATCTTTATCTTAGGAAAATCGCTGCTATACATTGGCATATCAAGATCACTCTTATAAAAACATTAACTAGATCCCTCTACAACCTGGTAAAAGTGCTACTCGATCTCTGAATGGCTAACTGACTGGCCACCAAACTACTGCTTAAAGCAGATCGAAGTTTCCATGATTTTCATGAGACAATGCAACAAAGACCATAAAGCTCTGCCACAAGACGAATTTTACCTATGAAATCTAAAAGGTTCTAGAATTCCTCTGCAGTTGGCTAAGGTACATGTGCATTTGAGAGGTTAAGCACCCTGAATCCGTTCCAGATCTCTTTCTTTCTTTCGAAGCCAAACCTCCTGTTTGCCAATAACCTCAATCCCTGGCCTTCTGCCACTAGCAAAGCCAAAACCCTAACATTGTTCGCATGACATCTCTAGAACAAACACTCAGACTTCCCATAAGAAATCAATGCTTGAACAAAAACCTGATTTTACTCTCAATCCGGAGATAAACTATCAAGCCTCATACAAACCAGATCAAGTGACTCCTTCAATTATTATATGGTCCGCAAACAGCCTGGTCAGCCACATACACAACGAATCATGCAGATAGCTGTGTCCATGTTAATACATCAAAAGAAATAAGCTTTCTTTACTTGCGATCAGTTCCACAAGGGAATGTATTCAGAGTTAAATAGCTCCAGAGACTTATGTGGGTCAGCCAGTTCATAAGCTCGACCCCATTTGCAAAAAATTCACCAAACAGCTGGTAAAATGCGTACTTTCAAGCTATTTTACGACAAAAATATAAGCCAGATGTGATGCTTACCTTTCATGTTTGCTTATTTCTGATGCTTGCCTAACAGTCGCCATAGTTCGAGCTCAAAGTGCAAAGCTGTAAATAAAGATAATGACCGCCATCACTAGTTCTACCAGTTCTTGACAGTTCGTTTAAGCATCATAACAATAACCAGGGGACTTTTTACTCACCTAGTAGCAGATGAACTCCAGAGCAAATCGGCCAACAGGGGCAAGCATGGCATCGCCAACCCTGTTTACGGCCATGGCATAGAATACCAACGACATTTTCCTCTGAAATATAATTCTGTAGCAGAATAAAATGCTTTCCTGTAATTGTATGAAGCGCATCCATTTTTGGATCATAACGACCAGATAAATGATCATGAAAATCAAAACCAAGCCATACCTGTAATCTGGATCATTCTGGCGGCTGCTTTGGTGCCAGATATTTCGGCCCTAAAGAAATCCCCAAATTGCCAGTAAAACACAGTTTCTATCAACATCAGCAGATAAGAAGAAGCACATAACCAGATGTCTTGAAGATCAACCTCGATTTGCCAGAGAAGCATGACGGAGATCACCCAAGCGATTCTCAGAAATACAGAGCTCGAATCTGTGAGCTACTTCTAGATAAGGGGCGACATGCACCCACAGTCCGTCAAATCTTGTCGGGCTTAACCAACTGGCCAAGAACAGCCATGGCCGAAGGCAGAGGCATCGCAAGCCCTCCCAAAGCAATCGATGCAACAGAGGCAAAGCGATGCACCTCACCCGTCCGATTCGCCACGTCAGCACAAACCAATGGCCAGAACAATCCTTCAACGGCCACGATTCAAGCCAGGCAGCCCCTTATAAGAATATATATAAGGCAGATATATATATATTTTTTTTTTAGAGCAAGAGAGTTTTTTTTATTCCTTAAACATAGAAATACAGCAAAACAAAGTTTTCTTCTTATCATTATACGAAGATAAATTCAATTGTCAAAACCAGATAAGCGAGAGAGTGAAGAGACAAATTGAAAGAAAAGCCACATCTGGGCATCTCCACTAAACCAATAACCAGAATACAATGCTCTCTACTAAACCAATAACCAGAATACAATGCTTATGCTGGCATCTCCACTAAACCAATAAGCCGGGATTAAAAAACCTCGCCCTTTCGGGTTTTCGAGGAAAAACCCTGACGATAATAGAAACACTAAACAAAGATCTTTATCTGAACACAATTGAGTATAACAAGGCTTAAATAAGCCGATAATGCTGCTTGAGAAAAGCTGGTAGTCATTACTCTCTGATCCGTGTATACACCGATACCTGAATCTCCAGAAGCTCGCGAACTAACAACCTGCACATGCCGTGAGGCTATTACATCAACCACATAGCCTAGCATGGAGCTCACAATCTGCAACCATCATCTGACAACCATCAAACTAGGCACAAGGGCCTCTCACAACCAATAATACTAGGCACGAGGGCCTTCAATCTCACAACCAACCACTGGCATGAGGGCCACAAAACTCACAAACCTCCACTGGCACAAGGGCCACCATACACAAACATCTATATGCAAAAGGGTCACAAAATCATAGTCAATACTTGTCACAAGAAGCATGAAGGTCTTTCATAAATAAGCATATTAGCGGGAGGGTTGAAGAATGAGAATGAGAATGAGAATGATTTTTTATCGTCCACTGAGGCCAATCGGCCTATGGGACCCATAAGGAGCGCAAAGAAACTTATTACTTGTCCCGTTAAAAAACCCCACCGGCGGTTTTCGAGGGAAAAACCGTGGCAGTAATAAGAATGCTGTCAAACTGTACAATTATACATCAATGTATATATACATGTCAAGTGTGTGCCCGAGGACATAGCTGATCTCGCATGTCCATAACCTCCTGAAGGTATGATCCTAGTACCCGTACGGATGCTGTGCTCAATGTCACATGTAACGGTTGGCCGTGCCCCGACCAACTCAAAGATAGCGTCGTCCGAATTTGATCATATGCTGGGCAAGTTTGAAGGGTATGAGATTCATCCTCAATGACTCCCATTTGGCAGCATTGACAGAGCCAGCCTGGCGTGGCTCACCAATCCATCTGCCCGTCTCAATTCGAAGATGATGTGCCCCTGTGCGAATGGAGGCAATGAGTTTGCGCCTTTTCATGGGCAAGTGGGTACGCAGGTAGCATTGCGGGCCTCGTTCCAATGTGGGATTTATGTGGCGCTGGTAGTAAGCTGTCTTGACATGTTCAAGGGCATTGGCATCCCAAAGCTTGCTGAGGAAGCAAGCGTCAAGATATTGCCTCAAGCTATGGTGATCTGCCTCTGTTTGCACACGTATGCACCTGTGCTCCTGCACATTCCATCTAGCCAACCATTGAGCTCTCTTTTCCCTCCAGCAGGCCTTGAGGCGCTGCGGCCCCATTGCCATGATATAAGCTAGCTTAGGGAGACGAGCATCGTCCATATTGACCACCTTCTAAAAATAGACAATGTGGCGATCAGGGATGGGTGGGTGGGTGGGGGTACAGGATCGAGAAAGCAACGAGGCATAAAGCAGATGTGCAATATAATGCTAGAATATAATGCTGCCACTATGTTTCCTCCAAACAAGAGCCTGCCACAATACACATTAACCATGACGCTAATGCTGCTCGAACCACAAAGCTTCACCAAAACATAAGATGCACCACAACATGCGAGCCACACATTAGCCACATGCTAATGCTGCTCGAACCACAAAGCTTCACCAAAACATAACATGCACCACAGCATGCGAGCCACACATTAGCCACCTGCTAATGCTGCTCGAACCACAAAGCTTCACCAAAACATAACATGCACCTCAACATGCGAGCCACACATTAGCCACCTGCTAATGCTGCTTGAGCTACTACGCTCCACTAACAAACTTGCACATATCAGGTGGACATATGGGTGGGGTGGGTGGGTGGGAAGCAGGGGATCAAAACCTAAGCGTGGAGATGAAGATGCGCTGATGAAGAAAAAAGGAAGACCAGAGGGGTATATGAGAATAAGAAAACCTAACCGTCAGATAACCTAACTAACTAAATGGCACTGGTTTTTGACAATTACATTTATCTTCTTATCATTATACGAAGATAAATTCAATTGTCAAAACCAGATAAGCGAGAGAGTGAAGAGACAAATTGAAAGAAAAGCCACATCTGGGCATCTCCACTAAACCAATAACCAGAATACAATGCTGAAGAACAGAGGCAGTAGACTATGGGCAAGCAATGAAGGAGAATGAAGCCATGAGGCAAGGGCAAAGGTGGCCAAAAGGGATCTAAGCACACTTGATGGGAAATTGAAAGGAAGCAAATTTCAAAAGTGCGACATACAAAAAGGATAGGTTGCTTTTGTTGTAACCATAGGGGTGGACAAGTTTCCAAGCATATATCCAGCGAGGTCGACCAAAGGATGCCCTATGATTTGTTGATACCGTGGTGAAACAATTGGATCGAAAGAAGCAATAGAAAAAATATTGGTATTGACGAAAGCAGCTGGAATGGCAAAAATGTTATGAGAAGGGCCCGCACCAAGTATCAACAAGAAGTAGGTAATATGGAATCAATAAGTACGCTAATATGGACAAATTCAATGAGGTTAAGCTTAATGAGGTTAAGCATACTGGTAACACCACAATTGTCATCAAATCTCTATGACACCAAAACCATCGGAGAAGCTTCTCTTCAACTCAAGCAAATCAAATGTCACTACCTGAGGCAATTCAGAGATCAGGACCATATAACATAACGGAACCAAAATATCTAACAACAGCATGGAACTCATAATTAGTATTTGAAAACACACAAGAACATGAGAAAACTAGTAACATTTGGATAGAGGCAATAAGGTCCAAGGGGATACAAGATATTTGGCAGGAGGAGTTAGAGAGAGACTTGTCATATCCAAGATGGTAGTCTGAAAACTAAATTCTAACAATATTCATAAAACTTCCACAAAGCCAATATCACAACAACAAATTTAGCCTAGAAACTCATAATTATATATTACCCCACAATCCTCTAGTTTTTAACCTACAATTGTCAAAGTTCTTGTTCAAACAATGTCAAAAGTCAAATCCAACCATCAATAGAAATCTGGATGATAGATAGACGGATAGATAGGCGGGCCTGATAGATAGAGACGCACGCATTTATAGATAGCCAGGCAAAAAGTATTTTTGCGTCATGCCATACTGGCAACATCTATGAGGACATATGACGGACAAAATTAGCTAGCGGCAAAATGGTCGGTGGTAGCAAAAGGGGACTTAGAAAACCATAAGCAAACATAATAATGCTAAGGTACCTACAATTTCTCTAAGATAAAAATGGATATATGGTGATGCCTTGCGACATATAGTCTATAATTGTTTCAGATAGGATATTACACTACTTGTTGCCATCATTACAATTTCCACAACCTAAGATGTTTGACCAAAAAGCTCCATGAATTGCCATCCCAGCATGACGATAAAAAAACTAGATAAATAAAGCATGTGAAGAGCAACTAAACTAGTTCGCATAGATCTTAACAAACTTTCTTGAAGCAACAGGAAATCAACTTGATGGAATGAAATTGAACAACAAATAAAAAGCAACCACCCCTACAAATGTCAGAAGTTATGCAAAAAGGCATAGCAAAGGACCATACTTGAGCAAATACTTTTCTTACCACCCTTACATACCATACTTGAACAAACGTTTCTTACCAACCTTACATTTAGCGGCTAAGCTTAAAAGCAACCTCTAACAAAAATTGTAAGATAAGTGAGTTCAAGTATGAAGAATCGGCACATGAAGGTTAAATCGTTCCTTCAAGAAGATTGAGCACATTAGGAACAATAAGAAAGGTCATTAAACCAAGATAAATGACCAAAATTAGGCAAAGAGGAAACTAATAAAAAAGTGCACCCACTAAGTTGATCAATATTGTTTCACTCAATCCATGTAGATATCAATATGAAGAGAACTCTTAATATCGATGTGAGGAGAACTATAATGACTTGGTTTGTATCTATGTTTTGGCACCCAACATAATTTTCTTTACATCTTAGTCGCTCAGACCTTGTCATACCATCCAAAACCACTATTGATCGGACGCATAGCAATATTCAACATTAAACTCAAGTTCAAGCCTTGACATATGTATTTAAACAAATAAAATGGCAGATAAACAAATAAAATGGCAGATAAATTTAAGCTTTGTTATTATAATAGAAGAAGCATAATAGAAGCATGGCCCTGACACAGTGTAGCATCCACTCATGTCTCCTCTGCCTTAGTACGAAAAGGGCAAAAACTGAAGAACACTGGAATGATCTCGACAGCAGGTATAATAGTTTCTAGGATACCAATCAGATCTCCTCTGCTTTAGTTGCAAGATAGAATGTTGAAGAAACATTGGTGTAGTAGAGAGAGAAATATTGGTAGTCAACTCGATTACGTTCGTGATTCCATGTATTTACGATCTCACACGATTAGAAATCTGGAGCCCACCTGTGCCAAACAAACAAGCTAGGCCCTACGATGAATATATGTTAGAATAAGAAACATTTAGGCTGGGTATTGAACCGAGTAAATAAATCAAGGTAGTCTTCTACACACTTCTCCCTGTAGATCAACTCTCACTAATTATTTCTCTGCAATATAGAAAAAAGGGATTCACAGCAACAACGATCTCCAGGCTAGAAAAGCCTGAGCCACATGAGAGAAAATTGGCAAGCCTTCCTTATTCCAAAGCATCCAGGTTCCATGCCCAACGTCATCATTCAAGGAAAAACCAGCCGAGAATGGCTTTGCTGCATATGCCTGATTGAGAACTTTGTCCGATTACAACCATAATTGCATTTTCACCTTCTGAAAGACTTCCTGCAATTCTGATAAACACCAATCCAGAATCGGATTCACCAAGATCTCTCCGCGAGTGCCCGCCGAGGCTAGCGGCGCCGCCGAGAGCCCCCTACGTGGGCGTGAACGCCCTCTCCCGGTAGATTACGGGACGTAATCCACACTTTGCCCTTGATTACGAACTTGGAGAGACTGGAGGAGCTTCTCGGCAAGGCGCTTGTAGGTGGTTCTGTTGCGTGCATGCTACTCAAAGGATTTGAAGGAATTTTTCTGAAATCTTGTAAATATTTTCGTCTGTTCTTTTATTCTTGTAAATATGCCATGTTTTTGATGCTCTGATGTTTGCAGGGTCGTCTGCTTCGAAGATCCTCGGTTTTTTGTTGTTTCTGCATCAAATCGCCCTCTGCCTATGCTGCCCAGGCTTTTTCTAGCCCGGAATCTTCAGTGAATCACTGATTGCTTGTGCTGCCCAGGTTTCTTTAATCTGGATTATTTCATAGAGGTGGATCGCCATGCTGCCAACAGATTTCAGTCTGTATTATATGCTCTGTATTTTTCAGTGTGTTGCCAACGAATTTATACCTTGCTTATAAACTCAGTAGTTTCCAGATATTATGAATTGCTGCACTGTTGTTGTTATCTGAATATAGAAGGGTCGTTGACTTTATAAACTCTACTGTTTCTTTCTGTTACTAAAATCTATTACTGGTGTTACTGTCATCTGCAAATTCTTCAATGTTGTTGGCAAGGCGCTTGTAGGCGCCAGCTTGTAGGTGGTTCTGTTGTGTGGATAATACTTAGGGCCCGGCGCTCAGAAACGATTTGAAGGAATTTTTCATAGATCTTGTAAATATCTTCGCCAGTTCTTGTATTTTTGTAAATATGGGAAGTTTTTGATATTATCATGTTTGCAGGGTCGTCTGCTTCGAAGATCCTCGGCTTTTTGTTCTTTCTGCATCAAATATTTCTGTTGTTGGGATATTGTCGGGTTCTTAGTCATTCTGGTTTAAAGATCGTGAGCTTTTTACTGTGTCTGCTTCAAATATTGGAAGGTAATGAAAATTTCTGATATCCTTCTTGTTTTTCCCAACTTTGATCTTATAAATCTAATTTATTTTTTTTAATCTACTTACAGGGTCCTTTGCCTCGAGTTAAGATCTTCAACATTCTCTGTTCTTATTGTGTAAGATTTACAATAAGCTAAAAAAATGTCGTGTTTGGTGCTTGCATGCGGTTGTAGACCAGAAAAAATCACTGTAGCAGCATCCCTTGGGCTGCTTTTTGTGGTTTTTGTGTTTCATACGGTTGTAGACCGAAAATAGTCACTGCAGCAGCATTCCTTGGGTTGTTCTGGGATGATGGCAGAACCTTCTTTCACCTTATTATCTCAAGATGTCGAGCTCCTATCTAGTGTTCCTGATGGAGGGGTTTCTGCATCTGATAATGATGAGGCAGCACCAACTGCTGAGGAGAGAGCAGCTATCCTTGTTGAGATGGAGCAGACTAATGGAAGTAGTGATGAAGAAATGGAAGATTGGTTGCCATTAGATGAGGACTTGTTGAGTGCAGCCATGAATGGAGGCGTTGAGCGTTCACGAAGCGTTAATGCTTGGGCTCGTAGGCGATTTGATGAGTGGAGAAAAGCTTTCAATTGTGATACAAGTATTCCTATTGAAAGAATACCTCATAGGGAGTTGAACGAGATGCAAAGTTTATTATCCAGGTAATTTCATTTGATGTTTGATTTTTTTTAGTTAGTGTTTTATATTTAGGTTCAGCTCTGTAATATATTTAGGTCTGTAATAAGTTACGTTAAGGTTTTAGATTTTTAATTTAGGTTTTAATGTATGTTAGGTTTTACATGATGTTTATGCTTCTGTCAGGTCAAGAAGAAGAAGGATAAGAAGTTATATCCGCCATCAACGTAAGTAATATTAATCATTTTTTATACTTTTTATGCTTGTTAATGTTTATTTGCTAACTATTAGTTTCTTTTGGTAGGTTAAGTGCTCTTTATAGAGCTTATGGGGTGTAAAATCGCTAGTGGGGTACAACTTTTGGCGAAGCGTTTAAGCACTTTCCTGAAACTCGCGGACGTTGAAGCCCGTCACGCCCTTCTCCCTCCTTTTCCCCTGGGCGCGAAAACTCAGATCAGTGTTTCACTGTTGATGATGGAGGCATGGAGCGCGGATGATTTTCACAGCATCAGAGGTCTGTGCAATTCGGGGGTGAAGCCCCACGAGGAAGAAGCTTGGTTGGAAAATAATGTCACGGATCGAGATTGGGATTCTGTTTGGACAAAGAAGTTGAACAAGGGAAAGATAAAATGGCACTGTGCAAAGGAGCATCTTCAAGAGAAGTTGGAAAAACTCTGCCGAAAAATCTACAAGAATTGTCACAACAAAGAAGTAAGAAAGCAACTGGCCCTTGCTTTTGCGTTTGAAAATTGCACTAGATCAATACTTGCACCGAGGAACACAAAGTAAACCTGGGTCAGATTTGTTGCGGTAATGCCAAAGATACCACAACAATAGCCAAGTAAAAACAGAGGCGATATTGTAGCACATGTTAGGAAAAATCTAAATGAAGGCAAAGCCAAAAGTGGCAAATGGATCAAATGATATATCGCATGTGATGAAAACATAAAAAACCTTAGAGAATGCAAGACATGAGATTGGAAAATCAGTTTTACTTATCACAAAGAATCTGGAAGCAAGAGGGAAGTGAGCTGAAAGGCAATGAGAAGGCCTCTCAATTACGTAAAAAATGATGTTGGAAGAGGTCGAGAACAGCTTTTAAGACAAAGCACAAATGATTTGGCTACAAAACAGGAGGAGTTCAAGCTTAATCCAAACCGTGAGTTGGAGGCGTAAATTAAAGATTTGGAGCGGACCGTCCCGTGATGGAAACTTGGCACGTGAACAAGGTACAAAAAGCAATGAACCCTACATCCGTTAATGAGCAGGTCAAATGTAAACTCAAACTTGAGGAGGAGTTAAAAGTTCTCAAGAAGAACAGAGACTTCCGCAATTCTACATAAACAATTTGTGGAAGCTGAAAATGGATACTCCTCAACATTTAGCATCTCTACTATTATACGAGATAAGTTGTTAGTGGAAGATCCATTTTATACATGTTCAAAGATGTGATCCGAATTCACTAAAGCTTACGGTGTTAAGTTTAGCACCACGAATTGCCAACATGAGTATCATATAGCTTGTTGTTCATTGTTGAGAGGAGGACAATGTATTCATGGTTGCCTTGGAAAGGTGCCGAGGGTGTATTTGACGAGCTAGGTTTTGGCCATGTTGCGTGTGCTTCAAATAGTACACCAAAAAAGGATGTGTTAATTAAATCCTGAATTGAGGTCTCACCCTTCGGGTTCAAAGAAGGACAATGGTGCCATTTGAAGATGCACAACACCCGCAAAGTCCTATAGGAGTACAAATCAATTGTGACCGATTTGAATGCAACAAATAGAACCACCACCACCACCCAAGAAGTCATGTCCAAGAAGCTATAGAAGAAGTCAGAAACACAAAGACCACCCGGTTGTAAAGACAAAGACTAGTTGTAAACACAAAGACCAGCCAGGAAAAAACAATGCACCCGATTGTACACACCAAGCACCTAAGGAAGTTGAGGGAGTAATTCCATCTGGATGAGGGCAACTTGGGTGAATATTTGCCAAAAGGAAAGGGCGTAAGAACAAAGAGGGGTAAGTCGGAGGATAGCAAAGAAGTTGTTCAGGCTACAAGAAAGAGAACAAGAAGTAGCTATGCAAAAAATGCAGAAGCGGCCTCAATCATGACACCACACCTATCGGCGTGTGTTCTCAAGAAAATGCGTAATCAGCCCTCGTGTTTCGTGGTGAGCCCGATGTTCAACAAGTGATTGCTGCCCTTAACAATGGGTCAAGTGTGGGCATTGTTGGGCAAGCCCGTAATAAACAAAGGATATTATTGATTTTCTTTTGTTGCATTCATCGTAGGATTACCAGTTGAATCTGTTAGGTCGAGAATCCTGCTTGTTGATACGTAAAGGTTTCCACATTCAACCCATTTTTCATTTTCATTTTCATCTTCATCTATTTATTCATGTAGTAATTCCTGTTGTGTAGGTATTCATGATGTTCCAACGCATACTAAATATTGATTTGGCAAAGAAAAGATAAACTCATTGTCTTGGATTTAAATGGTGTGTTGGTAAAAACATTTGGTGCAAATGAACACATACGCTTGGAAGCGGGGATTGACAATGACATACACTAGCGTAAAGAAAGTGATATTCGCACTGTATGGTGTTCTTCTTGAAGACTTTGTTACGTATGTTGTGTTGGTATATGGTCATCAATGCAACTCTCTAATGTGGAAGATGTGCTGCAAGTACTATGTCCGATTTGAGGGACGATTTCAATTTGTATGGGGACAGAAAAATGTGTGCGCACTGCCACCACCCTAACAAACCCGGCTGTCCAGCCATGATGAAGCCACTTGGGAAAATATATGAGTCATACCCAAGATTCAAATGTAAGACTTGATTCATTATACAAGTCTTACCTTAGCAGTCCCTGGAAATTTCTGCGGGTACCTGCATTCAAGATGGATGTCTATGATGAAGTGCTAACAGTCCTCACCCCAAAGATAGAAGAAATATTGCAGGCCAAGACTGAGGAAAAAATGAAGTCACTGGTGAAGAACACACACAGATACAAGCCCTGGCCTAAGATAGATAGAAAGATTATGAAGCTATGCTTGGAAAGACTTTCTGGAAAACAGTTGCAGTTCTGCAGGTTTGTGAAGGAGGAATTGGAAAAGGTTTATGGTGATGAAGATTGTCATTCTCCATTGCTGTGATTAAGCCTGAGATATTTATGATTATTGGCCTGATTGTCATTTACTTAGGCCAAGGAATCCTACACTTTTCATGTACCATCTTTATCTTAATTTAAGAATCTTTTTGCTATATTGTTTATGTAGTTCAATGCAGACTTGTCTATAAGTTTTTGCTATATTGTTTATATCTACTTCAATGCTGACTGCAAGGGATGCTTAAAACTTATCAAGTGCTTAAAAAAAAAATTGCCTGCAAGTGCTAGTCTGGTATGAGTCTTAATGGCAGATACTGCTTATTGTCATGCAAAGGATGCTTACTTTTATAGAGTTGCTTAACGCCAGCGTATGTTAATGTCATCATGTGCTTACCGTCATGCGCTTAAGGTGCAGTGCTTATTGTTAAGCTATATAACCTGCTTAAAATGCTAGTCGCTTATTGCATAAGTGCTGCGGTGTTCCAAAGGCTTACTCACTCGGCAATCGTTGAAACCGATTAAAATGCTTAGTGTTTGAAACTAACTAAAGAGCTAGAGCACTGTTACATTGAAGCAGAATCTGAATGGACTGTACAGGAATTCGAACTTCATAAATTTGATAGATAGACAAAAATAACATTTGATAGAGAAACAAAAAACTTTGATAGAGACAACAAAAAAAGTTTGATAGAAACAAGATTTTTTATAAAAAAAAGGCCCTCAGGCCAGTGTACACATGTTATAAACAAAAATTTTTACAAAAATTCGCCCTCGTGCCGCTGTCTTCTTCGTAGGGGGGTGTCTTCTTCAAGGGGGGTGTCTTCAAGGGGGTGTCTTCAGGGGTGTCTTCTTCAGGGGGTGTCCTCTTCATCTTCATCTGCATCTGCATCTGGCCCTTCATTCTCCGTCTGCAACACATGAAACAAACAATTGATTAAACAAATGAAAATGAAAAATTGATTAAAGAAAACAAATAAAACATGCATACCATTTATGAGCGCCCGGAAGTCCTCCAAGTCCGCCATTTCGTCTTCTTCTTCTTCTTCTTCTTATTCACATTTACATCTAGACTTACACTACAAATGCATAAATACAAACTTATAGCTCCATTCAAGATGTAAATTTTCCCATTAATATCCATCAAGGGTAGAACCCAAGCCACAGCTGAAAGGTAACCTTTACATGGTTGGAGATATGAATATGTCTAGCAGAATTATAAAGTTAGTATAGCATTTGCCTTTAAGTATGATGCATAAAATCAGACCATCATTTTAGAACACAGTTTTCAGAATTTCAGAAAATACAAGTCTTACAAGTTAAGCATGTGGCCATATAATTTCCAAATAAATGCATCTTATATCATTATCTCATGTAATATCATTAAAATTTCAGCATATTGTTTTTCAGATTATAGTACATCAGAATTCTAAATATATAAACTTTCACAATAAACACTCTACAAATTTCAGATTATTGCTGATTACTAAAGTATTGATCCGTTTGCATTATTTCATGAATGAATCTCAGCCAAACTAGTCTTCTTCCAACAATAATAGCAGTGTTATCATGTCTTTTGCTGACCATGTTCTTTAGACACATCAAAATTTAAGTAGATCTCACCATCTTGAGTCGTGGATCTGAATTTGTTGAGCATATTTTCTCAATTATATCTTCCATTGTAGTTGCCTTCATGCTGCAACTATGTAACTTTGAAAGAACAGGAGATAGAGTCTCGGTTACCTGCACCCAAACAATGCCAATGTTAGCAAATCATGGTAACAAGACAAGGGCCGAGTAAGCTATGAGACACTATGGCTCTTCGCCCTTCACCCATTCATATACAAAGCAGAATGGTGTTATATAAGCAAATTGAGCTCTAATCTTTAGTGCAAAAATGCAGATGTATTGAATAACATTATATTCACGTGAATGGCTGCCTACCTCAGCCATATACCTATGCTCAAATAGTATAAAATCTGTAGGCATATGTCCATGATACCATAAAGCAAACAAAATCAAAGTGCATGCTTCAGTCTACTGGTATATGCACTCATATCTAGCAAATATACCCATATTTAACCTGCATTTTGTCTGCTGGAGTATAAATGGAAGTACAAATCTAAGCTTAGAAAAAGTTGACGATTTTACCTTGTATATGGCAATGTAAATCAGAGAGTTTATCCTTTATCATTCTAGTCTACTTGACATGGTCGTTTCATTATACAGGACATGCAGGCAAATATCTTATCCCAGCTGTAGATCATCTTCATATACAGGCTTAAGAATCACAAATCAAAATACATCAAACCTGATATGAGACGCTCCTATTATCAGCTTTTGAATTTTGGTTGTTCGGTGGCATCGTTCCATAGCTCAGCCTTGAAGACTTTGTTGAACGGTGCATTCCCAGCTTCTAAATCCTTGTGTTCCTTCCCAAGGGCGCATTGATCCATGCCTATTGGCATAACACTATTTCGGTGCAAAACAAGGAATACTTTGCCACAAAACTATTTCAGCAAAGCAACATGGATGCTTGTGGAGGACTTCCAGCCTTCCTGGCCTTGCTTTTCTTCCCAGAAAATCGCTCAGAGATCTTTATTTGGCATTTCGCAAGTGTAAACCCGCCAGAGCATAAGGATACAATAATGCATCTATTATATTTTCTATATGGAGTCAAAGATATTATTGCTTACCTCATTACTGAAGACGGTTATCTTCTAGCAATATATCGGACTACTACATAGAGTATTGAGCCACCATCATTAATGGATCTATAGTTTAATATTTCGTACTCATTCTTAGGCATATTGTTTTTCAGATTATAGTACATCAGAATTCTAAATATTTAAACTTTCACAATAAACACTCTACAAATTTCAGATTATTGCTGATTACTAAAGTATTGATCCGTTTGCATTATTTCATGAATGAATCTCAGTCAAACTAGTCTTCTTCTAACAATAATAGCAGTGTTATCATGTCTTTTGCTGACCATGTTCTTTAGACACATCAAAATTTAAGTAGATCTCACCATCTTGAGTCGTGGATCTGAATTTGTTGAGCATATTTTCTCAATTATATCTTCCATTGTAGTTGCCTTCATGCTGCAACTATGTAACTTTGAAAGAACAGGAGATAGAGTCTCTAAGCACCGCACCCAAACAATGCCAATGTTAGCAAATCATGGTAACAAGACAAGGGGCGTCAGGTAAGCTATGAGACACTATGGCTCTTCGCCCTTCACCCATTCATATACAAAGCAGAATGGTGTTATATAAGCAAATTGAGCTCTAATCTTTAGTGCAAAAATGCAGATGTATTGAATAACATTATATTCACGTGAATGGCTGCCTACCTCAGCCATATACCTATGCTCAAATAGTATAAAATCTGTAGGCATATGTCCATGATACCATAAAGCAAACAAAATCAAAGTGCATGCTTCAGTCTATTGGTATATGCACTCATATCTAGCAAATATACCCCCTGAACAACCAACACATAACTACCATTAACATTAATTTAACTTAAACTATTGCATCTAACATTTTTAAATTACAATCCCCCTGAAACCCCCTTTGGTTTGGTTGCATATTCACACGGGGGTTACGTAGGGCAGCGAGAGCCCCTAAAAACTTACAATACATGTACAAAATTAACACCATTAAGTACATTCCCTCAAATCTTATAGTATTTTGCAAACTTTAATATACAGTATACAAAAATTTGTACATGCATACCCCACAAACGAGGATTGCTATGTATGGTCCAGATCAAGGAATAAAGGGCAAATATGCCCATCCGACAGCTCTCGTTGCCCGGAGTAACCCCCCGTGTGAATATGCAACCAAACCAAAGGGGGTTTCAGGGGGATTGTAATTTAAAAATGTTAGATGCAATGGTTTAAGTTAAATTAATGTTAATGGTAGTTATGTGTTGGTTGTTCTATTAAAAAAAATTTTGGGCCCTTCGGGCCCTTAGGGAAACAAAGAGATGGCAACATATCTTGTGTAGAACTATAAAACCTTTATTTCTCTTTGCAATGCAAAAGTCTGCCCTTATGCAAAACGTATATTTCACTTTCCTCTACAAACAAAAGCTCACGATGTCCAGTTTTTGAATTGATCCTTAATAGTTTGGTTTTAGTGTGATCACGACTCTAGACTTGAACCATCAGAGAGATGTCTGGCATCCAGGAAACGCATGCAAGATACTCTTCTTCTTCGTGTACTCCACGCCAGAGATATATCCGCCCATGTTACATCTCCCCAACAAATAGTACAATCCCTGTAGTTACCTTTCCCATGCAGGGCCCCAAACGTGATCTGTTTAGGCTCTCTAGATGTTATAGGCACCACAAAAATCTCATCATCTCGCACATAAGCTATGGAGGAACCATCTGGTGATAATTCAAATCTAACAATAGTCAAGACATTTTAGAAATATCAAGAGATGAATGCAAAAAAGCTTAAAAGTAGACAAGAAGAATTGGATGAAAGAAATGAAACTTACTCCACCAGGCAGTGGAACCATAAGATGGGGAGTGCACCCTGCTTTGGCCCACAAAATTATTTCTGTTCAAAAATCCAACCACAACAAACAGCAGAGCAATAAAGGGGTCTACAGACGCCGCAGAAGGCACAAGAGGGCAAAGACATTTGGGAGTCGACCAGAATGGAACAAGGGCAAACAGTGGGGGCCCTCTGTCTCATTTAAAAATGGCTTAGAAAATTGGCTTCATGGGCACCACCCACTTCCCCGAAAAGAGAAACCATCAATGCAAAGGTTTCTATCTATCTCATCTACCCAATGTTGGGCTCAAATGAAATGTAATGCACAATAATGTGCTCCCAAAATAAAATGGCGACGCTTCATGTTCTCAAAAATCCTACAAGACTTGCTACAAAGACTGTCCAAGGTTCCATTAGTGCACTAAAAATCAGATATAATGGCAAGACCCACTTGTCACATTCACCGCCAGATAGAAGATGGCATAGAGTGCCGCAGCAGTAAGGACAAAACGGATCATGTTGTCATTTTCGAAGAAGTCGGCTTGTCCGCCAGAACACTACCACAAGGCCCATAGTTGGGACCAAAAATACCAAACAACAACAATGGTCACCGTTGTTTTTAAGTCTAAAGGCGTACTTCCCAGACCTGTCACAATGAAACACTACTTAACATATGCCACACAAATTTTTGACGGCCAAATCTTACCTTTTGTAAGGCTTCCACCAAAAACAAGCATTATGTGGGGTATCATAGCTCCAATCAGAGTGACTTGATCATAAAATTGCATGCTTTTACACACACGAGAAAGCATGAACATAAAAGGGACAACCTTTCAACATAAACCGTGGTAATGAGATGAAGTCTCCCCAAAGAGATAAACACCGATGGCAATTCTCTCTTAAAAACACATAGATTACCGGGTAGGCCAAAGAACCATCTCGCTATTAACCATCCGCCCTCGTAATAACCGCGGGTACGCTGATCATCACTATTTACAACCCCACCGCTTAATTTCGTGAGGTCGGCAAAACAGAGCAAAACAGAGGCTTCAATCAATTTCCAAAACTAGTACTGGCCGATCCTTCCCGGATCGTAACTATAATTCGTATTTACCTCGTGAGAAAGCCTCCAACTCTTTCAATCTTTGAACTTCTCGTATGTCACCAATTGCATATGCGTAATCATCCTCCAAAGAGCCGTGCTCACTTCTTCCCCGGTTTTTCGAGCCCTTTTAGGTGCTCTGAGAATCAAAATGTCGTTGTATTTCTTGAGCAATTCTAATCGCTCATTCAAGGCTTGCAACCTCATCACTTCGCTAGGCTTTTTCACGCCTATGGCCGCCATATTTGCCCTAAATCAAGAACGAGCAAAACAATCCCAAGTACGGCTCTAAAAAGCGCGGATCGGGACAATATGCAGCAGAACAAGGTAAAACTAAGGGGATTCCTACTTTCTGGCCGAAATACTCCACTATATGCTTTGCCATACTGAAGCCAGAGTTTGGAGATGCAATCGCTTATCGAAGCAGAGCTCTTCCACCTAAATCGATTCAAGATTTTCATTGGGCATTCATAACTAGATGCATTAACTATATATCAGACCCATCAAACCGATCTTTGATTTTGGAGATCGAGATCCCTTACAGCAAAAACCATAACCCAGAGACCTAATTTTCGAGGAAACAGGAACCCTAAAATGAGCTGCTTGAGCTTTGCATGTCGAGCAAAATAAAATGTAATAGGAAAAATAGAAAGTTAAAATAAAAAAATAAAATATTATAAATGTAATGGGTCTACACTATTGAAAAGAGGCATTAAAATTAATTCAAGCGTATGCAAGTAAATTGCGCACTCTAGATATACTAATTAGTAGGCCTTGTGCAATACGCCCATCAAATCATATAAAAACCATTAGAAAAACTGTACAAAAATACAAAAAAAAACCCCTGTTATTATGCTACATATTTAACCTGCATTTTGTCTGCTGGAGTAAAAATGGAAGTACAAATCTAAGCTTAGAAAAAGTTGACGATTTTACCTTGTATATGGCAATGTAAATCAGAGAGTTTACCCCTATCATTCTAGTCTACTTGACATGGTCGTTTCATTATACAGGACATGCAGGCAAATATCTTATCCCAGTTGTAGATCATCTTCATATACAGGCTTAAGAATCACAAATCAAAATACATCAAACCTGATATGAGACGCTCCTATTATCAGCTTTTGAATTTTGGTTGTTCGGTGGCATCGTTCCATAGCTCAGCCTTGAAGACTTTGTTGAACGGTGCATTCCCAGCTTGTAAATCCTTGTGTTCCTTCCCAAGGGCGCATTGATCCATGCCTATTGGCATAACACTATTTCGGTGCAAAACAGGGAATACTTTGCCACAAAACTATTTCGGCAAGGCAAAATGGATGCTTGTGGAGGACTTCCAGCCTTCCTGGCCTTGCTTTTCTTCCCAGAAAATCGCTCAGAGATCTTTATTTGGCATTTCGCAAGTGTAAACCAGAGAAAGCACAGAGCTAGAGCCTTGTAGGCGCAGGTTATCTCTTTCCCGCCAGAGCATAAGGATACAATAATGCATCTATTATATTTTCTATATGGAGTCAAAGATATTATTGCTTACCTCATTACTGAAGACGGTTATCTTCTAGCAATATATCGGACTACTACATAGAGTATTGAGCCACCATCATTAATGGATCTATGGTTTAATATTTCGTACTCATTCTTAGGCTACGTCCATCCAAGCCTTTCCACGAAAAAACTCCAAGTTCAATTAGTTAAAGCATATACAAGATACCCAAGAAATCTGACTACGATATTTTCCAAGACAAGTTAACCTTTGGCGAAATGCAAATGATAATACCATAGGTAAAAAGCTCTTTATATTGGTCTTCCATTTTTTTCATTAAATAGCATGCAACTTGCTGCACTATTAAACAGTGTACTCTATGTATTTTGATAGGTCATTGGTCGTCACCCCATAGGTAAAAAGGGAGCATGCCTTAAACTCGAGGCTCACGTTTCATGAGGACTTTTGTGCTAATTTTAAATCCCAAATAAGTTGCCATGCAAAGCCCTTTTGCATGTACCCCCACATGTCATGCTTGCATATAATAAAAGTGCATGCGTACGTTTTATATATAGGAAAAGCTTATTCTAAGCCATATGTTAAAAGGTAGTGTATGTGAGGAATAGAAACTCACATTGTAAACAATGGGATGTACCCTTGTACTTTTTTGTCATGCCCAGCATCTCCCATGCAATTTCAGCACAAATGTAGGCATAATGGTTACACACACCATCCACACAAAGGCAATATACCATTTTCAAGTTTAATTACCATGTCCCATGTTCTAATTCCCTAGTAGAAGCCAAACCAGGAACTTGTTATTTTTATTTGAAAATCCCCACATAGATTATTTCTTTGAATTGACATGGTCATCAATAAATTCGAAATGGCTATTGTCATTCAAATTGCAAATACTAATGTCATAGACATACCTTATACGCCCAAATTGCCTTGATCATTATTGCATGAGCTGCATCATGTGTACAGTTTCATAGTTCATTTGTTGCCTTTGAAAATACTTTGAAAATACGAAGAAAAATATTCTTCTTCTTCTTCTTCTTCTTCTTCGCCCACAACCCTCCCTCGGGTAATAGGGCACTTCTTCTCATGGAATATAAGGAGTAGGACCCCCCTTCCATGGGAAGAAGGGCCCTACTACCTTACTGCCAAGAACAATTATTTTCTGATTTGCTTCAGATAAACCGATTATCATGATGTATTGGTTAAGGCATATTAAGCCTATCCATGTATATTTTGAAGATGTATTGGATTAAGGCAGAGTAAGCCAATCCAAGTATATTTTCAAGTAAGATAAGGCACATTGGGCCAATATCCAAATTATGCATTGACAAGAGTTAAAGGCACAATGGACCTTCCATCAGATGGTGATAGCTCTCTTATAATCCAAAGGCATAATATACAAGCTAACCTGATTTGTAGAAGAGATGCACTTGCGAGCTAGAGATGCACTTTCTGCAATATTTTCAATGATTTTGCAGCTGGACTCAAGGCTTCCCCTAGACACTCTGGGTGGCATAAAACTCCCACTGCCACCACTCATTTGTGGTGTATGCATAAATGCATTCTTATCGCTCTTGGTCTTCTTATTCAGCTTTTTCTCCATGAATTCAGAATCCTTAATCATGATTTCGCAGACTTCAACCAACTTTGTATCCCCAAAGAATGATTTCACATCACAGTCAGGGTTACTAGCCAGCTTATTGGTCATTTTGATCATTGTCTCCCTGAAGTGCAGATACGCAATGTGGGCCAGAATAGGCTTCTTCAAGTTCGTCTGTATGAAATGTAAGAAACACCCCATTTTTCCAGCCAATGAATATTTGGGGTATACCAATTCCAGATGGTTTAGGACGAACCAAATAGCTTGGTCAAACCAAGTTATAGTATCTCCACATGAGTCTTGCTGGCAGTTACATTTTAAGTATGGGCTCCAGCTTCTCCATATACGGTGCACATATGAATAGCTTCTCTTCACATCCGGATGGGCCATATGTGTTTTGATCAGCACATTACAGCCATTGTTGCTCTTGCAATCCTTGTCAAATATATCAGTTCCAAATGGAAAGTCAATTTCAATTCTGTCAAACAGTTTGTCAAGATTGTTAGTTGCAGCAATCGCTTCAGCCACCTCTTCATCACTAATATTTGCAAATAATCTCCATGTACTCTTACTGATAGGTGCCAGGGTACTGAAGTTCTTACTTCTCCATAGCCCATGCTCAAACTGAGCACCAAGCCATTCAATGGCCATCTCTGATATAATAGGAAACCTAATGCAATTATTGAGGGTCAGCCTTACCAGATTTTCATTGATTTTATCTCTCATAGCCGCTTCCTTATCTTTTTTCATCAGATCAATGTCAACATTTGGGATGAATTTGGCAAATCCTTGAGTATGATTTTCAGCCAAGTCCATTTCAAATTTGTTTACTCTTCTCAACGACCCTTTCAAATAAATGGTCAGAATGGTTGTGTACCTTTTCTAGGTATTCAGTGCCTGCACAGCACTCAATAGCCAGAAGGTCATCAAGGTCTGTACGGTCAGCAAGTACATTCTCAATTTCACAAAATATCTGTTCTATAATAGGTCTACATTCTTTTAGCCCCATTCCTTCCTTGTCCAGCCTTAGGAAAATGTCGAACCAAGCACTAAATCCCAGGTGTAGTATAGGAGAAAAAGAACCTGGAGTAAGATTTTTGCTCAGTGTCTTCAGAAGATCGTGCACTTCAGCATTTGGAATCATACTTATAATCGCCTGTACAGCATAGTTGGGAGGTTCACCAGCCATTCCATATCCCATATCAAATAAAGACTTCACCCATGAAGGTTTTTTCTACATCAAAGATAAATATAGTTAGTCCACGAAAAACCAGAGCTTATCGTGACTCTCATAAAAATTTCTTTGAATTTGTTAAAGTGTAGATGTGTCTGCCGAATGACTTCAGCAGATAGAAGTCACAATTTCTTCTTTTTTACATTCACATCCAGATTTACACCAAACATTGTACAGAAACAATAATAAGGTTTCATACAAGATGCGAACACATTCCCAATATCTATCCCAGGTATTACACTGGGCCACATCTAAGGTAACCTTTAACAAATTCGTAAATGTCAAAAAAAAACCATAAATTATCAAGTCTGAACATCATCATAAATTCCTTCCATTACTTCCACATCAGCATAACACATCAATGTCCACCTTAAATAATATCCACATGTTTTTATAATATAATACATCATATCTTGCCATATCCATAACCATATGTTCTTTTTCTATGATTATTTTCATCGTTAAACATTCAGATTGTTGTAACAACTTCCCTGGTGTGCTGCTCCTTTTGTAACCACTCAATACCATATAATAAAGCCAGAAATTTGAAATACTTGAAAAAACTCCAAGGAGAGAGTGTCTTGGTTACCTGTAACCAAACAATGCAACAGTTAGCCTGATGAGGGTAACGCCACAAGGGTTAACAGGTAAGCAGTAAGATACCCTGGCTCTTCGCCCTTCACCTAAGTTTTTTCCAGATTTAGGCCCCATCTCATTTATGAGACTTGGCTGCTATAACACAGTAAACATTAAGCTTAAACCATAGCTTTTATTGCTGCTTACCCCAGCAGTATTTATATATCTGTAACAGATATGAAGACAGACCCATTATATGCTCAATCTATCAATCATTATGTCTAAATCTCTGTTATAACAATAGCACCATCAAGAACCATAGTCCACCTATTTATTTAGCCAGCATAGCAATATCATTCTATCTTAAGTTGTTTCCATAAGTGTCCTTAAAGTAATCTATCTTCACATCCTAAGCATCGTCATCTATGATAGATCTATTAGCCCCTCAACTTATCATACATATCCATATATCTCAGATATCTTTCAAAACCCCATTTATTAGTTAGCTTTAAATCTAATATTCAGCTATGACAAAATGGATCGGTTAATCCCCCTATTTTCAGCCATCTCGTTTTTAGTCTTATCTATTTTGCCCTAAATCAGCTCATCTATTATCCAAAATTAAATATCATATAAGACTTATTTTATCAGTAAAACATGTAAGCATCTTCACGCATCTAATGACCATCCGTGTTTAAGCACGTCGCCATCATATTAACGAATCATGAAATATTACAAAGCTGACCTGATTGAAGTCGCCACGGCCATCAGCTTTGCTTCGTGCACCAATCACCAAGTTATTTTGCTTCCCACTGTAGTTGGGTCGCCCAGACTTCTTAAACGGAATGTTCCCAGCCTGTAAGGCTTTCTTATTTTTACCCGGGATCCGCTCATACACCCCTTTAGGCATCTTGCTTGCCAAAACTGAGACCAGCAAATCTTGACTCTGAATATGGCGCCAAGAACTCCCAGTGTTTGCCCTTGTTTCGTATTCTGCTCCAATATATCCTGCCTTGTCCGTGTAGACTTAAACGAATAAATTTGGGTGGGAGTGACCTTACCATACTAAATGCTTCCAGCAGGTTTATGAGCTTCGAGCTTTGTTCCCGAACCTGCATATTCGGCCTCCATTCATAAACACTGTTGACCCCTTTTAGCCTCATTCTATGTTGAAAATAAATTTCATATTTAAAACAATACATATTCTAGGTTTATATCGTGTACCCCCATATAATGCCAATATACTATTTCTAATATTCCAATAAAAATCTCAACCATTACCTTTGTACACTTAATAATAATGTTATGCCTTGCTCATCAAACAATAAGCTTCAATGTGATTGCTCATCCTCGAGATCTATACAAAATTCTTGCCCATTATCTATACAAGCCATTATCTCTCTCAAAAGACAGTTTTAAGATTCTAGAACATCAAATATATTTCATATCGTATACACCAATAGTCAATCCCATCATATACAATCAATTCTTCTTCTTCTTCTTCTTCTTCTTCTTCTTCTTCTTCTTCTTCTTCTTCTTCTTCTTCTTCTTCTTCTTATTCTTCTTCTTCTTCTTCTTCTTCTTCTTCTTCTTCTTCTTCTTCTTCTTCTTCTTCTTCTTCTTCTTCTTCTTCTTCTCCTCCTCCTCCCACTACCCTCCCTCGGGTAGCAGGCCCCAAACTATCAACAGAAGTAGGGTGTAGGCCCCACCTTCCATGATAGAAGGGGGCCTACAACCCTACATACCGTGTTCACATCTATACCATATTCTTTAGGTCATTGATGTCATACATAATTCCTGGAAACTGATTTGTATCAAGCATCCTTCTGACATTTTCCAGCATGTCTTCTCTTTTGAATCCATTGACCACGGATTCATTAATGAGCATATGCAGATCCTTAGCGTGCAGCAAGTGGATCATTGGTGGACATAAACGAAGGTAACACTTGTGATATAATCACCCTACTTGCATTCAAGTATGGTCGACAACTTGTAGCATGTATAAACTTCATAGTTTGAAACGGTAACTTAACTCTCTTATCATATCGCCTCGTGTAAAATAACCCAGATACATGATCAATAATCTCAAATGTGACATTAAGGAAATTACCTTTGAATCCAACTATCCCCGTATGGTCTTCTGTCATTCTATATTCCGTTTCATCCTTTATCCTTAACACATTCAAATTATATATATTAAAGCATTCACTCCTATCTTTGCCTTCTTGGAAGAATTCATCCAAATTACCACCATTAGGTATGCAGAGGTCGTCCATGTACCTTCTTGCATCTTTGAATCTCGAAATGTCATTATATCTGCCAGCTTGAGCCAGTCTCTCAATGTGTAACATTTCAAAATATGACAGATATATATTACACCAATCCGGGGAGCAAGAAAATCCCATTGGAATACCGCAGATCTGTCTCCATACATTATCACCTTGTATTATGTAACAATGCTCCAATAACCATTTATTTAGCCCGAAGAACTCATGTCTATCCATGCATCTCCATGTTATCCCATCCTGTTTTTTGCTGTCCCATAGAAAGGACACATCATCATTGATTATTTTATACCACAATTTATATTCTGCCCCATTTCCACTCATGTATCCAACTGTCATGTCTATAACCATCCTAATCACATTACATATACCATCGGTCCCATCTAGTGGTATATTTTCATAGCATTTCGATATATCTGCTGTGAATAAGGTATGCATTTTTGTAGGCAGATTGATCATTACATCAAAAACAGAGTTGGCAATCCAAAATGGGTTAACCTTACCTGGTATAAGCATATTAATTTTACTCAGTCTATGCATGAATGCCTTTGGTATGAACTCCAAGAGTCCTTTCAGTCCCCTTGTTACAATTTTAGCAGGCAGGGTAAATATTGTTTTGTTAGAGTTTGTAATCCACCTGTATTCAGCCTTATGGGCCTTAAAAGTGCCCAACAAATACGGCAATCTGTCATTGTAAGGACAGTTCAGAGAGAATAAATCTTTTAACTCATAGTCCAGTTTATCCATCACAGATTTTTTATCTTCAGCAATCTGTACAAAGTCTTTTCCAAGTAGTCTTTGTTTGGCCATGTCCCGTATATGCCATGGACAAATGAATGAAGGGCAATTTGTGGCTTTATCAACCCCTGCCGTGTATACATTTCTCACCAGCCATTTAAGGCATAGGTTGACCTTCTCGTCATGAAATGCACTCTTGATTTTTCGTTGGGATTTTATAACGTTAGAAGCCTCATCTCTGATTTTCTTAACCAGATATTTTGTAATGTCTCTTCTTTCATAAGGATGTAGGACTCTCCCCTTCCTTTCATGCCCATCAAAAAGATCATTGATCCCTCGTTCGATATCATATAAGAAATCTTCCATTACCAATGGTTTATCTGGTATAAAATTTAGTCCTTTTTTAAACATGTTTCTGAGCTCCTTGGATTTTATGAACTTCAAATCCATTGTTCTTACGTGTCCGATCCTGTTATCAATGAATGGTTTCATTCCCTGCTCATGGCATATACATTTAGGTACCTGTTCGTCCGCAAAAACCTTGTATGGTTTGTATACATATTCCATCAAAGTTTGATGATAACTCCAACCAAACCCAGTGTTATTTATTATGTGTAATCCAAAATCTCCCAGCCTTTCGTACAACCCTTCCTTGACCAGCTCCCTTATCTTAATTTTATCTATAATTTTGGAAGCAAATATAAAGTGTATTCTGACCTTATCTTCAGTATCACCATTATGTTTCAATAAGGCTTTTCGACCATCATGTCCACGACCGATTATTCTGCCATTTGTTTCAATATTCTGCAACAGCAGACAATTATATACTTAAGTCTCTTGCCAGTGCTTAAAAACTATTTACTTTTTATATCATAAAGCTATGTATTTTTATTCTACTAGTATTTTAAAAGGATGCATTTACTTGATAATCGATCTCATATATTATTCATAACAAAGAATTATTATTCTTAATAACCTTTATCCGAACCATTTCGTATATCTGACTCATTTTTTCTTTAAACGGAGCATTGTAAAGACATCAATAAAACCATAAACGAGATTTTATATCCTTAAAAATATCATACAATCTGCCATAGTTCATACTGCAAAATTATAACATGCATTGAATACATCTGTTGTATCCGTCAGAGGCATATCAACTCATGTTAATGAGGTTTTTCTTAGTCCAGCCATCATATAGTATGATATTGGCTGTGTACACATAAAAATAGTACTTAGTCTGTCTTAGACAAAAAACCATCAACACTCAATATACGTCCGCATCCTTATATATTATGAAACCCTAACTCCACTGAAAATTCAAGATTCTCATAATGGTATCAGGTAGCATTGGACCTGTTACCAGCCCTGCCAAAATAGCATGAGGCCAATAAAATCAGTACTTTGGACCAATTTTATTCAGTTATTATCAGTCTATGAGGATACTACTTACTTCTCGACAAAAAGCTTTGTCTGAACTCCATCGATGCACCTCTCAAAATAATCCGCCTTTAGGTTTATTTACGATCCAAGTCCAGAGTGCGACCACGATACTATCCGATGTTTCGCAATATTTTCAATGATTTTGCACCGGACTCAAGGCTTCCCTAGACACTCTGGGTGGCATAAAACTCCCACTGCCACCACTCATTTGTGGTGTATGCATAAATGCATTCTTATCGCTCTTGGTCTTCTTATTCAGCTTTTTCTCCATGAATTCAGAATCCTTAATCATGATTTCGCAGACTTCAACCAACTTTGTATCCCCAAAGAATGATTTCACATCACAGTCAGGGTTACTAGCCAGCTTATTGGTCATTTTGATCATTGTCTCCCCGAAGTGCAGATACGCAATGTGGGCCAGAATAGGCTTCTTCAAGTTCGTCTGTATGAAATGTAAGAAACACCCCATTTTTCCAGCCAATGAATATTTGGGGTATACCAATTCCGTATGGTTTAGGACCGAACCAAATAGCTTGGTCAAACCAAGTTATAGTATCTCCACATGAGTCTTGCTGGCAGTTACATTTTAAGTATGGGCTCCAGCTTCTCCATATACGGTGCACATATGAATAGCTTCTCTTCACATCCGGATGGGCCATATGTGTTTTGATCAAATTTTATTACAGCCATTGTTGCTCTTGCAATCCTTGTCAAATATATCGGGCCCAAATGGAAAGTCAATTTCAATTACGTCAAAAAAGTTTGTCAAGATTGTTAGTTGCAAAGAATCGCTTCAAACCACCTCTTCATCACTAATATTTGCAAATAATCTCCATGTACTCTTACTGATAGGTGCCAGGGTACCGAAGTTCTTACTTCTCCATAGCCCATGCTCAAACTGAGCACCAAGCCATTCAATGGCCATCTCTGATATAATAGGAAACCTAATGCAATTATTGAGGGTCAGCCTTACCAGATTTTCATTGATTTTATCTCTCATAGCCGCTTCCTTATCTTTTTTCATCAGATCAATGTCAACATTTGGGATGAATTTGGCAAATCCTTGAGTATGATTTTCAGCCAAGTCCATTTCAGCCTGTTTACTCTTCTCAACGACCCTTTCAAATAAATGGTCAGAATGGTTGTGTACCTTTTCTAGGTATTCAGTGCCTGCACAGCACTCAATAGCCAGAAGGTCATCAAGGTCTGTACGGTCAGCAAGTACATTCTCAATTTCACAAAATATCTGTTCTATAATAGGTCTACATTCTTTTAGCCCCATTCCTTCCTTGTCCAGCCTTAGGAAAATGTCGAACCAAGCACTAAATCCCAGGTGTAGTATAGGAGAAAAAGAACCTGGAGTAAGATTTTTGCTCGTCTTCGAAAGATCGTGCACTTCAAAGATTTGGAATCATACTTATAATCGCTGTCAGACAAAGATAGTTGGGAGGTTCACCAGCCATCCCATATCCCATATCAAATAAAGACTTCACCCATGAAGGTTTTTTCTACATCAAAGATAAATATAGTTAGTCCACGAAAAACCAGAGCTTATCGTGACTCTCATAAAAATTTCTTTGAATTTGTTAAAGTGTAGATGTGTCTGCCGAATGACTTCAGCAGATAGAAGTCACAATTTCTTCTTTTTTACATTCACATCCAGATTTACACCAAACATTGTACAGAAACAATAATAAGGTTTCATACAAGATGCGAACACATTCCCAATATCTATTCCAGGTATTACACTGGGCCACATCTAAGGTAACCTTTAACAAATTCGTAAATGTAAAAAAAAAAAAACCATAAATTATCAAGTCTCAACATCATCATAAATTCCTTCCATTACTTCCACATCAGCATAACACATCAATGTCCACCTTAAATAATATCCACATGTTTTTATAATATAATACATCATATCTTGCCATATCCATAACCATATGTTCTTTTTCTATGATTATTTTCATCGTTAAACATTCGGGATTGTTGTAACAACTTCCCCGTGTGTTTGCTCCTTTGTAACCACTCAATACCATATAATCAAGCCGAAATTTGAAATACTTGAAAAAACTCCAAGGAGAGAGTGTCTTGGTTACACAGAACCAAACAATGCAACAGTTAGCTCGATGAGGGTAACGCCACAAGGGTTAACAGTGTGCATGAAGACACCCCGGCTCTTCGCCCTTCACCTAAGTTTTTCCAGATTTAGGCCCCATCTCATTTATGAGACTTGGTTGCTATAACACAAAGAAAACATTAAGCTTAAACCATAGCTTTTATTGTTGCTTACCCCAAAGAAGTATTTATATATCCAGAATGGATATGAAGATGCACCCATTATATGCTCAATCTATCAATCATTATGTCTAAATCTATATAACAATAGCACCATCAAGAACCATAGTCCACCTATTTATTTAGCCAACATAGCAATATCATTCTATCTTAAGTTGTTTCCATAAGTGTCCTTAAAGTAATCTATCTTCACATCCTACATCAGCCATCTATGATAGATCTATTAGCCCCTCAACTTATCATACATATCCATATATCGTATATCTTTCAAAACCCTCGTTATTAGTTAGCTTTAAATCTAATATTCAGCTATGACAAAATGATCGGTTAATCCCCTATTTTCAGCCATCTCTGCTTTTAGTCTTATCTATTTTTGCCCTAAATCAGCTCATCTATTATCCAAAATTAAATATCATATAAGACTTATTTTATCGAGAAAACATGTAAGCATCTTCACGCATCTAATGACCATCCGTGTTTAAGCATCGCCGCCATCATATTAACGAATCATGAAATATTACAAAGCTGACCTGATTGAAGTCGCCACGGCCATCAGCTTTGCTTCGTGCACCAATCACCAAGTTATTTTGCTTCCCACTGTAGTTGGGTCGCCTAGACTTCTTAAACGGAATGTTCCCAGCCTGTAAGGCTTTCTTATTTTTACCCGGGATCCGCTCATACACCCCTTTAGGCATCTTGCTTGCCAAAACCAAAGACCAAAGAAATCTTGACTCAAATATGGCGCCAAGAACTCCCAAGTTTGCCCTTGTTTCAGATTCGCTCCAATATATCACCTTGTTTGTCCGTGTAGACTTAAACGAATAAATTTGGGTGGGAGTGACCTTACCATACTAAATGCTTCCAGCAGGTTTATGAGCTTCGAGCTTTGTTCCCGAACCTGCATATTCGGCCTCCATTCATAAACACTGTTGACCCCTTTTAGCCTCATTCTATGTTGAAAATAAATTTCATATTTAAAACAATACATATTCTAGGTTTATATCGTGTACCCCCATATAATGCCAATATACTATTTCTAATATTCCAATAAAAATCTCAACCATTACCTTTGTACACTTAATAATAATGTTATGCCTTGCTCATCAAACAATAAGCTTCAATGTGATTGCTCATCCTCGAGATCTATACAAAATTCTTGCCCATTATCTATACAAGCCATTATCTCTCTCAAAAGACAGTTTTAAGATTCTAGAACATCAAATATATTTCATATCGTATACACCAATAGTCAATCCCATCATATACAATCAATTCTTCTTCTTCTTCTTCTTCTTCTTCTTCTTCTTCTTCTTCTTCTTCTTCTTCTTCTTCTTCTTCTTCTTCTTCTTCTTCTTCTTCTTCTTCTTCTTCTTCTTCTTCTTCTTCTTCTTCTTCTTCTTCTTCTTCTTCTTCTTCTTCTTCTTCTTCTTCTTCTTCTTCTTCTATTTATCTTCACAATGATTACTTTCCACAACATACAAAACTAGTTTATATGGATGGATTTCATTCAATGCAAAGATGACAGACACACATATCCACCCTGGTGTTACCCAGGCCACAACCACACCAACTGCAAATATTCATCTTATTGTAGATAAGCAAACGTAATGTATAACGTAATGTATAACGTAAAAACATAAAGTATTCAGGATTAAGTTCAAGTGTAAAATGCATGTATTCCATAAAGTTTTGATTATAATGAAGTACAAAATATGCTTTACTCAATACAAAATATGCTTACCTTAATACATTTCAAAGAGCTGTTCATATATCTTCTCAAGTCATAAATAGGCAGATACAAAGTAGAACATTTTGCTATCAATAATGTATATGATTTCAAGTCAAAATTTTAAAATTTGTATTCCCTAATAATCACCAGAAAGGTCTCACCAAATATTGTTGTTATACAATAAAGACGCAATCCTCGTGTGATTGATTGCAGTGTAACATCCAAGCAATGACGAAACATCTAGGAGATGTAGTCTTGGTTACCTTGACCCAAACAGACCAATATTAGCATATTAATGGTAACAAGGAAAGGGGTGACAGGTAAGCTATAAAACTACATGGCTCTTCGCCCTTCACCTAATGTTTAGCCATCAAAGATCTAAACAATTTAGAATCCGTTGTTATAACATCATATAATCATTAGAGAATGTTATCACAAATCCAAGACTGCTTACTTCAGCCAAAATATCAGCAAAGTTAGCTCCATAGAAATAAGAAAATGAATCACATCCATGTGCTTCACATAATTTGGTATGGGCTGCCATGGGCACCAAAGTCATGTGCTTCCATACTGCACCGTTATATTACATGTGTGAAGCCAATAATCATAGAACTAAGGTCTGCAGGGACCCTGGCTTAACTTAATAACCATCGAAACCCTTGTATCATATCTCATGCATCTTGCATCATTGCAGCCGATATATTTAGTTGTATTATAATGCCAAGAAAAAAACTAAACCGTATTGACTATCTACTTCTTAGCACTAAACTCAAAGCACTATATTGCAGCCACTTGAAATAACCTCCTATGGGCGGATCTAAGCAAAGGCATGCAAAACCCTTACACCTATTTCATAGTGCGGGGATTAAATCTCAAATGTGTATTTTTTGCAAAAAGAATAATCAAGAACTTCTTGTTTAAAATCGTAGTCATCAAAAAAACCTGATATTTGTCGCTCCTTCCATATCTTAGGAATTTCTGTCTCCTTGCAATAGATCTGGAACAACATAAATTTGTTTAATAGGAGCACATTAGCAACTCCAGATCTGCATCATTTTGGATAAAACCTTATTATGCAAGAACGAAAAAGCATAACACCTTCTGAGCATCTGGAAAGATGGAACAGATGCTTGCTTTAGACCGATGAAACCAGCTTATTTTTGTTGCCCTGCTACAAATACATTGTGGAATGTGAACAACATCTCCACATGCCATATCCGGCTGCCTACACACTACCATGGAATCTGTAGCTCTTCATGCCATATCCGGCAGCATATAGACTATATTTCTGTGAACGAGATCGGATCCCATGAACGGATAAGAGCTATTTGCATTTCTGTATTTGAAAGTGTTGGATCCATTCGGCAAGATGCCATATCCGGCTCCACTATTATCTTTTGCAAACCTAACCCTATATTTTATGGAAAAAATCCCTAAAGTCATATCGCATGCCATTTTCGAAACTACTTTTATACTCAAATGTAACCATGTGGACCTCTAAAAAACTCCATCGTCAATATATGGGTGCCATATTTTCATCAGCTAATATATGCCCTCATCTTTAAATACTACAAGTCCCATCATCTTTAAAAAGTATAGGTGCCATCATATAAGTCCCATCATCTTTAAAAAGTATAGGTGCCATCATATTCAAATAAACTAGGTGCAATCGTACTAGAGCATTAAATTTCCATATGACATCTAATTTCCAAATCACATCTTCAAATTTTCAAATTTTTAAAGGTTCCATGTAGCACACGTGCCATGGCCTTTGAACATGCCAAAGCAATTCTCTAGAGAAGATTTTAAACAATTGGACTCTAGAAGATCCCCCAAGTGATATAGCCAAACTATAAGGGCTTGTTTACGTGCAAACATTCCCTGAAGGTACCATGTGTCACATACATGTCCCCAATAGAATACTATTTTTGAAAAATTATTTTCTTATGCTACCTATGTAACAAGCGGACATAATTTCAAGTCATAATACTATATAGGCATTAAAAGTCTAAGAAAAAATCTTCTTCTTCTTCTTCTTCTTCTTCTTCTTCTTCTTCTTCTTCTTCTTCTTCTTCTTCTTCTTCTTCTTCGAATTATCTTCACCTAGACTACTAACCATTACATGCAAACAAATTACATGAACAGAGTTCGTTCAAGATAAAGACAGGACACTCACATATCCACCCTAGATTTTACTCTAGGCCACAACCAGTGCCACTATTCTTTCCTTTTATTTCTTACGTACTCTTTTTTTCTTAAACCTAAACCTTATACAGTACAATGCTTTCATTTAGGATTTACTGTCCACTTAGATAGTGACTTAATCATGTAAAAAAACAGAATATAGATGCTTTAGACGAGGGCCTTTTACATAACAAAAACTTGTTTTTCCACTGTAAGTATTTATAAGTCATAACATTATATGCAATGATCAGTTTTTTTAAATTATTCCATACTGCAACTATTCAGATTTCTCTTGTAAAGAAACTTAAATCCAGCCATATTATGTTATGTCATATCCTTCATGCAAAAAGCCTGTGTTTCTTCCTTGTTTTCATCCCAAACTATTTAAGATTGGACTGATCTCACCATCAGGTCTTCATTTATGCTGCAAACTTCATTGAAATATGAATGATTTGTATCATCCACTCTTTTAACCAAACAACCAGGAGATGTGATCGTGGTTACCTGCACCCAAACAGACCAACATTAGCAAATATTTGGTAATGAGGAGAGGAGTGACAGGTAAGCAATACAATCACATGGCTCTTCGCCCTTCACCTATTGTTGGGTCAGAATATATTCAGGTTTATTCATGAGCATCAATGGAGCTGCCCATAAGCAGCATTCTTACCTCACTCAGACTGCTTACCTCAGTCTGGAATCTATTTAACCAATTCTGCCTACTATATTTCTACTATGTACACATTAGCTATATCCCCTGTATCATTATTCAACAACTAATTTTACAGTTCTAGTATACATGTCATGCATCTTCTGCTGGCCGCTACTGTTATGCACCCGTTATGGACCTGCAACACTTGTAAAAATACAACTAAATCCATTTCTACATGATCGTTCCCTCACAAAGTTTAAAAACCGGGGCTTTTTCGTATGACCCTATTATTAATATAGATTATATTATGTCTATTTCTGTTTATAGAACACCAAACAGCTTTCCTATTGATCTTAAGCAAAAATAGACCTGAAAAGTAGCGCTCATGCTAGTATTTGTTGATCTTTGGTCCCTGCCTCCATTGTTGAAGCTAAACTTTCCACCAAAGGTTTGATTTGCTATACTTCCTCGGTGGAAGGTTGCCTTTTAATTGTGCCTTGCTTCTCTTCCCGGCGGCCTCTCATACACACCTTCGGCATGTTTTTAGCAAGAAATCCTTAGGCGCTACTACGATTGAGTTTGGTGCGAGAACTATGCATTCCATTTCTTTCCCTGTAAATACCCATGGCGGCACCTAATTCCCGCCCATATTGCATGGTCAATGCATGCTTAATTACATTCCGGCATAGGTTTTAATTATTTGCAGCCTCCATCCATTCTAATCTCTCCAATCGAGAAGCCACATAGCAAGTTGACCTATTTGCCAGCCCTTTTTCAATAAAATCCGTCCATCTCAACTAGCCATTGAGCAACTTTTTGCTCTAAACCTGTAATATGAATTTAATTTTGCTGCCAAACTTCTACATAATACCTTGAATTCCCCTTTTTTTCCGTACAAGTTTTGCCCCATTGCTACGGACACATTAAGTTTATTCTAGCCCCCTATTTTTTACCTTGGTTGTAGTGTTCCAAAGCAATTATGCTAAAGCAATATGAGATACCATCAAATGTTCCCAAGGTATGAGAAACTATCAACCAACCTTTCAAATAACCATAAACCAAACCTTTGCCGCCATATGAGATACCATCAAATGTTCCTAATGTATGTGATACTATCAACCAACATTTCAAATAGCCATAAACCAAACCTTTGCCATAAAAAGCCATATGAATCTGTTTTTTATACCTGTCATATATTCCATATAGTACCATAGCTCCAATTTTGTGCTAATATTTTCCATTATTTGAACTATCCAGCATCAGTTCCATATGGTCCCCCATTAGCTTTTATTCCACCTAGGCAGTTATACTTTCAAGCATTTTTTTCACCTTCCTCTTAAGGTAGTCCAAACTGCAAAATTATTTCCATATCATTTCTCCAGCACCAGCCATAATCCGTTTCCAATTTCACCCATAACCACTCTCCATTTTCTTCTTCTTCTTCTTCTTCTTCTTCTTCTTCTCCCACAACCCTCCCTCGGGTAGCAGGACCATACTTTTCATAGGAGTAAGGATGCAGGACCCTTCCTATGAAAAGGAGGGTCCTGCTATCCTACTCGCTATGTATCGGACTCATTTATGAGTCTTTGCAATAAGTGGACATCATACATTAACCCTGGGAATTTATTCCTTGTTAACATCACCATAATATTTTTGATGAGGTCACTTTTCTGGAAACCATTATTCCTGAATTCATCTATAAGTCCCAACAAATCATTTGCTGCTCTTATTGGACTACAGTGCACATACATGTATGGAACCACTTGTGATAAGATCACCCTGCTAGCGTTCAGGTAAGGCCTACAACTTTGAGCATGTATGAATCTCATAATAGGAAATGGTAGCTTAACTCTCTTATCATACCTGGTTGTAATGAACAATCCGGCAGCAACATCAATAATCTCAAAAGTGATATTCAGGAAGTTAGCCTTGTAGCCTATGTCCCCAAAGCCATTCTGATCACTCCTGTACATTGTTTCATCCTTTATTTGCAATATTTTCAGATTATAGATATTCCAACTCTCACAATTGTCCTTATCCATTTGAAAAAACTCCTTCAGATTGCCCCCATTTGGGATACACACGTCATCCATGTATCTACGTGCATCCTTAAATCTGACAATGTCTTTTATTCTCCCATTTTTCGCTAATCTAGCTAGATGGGAAAATTCAAAGAAAGAAAGATAAATGTTGCACCATTCTGGTGAACACGCAAAACCCATAGGGATTCCGCATTTTTGTCTCCAAATGTCCGCCCCCTGTTTTAAAAAACAGTTACGTAACAGCCATATGTTCAATTTCAGAAATTCAATGTGGTCCAAGCATCTCCAATCACTACCTTCTTGTACTCTATTATCCCATTTGTAACTAACATCTTCTTCAAATACCTTAAACCATAATTTAACTCTGCGATTGTTCCCACTCATATATGTAACTGCCATTTCGATTACTTCTTCTATCACAGCACAAATACCTTGGTATCCTTCTATTGGAATGTTTTCGTAGCATTTGGATACGTCTGCAACAAATATATCATGCATCCTTGTCGGTAGGTTAAGCAAAACTTCGTATGAGGAATTAACAATCCAAAACGGATTAACTTTCCCAGGCAGCAACACATTAATACCGCTCAACCTGTTTTGATATGCAGCAGGCAGTACTTCAAGAATGCCTCTAAGTCCCCTCGTCACTATTTTTGATGGGAGAGTAAATACAGTTTTATTTGCATTAGTGATCCACCTGTATTCCCCTTTATGTGCCTTATACGTCCCCATCAAATAAGGTAATTTATCCTTATATGGGCAATCCAAACCAAATTCTGTGTTCAGGTCAGAATCCAACCTCTTAAGCAGACCGTCTTTATCAATTGAGCATTTTTCAAAGTCTATACTGTGCAATCTAATTCTCGCCATATCCCTGATATGCCATGGGCAGATAAACGATGGTACATTAGAGGCTTTGTCCACCCCTGCAATATATAGATTTTTTATAAGCCAATCTTTGCATTTATTGGCAGACTTATCATAAAAGACACACTTCTTCTTACTTTGTGCCATAATAGCTTCCTCAGCTCTGTTTCTAATCAGCCTCAGTAGGCTCATCTTAATCCCTCTTTTTTCATCCGGATGCAATATCCTGGACCTATCTTCATGTTTGCTGAAAAAATCATCCAATCCGCTCTCCAAATCTTTCATAAACTCTTCAATGCAAAGTGGTTTATCTGGAATGAAGTTCAAACCTTTTTTAAACATATTTCTCAGTCCTTTTGACTTAACTATTCTCATGTCCATAGTTCTGACATGGCCCACTTTTTCATCTATAAATCTGTCCATTCCCGGTTTATGACATACACATTTTGGAATTTCCTCCTCTGCAAATATGCAGTATGGTTTATAAAAGTATTCAACCAGTTGTTTACCATATTTCCAGCTGATACATGTATCATCCATAATTTTTACTCCAAAATCACCTAATCTTAGGATGATGTAATCTTTGATACATGTTCTCAAGTCTATTTGGTCAATAACTCTTGAAAAATATGTAAAATGTACTTTGATTTGTCTCCTCTTCGTGCTTTCTGTATTATGTAGAATCCATCTGCCACTAGGGCCCTGTATTATCTCTCTGCTCAATTCATCTTCCTCCTGCATCAACCGGACAACATATGTCAGGTTATATATTTTTTACCTCAACCATGTAACCATTGACTCGTCAAATATATGCATTATGCATGTGCTTTTTGCCGGAATCACCGTTCTTTACCCATTAGATCAATGCCTTTTTCTATGCCGCTAAACCATTTGTTTACTGATAGGTGTCGCCATTTGTTTACTGATAGGTGCCGCGTTTCCGCATTAAGTCCTTTGTCTACCAGTAACTTATTTTCGAATCTTATGTTGTCCATTCAATCGTCATCTAGCTAGTTTATGTATTCCTTACTTTGTTAGTTTATATGTATCCTTATTTGCATGTGTCCATCGTATACAAACTGTCTTATTCTTAGACTTGCCTTAAAAAAACCTCATTGCATATATGCATATGTTAAATCTGTGCTTCTGTCACATTACCCGGGCCCTGCATTTTCAGAGTTTAGTTCATTCTGTCTTATGGGTCTTAGTAAGGTACCGGTTAATAATATCATTTGCCTTTGGTAATCATATTTGGAAACCTTATTTGGAAACCATTACTCCAGAATATATATCCTCTTCCATCAAACTATTTGCATATGTATCTGTTTATGCATTGTTTGTAGCAATGTATTTCAACACATTTGCCAAAATTAAAACATTTGCCCACTACTTTTATATTACTGTTAGTCACCGTCCAGCCATATTTCACCACTTAGTTCCCAAAATTATCTGCTATTCCAGTTTTTATACCCATATTCCAGATCAAAACCATAACTATTGCAGTAACTAGTATTAATTTCCGCCGTTACTTTATCTTCTACACTTCCCTTCAACTGCTACCTTCCCAGAGCTATATTAGCTAGTCATTATTCCTATGTCCTTTTGCCTACTTGGTAACAGTGGACCAAGTAGTATCATCTGCACCTAGCAGAAATATATAGTTATACATTAGTACAGTGGACTAATGCAAATATTTCATGTATCTGGGTCATACCTGGTTGTCAACCATATAGTTTCCTTGCAAGCAAGCCATCGATCGTATTTGTATAACCATCTGGTTTAGGACCTTTTGACACAGAAGCTTCACCTGGCGTTTCCATCACCAATGAATCAGATAGGTCAATAATACTATCAGCAGATTTCCCACTAGAATCTCCATTGTTTCTTGAGACCCTAGGTGGAAGATATGATATGCTCTCACTCTGGGAAGGCATAGACAAGGCAACACTTGTGCTAGCCTCTTTTTCTTTCAGGTTAAATTTATCTGCCATAAACTTAGTGTCTTTAATCATGAGTTCACAGACCTCCACAAGCTTGGTATATCCAAATGCTTTCTGCAGGTCACAATCAGGGTCTATGGCTAGTTTATTGGTAACTTTGATCATCATATCTCTGATCTGCATATATGCTAGCTGTGCCATGATTGGTTTTTTAAGATTCTGTTGTATGAAGCATAGGAAAGACCCCATCCTTCCAGCTTGTGTAAATTTCGGATAGACTCTATCAAGATGGTTGAATGCATACCATATGGCCTGATCGAACCATGTAATACTGTCATTACATGGACCATTGCATTTGCACTTAAAGTATGGACTGAAACTCCTCCAGATCCTATGTAGGTAGGAATATTTCCTCTCCAAATTAGGGAATGCCATGTGGGCTTTTACACTCAACGTTACTCCGCTATTGCCCTGGCACTTCTTATCAAATAAATCTGACCCAAATGGGAAATAGATATCCATTGCATCCACAATCTTAATCATATGTTCAGCAGACCTGTTTACTTCCTCCATATCTCCATCATTCAAGCTTGCCATCAGTTTCCATGTTTTCGCACTAATTGGCGCCAAAATGCTGAAGTTCATACTCCTCCAAAGTCCATGGTCAAACTCTTCTCCCAACCATTCGACTGACATCTCTGATACAATGGGAAACCTCATACAGTTATGGAGTGTTAATCTAACAAGTTCAGCTTTGTTAATTTCCTTCACATTAGCATCCTTCTCTTTCTTCATTAGATCAATGTCTTCTCTTGGTATATAATTGCCAAAGCTGCCACCTTGAGTAACCTCTGGGATGATATTACTTTGTTGCATTCCCATATTGTTATTATTCTCAAAAGTAGGGTCATTAACCTTGTGTACTTTTTCCAGATATGAGACACCTAACTTGAATTCAAGTGCTAAAATGTCCTCCAAATCTGTTCTGTCAGCAAGCATCTCCCAGGTATTATGGAAGATCTGCTCTATGATTACAAGACAGTCTTGGGTAACCATTTTACATTCATCCATCTTTAAGAATATTTCAACCCAGGAACTGAAGCCTAGATGGCAAACTGGAGAAAACGAACCTTGGGGTGAAGCCTTAAACTTTTCCACCATAGCTACATGTATTTCAGTGTTGGGAATCATGCAAAGTATTGATTGAACGGCCTGATTTGGTGCCGTACCCATAATGCCATATCCAAGATCGAGTAGCTGTTTGAGCCAAGGACTTCCTCTCTGCAGTTTATATATAATACAAAGAAACCATAAGTTAGTACTTCCAGGCTGGTTTCCATAATGAAACATCATTACATATACCAGTCTCATGACAGAAAGCAAAGTATAAATCCCCCTAATGGCCAAGGAACGTTTCTGCCATCAGAATACTATTCATTGGGTGGCAAAACAGTTTGGTTGTGTTTACCGAATATCTTCGGCAAATGGAAGTCACTTCTTCTTCTTCGAATTATCTTCACCTAGACTACTAACCATTACATGCAAACAAATTACATGAACAGAGTTCGTTCAAGATAAAGACAGGACACTCACATATCCACCCTAGATTTTACTCTAGGCCACAACCAGTGCCACTATTCTTTCCTTTTATTTCTTACGTACTCTTTTTTTCTTAAACCTAAACCTTATACAGTACAATGCTTTCATTTAGGATTTACTGTCCACTTAGATAGTGACTTAATCATGTAAAAAAACAGAATATAGATGCTTTAGACGAGGGCCTTTTACATAACAAAAACTTGTTTTTCCACTGTAAGTATTTATAAGTCATAACATTATATGCAATGATCGGTTTTTAAATTATTCCATCTTGCAACTATTCAGATTTCTCTTGTAAAGAAACTTAAATCCAGCCATATTATGTTATGTCATATCCTTCATGCAAAAAGCCTGTGTTTCTTCCTTGTTTTCATCCCAAACTATTTAAGATTGGACTGATCTCACCATCAGGTCTTCATTTATGCTGCAAACTTCATTGAAATATGAATGATTTGTATCATCCACTCTTTTAACCAAACAACCAGGAGATGTGATCGTGGTTACCTGCACCCAAACAGACCAACATTAGCAAATATTTGGTAATGAGGAGAGGAGTGACAGGTAAGCAATACAATCACATGGCTCTTCGCCCTTCACCTATTGTTGGGTCAGAATATATTCAGGTTTATTCATGAGCATCAATGGAGCTGCCCATAAGCAGCATTCTTACCTCACTCAGACTGCTTACCTCAGTCTGGAATCTATTTAACCAATTCTGCCTACTATATTTCTACTATGTACACATTAGCTATATCCCCTGTATCATTATTCAACAACTAATTTTACAGTTCTAGTATACATGTCATGCATCTTCTGCTGGCCGCTACTGTTATGCACCCGTTATGGACCTGCAACACTTGTAAAAATACAACTAAATCCATTTCTACATGATCGTTCCCTCACAAAGCTGCTAAAACCAGGGCTTTTTCGTATGACCCTATTATTAATATAGATTATATTATGTCTATTTCTGTTTATAGAACACCAAACAGCTTTCCTATTGATCTTAAGCAAAAATAGACCTGAAAAGTAGCGCTCATGCTAGTATTTGTTGATCTTTGGTCCCTGCCTCCATTGTTGAAGCTAAACTTTCCACCAGTGTTTGATTTGCTATACTTCCTCGGTGGAAGGTTGCCTGCCAATTGTGCCTTGCTTCTCTTCCCAGGCGGCCTCTCATACACACCTTTCGGCATGTTTTTAGCAAGAAATCCTTAGGCGCTACTACGATTGAGCTGGTGCAGGAACTATGCATTCCATTTCTTTCCCTGTAAATACCCATGGCGGCACCTAATTCCCGCCCATATTGCATGGTCAATGCATGCTTAATTACATTCCGGCATAGGTTTTAATTATTTGCAGCCTCCATCCATTCTAATCTCTCCAATCGAGAAGCCACATAGCAAGTTGACCTATTTGCCAGCCCTTTTTCAATAAAATCCGTCCATCTCAACTAGCCATTGAGCAACTTTTTGCTCTAAACCTGTAATATGAATTTAATTTTGCTGCCAAACTTCTACATAATACCTTGAATTCCCCTTTTTTTCCGTACAAGTTTTGCCCCATTGCTACGGACACATTAAGTTTATTCTAGCCCCCTATTTTTTACCTTGGTTGTAGTGTTCCAAAGCAATTATGCTAAAGCAATATGAGATACCATCAAATGTTCCCAAGGTATGAGAAACTATCAACCAACCTTTCAAATAACCATAAACCAAACCTTTGCCGCCATATGAGATACCATCAAATGTTCCTAATGTATGTGATACTATCAACCAACATTTCAAATAGCCATAAACCAAACCTTTGCCATAAAAAGCCATATGAATCTGTTTTTTATACCTGTCATATATTCCATATAGTACCATAGCTCCAATTTTGTGCTAATATTTTCCATTATTTGAACTATCCAGCATCAGTTCCATATGGTCCCCCATTAGCTTTTATTCCACCTAGGCAGTTATACTTTCAAGCATTTTTTTCACCTTCCTCTTAAGGTAGTCCAAACTGCAAAATTATTTCCATATCATTTCTCCAGCACCAGCCATAATCCGTTTCCAATTTCACCCATAACCACTCTCCATTTTTCTTCTTCTTCTTCTTCTTCTTCTTCTTCTTCTTCTTCTTCTTCTTCTTCTTCTTCTTCTTATTTACATCAAAACTTCACATTATTTTGTTTAATAACAGAAATATTGTTCCATATATGATGTAAACGTTTCATTAATATCCTTCCTAGTTATGCACTAGGCCACAGTCTATGGTACAATGTACCACCTTAATATATTAGGAAATTTATTTTTTCAGCTTTAAATAGTCTTATTCATGTATTCAGTTTAAAAACAACAAGAGAAGTAAGATTTAATCATAAAAACCAGATCATTATATGTGATTTCATCATAAAGAGTATAAAGGTCGATTATATCAAGAAAGACTATAATTATTTTATGAAGGTCAAGTCATCATTTCTGAAATATAACAGATAAGGAGCATATAACAGCAAAATTCTCAAGCTTTTATGTAAAAAATCAGACTATTACATATGAATACCAAATCCTTGTTTTATGCTGATTGAGTCTTTGTAGATAATCTCCTTAAACTTTCAAATCGGAAGGATCTCACCATAATGTCTCATAAGGTTCTAAACTTCTCATAGCACCATTTAATGCCTGTTCTTCATACACAGCCCAAAATGCCATAGCATAATGACCTTTGACGATACAAAAGAGAACTCCAAGGAGAAGATATCTGGGTTACCTGCATCCAACCAATATACTAGTTAGCAATAATCTCGGTAACAGTATAAGGGATGACAGGTAAGCTGTTAGATATCTTGGCTCTTCGCCCTTCACCTAGAGATCCCCAAAGTATTGTGGGTCCATATAGTAGTGAAGCATGCAAATAACCCATGTCAAAACAATTATTAAAGTTTAAGTATTGGCTGCTTACCACAGCCTACCAGATATGGTTTCAGATTTATACTTGGAAGGTGACCAGTGGCCTATGGCCTTATACTAGCCATCTTAATCTTAGCTTAAACTAACAGCCCCTAAGTACACTGTTATGCCCATATTCGAAAATTTAACCCATAAGGTATTTCGATGGCCCCAGCAGTAGATATTCAGCAGTATCTTTACAATACATAGATTTAAGACCATATTTCATCTATATTTACTTCAACAGTAAGTTATGAAGGAAAAAACTTTGCTATATCAGGCTTAACCTTTAAGGCAAAGTAATGCTGACATAACCACGATTATGCTTCTCTAATATTTATCACCAGTCCAAGTCTTACGCCTCTGCTACTCATCCTTAACCTTACCTTAGTATTCCAAAGACTATAAAGTTTTAGCTTTAAGCAAAATATCCTGACCTGATGAGAGTCGCTCCTTTCACCAGAGCTTTGTTTTTTGCCTTTGGCAGCTTGTTTTCCTCCGAAATTGTACTTGGCATTCTTCTTGAATGGGAGGTTACCCGCTTGCTTTGCTTTGCTTTTCTTCCCAGGATATTTCTCATAAACCCTTCACGGCATGTTTTCGTCCCTAAGGCGCAACTAGAACAGAGTTTTGAAGAGGAGAAATACCTTCATTTCGTACACCATTTGGGTCTTAAATCATGGGCCAGCATTAATTATTTCCGGCCTGCATGCCTTTGGCGCCAAACCTATCCGCCAAACTACGGAGTCCCCACAATAACTTGGCTTTTAGGTTATCCGTTCCAAAACCTTAGCTTATTTCTTGGTATCTTATCTTATATTCGCAACCCCTTCCTTATCCCATGCCATAATGGTGACATAATTACCATCGGCCATATGAAACAAAGAAAAGGCATTTACCTATGTAAAGTCTCAATCAATTAATTTATTTATATCTACGGCTTCAAAGGTCCGAATCATAAGCATATAAGGTACTAGACCCAATAGAAACTTTATAGGTTGACACAATTAATTATTACCACAACTTTCAAAAGCCTAAGTGCTTTTGCACATAGCATATCATTAAATTCCATGTGTAGCAATAGATGCTAGATCATGAGATAAAATAACTTACCTTTAGTGAAAAGGATTTTATCACATCTCCATTTTGTAGATATTCATTTGGCTTTGGCCCATCAAATCCATTGTAAAAGATAGCTTGAATATTTTCCTTTGTTTTCTTTCCCATAACTCATATTTATCCATATTAGTCCATATAAACTTCCATAAATCCTTCATCATTAGAAATTTAACATATGATAATTCAAACATACCAGATTATTTTTCTTCTTCTTCTTCTTCTTCTTCTTCTTCTTCTTCGCCCACAACCCTCCCTCGGGTAGTAGGGCGCTTCTTCACATGGAATATAAGGAGTAGGACCCCCTTCCATGGGAAGAAGGGTCCTACTACCTTACAGCCAAGAATAATTGTCTTTTGATTGATTTATTTCAATAGATTATCATGTAATCTTGGATAAGGCACAATAGGCCAGTCCAAGCATATTTTGAAGAAGGATTAGGCACAATAGGCCAATCCAAGAATTTTTTGAAATAGGATAAGGCGCATTGGGCCAACATCCATATTATTGAATGAAGTGAACTTAGGCACAATGGGCCATCACTAGAAAGTGGTAGATCTTCTTTCATCTAAAAAGCATAATATTTTCATCAAAAATGCATAATATTCCATCTAACCTGATCCGTAGAAGAGATGCACTTATCAGGTACCTCCAGCTTGAAGGAGTGATAAACCATGCTTTTTCCGTAATTCAGAGTTCCATCTTCTTCCTTTTTTAGATACGTAACCATTGCCTTGCACTCCACAGATACAAGATCATCCAAATCGGTCCGATCAGCTAGAATATCTAACTGCTGAATCCGATCTCTGCATTCATCAAGTCACATGCCTTTTTGGTCCAGCATAATGGATGATAGGTGAAAACTGCTTTTGAAAGTAGCCTCTTGTACAGGTCCAGGATCAGCTTATGGATATCAGCATTGGGAATTAAGCCTATAATGGCTTGGACAACATTATTTGGTGGATCTCCAACCTCTCCATAGCCTATATCAGATAAGTGATTCATCCACGTATTTTTCTATCAGGCAACCATCAGCAAGATTAGTATACCTGGTAAAATGCAACCAATATATTAAGGAATGACTGTGTTTGTTAGATAGCTCCAACAAAAGGAAGTCCCAATTTCTTCTTATTCATATTTACATCAAAACTTCACATTATTTTGTTTAATAACAGAAATATTGTTCCAATATGTAGCATAATAACAGGGGGTTTTCTTTGTGTTTTTGTACGCTTTTCACTAAGGTTTTCCTATGATTTCGTGATGTATTCAAATGGATGTACTAATGCGTACATCTAGAGTGCACCATTTCTGAGCCATTGTTTTTAGCCTTTTTTTTCCAATGGTCAACAACCAATGGCTCACAACAAAAGCCCTTTTTTTGTGCGTGTGGTGCATAATGGTCAACAACCAATGGCTCACAACAAAAGCCCTTTTTTTTTTTTTTTTTTGCGTGTGGTGCATAATGGTCAACAACCAATGGCTCACAACAAAAGCCCTCTTTTTGTGTGTGTGATGCATAATGGACACATGAAGGGCTTGAAGGGCGCATCTGTCTGGTTTCCGCCGGCAACACATTTCTTATCATAACTCTTGATCCAGAGCTCTGTTTTGAGATGATTTTTATTATTGCGTTAAAGCTCTCTCCGAGATCTTTTGATAGTGTATGATATGGATATGTTTGGTTAAGTTATCTATGCTAAAACAGCAATTTTTCGGCCGGGTTTGGTAGGCTTTCACATCCTACCGGTGATTAATCTGAGGATTAAGCTATTGGATATTGTTTTATGGCTCATTCCGAATGAAGCTTGCAAAAAATCACCATGCATTTTTAGATTTTGAGGCAGTTATTAAGCAAATTCCAAGGCTTCTAGATCCTTGTGCTAACAAGCAGAAAAGTTTCCCACTTTGGTTTCTCACCACAAGAATCCATGGAGGCCAAAGGCTGCTGTTAAATTCCAGTTGAAAAATGTTTGTGTATGGGTGTTGCAAACTTTATGACTTTCAGAATAATGGGATCAATCTGCTCTATCTTTGGTAACTTTTACTTATGTTCTATTTGTTTTATTGTGATGAAATTCAAAAGCTACAGGTGATAAAGCCTCAAATGAATTCTAGTGTGTCACACTGGGGGTAGTTTTTTTATGGTTTGAATTCTAAAATTTTTGTCACACTGGGGGGGTGACGTCCCTAAGGCCCCGAAGGGGCCAAAAAAAATTTTTTGCAACACAAACCATTAACATCCAACATATAAAAATTAAATCCCCCAACACATAACAACCAATACATAACAACCATTGACATTAACAACCAACACATAACTACCATTGACATTAATTGGGTCTAACACATTTAAATTAAAATCCCCCTTAAACCCCCTTTGGTTTGGGTGCATATTCACACGGGGGGTGACTCTGGGCAACGAGAGCTGTTGGATAGGCATGTTCACCCCTTATTCCTTAATCTACACCGTACGTAAAGTTCCTCGTTTGTGGGGTATGCACGTACAAAATTTGCTATACTGTATAACAAGATTCGCAAAATACTATAAGATTTCAAGCGGAATACTATATGGTGTCGATTTTGTATATATATGATGTAAACGTTTCATTAATATCCTTCCTAGTTATGCACTAGGCCACAGTCTATGGTACAATGTACCACCTTAATATATTAGGAAATTTATTTTTTCAGCTTTAAATAGTCTTATTCATGTATTCAGTTTAAAAACAACAAGAGAAGTAAGATTTAATCATAAAAACCATCATTATATGTGATTTCATCATAAAGAGAGTATAAAGGTCGATTATATCAAGAAAGACTATAATTATTTTATGAAGGTCAAGTCATCATTTCTGAAATATAACGGATAAGGAGCATATAACAAACAAAATTCTCAAGCTTTTATGTAAAAATCAGACTATTACATATGAATACCAAATCCTTGTTTTATCTTTGATTGAGTCTTTGTAGATAATCTCCTTAAACTTTCAAATCGGAAGGATCTCACCATAATGTCTCATAAGGTTCTAAACTTCTCATAGCACCATTTAATGCCTGTTCTTCATACACAGCCCAAAATGCCATAGCATAATGACCTTTGACGATACAAAAGAGAACTCCAAGGAGAAGATATCTGGGTTACCTGCATCCAACCAATATACTAGTTAGCAATAATCTCGGTAACAGTATAAGGGATGACAGGTAAGCTGTTAGATATCTTGGCTCTTCGCCCTTCACCTAGAGATCCCCAAAGTATTGTGGGTCCATATAGTAGTGAAGCATGCAAATAACCCATGTCAAAACAATTATTAAAGTTTAAGTATTGGCTGCTTACCACAGCCTACCAGATATGGTTTCAGATTTATACTTGGAAGGTGACCAGTGGCCTATGGCCTTATACTAGCCATCTTAATCTTAGCTTAAACTAACAGCCCCAGTACACTGTTATGCCCATATTCGAAAATTTAACCCATAAGGTATTTCGATGGCCCCAGCAGTAGATATTCAGCAGTATCTTTACAATACATAGATTTAAGACCATATTTCATCTATATTTACTTCAACAGTAAGTTATGAAGGAAAAAACTTTGCTATATCAGGCTTAACCTTTAAGGCAAAGTAATGCTGACATAACCACGATTATGCTTCTCTAATATTTATCACCAGTCCAAGTCTTACGCCTCTGCTACTCATCCTTAACCTTACCTTAGTATTCCAAAGACTATAAAGTTTTAGCTTTAAGCAAAATATCCTGACCTGATGAGAGTCGCTCCTTTCACCAGAGCTTTGTTTTTTGCCTTTGGCAGCTTGTTTTCCTCCGAAATTGTACTTGGCATTCTTCTTGAATGGGAGGTTACCCGCTTGCTTTGCTTTGCTTTTCTTCCCAGGATATTTCTCATAAACCCTTCACGGCATGTTTTCGTCCCTAAGGCGCAACTAGAACAGAGTTTTGAAGAGGAGAAATACCTTCATTTCGTACACCATTTGGGTCTTAAATCATGGGCCAGCATTAATTATTTCCGGCCTGCATGCCTTTGGCGCCAAACCTATCCGCCAAACTACGGAGTCCCCACAATAACTTGGCTTTTAGGTTATCCGTTCCAAAACCGTAGCTTATTTCTTGGTATCTTATCTTATATTCGCAACCCCTTCCTTATCCCATGCCATAATGGTGACATAATTACCATCGGCCATATGAAACAAAGAAAAGGCATTTACCTATGTAAAGTCTCAATCAATTAATTTATTTATATCTACGGCTTCAAAGGTCCGAATCATAAGCATATAAGGTACTAGACCCAATAGAAACTTTATAGGTTGACACAATTAATTATTACCACAACTTTCAAAAGCCTAAGTGCTTTTGCACATAGCATATCATTAAATTCCATGTGTAGCAATAGATGCTAGATCATGAGATAAAATAACTTACCTTTAGTGAAAAGGATTTTATCACATCTCCATTTTGTAGATATTCATTTGGCTTTGGCCCATCAAATCCATTGTAAAAGATAGCTTGAATATTTTCCTTTGTTTTCTTTCCCATAACTCATATTTATCCATATTAGTCCATATAAACTTCCATAAATCCTTCATCATTAGAAATTTAACATATGATAAATTCACAACTAAAGCATTTTTCAAACATACCAGATTATTTTTCTTCTTCTTCTTCTTCTTCTTCTTCTTCTTCTTCTTCTTCTTGCCAGACTTCTTCATCGAACTCGTCACTTCTTCTTCTGATTTCCCTATCCATCCTTGCAGAACAGCAGTGACATATTCCTGCGAGGACATTAGGAATCAGAAGATGAGGAATCGGAATCAGAAGAATCCTCTTCAAACTGAGAGGCAGTAGAGTGGGCAGGAGAGGAGGCAAGTACTTGAGGCAAAGGTGGGAAGAGTGGAGGGAACACCTCTTCGACGCTTAGTAAGTGCCTCTTAGAGGTGACCTCGGCCCTAAGCTATGTGCTCGCTTCATCTTGGGAGAAATTGGAAATGCGGATTGGGCGGTCTCGAGAAGGAATTGGGAGTCTTGGAGGAATTGGCGAGGGAATGGGCGGGCGTGAGCTTGTGAGAAGAGCTTACGCTTAGAGGCGTCTAGTGCTTAAATCACATTGCTTAGAAGTCGTCGATTAATGCGAAAAACCTCACACAGCGCCCGAAACAATTAATTAAGTAACCGGGCTTAAATATTTACATTATGACCCGGTCGAATTGACACATGTCACATCGAGGAAATGCCTTGACAATATAATTTTGCCAAGAATGTTAGGAAAGTGATGGTATCAAAATAAATAATTGAATATTATTCCAATGTCACAAATGTACATTCTTAAACAACAATTCAATCTTCATTTTAAGTGCGTGTCCATGCACACCACCCTTGTGCATCCTCACTATTATTAATATATATACAAATGTGTGCTTACGTGCTTAGGCCTTGGAACAACAAATCACTTGAAAAAGAATGACATCAATTTGGTTAAGTGTCAAAGAATTACAATGTTATTGGGAGACCGGCCATAATTTTTTCATGGGTCTCTGTGAAATTTTGTACATGTTCATGCCTTCTATTTTATCCATATCAATTTTAGGATATCTTACCACATGGTACGTTGCCGGAGGCTTGGGTTGTTTAATGAGCAACATATACTTGAAATTACCCAAGAATTGATAATACAATCCACTTAAGATAACCTCATGCACTCCAAATTTTGCCCCCATCCATCTTTGTATGAATCTTCAAGTGTGCATTTGGGTTCTCGCCCACTTGATATAGAAGTCCACACCCTCTGAATTGTCTACCTCAAAGATCCACCGCAAAATTGTCACCTACCTCTACCAAATTACTGATCCATTCATTGGCTTGTTCAAGAGTCTCCTTTTTCTTCTCAAACTCCTGGTTTTAAGTCGAGTTACCTCCCACTTTCCAAATATACCGTATTGATGCGAGGAGTCCCGATTATGATCCATGCAAAACAAGCGAAAACATGACAGGCATCTATGAGCAAGCTGTTTGGTCTCCTCAATTTGTGGTCGATACAATGAATCTTCTTTGTGCCTTTAAGTGTTTCAATTTCATATTCTTGCATGTTTGCCACAACAGCAGGTTCAATTTCCCAAAAATATCTTTTGATCTCATCTGTTTAGATCAAGCGATACCGCGGAAAATTTCACAATATCTTTAGCATGCCTCGGTTGCACACCATTGGGTTTGAGTTGTTCCTTACTTAGCGACCTTTTGATAACAAACACTGCACCATCGTGTTCACCTTTACCATGAGCGTTGGCAAAGTAGTTCCACACTATTTCCTTGTCATTCATTGTGAAGTACACATAATAAGAAAAAAAAAGGTTTTCCTGACTTGAATTGTGATGAGCGACCATCACTCCAAACCCAATGCTTCTCATACTCTATTTCTGTTCCTTAAGCCATGCAACATGTTTTTGTAGGTAGTGTTCCACAAATAATGAGTCATGCACTTTATCATCGAAAATGTAAAAGTGAGTCTCTTTTATGATCTTCCTACCATTGTTGAGTCTATTCTGATCTGCTCCAATCTTACGTTTCTTTTTTTTCTTCTTTGGGCGGTCTTCTTAAATGCACCAGAAACAGGAATATCGGCACTTTTGTCATGTCTATATGTTATGTGAACAAGTATAGAAACTTGAGTGCGTATGCGGTGCATTGGCCGGGGCTCATTCGGATCTTGATGCTTTGTAATTTTTACGCAAAGTCAATAATGATACAATTGTATCTTAAAATGATGACACACCTTTGTTTAAAGCGATTGGCTGCCAATGTGCTATGTAATTGTGTGGAACAAAATCTGATATTACCTTCTTCACATCCTCTTGAAACTCTTTGGGACTTCTCTCCTTTTGTACTAATCTCAAGGCGGGTTTGTACCTCAAAGCCTTTCTTGGATCCACGAATTCTCGTCTGGTCCACGGGTTGCTTTTCAAATGTCTTCCAAGTAACTAGTCTTGAACCCGTGCCATCCATTTCACGTGGACATTTTCTAATTCTATCCAACCCACATTTTTTACATGCCAACATCAGCGGTTATGATCAAACCACTCCTCATCATCACCTTTCTTTGCACCACTTGTCTCCATAAATCACGGGTGCACTTGATTGTATGCTCCTTGGCTGCACATTACGGGCGGGGCCACAAATCTCCACGATGGCGGTTTGCAATTGTCATGAACTCCACCCGATTTTCTCGGTACATTCAATCCCTCGCATGATGTATTCAAATTTCAAGTGGTGGATGCAACGGCATGTATGCCTCTCACGCATCCTCCTTACAAAACTTCGGTTTCAACCTCTCAAAAAGTCTGCAATGCAATTTTGATATGAGGATTCTCCTCTCTAAACCTGAGGTAGAATTGCAAATCTACTTGAAATCGTGTGAATGCCAAATAAATGCTACATATAATGAACCCTACAATATAGGATGAATACTTACTTGGTGACTTCAAGAAGGTGAATTGGATGTTCCATCTTTATTCCTGTCTCTCCGATACATACCTCCTCCGTCTTTCTTGTATGGAGAAACTCTTGTATTTTCTGTCCAGAACTTGATAACAGCTTCTCTATTGTAATCTAACATGCTATCCATCCACTTCCTCCTCCTGAACATTGACCAAGGTCCTTCCCCTTTGTTAGCTTGCACCCTTCTTTGAAAAGCATTTGAAATTGTTTTTCTGGGCACGTCGTGTTTAAAACACGCCGATTTTAAGCACTTGTAAGCGGCGTCCGGACGGTGATTTCCGCTACCCAGTACCGATTTTGCACCCTATGGCAGAATTTTGAGAAGGGATCAAGAGAAAAGGATAGGGCAAACTGGGATTCGTGAGCCTCCCTTTGATATTCTTACAGATCCTGTTTTTGCTCAGAGTAAAGAAGCATTTATTGGAATGATAAAGAAGACAAGGGTGAGTGGAAACTATGACAGGCCAAAGAAGAAGGCGCCTGCGATTTCTTTTGGTGTTGAGAGCGAGATTCTGGCTGATATCGATCACCAGATAACCCATCCAATGGGTTGCATAAAGTGACTTGTCTATTTTATGCTTATGAGGTTTGGCATTAGAGGTGTTAGGGAATTGCATTCAGTTAAGGACTGTGATGTAGTATTAGAGAAAGATGATGGAGGTGAGCTTGTAAAGTATGGCGAGCGGATCAGCAAGAACTGCAATCCTACAGCAACAAAGTTTGATGACCATCACTTCCGTCAGCCAATTTGGACCTATGAGAGAGATTTTATCTTGACATTTAAACAATATGTGCGACATTTGCACGCAAAGGAGAAAGATAGTGAGCCTCGTCATTTTTTTCTTGACCTATCTTTAAGCCGCGCGTGGAATGGTAAGTGTCGACTTACGATTTTTAATTAAGTAAGATGTTTAATTAACTTAGTTCATTATATGCTTTATTAACTACTTTTTATTTGTTTATTAGGCTTGGTATTCTGTTACTCCAGTTGGTGTGTGGGACTATCTGCACAAAACCTTGCTTATGGCAAAAATATCAAATACAGCTCCTCGGTTCCTACTGTGAATACAACACATGAGATTTCGATGCAACTCCTTCAAACAAATTTGCGCTACAATACAACTGCCAGAGAAGAACATGGCCTTCAAAGCCTTCAAACTAGATACCAAAAAAGAATTTACAGCAAAATCTTGTATAGCCGAAGATAAGTATGGAGTTGAAACATGTGCTTGAAGACCGGTGTTTGAAAAGATCCACCATCAAACCTTGCAATCAATGCCACAAAAAATCAACCAAGAAAGCAAACAACTCTGGCCAGAAGGAAACAGGCTGCAAGATTAGGGTAGCATGGCAGAATAAAACGGTAACAAAACCTTAAATAGGGCCAACGGCAAGAGCACGAACGGGATGAAAAAAGGTCTACAAGGAAATCCGCATGCAGTTAAATCAAGAAATCCCAACCCGCAAGAGGTAAACAAAGGGCCAGAAGGAAGCAAGGTTGTGATCAGGTAGCATGCCGAGGAAAAAGCACCGAAACTCCAAAAAGTGGCGAACAAGAAAGAATAACTAGGCATGCAACAAAGGGAGGAAAGGGAGGAAATGGGAAGCGGGGGGATCAAAACCTAAAAGCGTGGAGATGAAGATCTTGTGATGAAGAAAAAAAAAAGAAGACCGAGGGGGTATATGAGAATAAGAAAACCCAACCGTCAGGTAACCTAACTAACTAAATGGCACTGGTTTTTGACAATTACATAAGTAGTTTGTTATCTTCATAGTACGGAAAATGACAAAAAGGAAATACAGAATTCCAATCTTGTCGATATGGGACAAAAGAGATGTATAAATGCCGAAGATGAAAACATCCAGAAGCCACCAAAGCAATGGTTTTCTAGAAGCCCCCAGAGCAATGATAGATTATGAAGATCATGTCCAGAAAGAAGTTGGAGAAGATGTCTTCAGAAACAACATGTTGTCGACTCTAAGCAAAGTTTCAAGTTCCCTGCTACACATACCTGATAAAGTACAAAACCCAATAAAACATATGAAACAAGCAAGAGAAGATCCTTGATCAATGATAAAGATCGGAAATGAGAGTGGAATGAAAGGATGAGAAGAGTGAGTGGAAACGAACAAGGATATAAAGGAGAAGAATGTTTCGAAGATGAAGAAGAGGCAAAGTACCAATCTACAAAACCTAAGATTAGGAAAGACGAGCTGCATTTTGTAATTATCATTTGGTCGAGCCACAATTCTCTATCAAAATTTTCGGGTCAACTGTGGAGTACAACCAAAGCATAGTCCCATAGGCATCTGGAAGCCCCTTATTCACATAATATAGATCTCGGATCCTTTCAAACTACCTATCTATAAGTCTTGAGTGCCAATAAGTCAGAAAGTAGAATAGAGAGTGGACATTGTAGACTTTTTCGCAAAAGATATTGGCCCACTGGATTTCCTTGAGATGCTGCACCTCTGAATATCAGAATAATTGCAATGTCCATATCCATTTCTTCCAGCTTGTGTTCCAAAGAAGATGAGTCACTTTTGAAAAAAGAGCCTTCATACTCTGTAAATTTTATGCTCAGCCTCCCATCAGATTAAAAAGAATCCAGGTATTCTATCAGCAAATAAGTCAATGTCAATACCAGTAGCATTAAAGAAAGACTTAAATAATTGAAATGACCCTTCAAATTTACCATAATGATCCCACTTTCTATCATACTCATCCCCCTTTTCCCGTTTATTAGCAGTAGCCAGCAACTCAATATCATATTGGAAATGAATTTTAAGCCACACAGTGGAAAAGTTTTGCCTACCATAAAACATTCTATTTCTAGCTTTCCATATGTTCCACAAGGCAGTGAAATACAGAGTGTTTTGAAAGCATCATCGTTTTGGATAATATGAAACAAAGAACCATCAACAGTGGCATTAATTTTATTTTCAAACCAAGACCAGAAATGATTTAACTTTGGACAGAAGAAGATATGTTCCATACTTTCCAAATTATTACAATTTAGGGGACAAGTAGCCCAAACATCATGATTCCTTTTGATAAGAGACATAAGGCTTAACACACTATGATTACCAATAATCCAAATGAAATACCTGATTTTAGGGGGACAATAGGAATTCCAAATATTATAAAAAAGACGAGTCATATTATCTTTATAGATGTTCCATTTGATAACCCCTTAGGCAAGGAGTCAAATTGTTTAAGAAGTAAATTTTCTTAACCTCATAAACACATTTATTTTGAAGATTCCAATCCAAAACCATAGAAGAGTCGGCTTTAGGGATGTGGCCATGAATGATACTCATGATATGTAAAAATATCTTTTTATCCGTGGAAGTACCTCTCACCATTCTCTTAAAGGCGGACAACTGAGAATCTACCATTAGACCATAAATTGTTAATGTGGGAAAACCCTTTCTTCAGACCATTTTCTATAAATTTTAGGATGCTTGACTGCCAGGCAATAAGTATGACGATCTTTAAGGAGAGGATTCCAGAAGATAAGACATTTTAAGATGGAGATCATCAATACAAGAATAGTGAAAGGCAAAATAAATCAAGTTCTAGGCCTTCATTATATTTCTCATGATAGGAGAAGTATTGCTGTGAGGATGCATGGAGTTGAGTATAGAGTCAGGTAGAGAGTGCTCAATTGTGGAATGGCCCTCAATATGGCTAATCTTCAGCCAATAGTTGATAAAATGAGAAACAGGCAAAGTCAGATTAACACAAGTGAGCGACCTCCAAACATATTTGCCACCTAAAGCACAGGCCTGGACATATAGATTTTTGCATTCCAAATCACCATACTTCTTGTTTTTAGTAATAGTATTCCAATTCACCAAGTGACTACCTTCCCAAACAAAATTCCTAATGATTTTTTCGAGCTCATTATAGATACGTTTAGGAGCAATCATAGCACAAGAGTAGTAAAGATGAGATCTAGCAAGCACAGAGTTTGCATTGATACATCTACCAGCAAAACTAAGACAACCTTAATAATGATTGAGCTTCTTCCTGATTTTCTCAATGATAGGAGTCCAAAGGCCTTTTAAATGGGGATCAAGGGAGAGAGGCAACATTAATTTTAAGGACATCAATACCAGCAATAGAGGACAACTGAGAATCACCAATAATAACACTCTTCTACATATTTAAATGAACACCAGAAACATCAGAAAGTTGACCAAGGATATTAATGAAGGACTTGATATTTGCATCATCAGCTTTGAGAAAACAAAAGGTATCATCAGCATATTGAAGAATGGAAAGAATTTTGTCAAAGTCTGGAAGTTTCAAGCAATCAATGTTACCCAGATTCACATGGTGCAGTACAACTTTAGTAAGGAGCTCAGCCACCACAAGAAAAAGATAGGGAGCTAGTCTTGTGTCACCCCTCTTTGGAGAGGGAAAAAATTAGAGGGAGATCCATTGATGAGAATAGAAGAGTTGGCCCTTGAGTTTAAATCCAAAATAAGCTACCTAAGCTTTAGAGGGAAATCAATTTTGGGCATAGCAAAGTCAATAAAGTCCCAAGAGATAGTGTCAAAAGCCCTTTCAAAATCTAACTTGAAAAGAACACAATTCTGACCACTAATCTTATTCCAATGCAATCCTTTCATAGCAGAGATATAATTGTTAAGGATGAATCTCTTAGAAAGAAAGGTAGATTGGTGAAGGCTGATACTTTCTTGAAGAAAGTGTTTGATTATGAGGGCAACGATCTTGTCACAGATTTTGTAGGAAGCATTACAAAGAGAAATGGGCTCCAATCAGATATATCAGAGGGATAGTCAATCTTTGGGATAAGAGAGATAAGACCACTTGAGATAGAGATATGCAATTGATTAGTTGCCCAAAAACTAAAAGCCAAGAAGTCCATCTTCATAATATCCCAAAAATGAAGGTAACATTCTGGGGGGAGGCCATCAGGACTTGGGGACTTACCTTTGGAAAAACTTTTAATGACATTCAGAATCTCATCAACAGTAGGACTTGAGACAATACTATTATCCAGAGGTCTAGGGATAGAGGAGATACAATTGATAAGGGAGATAAAATTGTTTGAATTGTGAGATGCAGAAGCAGTCTTAACCTCTTGAGAGAAGAGATCTCTGTATTTATAATGAAAGAAATGAAGATCTGATCATGAGAAGAAATAGTAATTCCATTATCATCCTTGACTTGGATGATACTTTCTTTTTTAATTCTATTTTTGGCCATTCTGAAGAAGACATAGGGTTGCCATGATCCAAGTCTTTGGTGTATTTAATTTTCGAACAAATAGCAGCTGACTTAATGATTTTTTCTAGTCTATCCTCTTCAATATGAAGATGAATATTAAAAGGGTCAGATTGAATACGGACTACTAAAATCTTGTCTCTGACTGCAGAAATCAACATGGGTTGCAATTAAGATAGTGATGATAGCCCTTGTGGTAGTATTATCATCACAAGTAATCCTGGCCTTATATTTGGATAGTTTGGATGGTGATGCTTCATGTCTTTGTCCTTCACGATTCTTGCGTGTAACACTTTTTGTTACGCTTTCTTGGTATCTATTTTTTTCTCCGATATGATTCCTTCTCTAGTAAGGCCACCTATATGCACTATCTTATCTACATTGTTTGCGGCTTTGTTGCACAGACGAGGCCTTGTGAAACCTTGAGCAACAAATGGTTGAGCTTGGTTGAAACAGGAGTGAGAATGCCTTTGAAGCCAAACTGTATCACGTTGTTTAAATTAAAAATAAACAATTTTTGCATCATAATTGCTCAACGCAACTTGCCAATGCATCTCTGCTTGAATATTGGTTGGGGATAAGTAATACAATACATATATCAGCATAGAGTGCAATAGTTGCAAACGTATATCTAAAGCCAATTTATGCAAGTAGCAAATTATTTCCAGCTTGCCAGCATCGAACGAACAAGTGTGCGCTTTCACTATTTTAGTGGCAATTTTGTGTCAAGCTATCATTCATCCCCAAATGCATTTTGTGTCAAGCTATCATTCATCCCCAAATGCACTACAAACCCGTAACACAAAATCGACACTCTGAGGCATCCTTTCGTTAGTGAGGTTATGACAAAGTTCCTTTTCCAAGATTTGTCAGGCAGGGTTAGTCTCCAATAACGTCTTTTGCTGGAGCGTCTTTTGCTGGATTTCGCAAGATAGAGCACTGAGGAAGCTTTTATAACTTCAACAAATGCTTCAAAATGGGTGTGCATTTTATTACAACAAATTGATGGATTAGTTGTGCAAAATGAACAGGCTAAATTTAACGTTGAAGATATGGAATCTGTGATCACATATAATGCATGCATTATGAGCTGCTTCAAAGCAAAAGATATCCTATGGCCAAGAATCTCAGTAGGTGATACTGCCGAAGCCCAAGCAGTGAACCTTAATGATCAAATGTGTAACCTACAACATACTGCTAGATGGTCTCTGCAATGATCTCCCATGCACATACGAATATTCTGCACGGATGAAGAACATCCTGAAGCCGGGGGGTGCAAGGAAGGCTAGAGCAGTTATGCATCTCAATAACTGCAGACTTCATGCACATCCAAGATTATGATTCTTTGGACAGAACAAATGAAGCTAAGAAGATATTGCCTTTGCCTTGTAAGTTTCAGGAAAAGATTTTGAAAGGAAACCGTTGTAGAAACATGTCCTTCGCTGACTTGTATATTAACTGTTTCAAAACTCTTAAGCATGCCACACAAAAAACATGGCTGGCTTATGACAATAATTTAAATCCCGGGACATTAATCATCCGAATCAGAGTCATCATGATTACCTTGTTCATGCCTAGTGATGACGCGTTTAATGAAATCACGTTGAACCTTCTCTTTTAAGGATTTGTCACTTCCATGCCCCGTAAGAACAGGCCCTACTTGACACAAAGTGAATGCCACATCTGGGGAACAGAAAGAGAATGAATTGCCACGTTCATTTACCAAACCGATATTACAATAAGAAAAGCTAGAGATCACACCTTCAGGAGTACACTGTCGTCCACCAAAATGTTGCAAGCCCACCAAAGTTGCTTTAACATTGGTATGATTGTATATAAGCACAGTTGGCAGATTAAAATCAGGATAATTGGGTACACAATCAGTCGAGATAATTTTTACAAACTTTGTCCCAGAGTACTTTGATGCAAGCTCTTCAAGACATTGCTCCAACAAAATACACTCAGGAAGCCTGGAAGTAAACCAAAATAGTAATCAACAATAGGGCATGGACGTATATAAATATGTAATATCCAGCTTAGTGTGATCCATTCATTAAATCAAAACAGAAAATTGACATCATGTATGACAAGATATTTGTCAAATTGACATCATATCTTAGAGAAATAGCTCAAAGAACTCAGATATATTATTCAGGCTTGCACATATTAGACCTTGAAAAGCATTAGAGCTCTTACCCTTCCTTGTATAAGTGGACCACAACCCACACATCTGCTGGGGCTTGAGAAACCTCCCGCACAAAGTCACCAGCTTTAATATGGAAAACGGATCCAAATCTTGGCTTATTAGCTATTTGATTCAATTCCTCCAACCTCTTCTTCCTGGCAAGAAAATATACATTCCACATCACAGACAACACTGCAGACAGAGCATATGATAGAAAAGCAACCTGTATTCTTCCAAAAATCTATCATCATCAAGTCCGAGGTCATCCTCCAATTCCTCAAGCTCTTCTTCCGTTTTTGAATCAATCCAGTGCTTGTCTTTCCTTTGATCGGCATCTTCTGCCGGAGTCCAAGGATCTGGTTTCTTTACAGGTGCCTTGGCCGGCAGATTTCCAAGCTTTCTCTGTATATCATCCCATTCTGTGCTAGTTCCTTCCACATCTTTGTAGGTAAAATGATAATCTGCCATTTCAGACAAAAGAAATGCTGCTTTGATCCGGCTATAAATGAAGTTACGTGGTGCCCAGATGCCACATGGACTGCCAGCTCATGCACTGTGATAAATTGAGCCTACAGCATCGATTTGCACATCAGATTTCAGATTTGAGCATATAGATTTGAACGATCTGCACATGCGTATAGAAAACCCTAAACCGAAGTGACAAACCCTTAAATAAGATGGGAAAAAGAAGATGAAGCATGTCTTTAGAATTTTGCTAAAATTTTTGGGGTGCCCACCTTGTTTAATGGTGTTGTGCAGGATTGGAATTTGAAGGCTGGAGGCCCTGCAAGACCCCTTTTACCATGCAAAATAAAAGTCTGGAAAAGAAGAGGTTTCAAAAAACAAGTCTACATTTCACATAGCCTTGCACAATGAAGGTAAAAGCAAAAAGGCATGCAACAAAAAGTCCATTTTTGGCCTAGTCGTGCACTTATACCCCTATTTTAATTTAATATTTAGTATATACAAGAAATTTATCAAGTATCGGCCAAGGCCGCTGCAAACATTTCTCTTCCTATATGACTCACTTATTGGTTTGAATTGTGTCAATTAGGCCTAACATATATATGGACATTCGAAATTTGTTCCAGTTTGAGCGATTGCAAAAGAAGCTATTGGCATTAATTAGATACATTCAAGTTAATTCTTCTCTATGTTAGCTATAATGTTTTCTGTGCTAATTGTTGGGACACGAGTTTGGGAGCCTGCTCTGCAAGACCATAGGTTGCCTCTATAAGTCAAACCGTAAGGCCATAAAAATGATGGACCTCAAATTTATGAATTTCATATATATAGCACCTGGTATGCTCTCAGAACCCCTCATTGTGGCTTGATCTCTATATCGGAGTGATCAAAACTGCTACTCATTCAATCGAGAGCGGAATCAACTTCGTCAATGATAACCCAATCATTGATCTATCTAGAAATAGAGCCCTCCATGGAGGCAATTTCTAAGGCACCCCAGTTGATGTTTCTATGGATCATTCTACAGGTGAATAGAATCCACAGCATACAAATGTTGTCTACCAAGGGGCATTAATATACAACTATGTATTGAGTTAGGAATTTGGTTGTTTGGATGAAATTGCATGACTAATGAAACCTACGTTGTAATGCTATGCCTTTAGAATGGACTTAGAAATAATGAGGCCCGTGCATAAATCCTTTATATTCGACACTGTTAGACCTGCAGCCATGGACTAGATATCAATTCAGCTATGTCTTTCCTCTTTGGTTCAGACCTGTCTTTTTTGACCATGTATTCTGCCCTCAATCTTTTGAATGCTGCCTTTGAATGGCGCAAAGCAAAACACAGCTAGTGGTTGGAGCCTATGTGATGTATGTGCAGGTAATAGTGCAAAATGTATTCCCATATCTTTGGCTGCCAAAATGACATCCAGTTCCACATGGCTTTCATGCCTATCAAGCAAGATCAAATGTGGTCGTTCAGGTGATACTCCTCCAGGCACTCTAGATTGGAAGTGGGACAATCAAGACTTATAGAGTTCAGTTGTCATCCAAGCTGATTGCTGGACAGCTTGAATTGCTCCCTCCTCACACCTGGCTATGTTGTCCTGACTCATCCTAGTTCCCTTGAAAATGTACATACTAGGTATTTTAAACCCTTCTGCATTGACACACACTAAGATCACTAACCCTATTCTCACCTTTCCTTGCAATTATCTTCAGGCGCTTTACTTTCCCAACTTGGATCCCGGTCTCATCTGCATTCCAGATCCTCGAAGGGGGGAAGTTATATTCATCATATATTTCTTTCAAGTCTGAGTAGAAGCTATCCAAGTTTTCTTGGTTCATAGCCCAGGCACGTGACACATCTAAAGTTTCTGCACTCTGGGAGAGATTTCAGGATGGCGCTGCTTGAAGAGTTTCCACCATTTTCCCCCTGGAACACCTTCGAATGTTGGATTATTCTCCTTGGCCAGGTCTGCAGCACGTTCCTTCACCGAAGCCAGTGTCACGCCCATCCCCTGTTCTGGCCTCTCTATGGCCCAATCCACAAGTTCCTTTTCTTGGGAAGGTGTTAGGAACTGTGGATGTCTCTCCATTTTGTGGGAAATTTGTCCACACAACCAGTCTTTAATGGATGATTCTGGGATACCAGATCGTCTAGAAGCTTCCCTAATTGAAATACCATATTCATTCACCTCATCTAGAGCGTCTAGCATCTTCTCGCTCCATCCATTGGCCTCTTTTTTGTTGGCTTCCTCACTTGTAGCTCCCATCCACCGGCCCGAGGATTCTTCTTCTTTGATTTGGGCGCATGAACTCGTTTGTCGGGCCGTTCTTGCTTCTGTGCCACTGACGTTGTAACATCGATCCTCGGCTCCGGGCTCTAGTGGACACCATTGGTCTAGCCTTCGGTAAAAGCAGGGGTTCAATTGAGTCCCAAGCCAGAAGGAAGTATTTATGCACGAATTTCTTGATCCTCCGCAATTACACTTATTGCCCATCTCCTTTGCATGCATTGAGGCTGGAATTTGCGCGCAAATTCCAGCCCCTAGCATTGAATCATGCCTCGGAATGGGCATGTTTAGGGGTTCGTAGGTGCGCGATGGGTGGGTATACAGCAAGGGAGCCCTGGCTTCTAGGCTCACGAAGTCGCGACACCTGGTGGTCGTTCAGGGAGGAGTGTGGAATGGCACCGATGCGGCTTTTGGTACCACAAGGTACGGTACGTCCGCAGTGGCGGGCAACCATACCCTAGTCGAAGTAATAAGTGGTGTAAAAAGCTCTCCCATCTCTATTCCATTTATTTTAGTTACAAACTGTGACCCTAATAACAAATTCTCCTTGCTGATTACTTGTCAAATCATTCCCCTCATTTTGATGAATCTAGTAGATGGTTCGACTTCAAAGTTATGTCTCACAAATTTTGCCATAGTGAGCATGACCAAAGCATAATGGCTTTGATGGATTCACAAGCCCGCCTCAACCCATTTCACAGCCAAAGATTTCTTCCCCAAGCCCAAAATCACCAATGATAGATGCACCTCCTTTTGGAAGGATCTGAAGCAAATGGGCGGCAAAAGATCGGCCAAAAAATGGCAACTCATTTATACGGAAGATGAGTAATGCCGAATTTGAATATAATACGAGAATTTTTTTGATAAAAGACATGAGACCTGGTAGCACCATCCAAACTTCGAGCTCACAGGTCGAAAGCAAACTGCTCCGTCACTTATCAAATCTCACAATATGCATTCGAAGTTGTTCATCCTAAATTTTTTTACTTTTCAAGCTCTGCATCCCCCCTGTGCTGCAGCGATAGACCAGTGCTCTGCTTTGATTCCACCAAGCTGAAGATGAACGGAAACAAAATTGCTTGTTGGCTCTCAAGCTCTGCCATCTACTATTCATAATCCATTTCTATCATGATGACAGGTATAACCAATACCCAGAAAGAAGTACCAGCAATCCACCCAAGAAAAAAAAAAAAGATCTTTACTAGAACGTGGTGGAAGATGCCCGCTTGCTTTTGTGAAAGACATTGAAGAGTTTGTGCCAGAGTACACGACTCCTGGTTTGTCTGCATCCCTCTGCAACAGCAGCTATGGCGCTGGATAAAAAGCCATGGGGATAATTGCGACGGTTTTTTAATTTTCTATTTTTTTCGCGACTCAGGGAGTCCTGATGGAATATAAGAATCTCATCTTCCCTTTATGAATTATATATGTCTTGATATATTTATATTTATCTCTATGTGCTAAGCGCGTACATTATTACTTTTTAAGGGAAAAAATAGTTTGTTGAAATTGAATGATATTCATATAATCTCTAAAATTGAATGACATTTTTATGATCTCTATGTGTTAAGAATAAGTAGGTGCATTGTTACTTTTAAGTATTCTAAGGGAAAAATAAATAAACCCATTTTATCAACCAAAAAAAAAAAAAAAAAAAGGCGGCAATGCAGGGTTGGGGTAAAGATTAGGGCGGGGATGGAGTAGTTACATTGACGAAGTTTACTTTAAGATGGTTGTCTAGTGGAGTTTGGTGAAGGTTTGGGTGTACATGGAGTAGTTACAATGAGAAAGCTTACTTTGAGATGGTTGTCTAGTGGAGTTTGTGTGTTAAGACATGAACTGAAAGTTGCTTAGCACTTGAATTAGTGCAAGCTATACATGTGGATGCGCGATGGGGGGATTGTGTAGATTTTTGTGCTACGTGATAGGGCGGTACGACACCATTTAGAAGGTATTGTGAATTTGGATGCTACGTGATAGGGCTATATGGTGGCATTATTGATCGATGCTTCTGAAGGCTTTCACGATTGGCGAGTACACTGATGGCATCTTTTTTTAATGGCAAGAATATGTATTAATACATGAATCTTACATTGGATATCCCGAAATGGATTTTTGATAGATGGAATTATGACAAAATGTTGATTAATATACTATAGGACTAGTCGCCTTCAACCAGGCTTAGATTCTATATGGAGTTAGCAGCTGATTTCAAGCAGCAAAAGATGAGCAGAGTACCCCATTGAGAATGGAGATCCGCTATGGGATATCATGGCAGGTGTCGGACAAATCATATACCCTTACTGCACGCTTTTTGAATCTGCTTCCCAATGACATTTGGAAAATGAACATATCCCCCTTATAGCACTACAGGGTTTTGGCGGTTACATCGCAGCGCTATCGCTACAATAGTAGTGTTTTGTTCTGGTTGAAGTCTGCCGCCATGATTGGCGAACTTGTCCCAATAGCTTGCCTCCTCCGAGTACATGCTTTATGAGGAATGACTTGAGGCGCTTGTGGAATAGAGTGGCACATTCAACTCGGGCAATCTTTCCATGTGAGGTCTTGGTGTATTTGCCCGAAAAATGTCTTCGATGTGGTTGATCTTTTGCCACCTTGTCTCGCTTTTACTTCGTCCTCAAGGTGAAAGTGAGGAGGAACGCTGGGGCTTCCACTTGTTGACCATTGCAAGCATCTTTGAGGTGTTTTCTGTGGTATTCAGGGGTATTTGGGATGTGCTTGGGGGTTTTGTCCTTGATGATGTGGCACATACAATCTTGTTTTGTGGGGTTGGGGTGTGTTGCTTTGTAGTGCTGGATATTCTTATGGAGCACCCTTGTGGTTATGGACTTTGAGATGATGAGTGATTGACGTATCTGTTACATCATTAGCAGATATGGCTTGCATAGTGTTAAGGAGGAGAAGAGGCAGGAGATTCATGACTTTATGTAGATGGTGAAGTCGGTGGGGCGTCGATGTATTCCGAGCCCTTCGGGGAATAGGAACATGGTGTTGTGGCTGATGACGGTCCTTTCTATTGTCGACGTTATTGGTGGGTTTCTTGTCTCGAGATGAGGGGTGGAATGTGGTATACATCCTCTTGTTAGTAGGAAGTAGATGCATCTTGGCTGTATCGCAGATGGATACTCTGCGTATAGTTGACTTTTTGGTTTGTGGCAAACACACTGTCTTCACGTGATCTGGCAAGGATGTCAGAGATGGCTGCAGCGGAGATGATGCAGAGGCCTATTGTTGGGTTCGGTTGCTCGTACAATGTTTGTACTTGCTGACAATCGGATTGTGGTGGATGAGATGGGAGAGCAGGATTTCTATCTTTGCTTTTGTCGCTTGATCTAGATCAGATTGGTTGAGTTCCATCCAAGAGACTAAGGGATTGTTTAATAGGCATCTCTCCCAATGCCTGCCTATGATTATGATGTTCATTCATCTCTCGACAATTATGGATATGTCTATTGTTGAGAGCATTTGGGTATACAATGTTGGGAGCTTGAGCACGTCTCGGGTGTATGTAGAAGATGACATCCATGTTGTTGGCAAATGTCTGGCACAATTGTTGCAAGTGCAATCCTCACGTAGTTGTAGAGGAAGGGATTGAATAGGAAAGATGGTGGGTGTGGTTTGTGTGGATTTTTAATTTTGCTATGTAACGGTAATGGAGTTTCTATTTGTTTACTAGTAGGAACAGGAGAATGTTACACGATTCAAATACATGTACAAGGTAATGCAGATATCATCTACAATATTATGCTTGCCATAATGCACCAAACAATTGGCTTAGGTTGCCTTTGACGATGGGCTCAAACATGTTTGCAAAGTTAAGGAGTTGAAATTTGAAAGCCTCGTTGTCGTTGATATTACAAGGATTGAAGCGTAGGAAGCAAGAGTTGTAATCTTAAGCATATGAATTTGTTGCAAGGATTTGTTTGTGTGTTTTCATTCAAGTGGTCTCTCATTGTATGAGTATAGGGATTACCCTTGTTATTGGCATTACTGTTGTAGGGATACCAACTAATTTTGCAATAACCAAAGAGGTCTTGGACGATAGAATGTACCCACGTAAGTACATCTATAAGCTCACATTTTGGTCCCCTTTTTTTCTGTAGCCCTCGTCGTGATGTTGATGTCCTAGCGCGGTTAATATGTGATGTAATGTGAACTCATAACCGTTTCATGAATTCACATAATAAACATAATGGTGCATGTATTGGAGATTAATAATCACGGTAGAGGTGATTGTAGTAGAAATTAATATTTGGTGGTCATTGCCCCATTGTAAGCGTGTAATATATATGTGACATATCCAAGGCAAACCATCCAACATAAGAGGTAAAAATGTAGGATGAAAGAACATTTGACACCACCATGGGAAGATCGCAATTTTTGAAGAGCCATATAAAGTGACATCTTTATCTTTTCTTTTAAGACCACATTTGTAATTGCTAAGAAGATGATAGCTTTTCAAGACAGAAGAGTTGAGAATGATGCTCTAGAAGTTGGCTATAGTCTAGAGGATAACGTATACGCTTGGGTGACCTTCAAGGAGGGAAAACAATAAGCGTTGAAGGTTATTTACTTCTGGTTAGATCAATGCCAACTAGCTTAAATATTGTTACATCTCCAATGAAAAGATGGAATCTTGCCAACAAGATATAAGCCCCAATCAAATGCTGACATTGGTGAAGGAAATTTGATTAGCTTGGGCACATAAGGCTGGGTTAGTTATGCTGGTGCTAATAGTGGAATAGACCATGACTAGGTCAGAGCCATATGCAAGGTAGGAATCATCAGGGATATGGTTGAGATTGGTGTTAATGCTGATATTATATCTCGAGCCAAAGCATGAAGATGGGGTTTGCCACTAGGTGGAGGGCAGAGATGGCACATGTCTGTTTATTAACCCATAACTTTTGTTCACTTTCAAATGTTCCCTCGATTTGACCAGGACTTAGGATACACTCTCAACCCCAAGATTCCTATATATATGCCATATTCCCAGTAACAGGCACACCAGAAAAGCCATCTAATGCACCTAATAGAGGAGGAGGAGAAGAAATTTTACCTATTAGCATCCCTTAGGATATATGACGCACACACCACTCTAACAGTGCCTAGAGATTTTGGTGTTAGTCCTTTTTTCCAAACCATTGCATCAAGTTTCTCAAGTCAATGATGGAAACTCGATGAATAGGGCATGCATTTGTGCCCTATTCATGAAAGAACTGTTTGCAATTCCATATGCTCTTTGTCTATTGTTCACTAATAGGTTCCTACATGCATGAGTTAACTAACAATACAACAGAGCTTTCTAACGAGAATGCTTGTCCACCATTTAGAACTATCCAAAAAATAGCATTATGACATAGTGGTAATTTTAACAGATCTCTTTAACAACAATCATAAATCATTAACATTTAGTCTGCAAAACTAACTAAATAGGAATGCATCATGTTAATTAAACAAAAATATCATTTCTTTATAGGCACTGCATGAAGCTCCGAGGGGCTGTTGCAATAGCATAGCCACAAAGAGTTGTACAAAGGAGGAAAATACAAAAGAATGGCATGGGGGGGAGGCATATAGCCACACCCACCACGAAATCTCAAAGAATATCCAAGAAATAATTGAAAGGGTTCTTAAGAGCTGCGGGATTTGGCTTAACCCGCAATTCAAACAGAATGGCTTAGATTAGTAAAACGAGGATTGGATTAGGAAGAGGCCGGAAATGGTTCGCTGATGTCGAATCTGGTCCAGAAGGTACTGTAGCTGGTCTTAATATCAGAATGGCGTATCTTGACGTCGCGCCAAAAGTGTAGCCTAGAGTCCGCTGGTACCGCCCCCGCTTTTGCCCATTTCGACATTCTCACTGCCGCCTTTTATAAGGTAATAAGAAAAAGGTCTTGCCTTTTTCTTTTTAAAAAGTGGAGAAGACTATAATCTTATAAAGCGTTGGGGTTGCGGGTTGGGTCGCGATATCCAGGTAAGTGCCGGACTCAGAACATTAGAATAGCATATTGGATAGGGTTGAATAGGGTGAAATATTGCGACAATATGGAAACACGATCAGGAATATCAAAAGTACTTGCTATTTTTTTTAGATTGTTTCTGGTAATCGGATGTTTTTTCTTTGAGTTATCTAAGGCTATGATCACGAGTTCACTATGGCTATGAAAATAATGAATAATAAATCACATTGCATAGATTACATTGCATAGATTAAATAGGCCAGGCATAGACTAATCGGTATAAACTCGGTTGCGATGGGACATAGAAGAGGTACGATCACACAACAACACAGGAAAAATGACAGAAAAAGTGGTATCGATCCCCCAGATGGAGAAAAGCATTTCATGCCATTCAAACTACGGGGGTGGTTTTTGAAAATAGTAGCCATTCAACAACTAACAATAGGAAATACGGATAACTATTCTTAATTGCTAAATCTAAATTTTAAACGTGCTGCTGCAAGTACGAGAATGGTAGAGAATAAAAATAATATAATAACGATTACAATAGTGAATATATATAACGATGCATGGGACCTTACTGACGTGTCACATAACCAACGGACGGAGGGAGTCGTTAATGATGATCAGCTACGGGAATGGGAGGTCAGAGTACGAATGTCAGTAAGGTATATAGGGCGCCGTACGACGCTTCTTGCCTACACATACGAAAAATCAAAAAAAGAATAGGACAAGATAAGACAAGACTAGTAATTAATAAGGATGGACGTAATAAAGGAGCGGGAACGAAGAATCGTAACCCTAAAAAGCTAACACACTACAATAAGGGAGGGAGAAGAAGTGGAGCTCTGCCTTAAGAATTCTAGTTGATCCGGCCATAGCTCTGCCTCAGATAAAGCATCCGACTCGCCTACAAACCACCGGAACTGCATGGATAAAGGAAAGAAGATCGTGATGCCGCAACTAGCTGACGAGCCAGCGACCAGGAAGCGCCCGAGATCTGGAGTTCCTGGCAACCTTACGGTGCCATGGAATCCAGAACTGGAGGAATTGGGTCCATGGTGCATTTGTGAACAAGATTGTCTATGTCTGGAAAGGGGATTGTCTTCATGTATCAATTGCGGACGATTACATTGCCTCTTCTGTGATAGAATCCATCATGCACAGTCAATGAAGGATGCAGGATACAGTCTTCGTCTGCTGGAGGTAATGGGAGTTATGTCTGATAAATATGATACAGTCAGGAGACAGGATAGAGATAGAATCATGCAATGCTTTAGCGGACTGCAAATTAATGCAACTATCCAGAAGTCGACATGGTACCAGCACGAACTCTTGGTCGGGGATTTTGGTAAGGTCTGTGTTTTCTGCTGCGAGAAAAATCCATCAGACTACATTTGCAGAGCCTTCATGGCGAGAAACGTAGAGAAAAAGAAGAAGCTAGGAGAATCGTCTACAGGAAAGAAACCAAGGAAATGAATGGGCTAAGGATGGTAAAACGGGAGGAAGATGAACGGGCTGCTCGAGAGGGGGGAAGAAAAAATCTTTTGATTATCTTTGTTTTATTTTTATTTTATGTTATTTTATTCTCTATCTGTCTTTGTATGCTCCAAGATTGTCAGTTTCGTTGTGGTGGGTAGAGTCGTACCAGAACCCAAAAATAACTAGCATGCGCTACTGAGGTGTAAGGGAAGGCAGGGGGAACCACAGCAAGCGCAAGAGCACATCCAAACTAACAACCAGAAGGGGGCTACACCATGATCAAGGGAAGAACGTCAGATGCAAATACACATCCACGCAGCACACTCGATACAGGAGAGACCAACCGCCAAACATCTCGCACACAGACAGAGAGGAACGTCAGACACCAGAACAGGCATCCACGCAACACACCATGCTCGAGCAAACAGAGGGGGGAGAGAGACAACCACTCGGGAGAGGGTTACAAGATAAACAAGACAAACCATACTCATCCACCTCATACGGATCCAAAGCATCCAAAGAAACATAACGGCTAATACACCTCAGATGCTAGATGGGCAAAAGAATGTAATCATTCTTTTGCTAGTTTACACCTCAAAGATTGTCAGTTTCGTGCTCAAGGCATCACATCTGATTCAGCCCCTGGCTGAATATCTCAGAATATGTATTTTGTATGCGCCAAAGTTTTGAAAATATATAAAAGGATATTATCTGCATATATAAAGGCTAATATATCTCCTAATAGAGGAAGTTTGCGCTCTGGAATGGGATTACAAAACACTTCTGTTATTTGATCTTCTGATAGACGCAGGGCAATTGGAAAGTGTCACATTTAGTAAAGCACTCGTAGTTATAGCCACATGCCTCCTTTATATCAAGATGCTGATATTGTATATAAGTCTCCCCATCCAGTATAAGATACTTATACAGAATATCAAGACTCTAGCCAATGTAGGCCCTCCTACTCTCAACCTATTGTTCTAAAACCCACTCTTGCCACTCTTTCCAACTTTGTTATTAATCTGGTCTGGGCCATATACCCTTCCTCGTCGCTAACTTCTTCTCAGCTCCCTTGTAATCTTTTACAACTGGTTTCATAATATAGTCAATCTCTTTACCACGTTATAAGGAGCCTCATTAGGACGGATGTTACCAAAACTGAGTAAAAGGGGACGGAACAAATTATGGGTCGAGAGGGCTCAAAACCCAGATACCGGGATAGCGAGGGGCTCGACCCACCAACCGCATCATCCTGCACCACCATAAACTCTAATGATACATCGGACATGATCCACATTAGCATAATTGACATGTCAACAGTAGACCACACCGGGATGCGACGGGGAGGGGATTAAATCTCCATACATCGAGCAAAAGGCGACGGGGTAAGATACGGACGAGAGAGGTCTAACCTCCACCGCACGTCGATAGAGAGGGCAAGACCCACCAACCGGTACTCCTCGACCACCATAAGCTTGAAAAACACGTAAAAACAAGACACAAAAGGCCACGGAATACAATCCAAGCTAGAAGGGACTAGGATACAATATACAAATGTAAAGGCACCAAGAAAGGCAAATTGTAATATCCGGCAGCAGAGGGGCCTAACTAACAAGAAAGGGCATAGTAAATGTGATTTGGTCAAAAGGAGAGATATAAGTTACGGACCGAGGGGTCTAACTCCCCGCCAGTAGGGCCGATATAGCAAGAGCACGACTCTCCAACTGGTACCCAGATCACCAAAATGACCGATTAATCCGGCGAGAATAAATAACATCCCTGCGGGCAGCAACCGAATATCGGGTTCCTGCAGATAAGGTCACCCCCGGCCAATCAACTGGGATGGGAAGACGACGATATCTAAACGATCTATCGAATAATACGTGGCGGTGGGCAGAATAATTAATAAGTATGGCTATTTCAAATTCAAATTCAGAATCAACGATGTTTTTGAATAAGAGACCGTTTAAAGGCAGAATATATATAAGGCGAATGAGATACAACTTCCCCAGCAGAAGAATTCTATTGCAGTGACCCAGACGAGAATCACATTGGCATACTGTATCCAGGAGTGATGGCGGAGAATACCGGTCTCAGCCAACAAAGGAAAGCAGATATGGCAAGAGCACCAGTAAGCCAGTAGGATCTCAAAGACTTCCTGGCCCAAATGAACAAACAGCTGGAATCTAGAATCCCGAGCATGGATGCAATCAACACATTGGCGGAGACGGCCATCGCAACAAAATAGCCATCTCCAGCATGGATATAAGGATAGGAGGGGTCGAGAGGACGAGCGAGAAGATGCAGCGAAGGATGAACGAGATTGAAGAAGAGAAGGTTAGAAAAAGCAAATGTTGAGTTAGATGCATGGGATTCATTTGAAAGAATAAAGCCACATATCATGGAATTTGAGGAGCAGAATAAAATTAAACGTGACGTTAGGCTGATAGGGGTAGCAGACAAACCTAATGAAGACACCTATCAAGTTGCTGCAAAAATAATAGAAACAGTTTTCAACGAACACCGGAGCATCATCGTCATAGCAGTGCGGTCAGACCAATGGAGGGGTGGGTCGAGGCACATAAACCTGACACTCAGGGACATGGCAGCCAAGGAGAGGATACTGTGCATGGGATCCAGATTAAGGAACGGGATCAAAGTACAGGAAGCACTGACAATCATGCGGGCCGGGGGGCTACGCAGAGAACCGCCGAGCCGTGGAATTGAACCGCATAGGATACACGGGAGTCGAAACGGCAAAGTGTACTTGCACAAGAGGATCAAGAGGGCAAAACTCCTAGGACGAGAACAAAATATGGAGAGACCGGAGGCCATAAAGTCAATAGGACTGGAGAAGGAAAAGGAGAATATCAACCCTTTGGCGGTTATAGCACAAGGGCAAGAAAGAAGGGCACTGGGGGGAGCACCGACAGAGATGACCCAAGAAGCCGATACAAAGACGGGGTAAAGCGTAAAAGAGACGGAAATGGGGCCAGAAGACCAATGCCACAAGCCGTAATCATAATCAAACCTCGATCACCAAAACTAGAGGGCAACCGAGAAGGATAGGTAGCGGGGCAGAACACACAGAAACCCCGAAGGAGCAGCCTCGAGGGAAGAGATGCTGACAATATGGTACTAGAACTGCACCGGGTACCCCTGGGATGACAGAGAGAGGCTTGAAGGAGCTCACGGCCGCGACATAATATGTCTGGTGGAGACATGGGAACAAAACATTAAGCGGCTACCAGAGGAAGAGGGTTACCAGCTATTCACATGCTGGAAAGATAAGGATTTTAAGATAGGAAGAGGAAGCGCAAACCTAGCCTGCTATGTACAGTGCATGTATTTTACATTCGGATATCAATAAAAGATACATGATACTAAGTATCCAATTGCAAAACAAAAAAGATTTAGTTTTGATTATAGCGTATTACCCGCCCACCAGTGACAAACTAGAATTGCTAGACTTGGGGGAGAATATGATGAAGTGGAAAGAACAGGGACCAATGATTCTAATAGGGTATCTAAATGCCAGGACAGGCTAGGAGCAAGCACAAATCACGAGCATAGATGAAGAAAGTAGACAATGGACATATATGGCAAGACCACAGGTTTGGAAAAGAAGCACAGAAGACAAGACAGAGATCAATGCTAAAGGTGAATTGTTGTTTGAGGTATGCACGTCGACAAGGTCATTATAGCTAAAGGGATACAAAAATGGGAAGGATCCGAAAAATTCACAAGCCAGAATGTACACGGGAGAAGTATAGTAGACTATGTGATAATGAATGACCAAGCAGTGGAAAACATCTCAGACTTCACGCTACTAGAATGGCCGATTGGGAAGAGGGAAAGTCACAGACCCATTCAGTTAACATTCAAGGGAGGTGAGCAGAGACAGGGTGATGACACACAGAAAGAATGTCTCTAAGGGCGAATATCTAGCATTATAACAGGGGGTTTTTTTTTCTGTTTTTGTACTGTTTTCTCTAAGGTTTTCATATGATTTGGTGGCCGTATTCATCCAGGTGTACTAAATAGTATTTCTAGAGTGCACCCTTTTGTTAGCCGTTGATTTTAGAAAAGGGGGCAAATCATGTGGTGGCCTCCCATTATTTTTAGGGTTTTTTTAGGGTTCAAGTTTATTTCTTCATTTACCACTTTGCATCCATTTCCTTTATATCCTCTAATCAAGCCTCTGGATCTGTTCATTTTTAGACTGTGTGTTCTAATGCATTAAAATTGAAGATTAAGCCTACCGCAGAGATGTCTGAGATGTCTGTGAAGGATCTCTTCTTCAAGCGGAAAAGCCCCTATCCATGCATGTTTTTCTAAATGCCCAAAGGCAGATTTGCCAAAAATAATGATGCATCTTACTTACTCGATATTGCCACCACCTCCGTGGTTTGGTAATGAGGGCGACATCTTCTTTGGCAAAAGCGCCTCCATGCCGTTATGGTCAAAAGTGGATGTGGGAGAAATTTGTTTACGGAAAATCTTCCGTGCGATGTATGGCAAATCTTGCGGGCAACAGTGATTCTAGGGCATGTTTGAGTTGAGGGCAAAGAATGTATATTCTTGGACCATCATGGTTGTCATGTACGCTCAAAATGGTTTGTTAAAAGAAGCGTTGCAATTTTTTCAGCGATAGAGGAGAGGAATGTGGTATCATGGAATTCGGTGATTCTTTGGATATGCTCAAAGATGGGCATTGCAAAGAGGCTATAGATTTTTTTGAAAATGCAGGTCGGAGATGTATTGCCAAACAAAGTGACCTTTCTTGGGGTCTTAGATGTTTGTATGAATGTTGGAGGTTATGTAGATGGAAAGATAATGCATTCTGTATTGTACATAAAGGCTTTGAGTCGACGTTCAAGTGGCAACCTGTCTTTGGTCAACATGTATGGAAATTGTGGGGTATATAGTTGCGGAGGAGACATTTGATCGCATCACAAAGCTAGATAACATCTGCTGAAATGCATTGATTGGGTTATATCTTGTGCGGACTTCTTTTTAATCATCTTTGTTATCTTCCTAAACGAGATGCAATCCCAAGGTATGGTCCCAGCACGGTGGTACTTTTGTTAATGTTCTTGATGCACTTTCCAGCCCTGCAACCTTTTGCTGATGGTAAAACGAGTGCACACATATATCTTAGCTAGTAGGCTTGACTCGATGTTGTCGTGGGCATGGCTCTTATTAATATGTATGGGTAGTGTGGCGGACCCGAGGGATGCACAAGAAACATTTGATAGAATGCCTTCTCGAATGTTGTCTCATGGAACACTATGCTTGTAATATATGCTAAGCGGGGGTTGGTCAATGAGGCTATCCAAGTGTTCAAGTCTATGCACGAAATCGGTCTTTGCCTACCTACAGATCTCGTGAAGGATATCTGAGCCATGCTTGAAGTAGTTAGAGTTCTTTATGAGACTCTTTTGGATGTCTTTTGGGCTCGCCATGATCCAACTACACTAAATCGACAGGTCAGATCATTCCTGCCTCTGTTTCTTCTTTCAGGCAGTGTAAATGATGGAGGTTTGCTTTCAAAAGGTACGAAGGTTGGGAGTCAAAAAGTAAGCTTAACAGGTAAGATTGGCATATTATGGCACTGTAGAGTTTTTTGGGTCTAAATCACAGTTCTTCCGGGTTAGATGGGCATCATGCGGATTTCCAAACGATGGGCATACTATGGATTATTTTTCGAATCTACTAATGCTTCCATAAAATGGGTTTTTCTTTGGGCTCGGGCCGGCGATTTCTTGGCTGATAATTTCACCCGTTTATATTACCAAATTAGAAATTAGAATCACGAACTGCCGATCGACCCATATGCTAAGGAGGGCTCTCATCATCATGCATCGGCTGCCTTGAATCAGATAGCCAGTGTGCCACCACAACACACACAGTTGTTTATTGTTGCGTGGAGATGTTGTTCTGCATCATTATTATTTACCTTGGTTTCTTCAAGTCCTACTACAGCAAAGATTTCTATGAGAGATGTTTTTTCACATTCTATGTTGAGCAAGAATTTATATATATGGTGTTTGAACTTGTAATAGTGTTGAACGGATGTTTCTTCATTTCTCAATGTTAGTGGAAGATTTTCCCATTTTTTTTTCTGCTTTAGTTAGGGCCCGAAGGGTCCAAAAATTTTTTTAATATAACAATCAACACACAACTACCATTAACATTGTTAACATAAACCATTGCATTTAATACATTTAAATTAAAATCCCCCTTAAACCCCCTTTGGTTTGGGTGCATATTCACACGGGGGGTTACGTAGGGCAGCGAGAGCTCCAAATATATATTACAATACATGTATAAAATTAACACCATTAAGTATATTTACTCAAATCTTATAGTATTTTGCAAACCTCAATATACAGTATTCAAAAACTTGTACATGCATACCCCACAAACTAGGACCGCTATGTACGGTCTAGATCTTGGAATAAAGGGTAATTTTATACGCTTTTTGGCATGGTTTTCATATGATTTCATGGGCGTATTGCATGAGGCATACTAATCAGTATATCTAGAGTGCATGCATATTTCAATGACATATTATCTATGGTTTTACAATGGTTTTGCATTGCATATTTTTTCCTTCAGAAATAACTTATCTCTTTTACTCAAAAAAAACAAAAAATACATGCAAGTATCGAGACCCTTTACTTTAGGGTTCGTGGAAGAAAGGATTTTAGGGTTTATCATTGAATGAGGAAGAAACGAGCCGGAGAAGATCCGGCAGGGAGAAGAAGTGGCCTTCATAGTGGAAATGATCTGATATTATTCGTTGATGGTTTACCTTGTGCATAATTTACCAGTCTAATTTTATGATGTTCATTTTTATGGAGCTCAAGATACATTATATGATAAAGCAGGACGCCATTATTTCCGCCGCTGTTACATCCAAGGCTCCATAGATTTCATTTTTGGCAATGGAAGATCTCTGTACGATGTAAGAAAATCAAACCCCCATAATCTATCAATTCAATTATATACTGATATATTTCTATATTGGGATGATGCAGAGTTGCCATTTACATTCTATTGCAAGTCCATATGGATCATTAACGGCTCAAAAAAGAATGTTTCCTGATGAAAAGACAGGATTTTCATTCGTGAACAGTGTAGTGACAGGATCAGGCAATGTTTATTTGGGCAGAGCATGGGGAAATTATTCAAGGGTTGTATATTCTTACACTTATTTCGATGATCTGATAACTCCGCAAGCTTGGTTCAACTGGGCAAATCCTGAGAGGAATAAGTAAGTTGAAGCTGAGCTGTGTTGTTTTTCGTAGATTTTGTTTTGGATTGGTTTGGTTGAGTGATTGATTTTTGTGGACACAACTGTTTATTACGGGGAATACGAATGCTATGGACCGGATTTGAACGTAAAAGAGTGGACTAATTTCTCAAGGGTTTTAAGAACAAAAGAAGCGCAGCCTTTTCTGTCCGTTGGGTTATCAAACAATCTAATGAGCTCTACAGACTACAGAGAGGCCCTCTTCTAGATCTCTGGACCAATTCGTATTGATAGTCAATTTGAATACTTTTGTTTTACAGCCATCAGGCCTTTATAACAGAGGATCGAAGTCAGGTTCTTGTGTTTTCAATAAGAAATTAGGCATGGAAATTAACAGAAAGTAAATTAGGTGATTTGAAATGCAAACTTTGGGGGTTTGAATTGAGCAATATAATCATAACCTAGCATGCTTTGGTTTCTTTCTTGCTGGTTACAGATCATGGAAGAATATCAAGCCTACAAGCTGGTATTATCTGCTTATCATGTGATGAATATCAAGCATTGATGTTCTTGGACTTGTTTTCTGATTGTTGGTGTGGAAATTTTTTACATTGCTGATGAGTAGTGCCCTCCTCCAAGTTTGTACCATACCAGCTGGCTACATGAAATTGAACTAATGACTGCTACTCATGCTGAACATTTGATGTCCTTAGATTTGTCACTTGTGTGGAATTTTTTACATTGCTGATGAATAGTTTTATCTAGATCAACAGGTCCGATAACATGTTTCACCATAAGTGATGTAATATTATTCTATAATGTTTTAATTTGTGCGTTAAGATTCTCATGTAACTGATGGTATGGCAGTGTTTACAGCCAAATATATATGTAACATCTGCTTATGTGGCTGCTGCAATGGTTGACCTGGTGTTCAACTGCATGATTAACTGATCAAAAAACCGTCACTGATGCTTTCCTTAAGCACAAAGATGCATAAATAGCAAATCACCATATGGTACTTACATAAACAACTTCTATAGTGTATATTTCTTGGTACTTACACACTTACATAAACAGGTTAACTAGCCCATAAAGTTTACCTATGTTTGCTTTAGTTAGGGCCCGAAGGGCCCAAAATTTTTTTTAATATAACAATCAACACACAACTACCATTAACATTATTAACACAAACCATTGCATTTAATACATTTAAATTAAAATCCCCCTTAAACCCCCTTTGGTTTGGGTGCATATTCACACGGGGGGTTACGTAGGGCAGCGAGAGCCGCAAAAACATGTGGGGTTACGTAGGGCAGCGAGAGCCGCAAAAACATACAAAATTAACACCATTAAGTACATTCTCTCAAACCTTATAGTATTTTGCAAACCTTAATATACAGTATACAAAACCTTGTACATGCATACCCCACAAACGAGGATCGCTATGTACGGTCCAGATCTTGGAATAAAGGGCAAATATGCCCATCCGACAGCTCTCGTTGCCCGGAGTAACCCCCCGTGTGACGAATATTCCAAATTTTAAAAAAAAGTTGCACGAATGTTAGGTAGGCTTAAAAAAAAAATAAAAAATTATTAGCCAAGATCTCGGTGGATCCTCCCGCCACCACCATCGAATTCGCCTATCCTCAGGAAACGTATTTAAGGGAGTTTAGCCAACTTTTCGACGGCTTTGAGGTTCTAAGGGTCTGGATTCGCCATTACCGCTCTTATGGTCATTAGTTTTGGAGTTTCAGTTCTGGAAATTTTTTGTGGAAGCAATATTGCATGCCTTTTTGAGGTTTTAACCACAAATTCAAAGCATTTTTATGTGCTTTTTAACCTTGTATATGATTTAAAAAAATGCCGGTACTAAGTATGGACGAATGCAAATCTAGTTCTTCAAAGGTCATCGATTCAACATCTTAAGCTTTGAGAAATCAGAGATTCGGTGTTTGCCAAGCTTGATTGCAGCCAAGTTAAGAAGGTACTTATAAGCAGATTTCTATTTGCAAGAAACCGTACTATTTGATGCATATTTTTAAAATTTATGGGTTTTAAAATCTCTGCTAAAATCTCTTGTGAATGATAATGTGTGATAGTGTATACCTGCTGGAATATGTAATTGTGAATACTTACAATATATCACCTATGTTTTATTATTAGAAGCATAAACTTTAGTGCCTTACACTACAATCATTTGCACGACAGTCATGATAGCCACTCTATTGATTAAGAAATAGTCTTTCTTTGCAGAGAGTTATCATGAATAAGAGGCCTAAAGTGGCAATGCTGCAATCTCAGTCCGAACCACAAGACATTGAGATGGAAGAAGAACGTAAGAGGAAGCGAGGGAGGAAAGGATGGGCTGCTAGTGAAAGGGAATTTCAGCCGACTTGGGCGAAATATACCCTTGCATAGAGATATATGAGGAAGAGGCGGGGCAATAGACTAATAGTTTTATAGCGGTGTTCTATTTGTTCATGGAAGAATCGCAGGCCTCATACGATGCAGCCAAAATTGGACACAATTGAGAAGCATTTCAATACACTTCCAGGATAAGTATGCGGATACATTCGTACGAACTATCAGGACAAAAATGAGAAAATGGGAATGGGGAAAGCATGGGGTAGACGAGAATGGAAACGTGCTAAATGATATAATGGTGAAAGTAGCAACAGAGGTCTTCGGAAAACGAAAGAGGCCCAGGAGGAGCAATGCTTTCAGGGCATCTGTATGGTATGACGAGGAATGCAGGGCACAAAAAAGAAAAGTCAAAGCACTTGTAGGCAGAGAGACATATCAGACAGAGGCGTTTGTAAACAATAATGCCAAAGTACTTTTACATGCCTTGATTTCCTTGCAATTTCTATCCATTGGACTTTTTTGCCTTCTTCTATGCAACATAAGCTATTTAGAGCGATAGACCATTGTTGACTATTTTCAAATGTCTCATTTTCAGAAGTCCTTTATCCCATATTTTAAATGTGGAACCATATATTTCTTTGGAGGGTTTGAACCCCTACTTATTTGTGATGCAATATAGGTTTAAATACACATCATTTATTTTCTTGCAATAGATGCACCAAATACCATAATAAGTGTAAAGGTTATGTGTGCAAGTCTTTTGCATTTTAAACCAGTGCTTCCACCAACCTAGGCACCATAGCTTGCCATGATGTCAAATAAATACATGTGTCGATTTCTTTTTCTCTTTCCAATGATTTGAAGAATCAAAAGAGAATTTCTTTTCTTCTTCTTCTTCTTCTTCTTCTTCTTCTTCTTCTTCTTCTTCTTCTTCTTCTTCTTCTTCTTCTTCTTCTTCTTCTTCTTCTTCTTCTTCTTCTTCTTCTTCTTCTTCTTCTTCTTCTTCTTCTTCTTCTTCTTCTTCTTCTTCTTCTTCTTCTTCTTCTTCTTCTTCTTCTCCCACAACCCTCCCTCGGGTAATAGGAACCAACTTTTCATAGGATAGAGGACCTCTCCTATGAAAAGAAGGGTCCTACTATCCTACACCATAAGTGACATCAATTTTAGATGTCTCAGCATTTGTATAGTCATTCTTCTATAAGTATAGAAGTACTATCAACATATATAATGGGTAAAGGGTGCAGTGGACCCAATACCAAGAATAGAATAGAATAGAATAGTTTTTTTAACGTCCACGAAGACCAATAGGTCATGGGACCCATACAATGGGCTAGTACAATCATTACTACTAGGATTAAAAAACCCCTGCCTCGAAAGGTTTTCAAGGGAAAAACCTTTGCAGTAATGATGATACTAGACAAGCTTAGATAATGACTACTGAGGGCTCAGTAATTGCGGGCGTTTATCTAGAACCTCAAGTATGTATAATGCCAAGTCATGCACGGATGGTCTTGTTGAGAAGTTATTAGGCGTGGAATGGAATGCTAAGGTCGAAAAATGATTCCGGACTATCTCAAAAGCGGGGGCAACTCGGAAAGAGTATGGCTTTCATCTTCAATAACACATGGCAGCAGCGAGGCACATAGTCTCTATTCTCGCGGCAATTCGCGGCCGCTCCCATCTACATCTCAATCCGTAGCACTTGGGACCGACCGTGCGAATTGATGCAATAGCTACAAGCTTGTTCTGGACAATGAAGCAAGCAAATAAGCTTGGGGCCCAGGTGCCAAAGTGGGATTTATGTGTGCATGATAATGACTAGTTTTTCACTTGGGCCAAAGTAAGCTGCGTCCCATATCTTTTGAGAAAAAATCGACCATTAAGATATTGTTGCAAAAGCTTCGAGGATCGAAGCGGCAAGCATCGGCGGTTAAGTTTCGGTTGCCTGACCCAACGTGCAAACCATGTAGTGCAATGCTCTTTCCAACATCGTTTCAAACGGCCGAGGAGATTCACCATGGCAAGTGCAAGAACGGGATACCTAACATCGTCCATGTGGTGCACCTTGCGGATATAGTGGAGATGGCGCTTCATGGCGGGAATGTTGAAGAGGCCAAAACCACGTCTCTTGTAAAAGAATAGCATAGGGCACCGTTCTTTTTTAACTCAAGGTCTGTAAGTGAGAAAGGACTTTTGCACCCGCTCCAAGCTCTCCCAAGCACTAGCACTAATGGCGGCCCCCACACTTCGAACCATCAAGAAAAACAGGCTCTACCAAAGCCAGGCAAACAAGTGGGCTTTCCGTGGCCAATCATGAATTTATCTTGCTTAAAAACAATTGTTTTGCATTGCATAGAGTGCTCTCCATCCAAAGACCACCGGCTTGGTAATACACTTGTTCCCGAGTGTGTTCTTACAATTCTACACCAAGATACTTGTAGCTATCTACAACTTCAACTTCCAGCGGCTATCATAGTGCATAGGGGAACATTGTGACGAAGATTGAACTACCAAAAAGCTTGGTCTTTTGCGGTTAACACGAGACTGTGTTCTCCACCGTCCGTGCGAGCATGTAAATGTTCTTTGCATACTAGCGGCGGTATGTGCGAAGTGAAACATCATCGGCATACATAAGTTGCCTAATGATATAGTGTGCCAAATGTGGACCTCCGCCGCCATGATTATCAAGCCATTCTTCCAATTGATCAATGTACAAGCCAAAAGTGTAGGAGATAAAGGGCAACCACAATGGAACTCCAATATTGCTAGTGATTTGAGTACGATGCTGGAAATTTAGCAAAACCCTTTCATAGAGCCGATAAACTGCATTTTGAAGATCTTGTGGAACCCCAAGTGCGCATCTGCCAAAGAAGCTTCAAGCGTGGTAATGTATCAAAAGCGTAAGTAAAAATCTACAAAGCATATATAGAGGTCTTGTTTCAAACTTGACTATGTTCAATAAGCATGCGCCAATGTGAAAATATGGTCTATTGTAGAATGGCATGGACCAAAAGCACTCGTCCCTACAAAGACGCGTCCACCGTATGTTCTGCCCATGATGTCAAGCTGCTTCTCAATAAGATCGGCTAAGAGCTTTGAAAATATGGAACTTACCATGATCATCAAAATAATTAGAAGGGTCATGCTTATCACCCCTTTGTAAATTGGTACGACCTTCTTGTGACCCAAGTTTTACGTACGATGGGCCATAATCCTAAAGCGTAGTTGTGTTTGCGGATATCTCTAGCAAGTGGAAGTCACTTCTTCTTCTTGATTTATCTTCACAATGATTACTTTCCACAACATACAAAACTAGTTTATATGAATGGATTTCATTCAATGCAAAGATGATGCATTACACATATCCACCACGGTGTTACCCAGTGCCACAACCACACCAACTGCAAATATTCATCTTATTGTAGATAAGCAAACGTAATGTATAACGTAATGTATAACGTAAAACATAAAGTATTCGGATTAAGTTCAAGTGTAAAATGCATGTATTCCATAAAGTTTTGATTATAATGAAGTACAAAATATGCTTTACTCAATACAAAATATGCTTACCTTAATACATTTCAAAGAGCTGTTCATATATCTTCTCAAGTCATAAATAGGCAGATACAAAGTAGAACATTTCGCTATCAATAATGTATATGATTTCAAGTCAAAATTTTAAAATTTGTATTCCCTAATAATCACCAGAAAGGTCTCACCAAATATTGTTGTTATACAATAAAGACGCAATCCTCGTGTGATTGATTGCAGTGTAACATCCAAGCAATGACGAAACATCTAGGAGATGTAGTCTTGGTTACCTGCACCCAAACAGACCAATATTAGCATATTAATGGTAACAAGGAAAGGGGTGACAGGTAAGCTATAAAACTACATGGCTCTTCGCCCTTCACCTAATGTTTAGCCATCAAAGATCTAAACAATTTAGAATCCGTTGTTATAACATCATATAATCATTAGAGAATGTTATCACACATCCAAGACTGCTTACTTCAGCCAAAATATCAGCAAAGTTAGCTCCATAGAAATAAGAAAATGAATCACATCCATGTGCTTCACATAATTTGGTATGGGCTGCCATGGGCACCAAAGTCATGTGCTTCCATACTGCACCGTTATATTACATGTGTGAAGCCAATAATCATAGAACTAAGGTCTGCAGGGACCCTGGCTTAACAGATCTTAATAACCATCGAAACCCTTGTATCATATCTCATGCATCTTGCATCATTGCAAAGAAAGATATTTAGTTGTATTATAATGCCAGCAAAAACTAAACCGTATTCAGCTATCTACTTCTTAGCACTAAACTCAAAGCACTATATTGCAGCCACTTGAAATAACCTCCTATGGGCAGATCTAAGCAAAGGCATGCAAAACCCCTTACACCTATTTCATAGTGCAGGATAAAATCTCAAATGTGTATTTTTTGCAAAAAGAATAATCAAGAACTTCTTGTTTAAAATCGTAGTCATCAAAAACCCGATATTTGTCGCCCTTCCATATCTTAGGAATTTCTGTCTCCTTGCAATAGATCCGAACAACATAAATTTGTTTAATAGGAGCACATTAGCAACTCCAGATCTGCATCATTTTGGATAAAACCTTATTATGCAAGAATGAAAAAGCATAACACCTTCTGAGCATCTGGACAGATGAAACAGATGCTTGCTTTAGACCGATGAAACCAGCTTATTTATTTTTGTTGCCCTGCTACAAATACATTGTGGAATGTGAACAACAGCTCCACATGCCATATCCGGCTGCCTACACACGACCATGGAATCTGTAGCTCTTCATGCCATATCCGGCAGCATATAGACTATATTTCTGTGAACGAGATCGGATCCCATGAACGGATAAGAGCTATTTGCATTTCTGTATTTAAAAGTGTTGGACCCATTCGGCAAGATGCCATATCCGGCTCCACTATTATCTTTTGCAAACCTAACCCTATATTTTATGGAAACTATTTTCGAAACTACTTTGTTACTCAGATGTAACCATGTGGACCTCTAAAAAACTCCATCATCAATATATTATGCCCTCATCTTTAAATACTACAAGTCCCATCATCTTTAAAAAGTATAGGTGCCATCATATAAGTCCCATCATCTTTAAAAAGTATAGGTGCCATCATATTCAAATAAACTAGGTGCAATCGTACTAGAGCAATAAATTTCCATATGACATCTAATTTCCAAATCACATCTTCAAATTTTCAAAATTTTAAAGGTTCCATGTAGCACACGTGCCATGGCCTTTGAACATGCCAAAGCAATTCTCTAGAGAAGATTTTAAACAATTGGACTCTAGAAGATCCCCCAAGTGATATAGCCAAACCATAAGGGCTTGTTTACGTGCAAACATTCCCTGAAGGTACCATGTGTCACATACATGTCCCCAATAGAATACTATTTTTGAAAAATTATTTTCTTATGCTACCTATGTAACAAGCGGACATAATTTCAAGTCATAATACTATATAGGCATTAAAAGTCTAAGAAAAAATCTTCTTCTTCTTCTTCTTCTTCTTCTTCTTCTTCTTCTTCTTCTTCTTCTTCTTCTTCTTCTTCTTCTTCTTCTTCTTCTTCTTCTTCTTCTTCTTCTTCTTCTTCTTCTTCTTCTTCTTCTTCTTCTTCTTCTCCCACAACCGTCCCTCGGGTAATAGGAACCAATTTTTCATAGGATAGAGGACCCCTCCTATGAAAAGAAGGGTCCTACTATCCTACACCATAAGTGACATCAATTTTAGATGTCTCAGCATTTGTATAGTCATTCTTCTATAAGTATAGAAGTACTATCAACATATATAATGGGTAAAGGGTGCAGTGGACCCAATACCAAGGACCTGGCACAGTGGGCCATAATCCTAAAGCGTAGTTGTGTTTGCCAGATATCTCTAGCAAGTGGAAGTCACTTCTTCTTCTTCGATTTATCTTCACAATGATTACTTTCCACAACATACAAAACTAGTTTATATGAATGGATTTCATTCAATGCAAAGATGACAGACACACATATCCACCCTGGTGTTACCCAGGCCACAACCACACCAACTGCAAATATTCATCTTATTGTAGATAAGCAAACGTAATGTATAACGTAATGTATAACGTAAAAACATAAAGTATTCAGGATTAAGTTCAAGTGTAAAATGCATGTATTCCATAAAGTTTTGATTATAATGAAGTACAAAATATGCTTTACTCAATACAAAATATGCTTACCTTAATACATTTCAAAGAGCTGTTCATATATCTTCTCAAGTCATAAATAGGCAGATACAAAGTAGAACATTTCGCTATCAATAATGTATATGATTTCAAGTCAAAATTTTAAAATTTGTATTCCCTAATAATCACCAGAAAGGTCTCACCAAATATTGTTGTTATACAATAAAGACGCAATCCTCGTGTGATTGATTGCAGTGTAACATCCAAGCAATGACGAAACATCTAGGAGATGTAGTCTTGGTTACCTGCACCCAAACAGACCAATATTAGCATATTAATGGTAACAAGGAAAGGGGTGACAGGTAAGCTATAAAACTACATGGCTCTTCGCCCTTCACCTAATGTTTAGCCATCAAAGATCTAAACAATTTAGAATCCATTGTTATAACATCATATAATCATTAGAGAATGTTATCACACATCCAAGACTGCTTACTTCAGCCAAAATATCAGCAAAGTTAGCTCCATAGAAATAAGAAAATGAATCACATCCATGTGCTTCACATAATTTGGTATGGGCTGCCATGGGCACCAAAGTCATGTGCTTCCATACTGCACCGTTATATTACATGTGTGAAGCCAATAATCATAGAACTAAGGTCTGCAGGGACCCTGGCTTAACAGCTTAATAACCATCAGAAACCCTTGTATCATATCTCATGCATCTTGCATCATTGCAGCAGCATATTTAGTTGTATTATAATGCCAGCAAAAACTAAACCGTATTCAGCTATCTACTTCTTAGCACTAAACTCAAAGCACTATATTGCAGCCACTTGAAATAACCTCCTATGGGCAGATCTAAGCAAAGGCATGCAAAACCCCTTACACCTATTTCATAGTGCAGGATTAAATCTCAAATGTGTATTTTTTGCAAAAAGAATAATCAAGAACTTCTTGTTTAAAATCGTAGTCATCAAAAAAACCTGATATTTGTCGCTCCTTCCATATCTTAGGAATTTCTGTCTCCTTGCAATAGATCTGGAACAACATAAATTTGTTTAATAGGAGCACATTAGCAACTCCAGATCTGCATCATTTTGGATAAAACCTTATTATGCAAGAACGAAAAAGTATAACACCTTCTGAGCATCTGGAAAGATGGAACAGATGCTTGCTTTAGACCGATGAAACCAGCTTATTTATTTTTGTTGCCCTGCTACAAATACATTGTGGAATGTGAACAACATCTCCACATGCCATATCCGGCTGCCTACACACTACCATGGAATCTGTAGCTCTTCATGCCATATCCGGCAGCATATAGACTATATTTCTGTGAACGAGATCGGATCCCATGAACGGATAAGAGCTATTTGCATTTCTGTATTTGAAAGTGTTGGATCCATTCGGCAAGATGCCATATCCGGCTCCACTATTATCTTTTGCAAACCTAACCCTATATTTTATGGAAAAAATCCCTAAAGTCATATCGCATGCCATTTTCGAAACTACTTTTATACTCAAATGTAACCATGTGAACCTCTAAAAAACTCCATCGTCAATATATGGGTGCCATATTTTCATCAGCTAATATATGCCCTCATCTTTAAATACTACAAGGCCCATCATCTTTAAAAAGTATAGGTGCCATCATATAAGTCCCATCATCTTTAAAAGTATAGGTGCCATCATATTCAAAATAAACTAGGTGCAATCGTACTAGAGCATTAAATTTCCATATGACATCTAATTTCCAAATCACATCTTCAAATTTTCAAATTTTTAAAGGTTCCATGTAGCACACGTGCCATGGCCTTTGAACATGCCAAAGCAATTCTCTAGAGAAGATTTTAAACAATTGGACTCTAGAAGATCCCCAAGTGATATAGCCAAACTATAAAGGGCTTGTTTACGTGCAAACATTCCACTGAAGGTACCATGTGTCACATACATGTCCCCAATAGAATACTATTTTTTGAAAAATTATTTTCTTATGCTACCTATGTAACAAGCGGACATAATTTCAAGTCATAATACTATATAGGCATTAAAAGTCTAAGAAAAATCTTCTTCTTCTTCTTCTTCTTCTTCTTCTTCTTCTTCTTCTTCTTCTTCTTCTTCTTCTTCTTCTTCTTCTTCTTCTTCTTCTTCTTCTTCTTCTTCTTCTTCGACACATCTTCACCAAGACTACTAATGTAAAGTCTTGGTGCATAAAGAGGAATTCTCCAAGTTTGCATTATGCCAAATCTCTTCTTCTACTTAAGACAAATTGCCCTAAGCCAACTTGCAGCTTAGGCACATGCTAAATTGCCCCTAGGCATAATAGCTAAGAATTTCCCGGATAATAGCTCTACTTTATGTTCATTGGTATTTTTCCATCATATATGCATGTTAGGCCATTCTTGCACAACAAAATCTTGGAGGATGCAACTGTATAATATCCTCATATTTGTATATTTCACTTGCATTTGAAGACTATATTTGTCTTGCATTCTATCATAAAAGACGAGAAGATCCCAAGAGAATATTCCCTTCTTCTTCTTCTTCTTCTTCTTCTTCTTCTTCTTCTTCTTCTTCTTCTTCTTCTTCTTCTTCTTCTTCTTCTTCTTCTTCTTCTTCTTCTTCTTCTTCTTCTTCTTCTTCTTCTTCTCCCATCCCTCCCTCGGGATGTAGGACACCACTTTTATAGGAAAGTAGGACCCCCTATAAAAGAGGGGTCCTACTTCCTTTACACCCTAAGAAAGTAAATTACTTTGTTTAGAATCTTGAAACATAGAGTATTACGTTCAATAGACCGAGAATCTCTAAGCCTTGGCACAATAGACCACAGGCTGTATTAAAATTTGAGATGTACTCAAGGCACAATAGTCCCTAAGTACATGCCATGGCACAATGGGCCGAAGGCAATTTTAGAAGATATAGATGTAAAAAAGCTACAGTTGATTTGTAGCATTCAAGAAACATCCATAGAGCTTGAAAAGCATAATTATGGGGTTCTCTCCCATCCCCATACCTTGCATCCAAGAGATGCTGCATCCAAAAAGCCTTTTTCTGTACATCAGAAATGAAAGACAAGATATTTGTTAGTTCTGAATAAAAGATAATATCATGTGAACTTCAATATCATAGATACTGAAATCATTCCCAAATCCATACCCCCATATATGTGGAGTAAAAAAGATGGATCTGAGAATCAACCAAATAAAGTGGAGCTGTGCTAGTTAGAAGACTCTAACTAATGGAAGTCACATTTTCTTCTTATTCACATATTTACATCTAGACTTACACCATATATGCATAAATACAAAAATATAGTTCCGTTCAAGATGTAAACGTTTCCCATATATCCATCAAGGGTAAAACCCAAGCCACAGCATAGGTAACCTTTATTTGGTTGAAATAATGATCTTATATACTAAAATAGAGGTATAAAGTTTATTTCCCAATAAGTTTTTCTCGTTTAATCAATTTCAAAGTTTAGCATCTAGAATATAAGATATGAGAATGCAATCATTTAGAATGTATAAATCTTTCCATTTAATCAATTTAAGTACTCAGTATAATGTATAGAGTTTTCAACTGAATTCCTATATAAACCACATATTTGTATACATATCTCATATGTGTCGCTATCAAAATGCATCATCTTCCATCTCATATATTTCAAATGCTCCATTCCCACGCCAACGCCAACTCTAACAAAGAAACAGTAGACAATTAGAGGAGAGAACCCGTGATCACAGCCCAATCAATACACAATTAGCATGATAATGGTAAATGTGTAAGGGCCAAAGGTACATTGGGTCTCACCATCACGATCACCAATTGTATCCTTTTGCCCGAAAGTTAGACATTAACAAGAAAGAAACCTCGAATAACAATATTTTTAGCATTATAAACATCTCAAATAATCTCCAATTTGTATCATAAAGTATAAGATTATAGAAATTTATAGTTTCCGATTCAATCTTTAAAGACTAATTTATCCACCTATAAGCACATATATCGCCTCAGATATGCAATGTAAATTGCAAAAGCAAAGTCATCTACCTTTCATGCATAAGACAATTTAGTCCAAAGATCTTAAGAATAGAGTCCTATTTCAAGTTCAAAATGGTATCACATATGTTCTATAGCTTGATATGTTCAGAAGATATCACATATGGTTACCTTGATACCCGATTCTATAGCATCTATCATTTCATAAAATTTAGGTTAATGCAATGACCAGCCTAAGTTAGGGTCGTAAGCAAGTCTCAATCAATCACCTGCTGAAACCATGCACAATCATAGAGTTTTCTAAGAAGCAATAGCGCCTACCAAAGAAAACCATGGAGGCAATAAGATCTTTTATTTCATGTAGCCACCGGAATGTTACATGTAAAAGGACAATTTTAGATCAATCGGAGCATAAAAACCTGAGTTGTTTCGCTCCTATCATCCGGAGTTGTCTTTGCAAAACCATTTGATTATCTCAGCCGACCGTAATTTGGGCTATCGAGTTCTCCAAAGATTTTGAGCATATTTCAAATGATGTGCGATTTCAAATGCCTTTCCATTTGCTTTGTCAGAAGAAAAGCATACAGTAGTACATTTAAGTAGTAAAGCTCATTTAGCTAACATCATAAAGTAAAACCTTTTTATGTCAAGAATTACAAAATGAGTTCTCGATCCCTTAAGTTCGATGAAAATAGATTCAAACCTGATTATAACAGCCACATTTTTAGCAAACTTGACATGCATCCATAAGACCGCTTTCCATTCTTCCGTAGACTTCTAAGATATCTTAGCTAAAGCTCATGGAGGGTAAGGGTAAATAACCTGCCATTCCAGCTCTTACATCCATACAAGATCTTTGCGATGAGTAACTAATTCCATAAGCATGAATATGCACAATTCATCCATTAAACATGTTTCTTCATTTTCGGTCCGAAAACCTCCCCGAAGAATAAAACGAGCCGCCCACTATCAAGACCTGATTTTTAGAGTGATCAACATCGCCTTAATATAGAGGCAAAAATCTAAGCCGATCCTTCAAGCTTAGTTTTGATTTACAACTGTGTCCTTATCTCAGGTCGTAAATGTACATAAGCCCAAATCATCATATAGCCGACTAAGCCTCACATCCAGAGCATCTATATCCTGGTCGAACATGATTGCTTCCTTGCCATATTTGCAAGAGAACTCGCTTATTTTTATGTAGGCGACAATTTTGGCGCCATGGAATGCCATTTCCGACTTCTTTCCTCCTTCTAAAGACATTACGTGCAAATGCTAAAGGAAAAATAATACTCAAGAATGATATAGCATTAACAATAATATAAACCTTGGGTTAGCATCGTAGCTTGTCCATCCAAGATAAATAAGTATTTAATGCCATTTAATGTATCCCATAGGGCCATCAAATTGAAAACGACTTTTGCCATTAAGGCTCATACTATGTTTTTGAAAAAAGAAATCACAAGCAGATGCCATGACACGAATGCCTTCTTGTATAACAAGGAAACTAAGGAAGTCCACTTTTTTCACTCATTATAAACCATTTTGTGTGTAAATCATCATTGCACCTTTTCTCAAAGAGTGCAATGCAAAGGTCTTAGGTTTTTTGATGAATGCTCTTTGCATGCTCGACTTTCCCAAAATGTAGAAAAATAAAGGGTTAGATATGACCTATACTCAAAAAGTATCTTGCATAATGAATATTCAAAATGCTAAGGTATTGTCAATAGTCATAGGTAATATTAAAGTAGTATGCAATTTATATTTTCAAATATTTGAATGTCCCATTCAAACATTAATATATTCCATGTCCAAGTTTTTATTTTGAGCACAATAGACAAGTGGAACGGATGTGATACTAAGAGGAATTTCCAAGTTTGCATTTATGCCGTCTCTTCTTCTACTTAAGACAAATTGCCTAAAGCTAACTTGGTACTAGGGCACATGCTTTAAATTGCCCCCTAGCATAATAGCTAAGAATTTCCAGATAATAGCTCTACTTTATGTTCATTGGTATTTTTCCATCATATATGCATGTTAGGCCATTACGTACAACAAAAATCTTGGAGGATGCAAAAGTATAATAATATCCTCATATTTGTATATTTCACTTGCATTTGAAGACTATATTTGTCTTGCATTCTATCATAAAAATTTGTGAAGATCCAAAGAATATTCCCTTCTTCTTCTTCTTCTTCTTCTTTGCTTCTTCTTCTTCTTCTTCTTCTTCTTCTTTTCTTCTTCTTCTTCTTCTTCGCTTCTTCTTCTTCTTCTTCTTCTTCACCGGACTTCTTCTTGAACTCGTCACTTTCCTGGGATTCCCCATCCATCCTTGCTGAACAGAGTGAGCATATTCCTGAGGACATTAGGAATCTAGAAGATGAGGAATCGGATAGAAGAATCCTCTTCAAACTGAGAGAGGTAGGGTGGGCAGGAGAGGAGGGTGCACTTGAGGCAAAGGTGGGAAGAGTGGAGGAAACACCTCTTCACGCGCAGTGCCTCTGAGGATCTCCGGGCCCCGGTGTGCCCGCCTCTGTCAGAGAAATTGGGAATGCGATTGAAGGAGTGGGAATTTGGGAGTGCTGAGGAAATTGCTGGAGAGCCGGGCGAGCGTGAGCTTACCAGAGAAGAGCTTACGCTTAGCCTAGTGCTTAACTCAGGTTTAGCGCGCTGTACGAAACCCCATACACGCACCAGAATAACTAATTCGTAAACTGGGCTTAAATATTTCAGATGACCAACCGGTCAGTTGACACATGTCACAATGAGAAAAATGCCTTGACAACCTCATTTTGCAAGAATTTTGGGAAAGTGATGGTATCAAAATAAATAATTGAATATTATCTCCCAATGTCACAAATGTACATTCTTAAACAACAATTCAATCTTCATTTTGACGTGGTCCATGCACACCACCCTTGTGCATCCTCACTATTATTAATATATATATACAAATGTGTGCTTACGTTGTTTAGGTGCTGGAACAACAAATCACTTGAAAAGAATGACATCAATTTGGTTCCCAAGTGTCAAAAATTACAATGTTGTTGGGAGGTGGCCATAATTTTTCATGGGTCTCCTCAGAAATTTTGTACACCCGTGCCTTCTATTTTATCCATCAATTTTAGGATGTCTTACCACATGGCTGTGCCGCGAGGCTTGGGTTGTTTAATGAGCAACATATGCCAAGAAATTACCCAAGAATTGATAATACAATCCACTTAAGATAACCTCATGCACTCCAAATTTTTGCCCCATCCATTTTGATGAATCTTCAAGTGTGCATTTGGGTTCTCGCCACTTGAGGATATAGAAGTCCACACACCCTGCATTGTTCTACCTCAAAGATTCAAGCTTGCCAAAATTGTCACCTACCTCTACACTAAATTCTTGATCCATTCATTGGCTTGTTCAAGAGTCTCCTTTTTTCTCAACTCCTGGTTTTAAGTCAGGTTGCCTCCCACTTTCCAAATAATTGTGATTCACGGGAGTCCCGTGCCAGATCCATGCAAAAAGCAACATGATTGTGCATCTATGGAGCAAGCCTGTTTTGGTCTACTCCGGCTGGGGTCTGATACAATGAATCTTCTTTGTGCCTTTAAGTGTTTCAATTTCATTTTGCATGTTTGCTACACAGTTCAATTTCCCAAAATATCTTTTGATCTCATCTGTCATTAACCGATACATGTAATTCCACAATATCTTTAGTATGTACTCAGTTGCACACCATTGGGTTTGAGTTGTTCCCTTTTAGCGACCTTTTGATAACAAAGATTCGCATTCCATCGTGTTCCAATTTTACCATGAGCAAAGGGCAAAGTAGTTCCCACACTATTTCCTTGTCATTCATTGTGCGAAGCACTGCATAAGAAAAAAAAGGTTTTCCGACTTGAATTGTGATGAGCAACCATCACTCCAAACCCAATGCTTCTCATACTCTATTTCACCCTTAAGCCATGCAATATGTTTTTTGTAGGTAGTGTTCCACAAATAATGAGTCATGCACTTTATCATCAGAAATGTAAAAGTGAGTCTCTTTTATGATCTTCCTACCATTGTTGAGTCTATTCCTGACCGCTCAATCTTACATTCTTTTTCTTCTTTGGACAATCTTCATACGTCTTCAAGACAGAACAGGAATATCGACACTTTTGTCATGTCTATATGTTATGTGAACAAGTATAGAAACTTGGTCCTCTATGCCGGTCGTGACCGGGGCTCATTACGGATCTTGATGTCGAATTTTCTCCAGTCAATAATAACGGATACAATTGTATCTTTCCGAAATGATGACACACACTATTTAAACCGATTGGCACTAACAAAGTGCTATGTAATTAATGTGGAACAAAATCTGATATTACCTTCTTCACATCCCTCTGAAACTCTTTGGGACTTCTCTCCTTTTTAAACTAATCTCAAGATGTGTTTGTACCTCAAAGCCTTCTTGGATCCCCGACCCCTCTGTCCTCGTCCAAGGTGTTGTTTTCAAATGTCTTCCAAGTAACTAGCATCAACCCGTGCCATCCATTTCCTCGTGGACATTTTCTAATTTATCCAACCCATATTTTTTACACGCCAACATCACAGCTTATGATCAAACCACCTCATCATCACCTTGATGCATCAATTTGTCTCCATAAATCACCGTGCACTTGATTGTATGCTCCTTGGCTGCACATTCTGGGCCAGGCCACAACTTCACAGCTAAGGGCCAGTAATTGTCATGAACTCCACCCGATTTTCTCAGTCGCTCAATCCCTCGCAGATGATGTATTCAAATTTCTGGGCGGTGGATGCACAAGATGTATGCCTTCTCACGCATCCCTCCTTACAAAACTCGGTTTCTAACCTCTCAAAAGTCTCGGTAATGCAATTTTGATATGAGGATTCTCTAAACCTGAGGTAGAATTGCACCCGCAGGGAATCAAATGTAATGCCAAGAATACAGGTATATATAATGAAACCCCGGCAATAGACATTACTTTATTTAATACTTAAGAAGTGGAATTGATGGTCCATCTTTATTCCCGCTCTCCGATAAGCATACCTCATTTTCAGGTGAGAAACTTCGATGCCCGCTCAACTTATAGCAGCCGGCTAATCTAACATGCTATCCAATTTACCTCCTCCGGCCGACACCTGGCATCCTTCCCCGGCTTGCAGGCACCTTCAGAAAAAGCATTTGAAACGAGCCTGGGGATGTCGTGAGCAACTGCCATCATTGATTCAACGGTAATGGCTTCGACACCACTTGTACGCGCGACATTGTGGACTTCTTTAATGTACAGGCTATGATTCCTCTCAAAACTGTAGTAAGAGGTTTCATTCTTTCCTTCAAATCTTCAGAAATTACCTGCTCTGTTTCAACCGGCTTAGATTTTATAGGAAGCAATTGGTAAATCCCTGCCTCCAAAGAAGACCAAGGATAGCCATTACGTCACTAACAACATTTGTAATAATTTAGTTTCGAATACTCTACAAATTTCTCCGGCTTCTTATTCAAGGCATTGCTCAGCCTCAATTTCATTCTTCTACATGAATTTTAGAAGGGGGAATTTTCTTCATTGCCACCTCTGCATGGCACCCCCGCCTCCGTGACTTCATGTAATCAATGGCCTCAAATTGAACTAGAGAGGAACTAGTTCAATCTATCCCGATTGCATTGTAGTAAAATTGGTGAGGGCAAATTGTTGAATTGTCTGTGCAACACATCCTCCATTCGGCTTGAATTAAGATGGGGTTAGCCCACCATCCACGAATATGGTGGGCATCTGCCATGCTCTTTACCAAACAAGCCTATGATTTTCTCAGCCCGGCTATTTATCTGCACTGCCAGGCGCAACACTGATTTTTAAGTAGGCACTTAGGCAAGGGCCCTGACGGCAGGATTTTACCCAATAATCAGGATGCAGTAACCCTGTGTAATAATTGGGTAGTAGAAGCACAATATAGTGTATCAAAACGACCAACTCACTATGTAGAGTTAGGAAAATAGTGGGAATGTCGTGTGGTATTTTGAATTCTTCAAACTAATCTGAGAGAGAGAGGAGGATCGGGAAATAGCAAGAATGGGAGGGGAGGGAATTTTGCTGATCACTCTTCTTCGGCCTGGCCATTCAACGCCCCATATAAAACAAACGGCATCAAGTTTTCTCCACTCTTTCCTCAGGTTGTTCTTCCCAGATCATGCACGCTTCACGTTTTTCTTGTTCTAAATCTTATTCTATCAGACATAGCTTCTGCCTTCCAGCTCTCTCTACACTTACGTTTTGTTTTTAGACCACCATAAGGTGTATACAAAATTCCAGTCAATCTCTAGAGTTAAATTTGCAGCAGAAGAGACCCGAATTTAACGCAGTATCTTGGCATTGAGTGCCTGATAAATTGAGGACTTTAATGATCTTCTAAATTCACCATAACTATTAAGTATTTTCAGCATACCTCAGCGTAATTGACCCAACATGCTTTGTGTAAGTGAATAATGTGCGTTTTGTTGAATAATGCCGGGTCTTACATTTTACGCCGTTGAGTTCATCTTTCAGAAAGGTGGTGTTAATATAGACTCAGAATAGCCTATGGACCAAAACGTCTCCCAGCTTAATTGTTACAAAATATTTAAGATTTATCTGAAGCACTTTAATTCTAGCCAATTCAAACTCACCGGTATTATGTTTACAGATTCTGCCGCATGCATCAAACATGCAATTCCAAATTTGAGCAAGAAGGTTTGACCTTATGTTATATAACCGAGGGATAAGAATGTTGATGAGAATGACATGCGAAAAGATGTGGGGTCCAAAGGCAAATGGTAAGTCTTGTTATAGGCTCGATTAAAGGGAAAACAAGAAGGAAGAGTTTTACTACTAGAAGGCAAAAATATATGATCAGATTTTAGGAGGGCAAGATTAAGGAGATTTCATATCAGTAGCTGTACGAAACAAACCGGATGAGCTTCTAAGCATGCAAAAGTCACCGCAGCAGTAGAGCACTTCAAACAATGATTATGAGGATGGCTGGAAAAAGTTACAACAAAATAAGTTGTTCCTCAACATAATGTCTCCACCTGCGCCAAAGGCTGATACCCACTACAAATTCCAGGTTAGCTCCAATGTGCAAGACCTGTGAATGATGCCACGCAAAAATACCGTACCCATTTGATCATTTTATTATTTTTCCTACATCTAGCAAATCAGATTAGACCAGAAGAAGCATGCTTGGCGTTGTAAGTCAAACCTGAACCTGCAGTTTAACCTGTAAAAGTATGCATTTGTGGGAGTTGTGGCAGCCATGTTGCATGCATATTCTAGCGTTAGCCAACAATCTTAATTCCTTTCCAAATGCACACGAAAGAACCCGTAGTTTGTCAGCTTGTTTGGGTGAGTGTGTCAAATACCATATTTATGGGCCCACAGCACCCAGTGTATCCAGCCACACAGAGAGGCTGCGCAATGGTACCTCCAAATTTCAGAGTTTTCAGGTCCCATAGGTCAGAAAGTCGCTTGCGCCTTGCTTGTAAATTATAGGTCACAAGGTGTTTGAAGCAGTTATAGGTCAATCATGTTACTTTGAAGTCATTCTATAGGCCAAAGTTATACCAAATCAGGTCTTAGTAGTCGGTAAGTTAATGGGCGCACCATGTATCTAATCGTATCTAAGATCAATGAGGCCCTCAGGAAGTTTAGACAACAGATATTGAGGAAATGGATTTTCGTCATGGGAAATACATGATGTGAACAATGATCGAATCGAACTAAGGATTTAAAGAATACCAAAGAAAATATTAAAGGTTTGGAAGCTTAGTAAAAGTAGGGGCCATTGAGATTGGTGAAGTACCAAGATTTGCAGTACAAAGCCTCAAGTGCAACAAGGAGGTGCGTTATTGAGGCAAAGAATTGACTTGCAAGAAAGAGATCTGCTTAAATTGTAGCTTTGAAGCAGCCTCGAAGGATCACGCATCAATCTAGATTTCTAGAGATGTCGAGAGTTGAGTGTAAACAAATTGAGGCCCCTGAGGTAACAAGTACATCCCATACATGTATGCAAACTTGAGTTCGGGATCCTTGTTTGCCTACCCAAACATCCCAATGTTCATAGTACATGAAGCGAAATGGACATTAATTTGAAATGAAGCATGCCCATTTTGTAACAGGTAGTCGATATTGGATGATATGCCTTTCAAGCAACTACGACAGTGGAGTGTAGATGGCATATCAGTGTGGGTAGTGCTGCGAGTACTCTGCAGCATCTTCCGGCGTATTATTTTCTCCAATGAATTTTCTAATGTTTTTTTTGGCAGTTGCTCGTACAGCATGGTTATACCGACTGGATATAGCTACAAATCATGGCCGCCCTTTCTTGGATTAAAAGCCAGAGTCCAAATATTAGTATAAACCTTGGATTCGCAGACCTGGTTGGTTGTATTTATTATTTTCGCCTCACACAAAGATAACTTAATGAAATAAACAGACATGGAAACAGAGAGAATGAATGAGCAGTAAAGAGAACACTCCCTATATCATATCCCAAGGAATATAAACTTATGCTGACGCTTGATAAGACCGATGAACTGAAGGGTCTAGGACATTATTTTACAAAGACAATGATGGTAAATAAATCTAAAATGTTTTCTACTTTGCAGATTTATTTGAAATTTCTAAAAGCATGACCATGTATATGTTCTTCAGATGTAAAACACAGAGAAGTCAAGGACAATCAAAGAATCGGGTTTGAATTGTAACGAGGTCAGACAACTCGACAGGCCTTTGAGCCAAACACCGCAACTTTGAGTCATCCAGTGTAATTATAGGCACCAAAGACTAGCTTTCAAATGTTGCTGCACATAGCAATGATTTTATTTATGTACATCTAGATATCTGCTACCCACGATAGCACCGGCTGTGGAATAAGGTAAAACAAAGAGCGATATTTCAATGTAAGAGAGTCAGAGCCAAAGACGTATAATGATATCATCACTAGGTAATGGTATGTTTGGACAAACTAGGTTTCTCGTGAAACCAGGGGCTATATTAGTATGTCAATTTAGCTCAGAATGCCGTGACTTAAAGAGACCAGAACATAAAAAGATGTGTGGGAGCGAGCACCGCTTTCAGCCTTCACCTGGGTGGAAATAAACTGAATGTGGGCATCCGCTATTATTAGGGAGGCTACTGTACAATCAAAGTTTGTTGGTGCATTTATAATAAGGCCATCAAATCCCATGGTAGTCTCCCATTTCATCATGTAGTCCAGCCAGGAAGACAAAGAAGGAGATCTACTGGAATACAAATCACAAGAACTGCTTCGTGCAATTTTTCAGTATTTTGTATGAAGCATCTCAGATTTATTTATCAAAGCATCGAAAGTCGTATACCGGGGAGAACACGTAAGGGAAGAAAACGAATTAAAACGAGCGGGCGATGGTGCTGCTCTTCCAAGTCTCCATGTACCAAAAGTGCTGATGAAGCTCGATAAAAGCTTTTGATTTTTGGAGAGCTTAGATGGAGTTTTGGTCAAGCCGCTTGAGATCAAGCCATTGCTAAGTTACAGGCCATGGATGGCAAGCACCTAATCACACAAAGATAGTCGACAGCCTCAAGGCTAAGGAGCCGAGTGGTGCAAGGATACTAAGATTGCCATTTGACAATGAGCAGCATCGCAGAACTAATTCCTATTCAATCAAATGTTTGAAAAGCTGTTCGAGAAAGCCACAACGCCATATGGTTCGTGTACAACATGATTCAGTTGAGATAGGAAGCCTATTTTGGTTGGGAAGGAGTTGAGCAAGGTTTTATTCAAATGAAGGGAGGGCTGGATGCAATATAACACATTGCTACCGATGATATGTTGTACCGGTTTTAAGAACAAATCTACACGATGGTATGCTTCTAACACTTATCGTCAAACTTCATCTAGAAGAGATGGTGACTTTGGCCGAACATCTAAAACCATGGTCTGGAAGGGACTGCGAAGCCGAGAATGTGGAAGTGTATGTTCGTGCCAATCCATTAACTAATCTTTTCCGGATAAGGTTTCCAAGAAAGTCGCTGGATACCAAGAAATACAAGTATTACCCACATTTATCCCGCTTGTAATTGCTTCGCTTTATTCAATATAAATCTTTTCTCACTTTACATTCTTTTCATTTTGCTTTTACCGCATTACAAATGTAACGCGGATTTGTTATTGATTTGGAATCATTGTATTGATATTGGATGCATTTCTTGTAAACATTGTATGTTATTCTCAAAACCGTAGATTTCAAAAATCATTCATTGCATTTGTTTATGCAATTGTTTCTACTTTGTTCATTAGATTGAAATAGATAGAATAGATTGTGCAATTGAATATGCAATTGATAACCAACATTGTATGTTATTCAAACCACGATTTCAAAATGCCTTGATGCATTTGTGGATGCAATTGTTTCAAGACTTTCTACACTTTGTTTATGCAATTTGTTCATTGCATTTGAGCGCAATTCTGTTCATTGCATTTGTTTATGCATTTGATTCTCAGACTATCTGCTTGTACAAAGACTCAAATCCATATTGTGTTAAAATCAAAGTTAAACCGGGAGGATCAACTCGGGGGTTTAGGTTGAGGGAGAAATATTGCATGCGTATAAAAAATACGTAATAGCTCATGGAGAAACAAGAATATATTATCATAATATGTATCAAGTGTTTACATTTGGAATCATAAGTTACCTATTCAAGAGCTTACGGAAAAAGTTCACTTAGAAAAAAGCTTAAATCCAAAACTTTTTACACAAAAACATCATTTTACACAAAATTTGTCCGTAGTAGCCGAAAGCCATATATCCGTGTAGCCGCAGAAACCATAGAGCCGTAAGATAGAAGTTCATGAACGCCAAGGCACTATCAAATTAACATGAAGGTCATCGCCGTAAGCTTCAATGTGCATCTGTATATGCTCATCAGCTTGCATGCACACGGCGCCTATCCATCACCGGACCTTAGATGAGACTGCAGCCCTTTTCTTTTGCACCATTCACCTCCGCACAAGAGAATTTGGGTCACAATCTTCAATTTAGTGCACTCACCACGTATTTCGGAAGCAAACGAATTCTCCATTGGCACCGCAAGAAACTCTGATCCCCATAGAAGAGCGATCGCTCCTCAAGGTAAAATTAAGAGTGAAAAATGAAGAGTGAACGATCCGCCACAGATGCAAACTTAAAAGCACGCCAAAAAGTCGAGCCCCAACATTAGTGATGGTGTTAGTATTTTATGAAAGCACCCCATATCGAATGTTCTATATGGGTGTTTTCTATAAAATGTTCTAGGCCTAATGTTCTATATAAGGATATTGGGTGTTACCCAATTTTGGGATATTGGATCTAGGCGCTAAAGATGCCTTGGATGGTATGCAAATGATTTAGATCCCATCCCTATTACAATATGCCTTGGTTTCAGATTTCTCAAGAATATTCTCAAGATGCCTTGGTTTCTGATAAAGATACCGTACAAGAAGGATATATATTATCCTCCAGAAGACTCCGAAGTTTGATGAACTTGATGCCGCAAGTATAGTGTCCTACATACTTTGTTGTATTTAACAATATACAAATGCAAGTATAGTGTCCTGCATACAATTTATTAGCAAGAAGTAAAAGCTAACTTCATAACTTCCATCAAGAACATATGTTCGGTTCGTAATGAAACAAAGATGGAATGTTCTGAATAATATGGGGTGTTTTATGAAAGCACCCCCATATCGAAATTTTGAAAACACCAAAATTCAGATGTTGGTGAACTATTGTGCATGTTCATTATGGTCAAAATGGTCATTATGCTCAAAAAATGAATGTTCAAATTTGCAAAGCAATGCATATTCATTATGCAAAGCAATGGTCACAATTATATTTATTATGGTAACAATTGAAAATCCAAAAATCAAGAAAGGAATGGATACCCATGGCAACCACTACAGCCCATTTAGGTTCGGGGGTGGAATTTTCAACTCAAAAGGGTGTGTGAGGAAATGGATCTTCATGGCGTGGGTTGGGCTCCCTCCCATGAGGACCCAATCCAACTTCAAATTGAAAACAACTACCTTATATATGCCTACTTTTTTTCATTACAAGCATGTGGGATATTTCAACCACTATAGGCATTTAGGCATTTAGGGTTCAAAGAGGATGGAGTTAGGGTTCAAGAGGGTGGAGTTTTGATCGAACTCAAAAAAGGTTTGGGTGAGGAAATGGATCCATGTGGAAAGGGTTGGGCTCTTCCCACATGGGACCCAATCCAACTTCAAATTGAAAACAAATACCTTTATATATGACTATTTTTTTTTTAAGACCTAAGCATGGGATATTTCAACCACTACAAAACAAACAAAGAAACTTTGTGGCTTTCAAATTTTTGACCTTTGCCTATTTCCTTTGTATTCAAGTCGCAATTGACAAGCATTTAAATGAAAGCTATTGTAGTGGAGCAATACACCATCTTAGCTACTTATCTCAATATGATTTAGCAATCACTTTATCATTTTTCTTCCAAACTAATAAAACTTTTTACCACTTTGTTATCATCCTTCTCTCCCTCACAAATATAACACAAGATAATGGACAATCTCTCCCTCACACCAACAAAAGCTGATAGACAAAGCAATGCAAATGAAAACTTCAAACTAAAAGCGCGATAATAATACAATTTTGCATCCCAAAATAGAGCAGGGATATTTCTTTGTATTCAAGCTGCAATTGACAAGCAAGACAAGTCCAAGTTGGACATTCAAATATTCAAATAATCGCTTATCGATGATGCAACATCAAGCAACAATAGATTTTACAATAAGGCCTATTTCCGTGAATGCTTCAAACTTCACAATGTAGATTCTTCAACACCCGGTAACCATGCGGTAGAATCGTAATAATTGTATGTCTCCCATGTAGCAGCAAATAATATGCTCGAACTCACAGTAAGGTAGAGTCTTCTTAAAACCTGCAACAAATAATGGTACGGAGAAATTCTCAATGCAATGCATGGAAGAAGAATTAAATCAGATATGTACAAGTACCTTTTTCTTCAAGAAGCAGCGGCTTCCACATTTAATGTAGTCTTCATCTTCACTTAACACATCGTGAAGATTGTCTAAAATTTTCTCACTATCGACTTCATTGAGTGTGTATACAACTTTGTTTCCCTTCCCACGCGTTCGCTTGTGGCATGGCCAACTTAATTCCACAAACTTGAGGGCATGCATTATTGCATTTGGTCATTTATCGAGCATAAACATAAAACATAGTTTGTGATCTTGCTACCTTTTTTAAGTAAATACCTTCAAGGAGCTCCTCTCTCGATAAAATGTTTGGCCATTGACCTCAAAGGCTTCCTTAACAACATACTTAGTCTTTGTGGCATTTCATCATCCAAAATAATGCCCCCCTCTTCATTATCCTTTGGTGCAAAGAATTGCAAAATTGTCGCCCCACTCTTATATCATTTGTCAAAATAGTTGATTGTATGGAAAACTCGTTTTTCAGATTTGGCGCTCAAATTCATCAGCCAATGCCTTGCTTGGTACAACTCAGAACAAGCTCCCAATTATCTACATAATCCTTGTTCATGCATTTCTCCCATTCCGCATCTAAGCAATTTACACAAAAGCAAGATAAACGCCTTACATTCAATGGGTAGGGCATTCTAGATTGAATCCATGAACAAAATGAATGTTCCTTGTGTCTTCTATAGTCTCACGCCTAAAGGTTCTTTCTATTTACCCTCCACTTCCCAAAACCATCTTCCTCGACTGATTTCCTTTTCAAACTAGAAGATGGAGCAAGAAAAGCAAAGCCCTCCTTGGCTACTTTGACTATATCGCTTGCACCTTCAATTTTTAAAGATGATTGTCTCTTCATCAATTCCCCTCAACCAATCGCTTTTAATTCTCGCGACCTTTACCATCATGCTCGCCTTTACCATGGTTCGAGCCAAAAATTCCACATCATCTCAATTTGTGTGTCATGTGAGTATCGGGTCCAACAAAATAGAATGGTCTTGTCGCTTTGAATTGTAATGTCGCTCCATCTAAAAAAGACCCAATGTTTATTTGGATCCATGCCCCGTTGTTTCATAAAGTCATAATGCATCATAAAAGCGTGTTGAACAAACAATGTATCGTGCTTTGTATCATCAGATATATAATAATGAGTGTCTTTTATCATATCACTTCCTGACACGAGTCTACATAGTATGTAATATGCACTAAGATAGTAACCTGCTTAGTAGTCCAATATGCGACTCGAACTTGGTTCAGAGTCAATAGAAAAATTCTCAAAGAAAAATGACCACACAAGAATGCCGTGGAGGAAGGTTTTCAAGAAGTTCCTTGAATTGCTTTTGTTTTGCCACTTATGCCTAAAACTATGCAAAGGAAACTTAGCCAACCTGTCAATCAATTTATGCATAAACGTTCGTGGTTCAGTCTCTTTCCACAAACGCTTGGTTTTCCCCACTTATCCTTACCACCTTCCTCGTAATCCCAATACTCCCAACTAATAGATCCTTGGTCTGATAACTCTAATGGACATATCGGTAGTGGGATATACCACAATTGCTACAAAGCCCATATATGCAATCTTTTTGTGAAATTCTTGATTTTCTTCCCTTGGGCAAAAGCATAGACTGCCATAGCTCAGAGTTGTTTTATATTTCTTTCCCCTAGCAATACAAATGTCTTGTTCCATACACCGACATACTCCACATGCACAACTACAAAATTCACATCTTTGGTCCCTCAACTTATTAAAACCATCTAACAACATGTATCTAAAGACAAGAGTTAAATTGCTTCAATTTCAGTTTGCATACCATGGCTTTAATTTCTCAAATGCCCTTGATGGATCTTCACCTCCGGATATTGCTCTTTGAATTTAAGAAATAGTTCTGACCGTGATAACAAAGTCGTTAGTGAGTTCATATTCATGGCCTACATATGAAAAAAGAGCTCACAAATAACAACCAAAAGCTATAACTAGTACACAACAAAGCTCATGCAACTCTAGTTGCACCGCATTTGCAACTAGAACTACAACACCAACTACAACTATCATACATTTGCATTTGCAACCGAACTGAAAACAACAACTACCACTATTAATCGATCGTATTATCTGCAATTGTAACTATTTGCAAATATGACCCGCACTTGTAACCGGTTTGAAACATGACTATAACTAACTGAAGCTATTTTCTTTCGCAAACTATTGTCTGACTTTGCAAAACTAATCAGAAGGTTTCTAACTGTAACCATTGTCTGACTGTAACTGCTATTGGGAGTATAAGCTGTGACCTCAACCTGTAACCTACTAGTCTACTCCAACTACAACTTCAAAGTAGGAGCTACAATTTCAGGATTGGAACTAAAACTTGAACTATAACATGATCTCTACCATACAAGAACTTGGAACTCTAACTACTCATAATGTAGTCTGCAACTACTACTATCATCTTTCACAAATAACAAATTAAAGAAAAAAAACAAATGTCGTACAAACATATAAAATCTAACCAAGCAACTTGCATTAATCAGAATTTATAATTTTTTTTTAATATAGAAAAAGGAAGGAAGGAATGAACCTGTGTATCCTCCAAATAATGTGTGGCATGTTCTTGTTTAATATTCTTTGCCAGCCTTTTGTATCTCACATCCTTTGCATTCGGTGAAACCCTTGTATTTGCATCCCAAAATTCATGAACCAGCTCAATAACATATCACGTAATCGAATCAACCTCTTGGATCTTTTGTAAAAGACCCACCCACTTTATCAACATGCACTTGTTTGTGCTTATCCATTGCCATTGGTAATATTTCTGGGATGGACAAAACTTTACCCAAGTTTCTCTTTAATAGTCTTACTTGTGCAAAACCACCATCTCCAATAGCCATTGCAAGTAACGCTTTTTCGCCATGGAGTCTATGCTTGTAGAAGATTTTACTGATTTGAATGTTTTCCTCTAATGTTACCAACCAATGATTTTCACCTCCATATTCCCTGAATTCTTCACCAAGAAACTCTCTAACTTCTTTATCTTTCATGAAATCACTCAAAACTTCTCTTTTTTTCTTTCGGTGTCCATTTTAGATGTATTTCTAACAAATGAAAACACTATATTCTCCACAATTTTACTCCTGCGAATGTTCCTTTGGCTGACACAACAAGAACTCTCTTGTAGAGTACCTTGTTTTTCCTCTTTTCTTCGCTTTCGTTGCCTTCTCTTTTTTAAAGTCTCTTGCTCTGTTTTTCTGCGTCTGGGCGTTTGGTCTAGTGGTAACACACTAGTTCCTTAGCAATGTGGTCTCGAGCTCGAGACCTTGATACACTACTCGGTGATTGGGGGTCAAATCCCAACCCGCGCAATATATATATATGGTTAGGCCCGGGGCCCAACCCGAGCAATGTAGTGTGGTGTGTGGTCACATGTCCAGTTGGATGCTGCCTAGTGGCGTGACGTTAAAATACTATCTATCTATCCTCTTCCTTTTTCCCTTTGAATTGTTCACATTTGCGTCTTCCATAGCTATGTTCATCAAAAGAAATCTGATAACAAGAAGCTATTTCTCTGTGGTCTCAATCTGATAACAAAGAAGCTCGAATTTTTTTAATTCCTCTTCATACTTTCTCATGTTACTGGTCTGATACCAAAGACAGGATTGGATGTAGTCGTAATTGAGTTTTTGTAAAATAAAATCTGAAAGAAAGTAGTTTTTTTTGCCTTACTTCTTGGGGTGCGGTTGCAGTGATGGTATCGATTTTGCATGCCTTGCTTTATGTGATCCTTCCCTTCCCTGATACAGACATGAGATCGTCTCCTCTCCTGGCATCGGGTTCTTGGAAAAAAGCCAATCGAGTTTCTTGGAACTATTTTTTGAAAATTCCCTACGTGGCGGTGGTTGCGATAAGAGCCAAACGAATTTAGTAATAGGGACGACCTACTTTTCAAACTATTTTTGGGGGGACAGGGGGGACAACCTAAATGAGACACTACATTGTGCTTTAACCCCCCGTACAATATACCCCTTTTCTTCAAGAATTCCCCATTGCATGAATTGAGGCATCACTTCGAATACAAGCACAACATTCAGCTTAATTAAAAGGAATATAAAATGCAAGGCAAGTTCAAGGGCATTGCCTGTGATGTTGACAGAAGAACTGGAGAATCCAATAAACCTTTTCTACAATAGAACTGTTGAGGTAAAATTACCATGAAAATTGTAGTCAGTAATGTTCCCAGAATAAATAACCTTCTTCAAACTTCTGCGCTACATGCTTGAGCAAATTTCAACCAATGAAGCAAATAAATCCATCACATAATCCATCTTTGGAATCCATCTTCGAACAAAACAAGATTGGTCTGCAAAATATTCCAAATCTTAGAGTCAACAATATTGTAACTCTAAATTCTAACAAATCAAGAAATAGTAAAACCATGGCTTTGTCCTCCTATGAATTGCATATGCATATACAATAAAATCAATCAATAAAAATGCGTGGCCTATCTTCCTTTCCTTCACAAGGTTTGAAAGAGCAAGATATCCTACCTATAAAGACCCTTGTTGAAGCTTAAACAGGGCTCTCAATAGCAAGTAATGTAGCATATAAAAGCAGGCTACATTAGAGTGTGTAGATACATGGAATGAAAGTATTACTAAATGTAATTATAGAACAAGGCAGTATTGTTCATAAGACAAATGCAAAACAAAATCTTAACACTGCAAGCATGAAGGCAGATAATACATACCATAGCAGATGCCTGACAAGACGTTCTTGGACAAGCCTACTGTCTCCTTCCAAAAGCAGGAAATTGCAAGAACTTCCAAGCATGGAATGCCAAAGTTGCATTCCTGAATCAAATGACTTCTGAGATGAAAAATGGAGTCCTGCATAAGAAAGAGAAAGATTTAAAATAATAAACATTTTACCTTACTTGTCCCTCCATTCATCTAATGGATCGTCCCTGCTGCTTCTCCTCTCGATAGGAAATAAGGAGGAGAAAAGATGGAGCTTTGTCCCTGCTCAATACGAAATAAAGGCGGAGTCCAGTGTGGGAAACTTCGCCCAGAATTTAAACCATCATCATGAGTTATGAAAGAAATGAAAGCTTGCATAGTCTGTATTTATCACAAGTCTCGTTTGAAGGTACAGTGAAGAACGAAACACAAGAAACCATCTTCATTTAGGAAAATATGGCATGAAGCTGTGCAATTCATTTGGAAAAACATGGCATGCAGATGCTTGCACATCGGTCATATAACTCCACCCGAAGCAGATGCTTGCACATGCGGCGTTAGGGATGGCTTGGTGCAAAACGACTGTTTCTTTCTGACAAAGCAAAGCCATAGACGCCATAGCACCGGTTAGCAAAGTCTCTTCCCAGAATGGGTGGAGGCGAGAGGAACAAGAAGACCATCGCCATCACGGGGATCGCGGGGAATTTTCTTTACTTTCCAATTTTCCTAATCGTAGATGCGAAATTAGACAGATCTAACGGCGTGGAATTAATTTGGTCCATGTGGCATGATGCGCAGCATAGCTAGAATCGCAGCAATTTGTGCACCTCGGGCTAGGCAACTCTACTATCGGTATATTTATTTACATATCATCATATTATATGTTACTAGTTATGGTGCCCGGCGTTGCCGGGCTTTGCTACAATATTGCAAGGGTGGTTGTTTGATTGTTCGCTAGACTAAAGAATATGGTAGTTTTTGTGAATGTGTGTGTGAGGGGCATTATTGTGTGTTTTTGTGTTGTTTTATTATGTAATACAAATGCCAAAGAATTGATCTCTAGATACACAGTGAAATGGATCATGGTATGAAATGAATAGAAATGTCATACAAAAAATGTGTGAATGTGTGAAGCAACTTAAAACTTGCATACCAGTATGCAGAATATATGGAGCAAATGTTTTGGCATGATTTGAAACATGCTTTGGAACAATGATACATTTTTGCTAGAAAGAAGTGGATTTTAGAGATATGATAAGAATATGCCTGGCATTGTTGGGTTGTAATAACTACTTTAGATAACACTTGGAGGTTTTTTTATTTGGGATTTTTTAGTTTTCTCTTTTAGGGTGATTTCCTAATATTGTTGGTGGCTTGGTGGCCGGAAAATATTTTCCTGATTCCAAAATTCGAGATCAATTTTTTTGGTATTATTTCAATCTGGGCAATCTTATCCTCCCTGCTCCGTGATTGCAAATTGCAAGGTGTGAAATGATTCCCATTTGCCATGCGACTTCCAGTGTCTGTCGTTCGGCATAGATTTTAGCTATCATCTTGAATGACATGCTACTTAGGAGTTGAGGATTGTATTCTACTGTATTATGGCATCTTAGTAAGCGAGCAAAAGATTGCATGCAAGTGATCCTATGCTAGGTGGGCAAGCGCCAGAGGAGGCCTTGCTAATTGAAATTCTTTAATGTCCCATGTACCTTATATGTTGTATTGTTTATTCTTGTTCAACAATTATACTATAAGCAATTATAACATCATACAACAATCTAAAAAGCATGGAGTAAGCATAAAATTGGTTTGGCAAGCAAGCACAACACGCATTATATAGGATGAGTGTTCACACTAAATATAACAAAATGTAATGTTTAGCTACGTCACCATTGTGTGCGCTAAGCGATTGTGGCACCTAACCTAACATGTTTACCTACACCAAACATGTAAATACTAACAGATTGTGCCACGTAAACTAACATCTAAATGCTAATGATTTTTGCCATGTAATTAATCAGAACTTAGTATTGTAGTCACATATGGCCTATACTTCATGTAATTAATCAGAACTTAGTATTGCAGTCACATATGGCCTATACTTCAAGTTCCTCTTTTAGGCTATATTTGATAGAAATATACGGCTGCGAAGACATTCCATGTGATGTCAACATGATATTCTACTCTCTCCTTGCATATCCAGATACAGAATTATGCAGAGGGCAGTACAAAGGACCATTCAACAGTACTAACAAAACTCAATTCATTCTCCTCAAAATGGATGTATACGTGACCAATGAAAGATACAATAAGCACCACCTGCAAATATGGCCTTGTACTAAAAGTTAACATGATTCACTCTCTTCTAGAATATACAGATTTAGCTTATTGAACTGTAAGATGCAGATAGGTTTATCTTATCAAACTGTGAGATGCAGATTGATTTGTAATCCTAGAACATAGGTGGCATCCTCCACAGCCAGTAGAAGTCAATCTGATAACCACTCCCAATTATCCAAACATAACTTCTGAGGCATTTTTGAAGCACCAAAATTTTGATGCAATATCATGAACAGTTGAAGAAGAGTACTCCGCATCATGTGCAGTGTCTCTCCTTCCATCCTCTTCCTTGGATTTTCCTCTGGCTTTAGAATGAAATACAGAGGAATGAGTTGGAGCATGCTTACCATCGCTTTTTTGTTCCAGGTGTGTTTATAATAGCAGATTCTACAGCTCAGTCAAGGTAAGTAAACTTGATGGTAGTAACTTGATGGTGTAAAGGTAAGTAACTTGATGGTAGTTGCAAGATGTGGCAGACAACAGATTAAATTAAATGTGTGCATCATCCATATCTCCTGCCAAAGTGTAATCTTCTCTGAGATTATGCAAGCGCCAGCTGGGCCTTCTCTGCCGACTCTAACACCATCCCAATCCCTTGAGACTACATGAAGATTTTAAATATTCTCAGAGTTCAACGTCAAATGAATCATCAAAGATAATACATTACCCCTGAGATGACCAAATTGAAGACATTTGCATGAGGATCAGACCCAAACCCGCCCAGCCATGCCTCCAAAAGTCTTTCTTTGAGAAAATATATGAGATCTCCTGACCAATTATTCCAAAACTTAGCAGGGCTTAAGTCCTACCTTCAGTTCTGCTTCAGCCTCCAGAAGGGCGAATGAATAGATGAAACAGCAAAATATCTCAGGGCAATTAAGTTCTCATCTTCAGACCAGAAGAACAAAGAGAAAAGATGAAAACAATAATACAAAGCCAACAATATTGCCTGTAGCAAATGGCATGTTCCTTAGACTATTCATTTCTGCAGTTCCTTAGACTTGCATCAGAGCAATAGATAGATTCTCATTATGGCGCTATCAGACAGTCAAACCGGATGCTGTTACGCATTCCTCTAAACATAGTCATATGCGATTCCAGATCCTCCCACTCCCGGCAGACCACCCGAGAGGCCATCACACCGTGGGAAAGGGTTTTCCTGTATAGAGACTTAATTCTTCCTCATTGATTCTAGCCAAATTACATCTACCTTGCACTTGCTGGCTATGGATTCATTCAAATTCAATAAAACCCGGGTGCCTACAAGTCATGCACTCAGCCCCAAATCAAGCATGACGGATCCTGCAACTCATTTTCACAGATCTCAGCCAAATCTCTGGACCAGTTGTGAAGATAATTTTTGGGCTCCCTCTCCTTGGTTTCGCTCCAACACACAGATGTTTTACGTAATATCTGCTTACGCCTTGGATACAAAAAAGACAAACGGCTCCACGGCCCCTCACAGCGTGGACAACTGCCAGAGTTTTTCCTGTGCTTTCTTTAAGGATTTGATCTGCATCAACACCTTCATCTGCTTTCTAAAGCCTGTGGAACCCTTCATTGAGATCTTGAGAGGGTTGTGCCTTCAAATTTCGGCCCTGTTTGCCCTTGAATCAGAGCTTGCTAATAAAGCTTTGTCTTTTGCTATAAAGCAAGCCTTTCACAAAAGTCCCTTCTGGTAGGAGATCAAGCAATCGGATTGATGGGTATGGCTGAGCAACCGTGGCAAGCATGCCCGGGATAAGCCAGAATAAGAAATCTAACCCAAGCCACGAAATTTCAAAGCCCCAAAATCATAGCGAATGAATGTTTTTCAATTTTTGGACTATCGGAATTCTTTTTCGGCATCCAAATACCCTGAAATCTTAGGAAATCACGCTAAAAAAAATTCCAAAAAATGAAAATCCCAAATTAAAAGAGCGGTACATATTTCTTATGGGCCTTAGAATATTTTTTGAGCCCTGTGGGAATGTTAATGTTGATTGGAACACGTGACCGTCACAAAAAATAAAAGTGAAATGAAATAAAGGTTAATTGTGAACAGGGATCTTTCCGCGAACAGATCCTAAACCCTAAACGTCGATTTTGTTTCCCTGAAGAGCGCCTGAACATCGTCGTGTCTTGCACGTTACTCCACAGCGCTCTTCATAACCGGATCCTCTCATCTTTGCCCACCCAAAGTTCTGCCTGTTTTTCATTTGGCCATGGCGACAAGTAAGTTTTGTCTATTTTCTACCCTTTTTTCCGTTGTTCATGTTCCATTCCGTTATGTTTTATTTGGTATTGATTCATCCACTTCATGCATTAGGAACTCAATTTGAGAACAGCAGTGAGATTGGAGTTTTCTCTAAGTTGACAAATAAGTACTGTCTTGTAGCCATTGGTGGGTCGGAGAACTTCTACAGGTACCATCCTGATTTTCTTTTTCTTATTTTGGTAATCTTTGGAGTACCTAATTGTCATTCTTTCATGCCTAATCGTAGTTGTTCGACCCTCATAACTTCAGTTTACAATAATTTTTTTGTCGTTTGTTGCAACAAAGATTGTTGCTCCCGTTATGTGTCCCTATATTCGTTAGAACGTGAGCACAAAACTAAACGTGGAGTGAATCATGAACCCTTTGCATTAATGCTTGTATACATGTCCGAGTTCATTTCTCTGTTACACAGTGTCTAGCTCTTTTTAATCCATGAATACTTTTGCCTTCACTTGGCTACGGTTCTCTTATATTGCTTCTACTATTATATTTCTATTTTTATTTTGAAATTAGCACACAAAGGTATTTCTCACCTCATTGTCTACAAGGACTCTGACTGGATAATTGGGTGAATAACTTGATACTTGAAGGCACCAGTGGTCATTTATTAGCTAGTAAGCTTGTTATCTGGAAGGAAATAATGATTCAGAAGCTGTTTTATTGACCATTTTGAATTATTTTCTTAACAAGTAGTTTCATGTAATAACTCAGGTGATATATTATTGATGCAGTATGTTTGAAGCAGAGCTTAGTGGCGTCATACCAGTTGTAAAGACATCTATTGCAGGGACCCGTGTGATTGGACGAATGTGTGTTGGTCAGTGTTTCAGTTAATAACTTTCTGGATTCTGAACCATTGTATTTTGAAAATTCTATGATGCCAAACAGGCAATAAAAATGGGTTGCTGCTGCCTAATTCTACGACTGACCAAGGTTGGTGGCAGGTTTCTTTGCTTAAATTTTCTTCCTTCCTGCCAATAACATTGATCTGTATGGTTTACAACAGAGCTTTTGCATATCAGAAATTGTCTGCCAGACAGTGTGGTGGTTCAGCGGGTTGATGAAAGACTGTCTGCTCTGGGCAACTGTGTTGTCGTTAATGATTATGTGGCACTCATTCACACAGATTTAGACAGGGTCAGTTTATGCTTTTTTTCTCATTGCGCATAATTTGGTCATAGTATATAGTGTGTGTTCAACCCTTATGCATATTGGTACTTATCGAAAACAGACATAGGAAGTAATGCAATTCCAATCTAGTCTTATCAAGCAGTTGATGCTTGTTTGTATTTAATGCAAAACTTACATATCATAAGACTGTTTCTTGAATATGCATAAATATCTTAATGTTACCTTATTGTATATGCAGGAAACAGAGGAATTGATAGCCGATGTGCTTGGTGTTGAAGTTTTCCGGCAGACAATTGCTGGCAACATTCTTGTTGGGAGCTACTGTGCCTTTTCAAATAGGGGTGGGCTGGTGAGCTACATTTTTTCAGTATGATTTATGAACTAAAAGACGTTATATAATAGTGATTTATGCAGGTCCACCCTCACACATCAATTGAGGACTTGGATGAATTATCGACACTCCTACAAGTACCACTAGTGGCTGGAACAGTGAACAGGGGTAGTGAAGTTATCGGTGCAGGGTTGGTAGTAAATGATTGGACAGCTTTTTGTGGCCTTGATACAACAGCGACGGAACTTTCTGTCATCGAAAGTGTGTTTAAATTGCGCGAAGCCCAACCAAGTGCAATTGTTAATGAGATGAGAGCGTCCCTCATTGACACATTGGCTTAAAGGATTAAAGGTTTCACCTTGAGAAGTGTATTTTGTTCTGGCCATTATGTTATCAAGAACATAGAGAGGTGAGGTTTGCGATATTGGTGGATGGGGCTTTTTTAGAAGTGATTTTGTTGCCCACCAAGGGAAGCTCTCTAATGGACTCTCAAAGCTTTAAAAAAGATTCAATCTCGTTGAAAGCCTCATGGTATCGAATTATTTCTGGCAAATGAGGCGATCTTAATGGTACGAATTCATATTTCTGATGGCCTACCATACGTAAGGCCCTTACATCTTTAAATGGTTGTGAGAATATTAGCACAGCACTATGTTACTCTGATGTCCAATGGCTTGCCTTAATTCTGTGCCTAACAATTCCTATTATAGCTTTATAAAAATTTTTTGGTGGCTCTTGTATCAGCTAAAAAAAAATTTACACAAATACATGTTTAAACTGCTGCTTGCTATCTTATATAAGGACTTTTTATGGTTAAATTTCTTTCTAGACATATAAATGTCCTGCATTGATGCGATTCGGATATTTGTGTTACTGCGGCATCAATCTTGGCCTGTTTTGTTCATCCACATTGTTACTTTTGTTATATTTTGGAATAATATGTAGATAGATAGATAGATAGATAGAGAATACAGAAGGTGAAGTCACACTAATTTGGGTGAAGTCACACTAATCTCCTCTCACCTATAATCATGCTTAACACACAATTCATGCATAAGACATTAACACAGTTCATGCCATTTAAAATCATACATACCATGTGATAGATGAATATGATAAAGAATGTGAAGAATTAAAAGGCCTTTATGGAATTTGATTTCAACCCTTTTGTTTAGGTAGAAGCAAGGATTGGCCAATTGTACACTGCCCACACCAATTGAAATATTCAATATTTACAATGCAGTGCCACTTCTTTCTCATTTTTTGCCTCTTTTGGAGTGGTGAAGGCATACTTCATATGGTAGCTGCAAAGAACAACAACAAATTTCAAAAACATGCTTGGTATAATGCGTACAACCAATATATGATGGCGCCAGATGTAAACTGCACTAGACCAATGACATTGTTGTACATGCATTTTTGAACATGCTCGATGCTGCACTAGACCAATGCCATTGTTGTACATGCAATCTTGAACATGCTCGATGTCATAGAGCTCATTCAATGCTTTTATTCATGGATTACCAGTGGAACTAGCAACAATGTATGCTACGCATGAACAAAGAGAAAATTCAAAGCCATGAATGTTTGAGACACTTGCTCATACTGCTGTTTTGGAACTAGCTCATGCTGTCTTTGTTGCCTCTGTACTTTTATCCCAATTGTCCCCAAGCCGTCGAGTGGAAAAATCGTGATTTCCATTCTTTTATAGTTTTATGCAGTAAAAATTACTTTCAATATCTCATTTTGGAGAAAGCCGTATAGGGAATATTATGTTTACCGAAACCAATGCCTATTATTTAAATTGTTAATGAAGAAAATGTCTCACTTTGAAAATGCAGCCCATACACATCTCTACCTTAAATGCAACTATTTTCTGATTTATTAACAATTTTTTTTGAAATCAAAAGAATTCACTTGGTGGTGTCCTTTGACTGATGATGAGAAAGATATTCAATGTCTGTAGTGATTGATCCAGAGTTTACCTTGCCGTGCAACAGACAATGTTAACATCGTACAAAATCTTCAAAGTGATAGATGTGCATGACAACCTATTCTCTTACGATTTGAGAGTTATCACATGTCCCATGTCATTTACACGTAAGCTCTTGACTTACCGTGCTAATTCATCAATGCAGTAAAAAAATTATATGCATACAAGAAACTTATCGTGGCGGCAACGTTTCTCTAGTTCCAACCCCCTGAGGTTTGGCCCACTATGTTTAAAGAACACTTTTTGCTGCATATCTTAAACGTAGAGCCAAAATAGGCTCTTAAACTCACAGAGTTATCAAGCTGAAACTTGAATCAGCATCAGGACAGAGTTCTTGGCCATCAGAATCTAAAAACCCATACATCCATCTGTCTTGAAGAGAAAGAAATTGTCATGTTTGTGCCACAGTGATTTGGTGGAAAACAGCGGCAGAACAGAGCAATTCCCCTACCCATACTTCCATCTTCTTCTCCATCTTTTCCTCAAATCAGTCTCCTTTCCCTCTTCATTCCACATGAATCTGAGCTCTGCTTGATCCAAGTCTTTCTTTATTGCCTAATTTGATCCAAATCTCTGTTTCAAATCTCTCTTTATTGCCGGCTTTGAGCCCCAAAAGAGTTTCATCGCCGGTTTCATGCCAGGTTCGAGTTTGAACTCCATAATCCATGTGATTTCTTTCTTGTGTGCCTTGCTTTCCCCTGTGATTTCAGGCTTTAATAACCAACTGGAACAAATTTGAGGATCCAGCTGATTAAACCATCTCAATCTGCAACTCTTCCCTGCGCCCAAATCAAACAAAACAGAATCCGTCGACCCAGAAAAAATCCACATCAAACAACGGGGTTTTTTGAGTACAGAACACAGAAAAGAAATTCGGCTTGAACAGAACCGAGAAAAAATTTGTGGTTTGAACATATAGCCATTGCTGTACCCAGGCTTTCTTGCTCCATTTTCGAGCGGGATGGGTGCTATGTGGGCTGGAGGGGTGTTGTGTCGGCCGGACAATAGAAGCTATTATTCAAGAGAACGTGAAAAAAAAAGGCCACAAATTTGCCAAGAAGGAATGTGGGTGCAAACTTGCTCATTCTTTGCTCAAGAAAGCTTAGATGGATTGATTGAGCAAGGGGAGTCACGTGGCTGTGGCTCCTCCTCAATAAATATTAACTAGGAAAATACGAAAAATGTTCCTCAATAATATTTTTCGACACTTGGCGTGCATGCATTGGAGCATCAAAGAATCTCGAAGAATGGAATCAAAGTGTATGCATTATATATGGTTTGATTAACTTAATAGCAATTTGTAATATCTTTTAAGGTGCAACATTATTGTAACCACCATCATCATGATGTTGCAAGATTGAAGTCTTAATTGGCCAAATTGTCAATGTATCAAGACTCCTCCATTCAAATGTGGGCTGACGACGCGTCGCGGCGACGGACGCCGCAAATAACGCCACCATGCGACGCCACGCGACGTCACGTCACGCCGCATGCGACGATGATGGTGCGACGCCCCGACACGATGGTGCGGCGCCCGACATCGTGGACGCCGCCACGGACGACATGTCACGCCAAAGGACGACAAAAAGTCACGCTGTGTCGCGTCGCATGCGGCGTATGGTGCGTCGCCCGTGACACCGCGGACGGGCGACCGGGCCACGCCAGTGGACGATTGCGCCCGTGGGACGATGTCGCGATGTTTACGGCGTGACGCCGCATGCGACGTCAGATATGTGACGATGTGGCGTATGTGTCATATATATGACACGTCAAGACGTATATGTGACGTATGTGACGATATGACACGTCCGTCGCGATATGTGACGATATGACACGCCAAGATGTATATGTGACGATATGACACGCCGCGACGTATATGTGACGTGGGTGGTCGCATGTGACGATATTTTTTTATACCTAAGGTTTGGTTTTTAGGATTACAAATTCAATACATGCGAATGATACCGCCTAAAAAGACTCGACGACCAACCTCGGCAGCTTCATTTAAAGCGTGTTGCTGCGCGATGCATCATCACGATAGATGTGCTACCGCATGAATTACCTCCTTCATCTAGACTTTGAGAAAAATGGTTTTTTGGGCTTTGAGAGCTTGCAAGAGCCGAAAAATATTGTCTCGAACTATATCAAGAAACCAAAGAAGCACATGTGGATACGCCAATACTGGGGGAAGAAGGTTATGATCTAAAAATCTCATCTTTGGGTATACAAGTAATTCTAATGGCACTATGGAAGTTGAAAGATCAACATCAAGGTTGGAATCAGCCTTGAACTTGTAACTTTACCCGCCAAACGCCGATGATTTTGTGATATATGATGGTGGAGGAATTTATGCTTCAATTGCACAAGTTCCATATGAAGCCGACCCCATTGATGAGGATTTTGAAAAGCCGAGATACTATGTGGCTACACCCGCCGATGGCCTTGTTTCGGATATCCATACATGGAAAGTGGAATTGGAACATAGCTCTTTCGCTATGCCGATGGAAGTATCTAAACCGCCACCGTTACCTTGGAAGTCTTCAAAGTAGAGCATGGGTTGTTCTTTGATCGATTGTATGATCCGGACAAGTCACAACATACGCCAACACCAAAAATCATGCGCTTTTTTCGAGAAATCTCTTAACCGCCTTTTTAATTTCTTCATTATGGACATTCTCGAGGTTGTGGAGGTTGTTGCCTTCTTGGACAAGTTTATTCATCGAAAATCAAGAGAATTGTGGAGTTGGTTGAACCAAAATATTTTAATTGGTCATCTAGCAAAATGCTTTGGGAAAAAATAAGTGTATTCTCTCGCAACATTCATTCTAGAACTTTCTACAACATTCGAATTTTCTAGAAGGATTCCTTAGGCTCACCCAAGATTCTCTTATATTTTAAAACTTTTTAAAACTTTCTAGAACATTCTAGAACTTTCGTATATGTGACATATGTGTCGTAGAAGGTCGCATGTTCCAGAAAGGCACCATCTTCATTGTGCCCTTAAGCCCCAAAGAAGCACGTGAACTTTTAGTGTGAGCTTTTCTAATGGATTGAGCTTCATCCGTAATAATTCTAAACCACATAATGTTCGACAAGGTGCCCCCTTTAGCCCTGGGGGCGCTTTTTTTCATCCTCTTCGGATGGCTTCGTAATTCCGTAACAAATGGTTCCATATGTAGTAAGCACAATGTCATGCTTACAAAGTTCAACACAATTTATTCTTCTCTGATCTTCATGGTATATGTACACAGATAGCTTGACAGATGGTGCTACTTTTTCCTTCAATTCATGTTCCCATTGTTTTAAAAAAGCGATTTAGGGCAAACAATCAAGGTGCTCCCAGATTCTTCTACATTGTATCTTTGACGCTTTTGGCGGTCTAGCCTTCAAAATCAAAGCAATTGCAGAGATTGTCTTTCCAAATCCCCGATAATTTGATAATCCCCACAATGCGCCTCGAGTTGATTTCTCCATCCAAGCAAGGGCAATACGCTATATTACATCCCAACCATGTCAATTGCAGCTATAAAATATGAAATAATAATATATCTAGTCATACCTGGTGCAAGGAGTATAGAAAATGATGCGCGTCATCTTTTTAGAGAGCTTGATTCACGCTTGATAATCGAGCCATGCGTGCCACAAAAGTTCAAATAGAGGATATTATGCTAGACACTCCACCGATATTTCGTGGTGGATCTAGTTGGCTCTCAAGATAGTGTAGATTGGTTAGATAAGAAAGTCCTTGAGACCGCATTTCATTTCGTGCTTGTGCAACCAAGTGGGCGCCTTTGATTTGATAACCGATTCTCGCGTTGGATTTTTGTTTCAGCTCATTCCAAAAATCAACGCAAGCACATTTGCCTTTATGATGGAATTGTGGAGAAAAAAAAAAAGGTAAGATGCTTCGTTTTATAGATGAAAATCAATGCATGTGGAAATTTAGATAATCAAGTATTGGGATAGTTCACAAAGTTATGTCTTCTCGCAAAAGGTCGGAGCAGGTTTGTCAAGGCAAAGAATTTGCGGTGAATGATGTGGTTTCGCTTTGAGAGAGATATCCAAGGTAAAAATTTTACATCACCGGGCTAAGGGATTCTTCTCACAGGTGCTTTGGAAATTACAAAGTGTTGATGCAGGAGATGCAAATGCCCCTTTGCGTAAAAGTTTTCGTGTCGTTTGGAGTCGATATTTGGTATTGAAGCAACTTAAATTCTATCTTTTGATATAACTATAATATGGTAGTTTTGAGCTCGATTAGCTCCTGGTTGATCCGTAATTTTTGAGCTCTCGAATTTAGCTTATGGTTGATCCAGAATTTTTGAGGCACCTTATGTATATAAGCATGATGTAGAATACAAAAAACTGATATATGATATGATATAGATTTCTAAATCGCTTTTTCAAAATGGAATTTGAAGATAAAAATATGAAGAAGATGAATATGATCGATGGATATCAAGAAGATGAATGCCACGATGAATAAGGATATGACAATAATATTGCTTGTTTTAATTTATATAGGCCTATTTGTGCTATGGGTATTTTGAAAAAGCGGATGAATTTAGTGATGGACATGGAGTTGGAGATGGTTGATCCGTAATTTTTGAGCTCATAATTTAGCTTCTCCGTTGATCCAGAGAAAGAAAAAAAGAAGGAATTAGAAATAATATGGATTTACCCCTAGAATTTCTACAACGAGAAGATTGGGTAGTCAAAAGTGGGACTCCCATATCCTCAAATCCAACATCTTTAGAGAAGCAACAAAATGCAATCTGAATGAGGAACTTGGTGTCCAGCATAGTGGGAGAACTGCTTCTGACGACTCCTTGCAAATCCAAGGCATTAATGTCCCATGTGTCAAAGCGTCTGATCAAAATTTGCCTAAAAAATGCCATCGCCCACCTGGCTGGCATCGTCACGACATATGTCACGGCAAATGTCGGACACACCACGCATTTGCTCGCGGATGCGCCTAATCAAGCTATGTTCAAGTGTTTTGAGGTATGCGATTTTAGGTTGTTACACAAAACTTGCTCGATTTTTAGGTTGCTTTCGTAACATCATAGGTATACATAAATTTCATAACCGACAAATGTCACGACAAATGTCACGACAAATGTCAGACGTCGCATGCTCAGAACAGCATAGGTATACATAAATTTCATAACCGACAAATGTCACGACAAATGTCACGACAAATGTCAGACGTCGCATGCGACGTCATGTGACATTACAGAACATAAGACACGCCAGTACGTATTTGCCACGTGTACTGCTGGAATTTGACCGTTGACTATACGTCGCATGCGACGTGGACGTCAGAACCCGTGACACGCCGATGCGCATTTGCCGCCATGTCTTGCCGCCAGTCGCATGTGACCTGGATTTTGATCGTTGACTTTAGGTCGCATGCGACGTGGTCTACAGAACGTATGACACGTCTGTACGTACTTGCCACGTGTACTGCCAAGTCGTAGGTGACCTGGCATGTGACCATTGACACTACGTCGCCGGCGACGTCACGTCGCATGCGACGTTGAAGATTTCTATATAAACAACTTTTTTCTCGGCCTTCATTGTTATTTTCTTTCGCTCCTCTTCCAGCCTAGCGCCTTTGGTGTTCACAACAATAAAAGGGTCATTTAGCGACGTCTATAGCGACGTCTGAGCGACGTCTATGCGACGTCTGACGGCGCCGCATCGATCGTCGCCGCACGCCGTTGCGTTCATCGCCGCATGCTCGCACGTCAACTTCAGACGTGACTCGAGACGTGAATCGACGCGTGACTCGACGTCGCCGACGTCGCATGGGGACGCCGCTGTCGGCGTCGCGGCGTGGTGTACGAAAAAAAAATTAAAAAAAAAATTAAGAAAAAAAGGAAAGAATTTTAATAGTTAGTTACAATATACAAGAGGCACGAGGCGAGTAGTGGCTATCTTTACGTGTTCCCTGTTAGGCGAAAACCCGTATAGCCAATTCTATAACAATACGACCAATATTAGACAATGACATTGAAAGTTAACGTGAACTAAGAGTTTATAGCACTTACGAATCTATGTAAAAGCCTTTTCGGCCGCCGCCAACCCAAGTGAGACGGAATTCGCTTTGTTTGAAGTTGCCTTTGGCAAACCGGGAGGCGATGTTTTTCTTGGAATCCTTTGCACGCTCGAAAGTGATCCGATTGCAAGGAATACAACATGACAAGTTAAATGTCTTATTTCAATTGAACGAATGGCAACAAATAACAAATACCTTGATATCTTCCTTATGGACGATTAAGTGGTTTAGGGACCTTTGACCAATCGCCTCCCAATTTTTGGCATTCGACTTCAATTTTGCAATCACTCTTTGCCTTTTCCATAAATCGATAGATTAACACAAAACAAAAGAATAAAAATAAGACTATGACTAGGTCATGTACCTTCTTTTTCGCGCAGCCCCCATCATCGAAATGAGCCCCTTCCAAATGGATTAGTCGGATTAAAAGCTAGAGTTGGCTAACATACGCTTTTAGGGTTATAAGTCAACACCGTCATTTAACACCGGGTCGCCTCCACTGTAGAGGGAGCCTACCGTGCCCCCTTGAACAAGCCACTACAATTTTATTTTAAACCTAAAAAATAACAAGTGGTCGTGGACTTGAACCCGCACGCGGGGCCCTCTCCACTCTAGGTGGAGCCGGCCGCGCCCTTGAACAAGCCACTTAGGAAAAATATATGATCGTAGTGAAGTGGACTTGAACCCGGGTACATGGTCCTCCCCACTCTAGGTGGAGCCAATTCGCGCCCTTGAACAAGCCACTCCATCAATTTTTTTTAACCTGCTTAAAATTATAAAAATAAAATACAAGCGCGATCAACTTACCAAAAGAAGGACTGTAAACAAGATCCCGACGGGTCCAAATCGAAATAGAAAGCAAAGAAAGAGTTAGAAGAATAAGAACAACGGAAAAAAGATCAAGAAGAAACAAAAAAAAAAAAAAGAAGATGAAGAAATAGTAAAACAAGAAAGAAAAAAAAAAAATGAATCAAAGAAGAAGAGAAGGGTGGGAGAAAGAAGAGAAGGGGAAAAGAGGGAGAAAAAGAAATTAGGGGAAGAAAGAGAAGAATGGAAGAAATAAGAGAATGAAATGGAAGAAGATAGAAGAATGGAAGAATGGAAGAGTGAAATAAGGGAAGAATCGAAGAAAGAAATGAGGAAAGAAGGAAAAAGAAGAAGAATGAAGAAACAAGAAGAAGAAAAAAAAGGAAAGAGATAGAAAAAAAAAATTGAAATCTACACTAAATCATTCAATCCAAAAAATCATTCAATCCAAAAACCATGATCTACTAACCTTAAAAAGAGTGCTTGCAAGTCGTTCAAGGTCGTAGCACCGAAGATCGCCCAAAATAGTCGATAGAAGGAAGCCTAGGAATGGTCCCGGAAAAGACGGCCCGCGGGACTGTAAAAAACACACGGCGTCGCATGCGACGTCGCGACGTCGCATGCGACGTAATTTTGAAATCGTATATACGATTTCGAAATCGTAGCACCTTTTGAGTTTATCATTGTTGTGAGCAGATTTTTCAACCACATCAATTACAACACACCTTCAAAATCCGAACTCTAGAGTTGTTCTTTTATTTCTGGAGCTTATATAAGAAGGTAAGATTCTTCACCAACTCTTATCTGTGGGGCTTTTGATCTGTAACAATATTAAAAAATTAGGCTCCGGATTTTAGATTAGGCTCCAAATTTTATTTGAAGTATGAAGTTAAATATTCTTGGGATTTTCATCAAATGTTTGTTGTAGTAAGTGCTTTTTGATCTGTAACAATGGGCAATTTGGGCTAGAATATTGTGATTGTCTGAGGTTTTTCTTAATTCAATCAGTAGTAGCAGCCACAAAGATCTTGCTTTCTCCTAATTGGACTGTAAGTAACAATGATCTATATATAGGAATACAGTGTTGTAGGCGAAGAAAAAAGCTAATATTTTTTCTGTTAGTAGGAGCATGTCATCACCGAGGCCCTGTGCCAGCCTCATAAAAGGAATGTTGAAGAATGTAAGGCTTGGCTTTTCAAAGGGATTACCCGTCCCGATCATTTAAATCCTTATCCATCCACCTATCCCAAATTAGATTCCAATTCTTCCATGCTTGATCAGAAAGAGTAATAAATTCATAGTGTTCACCCAGTCTTGGTTTGTTTGATTCATTCGTCTTTTTCCGATTTATTTATAATAGTATATATGACTAATACTTCAAATTCCTATATTGCCCCAATGACATTTAACACAAATCTAACAACTCCAAAAATTCAATTATAAAATATATATATATACACACCTGCCAAGCAATGCCTTTTCCAGAATTCCTAGGTGTTCTCTCTGGTTGTCTAAGAGCAATCCACTGATTTCTACCATGCTTTAATTGATCAACATATGGACTTCATTAAAGAAAGAAGTAAGTCAGTAAGTCGTTAGCAAATAACAAATAACAAGAAATAGCAAAAACAAAAAATAGCACGATTACCTTTCATAATGTGAGACAATATTAATGTTATTCTGGACATGGCTGAGCAAGGCTAAAGTGCTACCTTTCGTGTCCCCTGATAATACGCTACAAGTCCTCATCTCATAAGCTTTTTCATATCATTGGAGATTATATCAGATGGTAGCTTGAGTAAAACTTGGGCAGCCATTGCTGAATGTTGTCCTTCTATAATGTAGAAGAGAACATTCTGCTTATTCAAGTCCTCTTTAGATTTCCAAATTAATGGAAATCCTGTATTTCTATCATATGGAAGAACATCTGCAGGGGCAGGGTTTCGACAAGGAAAATCCATCATAGAATTCATAATCTCTTCCATATGATGCTTACTATATCCTCTGTGGTTGTACTTTGCAGCTTTGCAGCTTCTTGTACATGCTTTAACTGATCATCCTCTAAAAATTTATATACCATTGAAGACATATCTATATTATCATTGATGCCCTCTGTTGCATCCACTGTAACTAGTGCCTTTGCATTATCCCATTCTCCTTCCTCTTGTCCATTATCCTCTAAGGAGTTTGGGAGCTCTTGTAAAGGGTTTGGAGGCATTATTTGTGAGTGCTTTATGGGGTTACCCTTCATGATATTTTTCTTCAACCGTGTAAAAAATGTAGAGGCAATGACCTCTTGGTCGTACATCAATGTTGTCCCGTACGCGTACCGTTCCGTACGTTTCGGACGTATTTTTTCAAAAAATACGTATTTTATACAATACATACTTAAAGTGCTTAAAATACGTTTTTTAAAAAAATTGAAAAAAAGCTTAAATATAACAAATTATGCAATATAAACACAAACAGACTGTTGGAAAGTTGGTTAGCATGTTTGTTTGCTATCTGGGAGGCTCAGGTTCGAATCCTAGTGGGTGCAAATTGAGTCTGTTTTGAGAAAATTGTGTCTGTTTTTTTAAAAAAAGCATTAAGCGTATTTTTTAAAAAATACGTGTACCGTACGATACGGGAGGGTACGTATGCATTTTTAAAAAATATGCGTATTTGAACAACACTGTCGTACATATTTCTACGTACAATAGATATTCCCTTTGCAAGTGCTTGTGTATCTTTTAGCCCACTTTCCAATAAGCTCTTGTATGAAGCTAATTTCTAGCCAAAACCTGCACATGAAAGACATTAGAGGAAAAATGAGATCACATTTTGTCCCATTAAGGGATGCTTAAAATGCCATGTCAGCTTTTTAAACTGTCCAATAAGAGAAGAGCTCCAGTATATCTCATTCCAGTATTATGTGGCAGCCTATAATTAATGCAGCTGCAACTAACTTCTGTAGTATCATTATTTCATTATAACTTTTGATCCAGAACTCCGATTCAAAAACTTTTTGTAGCAATATGTTCGTCTTCACAAGACCTATCTAGTGATAACCCATTCATACATCTTTTACGATATAAATATATAAGAAATAAGCAAAAAATCATATTTTTTTAAGGTTAACGCATATGACCATATTGAAATACATCATAACCTTCGTTGGAGGGAGGATGAACGTTAGGCGCAGGAAGAGACATCGCCTTGAGAAGCGTGAGGAGCCAGGTCCCGATGGATGAGGCCTTTCTAGAGGCTGTTCTCCAGGGACTTGGGTACCCGAGCATTCCCTTGGATCATGATGTGATAGTAGCTTACCTAGATAGCATAATAAATCAAACGTACACATCTAATTCTAGGATAGGATTTTCTAGGCAGGATAATTCTAGAAAGGCTCATTCTAGTAATGGGAGGATAATACTGCCAAGGGATTGACCAAGGCAGATGTCTGGTCTAGTTTTAACTAGTTCAGGCCGTTTTTTTTTTTTTTTTTGAAGAACTGTGTCATCAATATATTAAAAGAATGGTAATGTTACAAAGCAAGTGAGGAGGAAGGAGAACTGCCCCAAAGAGACAGCGATACCTCGACACTCCACAACAAACTCACAGAAAAACTGCAACTCTACTGCTGTGCAAACCGACCATCACCATCTACAACACCCAAGAAGTCCCGCCAAATAGCAAACTTCCGCTCTACTAATCCTGGGAACACCAGAAAGTTTTGAAATAGCTTGTACCGAAGTCGAGGAATCGAGAGGCCGCAGTCAACAATCCCCCGAAAGATCCACAACCGCCGCCCAAATCAGCCACACCAACCAAGCCACGCGACAGATGCAGGCTTGCCGCCGCAAGAGCGCCAAGCACCGAGATACACATGAAGCAAAGAATCGGCGGCTAGTCAATCTCACCTGGAACAGAGCCCTAACCCAATCCCAGGCAGCCTGCAAGTGAGGGCATAAAACCAGACAATGCTCCACAGTCTCACGATGAAGGCCACAACAAGGGTAGAGAGGGCTCACACCCGGCCTAAACTGACTCACAAGGGCATTTACCCTGATACAGCGGTGCACCACCTGCCACAGAAGCACCCTAACCTTCGGTGGGGGAAGTGAGCTCCATATCCACGTCCAAACCGAGCGCCATTGAGAACCTGAAAGCTGCAGAGACCACTTGTCTGAAAGGGGCAGTGTGTCATGAATAGCCAGCACCCAGTAACAAGACCGCACAAAACAAGAAGACACAACATCCGGATGAACCTTCCAAACCTCACCACCACATCATCCTGAGGGACTATAGGTATGTGTAGCGGAATACTCCCCGCCACTTCTTCCCAGATAGCCCGGTCACTGCCCCTCAGGCGAAAGCGAGCTCGAAAGAACTCCCACGAAGTTAGCTGACCACCCCAATACCAATCCTTCAAGGTGAGCACAGCAGCTCGCCTCCAACGGGCCTGCGTCCGAGCATGCACGGTGGCAGCCAAGGGCAAGTGCGCAGGGGGTAAAGGAACCCATAAGAAAGGAGAAGGTGGTGATATTATTCCAATATTGCACAAAACATGGGCACTCAAAGCAGAGCTGCCATGGATTACACATGCCTATACGTCAAAGTGAGGCCAACCAAGATGTAACAAATTCTCAGTCTGCCTCATTTAGTTCATCCTTTTACATTTGTGGCTCTTTGTATAGCTTTCTTAGCTAGTGCTCTATTGCTAGAGTAACAACAATCTGTGTCCCAACATAATTATTGGTCATGTGTAGAATTGCATGTTGCATGTTTATAAAGTCTCTGGCACCAGCATGTACAAAGAAATTTTAAAACCAGAGTTATAATCCCCACAAATATTGGTATTCTAAATTTCAACTCTATCCACGTGTTGAATGAAGTTTGACATTGCATTTTCTTCCTTTCTTTTGATAGTTACATTATGCAGAACGAACATCATGCTTGTAAGAACTAAAATTATGCAAACAATGGCATTAAAGCCCTAAAAATGCCACTTGGAAGAATATATTTAAAAGCTTCATAAGTAGAAGGTTCGTATGCTTCTTATGAGTCAACAATTTATTCCAGCCTATACACTCCACATGGGCTCTAGAAAATTACGGATTACAATATATGAGAGCCAAAAATATGCCATATTTGACATATAGAGTACTGAAGAGGGTCTGCCACTCAAATGTAGTGCTGCGAGTATAAGCCTTACCTTTGTGGTTGCGGGCCACAAACCATGCCCAAACGAAATCATGAAATTCAGAATAGAAGCTGGGTATTATCTTCCATGTAATGCTAGAAATGGACTTTGTGCTTATCTTGATTCACCATCCACAGAGTTTACTTGCCATGTCTGTGACGTTCCAGCATAATATATGGTTTGAATACGTATATTATACTGCCACGCCATTCGTACATGTCACCTTGATGACATATACTTAGGAATCGTAAAGGGGTGCACCCTATGGGGCAACCTCGTATGTTGTACATGTCTATAAACATATGCATTTAACCCCTTTGCCTCATGGCAAAACCCCATATGTCCTTTTAGCTCTAAACCCAAAAGGTCATGTAAAAGGAACAAAAGGGGAAAGCACCTTTTCCATTTTTGCATTTTGGCTTCCTGGACTGTTCCGGCCAAGCCAAGCTGCTAGTTCGCATTGCCAGACGTCGTCAAGCCGTCATTGCACAACAGATCTCCAAGATTCGTCGCCTTCGCCTTGAACAGAAGCATGGATGCATTCCAAGGAGCTGGAGCAAGCCAAGGTTCAGATAAACAACAATTCTGTTGTGCAATGCCGACTTTTAGTTCGACAATCAGCTCGGATAATATGTTAGATTAGCCTTAGCGGTCTTATAGATACTGAAATCACAAGCCCTAACAAGGGAACCTAACCATGTATGTTTAGATAGATAGATAGATTAGATGCACTCCTGTGTATTGCGAAGGGGGGTAGAGACCCTGAAAGCTTCCATAGTTGATGTATCTAGATAGCCTCATTAATTCCCAATTAATGTGGCCTGTGCATAAGCTCGCCTGGTTGTGAGTGGCGGGGCTAGACCGGTGGATAAAGAGGACATGTCCTATTGCAGATTGATCCCTCTGGCGTGTAAAGCCTACCAGGGATCTTAGCAGGCCAGGCCTAATGGTTTGCCACTGTGTGTGGGCAAGGCATGGGCTCGATACCTCTTGGGTGATGCATCGTCTTCAATGAGCTTCAAGTCGTAGACGGGCAGTGGCCCTCTAGCCGCCTATGATGGGCATGCATACCTCTGGAGGGGATGATCCCATCCTGCCTCATCGGGACTGGGGAGATGAAACCCAGTAGTAGCCCCCTTGGCTATGCACCCGGCAGGCTACGGTCTAATCCCAAGACTCTTCAACCTATTCCACAAAGTATGCACAGGAGGGGTGGCTGGAGAGGACCACCTAACAACCATGTTCCTATGCCAGCCCATTCCATTGACATGAATTATGTCTGCAATGACTTCTGGAGACCCAAGTCGTCAGTCCATACCTCTTGAGTCTGAGCCTTGGGTAGGATCTCCCCTATGATGATGTTATTGATGTGCTTTCACATGTATGCTATGGTGAGCCACCCTTCGAGGTGGAGCTATTTATATTTGATGTCATGTGCTCATGTTTATTCATGCTTCAGCAGCTAGGACGGTCCCGAGGGAAGACAGGATGAATGACACGTCCATTCTTCCTTACCGATTCCTTGCCAAGGGATGGGTGCTAGGTGGATGGCCTCTGTCAACTTGGTTGCTAGGGGGACGAACTCCAGCTTCTGATACGATGGAAGCATCGTAGACGAAGTAGGGAACGTCACAGTTTTATCAAAGCCATAATCTTGGTAGACAAAGTTTGAGCACTGACTAAATTCCCTGATAGGACTAACAGTAGACCTTCAGTCTTGGGGATAACAACCCAAGCATGGAACTCGAAAATTGAAATTTTTTTTTCCCAATAAGCTAAGATAATGTTAATTAGGAAAAGAAAAATTAGAAACCCTGAAAATTTTGGCCATTAGGGAGTAACCCCTCACAGAGTGTGCCCAGGCTCTTTTCAAAAAATTTGAATAGGCCTCTCGCGCACTCTATAAGTGTTTGACCAAGTTTGACCCAGAAAGATGTATAATTAGAGTAACCTAATAGTTCGGGGCAGCTTAGAATTTGAATTTAAGCCAGGAAAACATGTTATAACACCAAGAAACTGCTTACAAAACCTAAAATAGAGCAAAAAAGGAGTAACCCCTCACAGAGTACGTCCAGGGCCTTTTCAAAAGTTTTGAACAGGCCTCCCATGCACGGTGTGAGCAGTAGCAGTGCTTTTTGTCTAAAAGAACATAATGTCTTAATCCAACAAACATTAATATTTTAAATAATGGTATAACATGAAATTCAGGTGCTCAAAAGACGATTGAGATATTTCAAAACATGGTCCGCACCAAAGAGACTGCTCGAGTGGTTATGGAGGACGGATCTACAAGCGTCCATGTGCTTTGCCGCCGAATAGAAGGCGAGAGAGGCGAGCGAGCGAGCCAAAAATGAAGAAACTTAAAACCCAAACCAAGACCTATGCAATCAATTGAAAAAAATCCACTTCCTATTTTTTAATTTTGCGGACTAATTTTAGCATTATTTGTTTTATAATTTATCTACCATTGAAGTTTTGCCGACTAAACTTGATATTATTTGTTATGATTTGTGCACCATTGGAGTAGACATTATTAGTTTTATATAATTTGTGTGTCATTGGAGTTTAGCAGACTAAGCTTTGCATTGGCATTGTTCCACATGAAAGAAAAATCATTACCCAAACTTCTTTTAATAGTCAATTTAGCAGACTGAGCTATTATTGGCATTGCAAAAATTAAGAAGGAAGTAGACTTTTACTTATATTTTATAGAAGTGAACATAACATCATAAAATTCCATAATATTATAGCACATTTATTACAGCATAAATCCATGTCCATCAATTGACATTGAGATAGACTTCATAAAAGTGAATATAATGCAACATAAAATTCCATGATATTATAGCACAGTTATTACAACATAAATCCATGTCCATCATATACATAGAGATAGACTCTTGTATGAAAATCTAATCATGCTCATGTACATTGAACGACCTTCTATCCAGAATCTCCATCACATCAGCATCATCGGGAGTAATCTTCCTCATTTCTGGAAAAGATGCCAAAGCATTCACAAGGTTTTTTGATGCACTTACGATCTGTAACTTTGGCAACAACTCGCCCATCAGATAATCATCTATCATAGATACCAAGCATGGTTCTACAAACCAAGCATTATTCAAGTCGTAGTAGCACTTATAAGCGTAGTTATCAACTACAAATGTATTTTCTGAGTTATATTTACCAAAATGCTTATCATAAACCTTTTTCAAGGTCTTAATAAATAAAGATGTTTAATTCAATACTTACGAAGGGTAATAGAGGATCGGACACACTCAGTCCGTGACCAAATAAAAGCAAAGGATTTCATGAATAATCTAACTCAATCTGATGTAAATCTTTAGGTTCTTGGAGGCCACCCGAATGGTCCAACTCCTGAATTGGAGTATCTTCTGAAACTCTAGATTGATGAAGGCCGTCAGTTTCTGACTCAAACCTAAAGAGTACAAAAATTTAATAAAATAATTCATTAGTGAGTTCATGGACTTGAGTCTGACTCAAACTACCACTTTTAAGGACATGAAAAAAGAGAAAAGATGGAAGGATCTGGCTCAAACCTAAAGAGTACAAAAAGTTAAAAAAAAAATTCATTAGTTGAGTCTGACCTATCAACATCCCAAACTATCACTTTTAAGGACATGAAAAAAGAAAAGATAGTAGGATCTCCAGTCACCACGTTTTAAGACATGAAAAAAGTAAAGATATATGAAAGAGAGAACATGAAAAGGGAGGAGAATGAGAGAAGATATCCTTACAATATTTGTTGCCTACCAAGTAAGATTGATGTTGCTGTTGCATTGCTATCAAGTGGATTTGGTAAAATGCCAACTTGATTAGTATCGTCAAATTGGATGGCATCTTCAATGACTTGCTTTTCCATAACATTTTTGTTATTGTTTAGAGGATCTTCATCTTCAATTTCGGTATGGCTCCCATTTTTTATAAAATTTACAACATCATATAAAAACTTATCACAAAATATTTTCTCTGACTCCCCAGCTACAATAGAGATAGCTTTATAACCAGAGCAAATAGCTGCTTGGGCCAGTGTACCATGAAGATACCATTCACATACCATAGTTTGTTTCTCACAAAAAGCGTTTATAAAATATTTTGCTACTTGAGACCTCAACGGCACTACGTTCACTGACCCTCTATTCATACCAACATCTGCATAAGAAGGGCTTTCAGAAACATACTTTTTTGCTTCCCAATCAAGTTCCATTTTTTTGTCCATTGAAAAGCACACTTCCATAGAATTTTTTCCAAGATAACACTGTTTAGATTGCATTCCACATACTCCTGGTTTTGAAATCATAACTATAAGAAGATAAGAGGTACCACTGGAAGCTATATCTGATTTTGATATCACTTGATGCTCGTAAATTGCATTCACAATTTGCTTATCACCTTCAATTGAATGAGCCGATGATATGGCAACACAACATTGAGGACCCATTGGAGATAAGATGCATATAGTGGACATGTTTAACAATGTCATATCTGAACTTCTTCTCCAGAATCGCTCAACATTATTGGCATCCCACATTTCCTTGCTTTTACTGGAGTGCAAATCAAGAAACAATAAACTTATTGGTGCTAATGGAAGATCCTTACCACCTATGCCTTTGCAACCTATAGATAATTAAAAAAACTGTACATCTTCGGGATTGAATGTTCGAGATTGCATTCCCAATTTTTTTCTGAGTGAATCCTTTACTGTATCTGGCAACTCAGCAGTCTTTTAAGGATGCCATTAAAGAAGAATATATGTATTGTTTTCTTGATTGTTATCATATTTATAGATTTAATTGTATAAGTTTATCTTTAAATCAAAACTATAATGGTTATCAAAGAATAGAATTACTTTCCAAATTAATTTTCACTTGAATCTATTTAGAATTAGACATTTCAAGAATAGTGATTTAACAAATTTAAAATCTTGCAATCATGATAATTTCTAAATGAAATCTGATGGTTTAATAAGCAATTGACTTAAAACTATTATAAGAATTTCACAATTTATAAATGTTTATACTTTTAAAAATGTTTTAAGAAAAGTTCTAAGTTGAGTTTATTATTGATTAGTTTTCAATATATTTTATTTTATTAACAATAAACTATTCAATAGTTATTATTAAAACATAAACGTATTCAATTTCAATCTAAAATTATCTCCTCTTAAAATATGTTAAACAAATAATATTTTAATCATATAGAGTTTATCTTAGATGAGAATTTAATTCTAAATAGGTTAAAGTGAATATTGGTCCAGAAAGCAATTTTATGCTTTAGTTTCTATCATACTTTTGATCTAAAGATAAATTGAACAAACTATATAAAATCAATAAAGTTAAAAATACATATAATCTTATCATGCCATCCTTGAAGTATATCTATCTATTAGATTTGAATAAGTCCAAATTTTGCTAAATATAGAAGCGGCATGTGATGGGCGACAATCTACACTAGGTGCACTTGTGGAAGGTGCTGGCTCTGTATTCCAGGTTTTCATGCATGAGCAACATGATGACGTGCAAGATGGATTGGATAGTTATATATTGAAGAAAGATGAGGCATTAACGTTATTCACATTTTAATGTGATAATTATGTACATGGGAGTAGGAAAGTCCACAAAAGGCACCGAATTTTCGTTTATTTTATGGCGATATTGGGAATCAAGGAAAGCAGAGCAGGATTTGAGTTTTCTCAATGTTCAAGACTTTGAACTCGTCAAGAAGACGATCAACATGTCTCTACATAATAATTGTTGTCTCTATCACTCTCTTCAGAAAATGGTGGTGGGAAGCTTATAGGCATTGAGTTACGACTTGCAGCAAAAGCCTTGCATTGAAGTAAGAAAAAGTTCTTTTTGACTCTTTTAATTCATTTTTCAAAGGTCTTTTTGACTCTTTAAATTCATTTTTCAAAGATGATATTAAAAATTTGGTCATGTTTCATTGTGCAGGCTTTTACATGCAGGCATAAGTTGTCTAGACTCTTGGATACCATATGAGAGTATGCTTCAAAGGATAGCGTCATTGGCAGACAATGTCCACGTACAGGATGTCTTATTCTTTGTGAGGAAAGGCCTCAACATTCCAGACTATGACCTTGTCTTTTTTTTGCTTTTCTTAGACGAGATAAATGTTGCCATCCCGATCTTGGGAAAGACTACAGCTTGGGTACAAAAAGCGATTATGCTAGGAAATTCATAAGTTTCCTGAAAGGCTCATTAATGTAAATGGCACGGGAAATGTCTCAAGGAAAGGAGGATTATACTAGAGATGTTGACATGTTCAGTTTTGCCATTGTCCGTGCTCTTGGTGCAACTAGAGTAGAGGCTGTAGTTGCAGAATCATATGACAAGATTTTTTTCACAAACTCTGCGATAACCGGGAACGCCACACCCAAGTACTGTCAGAAGTGTTTGATGGTCGTATTTTATATCGAGAAAAAAAAATTGATTTTTTTTTTTTGGTGTGTTATGGATTTGTGTTATCTTCTTTTTTATTTTTGGAGTGCCTTGGGTTCCATGCCAAGGGAACGCTGCGTGTTAAGCGGTATGCGGCGTTCCCTTCGATTTTGCGTTCCCCCTAGCGAGATCCTGGTTGGCCAAATTTAATGCCAAGAATGCCCATAATGATTTCGATTCCAACACGGTCTCCAGCATTAAGTGATTCTGAATTTGAAATGGGAAAATCAGAAAGGAAGGAAGGAAGGAAGGAAGGAAGTTTATTTTAACGTCCACGGAGGCCAGAGGCCTATGAGAGACGGCATGAAACGTGCAAAAAGCCAAAACCCCAACACAAAAACAAACAATGTAATCAGTATGAGAACCCTACTACCGGGATGAAAAAAACCCCCACTTGGGAGGAAAAACCCTAACAAGTAGGCTCTCAAATACCATGCCCCGTAAGAGCAAGTCCGACGGCCGAAATCTGCAGGATGTAAGCTCCCGGTCAAGGCTACCATAGGTGATGCGAGTAACGATGTAGCGGTGTGTCGAGCATCTAAGATCGGTGTGCACCGCCGGACATGGGCATATCTTTGGGCACCGAGGGCATGGTGCTCATCCTCTATCACGTGCATCTCACAACACCGACATATCCTCTCCTCCACGGGGATCCCGTGCCCGCCATTCACCCCCAAATGACTGCCTCAATTAAAGGTAATGGGAACCCGCCCTTATGGCGGCAATAGCTCTCCCTCGTTTCTTCACAGAGATGTGTGCTTTCAAGGCACCGATGGGGTCCATGCTCAAGGCTGGGATTAATCTGAAAGCGTGATAGTGCTCGCCTTGGGCTTTGCAAGAGTAGAGGCATCCCACGTAGTGGCAAAGATAGCTCGCGATCCAATTGCCCATTCTCCGCGCGAATCGACCGCCAAAGCCACCATCCGCTGGTAATCCATAGACCACCTCCTAAACCATCCCTTACATTAGGCTCGTGCCATACCCTCTTCAGGCCGGGGCCCCTAGCGTTAACAACCGCGCTTTTTGGGGCAAGCGATGCTCATCCATCCCATCCACCTTATGGAAGCAAGTAAGATGCCTTCGCATAGCGTATCGTTGTAAAGGCCGAACCCCGCCTCATACAACAAAATCTGATACGGTGCGGTGTCCTTCACTCCCAAGCTATAGGTCAAGAAAGCTTTCTCGCACCCTTTCCAACCTATCCCACGTATTTTTGCTAACCTGCTGGCCCCAAACCTCCACCCCATATAGCAAAGACCGGCTCAACCAAAGCTCTAAACAGTGTGCTCTCCTCGCCCGATCCACAGAGATCTATCCGGCAAACACGCGTTTTGCAATCGCATATAAAGCCTTCCAGCCTTTTTCGGCTCTTCTCTCCACACACTCATCCCACAAAGATGTTAGTAGTGAAATCAATTCCCGTGATACTTGAAGCTCCGCACCATCTCCACTTCCTGTCCCCGTAATAGAACTCCTGGATAGGGTGTTGCAGGACAGATCGCGAGAAGCTTAGTTTTGTGCAAGTTCATGTCATTCCGTTGCCCCACGTAACCCACCGAGGGCATCCAAATGCCGCCAGATACCGCTGGCCGTGTGAGCTAGCAAAGCTACATCATCCGCATATAGTAACCGCCTCCAGAGGTCGCATCGATAATTGCACCCCGCTCCCCCATGGTGCCGCATCCACGCCTCCAAGCTATCAATATACAACCCAAAAGCGTTGGAGACAACGGGCAGCCCCCGCTTAACTCCCATAGTGCTAGCTACCCGCCGATCCTCATAAGGCAAAGGCAAAGATAAATCCCATCATAAAGCCGGGTGCACCACATTCTCGCAACCCCGTGGAACTCGCAATTCTTGCAACCTCTCCCGCCACAATGTCTCTGGGACGGTATCATATGCGCCTTAAAATCTACAAAGCAAGAATACAAGTCTTGTCGCCATTCCGCTTGCCTCCATCAACACTCTCAAAGTGAAGATATGGTCGGTCGTGGAGTGAGCCGGGCTTAAAGCCCGCCTCGCCAATTGCCCGCACCCCCGCCTCCTCGGCCCACTTAGTAAGTTTCTTCTCCACCACCGCCAGAGCTTTGCAAACAAATGCTTACCATAATCATCCGGTAATTCACGGCTCATCCGTATTACCAGCTTTATGAACAGAACAACCTTACTAACCATCCACTCACGGGGAGCCCCTCGCCGAGCCCCGGTTAATGATCACCGCCGGGGCCCTACCACGATGGGCCACCCCATTTCAACAGCTCGGCCTGCAGCCCCGTAAATCCTTTGCCTTGCCATTCGCCGGATGCCCGAGACCTTCTGAACATCCTCCCGCGTGAGCTGCAAAGACCTCTCCTACCTGATCCGGGACCACGGCATTAGCTCTGGGCGGGTCATATAACTCCCCGCAAGCGGTGCATCCATTGCTCCACACTTACATTACCAGCCACCCACGCGCTTCTTATATAACACCTTACGCCAAAAAGCTTTTGGCTCGCCATGAGCATGTCAAACAAAGCCCCGGGTTTCGCCATGTATCTCCCCTTCTTGGCTTTTAGGAAGAGCTTATAGTCTTGCGGGGCCCGTGGGTCGCAAATCGTGGATCTATGACCAAGCGCAGTGGCTCTTTTTAGAGCCTTGCAATCAGCATCAAACCACGGGTTCTCGTGGGAAAATGCGCGGTGTCCCTCCTTGGAGGGCCCTTCACTTTGCAAAGGAAGCCTCAAAGCCGGTAATGCAGCGGCGCCCTCACCAGCCATGCACACCCTGCCTCTTGCGGTGTGTAGAAGCTATCAAACCCCAGTAATTCCTGCACCAACACAGATTCATACCGTCCCTCGCTTACGATAGCGTGGGATGTATGGTAACCCTCCACGCCCCTTTGCGGTGTCTCCGCTGTTGAGTGCTCCCAATTCAGCCGTGACATAAAGCGGGTAGTGATCGACAAAGCCTCCTCATCCCCCTCGTGCTTGTGCCAATGGAGAGGTGTGTAACCATGTCAAGTCTTTACCGAGCGCGAGAAGGTAATCCAACACACTAGCTCCCCATCCCGCCTATCACTCCCGCAAGTAACACCCCCGAGTGTGGCCATCACGCATACCATTACAAATTACCATGTCAAAAACCTGGCAGAGCTGGACCAGCTGCCTGCCAAATGGTCTAGCCACCATATCCTGGGAGTGCCGTGTATTCTGAATAGCGGCTGTCTCAAGCCAAAGCGGATCAACATTATCGCCACCTTTGAAGGTCACCGACCGCAATCCTACCGTCACGAGCATTGAAATCTCCAAGCAAAAACACTTGTCCCTCGCTGATTATAGCGGTCTATGTCATCATACGATTCCCTATCTGACATCCGACATCCGTGTTCCGCATCATGTACACGTAGAACTTAGAGCCCCGCATGGGGAATGTAGCAGCTAGCAAGAAACAATGGGACATGACCAGGCTCTAATACCATTACCCACATGTAGCGGTTAAACACATCAGACTTCTGAAGTGTGATCTTGCATGCTAAGGCATCCCTAAAGTAGCAAGCCACTCCACCATACCCGCCTCTGCCATGGCGCTCATTAGCAAGTGAGAAATGCCGATATCCTCGAATGTCCGCAATCGATGCCCTTCATACTCCCATGTCTCCCCGCAGGAAGACGATGTCCATGTCCATCCGCGATCCCATTCAAGCCACTACCCTTCTGCCACGGGAAGCCCCTACAATTCCAGGAAACAATACGAAGACACTTTCCCTATGCTGACTGCGGCTGTGGATCCATCTGAGTGCCTGAGGACGCTGCTGTAGTTGGAATAACTCGGGCAGCCTGCTCACGGGACCCTGATGGATGTGCTGCAGTTGTGGAAGGCCTCAATCCGCCCTCTCCCTGGCCTGCCTGGCGATGCCCCCGACCGCTTCCCCCTCTCGGCGACGCAGCTGCCGTGGGAGTGCCGCCCGCGAATCGCCCCGACGAGGAGGCACATATACCTTCATCTTGCCATTAACCAAACCAGCAGCCCCTCCAACTTTGTCGAATCTCTCTTATCTTGACCAACTCTTGGCTTCTTTCCCGTTGTTGCAAAGGCGTGAGATCCACATCCGTATATGGACGTACCTTTCAAGCGGCAGTGCGTTGCAACAACAAAGATTTTGCCTCCCAATCCAAGACGCAAACTTAACTAGCCGAGGTCTCATGCTCGGTCCTCCGATCCTGATTGGACTCTTGATAACCAAATCAGTAATTGGAGCTTTGCAAGTACCGGGTGGTAAGCTTACCTCGCAAATCCTCGCCTTGCTCCTCCCAATCCCCGCACAATAAGGTTGAGGCGGCGTGCACGGATGTCTTGCTCCTCACGGCACCGCACCGATTCCCCCCGAGCCACCTCGCCTGTATATGGGGGTGCTGGTGCGAATGACCGTGGTGCACTCGGACTTCGTTGCACCTCCATTCGAGGTCCCATCTCTTCTTGGCCGTAAGTGGGCCATATGGTTCTCTATATGTGAGCATCTTCCCCGACATCTCCTCTGCTCGCCTTTGCTTCATCAAGGAATTGGAGCCCCCCCCACCGCCTTCCACATCCTTTTCCTTAGCATCTATCCGACCAGCCATGCTTGTGACTTGTACAATCTGCTGGAGCAACCCCTTCATGTCATGTCACCGCTTTTGCGCCATGTCTTCCATCCATTGCTTGTGGACCTTATCCAAGCGGTGCCCCATCTCCGCGGACTAGTCAGCGTTGTTGCTTGTATCTCCCCTCTTATCCGTCCTCGGCCTTTTGGGCTCCCCCGCAATCATAATCCCCAAGCCGAACTTCCACAAGGGAAATTCGGCCCTTCGCTGGAGAAGCCGCTTGAGCGGCCCTGCCTCGGCGGATGGTCTCGATGCCTCCAAGCTTGCCAGCTTAGCCCGGAGGGAATCGGCCTGTTCTGCATAACCCCGATTGCCTCGGCTGAGATACCGCCTCGATGGGGATGCCGCCATTGCACGAAAAATCGAAAATCCTTGAACTCCCTCGAACTCCTCTTCCATCTCATTTTTGGCGCCTGTGGACGTTCCAAAGACAAGATACCCCCGTGACGTACATTGTAATCGCCACGCCACGCGACGTACGCCACCCGATTGACGGTACGCCAACGGATAGCCAGGTAAGTAGCCCTAGGGGGCAACTTACTAGGAGTGTTCATATATTATTAATGTGCACATGTGCACATTAATGAGGGCACACCTTTCCATGTTGGCATATTTTGCCACCTAGCCACTAAAGGCAAGTGGGGCCTTTCCAATTATCCCACATGCCAAATTGGGTAATTGGAAACCCTAGCCTAAACCCCATGTCTATTTAGGGTAGGAAAACCCTAGCTTGCTAGTTTTTCGTCCTTAGGGTTTTAGAGCTCAGTTTTGGCTGCCCCAGGAGCCAAAACCGCCTCCCAGACGCTGCCCAAGCGAATTGCGCCATCAGTTTCCCTGAATTCGATCAGCTCAGCAGGATGGTTGAACTCAGGTCAGGAGGAGCCACTCAAGGATCAGGTATTTGGTCAATTTAATAGCTTAAACCGTCTTCTAGTCATAGAATCAGTAGGTTTAGACTATTAAATTGCCCATAGTAGTTATCTAGATCTTAGATCTCGGACACTAACTAAAGAACCTAACTCTATGATTGGATCTAGTTCTTTAGTTCTTCTGTGATATATTTGGATGATGTATTTCTGTGAACTCCTTGTATTGGGAAGGGGGGTAGAGGCCCTAAAGCTTGTAGTTGATGCTCCTAGAGTAGCCTCTCTAGCACACTGTAGATTCGGCCTGTGTACAAGAGCCACACCGGTTGTGGGTGAAGGGGCCGACCGGCTAAAAAGGAGGTTCATGTCCCGACTCTTGAACGATCCCCGGTGTGTAAAGCCTACCGGGATCATTGTGACTAGGTCTAATGGCTTACCACCGAAAAGGGTAAGGCATGGGCTCGACACCCGTGAAGTGGTGTACACTTTCCGCTGGGTTCAATCCGAATACGGGCAAGGGCCCTCTAGTCACCTTGAGTTAGCATGCGATCTCCTGGAGGGAGTGATCCCTACCTGCCCCATCGGAACCGGGAGGATGAGACCCAGAATAGCCCCTTCGGCTATGCATCCCATGGGCTACTGATCGAGGTCCCAACACTTTTCAGCCTACTCGCAAAGTGTGCAATGAGGGGCGGATGGAGTGGACAACCCTATGCCATGTTCTTATGCCAGCCAAATCCATTGCCATGAATTCTCGGCCCAAACGAACTAACGAGACCCAAGCCGCCGGGCCATCCATTGAGTCCGAGCCTTGGGTAGGATCCCCTATGTGATGTGCCGATCTTTGTCTATGCAGATATGAGGAGACCATCCTTCGAGATGGTCACAGGATGTTGATGTATGTGCTACTGACATGTATGTTTACGCCCGCAGCCTAGGTAGGCCCCGAGGGAGACGGGTAGAATGACACCTTCACTCTCCCCCACCGAGACTCGGTGCAAATGATATGTGGAGGGCCCCAGACGCATGATGGAGCTGGTGTGGGGAAGAACTCCTGCTTTGTATAACGGTGAGTGCAATCGTGATACCTAGTAGGGGACGCCACAAGGGTATCGAGCAATGTTCTTGGAGACCAAGAGCAAAGCACCGACCATGTTCCCAAAGAGTACTAACTTGATAGGATCCTCAAGCCTCGAAAAGTGGGAAAAATTTTTTTTTTTTTTCTCACCTTTGTAGTTATGCTAAGCTAGTAACAATTAAGTGAATTGGAATTTAACAAGATTAAAAAGAATGAGCCAAAATTTTCCAGTGAGGGTGGTCTCACGTTCCGCTACCGTCGCAAAACTAACTTTTGTTTTGAAGCGAGGCTAAGTCGTGAGACATCGAGTCAAGAACACCAAAACATGATGAATTTGAGATAAATAATGTGGTAAGGCTAATTCTAAGATAGGAATTAGTTAGAATAGCATGTTTTAATTACCTAAAAACCCTAGAAATGTATGATCTCATACCGCCGCCGGGTCGCAAAACTAAACATTAGTATTGGAACGAGGCGCAAGCTGTGAGACCAATAGGTAGAAAAAGTCTGAAATAAGTATAAGTTTTAGATAAATTGGTGCCTTAGCATGTTAAACAGAGCAACTTGAGTTTTGACCTAAAATTCCCCAAGCTATAAATAGATGTAGAACCCACTCATTTTTTCGTCCAAGCCCTAGAAATCCGCTCTTCCCAACTTAGGCGATCTTTCGGCGCTTTCATCCGATTGACGATCCGTAAAACATGGCCCGAACCAAACAGACCGCAAGGAAGCGTCGCCCAGGCGAAACCACCAGCGCCACTGAGACAGAGATCATTCGGAAGATGCTTCGTGAGAGGCTCGCAAGAGGGGGTCGTTCGCCTTCGGACGAAGAGCAAGACACCTCCGATTTGATCGATGTCTTCAACCAGCAGGTGGAGGAGGACGAGGCCACATCTCCAAACTCCATGGACGACGAGACGAGGGAGGTGTATGAGGAGATAGAGAGGGAGATCCGGCAGCAGGAACAAGCAGACCATTCAGACGCACCCACGGAAATCCTCGAGCAGGATGAGCAAGTGATCGGCCCGAGCCGGAGGTAGCAGACCTTAGAAGATTCATCAGAAGTACGAAAGTACGCAGAAGAGAAGGGAAGACAAAAAGAGGAAAAGGGAGGAAGAGGAACAAAAGGCAAAGAGAAGAAAAGAAGAAAAAGAAAGGGAAGTTCGTGGGTCGCATAAGGAGAACGAAGGACCGCCTCACGAGGAAGAGGCCAAACCCAAATATTATCATTAAGGAGCCGCAACCCCGATTTAACCCCCAAACCCTTCCGACGACTCTTCTGATGAAGACTTCAACCCTAACGCTGCAGGTGGAAGCTCTTCCAAGCACCCAGGCGACGAGCAGGAAGTACCTGAGCAGCCGGCACCTGAGCAACCCCACCAAGACCAAGTGCAGAAGCCCCCTGAATACCCGGCATGGGATAGAAAGAAGCAACCACGACCTGCCCGGGAAGCCTACGTCACCGGCTGTGGTGAAGATTTTTATGAGAGGAAGATGAGAGAGCACGAGGCCTACATGAAGAAATGGGAGGCCTATAACAAATATTATGAGGAAAACAGGGTTAAGTTCATCGAGGGAGGGCGACCAACGAAGCAGCAAACCCTAAGGCCGCCACCACCGAAGCCCAAGGTTCCCAAGCCGCCACCCAGGAAGAAAGCGGATAGGAAGGAGGTGGAGAGAAGAGCGTTAAGGGAGATTAGACACTTCCAAATAAGCAGCCTTCTCTCCTAATCCCCCGTGCCCCCCTTCGCCGGTTGGTGCGTGAAGTTATGCAGCCTATAGAATGGACTTTTAGAGTCACGCATTTAGGGCGCAAATGCAAGAGGCGGTTGAGGCAAAGATAGTGCAACATTTTGAAGATTCAACAGCCTGCACTATCCACGCCAAGCGTAACCTTAATGCGACAAGACATGAGTCTTGGCGACCGCATTAAGGGAGAACGCCTTAGAAACTTTTGTTGTAAATAATTAAAAATTTTGTAATATAGAGCAATTTTGTGTACCTTGATGACATAAACTTGAGTAATTAGAGCAAATTAATAAGTTTTAGCTTTTATTTCAGTGAAATAGGACATTTGGGAGCCGAGAGACATGATGTCTCACAGCTCACGCGTCAAAAACAAAAGTTAGGATTGAAGCGAGGCGCAAGTCGTGAGACCTCGCCCAAACTTGACCAAAATGTAGCTCCAAATCGACCAAATAAGGGGTCGATTCTGCCTAATTTGGTGAGCCCATCACCCTTACACCATTAGTTTACCCAAATTGGACACCTTTAATCGAAATGGGACTGATGTCTCACAGCTCGCGCCTCGTCGCAAAACAAAAAGTTAGGATTGAAGCGAGGCGCAAGCTGTGAGACCTCTTACCAATTCTTCACCAGACTTGTTAAAGTCACCTTCAACCTATCGCATAGCATCTTTTAGGTAACCTAGCCTTGTTCAAGCATCTCCTATAGTCCTCAAACTCCTATTTTGACCTCGATAAGTTAGAATTACCCAATCCTAGGAAATTTCCAAGTCATCCAAAAATTAGGGTTTCCCCTTTCTATAAATAGACCCGTCACTTCTCACATAGCACCCTGCAAATCTGCTCCCTGCCCTTCTAGCCGATTTCCCAACTCCCCGAGGCTCTTGCAACCGCTTGTTACCCTCTTCTCGCAATTAATCAATGGCAACTTCGATTTCCAGAGATGGTACAGCCCGCCATCATCTTCTTGGTAGGCCGACGTCGACCAAATCTTCCGGATCTTGAGGGAAGGAGGTAGACGCCCAAGCAACCTTGCACGACCCCATTTTATAGTAGAGTCCCGACCGAAGTTTCAAGCTAGGGTAGAACCAGCGCTAGTGCAACTCCCCCCTTGTGTAGGATATTTTGTTCCTAGACCCGGTCCCTCGGCAAAGATTAGACGATGTCCCGAAAGCATCGCCAAATACCTCACAAACAAAGCGCACCGCACACCGAGCCAATGGTCCTAACTGGCCAACGGGACCAAGTACTTCTCTTTCAACACTTGCCTGGGCAATCTTTCTCACCCACCGTGTCGGTGAACATTGTGGGGAAACCTCTATTCCCCATGGACGGGATCCATTAGCCGAAAGTAAAGAACAACGGCCCTCACGCATGAACAGGAGCAGCAGGAAGGAAGGAAGAAGACTCTATGAACAGAACTGAGGAGGAGGAAGACGATGTTGAGCTCGACCCAGCCAGAGGAGCAAATGGCAAAGGAGCGGGAGTGGCAAGACTCGAAGAAGCCGGCAGACTCTCGTGAGTCGCCACCCCTCGGTTAGGCATCACAAGCCCGCTCCCATTATCGCCGGGTGAGGAGTTTCTACCCCGAGCGACATTCAAACCTCCCTGAGTGCGTGGAAAGGGAATATCGACCAAGAGTTGCTGCACCAACTCCTCGGCGAATGTGACTTGGACGACTTCATCGTCCGAGGAGAGTCCGACTCCCTCCAAGCAAGGGAAGCCGACACTTACATCGGGAGAGTTTACCTCCCACATCCAAGCCTACAAAGAACATCAAAGCGATCATGGAGGCGCATAAGGCCGAGAACAAGCTACCGACGGAGGAAGAGTTCCTTGCTCTCCAGAACGATGGGGATCCGCTTATGCGCGACCTCAAACATCCTAACGGCAAGCTCGTCCCAAGCAAAGACCTCCCCTGATAGGGCAGCGCTAATTCGACCCTCGAGGGCTTCCAGCAAAGAATCCAATGACTACAGGGAGCTCACCACGGTGGAGGTTGATGATTTCGAAGCGCATAATCGAGCCGGATACCGAGTGAAGTCGAGGACCCATCTCGCAACGACAGGTCATTACGCTATTACCTGCCATTGCTGATGGATGGAAGAATAGCGGTTATCCACCGCAAGTTCACCCCCAGAGGCGAGGAAGGAGTATCGTTGCTGATTGCACTCTCAGGATTCGGCCGGCATGCACGGCTACCCCTTAACACCGAGTATGCAATCCTGGTGAAAAGAGCGTAGCACTCGACGCCTTCGACTTCGCCATACCTTACAGCGGCAAGAGTAAGACCGCCGCTGATGCCAGCCTTACACCTCCCACCGCAGAATAGAAGATTTAGCAAGAGCATTACAGGGTGGATCTCCAGCCAATGTCCTTAGGAACTTGGGCCATTCAGTGGGAACAGCCCAAGTGAAAAAGTTCTTGGAGGATAATCCATCTTACCGGCATCAACAGAAGTGATTAGCAGTAGTTGCAAGTTCTTGTATTAGTGTAATATAAAATATAAATATAACATTCTCTTGCACTATAAATGTTTTGTTGATACATTTTGTGTCCCCTCAACCATGCCAACAAACATAAATAATGCAAGAAAGCAAGGAAAACTAACCATGTAGATATGAACCACTTGTGTATGCAGCTAGAGGCCTGAGCGCAGGAGAACGACAACTGCGGGAACTTACAGGGGAACAGAGCCCGCCCAGGCCACGCCCGGCAAGAAACCTGCTTGAAGAATTTGGACAAATGACCCCAGAAGAAGAAATATCGCAAATGAGGACGGACCTCGAAAGCGATAAAGGCTTTTGCTAGCCGCACAAAGCTGTGAGCAGGTTCGGTGGTAACGCCAACCGCCGCAAGCATCAGCTCGAGAAACGGTAGAGACAGGAAGAGGAGCAAGAGAGGAAGGTCCCCAGCCTTGGACTCCTCCGACTCAAGCTCGATTCGACTGATTCGAGGAAGAAGAAGAGCGTAACCAAGTCCGAAAGCGCATCGAAAGGCGAGGAACCACCCGAGGGACGACAAAGGGACACAAGAACCTCGACTACCGTAAGAAAGTAGACTCGTGATTGGGAAATGTTTGAAGGCCAGAAGCTCGAGCAATTCTCAAAGAGAACAAAGTCGCATGGAAGCAGAGGCTTTGGCTTGACGAGATGAGCTTATACGGCAATGCCTATGGTATGAAGGATAAGGATAAAGGCAGGGTGGCAACAAATAACCTCAAGGGAGCAAAGACGCATTTGGTGGAAGGGCTATGCCAAGGCTCATGGCTTAAGCAGGATGCTTGCAGTGTTCAAGAAGTTTGCTAAAGCCTTCAAGCGCCATTACGCTCCAAGAGAGCACAAGTCCAAGATGATGCAAAGAAGCTTCTACAGGTTGCAAAGAAGGCAACAAGTCAAGACAGAAATACACAGAGGAATTTATGAGGCTAAGGTCAGATGTGCCAAAGTTAGGTGAGAAGCATGCAAAGGGAAAGCTACATTGAAGGTCCGAATGAGGAGATCCGCAGCTTGTAAGGGCAATAAACCCTAGAACGGTATCGGAAGCGGAGTCCAAGGCAATAAGCTTGCAAGGGACAGGACCTAATAGCGGGCGAGGCAACAAGATACCAAGATAAAGGCAAGGCAAAGCAGCAGCTTAGCCCGAGAAATGGCCAGGACCAGACTAAGAGCCCCATATAGTGGCAATCAAGGGAAACAAAGCAGGAGAAGAAGCAGTGTCCTTCAAAGACAAACAGAAGGGTCAAACTACTCCAAAGCAAAGGCGATCCTTTCTCAGCCATGCCCAAGGAAAAGAGACAGAGTGCATAGAAAAGCGGCTTTTGCTTGTGTGTTTCCAGCCAGCCATAGGACAAAGAACCGCCCATATGTCATGAGTGCAAATACTAGCAGAGTTGGGAGATTGGGACACTTTGCTCGACGACGACGGGCGAGGAGGCCCGCGACTACATTCGTGGTGAGTGTCATATCTTTGCCGCAATAGATACAGAGCAAGCAGAGAGCCAAGATAAAGTAATTTCCATTAAAGGGGAAAGGCCAAGGCCAAGTCATTTATAGTCCTAATAGATTCGAAGTAGCCATAACTTTGCATCTCCCGCATGGTTCAAATGTTGAAGTTGAAACCATTAAAGTCAAAGCCAAGGCCCGTTGTCTTAGCAAGTGGAGCAAAGAAGCGCAGACCGCGGTAAAAGAATCAACTTTGACATCGACTTTGCCGGGATTAAGATCCGATATGGGGGCGGAGGTAATGAGCATCGGCAAATATGACTTGATAATAGGTATGGAGTACCTTGGACCAGCAGGGCCATTATTGATTGTGGAAAGCGGAAGGTGACCTTCCCAACACCCGACGGCAAGATCATTGAGATAACAGTAAAGAAGTTGTCCCCATCATGCAAAGTATGTCTTCTAAACGGCCGCTCAAGTGCATCAAGAGTGAGCAGTAGCATACATCTTCAAGCTTGAGATTAGTGAGCCGGAATTGGAAGGAAGCAAAGAAGACAAGATGCTCAGCAAGTTGCCGAGGCAAATAGCTAAGTTGATCACGGAGTTCCACGATCTCTTTCCGTGATGAGATCAAGCAGCTCCTCCTTATAGGGGAGTCGAAAGTGCGATAGCACTTTCAACCGAACAAAACCGACAAGCAAGGCTCCATATAGAATGACAACGCAGAGTTGCCGGAGCTAAAGAAGATTCTAGCGGGAGCCGCCGACCTAGGTTTCATTAGACCTAGTGTCTCGCCGCTTGAGCGCCCATTCTTTTGTCAAGAAGAAGGATGGATCTTTGAGAATGTGCATAGACTATAGACAGTTGAATAAGCACACCATTAAGAACAAGTATGCGCTTCCAAGATCGACGACTTGATGGATCAGCTTCAAGGAGCAAAGATCTTCTCCAAAATCGACTTAAGGTCAGGTTATCATCGATACGGATAAAGGAGGAGGATATCCACAAGACCGCCTTGACGCCGCAGATGGGCATTATGAGTTCACAAAGATGCCTTTTCGGCTTATCAAATGCCCTTAGCGCTCATGAGGCTCATGAACGATATCTTCAGGAGTTCCCGACACCTTTGTGATTGTTTTCTTTGATGACATTTTGGTGTATAGCAGATCCCTTGAAGAGCACGCAACACTTGAGAAGGGTGCTAGAGAAGTTGAGGAGGCACCAGGTTATGCCAAGTTGTCGGCGCCGCCCGCAACAGAGAAGGTGGAATACCTTGGTCATGTGATCTCGGCGGTATGGGCATCTCGGACGGACCCCGCCAAGATTGAAGCAAGGATTCAAAGGGCCGGGCGAAGAATGTGCACGAGGTCAAGTTTTCTGGCCTAGCAGTGGTACTACAGAAGTTCGTGAAGAACTTTGCTAAGATAGCAGCCTCAAGCTAATGTACTCGACGAGGGCGTAGAAGGTGAAAGATTGGGTAGAGCATTGGCACAAGAAAGCCCAAAAGGGGATTTGAATTGTTGAAGGAAGCTTTAACAACAGCCCCCGCCTTAACCTCACGGACCCGAGAAAGATAAGCTTGTAGCAACGGATGCGAGTAAGATAGCTACAGGTGCAGTGCTTATGCAAGAAGAGCGTGTGGTAGCGTATGATTCCAGGAAGATGAACGACGCCGAGACGCGCTACCCAACGCATCGCATCGTGAATTGCTTGCGCTTGTCGTATGCTAAGAATATGGAGGCACTACCTCTTGGGAAGGAAGTTCCAATTGGATACCCACCCATCGAGCCTCCAATATGTATTCACGCAACCACACCTCAATCTGAGGCAGCGGAGATGGATGGAGTTCCTCGAGGAATACGACTTTGATATAGTCTACAAGCCAGGGAAACTCAATGTGGTAGCAGATGCGCTTTCAAGGCATCCCCTGACAACTAGAGTGCATTGCAACGCAATTTCGACGCTCTCCAGCGACTTTGGTAAGAGGATTGAAGAGTCCTTGCCAACGGATGTGGATTTCGTGGAAGTATGGGCAAGCCTCTAAGGAGGCTAGAAATGATAAAGAGCGGGAGGCCTTCAAGCATTATAAGAAGGAAGGCAACCTGTTATACCATAAGAACAAGTTGTGCGCACCAATCATCGTGTGTAAGGAAGTTGATCCTCCATGACACGCACAACAGCCCAATAGCTGGCCATGCGGGATTCATGAAAACATATTTCAAAGTGCGCAGCAGCTATTATTGGCCAGGAATGAAGAAGCAAATAGCTCGCTACATCAAGGAATGTCAGCTATGCCAGCAGACGAAGGCAGAGCAGCTTCGAATTCCAGGGGCATTAGAGCTCATTAGCAAAGGCCAAATGCTAAGTGGGAGGTAATCAAAGATGGATTTCATCACAGACTCCCAAGAACGGCCGAGAGGCAAGGATGCCTTGATGGTAGTGGTCGATTAAGTTGTCAAAGATGGCACATTTTGTGCCTTGCAGACCACAGATACTGACTATGGATACAAAGAAAGCTCTTCACCAAAGAGATCTTCAGCTTCATGGCATGCCAAGGGAGATTATCTCCCGATGAGATCCGAAGTTCATGAGTGCCTTTTGGCAAGACCTCTTTGCGACGATTCTCGCACCAAGCTATCCATGAGCACGGGCGTATCATCCTCGAGACGGATGGCCAAACGGAGCGGACCAACAGGATCTTAGAAGACATGCTACGAAAACTATGTCCGAATAAGCAAAGTATGTGGGAAGAATTTATTCACTTGGTGGAGTTTGCATACAATAGCACCAAGCAGAATCGTCCCCAAATGTCGCCATTTATGATCAATTATGGCTATCGCTGCCTAACTCCGCACACTTGGCACAACCCCGTCAAAAGTAGAAGTTTCGCAGCAGATGTTGGCCGATATGCGGCAGCTTCGTGGAAGAGGTTCGAGGGTATCCGCTAGCAAAGCAAGAAGTCGACAAAGAGCATCGCCGATAAGCATCGAATCGGTAAGAGAGTTCAAAGTTGGAGATGATGTATGGCTCAAGATAAAGGTGAAGCAGCGGCTCGGGATTGGCAATTGCAAGAAGCTTGCTCCAAGGTGGGCTGGACCCTTCGTAATAATCAAGACAAGAGGTAATCAATCCTACAAGTTAGAATTGCCAAGACACCTAAAGATTCATAAGGTCTTCCACGTGAGTTTGTTGAAGAAGCATACCCAAATCCGCATTTAAGTTTTGGACACTCCAACGTTGTTGGAAATGACGGAGGAGCAAATGGAAATAGTTCCGTAAATGATTCTTGATAAAGCTTTCAAGAAGACAAGGAGGTCGAGTTCCTCCAATACTTGGTCAAGTGGAAACACTTGCCGCTGGAAGACGCGACGTGGGTACTTAAGAAGGATTTGGTAAAGCAAAGACCCACGCTTTATGGAGCAATGGGACGGCAAGGTCATCTCCCAAGAAATCGGCCGTGCATGTCGATTTGCGTGAGGTTAATTTTTGTATAGATTAATCTACGCATGCAACCTATGCTTGGTATGGGTCGCATGCGGCTATCGATGATGAGACCACTACGGTGATCTCTAGGGCGGGTGTAATGTCAATGTAGGCATGACCGCTGCTTCCGCTTGGGCGAGTGGAAGGTAGATTAGAAAGTCTACTTCTGCCCCACTAAGGAGACGGCCTCGAGAGAAAAGAGGTCATTAAGGAATGCATTGATAGGGAAAGCACCTTTAGCCCCATATATATGCTTTGATAGGAGGAATCCATCCTTCACGCCCCACGCCGAAGGATATCCTCCACGCCGGGCAACTAGAGGTGTAGGCATGAGCGCATATAGGCATATAGGCTGCTGCTCCCCGCCATTATGGAAGATTCATCCTCTTCCTACGCCGAGATTAGCCATGCATTCATGTAGATAGGTGGGTGGTCACCATATAACCAAAATTTATTAAACAATTAAAACGGTACTAACGTGGTGTCGACCTGCAGCCAAAAGAGCGCCCCGAGGGCAAGGAGGTCGAAGTTACGAAGACTTGCAACACAAGTTTTGTTGGAATGTGTTGCAAGGAATGAAGAGTACCTCTGACAATAATTATAGATATGAAATGTTGAAATTTTGTCTAACTTAAGATAGTGAATAACTTGTTAATAGTGTTATGAATTGATAAGTATTTCATAATATAATGACGTAATAATGTTCTAAAAAATAATTACCTTAGAGTAATCGTGATAAATGTATAAAGATTATATTGTAGGCATCACGCTGATTGCGTGTGCTGCGTGTTAGAAGATCCCAAGGTGGAGACCCACGATGCCGCGACAAAGATCATTTCAAGGTGGGGAGAATGTGACGCCCAAAGACAAAGATACGCCCCGTGACGCACATTGTAATGCCACGCCACGCCGCACACGCCACCCCGATTGACGGGTACGCCAACGGATAGCCGTAAGTAGCCCTAGGGGGCAACTTACTAGAGTGTTCATATATTATTAATGTGCACATGTGCACATTAATGAGGGCACACCTTTCCATGTTGGCATATTTTGCCACCTAGCCACTAAAGGCAGTGGGGCCTTTCCAATTATCCCACATGCCAAATTGGGTAATTGGAAACCCTAGCCTAAACCCCATGTCTATTTAGGGTAGGAAAACCCTAGCTTGCTAGTTTTTCGTCCTTAGGGTTTTAGAGCTCAGCTTTTGGCTGCCCTGTGAGCCAAAACCGCCCCCGTGACGCCCCAAGCTTAATTGCGCCATCGGGCTTCCCCGAATTGGATCAGCTCAGCAGGATGGTTGAACTCAGTCGAGGAGCCACTCAAGGATCAGAGTTTGGTCAATTTAATAGCTTAAACCGCCTTCTAGTCATAGAATCAGAGGTTTAGACTATTAAATTGCCCATAGTAGTTATCTAGATCTTAGATCTCGACACTAACTAAAGAACCTAACTCTATGATTGGATCTAGTTCTTTAGTTCTTCTGTGATATATTTGGATGATGTATTTCTGTGAACTCCTTGTATTGGGAAGGGGGGTAGAGGCCCTAAAGCTTGTAGTTGATGCTCCTAGAGTAGCCTCTCTAGCACACCGTAGATCTCGGCCTGCAGGTACAAGAGCCACACCGGGTTGTGGGTGAAGGGGCCAGACTGGCTAAAAAGGAGGTTCATGTCCTGACTCTTGAACGATCCCCCTGGTGTGTAAAGCCTACCGGGGATCATTGTGACTAGGTCTAATGGCTTACCACCGAAAAGCGGGTAAGGCATGGGCTCGACACCGTGAAGTGGTGTACACTTTCCAAAGGTTCAATCGAATACGGGCAAAGGGCCCTCTAGTCACCTTGAGTTAGCATGCAGATCTCCTGAGGGAGTGATCCCTACCTGCCCCATCGAACCGGGAGGATGAGACCCAGAATAGCCCCTTCGGCTATGCATCCCGGCTGGCTACAAATCAGTCCCAACACTTTTCAGCCTTACTCGCAAAGTGTGCACAGGAGGGGCGATGGAGTGGACAACCTTATGCCATGTTCTTATGCCACCCAAATCCATTGCCATGAATTCTGCCCTTGAACTCCTCGAGACCCAAGCCGCCGGGTCATCCATTGAGTCTCGAGCCTTGGGTAGGATCCCCTATGTGATGTGCTGATCTTTGTCTATGCAGATATGAGGAGACCATCCTTCGAGATGGTCACGTGGATGTTGATGTATGTGCTAATCGACATGTATGTTTACGCCTCGCAGCCTAGGTAGGCCCCGAGGGAGACGGGTAGAATGACACCTTCACTCTCCCCACCGAGACTCGCTACGGTGCAAAGATATGTGGAGGGCCCCGTGACGCCATGGAGCTGGTGTGGGGGAAGAACTCCTGTTTGTATACGGTGAGTGCACCGTATACGAGTAGGGGACGTCACAGCCTCAGATCTCATTTCTGACGCCTCAAGTGGGTCGATTCTTGCAAAGTGAGCTCAAGCTGGGTCGAATCTCCCTGCAATTTTCGTATTTTCCTGATACTAATGATCTTAACTTATTCTTTTTCCAGGATTGAAAGTGTTTGGAGTTTGTTAGATGGGTAATTTTTGCCTCAACTGGGTCGAATCTTGGAAGGTAAGTAGATAGCATTGGTCGATCAAATGCAGGGCCGGATGATCCTAAAGTACTGAAGACGCTTTTGTTCAGGATCCACTATATTGGGATTCTTCACTTGCTTCTAGAGAACCTTCTGTGAGCACGTTTTTGTAAGCACCATTTGAGACCTTTTGAGTTTATCATTGTTGTGAGCAGATTTTTCAACCGCATCAATTACAACACACCTTCAAAATCCGAACTCTAGAGTTGTTCTTTTATTTCTGGAGCTTATATAAGAAGGTAAGATTCTTCACCAACTCTTATCTGTGGGGCTTTTGATCTGTAACAATATTAAAAAATTAGGCTCCGGATTTTAGATTAGGCTCCAAATTTTATTTGAAGTATGAAGTTAAATATTCTTGGGATTTTCATCAAATGTTTGTTGTAGTAAGTGCTTTTTGATCTGTAACAATGGGCAATTTGGGCTAGAATATTATGATTGTCTGAGGTTTTTCTTAATTCAATCAGTAGTAGCAGCCACAAAGATCTTGCTTTCTCCTAATTGGACTGTAAGTAACAATGATCTATAGGAATACAGTGTTGTAGGCTAATATTTTTTCTGTTAGTAGGAGCATGTCATCACCGAGGCCCTGTGCCAACCTCATAAAAGGAATGTTGAAGAATGTAAGGCTTGGCTTTTCAGGGGGATTACCTGTCCAGTCATTTAAATCCTTATCCATCCACCTATCCCAAATTAGATTCCAATTCTTCCATGCTTGATCAGAAAGAGTAATAAATTCATAGTGTTCACCCAGTCTTGGTTTGTTTGACTCATTCGTCTTTTTCCGATTTATTTATAATAGTATATATGACTAATACTTCAAATTCCTATATTGCCCCAATGACATTTAACACAAATCTAACAACTCCAAAAATTCAATTATAAAATATATATATACACACCTGCCAAGCAATGCCTTTTCCAGAATTCCTAGGTGTTCTCTCTGGTTGTCTAAGAGCAATCCACTGATTTCTACCATGCTTTAATTGATCAACATATGGACTTCATTAAAGAAAGAAGTAAGTCAGTAAGTCGTTAGCAAATAACAAATAACAAGAAATAGCAAAAACAAAAAATAGCACGATTACCTTTCATAATGTGAGACAATATTAATGTTATTCTGGACATGGCTGAGCAAGGCTAAAGTGCTACCTTTCGTGTCCCCTGATAATACGCTACAAGTCCTCATCTCGTAAGCTTTTTCATATCATTGGAGATTATATCAGATGGTAGCTTGAGTAAAACTTGGGCAGCCATTGCTGAATGTTGTCCTTCTATAATGTAGAAGAGAACATTCTGCTTATTCAAGTCCTCTTTAGATTTCCAAATTAATGGAAATCCTGTATTTCTATCATATGGAAGAACATCTGCAGGGGCAGGGTTTCGACAAGGAAAATCCATCATAGAATTCATAATCTCTTCCATATGATGCTTACTATATCCTCTGTGGTTGTACTTTGCAGCTTTGCAGCTTCTTGTACATGCTTTAACTGATCATCCTCTAAAAATTTATATACCATTGAAGACATATCTATATTATCATTGATGCCCTCTGTTGCATCCACTGTAACTAGTGCCTTTGCATTATCCCATTCTCCTTCCTCTTGTCCATTATCCTCTAAGGAGTTTGGGAGCTCTTGTAAAGGGTTTGGAGGCATTATTTGTGAGTGCTTTATGGGGTTATCCTTCATGATATTTTTCTTCAACCGTGTAAAAAATGTAGAGGCAATGACCTCTTGGTCGTACATATTTCTACGTACAATAGATATTCCCTTTGCAAGTGCTTGTGTATCTTTTAGCCCACTTTCCAATAAGCTCTTGTATGAAGCTAATTTCTAGCCAAAACCTGCACATGAAAGACATTAGAGGAAAAATGAGATCACATTTTGTCCCATTAAGGGATGCTTAAAATGCCATGTCAGCTTTTTAAACTGTCCAATAAGATAAGAGCTCCAGTATATCTCATTCCAGTATTATGTGGCAGCCTGTAATTAATGCAGCTGCAACTAACTTCTGTAGTATCATTTTTTCATTATAACTTTTGATCCATAACTCCGATTCAAAAACTTTTTGTAGCAATGTGTTCGTCTTCACAAGACCTATCTAGTGATAACCATTCATACATCTTTTACGATATAAATATATAAGAAATAAGCAAAAAATCATATTTTTTTAAGGTTAACGCATATGACCATATTGAAATACATCATAACCTTTGTTGGAGGGAGGATGAACGTTAGGCGCAGGAAGAGACATCGCCTTGGGAAGCGTGAGGAGCCAGGTCCCGATGGATGAGGCCTTTCTAGAGGCTGTTCTCCAGGGACTTGGGTACCCGAGCATTTCCTTGGATCATGATGTGATAGTAGCTTACCTAGATAGCATAATAAATCAGACGTACACATCTAATTCTAGGATAGGATTTTCTAGGCAGGCCTTCGGGACCCATTATCTCTGTATCCTCTGCTTCGATAGGGTGGGATCTTTAAGAATTTCGGCTCACAACATAGGATATCTTGCAGCAGGAAGATACTCAAGAAATATCTTTCAGATTTCGGTTCTTGAACGATTTGGCACGGAACCTCTCTGGCATTGGTCGACATTCTTTGATCTCAGGCCGGCTCAGTTCTTGACGGACCTAGAAATTGTAGTTTGGAGGTTTGCCTTGGCAAATTAGCTCTTTCTTTCTTGTCTCAGGGAATTTTAGTGAGGGAAAATGGCGGGAATAGGAAATCAAGGGAAGGGAAAGAAGGCTATCAACATGGAGAAGCAAAGGGAGGATGAGGAATGGAACATGATCTTTAGGCTGGAAGACAGGAATGATGTGGCATGGAAAAATCTAAAGAACTGTACGTTGCCTTCGAGATCATCAAAGATCAGCAAAAGGCGGCTGCGTTTTGCATGGATGTTTCGGGGGAAGGATCAATATGCACTAGCTTGGACAAAATCAAGAAGCTTGAAGAGGATTACAGTGGCGAGCGGGCAAATGACGGGATTGGGCATGGAACACTCTAGAAATCTTGCAAGAAATGGATAGAAACCTCTATAAACTCATCACGGCTAAGCAAGGGCATAGTGAAGAGGACTGCTGCAGTTTAAAAAACAACATATTCCAGAAATCCATGAATGAAATGATGAATAGAACAAAGGGGATTCTGATGGAGATGGAAAAGCTTAAATGGAACTCAGCAGCCACAAGTAAACTGATAAGGAGGTGGGAAGACGCGGATGATCAAGTAATCGAGAGACAGCGCAGGATATTTAAGAATAAACTTTCTTATGATGCGACCCAGGTGCTCGATAACGTTTCCAAGAATTATGAAATTCATCAGATCCGCTTAAAAAATGACATTAAGGCATGCAAGATCCGGGACAACAACGGTTTCTTCAATCCTACAGAGGTAAGTCAGTGTGATTGCAAGAATTGTGAAGAGGTGCAGGTCTCTATGCTGAACAGAAACAGTACCAAAGTGGGGGACCACCATATCCGCAACAGAGCTCCGATCTTGGTAAAAGCGACACGGCTAAAGGTTTGAATGTTGTCTCTTATAAAAATGCTCTTCTTAATCAAGTTAATTATGATCTTAATTCGTCTTATCATGCTAATGAGAGTAGAAGTGAGATTAAGAAGGGGATTTTAGATCTCTCTGATATCAGGGATTCCTCGGCCTCAGACCTGTACTCTAAAAAGGGGATCCTTATCCACTTTCCTGACAACCCCCATCTCTCGGAGAGGTTAAGTTCTGGATCTCTCCTTTCCATTCTCAAATTAGACAACAAAACATTCCAAATCCTATGCTCTGACGAGAATAGTGTTGGATCTATTCTTAGGAAAAGATTGGATAATATTGGAAATAAGGAATTCTTTATCATGAGGTGGAGCCCGTTCTTCATCCCGGGTAATTATGATTTAATATCCACATCCACCTGGGTAACTTACCCCAACTTACCTCCCAGTCTTTGGACCAGATCTCATTTGCAAGCCATATCCGAGAATTTGGGGGAAGTCATTAGCATAAATATTCCCCAGACTAATTTCCCCTCAGTGTGCATTTCAAAGAGAATCAGATGAGAATGGAGAAGGGAAGTTATAGTGAAAGTTTCTGAACACACGATCTTCAGCTTAAAAATTGACTACTCTAAAATGCCCAAAAAGGATATGGATAAGGGCAAAGGAATAAATTTGGAGGAAAAAGGGAACAGATCTACCCCCCTTATCATTAGACAAGAGTGGAGGCCCAAGAATATTGATCTGCAGAACATGGCTCCAAAAGGGGAGAGTAGCAATTGTCCGAGCAATCAGGGCATTAAAAATAGTGAGAACCAGGCAAGATATGAAGGTAATTTCAAGTTTGACAAAAACTGGAACCTCACCTTTAAAAATATTGACCTCTCCTTCAAAATCAATCCGGGATTCATGACTGTTTCCATCCCCCAAAATGCTCCTCTTATTTTTCAAGAAGATATCTATAGTAACAAAGAGGAGCATGAGCATCTGAGTGACAATGAGAGTGATGAAATAAGTTGGCAGCAGGTCAGTCATAAAAAAAGAAGATCTATTCTGGACCTATTAGGGTAAGTCCAAGAAAAGCAGCTATTCAATCCAGAATAGCTAGGAATATTCAATAAGGTTTATAGATGTTAAAATCTATCAAGATGATTACTTGGAATCTCCAAGGTATTAATAATAGCATCAAAAGGGATAGACTTAAAGTTTGTTTATCTAACCTTTGCCCTGATATTCTTTTTATCCAGGAACATAAGATCCATGATCCCAATCATGAAAGGATTATTTCTAATATTCTTCCTCCTAATTATAATATTTGGTCTATTATTGCTAACGATTCGTCTGCAGGAATAGCCATTGCATGGAGTCATAGGATTAACATGGAAGATATTTATATGATTAATGATACCAATGGTAGATGGCAGATTCTTGTTGGTAGAATAGACTCATGCAAGATTGCCTTTACCAATGTTTATTCTTATCATGAGCCTTCTGAAAGATCCTTGATGTGGAGCAGAATTAATAGCAGTTTGAGTAATTTGGATGTGGACGATTGTGTTATTTGTGGAGATTTTAATATGGTTACAGACAGATTTATGAAAAACAAAAACTTCAGGAATCTTCTTCCTCAAGAAAGATGTGCTTGGGATAACCTTCTCTCTTCCCATAATTTAACCTTGGCCAGAACCAAACCTCAAGCCTACAGTTGGTCTGACCACAGAATAGATCCTATTTGCTGCCTACATGATAGGTATTACCTTAGTGAGAATCTGTGGAACAGCAGCAACAGAGTTGACAACCTTGAAGGTTATACTATCTCTGACCATTATCCCCAGCAGATTACCATTTCAGGGGAGGACAGAGGCAATAAAAGAAAAGCCTATTTCAAAATGAATACTAGCTTGATGGATAATGATGATTTTATGGTCAAGCTTGGGGAAATCATCAATGGAAATCCTATGCCCACTGGAAATACAGGCTGGATGTATTGGTGGATTGATATAGCCAAAAAAATAAAATGTTGGCTCAAAGAATGGGGTAAGAATATTTATATCCAAAATAGAGCTCATCTTCAGAATTTAAGGCAAAGCATTACTACAGCAAGTGATGAGAAAAAGGGGGAGATAAAAAAGCAAATTGAGATCGAAGAAATTAAGATTGCAAAAGGATGGAAATTAAAGGCCAAAATAAAAGAGTTAAAGGAAGATGAGAGATGTAACTCCAAGTACTTCTTTAATAAAGCCAGATTCAGAGTCAAGAGGAATCATATTTATGAGGTCAGGGTGGATGATAATTTAATTTCTGAAGATAAGGACCTCAAACAAGCTGCAGTTGACCACTTTAAGAAGCTTATGGGATCCAATATGGACTCTACTCCCATGGTTATGGAAGAGTTTATTTGTCTGAATAAAAAGGTCAATGATGATCAGAACTCATATCTTACTAAACCTTTTGAGAATAATGAGCTCTTGCAGGTTGTCAAGAATATGGAAAATGGGAAGACCCCTGGCCCTGATGGCCTTCCAGCAGAATTCTTTAAGAAGACTTGGCCCTTGCTTGGAGACAGCATTACCAAAATAGCCAATGAGTTCAGGGAGACAAAGATTCTGGATGCAAGAATTAATACCAGTTTTATTGCTTTAATTCCTAAGATTGACTCTCCCAACACTTTTTCGGATTACAGACCGATTTCTCTCTCTAATGTTATTTGGGTGAAAGCATGTTGTAGTGGAACACCCTGGGTGTCCCCCCTGTCCTCCTAAAAATGTGGTGGGAGATATCAAATTTGTGGTGCGATTTTAAATGTTTGTTTGGCGCCTAGTGCATGTACTGCCCGGATTCAATCATTTCCTGAACTGCAACAACCCGATTCCTACGCCACCCGTCCCATTCCAATTTCCTACGCCACCCGTCCCATTCCAATCTCCACCGAACCGATTTCTAAACCCACGACCCACCCGCGCCTTTCCTGAAGCACACGGCTATGGCGCTTAATCCGGTTGTGGATCAATCCGGTTCATACCTTCAATCATTTAATTTGGAAGTAAATCTGCCACAGGTAAGAGAAAGAGAACTCCAGAACAAGAACGGGATCATAAAAGACGCCAAAGGAAAAGACAAAGGGAAGCTAAAGAAGAATTAGTAAAAATTGCAACAGCAGAGGGAGGATCCACCAGAACGGCCTCTACCAGGCGTCGGATGGTATTAAAATTGTTATCTTCATTTTATAGCACCACTAACGATTTCAAAATCGTATATACGGTTTAACGTCGCATGCGACGTGTCCGCGACGTATTTTGTTATAGCGACGTCTAACACTTTTTAATTTTTTTGGTGCCTTTTTTTCATCTGATGGTCATGAAAGTTTGTCCTTATGCTAATTTGGACATTCCCGAGCCATATATGCAGTCAAAATCGCATTCCGGATTTAACCAATCTTCTATTGCTACTACTTACGAATGTTTGAGCCTGGGGTGGCGGTTTGATAAGTTCTCCAGGACGGATGTTGGATTTTTTTGGCCCTTATCGAACGAGGGCCCTTGAACGAAGGATTCAATGGTCGGATAGGGGAACCGAGATCCGGGAGTGTGGTCTTTAGCGTACGGCCCCCCGGGGGAGCGCTGCCAGGAAAGGCTACCTCGGAAAACTTTTTGGGGCTCGCCTCTTGGGGTTCAGACTCTCCCCTCTAATGAAACGGCCTTGCAAGGTCCTGGCCTTGTTTGACTTGGGCAAGTGTGCCAGCTCGGCTGCCCAACAACAGGCTGCCCGGACCGTTCTAATGCAAACACTTTGATCTAAACCTTATCCGGAAATTTTGAAAACTGGCTTGTATGTTGGCGATGACTTAGGAAGCCTGCTGACAAAAAATCAGAATTTAATTCCGTACTATGCATTAATTACGAATTTATGAATGTCTTGCTACTGCAAAAGCTGCCCTTTACTTCTAACTGCCACAACGGGAGGAGTACAGATTCAAACTCCATTCCGCCAGTTCCCCTTGGGTAAAAGCATGTTAGGGTGTACCACTTTTGGAACCTGCAAAAGTACATACACTAGGTACTTCTGAACTGGGTACTTTCTCATTTTTCTTTTCATTAAAACTAATACAAAAATCCAAAAAAAAAGTCAAGGACATGATAATATTCAAAGTTAAGATAAAGATAATGCTATCGGAGACCAATATATATATAAAAAGTTCTAAAACATACCTTATATTGAGATATTATACAGGTACCCAGTACCCAGTCCTGGCTACCTTTTTAGGTACCTTTTTGGTCACTAAATAATACTTTTTAAGGGACACCCTAACATGCTTTTACCCCTTGCTTCAGGTTCTCAACTGCATCTTATCGGCCAAGTCCCAAGTGCAAAGGACCAAAACTCGGCATCCAAAACGCAAACCCTGCTAGAACCTGGCAACTCATAGGGTTTACGTTTCGGAGGCTCTATCCTTGTCAGATTCGACTAGGACCTTGCGCCGTGTCTTGACGTAGAGGGGTGGTGTTGACGCCAGAGCACGGACCCTAAAAACCACCTGGAAGCAGCTTGCCCCAAAAGTCCTCTCCCGAAGGCCATGGCGACGGACGGGCAACTTCCCCTCTCCGGAATCGTGATTCGACTCTGCCAATGGACTCGGAATGTCGACATTGTCCTGGGGACCAAGTTTCGTGGCCAGAAGACCACCCCTTCTCGAGGAAGCGTCAAACTATCTCATGTCCAACACACTCGTAGTCAATTGGCCTAGGAGGTGGCTATCGAATACTGCAACGTAGGGCGTAAGTGTTTCTTTCTTTTGCAAAACTGACTGTGAAACTTGGTCTCTAGGGTAATTTCGGCCTCACGGACGATGTGGCGAAGTCAAATCGCCATTCCGGAGCCTCCGCAATGTCTGAACGACAAAACACTTTGGTTTCTACACGGTCGACCGCAGGACGCTTCGCGGTTTGATAAGTTCTCCCAAACGGATGTTGGATTGTTTTGGACCTTATCGAGACAGGGCTCTTGAACGAAGGATTCAACGGTCCCGAGATCCGGGAGTGTGGTCTTTAGCGTCGGGCCCCGGGGAGCCGCCAGAAAGGGCCGCCTCGAAAAACTTTTGGGGCTCGCCTCTTGAGTTCTGGACTCTCCCCTCTAATGAGACGGCCTTGCAAGGTCCTCGGCCTTGTTTGACTTGGGCAAGTGTGCCCACTTCGGCCGCCCAACAACAGCTGCCCTGACCGCTTCTAATGCAAACACTTTGATCTAAACCTTGTCCGGAAATTTTGAAAACTGGCCTCAGATGTTGGCGATGACTTAGGAAGCCTGCTGACAAAAAATCAGAATTTAATTCCGTACTATGCATTAATTACGAATTTATGAATGTCTTGCTACTGCAAAAGCTGCCCTTTACTTCTAACTGCCACAACGGGAGGAGTACAGATTCAAACTCCATTCCGCCAGTTCCCCTTGGGTAAAAGCATGTTAGGGTGTACCACTTTTGGAACCTGCAAAAGTACATACACTAGGTACTTCTGAACTGGGTACTTTCTCATTTTTCTTTTCATTAAAACTAATACAAAAATCCAAAAAAAAAGTCAAGGACATGATAATATTCAAAGTTAAGATAAAGATAATGCTATCGGAGACCAATATATATATAAAAAGTTCTAAAACATACCTTATATTGAGATATTATACAGGTACCCAGTACCCAGTCCTGGCTACCTTTTTAGGTACCTTTTTGGTCACTAAATAATACTTTTTAAGGGACACCCTAACATGCTTTTACCCCTTGCTTCAGGTTCTCAACTGCATCTTATCGGCCAAGTCCCAAGTGCAAAAGACCAAAACTCGGCATCCAAAACGCAAACCCTGCTAGAACCTGGCAACTCATAGGGTTTACGTTTCGGAGGCTCTATCCTTGTCAGATTCGACTAGGACCTTGCGCCGTGTCTTGACGTAGAGGGGTGGTGTTGACGCCAGAGCACGGACCCGAAAAACCACCTGGAAGCAGCTTGCCCCAAAAGTCCTCTCCCGAAGGCCATGGCGACGGACAGGCAACTTCCCCTCTCCGGAATCGTGATTCGACTCTGCCAATGGACTCGGAATGTCGACATTGTCCTGGGGACCAAGTTTCGTGGTCAGAAGACCACCTCTTCTCGAGGAAGCGTCAAACTATCTCATGTCCAACACACTCGTAGTCAATTGGCCTTGGAGGTGGCTGTCGAATACTGCAACGTAGGGCGTAAGTGTTTCTTTCTTTTGCAAAACTGACCGTGCAACTTGGTCTCTAGGGTAATTTCGGCCTCCCGGACGATGTGGCGAAGTCGAATCGCCATTCCGGAGCCTCCGCAATGTCCGAACGACAAAACACTTTGGTTTCTACACGGTCGACCGCAGAACGCTTCGCGGTTTGATAAGTTCTCCCGGACGGATGTTGGATTTTGTTGGACCTTATCGAGCCAGGGCCCTTGAACGAAGGTTTCAACGGTCGGATAGGGGAACCGAGATCCGGGACTGTGGTCTTTAGCGTACGGCCCCCCGGGGGAGCGCTGCCAGGAAAGGCTACCTCGAAAACTTTTTGGGGCTCGCCTCTTGGGGTTCAGACTCTCCCCTCTAATGAGACGGCCTTGCAAGGTCCTGGCCTTGTTTGACTTGGGCAAGTGTGCCGCTTTCGGCTGCCCAACAACAAAGCTGCCCGACCGTTCTAATGCAAACACTTTGATCTAAACCTTGTCCGGAAATTTTGAAAACTGGCCTGTATGTTGGCGATGACTTAGGAAGCCTCAACACACAAAAAATCAGAATTTAATTCCGCATTATGCATTAATTACGAATTTATGAATGTCTTGCTACCGCAAAAGTCGCCTTTTTACTTAACCGCCACAACGGGAGGAGTACAGATCCAAACTCCATTCCGCCGTTCCCCTTGCTTCAAGCTTCTCAATCGCATCTTATCGGCCAAGTCCCAAGTGCAAAAGACCAAAACTTCGGCACCCAAAAACGCAAACCCTCGCTAGAACCCGCAACTCATAGGGTTTACGCTTCGGGAGGCTCTATCCTTGTCGATTCGACTAGGACCTTGGCGCCGCGGTCTTGACGTAGAGGGGTGGTGTTGACGCCGTTGAGCAGACCCGAAAACCACCGAAGCAGCTTGCCCCAAAAGTCCTCTCCCCGGCGCCCCGGCGACGGACATGCAACTTCCCCTCTCCCGAATCGTGATTCGCTCTCGCCAATGGACTCGGAATGTCGACATTGTCCCTGGGGACCAAGTTTCGCGGGTCGAAGACCACCTCTTCTCGAGGAAGCGCCAAACTATCTCATGTCCAACACACTCGTAGTCAATTGGCCTTGGAGGTGGTCAGCCGAATACTACAACGTAGGGCGAAGTGTGTTTTCTTTCTTTTGCAAAACCGACCGCAACTTGGTCTCTAGGGTAATTTCGCCTCCCTGACGATGTGGCGAAGTCGAATCGCCATTCCGAGCCTCCGCAATGTCCGAACGACAAAACACTTTGGTTTCTACACGGCCGACCGCGTAACGCTTCACGGTTTGATAAGTTCTCCGGACGGATGTTGGATTTTGTTGGACCTTATCGAGCCGGGGCCCTTGAACGGCGGATTCAACGGTCGGATAGGGGAACCGAGATCCGGTGACTTGTGGTCTTTAGCGACGGCCCCCGAGGGAGCCCGCCAGAAAGGCTACCTCGAAACTTTTTGGGGCTCGCCTCTTGGGTTTCAGACTCTCCCTCTAATGAGACGGCCTTGCAAGGTCCTGGCCTTGTTTGACTTGGGCAAGTGTGCCCAATTTCGGCTAACCCAACAACAGCCGCCCGACCGCTCTAATGCAAACACTTTGATCTAAACCTTGTCCGAAATTTTGAAAACTGGCCTCAGATGTTGGCGATGACTTAGGAAGCCTGCCGACAAAAAATCAGAATTTAATTCCGCATTATGCATTAATTACGAATTTATGAATGTCTTGCTACCGCAAAAAGTCGCCCTTTTACTTCTAACCGCCACAACGGAGGAGTACAGATCCAAACTCCATTCCGCCAGGTTCCCCTTGCTTCGCGTTCTCAATCGCATCTTATCGGCCAAGTCCCAAGTGCAAAAGACCAAAACTTCGGCACCCAAAAACGCAAAACCCCGCTAGAACCCGGCAATTCATAGGGTTTACGCCGAGGCTCTATCCTTGTCGATTCGACTAGGACCTTGGCGCCGTGTCTTGACGTAGAGGGGGGTGTTGAGCCGAGCACGGACCCTAAAACCATCTTGAAGCAGCCTTGCCCCAAAAGTCCTCTCCCCGGCCACCCGCGACGGACGGGCAACTTCCCTCTCCGAAATCGTGATTCGCTCGCCAATGGACTCAAACGCCGACATTGCCTTGGGGACCAAGTTTCATGGCCGTAAGACCACCCCCCCTTCTCGAGGAAGCGTCAAACTATCTCATGTCCAACACACTTTCGTAGTCAATTGGCCTAGGAGGTGGCCGCCGAATCTCGCAAAACGTGGGGCGTAAGTGTTTCTTTCTTTTGCAAAATGACCGTGCAACTTGGTCTCTAAGGTAATTTCGCCTCCCGGACGATGTGGCGGGTCGAATCGCCATTCCGGAGCCTCCGCAATGTCCGAACGACAAAACACTTTGGTTTCTACACGGTCGACCGCAGGACGCTTCGCGGTTTGATAAGTTCTCCCGGACGGATGTTGGATTTTTTTGGACCTTATCGAGCCGGGGCCCTTGAACGGCGGATTCAATGGTCGGATAAGGGAACCGAGATCCGGACCGTGGTCTTTAAGCGCACGGCCCTCCCGGGAGCGCCGCCAGAAAGGTCGCCTCGAAACTTTTTGTGGCTCGCCTCTTGGGGTTCGGACTCTCCCCTCTAATGAGGCGGCCTTGCAAGGTCCTGGCCTTGTTTGACTTGGGCAAGTGTGCCAGCTCGGCTGCCCAACAACAGGCTGCCCGGACCGTACTAATGCAAACACTTTGATCTAAACCTTGTCCGAAATTTTGAAAACTCCGCATGTACGCTATGCGATGTCTTAGGAAGCCTGCTGACAAAAAATCAGAATTTAATTCCTTACTATGCATTAATTACGAATTTATGAATGTCTTGCTACTGCCCAACAACAGACTGCCTAGACCGTTCCAATGCTACCTATTTGATCAGAACTTTATCCGAAAATTCTAAAAATTTGCCTGTATGCTGGGGATGACCTAGGAAGCCAACTGACAAAAAATCAGAATTTAATTCCATACCATGCATTAATTACGAATTTATGAAGCATGAATGCAAAAGAACGCATAACTAAAAAATTCTGCATCGAAAAAAGGTGGAATTTTGACAAGCGGTGCAACGTGCCGGTGCGGATATGAGAAAAACATTTCACTAGGATATGCAGTGTTGGTGCACGATGAAATAGCTCCGAGTCTTCCAGAGCTCACATGCTGCCACAAAAGTTCTCTTACGAAGGCCCTGGCGATGGACGAGCAATTTCCCCTCTCCAAAACCATAATTTGGCTCTTCCAATGGACTCAGAATATCGACATTACCCTGGGGACCAACTTTCGTGGCCAAAAGACCACCCTTGTTCTCCAAAAAGAACAAAGTACACTAGACGTCCAGCAGACGTCCCGCGCGACGTCACGTCGCACGCGACGTCACGTCGCACAAAAGTGACGCACGCGATGCGACGTGGTCGTAGACATGGCGCACCTGGCGTGACAGATCTGCCACGTCACGGTGTCGGACGTCGCACCACACGTCGCATGCGACGTGTCTGCAACGTGACGTCGCATTGACGTCGCATGGTGACATTATTTGTGACCTCACGTCACACAGACGTCGCAAGCCCACGTCGCTAAATGTCCATTCTCTTGTTGTGGTTCTTCTTTTTAACCATATCTTATACTTGTTGCTGCCCTATATGGATCGCCATGGTCATCGGCATGATCGACGCCTGGAGATGGCCAGGAGACAGATTGATGTTGTCTTACCACCAGGGGAGGCTGGATACACACTGACCCCAATTTTTGGTCCACAGTTGTTTTTTAGTTGTACGGAAGTGTTGTTTTATGCCAAAAACAACACCAAAATGGCCCCAAAAGTCCACGTGGCCTGTTTATCCGGATTTGCACAAAGAGACAGTGGTTTTTTGGCAGAAAAATCCATGCGTAGAGAAAATTGACATGGTTTTTGTGAATTTTTGTCAACGTGTACTTTTTTCCTTCGCTGTTGTTTTTTGGCGGAACCATGCGTTGTTTATCTTTAAAATAGCACGTGTAGGTTTTAATTTTACTGCACCTGAAAAACTAAATTACAACACTAGAAATAAAACACTACAAAGAAAAGAACACGTAGGAAATAGAAAGTCGATGTTTTCAAGTGTTCTTTTTCGCAATGTGGACATGTTGTTTCAAGTGTTATTTTTGCAAAACTAAAAAAATCAATGATGGCCTTTTTTTTTTTACTTAAACCCTACATGTGTTATTGAAATCTAGCTATAGTTTTCCTGAAATAAGGACATGTAAAAATAATATTATAACATGTAGAAAAAATGTATGTTTTAATGTGTTTAACTAATGAGATATTGACACGCGGCATACTTTTTAAATAAAAAAAAATATTATTCTAGCTAATCAAATATGGACACGCGGGCATACTTTTGAAATAAAAAGCATTAGTATTACATGTAGAAAAAAGAAGGTATTGTTTTTAATATGTCTTCTATCAAATCAAATGTTGACACATGGCACACATTAAAATAAAAAATTACTATAAACCACAATTTAAAAGCTAATATATTATGAATTTTGCATTGATTTTTTTAATTGTTAAAAAAAAAAGCCTTTTGGGAATCGAACCCAAACAAGTCCATAAGACATAATATTCATGTTATCTCCATTCTCATTTATATATACTGATACTGATGGATTGCAATCTAAATTTTAAATTTTAACGTCAGATTATAACATTCAATGGTTAAGGTTTAAAACAATTGAATTAATGGTTGTGGTTAAAAACAATGACTAACGTCATCTCAACTCTCCTTTTCTTCTTCCACAACATCTTCATCATGGAACAGATCAGACTATAAGCTTCATCATGGAACAGATCAGACTATAAGCATGTTTCACTTTACAACTAAGAAGCATTACGGAAAGGATCAAGAAACCCTCATATCAAGTTCATTTTCATAGAATTTAGAACATCGCACAACTTACGCATATAAGATGCTCACCCTTCTTCTATATTAGAAAATAACCAATATGATGGCTTCACAAGAATGAGAGAACACTCCAAGTCAATTGTACTAAAAAAACAAGAAGTCTGCCCATATGGATAACGCCAAGCAGATAATCTAGTAAAAACGAGGCCCTGTAAGATGAAAGGGTTTTAAATTTATGAAAAATCATACGAATCAATAATCACCGCTCTTGTGTCGGGATATGCGTCTTGTTCTTGCCAAAAAAATCAGCTTTTTGCCATTAGTTATCTCCGATCTTAGAGGTAAAGGGTCTAAATGGTTCCTAGAGTAACAAATCATAAGGCAAATAGGTGAGATGGTTGCAAAAAGCATGGCTCTTAGATGATCAAATGCTCAAATGCTTTTGGGGACAAGATCAAAGATAAGAAGTGATTTCAGACCAATAATAGGAATGAAGTGGCATTCTAATAGGATATGATAAGCAACATCCAAAAACAGATCATTCTAAGGAAGCCAGCAAAATGCTTAGCTTCGTTGTTCTAAGATAGCAACGCAGAAATGAATCGGGCCGCTCTAACACTACCACGAATTGTTCCATCGATTGCATCCCGCAAGTCCGCAACCCTTCAAGCCCAAGCAAAATAATCACGCCTCCACCATCAAGCTTCCTAGTCCCGAAAAATGTTATGCTTTCAGAGTTCGGATTCGTGAGAAACAAAGCTTAGAAAATAAACGAAAAACAAGCCTCTAAGAACATAACAAAACCCGGCCGGATTTGCCATTGCCACAACCGCCAAAGATTTGCCATCGCCATAGCTACCAAAGATTTGCCATCGCCATAGTCGCCGAATTTGCCAAAGTCGCCGAATGTGTGCTCCGCCGCTTCTACCGCCATGGATGTTTGTCCGCCGCTTCGTTTGATCTGCCATGGTTGTGTGCATGCAAGCGCTGGCAATGAAAACCCCGATAGAGGGGCGGAAAAGTTAACCAATAGTCAAAGAATGAAAACCCCCGATACGGTAGGCGGAAAAGTTAACCAATAGAATGAAACCAAGAGGATCGCCATCTTAGCCGTCTATTTTTTCAAAATCTGGACCGTCCATTCCTTTAGTCCAACCAATAGGATAACACCACGAAGATTGCAATCTCGGCCGTCCACCTCTGGGTAAAAGCATGAAAGGGTGTACGTACATTGTACTGAATTGATGTACAAATATGGATACTTTTCACGTACATTTTGGTTATTTTTTACTTGTATAAACATACACTTTTCGATTTTATGTACTTTGCATATACATTTAAGCTAAATTTCGGATATGTTTTGGCTATGCATGTACTTTTTGGGTACTTTGGGTGATTTGTGTAATATAGCCACATGTACCAAAAGGGATACATTTATAGACACCCTTTCATGCTTTTACCCCTCTGCCGAGATCTGGGCCATCCATGTGGGCTAATTTTTCACTACATAGTTTAATTATTATTTTCATTTTAACATGTGACACCATGGGTCTTGCTATATTCACGCCATATAAAATGGCCAGGACGTGCGCTACGTGTATACCCTTGCTATATTGGCCATGGCCATATGGCCTACATATTTTCCATATTAAATTAAAACACTAGGATTGCTTACTAGCCAGTGGGCATGCATGGAAGCAGATGCCATGGGCATGCATGGAAGGAGCCTGGATAGCCGGAGCGCCATAGCTGAAGTGGAAGCAGACGCCGTGCGCCATAGCCGGAGCGCCATAGCAGAGCCGCCAAGGCAGAATGGTCGGCTGTCAATTCAAAGGCGGGAAACACAGGCCAATAGGAGGAGAGGACCTGGATCGAAATCCAGGCCGTTCATCTTGGCCCATCTGGGTCGTTGATAAGAGCATTTTTATAAAAATATAATATAGTTGTGGCTTTTTTCCCACAAATCCAATGTACTAGGGAAAGTTCCAATTCTAGAAAATCCACCAGCGAATTTCCTAAGGCGGCGCCACAAGACGGGTGGCACCTTAAGCGAAGCCGCTTAAAGACCGCCGAGGGAATATTCCCACGCTATATACACTTGCTGAAATTACGAACGTATGGAGCGGAGCGGCTATGGCTATGGATATGGCTCGCCGATTCTTTTCTTTCATAGAGAAGGAAGCGATGCAGTAGCCGGTGGAGCCATGCCTTCTCATACTTTCCAGAAAATAGGGCACAACAGAAAAACAATCGTCCCTTTTGTCATCCCAATCCATACCTGCACATATTTAGAAAATAGAGTTCGGCTATGGCAGGGTAGTACTTCCCTATTCAGCTATAGGATGAACCGCCTCGGTTGGGCCCAATAATCCAATTTGGATTTGCCTTTGCAAGCAAAAAAGAAATTGACAAAGGGGAAAGACAGGGGACTACTCGTTTCTTCCCAAGCGATGGTTTGAAGTCGGCATCTGAATGCAGGGCTTAGCAACTGCAGAGCATTTGAATGATGGACTCTGCGACTGCATGGCTATTCTAGACACTTCATCATAGTGGCCTCCATCTCTGATCACTCAGCCCTGTCAAAAGAAACCGCTATGGCTTAATTTTACGCCATAGATAGCGAGGGCATATTATTCGCTGTAAAATGTACAGAAATATACAGTAATTTTAAGCAAGTGTATCACATAGTTGTTTCACACAAACATTCTTCTAAATTGAATATGGAACATGTATTACTATTGTGAGGAGGAGGGCATTCTTAACTTCCACTCGAGACTACTCGACGATTCTGTGTATAGCAATGCAAGATATTGAATACTTTCTATAACAAGGCTTATCGAAAGTTCTGTGAATGAATATTATGGAGGATGAACATATGGTGGGTTGTTTAAGAGAAGATTTGCAACCTAAGTATTTGCAAAGCTGGCTCAAACATTCCACATGGACTCCAACATGCCACGTATAAGGCTCCGACATGCCAAGGTGGCTCCATCATGCCACCTAGGCTCCAACATGCCAAGGTGGCTCAAACATGCCACATGGGCTCCAACATGCCAGCTAGGCTCGAACATGCCAAGGTGGCTCCAACATGCCACCTAAGATCTAACATGCCAAGGTGGCCCGCATATGCCACATGGGTTTCCAACATGCCACCTAGGCTCTAACATGCCAAGGTGATTCCAACATGCCACCGAGGCTCTAAGATGCCAAGGTGGCTCAAACATGCCAAGGTGACTCAACCATACCACGTGGGCTCCAACATGCCACCTAGGCTCCTAACATGCCAAGGTGGCTCAAACATGCCATGTCAAGCTCCAACATGCCACCTAGGCTCTAACATGCCAAGGTGGTCTCGACATGCCACCTAGGCTCCAACATGCCAAGGTGGCTCAAACATGCCACGGGGGCTTCAACATGCCACCTAGGGCCTAACATGCCAAGGTGGTTCCAACATGCCACCCGTGCTCTAACATGCCAAGGTGGCTCAAACATGCCATGTGGTCTCCAACATGCCATGTGGTCTCCGTGGTAATGTCGATGTTTCGAAAAGCGCTAAGGCGGTCAAACATCACGCCCGGTGGGAGAGAGTTGCCCGTCCGGGCCAAGGACCTTCCAAAGAGGACCTTTGGGACTAACTTCTTCCGAAGGTTTTAGGGCTCTTCTTCCTCAGGCCAACGCCCCCACTACCTCATGACATTATCCAAGATCCCGGTCCAATCCACCGGTATGGTTTCCAAAACGCAAAACCCCGTGGGTTGCTAGGTTATTGTAGGGTTTACGCTATGGAGGTCGAAGTTTTATTCGCCTTGCACTTGAGACATGGTCGAAGCCGCAGCTTGAAAACCGTATAAATAGAAACCCGAAAATGGGGTTTGATTCACCGAGGCAAAGCTTTCCTACCGCTGTTCCTCCCGAGGGCAAATGCCAATGCCTCCCTTCCCGAACCCAATTTCCCTATCCGACCGCTGAATTCTCCATTCAAGTAACTTGCCCGAGCAGGCTCAAAAATTCAAGATCCGTCCGGAGAACATATAAAACCGCAAAGTGTCCCGCAATGACGGTAGAAAACTAAGTGTTTTGTCGCTCGGGCAAAGTACAAAAGCCCCTAATGGAGATTTGACTTCGCATGTCATCCCAAAACAGCAAAATTACCCTAGGGACCAAGTTACACGGCCATTTTTTGCAGAAAAGAAACACGAACCCTCTACATGGCAAAGATTCTCGCACCTCCGCTAAGGCCAATTCACTACTTAACGTGTTGGACATGAGCTACTTTGGCGCCCCCGGGAGCAGGGTGGTCTTCGCCCACCTAAACTTGGTCTCCGTGGTAATGTCGATGTTTCGAGTCCGCTGGCGAGTCGATCACAGCCCGGGTGGGAGAGTTGCCCGCCCATGGCCAAGGACCTTCCAGAGGGACCTTTGGGACGAACTTCTTCCTCGAAGGTTTTAGGGCTCCGCCTTTCCGCCCAACGCCCCCCACTACCTCATGACATTGTGCAAGATCCTGGTCCAATCTGGACCCGTATGGTTTCCAAAACGCAAACCCCGTGGGTTGCTAGGTTATTGTAGGGTTTACGCTATGGAGGTCAAGTTTTATTCAGCTTGCACTTGAGACATGGTCGAGAAGCCGCAGCTTGAAAACCGTAAGCAATAGAAACCGAATTTAAATAGGGTTTGATTTACCGAGGCGTGCTTTCCTACCATCGCTCCTCCCGAGGGCAAATGCCAATGCCTCCCTTCCCGAACCCGGCTTCCTATCCAACCGCTGAATTCTCCATTCAAGTAACTTGCTTCGAGTAGGCTCAAAAAAAATTCAAGATCTGTCCCCGAGAACATATATAAAACCGCAAAGTGTCCTGCGCAATGACGTAGAAAACCAAGTGTTTTGTCGTCGGCAAGCATAAAGGCCCCTTAATGGAGATTTGACTTCATGTCGTCCAAAACAAATAAATTTAGCCTAGGGACCAAGTTACGCGGTCATTTTTTGTAGCAAAAGAAACACGAACCCTCTACATGGCAGTATTCTGCACCCTCCGCTAAGGGCAATTCACTACAAACGTGTTGGACATGAGCTACTTTGGTGCTTCCGGGAGCAGGGGTAGTCTTCGCCTACCTAAACTTGGTCTCCGTGGTAATGTCGATGTTTTGAGTCCGCTGGGCGTAGTCGATCACGGCCCGGGGTGGGAGAGTTGCCCGTCCGTGGCCAGGGACCCTCCAGAGAGGACCTTGGGGTCAAACTTCTTCTAGAAGGTTTTAGGGCTCGGTCTTCTGGTTTCAACACCCTCCCACTACCTCATGACATTGTGCAAGATCCTGGTCCAATCTGACCAGGGTATGGCCTCCAAAACGTAAACCCCGCGGCGCTGCTAGGTTATTGCGGGGTTTACGCTTATGGAGGTCGAAGTTTTATTCAGTTGCACTTGAGACATGGTCGAGAAGCTGCAGTTGAAAACCAGAAGCAATAGAAACTGACGAAATGGGGTTTGGATTTACCGAGCTCCCAGTGTCGCAATTAGAAGTCAAGAACACATTTTATAGTAGCAAATATTTTTGGAATGATTCGATCGCCAATAGATCCAAAGTCTGTTATTTCAGCTTGCCATGGCTCCGCATGCATGTTCAAAAAGGTATACCAGTCCCAAGTGCAATCGACCACATTTTGGCCGGGTAAACGAAAACCCTACAATAACCCTCGCAAGGCACGTGGTTTGCGCTTTTGAGGCCATACCGGGTCGATTGGACCAGGATCTTGCACAATGTCATAAGGTAGTGGGAGGGCATTGAAGCCGATGACGGAGCCCTAAAACCTTCCGTAAAGAAGTTCGACCCAAAGGTCCTCTCCGAGGGTCCCCGCCACACGGACGGGCAACTCTCCCACCCCGAACTATGATCCGACCGCCAACGGACCAAACATCGACATTACCCCGAGACCAAGTCTCGTGGGCGAAGACCACCCCCGCTCCCTGACGCCAAAGTACCTCATGTCCAACACGCTCAGAGTGAATTGGCCTTAGCGGGGGGGGGTGCGTAATACCGCCATGTAGAGGGTTCGTGGTTTTTTGCTACAAAAAATGACCGCTGAACTTGGTCCCTAAGGTAATTTCACTGCTTCGCACGACATGGCTAAGTCAAATCTCCATTCCGGGCCTTTGTAATGCCCGCCTCAACGACAAAACACTTGGTTTTCTACACCGCCGACCATGGACACTTTGGCGTTTTATATGTTCTCCTAATGACAGATCTTGAATTTTTGAGCCCGCCAAGCAAGTTACTTGAATGGAAAATTCAACGGCCGGATAGGGAAACCGGTTTCGGAAGGGAGGCATTGGCATTTGCCCTCCCCGAGGAGCACCGGGTAGGAAAGCCTGCCTCGGTAAATCCAAACCCCATTTCGCGCCGGGCTATTGCTTCGGTTTTCAATCGCAGCTTCTCACCATGTCTCAAGTGCAACCAACAAAACTCGACCTCCATAACGTAAACCCTACAATAACCTAGCAACCCACAGGGTTTGCGTTTTGGAGGCCATACCGTGGTCAGATTGGACTAGGATCTTGCACAATGTCATGAGTAGTGGGAGGCGTTGACGCCAGAAGACGCTAAAACCTTCCAGAAGAAGTTCGTCCCAAAGGTCCTCTCTGGAAGGTCCTTGGCCACGGACGGGCAACTCTCCCACCCCGGAACTGTGATCTGACCCTGCCAACGGACTCGAAACATCGACATTACCCCGAGACCAAGTTTCGTGGGCGTAAGACCACCCTCGCCTCCCCTGACGCCAAAAGTAGCTCATGTCCAAAGACGCTCAGAGGAATTGGCCTTAGCGAAGGGTGCAGAATACTGCCATGTAGAGGGTTCGTGTTTCTTTTGCTGCAAAAAATGACCGCGTAACTTGGTCCCTCATGACTCGGAAGCAAGGTTTTCCCGAGCAAGGTTTTCCCGAGTTTGTGTTTAGGTTTAAGGTGTTAGCTGTGGTATTTTGCTTGATGGCTCCAACAATTACATCTCTAATTCTTAATGCAAATCATCTAAGTGCAATAAGTTATCTTGTTTTTCAAAGAACCATTGGATTCTTAGTGCAAATCGTTAGAAAGAACCATTGGATAAGATAAATTAGATACAATTAAAACCATTGGATGACGTGGATAACTATTGGATCGTCTATAGCGAACCTTAGTACCAACTACTAGATATAGGCATGGTTTAATGGTGTTCCACTAATGATATCCAAAATGGGGGGATAATGTTAGGATATTGCGTAGTCTTGCCATTTTATAATGCTTGGGGATTTGTTGCAATGGTCCTATTCCCCATAAACAATTACATCTCAAATTCTTAATGGTCTAAATTATACCAAGATGTAGGAACGGTTTAATGGTGTTCCACTAACGATATCCAAAATGGGGGAATAATGTTAGGATATTGCATGGTCTTGCCATTTTAATGCTTGGGGATTTGTTGCAATGGTCCTTTCCTCCATAAAGAAATACATCTCACAATTCTTAATGGTTTGTTATGCAAAAATGTAGGCGTGGTTTAATGGTCTTTCTCTAACAATATCCAAAATGTTAGGATATTGTTAGGATTTTGCGTGGTCCTATGACATTAATGCTTAGGGATTTGTTGCAAATGTCCTCGCACCTCCTCAAGGAATACAAATCAAATTTTGATGGTTTTGTTATGCAAAAATAGGCGTTAAGTAATTGAAGTAGTTGAAGTAACTTGTCTTACATGGAATACTAGTATAAGGACATGTGATCGCACGCACGCATCACATGTAGCAAATCAAGTACTCTATCCTACCACTATAAAGACCCGTGATATGGAAGGATAGGACATGTAGAGAATCAAGTATTCTTTCCTACTTCTATAAAGACATGTGACAATAGAAGTATTGCACATGTCGTAATTCATGTATTCTTTCCTATAATGCCTTAGCAAATAAAAGTAATCATCCCCTACTACTATAAAGAATAGAATTGTTTTACATGTGACATGGAAGCATACGACATGTAGAGAATCAAGTATTCTTTCCTACTTCTATAAAGACATGTGACAATAGAAGTATTACACATGTTGTAATTCATGTATTCTTTCCTACAATGCTTTAGTAAATAAAGTACTCTGTCCTACTACTATAAAGACATGTGAATGGAAGCATAGGACATGTAGAGAATCAAATATTCTTTCCTACATCTATAAAGACATGTGACAACAGAATTATTAGACATGTAGAAATTCAAGTATTCTTTCCTACGGTGGATTGTATTATAAAATGACATGTCACAATAGAGGAAACTACAAAACAACAGTGGATGTTTTAGTCCACTGAAAAAGAACACCATTATTGAACAAAACCATACCTCCACAAATCCACATGTAGGATTCTTTGAAAACAGGACATGTAGACCTACCAAAACTGATGTTTTCCACAGTGGACCAAAAACCGGGGTGAGTGTGATATGCGGAACCGTCACATGTAAGTTACTGATTCTTGTATTTAGTAGCCTAGACATATATAAACTAGGAGAGGACGTGTACTGCGAGTAGTAAAAAAAAAACGCAGGTGTTTTTGGTCAAGGACACGGTCGCCTCCACCTTGAGTGGAGAGGACCAGGTGTGCCAGGCCCAAACTCACCTTCATACCTTACTAAGTACAATGTAGATTACAAAATTGAGGTGTCGCGTAGTCAAGGTCATATGTCGACTTCACCTTGAGTGGAGGGGACTCTATGTATCGGGGCTAGCTGCCTCTCAAAAGATCTTTATTGAAATTGAAACTTATATAAGGGTCGACACTCGAAAGGGCATGGTCGGCTTCACCTTGAGTGGAGAGGACTTCGTGTCTGGGCCCAATTCTGTCCATTTAGGATTTAGGGTTTAGGGTTTAGGGTTTAGGGTTTATACTACCATATATTGTATCTATCACGTACCGCTCAAACTATTGTGCAAAGATATAGTACTTACCTTTTGTAATTGGCGGAGGGACAAAATAGTTTGCGATTGTAAAAGATGTATGGGGCTGAAGAGACGACTTAGAATGGTTGTTGAAGACCATCTGATAAGATTTGGTACATTTGAACAACCCACCAAATCTGATGCTCGTCATGGATATCAGGTTGGTATACAATTATTATTTGTTTTTTTTTTTAAGAGTATCTCTCCCAGTTCAAGTATATATTCAAGATGTTTATGATATCTGATCTATATATGTTCTTATGTTTGTCGCGCTTATCCGACCGTCCGTTCGAGATCCGACGGCTCACGTGGCTTTGGGACGTATCCTACGGCCGAGATGGCTTGGGAGTTTACATATAATATGTGTACCGCGGTCCTACGGTGCAGATTGATCTGATCCCCACCGGGGTCCGAGATCCCACGGCTCCACGCTGTTTTAGATATATCCTACATGATCCTACAAATTCAGATTGATCATAATCCTTGGTCCAAGATCCTACGGCTCACATTGCATGCTCTGCCTTGGTATTTTCAACAACTTTTAAAGAAAGGCTTTTAAAATTTTTATGTTATTAGGGAAATTCAACCCCGGTCATTAACCCCCAACCCCCATTCTAACCACTAGACCAAGCATTAATTC